>OY720303.1:9194527-10690796 GCA_963082785.1 Philonthus spinipes | reverse complement strand
TGGAACGGAATGATGGAGGCAAAGTGGAATGATAAGGTGGGTTAGATATATCTATGATACCGTCAAAGTGTGAAATGCAGGTATTCTATGAAATAACTAGTCATTGCATGAAATGACTTAAATCACCTTTCTGTCTGCAGATGAAAGTATTGAGAAAACAAAAATGTTGATTAACAAATAAATACGATTTAGATTTGGTAAATAGGGGATTGTGGCGATGTAGTTTATCCTAAATCGTCTTTTTGTCGAATAATCTTTTTTTTTAACTTTATCTGTGAGAATATTGTAGTTTATCTAACCAGAATCGTATTTTTTTGTAAAATAACCTCTTTTCTACAATATTTTCCTTCACAGGAAGACGGCATTCTATGCAATGACTATCCGAGTATGAAATAAAATTCTATTTCATACTTTAACTAGTTTTATTATTCATAATAAATTAAAGACGACGCAAGCCCCAACGCATCGTCAACGATTTGGGCCTACCCAAACAGGTTGTCCTGTTTATGAAAACAAGGAAAACAAAATTCATATTTAATGATATGTTTAGCCATTAGGCAAAAGGTGGCGCTTGCGTCGTCTTTAATTTATTATGATTAATATCGGGTATATAATTCCAACACAATTTCCGTTCAGCCGCCTTCATCAAGGCATTGCACATGGAATACGCTAGTCACTAGTTATCCATACGTTAGATGAATGAAATGTTCGTTAAATGTAGTTTTATTATGTTTGAAAATAAATAAAGTGCCATCTTTGGTCTTATGGCATCGATAATAATTTTTGTCTACGAGGTTGAATATTTGTTTCGTCCACTAAAAGAAAGCGAACTTGTCCTGTTTATGAAACTAGGAAATAAAATTCATAAAAAATCGAATCATTTTGTTTGACGTTTCATGAAATGACGGATTTCACACTTTGACGATAACATCTATGTTAAAACATTATGTGCTTGTATGTATTTCGATCACTTTTCATTTGAAAAAGGTATGTTGTATTCAGAAATATTTGTACAACATGAAAGAAGACTGGCAACCCGGCACGGGGTAGAGCCAGACAGTCGCTGCTATCGAAGACTGTCGTGTTCTGCGGGAAATATATTGTTAAGTGAAGTACCTATTTGATTTAATTAAGGGGGGACACTGTCTAAAAGTAGGCCTAACTATTTATATTGGAAGAAGAAAATGATCGAATTGTTTTCGCTCCATTTCCATTTATTTAATTATACTTTTGGTAATCAAATGAAATATGAATCACTAAAAATTGAAGAAAAAAAAAAAATCACAACATTAAAAAAAGTGCCTCCTGGACTGAATGCTTCTGTGCAGGCAAGTACAGAGGTCCAATATTGTCTGAAACAAAAAAAGGTGCTAGTATATTCAATTGAGCTCAGCATATACCTAAATCTTGCAGCAAAAATTATTTTTTCATAAAAAAAAAAATGAATTGAAAAATGATTTTTATGCTTTTTAAACTTCAATAATGAGTAAGTATGTTATTGAAACAAATGAAGTTCTAATATAGGTATATGTTGAAAAGAAATCAGCTTCAAACATTGACATAACAGGGAAATCAAATTTAAATTAAATCTTTTTGCTTAGCAGTCTTCGGCGATTTTGAAAACATGTCTGTTCAGGAAAAGCATTTAAAGATTCAAGTGCATAAAAAAAACACATTTTTAGCATACTTACATACGATTTTCTCCTAGTTAGCGATCCCTGGACTATAGTAAATATCCTCCTCTTCTTCGAACTTCTTTAGAAGTTTCTTGCGGAAAGTCGGCTGCGGCTCTCCTGGCGTTCGATGCGGTGTCCGTCATATTCGTTGAAAACTGGTAACATCCGGTACCAACGACGATATTAATCTCCTACATCAATCTCAGAATAAAATTAAGTCCTTTATTGAAGGTGTCCGCGGCGATAGTGGTAGCAATTTTCATAATATTCATTCCACAGTTAAGAAATCTTTTCTGGATAGTTCCTTGTAGATCGGCAGAATGTGTTTCGCAACATCTGAGTGAAGAGTTTGGGGGTGTTTGTACGATGAATTGGTGGCCTGTGCGACCAGAAACTTACACCAAGAATTCTCTCCTGCGCGGCAATGATTGTTTCTGTGGATTTTCATCAGTCAAAGTCACGCGCATGTAGGTTCCCATAATAACATTTTTTGTTACATAAACACTGTCACTATTTCGTTGTATTGCTAGGCCATAATAGGTAGTCAATTTTTGTATAAGAGCATCTGTCAATTTTTCTCGCCCCCTTTCGCTTTTTGATACTTGTAATTCTTCGCCGTAAGGATTTAAACCAAGAATGGCTTTGAAGGTTTTCGTATCTCCGTCGCCAATATGAGTATCATACTTCACGCCGAATTGTTCTTAAGACCGGGAAACATTTCAGTCATCGCCTTCACTCCCATTGCGCCAGCTGGGCCAATGTGGTTGATTTGACAGTCCGGCGAATGTTCTTGGAGAAAATCTTGAAATTTTTGGGTATTTTTCTTACTTTTCCAAAAAGTACATGCCTGGCAATAAGACCCTTTCACCACAAAATCAATGACTTTGTCTGTTAAGTTGCCGATTAATGTTGCAACACCAAACAAGGACGAAAATCCCCGCTTCTTCCACGAATAGATACATTCAAAATATTTTCATAATATTTTGTTTGCGCACGTCAGACGAGATGACTTCTGCTTCCAGAAGATACCTCACCCATGAATCTATTAATATCTGGACGGAGTGTAACGTTGATGGGAAGGTGCCGTAAGTGAATGTCAATGCGGGGGGGGGGTTGTTATTGTATCTAGCGACAATTGGTGGTAAATTTAAAAAGTAGTGAATTATTAATTTAAACACTTATTTGAGAAACCCAATAAAATACTTTTTGCTTGTCCAAATCAAATGTTTCCTACTTTCTTCAGTTTTTTTTTTTCATAAAAAAATATTAAACATTCGTAAACTAGAATATTTTATACTATACCAATACAACATATTTTCTGTTTGTTATAATGTATTATTATATATTATAATCTAATCCGGGTAGTCTTTTGCTATTGCGAAAAAATCGGAATGAAACATTTCTGAGTCAGTATACAATAAAAATTATTCACAAATATAATCACATATTCATTTTCAGGTTATAAATTATTTTCTGCAAGCTTCGTTGTAACATCCCACAACTACACATCGTGGCATTTTCAATAAAAATGCAAATAAACATATAAATTGGGGCTTATACATAACGCATAAAATAATGTAGTGCTATACCGTTGCCGGATAAAATGGCGAATTCCCCCTCCCTGTTTAGCTTCACCTCCCTCATATTAGACTCAGTCCAGACATTAATAGGTCCATTACCTACCAGTGTCATAAATAGATTAGGACAAACCCGCACTCAAATCCATTAAGCCGCAGAATATATTGATTCCTTGTCGCCCAAGTCCCAACATTCTCATTACAAGAACAATTCTTCTATGTATCTCGTATCCATTTCGAATCAGTGTACAAGACTGAACGAAAGAGAAGCCGCACACACAGGAGCCTAGACCTCGTTGTCCAGAATCGCCAACTGAACTTTTTGTTCACACATTTTGCAAATAACCATTTCCGAAATCGTGTTGAAAATACTCATGAACTCGTGTGAGTTCATAGTAATCATGACGCTATCGGCCCTGCTACTTTTCAATTTCTTGGTGGATGCACTAGTGGATTCTTCCCTATTTTCATTGCTCGATTATTGTTTTCCCCGAAATTGATTCTTGTGAGGATGGTTCGGCTGATTGTTCTTGCCCATTTTTCGACTTATTACACAAATATTTTCGTTGCACATACAAAAATTCCGAAAGGTACGAGATACTAGCAAATGCTAGTAAATAATTCAATACAGGTTATGTTTGATTGGCAGATACATATTTTATCCCCAGTATGTCACTACAGTATCAAAAACTCCAGGCAAAAACAAAAAAGATAGACCAAAAAAGGAATGGAAAGACGAAATAAGAGAAGAGTTAGAGAAAAAAGGAATAAAATGGGAAGAAGCCAGAAAATTCACACAAAACAGAAAAATATACACTGGACAAACAATCACCTCACAGTAAGAAGTATAGAGGAACATATAACGATCTTATATAAGACTAAATAAAATGTCACTACAGTACATACAAAAGAAGCCAAAGGGCAGCAGACCATGATTTCGGTGAGAGCTCTTATCGCGCAGTTTAGTCCCTCACAAGAGTTCATTAAAATAGCTGTAACTCAGAAAATAATCCAGGAGTGGCTTTATATTTTCATGGGCGTATTCTATAAACATTATAGCATTGTTTTATGGAAGATTTATTTTTATAAAAAGAACCTAGTCCTCGTTTAATCAATCCCTCATGTATTAATCATTTTTTTCATTATTTGCTACAATTTTACCCATAAAATAATATCACTATTTTGCAAGAAAGCAAACGAAAGATATTAGTTTAGCGGCGATCCATTTTCGCATTTCGCACTCTTCTTCAGCATTTCGAAACTATGTGCTAGCCATGTTGCATCGATCCGAACAAGTGGTCATCAGAAAGTATTATGTCTGGTGAGAATGCTGGGTGCTATAGAATTTGCAATTCGAACTGCAACAGTGTTTTCTTCACAACTCTTGCAACGTGTGGCCAAGCGTTGTTATGCGAAATTATGATTATATCTATTATTCGCTATTGCTGGTTTTTTTTTGCAACAATACGACATTCGATTTGTTTAATTAACGTCAGTAGATATCTGTAGTAACAGTTGCATTAGATTTTAGCAGCTTGTAATGTACATCTTGCCGATTCCACCATTTTCATCGCACAGCAAGACTTTATGGTCTGCTTTGGTATAGATATGAATGTCTCTCCTGAACCAATCTATAACATTCTGCACAGTGGACTGTCGTAGTAGATTCACTTTTCATCACCAGTCATAATACTTCACAGAAAACTTTTTTGTCCACCCACTTTTTTGTGGCGCGCAGGTTAAGCATCAGGCTAGTTCGATTCCAGGATTGGACTGGTCGATATATGATGTGATTGTTCCAAAAATTAAAAATTACAAATTTAAAAAGGTTAGTTTATATGGTTAATATTATAATATACAGATACCCACGTGTGGGTGGAAACAAAAATAACTCTCCTTTTTTGCCTGGCAATTAATCAAACCGCGATGTCGAATCTACCCGAAATACCATTTTTTAGTGGATTCGTGTGGTAGCTATTTTCCCTCCTATGCATCTTTCTCATTGCATTTAACGTCTAAACCATTTTTTTTTAATTTGGACTGTGTTTTCGTCCAATAAGTCTTTAAATTAATTGGCATCGAACTTTTTCGCCCTCCAGGCCGTTCTTTGTCATTGACGTAAAAATCACCACTCTTAATTAAATCGTTGAAACCAAAACCGACAATTAGGAATAATAAAAAAGATTTATTCAAATGATGTTACAGTTATTTATATAAATTAAATAAAAAGAATTTGAAAATAATTAATAAATTATTCCCTCTTTAGCTACTGTGATATTTCGACTGAAGTTACATAAGTATCATAACAAATGTCTAATAATAGACATTTTCTGTTGCATAAAAATAACATATTGTATAATACAACCTTTTTTATTCGAAAATATTTCATGCAAAAAAAAAACAAAATAAATAAAAATTAAGATATGGGTTAACAGCATTACCATAAGTTTCTAAAAGAGTTTGATGGTTTTGGCAGCATATTTCTTTAAATCAAACAACACTGATGAATGTCGAAAATGCAGTTTTAAGCATTCAATGATTGGCGTCTGTATATACTAAATAAATCAATAATATTAAATGGTAAACTGTCCTATCACTTATTCATCAATTCTTTTGTGCCAATCATAGAGACAGTTTAGATAACCAGCATTAATATTCTCTTTGACTTCATCACAGGGCGATAAATTTATGAAAGACAACTCTGGTCAACAGTCCAGAGAGACTAATACCTATACATATTGTAATTATTTAACTTTAACTTTATTTTACGGAATTCTCTATTATAATTGATTACATTATACAATAATTTACATATTTGTATATAATCAGGTAAGTGTTATATTGTTTTGTATTATCTATTGTCTGAATATGTCTATATGTATAAATTTGGAAAACTGTTATTTTTTTTTTCAATTTGAGTCTCTTTAATCACTTGGTAAAACATTTTAGTAATATTAGGAATTGTTAAGTAAGTTTCACTTGGTTTATTTTACGCGCATTTTTTTTTATTTTTGACTAGTTTCGGCACATTGCCATTATCAAGAAATGATTCGTTTTGTCGAAAAAAATAAAAAAAATATTGCGTGTAAAACAATCCAAGTGAAACTTACTTAACTGTTATTTTATGTGGAAAAATATCAAAATCATGGGATTTAATAGTTAAGTTGGGTTATTTATGTTAATAAACCGCATTTTCACCAATAAATGTCGCTGATCAAAATACACGCAAGCACACCTAGTATTTTATTAAAAAAGCAAGTTGCGACTTTTGCACTAAAATATCTAAATTCGTATCTCTTTAAATTAAACTTTGACTTTATTTTACAGGATCCAGAGGAATTTGTTGACGTCCATAAGTTAAGAATAGTTAAGAAAACAGTGCGTCCAATAAGCCAACAATTCGAAAACGAATCTAGGAAGCTGTGGAAGGACGTGACGGCTGGTCTCAAATATAATGATATTGAAAAGGCAACGCAAGCGAAAGCCGATCTCGAACAGAAGCAGCGCGACGAGGCGAAAGAGAGGAAATTGTCGAACGCCGAATGGGAAACAAAGGTACGTTATTAAGCATATAATTATTGTTATTAAAAAATTCTCTTACCTGGTCATGAGGTAATCAAATTAAATTCTAATAAATGGTGATCCATTTAGGAGTTAAATATTACTATAAAATCTACAATTTTCGTTGATTAAAGTATATTAATACAGAGTAATGGATGTGAAGTTAGCAATAATTTATTTAGCAATAGATTTAAAAAAATAATATCTTGGGAACAAAGAACAAATTAGAAAAATTAAACATTCAGTTAATGAATGTGTATATTAATCATTAGAAATAAAATTTTCTCAAAAATAACCTTTGATACTCGACGAAAAAGAAAGGTAATATTTTTTTTTTTACTTCTAATATTGAAAGTTCATGGATTTGTAATACGAATAATACTATTCCATATTTAGTTTTAACTGATTAAGATTTCTAACAAAAAATGGTTTTTAAAATCAAAGAAATGGATACTCGGGGATGTGAGGTGATGATTATTTTTAAATTAATTACATGGAATACGTTTTAAAATGAGATATGTTTCAGTGCATTATTTTAATTTTGATAGTAGTTATAATTAAAGTTGCGCAATTTTTATTATTAAATTTCAAATTTACAGAGGCTGAACTAAATATTATCAAAAAAGAGCAGTATGACGTTTACTTGAAAAAAAAAAATGTCCGCAGTTTTCTCTAGAAGACTGTGTAAAAAACATGTATATAGCGATCCATGGTCGACAGTTATGATTTTTTTTCTTCCGTAACGAAAGCGACAGCCCGCCGTATTTCTTATATTTTCATACAGCATTCCGCGTGCTGTAAACTAAGCTGCAGCAGATACCACGCGCCCGCCGACGCTTTCGTTACATGATTTGCGGAAGAAAAAAAATCATAATTGTCGACCATGGATCGCTATATATACATGATTTTTACACAGTCTTCTAGAGAAAACTGCGGGCAATTTTTTCAAGTAAACTTCATACTGCTCTTTTTTGATAAATTTTGTTCGGCCTCTGTAAAGTTGAAATTTAATAATAAAAATTGCTCTACTTTAATTAATTATAACTACTATCAAAATTAAAATAATGCACTGAAACATATCTCATTAAATGAAGCAACTCATGTTTATGATTGTGTTATAAAATGGTTGCGACAAAGTATTTGGGAGCCTGTTGGGAAATTATTAAATGTGATACACAATACCGCGCGCTGAACAACTTTTAGAAACGTTCGACTTTGACGATTCATTGTACTTACACCTGTGCACCTAAACATTTGGAAATTCATTTTTATAAGTTTTAAAGTATTCTTAACAATATGAAATTTTTAATTTTCGTCTAATATCAATTTGAATTTTGCATACCCCCACCACGCCTGAACCTTCGCGTCTCCAAATAATACATAGTGCGTCGCAAAAGCGCCTTCTTTTACTTAATTTCATGTGGCAACGTCAACAATTCGAGTTTACAAGTTAGACAACCGAGAATTGTTGTTTCGTCCACAAAAGGAAGGTGAATTTGTCTTGTTTATGAAAACAAGGAAAACGAAATTCACATTTAAAGAAATGTTCAACCACCATCCATCTAGCGTATGGATAACCAGTGATGGCCATTTCCTGCAAAGTTTATTGATCGGAGGTGGTTGGCGGCTCCCCTTATTAATTTTTGAAACGTAATTTTAGACTTCGTAGTACAATTTTATTGCTTTATTTATACATACAAATTATGTTATGCGCATTTTTTGATATTTTGTCGCTAGTACCCTAATAAACAACCTTATAAAGTTTCATTCATTTTGATCAGGGGTGGATAACATATTTTTTTTGGAAATGTTGCAATTGTCTCTTAATTTTTGATATCAAACATTAGTAGTTAAGTAGTAGTAAACATTATAAAAAAATAATACTAAATTACTACTAACTTCTCGCGGGTAGAGATTGACACTCTGCGAAGAGGGGTGGTAATTATTTTTTTTAGGGATGATACAGGGCGTGTAACGTTTCCGTTTCTTTTTTTACTATTGAAAGTATATGTTATTGTAATATAAATAACAGTTTTATTCAGTTATGGTGGATTGCGAAAATCTGAATAAAATTTGATGTACCTTAATTTGACAAGTTAGGGGTTTAGTGTATTGTAACTTATCTAAAGTATTTACCTTTAGATAAGTTACAATGTGACAATAATTGTGTTACTAATTTGTTTTCAGCAATATTTTGAGTTTTGAGATGTCTGAATAAAAAAAAAACATATTTTTTTCCTGTTCAAAGGTATTGCGAATAACGAAAAAAATCTTATTTGAAGAACCTATAAAAAATATATTGGATAAAAATAGAGGGGGACATATTTATATGATTAATTTATACATTCGTTAACTGTTCGTTTCAAGCTATTTTATTTTTTTGCTTTCAACATATTTCAGAGATAGTTTTATTTGTATGATTAATTTATATTTTTGTTAAGTGTACGTTTCACTTTTTTGTTTTTTAACTTTTGAGGTCTATTACTAGATCAATTGCTAACTTCATACCCATATCCAAGTATAAATTATTTTTTTTATGTGTCCACATATAGGGTGTGTTTACTGCCACCAGTTATAGACCTGTTTCAAAAGCAGGGGATTGTCGCCACTGAATTTTGAATACGGCGATTACAACTTGTCAAATTAATTATGAACTTTCTCCAAATTTATACACACGACTGCTCAATTCGTTGAGAACTTTATGTAAACGCACTGATTATTATATAAAAAATGAGTCAATTGAATCGGTGTTGCTGTCAATGTCCTTGATATAAACAATAAATTCAATTGTTGTATTACAAAGTAACACTAGAATAAGATAAATAAAGCACCAATAAACTTTATTTATCAATTTAATTTGATCTTCACGTGACTCAAACAATCAATTTAACCTAAAACACACAGCTTGTATTACACACACTAAATTCTTGAAATGTCAAATATGAAAGGTCATTTACCGAGAAACCAATAAAATTGGGTAACGTAATACAATTAATGATTTATAGCAGATAGTGTGCACATTAAACCATTTATATTTTTTTAAATATTACAACTTTATTTTTACATACAATTCGATTTAAGTTTCGTTATCTACGGAAAAATGCGTTTAATGCATAATAGTCACAAGGGGCCACAGCACAATTTCGGGACATTTTAATTAACGCATGGGTCAATTAAAAAATATTTTTTTGCAAAATTCTTCTTTTTCGCCCTCTGCTCTCCAATCAGCAGATGCTCTTTTCGACTCTAGCGTGTAGTGGTGAAACCGTGGTCACATATCAACGCTAAAAATCATTTTTATCGCGCTTTAAAAACTCCAAACAACGCTCAGTTTTCGAAAACAGTTATTTTATGCCTAAATTTTCGTGTAAAATGTTGAACACGGTGACTTTTGATATCTTCAGGATGTCAGTTATATCCTGAAATTTTACTTTGCGTTCACCAATAACAATTTTCAATACTTCTTTGATGATTTTTGGCGTAGTCACGTCTTTTAGCCTTTCAAAGCGTTCTGCGTCTTCGGTGGTCGTACGACAACGTTTGAAATCAGCATACCATCGGCAATTGGTCGTTTTCGACGGAAAATTTTCCCTGTAACATTTTTGAAGCCGTTCCTGGGCTTGTATGGTATATTTACCTATTAAACAGATCGTTTTATTAAGACATGAATCTCGTTTTGATGTATTGTTTACAAATACACAAAATTACCGTCGCTTCAACCTGAATATCTCGAAAACTACTCAACAAAATTTCATTACATTTTGACACGTTTCTTTTGAAGGTTGGTGTTACCTAAACAATAGTCCTTTCAATATTTCTGGCGCCATCTATTGGTTAGTCTCGAGACTTTTTGACAATGTGTTATTTTTCTAAACATACTACTAACACCTAACCTTAAAACCGGACACTGTCAATAGTAATTATAATTTTACTCTGTGTGACGTCACATACAAGACAATACTCAAGTATTGAGGATTGATCGGTTCTTAGTTACTTTATACTTATTGTCGACTAACAACATGTTTACAATCTTGCGTAGTTTATAAAAAAATCAAAGATGGGTCACTTTATAAAGAATCGTATAAAAAACACATTGGGATCTTTTGATATACTGAATCAATTAATAATTAAGATAGGACACTTAACAATTAAAGAATTGACTAGTTATTAAATATACAAAAAAAATATTTATTCAACATTGTTAATAAAAAATAATACTTTTAAAATTAAACGTTTTTTACATGACCTTTCAAATTAGTCATTTCAAGAATTTTGTGTGTGTAATATAAGCTGTGTGTTTAAGTTAGGGTAAGATAATTTTTATGTTGTTTTGTAATTCATACTTTTTATTTATTGGTTATATGGAGGAAATAATATTTTAGTAATATAGTATTTTAATTAAATATATTATTATATAATGGTAACCGTTTAAATTACAAATGCTGGCGTTGTTGAAAACATCATGATCTGTTCATTTTTGTTTTTTACATTTTGAGAAAGTTCAAAATTTATTTGACAATTTAGATATATTAAAAACATACAGAGTGTGCCAGAATTCTTTTCTCGTAAATAATGTCGTGATTAACTTATGATGACAATGTTATTTATTTATTTAATAACCAAACGGTCCTAAGGTTAAATTAAGGCTTACCTAAATTAAAAATTCACAACTAAACAATACAAAAATAATAATTTTAAAATCGTGCATAACCAAATTTCATAACAAATCAAATAATCTAATGACATGCCTTATATTTGTAAGTGTAAAACTAAAAGTAATATAAAAAGTGAACATTAAGTACATAATAAATCTACGAACCGTGCAATATGTTTTTTAACATAACTGAAGATCTTTTTAGTATCAATCATAACTTTAATCATAAGTCTATTCAAATGGTTTAATAATCATTTCAATTGACATACGATATGATTGACGCTAATGTCGGGAAAGAATTCGCGGTCCCAGTCTGTATTTGTTTTAATGATAACATTTATTGATTAGCAATAAATACTATGATGTTATGATGTTGTTTTTTTAATAACAAGTGGGTAATTAAATTATCTATAAGAACAGAATTTGGCCCAGTATATTTACATATGTCCATAATTAAGCACGAGTAATGTCGAAACTGAACTTATTAAATACATTTCATTTATTTATATACATATTATTATTATTATTATTATTTTTCATTATTTAGGAAAAAAGTTAATGTTTAAAGTTAACACTCATTTTCATTTTCAGTTATTTAAGAAAACATCAGAAGACCAATGGCTGTACATAAAACCCCTGCAGGACCGATTGACGCAACCATCGAAAACCTGAACACAGCACTGAAAATTTCAAACTTGAAAAAAGCAACAACAAAAGAATCGCGATTGTGTTTTTGGAACGCGCACGCGCGTTTTATCAATCCCGGAGACAAAAAGAACTTGTGCAAGTTACCAATCCTATTGTCTTGTGAACAATTAATTCTATTTTCAGAATCATTATAGTGAACTGTGATAATAAAACAAAACAAACAAAAAAAAGAAAATAACAAACATGGAGATTGTACGTAAATTACGTATGTTATACATGGCGTGTGTTTCATTATTTGCGAGCCGCCGGTCGGCTAGAATTCATTGTATATTTTTTTGTAAAGCATTTTATTTGATTGATATGTATTATTACTTTATTTTCAAAAAATTATTATTATTAGGATTAAAGCCAGCGCATTTAATTTTATACAAGTTGTTTGATGTTGAAGGTAAGTTTCGGGGTTTTTGTTAATATTTTTATTTACAAACAGTTTGTATTACTTTGAGTTAAAGTTTAAACTCTATTTGCTGTGGAAATAATCTTTAGGAGTTTAATATTTCCGAATTAAATTAAATTAAATCATCTTTTGTATTGAGGATCTAATAATTATCGAAATTATGAGTGATTGTGAAATTTGTTAAACACTGTATATAAAAATTGTTCCTACGTGCCCATGAAAGCAAACATACATTTCGATTTATTAATAATTGAGGCTTTTACTTTATAATGTAATTTGTAATTCAAATAAAATTCTTTTTAAGTTCGTTTAATTATTCTTTCTTAATTAAACTTCTTTAAAATGTTCATAAGAAAACCTTTGTTTTATTTTACTTCGCTGAACATTTTTAATTAAATTTAGGGCACATTTAATTAAAGTATTTGTAATGTAAATAAATATATTCAAAAAAAATAAAATCGCTATCCTTTTTAAATTTTAATTTAAAAATTCCTAATTTTATATTTACTCACACATAGTAGTCGCCAGTAGGCTTAATTCGCTGGCATTGTTATATTTTACAGTGATTCTGTAAAAATATCATTTTTAAAGTGAAATTTAAAATACATATCGCTATTAATTTAGAATTAAAAAAAAAATACATTTAAAATGCTGTGGATTAAGTGTGTTTTAAATTTGTAAACAAAATAATATTACGTAAAGATTTCCTTATGAAGCCTAATTAAAAAATTATATTATTAATCATTAAGATTGTCATACAAATAAAGTTAGGAAATGTTCTATTTAAAATTTATTTTATGTTTTTAGTTTACACATGATGTTTCTATTGAAATCAATTAGTTATTTATTAATAAATTCTAGATTCAGTTTTCTATTACATTCGACATTCATTTTTTGTAAAGGTCTGTATTAATTGTTGCACATAAAATGTATATAATAATATAGAAGCCACTTGGAAAATGTTGAAATAAAAATCGGTGGCTTAAAATTTCCACACATTCTTTTCGTATTTCAATAAATTAGCATAAATTGTTATGGCTCATGAGTTTAAGCGTTTATAATTCAAAGTGATGCAAACGAACCGTTAATGTTGTATTTTTATATTGTTACAAAACGATGATTGCGAAGAAGAAAAAGAAAAGAAAATGATTCAAATAGAAGTTTTGTATTTTCCCCGCCTCCAGACGTAAACAACGCCCGATTGATTAAAATAAATTTAAAAAAAAAAAAACAAGAAAATGAAGTACAAATTTCCTGAATGCATGCACAAATTTTTCACTCGTTCTTCGGTCGACCGTCCAATTTTTACTAGGGTACATATTTGCATGGTTATCCTTAGATCCATTAGGGTTAATAAAGACACTGTTTCGGAGTTTATTATGATTAATTATATTAAGCTTAGTGGGTTGTGTAGTGAAGGGTTCGTTTATTTCTTTGTTGTTCGCGGTTGTGTACGTCTGGGTAGCTTACATATCAATTCAAAAACAACATAATAAATAAGTTGAATTAAATATGACGGGAGTTTGAGGTCGAGCCGTTTCGCTCTTTGAAATGAGGTATTAATGATTGAAGGAAAAACAAAACGTGGTTTCAATAAACATTTATTACGGAGGTGTTTCATTGTGTTTAAATCCTTACATTTTGCAGAGCGGAAATTTCTTTTTAAAATATTTTTTTTTCTTCGTAAAATGTAAAACGTTTCCAAATAGTTTTCGCAAATATTTTAAGTTAAAAATTTAATAATCAATAAAATAAGAACCTCAAATTTGTATAACATCATTATAAATTCAATTTTTATAATCTTGAAAATTACTTCCAATTAATTAATTTTACATAAAATAAATATGAATAGATTGTTAAAAATCAACCAATAAAACAATTAAACACAGATTAGATTTAAGAACTTTAAATTCTCGACTAATAGGCTAATAACCCGACACTAGTCGAGAATTTAAAATTATTCAATTTAATTGTTTTATTGGTTGATTTTTAATAATCTATTCATATTTATTTTATACAATGCTTAAATATTAAAACCATTAATTATATTAATTTTACAATTATGTTCTTATGGAAATATAAACAATGTGAAGGTAAGTATAAGAAACAATTGTGATTATCGGTGTTTGGTTATATATAACACTTTACTCAATAAGTCTGCGGTCTAACAAAGAAAATATTTTTTTAGAAATTCCATTTTATTCATCAACATGCTCTCCTCCAAGAGTTATACATTCATTCCAATACTCCTCTAACTTTTGGTGCCCTTTATGTAAAACGATTTGTCTTTGCTCTCAAAATAAGCCTCAAATTCGGTAACAATTTTCCATTTGAGCTACAGTTCCTTCCCCGGGTTATCTTATTCTTGTTTGCAAAAAGTTTAAAAGTTTATGAAATGTAACAAAAGTTGTATAAAAATCCGCCATATTTATACTAACTGATCTGTTTCGCGTGTTTGCGCCTTTGTGCGCTTTTTGAAAATATTTAATGTTTTTTTTTTTAGATTCGTATGAAGTGTCTCCATGAAATTTGGAGAGAAGCAAAAAGTACAGAGTCGATCTAGTGAGGTAATGTCTTTTTTATGGAAGAATATGATAAAAGAAGAAACCACGCATAATTACGAAGCAACTATTTCCAAGAAAATTGATTTATTTTTGCACCTACCTAAAAAAATGGGATAAATCTAATAGAAAACAATGAAGGTCTACGACATTTATCTTCAGCTGAAGCTAAACTTATTGTCAGTTTTGGTTTTGATAGAACAATAGGACTATCAAATTATACCCAAGAATTTAAAACTAATAGAGAAAATGTAAGAATCGATGATTCCAACTTATTTGCGACCACAATGATTTCTTTAAGATTAGTAAGCAGTGATGGAACCGTTTTATGGAATAACAACAGTCCGCAATCAATTCGATTTTGCCGTCCTCTAAAGTTGGAATTTATTAAAGAATCCAGAAATCATGTTTTAAAAGAAAGAGCTAGTCTCGATATAGAAATAGGAAATTTGTCGCCTATTAGTATTAATGCAGGTGATAAATCCCTTATAGTTCATCTGGCTTTATTTCTGCAAGAATTCTTTTGGAAAAGACTAAATTTACATGCCAAGATCTGGTGGTAGTGAGAATTCCAACAATAGAAATGCGGCACGAAAAGCATTTTCTCAAGTGAACATGTTCGCAGATATTACAAAAGTCGATTACTACTAACTGATCGCGCATATTAAAATAATTTTAATCGCTGTATCATGCCAATTACAATTGGATGACAAATTGTTTGAAAAATATTATGTAGAGACGGCTAAATTATATCAGAAATTGTATTCTTGTTACTCTATGCCAGCTACAGTACACACAATTTTAGTTCATGGTAGGCAAATTTTAGAGAACAGTATTTTTCCAGTAGGATATTTTGGAAAGGAAGCTTCGGAATCAAGAAATACATTTTATCGTAATAATAGGGAATCTTATGCTATGAAGGTTCATACACTTATAGATGTTTTCAATACAGCTTTAGCATCTTCAGATCCAGTTGTATCATCTCTAAATTTAAAAGATCGTTTACAAAAAAGAGATGTACGGTCCTTACCAACTGCGGTAATGCAATTAATAATAAAACAATTTTCTCGAATAATATTGAATATGAAAAAAAAAAAAAAATAATGAAATGGAGACCGAAGAACGTAATTTAAATGAATTGCCTGTAGAATTGTTAAATAATATTTGTTCGCGCCAAAAGCGCGAATATGTAATTGTATATATTTCTTTGTTTATAATTTTCTTTATTTGAACATTTTAGATATTTTTTCTACGTTAATTCGTACGAATTTTGTGAATACTTTATTTTCTTTTGTACATTTATTGCACTGTTGGTATTTGGAACCGAACGGCGATTTTACGATCCAGCGAGGACAAACCCTTAATAAACGGCCGATCGGCGCATTTTACAAATTTGCTTGGCGAACAATGGGAAAAGGGAAACATGCTCAACAAAGGGCGATCCCAATTTCGGGGAAAGATCGTAAAATCTGACACTCTGGATCTGGATTTTAAAAATTTTCCACTAATTCATGTTTTTTAAACCAGATGTTTTCTATCCTCTTGCCATCTTTCTTCCATAAAACCATCCCCACCAACTTATTATCCATCTGAAAATAATTTCATAAATTCTCAGCCAGTTCTCTTTCATCCACGACTCGAGTAAGTTCTAATCAATTTTCTTAACACTTGTGAAACTTTTGTCAATCATTTGTTGCTTAATTTCTTTGCTTTAGTTATAATTTTATATTTTATTTTGTTGTTATTTTCATTTTTTGTAAATACTTAGATCAATAGTTAAATAAATCTCAGTTTGTTTGTTTAGTTTATTGGCATTTTTAATTTTTTAAAACAAATCGATTAAGTTCGTAAACAATATCGAACTTTCAAATGATGTTAATTATTAATTAATATTATTAATTACTTTAAACAAAATTAATTATTAATGTATAATTTGAATAAAGTGAATTTCTTGTTAAATTTTGAACTACCATGAATCATACAACTCCCATAGTTGTATGATTTCATATATTTAAGGTATATTTCGTAATTACACATATTTTTATTTAAATTTAATAGTTACGAATATTTTACTTATAACATGTAAATATAGATGATTAATATTCTAGAGACACCCTATATAAAGTATGTTGTTAAATCACTTAGGAACAGTTATCTTTTACCTTTTAAAGGCATTTCGTTTGTATTAAATATTATTTTTATAGAATTCTGAGTTTTGGCCAAACAAATTAGTTCTCAGACCACTGTGCAGCAATGGCTTGATAAAATTTCCATAGATATATGATTTCTTAATCATTTTTATTCTTTAGGGCAACATATTCTGTGTTATTGCAATTTGAAGTTATTTTGACATTTTACTTGTCATTAAAATAATTCTTTAAATAATTAGTCTTCACAGCCAACATAAAAAAGATTATAAAAAAAATGGTGATGTGTCCATCATGGTACTTTCCCCGGTGAATACGGTCAAATAAGTTTTTGATTGAAAATTTAATAGAAAAGCAAAATGTTTAATAGAAAAAATGATTGTTGTCTTTCAAAGTTAAAACCGAGTATTTAGAAGAATATTGTAATTAAGTGTGTTATTTCTTACCTTACAATGTGTTAAAATATTTTCTCCACACTCTTCTTCATTTTTTCAAACTTTGCGAATGTGCTGAATATGACGGCACTTTGACGTTTTATTTGTCATTAAAATAATTATTTCAATAATTAAAATCTTTAAGGGAATTTATCAGGTAAACAAAATTCTTCCGCTTATAAAATGAAAACCTGAGGTCCAACAGTAAAAGTTTTATAACAGAAATTATTTATTTTCCAAGATCTAAAACTTTTATTTGAAACATTTTTCTATCCGAATTAAAAAATGAAAAATTGTTACGAGTAAAATTGCACTTAATGAATTTTGATTTTGACCAAAAGCTTTTCAGATCATTACACTGTTATAAAAAGCTTAGATATAAAGTTTGGGCTTAATCCATTTAGCCGTTTAGGCGATATCGCGGAAACACACAGACACACACAGCATTTTTCAAAACTCGATGGAATGGACTCAGGGGACCTCAAAACGAGCATATTTGTTGAAATTGGCTGTTCGAACATTTTCAAGATTACAATACTTTCCCTTGGACAGGGGTCCGGGGAAAGTAATAATTGTTTTATTCTAAAGGAATTTATAAAGTACACGAAATTCTTCCGTTTATAAAATAAAAACTAACGGTCCTACAATAATTTTTTTTAATAAAAACTATTTACTTTTTTATGATCTACAAATTTAATTGAAATAAATTTTTATCCGAAATAAAAAATGAAAAATCGCGAGTAAAGTTGCACTTAATGAGTTTTGATTGTAACCAAAAGCTTTTCAGATCATTCCACAGTTATAAAAAGCTCAGATATAAAGTTTGGGTTTAATGCATTTAGCCGTTTATGCGCTATCGCAGAAAAACACAGACACACAGCACAGACGTTTTTCAAAACTTGATGGATTGGACTCAGGGGACCTCAAAACATGCATATTTGTTGAAATTGGCGGTTTGAAAATTTTCACGATCACAATACTTTTCCGATTATTACCTGTTCCGTTCGATGGCACATGGTCTGGTTAATCAGCAGTTCCGCTCATATGAAAACATCTTAAGGGTGCGGTTTAGGCGAAAGAGATAGCTATATAAATATTTCCAATCACTAATTCCCGTTAGATAGCTGTTCTGATCAATGAACAATATTGTATTGTACATTAAAGTAATCTTAAAGCATGTATGAATTACAAAATTATTTTAATGTTTAGTTTGTGTTAAAAGCAATTATGAAAAAACAATGAAAATTGATCAAATTTATAGCAAATTTCAAATTATATTTTTGCTAATAAAAACTTGTGCAATGAAAATTTAAAGGATTTCACTAAATTCTGCATTCAAATAACTTAGCAGACACGACCTATTAATTTCATTATATATTACAATTTTCTTTTCTAACTTGAACTAGTAAATTGACGTAATTCACGAAAATTAACGATTTATTTTTTATTTAGACTGATACTTTATACTTGGTATATAAAAAATGTAAATACATAAATAGAAAAGAGTATTATTCATTATATGTAAATACATTTTCATATTATTAAATCCAAAATAATGGTTCTTTTTTCAAACGATTATTTCGATCATTTCCATTTTACTATATAGCTATCTCCTTGTACTAGTCGCCATTTTAAGGTTGCGAAATGGCGTGCATAGCCTTAAAAGAATAATACTTCTACCGTGACGGTGTTCGAGCTCTGCCAGAAATGTAGGAAAAAGTTGTCGCTAGCGATGGGGAATATTTTGAATCATTCATATTTTTTTACAATAAAATTGCAATTTTATCAACAACAACAACAAAAAAAAAACAGCGAGAACTTAGTTGCGCACCTAATATAACAATATTAATCAGTTCTTCCAAGCAAGTGGAAACAAGGTCAAATATAATGCATCTCAAAATCAAACAGCAATCTATCCTTAGTCAGTAATTACCGTCTAATTACTCTTCCTTCTTCATCTTAGGAAAACTCAATAAATCCCTCTTAAAATAAAAAATCCTAACATTTATCACTAATAGTGCTCGAAAATACCAAAATGGCACCCTCCTCTACACCACCACTCTATATCATTATATATATTTGTCGAACAGCACACTTTGAGGAACGAAAAAAATGCTATACTATTTTTAGATATTTTTAAAGCCTTCAACATTTTTGGCACCGGGGTCTGCCGCACAAGGGCAATATTCTTAAATTATACCTTATTTAATCAAAATACTGGAACATTTTGCCGAAAGAAACCTACAAATAAAAATCCATGAATCCTTATCATGCCCTTTTGTTCTTCAGGAAGCCATTTAAGGATACAAATAGAACAGCAGATTTGGTTTGACAAATGGCAATAAACGTAACAAAACATTACTATACCACAATTCACATACAATTTCGTAAAAATAGCAAGAGTGTTATAAATATTGTTACGAAATCGGTTTTAATGAGACTCTGAAATAAGTAACACAATATCTATTTATTTATTTATTTACAGTACACCTAACAAATTTATTTATCGAGATGAGATCTTCTTTCACTTTCGTTATAATATCTTATATATTCCTTACAACGTTCACATTATCCATAAAAGAAAACAATGCAATAAAACGGAAAAAAATGAATATCGACACAATCGCGAAGAAGAAGGGTTTGTTTACAGGATTTAGACACAAATTATTCTCCACCCACCCTCAAGCTCATTATTATGTCTAAATGACAGTGTAATTATTTGTATCAAAATATTGCCCCATGAAAGCTAAATAATTAAATATTTCTTGAAGCATTCATGAAAAATAAATCTACTTTTTAAAGGAGGGAAAGGTACTACTTTTAACGTTTGCAGCTCAGGAAACACGGGAAAAGCAACTAATTCAAAACGAGGTACTAAGTATATTTAAACATACATTAATTAAGAACAAAAAAGCTTATAAACAATAATAAAAAAAAAACGGTGGTGAAAATAGCAACAACCCAGGGGAAAGGCGTCGACGGAGAGGCAGGCATACCGGACGGTGGTTACTCTCTGGTTTGTGGTTGGTCTTTATACTCTGATTTCTTTGCAATATTGCCGATTTGTACTTCTTGAATTACCAAAATCCCGGCTAATAAATTCCAGGAGAAACGATAAACAAACTATTAAACTTTTTCTCCAGCTCTTAATGTCGTTTGGTAATCCGATTGAGGCTATTTAGGTACACTCGGCAAACGTGTGTTTGGGATAAACTTATTGTAATCATTTTCAAAAAATAAAATTGAAAATTAACAAACGGCCCCGTGAATTGAGTTTATCCACAAAGATGAGTCGTGAAGTTCTCCAGTTGACTGGTCCTTGGGTTACTGGGATGTCATTCTCCAGGACATGGTTGGGCGGCGGCAGATGACTTGGGGCGGCACATAAAGGTATATATGGTATCATCAAAAAGAGTTTGTGCAAACGATCAAAATCATTTTTGTTTAATTTTCAGAGAGTTTATGTTTATAGAATGTCGTTTAAATGCTGACACGGTTTGTTAATGAGGCTTACAAAATTACTTTGGGCACCCGATGGAAAATAAGATAAGCCTTGGATCCCTCAAAAGTTATGTAAAACGTGCGTTGAATTTCTACCTTTATGGACAAATAATAAAAGAAAAATATCCCGCCAAGAAGCCTCTATGATGAGGGATTATCGTTCAATGGATAATCACCTGGAGATTGTTATTTTTGTTTGGCGAAAACTGGCATTAACCGAAAAAAAATCTAGCCAAATGGGAATATCCTTGTATATTGTAGGCAGATAGACGTGTACTGAACATTAAGATTACCCCTCAACCTGATGCTTCACAGAAGAATCTAATTGGCTCTGAGAAAAAAAAATGTTTTTTTAAATTAAATTAGTTTCTCTTTTTGACTCACACTACGTAAGTATTTTAAAAAGAATAAACATTCATTGAAACAACCACTTCTCGGGTAAATACCCCGTTAGACATTGAATTACATGATGCATATTTGCTGTTGCATAACAGATAATTGTATAACCCAACTTTTTTATTTAAAAATATTTAATGCAAAATACAAAAACGTTACTTAATTGAAGGTTATCGGTGATTTGGTATTTATCCTTCGTTGGTACAGCTCGGCCTTATAAACTTTTAAAAATGTTAAATCAAACGTACCGTCCCTGCTGCGATCTCAGGTGTAAATGGTCGAGCTTATGCTTCATGAATCCAACAATGCCTGCGTTTTTATCGTTCACAACAAAAAAACATTTTCGACTTAGAAATAATAACCTCGCTGGTTGTTAACAATAACATAAAAGATTATTTATTCACTTTGTTATTTTCAAATTCTTTTTATTTGATTTAATTGAAATAACTGTGACCAAGTGAATAAATACTCATTTCTATTGTTATTATTAATTCGTCACACAAAACTTCCATCTATACCAAAATCTTTCGCAAATTTCATAAATCATAAATAACAATAAAATGAAAAACCCATTTTTAGTAACAATCCATATTTATACAACAAATTAAAACAAAACAAAGAAATATCACAGATCCGAGTTGTGGGATATCCAATCTGTATATTCTGAAACCCTGGTGAACACATTGGGGAATCCTTTTGTGCATTTTGTTCTTCCGAAAGACACAATTCCGACCTGAAAATTAGAATCAATTGTAAGAAAGGTGATAAAATTAATAGACAATGAATTAATTTTGATGTGGGGAAAGGAGGCAAGAACAAAATACACAAAGGTTTGCTGGAAAAATATGATGCGGGCTATAAAAAAATCAGAAGACATGAGATTTTGCCACAATGAAAGGAAAATGTGGAGTATAGGTCTTAAGAGCCAAGATGAGAATAAGGAATCTGGGAGTAGAAGTGATGTAGTTTACATAATAGGAGTGGAGAAGGGTTTTGAAGAGGATTGATGTTGTAAAAGGCGATTTAAAGAATGTGGATGGGAGAGAAAAGTACCCCGGAGACATGATCTGTATTCATTCAACTTTTAGGATGAATTGTGGGTCACGGAGTTCCTTTATGAATATTTCGGAATTTTTATTTCAAACTATAAAATAGTATTGCTTTGTTTTAATCCAAACAATAATTAACTTGTATTTCCCAAAAATACTCCCTCAAAATAACACAATGTGGGGCCGGGACCTAGAGCGCGATCCTGATTATTTTGCTTTCATATCCTTACCAATTCATTGTCAATGACGAACGGTCCACCTGAATCTCCATGACATGCGCTCTCTCTGTCTTTACCTTTCGTGCACACATGTTTGGAAGTAATGGGCTTTTTACGTATATGAGCCCTGCATTTTTCCGCATCGATCACCGTCACGTGGGTATACATGAGGGTTTTCACTATTCTCCCCCCTTCGGACGTACTTCCGTGCCCGGAAACAATTCCCACTTCTCCTTCGTAACTACCCCCGCTTGACACCGATATTGCTTTTATAGCATCTGAAATCATCATTTATTAATTTATATACAGGGTGTTATAAATTAAAGTCTCACTATGGGTATCCCGCTTATTATAAGTTTAAATTTGGCATTTATTTAATATTCCGTTCAGAAATCTGTGCTAAGTTTCTTTGTTTCAAAAAAAAAAAATGGAAAAGGAAACGAAAAATTCGATTATGTATATCCTCGTTGTTTAAAACAATATTTTAATGCAATAAAGACATTCTTACAGCACTTTTTTGTGATATAATCAATGACGTACTCATTTCATTAATAGCATATTTCGTTTCTTCTCAACCATTATCAACTTTCTTATTGACGCCATCAGATTAAAATCCTCTATTTCTCCTTTCTACTGATTACAATGATACCTTTATTGTGATAAATTATATTTGGTGATTGAAACGGAAAAACAAATATATGAGACCTCAATTATATTTTAGAATAAATATTTTGCCAGATATCTATAGTTAGAATATAAAATAATGTTGAGCCCAACCCTTCATTCCACAACAAGGTGTCCCACAAGGTTCCCCCCTCTCTCCTCTCCTTTACAATATATATGTCCACGATATATACAACCCTGATCCCCAATACCGAGATCCATCCGCTTATTTCCTTCAATTTTCAGACGATACCGCACTTATTGTACACCAACCCACTCTCCCCAAAGCCCTCGCTATCCTACAGGGGCTGATCGACACACTATCGCTATGGTTCGCGAAATGGAGAATTTCCATCAATCTTAATAAATCACAACTTTTAATTCCCTACCACAACCCACACACTTCTCCATTTACAAATAATATAAATAATACCGTACTATCCCCATCCGACACATGCAAATACCTAGGTATAATATTTGACCCCAAACTAACTTTTAAACACCACTCCATTTCAATTAAAATCAAAGTCCAGAATAGGGCGCGGCATTTCAGATCACTAACATACAGCAAGAGAGGTATCACTATTAAGACAGCCACACACATATACAAAATGATCTGTCGTCCTCTTCTGGACTACACCCAAACAATCCCCTACATAACCTTTCCAATACCATCCTGTACGAAAAAACAGGCGTAATCCCTATACCCCAAAGATTCTCATAACTAGACCAAAAGTTTTCCATGAATCTAACAGCCCAAAAATTACTAAATCTACTTTGTAGCAAACGAAACCCAAACATTCCTCTTAAATTTCAACATCCTAAATCCACAATATATTCATACATCTCATCACTCATCAACGACTGACAGACTGACATAACATAAAGACAAGGACTTCCGGCTGATAGCCATTTAGTTCGTATTAAATCAAATATTGTATTATAGCTAATTGTATCAAAGCCTCAATAAAGATGTTATATAATAATAACATTGAGCAATTAGGAGATTATAAAGCATTAATAATATCTTCTTATAATTAAATAAAATTCCTAGGCAGTATTTTTATTGTAAAGTATATAACATCGTTATATATGCCTCTATAATTCTCAGTGTGAGGTGATTGTTTGTCCTGTATATGTTTTTCGCCATATCTTTCTGTTTTGTGCGAGTTTTGTGGCTCCTTCCCATTTTATTCCGTTTTTCTCTAGCTTTTCTCGTATTTCGTCTTTCCATTCTTTTCTTGATTTTTGCCTACAGTTCTTCATATATTCTTCTTACGTTTCTTTCTTCTCCCATTCTACATATATGACCGTACCATCTCATTTGACTCTATTTTATTTATTTTTTGTCTATCGGTTTTATTTCAAGGTTTCCTCTAATTACTTCATTTCTTACTCGATCTGTTATTATTTTATTATATATTTTCCGTAGGAATTTCATTTCTGCTCTGTTTATTCTCATTCGGTGTTTTTCTGTTGTCGTCCATGTTTCGCAGCTGCACACCAGTGTTGGTCTTACTACTTTTTTCACGACTTTTGTTTTGGTCTTTTTTGATATCTCTTTTCGGTTTAGCAATGTATTTTTCATCATTTGAAATATTTTGTTTGTATTACGTACTCTTTATATAATTTCTTTGTCTATTTTGTTACTCACTATATATGACCCCAGGTATTTAAACTGGTCCACTTGTTCTATTTCTTTTCCTTGTTTCCTTGAATGCCTGTGATGTGTTCTTGCTAGTATCATAGTCTTTGTTTTGTTATGGTTTATTCTCATATTTATTCTCCTCAGTTCTCTATTGAGTATGTCCATATTATATTGTAGGTCTTCTCCTGATTCAGCTACTATAGCCATATCGTCCGCAAATAGCATTTCTACTACTTTAATTCCTTTCATTTTCCAATATCCTATGTTCAGTGGTTTTATGCTTCTTTTATTACTCTATCTAGTGTTACCGTGAATAATAATGGTATACTTCCCTGTTTTAATCCTTTTGTTGTTTCATATTCCTCCGATTCTTCATTGTTAGTTCTCACTATATTTTTGTTCTTCGTACATGGCCTTGATTATTCTAATCATTTTCTTCTCGACACCTCTTTTGTCTAGTGCAGCCCATGCATCTTTTCTTCTAATCCTATTG
Organism: Philonthus spinipes; assembly: GCA_963082785.1. Lineage (NCBI taxonomy): Eukaryota > Metazoa > Arthropoda > Insecta > Coleoptera > Staphylinidae > Philonthus > Philonthus spinipes. The sequence goes on along the minus strand of OY720303.1, from coordinate 10,665,113 downwards.
AAGGCTTTCTCTAGGTCCCCAAAGCATATGTGCAACTCTTTGTTTTTCCTGATAAATTTCTCACTGATTTGTCTCAGTGAGAAAATTAGATATTGCGTACTCCTTCCTTTTCTAAAGCCACACTGATTGCCCTCTATTGTTTTGTCTATTATTTCTCTTACTCTTTTGTCTATTACTATCTCCATTATCTTCCCGGGTACACTTGTAAGTGTTATCCCTCGGTAGTTTTTGCAGTCTCTTTTGTCTCCTGTTTTGTAAATTGGCAGTACTATCCCCGTGTTCCATTCTTTTGGCAGTTTTCCCACTCTCAGTATTTCATTGAACAGCTCGGTAAGTTTTATTATTCCTTCTTCTCCTAGGTTTTTTTATCATTTCCGATTAAATTCCATCCTTTCCTGTCGCTTTTCCATTTTTTAGTTTCTTTATTGCTTCTAGTTCTACTTCTCCTTGTATTTCTTCTATGTATTCCTCTTCTATAATTCCTTGTTGTTCTTCCTCTTCTTCTTCTTCGTTTTCTTGTGTTGTTGTATATGTTAGCTTGTCGAAACACTCTTTCCATCTTTGCATGATTTTTGTTTCCTCTGTTATTATCGTCCTGTTTTTGTCCTTCATATATATCATGTTGTGTTCCTTTTTCTGTCTAAGTTGTTTTGGTGTACCGTAGAACAGCTTTTAATTTTCTCTGTACTGTTTGTCTGACTCCTTTCCAAATTTTATCCATGACTCTTCTTTGTTTGTTTTTTTACCTCCTGCATAACTTATTTCTTCTTCTCCTAATATCATCTGTAGTCCTACTTGTTTTTTTTTGTGTGTTTAGGTATTTTCTCCAACTTTCCTTTTTCTCTTTAATTTTCTGTTTTATATAATAATAATAATGTTTTTTTATGACCACAGGTACATACGTCACAAAACTGTAAATATATATGCATACACTTGTTCTTTCACTTAAATTTAACAAAGTATTTATCCAGAGAATATAACGCGTTAAGAAGTAACATATTTTTGATTTCATACTTAAAATTTGTCGAATTTAGTTTTTTAAACTGGGTAGGTATTATTTAATACCATAAAAACGCATACTATTTTGTGCGCGCTTTAATCTATTGTATGGAGTCCGGATTGTGTTCGCATTTCTAGTTTCAAAGTAGGTGATATTGCTGTTCATATTGTAATATGATGTTCATTCAACCGATTCGTTTTTTTCTCTAATCTGTTGCTTACATTTTTGGTTACACAGCCGATTCTCTGCTTCAGTTATGTTTATATGAAAACACTTTGTACATTTTTCTTCACTTATTTATTTATTAACAGATGTACATTTCGAACACCATGTGATCGTTATCAATGTTTTACATCTGTTAATAAATAAATAAGTGAAGGAAAGTGTACAAAGAGTTTTCATATATCTTTCAAATCTTCACGAAACTCACATTTTATTAAGTGTTCAGTTATGTTTGTTTTTAGTTTCTTGTTTTTAGTACCGATTCCTCAGTTCTTCTTGGCATTTCATTTTGATCCTATTCTCTTTTAGTTTGTATGCTTTTATTACTTCTCTCTTCTTTACTCTCCTTTTGTCAGTCTGTTCTGTCTCTTCTATTCTCATTTCCATTTTTACTAGGTAGTGGTCACTATTTATTTCTGCTTGCTTGATACTTTTACATCTCTGGCATTTTTCCATTCACTTTTGTTTATCAAGAAGTAATATATTATTGATTTTTCATTCCGTGTGGGCTGTACTATTGTATACCTGTGGATGTCTCTATGTTGGAATTTTGTATTTGTTATATTATCAAGTTATTTTCTATACTTAATTTTATAATTCTTTCTCCGTTGTTTTTTAATATTCCCTCCCTCTTTCCCCATCACTTCTTTTAATCCCTTGTTCTTTCTTCCTACTCTTCCGTTGAAGTCTCCCATGATTAGTATTCTATTTTCATTTCTAGTTCTTCGAAGAATTTGTCTTTATCCTCTTTTTTGCATCTTCCTTTTCTCTTATACTATTATAAACGTCCATGGCTTCTTGATTATATACATTCTTATGGACATCATTCTTTCGTTGATTTGTTGTTCTTGAATGAGATTTTTTATCATGCTTGGTGCTATTTTTTTGTGCTCTGCAAGAGGAAAATCCATTTACGGACGCTGTGTCGGACTCTTCCCAAATTTTGTCGAGGAAACTACCGACACCCCTCCCACTTTACCGGCTTCGACTACTATGGTCATTAGCCGGTCGGGTCTGTATAAGTGCGCTGACTTCATATGTAGCATTGTCAGGCATTGCCCAAATTAACTTAAAACTAATATCACAGCCTTACCTAAATATAAATATAATAAAACCTAACCCTAGAATAAATAAAATAAAACCTAACCCAAAATAAATTAAAACCTAATGCTAATATCACAGAAAGACGACGTCGAGGTTGTAAACGGACCTCGATGCCTGAACCTAAAAACACCTAACCTAAGTGCTCAAGAGTTGTAAAAGGACTCTTGAGCAGACGACACTACACACAAAACACTAAATACACGAAAAGTGGAATCAGAGTTGTAAAGAGGCTCTGATCCCACCGGACAATAGAGAACAGAATCAATAAATTAAAATAAATTCACACTGAAGACGACACACACCCTATAATTGCTTGAGTAAATTTGTCTCACGTAGGAATTTAATGACTTTCTCTACGGACCCCTTGCTATTATCTAATTACGCCACATTACCACCCAGCCTCAGCCTATCGCGTTGAATTGCGTAGGCTGGACATTCTATTAGGATATGCTCCACCGTTAAACGGTCGTGACATTCATGACAATCTGGTTGTTCGTCGCCGGAAAGGAGATAGGAAGAGGTCCAGTTGGTGTGCCCTATGCGTAAACGGCACAGGGCGACCTCTTCCCTCCTTGTGGGGTTTACCGGCGACTTCCAGGGTGTTACGCTTGGTGCTATTATTAACCCTCCTCCTTTCGCTATTTCTTTTTCTTCTACTCCTAACCATATTATCCAATATATCTGTATTCCCTTTCCATTGTTTTTTGTTTCCGTTATTATTCAATTTTTTGATTTATCATTTCCTCCACTATTTCTACTTCTTTATCTCTGTAGCTTCTTACATTCCAAGTTCCTATTTTGAGAATTTTTCCATTTTTCTTTTCCTTCTTTGTTCCCTTGTATCCACCGTGTAGTTATGTATTTATTAGTTTTATGGGTGCAGTCATTTCTGCAATCGTTCCCTGCTCCTGTCCCATTCAAACGAAACGTTGTTCACCTCTAATTTCTGCTACTTTAAACGCTCTCTTTTACCATCTTGGTTTCCTCTATCTGCTGCTTCCCATATTTTGGATTTATTTTTCTTTCTGTGCCAAATTATTTTCGATCACTATTCTTTCAGTTTGTTTTTTGCCATCATTACATCTCTCTTGGCTTCCCAGCTTCCTATTTTGACTATAACGGCTTGTTTATCTTTATTTTCGCTATTTTGTTCACCTCCTCTATTGGTGCTTTTACTTGTAGTTTGTTTTCACCCTTGAACATGTGCTTATATGACGTAAGTTTTAACATAAATCATGAACGAAATAAATATATTAAATAAAAATGATTTGAAAATAATTAATAAATTATTTCCACATTTAGCTCTGTGATATTTTGACTTGCGTTACGCAATACTTTAAACAAATACACATCAAAACAACTACTTTCCGGGCAAATACTCCGCTGGACATTGAATTAAATAATGTACACCTGCTGTTGCATATCAATAAAATATTGCATCATGCAACAAATTTTTTCCTCAGAGAAAAAGTCAATGTAAAAAAAAACAAAAAAAGAACGTTACTTAATATAAGGCCATTTACAGACACATGTTTCGGGATCTATCCCTCGTCTGTACAGCTTCTGCCTGACATAATCTAAAGATATTAAATTAATTAAATTAAATCAACCAAACCTCGTCAAATTAAACCAATTATCGATCTAAATTGAATTAAACCAAATTAATTCAATTTAAATAAAATAAAATTAAAAGAAACTAATTTAATTAAATTAATTAAATTGAACCATCCTTGCCAGCCGCGTGCTCTGATAGTAATGACGGGCTCATAAATTCACAAAAAACTTTTCTTGGCTCAGATTTGAATAAACGCCTCGCTGGCCATTAATATAAATAGAAAAAAAGTATTCATTCACTTGGTCACATTTATTTAAATAAATTAAATAAAAATGATTTGAAAATAATTAATAAATAATTTCCCCATTTAGCTCTCCGACATATCATAAATTATTAGCTGTGACATGTCACAGAGCTAAATGTGGAAATAATTTATTAATTATTTTCAAATCATTTTTATTTAATTTATTTAAATCATTGTGACCAAGAGGAAAAAGTATTCCTATTGAAATAAATATGTTTTATGGTAATATTTTTATTATTATTAATGTTGATATTCCGCATAATCAGAAAAATTAGGGGATTTTGATCTGATAAAAAAACAATATGGCGTCCATAAGAAATAAGAAAGTTGATGATGATTCAAATGAAACGAAACGTACTATTGAGAAAATTATTACGTATTCAATTACATCTTAAAAAAGTGTTATACGAATATCTTAACTGTATTGAAATATTGCGAATATTTTATCATTTTTCAGTTTTCTTCATTTTTCTTGAAAACAAAGAAGTTCTTCTCAACGGGATATTAATCAGCATGAAATTTGACAAAAGTGCGAAATTTAAACCTACACTCCATCTCTTATAATTAGCAAGAACCTCATGGTGAGACTCGAATTTGAAACATCTTTATTCAGACTCTACAGATAATATAAAATATTATAAAATACATATTTACAATACATATAGGTGTTAGTCTGTCTGGGCTATCGACCAGAGCTCTTTCTGTTCATAAATTTATGATAATGTCAAAGAAACAAATCTATGCTATCTAGCTGAACTCTCTTGATTGTTCGCAAAAATGAATTGATTGTTAATTTATAAAATAGTAATATTTTTTTACAAACCATTAAATTTCACTGGCTTTTCCAATTCCAACAAAGCTATGTCGTTCTTCAAGTTGTGACTATCGAAGTCTGAATGTTTGACAATCCTTTTGACATCGATCCTCTTTTCGTATTTACCTGGATGGTCTAAATTTACAGTTCCCAGAACTACTGTAAGTCTGCTTGACCTTTAATTAATTACGAATAAATTTGATATTGGTGTCTGGGTTATGGTTGTCAAGTTACCAGTAGATTCCAGCAGTAGATTTAAAATAATATATATATAAATATAAATGCCAAAAAATATTTTTATTTTTTAGTGAAAAAGTACTAAAACATCGAAATAATGAATCAAAAGAATTAATTAATCAATTAATTATTAATTAATTAAAAACATTAAAAATACAATTAATTAATAATTAATTATTTTTTCTTTAGCTACTGCAGCTTTTTGACTTAGGTTACATAAGTAATTTAAAACAAACATCCATTGGAACTACGCGCTTAAATAATGATAAATAAATTTCCACCATTCATCAACTTCTAATAATTTCCCTCTAAACAAAAAGTTGTTGTATAAATGGGATGCCTTGTTCTAATATTTTCCAACGCAATTTCATATTTAAAGAACATACCTTTCATAATCTGAAAGCAAATTTGGGATACTAGTAGGACCAGTGTCTCACGGAATCAATGTTTACTACATTGACAGTTGGTTTGGATGAATATTTTTGGTTCAATAGAATTATTATTCCTTCACATTTCGACGTTTCATAATAAATAAACAAATTTATGATAACCGCCAACGAAAAAAAGTGCCACGAAACCCTGGCTTATTGGGAAAATACTTACCATAAAGAGTGACGGCATCATTGACTAATATCATTTGAATCTTCTCTTGTTCAGATAAATGTCCCATTATGAAGACTCTTGTCAATATGAGTCTTCATAATATACTATTAAATATTATTTAATATACTATTAAATAAAAATGATTTGGAAATAATTAATAAATTATTTCTACATTTAGCTCTGTGACTTTTGACTTACGCTACGTAAGTACGTCAAACAAATGCACATTAAAACAACTACTTCCCGGGCAAATATTCACGCCGGACATTGAATTACATAATGTAGACCTGCTGTTGCACATCAATAAAATATTGCATAATGCAACAAATTTTGATCCGAGAAAAAAAAATGTAAAAACAATCATTTAAGGTATAGCTGTACTGAGGAGGGATAGATCCCGAAACACGTGTCTGCAGATGGCCTTATATTAATTAACGCTCCTTTTGTTGTTTTTACATTAAATTTTTCTCGGATAAATTTTACTTCAAAATTTTGTTGTTGTTTATTTTTGATATTTTGTAAAAGAAAAGGAAAACTAAATGTTTGTTTTTAAAATGTTCTATTGTTAAATGATAAAAGATGATTTGCACTAAACCATGCTTATTAATAATGCAAATACGTTCTTAAGAAAAAAATAAGGATATTAAAGATATTCTGTTATGAAATGAATTAAAAATGGATGAAAGAGGGTCGGTGTCATATATCTGCTTATTGGTAATGAACTTAAGAATCTATTTTTATTTCATTTTAACTTAAGAAAGGAAATAACGTTGGGAAAGCCAAGAATTTTCTATACCATTTGACAGATTTATTTTTTATAATTTTGAAAATTCATAAATTAGCTTATTAATAATGAAAGGAAATAACGTTGGAAATCATGAATTTTTTATTCCATTCTAAAGAAATATTTTAAGATATACGACATTCGTGAGGTAAATCAGGGGTTCAATGAAGGTAAATGGGGTTCGAAATCCTAAATCTATTTACTTATTATGAAACACACATTCCATTGAAAATAAATATCATTGAAAATGAGAATTATAATTCTATTTGAACGAAAATATTCATACAAACTTCCAGTATTGTCTTTATATAGCAAGGGTTGATTGGGGGCGAAGGAAGACGGTGTCCTAAATCTACTTTCAGATTATGAAAGATATGTCCTTTAGGTAGGAAGTTGTGTTGGAAAACTTTAAGAAAAGGTATCTCATTTGTACAATATGAATTTTTCTTTGCAGAGGGGAAATTATTTCATTTTATATGGGCTGATGAGGGATAAATGTATAACCTAGAAATTAATTATCATTATATTATATCAGTTTTTGGTATTTTTTCACAATCTATTTTAAAGATATATGTATTTTTAAAAATACTAAAAACTTGCAATATTTTTTAGTAAAAAATAATATAAACACCAATTTTTATCATATAATTGAAAAGATAGCACATCTGTTATCTAATTTATTATTATATTTTTCAATAAAAAATATCTAGTTTTTGGTCTTTTGAAAAATATTATTTTTTTAAAATCTGCAGCTGAAATGTATTGCTAATTTCACACACATGTCAGAATTTTATTTACCGCAATTTCATTTAATTTATAAACCACGTTTATAACGAGAACACAAAACGTTTTTATCTACTTCAAAGATAAATGTACCTACTCGTCTTTATAACAATGGGCTGCTGATAAAACGTATTTATCGGAAATCAGTGATCCTCCACAAAACGTGTTCCGAAAACCGCCTTTGATAAAAATCGCCGCCTTAAAAAATAAAAACATCGTTATTATTCTGCGTAACAATTGATACTTACTATACTTGGTAAGGGAATTGGAATTCGTCGGCGTCTTCCCCGTCTATTATCCTCATTTCTAGCCTATCCTTCATTGAAACGGACTTTTTGAAATCTATCTAAACAAAAGAAATAAATTAAATCATTATTTTAAGGTATTAAATTTACTGAATTTACAGATTATATAATGTGTCTTACTCGTATGTTATATCAGCCATACCATACGAGATATATACTTTAACCTCAGAGTAATGACATTATCAGTATTTTAAGTAATGAAATTGAAAATATGTTTTCATAAATTTATAAAATAAAAATACATAAAGTATCTTTTTAATAACCAATTTTAGGGTATATTTTCTGTGAGCAGTTGTAGGTCTGTTTAAACAGTAAGGAATTTTTGTCTTTTTTGATAAATTAAATGAAAAATAACGTAATGTAAGTCAAAATATCACAGAGCTAAATATGGAAATAAGTCATTAATTATTTTCAAATAATTTTTATTTAATTTGATTAAATAACTGTGACCAAGTGAATACAAACTCTTTTCTATTTTTTGAGATGTTGGCAATTAGTTGTCAGAGTGATGTATAAATGTTAACGCGTAAAACAAATTTAGAACTTTCTCAAAATGTAAACATACGAAGTCGGCGGTGACTTTAATAACTTCATATTTACATAAACGCCGAGCATATGTGTGAGCCAATGGTTTTAAATCAGATGATTATTTCCCATCATCTGGTGTACCACAAGGCTCTATACTAGGGCCCTTGATATTTAATATATTTTTTAATGATATTTCTGAATTTCTTCAATGTCAACATTTAATGTATATTGATGATTTAAAGATATATGCTGCAATAAAAACAATCGATGGCTGTCATCGTTTACAAAATAGTTTAAATCGAATAGTTTCTTTTTGTAGGAAAAACGGGTTAGAATTAAATATAAAAAAATGTAAATTTGTGTCATATTCAAAAAAATCAAATGTAATAAATTATAATTATAATATCAATGGTGAGCTTCTAGAACGTGTTCCGTTATTCAAATATTTAGGAATATATTTTGATGAAACTTTTAATTTTAATTACCACATAAATCATATTGTTAATAATGCATACAGACTATTAGGTTTTGTATGTCGTAACGCTTCTCAGTTTGTAAATATTAGTACCTTAAAATCCTTGTATTCTGCTTTTGTACGGACTAAGTTGGAATATGGTGCTATGATCTGGTTCCCGCAGAATCAAATTCAAATAAAGAAACTTGAAGATGTACAGTGAAAATTTTTAAAATTACTTTTTTACCAAATTGAAGGCACTTATCCTGAAAGAGGGTTTGATCATAATCTATTGTTAGATAAATTTAATATTAAGTCTCTTGAAACTCGGAGGTATACTATATGTATAAAATATAGTTTGCATGGGAAATCTATCACTTTTATTTTTAGATAAAATTTGTTTCCGTATTCCAACTTGTCCTAGTAGACAAAAACCAACTTTCTTCATAAAAAAACATAGAACTAATGTCGGCTTAAAGTCACCTGTTAGCATTGTGTGTTCGTGTTTCAATAAAATATCAGATATTACAGATATATTTCATGATTCACTTAACCAAATAATTAAAAATTTACAAAGGATACTTTAAGGTTATGTTATGTTTGTATTAATCGTATCTGCAGCTTAACTGTTTCTATTTTCTTTTGTAATTAGGAAAATATGTATTTCCTATTGGGCAATAAAGATTATTATTATAAGTAAATCGTGAAGATTTTTTTAAGAACCCAATTATTTCTTATTTAATCAGTGACTATTATTTAAAAAAATAGTTCATTGAATCGTTTCATTATTGTTACATTTCTCTTCGTACAATCAACAAATTATAGCATGAATTACAAGATAACATGAGAATAATCTTGAACTAATCGAAACCATACAGCTTGAATTACACATACTAAAAATAAACAAACTTTGCATTATTTTAACTGCAGCCTTCTGTATTGTAAATAATGTTTGTTGTAATATATAATTGTCTAGTGAAAGTAATTTGGGTATTTTAAAATACTGACTGATCATTATAAACATTATGTGAATTGTTCACTTTGTTTCATAAACAGTTTGTTACTTTAAACGTGGGTGAAATAATATTCTTCTTGTTAATTGTTAAGTCTACCATTTGATATTACATGGTCTCTTATAAATTAATAGTAATCAAATTAATTTGTTTAATTTTTAATATTCTTCTTGCATATTGGAAGTGATTGTTACATTTTTTAATGTAAGTCATTTATTTATTATTGCCCATTGAATATGGATATTGTTAAAGTTTTAATGTCATTCATGTTTATTTTAAACAATAGGCATATCCGATGTAACTAGATCGATATTGAAATAGGAAAAAACTGGATGTATTATTACTTAGCGTTTAATAAGTAATAATATTGTCTGTGCTTTAAGTAATGAGATTGGAAACATGGTTCCTTTTTTTTAATAAAAATTGATAACGTATATTTTTAATATGATCTTTCAATATAAATAGAAAAGAGTATTTATTCACTTGGTCATAATTATTTAAATAATTTAAAAAAAAATTATTTGAAAAAAAATAAAAAAATATTTCCACAATTATTCCCGGGCAAATACCCCGCCAGACATCGAATTACATAATGTATGCCTGCTGTTGCATATCAATAAAATATTGCATAGTACAACATTTTGATTCAAGAATATTTAAAGTAATAAAACAAAAAAAAGAGCATTACTTTAATATTAGGCCATCTGCAGACAAGTGATTCGGGATATATCCCTCGTCAGTATATCCCTTACATATTTTAAAGATATTAATTAAATTAAATCAACCATATTTCGTTAAATTAAATTAATCAAATTAATTTAAATCAAATTAAAAGAAACGAATTGAATTAAATTAATTAAATTGAGCGATCCTTACCAGTCCTGTGCTTTAATTGTGTTTTTTCTTTTGTTTTTTACATTGAATTTTTCTCGGATCAAAAATTTGTTGCACGATGAAATATTTTATTGATATGCAGCAGCATGTGTACATTATGCAATTCAATGTCTGGCGGGGTATTTGCTCGGGAAGTAGTCGTTTTAATGTGCATTCGTTTATAGTGTTTACCTAACGTAAGTCAAAATGTCACGGAGCTAAATGTGGGGATAATTTAATAATTATTTTTGAATCATTTTTATTTAATTTATGACCTTTCAATTTTCTATTTTTGTGTGTATAATACACGTGTGCGTTTTAGATTAAGGCAAGATTAATCTCGTGTTATCTTGTAATTCAAGCTTTTAATTCGGTTGTCATATAAAGGGAAACATGAAAATAATATAACATTTTAGTTAACTAATTGTTGTATAATAATCACTGATTAATTAAGAAAATAATACGTTCTAACAACGTTCTCGTGTGTTTATATTTTGAAAATGTTGATTTGATAACTTATATTTATACATCGATTGCAAACATCTCAAATATTTCCCTGATAAAAATCACTTGTAAATAAAATGGTCCTTAAACTGTTTGCAACAAACTTACCATAAATTTAATCATATTATATTAAACAGGGTATATTTTGTAATATTATTTTATATTTATATTAATTATGATTATAACTTTTAAAAATACTTACTTCATAAGGATTTGAGAACCGACTGACGTCAAAATAGAAACTCTTTCCGTCCAACCTACTGGAATAACTCGAGCTGTATCCACCGGAATCGTCTTCCGTTTTAAAAAACCCGGTAAAGTCGAAAAACCCACCGTAAAACATCCCCGAATTCTAGAAAAACCACCAAAATCTTAATAACTCCAGTTACACTTAGAACACCAAAACAACTTACACATTTTAATTGCGACAAAACGACCAACGGCACTAAGAAACGCATCGTGAACCGAACTAAATCACGAAGCCAATTTTAATTTTCCTTATATACCCACCTTCTAAAACCATTATATAAGAAGAGATGCATTAAACTGCAATCTGCTCAAGCAGTTATAATTTATGTGAATATTTCAAAGCAGGAAATCTGCGTGTGCTGCACGGATGGATTAATACTCGTTTTTTTTTATTTTCTTCTTTCTTTCTGTGGGTTGCGTAAGGTGGCATTTTTATTTTCGGATTAATTAGCTATTTTATGATTTAATTATATAGATTAAAGCGTGCGAAAAGTTTGATACATAGTCGATTATGACGACATAATTAGCGTAATTGATAATTGGAGGAAGTGTCTGAGTTTTATTTCTTTTTTCGTGTTACATAGCGAAAACGAAAAGTTTCCCAACTGAGCATAACATTCGTTTTTAATATATGCCTTCCCTGTATTAATATTTATTATCTGTTCCAAGAAAATTCTGTAATTTTAGAATAGAAAAAAAAAAACATTTTGCAAACACGATTTAGTAATGCTCAATCAATAATGGTATTTCCTTATGGTTTTTAATCAGGATATAATTAAATTTTGATTTAATAGTAATAATTTATTGTCCTATAGGAACTATTTCTTATACAAAACTCACATATATATATATATATATATATAAATAAACATATATGTATTGACAGATTTTATATAAATAAACAGGGAATAATGTATTAATTATTTTGATGTAATTCATTTAAATAACTGTGACCATGCGAATAAATACCTTTTTTTCTATTATTGATGGATTTTATTGAAATATTTAATTTATTGTGCGTGTACCGTGGTTTATTGTGAGCTCTTCATTTTCGATAAATTGCACAGGAACTACGGACTCAATAATAAGTAAAATTTTACATGTAACTGGCGAGTTAGTGGTGATTACAACGATTATATTAAATTCGCAATTTGTATTCGGTAAGTTGATTTATTTTAAATAAATCGCTACCACGAGTTGATGTATAAAACGAGGTTCATTGGCTTGGACTCTTTTTTGTGACATTTCTTGCGCCGAGCAATCGTCGCAGGTATATTTTGGCACACAAATAAACGAGACCGGATTTTAATACATTTTCCCTACAAATACCTTTGTTCTCTACTGTTTTACCTTCCGTGGTCTTCTACACCCCTGTTTGTGTGCTGTAAAAGCCGTCATTACAGACCCATTGACGTGAAAATTTGTGTATCGTCCTTCCTGCCCTTAATATACTCGTTTATTTTATCTAGCTATTGTTTAATAAAGATGTCACGTTTATGCGGTAGCTGTAAGTATAACTTAGGTCCACGTTCAAGGGTATTAAGATGTACAAATTGTAATCTCTGTTTTCACACCGACTGCCTTGAAGAGCTCTCATTGGAAGATATCGCGTACTTTATCTCCGAGGCAGAAAACAACGGTAAACAGTAAGATGTGTAAGACATGAGCAGTGTCCATTACTATGGCAAACACAGGCAACGCGGGATCATGTTCATCAATGGGCCAAGTAAATGTGTCGCGCGCGTCACCTCCTCCCTCCCTTGCGCTACCCGACAATGCATTGATTAGTGCAATTCGAGCATTATTTAGAGACGAATTTATGCCCCTTTTTAGGGCGGATTTAATGAATGTTCTTACAGACTTAAAAAAGGATATGAAATCCCTTAATGAACCAATAACTACCCTTGAAGAGATCGTGGCTACAAAGAAAAATACATCGTGTCCATCGTCAGATACGATCGTCCAAGCGGATATTATCCATGAAGTTGAAGAAAGGCAAGTTAGATCACGGAATGTTATGGTGTTTAATTTGCCTGAGCCAGTTGGTCAATTAGATGAAAGAATAAATGATGATGTTAACTCCATAAAAAATCTGATCGATCCACAAGTCAAATTTCAACCCAACAAAGTAATTAGAATTGGCAAACCTGGAAATAAACCACGCCCAATTAAAATGTCATTTTCTACCAGTACAGAAGCTCTTAATATATTGAAAGTTACCCGAGCAACTGAGACAGGTAATATTCGTTTTAATAACGATCTGACACAGTTGCAGCGGGATCATTTAAAACAACTTAGAGGGGAATTGGAAAGGCGAAAAGAGTACGGTAAAATAGGCCTCACGATTAAATATATTAATGGCCACCCCTCAATATTTAAATCTCTTCCCAAGAAAAAAAAAACTAAATATATATTTTCAAAACGTTGGTGGCATTAAAAGCAAGATAAAAACGTTCATAGCTAATGTTAATGTGTGCATTTATGATGTAATTGTACTGGTTGAGACTTGGTTGGATAAAACGGTTTCTAATTCGGAATTTGGACTTGGAAACTTTGATATTTATAGGGTTGATAGATCTTCTTGCAATAGCATCAAATCTGAGGGCGGTGGTGTTCTAATTGCGGTACGTAATGACCTAAAAAGTTGAATCATACCAAGTTGTGACAAATTTGAACAACTTTTTATCAAAATAAATGGTAGATTTATTATAAGCTCTACATATATTCCACCTGCATCAAATATTTCCAGTTATTTATTTCACGCAGAAGAGCTCGAAACTATTTGTAGTGCCAACCCCGAGTGTGAGTTTATTTTCTGCGGGGATTACAATATGCCACATGCTGTTTGGAAGAGTTCCAGAGATAGTGTATTAGACGCTAGAAATAATAGCTATTCCGCCAATGTTTTAGCAAATGTGCTAGATTTTGATCACTTTCACCAATTAAATCAGATTCCTAATGATAGAAATGTTTATTTAGATCTGGTTTTTTCTAATAATAGTGAGATTTGTGTAAACCGTGCCAGTGATATTTTATGTAACTCTAGTGTCCATCATATTCCATATGCTATAATTGTACCTGTTGAATCGATGGAGTTTGTTAACGAGAGTAAGGGTTCAAGATTTGATTTTAAACTGGCGGATTATAATAAAATAAATTCTTTCTTAGTACGGATGAATTGGGATCAAGTCTTTTCAAATAATTGTATTAATGAAAATATATATTGCTTTAATAATCTTATGTATTCTGTTTTTAATATGTTTATACCAATTAAGATGTTAAGTATCCAAAGTGGTTTAATGTTGATTTAATCAAATTGACCCGTTCGAAAAAAGCTGCTCACATGAAATACAAATATAGTGGCATGCGATCCGATTATGACAAATTTAAATCTTTAGGGCAGCAATGTACGAATTTAAACAATTCCCTATACAAAAAATACATTAATCGGATTGAAAATAAGATTAATAACAATTCAAAACATTTTTGGGATCACGTAAATGTTTTTCGTAAAACGAATGGATTTTCAAAACAAATGTACCTTGGAAATCAACAGAGTGTTGTTATTTGCAGCTCATTTTGCGACAGTCTACAAAATGCCAAGTAACTCTTTGACTAAGTTTCAGGGAGCTAAAGCTGTCGATTTAGTCAATCTCAGCGTTACTCTTACAGAGGTTTTTAATTGCTTGTCATCTCTACCTGAGTCTTGTAGTGCGGGCCCTGATGGCATACCCGCATATGTTTTAAAGAGGTGTGTGTATACATTGAGTAAACCGATTCACACTATGTATGCTCGTTCACTCTCTTCGGATATATTTCCCCATTGCTGGAAGGAGAGTTATATAGTGCCTATATTTAAGAATGTATGTAGAGCCAATATAGAAAACTATCGAGGGGTATCAATTCAATCCGTAATACCGAAGCAGTTAGATTTCTTGGTTTCAGAGCAGGTAATTTGGTCATGTGTCCATATTATTGTTGATCAACAACATGGATTTATGAAAGGAAGATCCATTGTAACAAATTTGTTGTTATATCAAACGTCTCTGTCGGAAGCAACGGAGAGATGTGTACAGGTTGATTCCATATATACTGATTTCTCTAAGTTCCGTTCCGATCTGGAGACGGAATCATATCACAAATGTTTGCAATAAATCATTGATAATGATGGGGTTCATTAGCCGGTTTTCAGTTGATTAAAAACGTTTTATCTAACTTTAGTTCGACCAAATCTGGAATTTGCGTCACATATATGGTCTCCATATAACGTTACCACAACTCAACAAGTCGAAGCAGTGCAAGCCAAGTTCTTAAAACTAATGTCGTTTAGGCTCGGTAAAGGGCACTTTAGTCATAGTGGGATGTTATGTGAACTGAATATTAGGTCGTTAGCAGAAAGGAGAATTTTCCTTGATATGTCATTTGTTTAAGCCGGTGAATGGTCTAATCAATTGCAGTAAACTTAAACTGGTTGAAATGTTGTTATGAAATGACAACATTTCAACCGCGAGTCCTCCGGCCTACATACCGCGAGTCCTCCACGCGGGATGTAGGCCTCTATTTCAACTAAAATTCCATCCAACCAGAAATGGCATGTATAATCCTATGGAGCGTTTCATGCGATATGCAAATGTTCTAAGTGCCGATATAAATTTTGCACTATTTTCTAATTTTAAAACCTGATTGCGTCGGGTTAATCTGCTGTCTGCAACATATTAAACATATTAATTGTGTTTTTTTTTGTATTTATTATTATGTTGTTATGTTTGTGACATATACTGCTTTATAATTTATTTTAATTAGTATTCACTGATTTTAACTTATTTTAGTTTATTTTATTCACAATTTATTTAATTTTATTGTCAGATGTTCTTTGTATATAGCCTTTGCATCTTTTTATCTTTTTTTCACTTTGTACCACCACTTATTATTATATTATAGTTTACATTATATTTAATAATTGTATATTTATTTTTAATCTTCCATTGTACACACATGTTATCTGCTTTGTATAAAGGAGTTTTCCGTAAATAAATAACTACCTCAATATTACAGGCACTTGATGAAAAAATCTGGCCTGCGGAATTTTCCTGGATGTGTACAGGGCTTTCAATTGCATAAACCACGAAATTTTACTAACCAAGTTGTATCATTATGGTATAAGAGGCATTGCACAGCAGTGGTTTCGCTCTTACCTATTGGGAAGAAACCATGCTGTGTGGATGTGCAGTCGGGGATCCTGGATGCTTCCATGGGTCTACCACAGGGTAGCATTTTAGGTCCATTACTTTTCATTATTTTTGTTACTGATCTTGCCCACGTTTCTCAAAGGGCTAAATTTATGTGAGATATTAAAAAAAGGAGGTAGCACCTTGGATAAATAAAACAATGGCTACTACGTAACAAACTCGTTCTAAACGAAAATAAAACTGAAACAATAGTGTTCAAGTCCAACCAATCCGTCCACATCCCGTCTTGTTATCCTTTTGATGGTCATACATGGTCCTTCAGCAAGAGTATTAAACTCCTTGGCATTTTTATTGTCGAAACATTGAACTATAAACATCACTTAGAATACCTATGTAATAGATTAAGTAAAGTGTGCTATGCACTGCGAACGATATCCAAGACGGCAGATAATAATCTTACAAAACTCGTGTATTTATCAAATTTCTGTTCTCTTCTGAGATATGGCATTATCTTTTGGGGTTCATCCACTGACGTTTATCGTGCATTCATACTACAAAACGAAAGAATCGTTCGTGCAAAGGAGTTTTGAAAAGAAACAAAATGCTAACTTTGACCGGTATATATGTGTACGAATGTGCCAAATTATGGTTTATAAACAAATACACTTTTCAAAGGTGTACACCAACATCTCATTATCCCCCAAGAAATACAAATTATAACCATCCAACTCACAGATTAACCAAGTTTGAAAAGGGCCTATTATTCATGCTTGAAAATTATAAATCATCTTCCTCATAGAGTAAAATCTATAGGTAATTATATTCAATTTAAAAACATCGTTTTCTAGATTATGTGTTAACTGGAATCGTATAATATTAATGCATTTTTTGAAGTAAATATTACTTAGTTGTTATTTATTTTTATATGTATATCGAACTGTTTTTGTTGCCATATATATACAGTGTGGAAATTAAGTAGCGGATAAATTCGGTAACTCCGTTAATGTGTATGACAGAGAAAAAATCTGAAAGACGTATAGCGATTAAAATCACTGCGCATGTGAAAAATATTGTTTTAGATTTTTCAAAAAAAAATTGTAAACGCTGTGACGTCATCAATATTTTTTTCAAATGACAACCTATATTTTTAATTTTTTATTTCGGTAGAGTTTTTTAATAGATTTTCAACCATATAAAATTGTGTATAGCTTACATAAGAAAAAATACAAGAAAAGCGGTCTTAAAGTTAAAAAAGTAAAGATGAATTAAATTAACAGACTAATCCTAGTTATCGGGGTTTAAAACAAACAAAACATATTAGGGCTTGGACAATTATATTAAATGTTCAAACTGTTGACCATGCACCATCTGACAATACCCAAGACGGTAATAAAATTCATTCACCACGTTTTGAAGCATTTGAGGCGTTATTAAACTACACTCATGCCGAATTCTTTCTTTAAGGTCCTCTAAATGATTAGGTCGATTTTTGTATACCATGTTTTTTAAGTGCCCCCACAGAAAAAAGTCCAATGGCGTTAGATCAGGGGACCTAGCCGGCCATTCAATTGGACCTCTTCTTCCAATCCATCTTCCTGGGAACACTTCGTCTAAATAACGTCGCACATCCAATGCATAGTGTGGCGGAGCACCATCCTGTTGCAGCCAAATATTATTGTTTGGTATGTCAGGGTCGTGTTCATTCGGAAATAATATCACTAATGCAGGTACTAATTCAAACTGTAAAAAGTCTAGGTATCGTTCCCCAGTCAAATTAGCGTCGAAAAAGAATGGCCCTAAAATCCTGTCACCGATTATTCCTGCCCATACGTTGAGCTTTTGGGGATATTGTGTATGAGCTTCATGCATCCAGTTTGGATTTTGTCTAGCCCAATATCGACAATTCTGCCTGTTGACAGTTCCATGTAAGGAAAAACTTGTTTCATCCGAAAATATTATACGCCGCGAGAACATTGGATCACGATTGCATATTTCCATCATTTGTTCACAGAATTTTTGCCTAAGATCAAAGTCTGTGGCTGATAACTCATGGACCAATTTTACCTTATAAGGATAAAATTTCTGCTTTTTTAGAAGTTTCAGTACCGAAGTATGGCTCAGATTGTAGTTTAACGCGATATTTCGACTAGTTGAATGCGGATTATCTTCATATTCCAGTAATATATTATGCTGCATATCTTCGGTTAATGTTGTCAAAGGGCAGCCAGTTTTTGGAAGATCCTGAACAGTACCATGTTCTCTAAATTTATTTTCAATTCTACTGACTGTGGATTGGGTTAATTGGTGATCAGGATATTTGTCTTTGAAAATTCGACATACTTCTTGATGGGTTCTAACTCGATCACCATACTCAATCATCATTAAATCTTCAATTCTTTGCTTCTCTGTCAGCGATGGCATTTTGGTTAAACAAGATACTTACTACGTATTAAATACTCGTACTATCCACGGGGAATGAAAAACGCACTAAACACTTTGCTTGTACAACACTGTTTTGTTTGTTTTAAACCCCGATAACTAGGATTAGTCTGTTAATTTAATTCATCTTTACTTTTTTTACTTTAAGACCGCTTTTCTTGTTTTTTTTTCTTATGTAATCTATACAAAATTTTATATGGTTGAAAATCTATTAAAAAACTCTACCGAAATAAAAAATTAAAAATATAGGTTGTCATTTGAAAGAAATATTGATGACGTCACAGCGTTTACAATTTTTTTTTGAAAAATCTAAAACAATATTTTTCACATGTGCAGTGATTTTAATCGCTATACGTTTTTTAGATTTTTTCTCTGTCATACACATTAACGGAGTTACCGAATTTATCCGCTACTTAATTTCCACACTGTATATATTTTGTATATTTCTGGTGGTATATAGAAATAAACGTTATTATTATTATATTATGCATCTCCATATCCAGAGCAAGCAGTTTTTGAGTTATTTAGAAATGTTCTTTCTCTCAAAATCTTTACACAATTCAGTGATTCCTGCACTATTAATACGTATTCCATAGTATGATACTGTCACTATCCACTGAAGTGAATATAAAAAAAGTCATTTCCAAAGTGTCAATATTTTTGAATCCTTCGTTCGAGTAATAATAAAATGAGTCAGTGTATCAATCAAGAAATTATGAATTTACGTGAATCATACATGGCCAGTGCGGCAGAATTGTTTGTTTTCACTTACGAAATACAAACAAAAGCAAGAAGATTGAAATAAAGTAATTTTCAGATGAGTAATTGAACTCAAGAACTGATTTTTTTAAATATAACAATTTTTCTAAATGATTTCACTATTTAATCTTTTGTCGTACAAATAATAAGTAACATACGAACAAAATTACAAAATACATTAAAACTAAATTTGTGTTGGTATTTATGTACACGTGTTGCATGTATAGATTTTCAATTGACCACATGTGATTGTTTTTTTTTCAGTATTTAAAGAATAAATTCATATTTTTTTAATTAACATGCTTATTCATTTCAATATTACTCAAACGACGGGTTTTAAAATATTCACACATTGGAAATGACTTTTTCAACATTTGGTTTAGCATACTATGGAATTCGTATTAATAGTGCAGGAATTATCGATTGTGCAAAAAAAATGGGACGAAAGAAATTTCGAAATAACTCAAAAAGTGCTTGTTATTGATATGGAGTACACTTTTTGATATGTTGTCAAAAAACATATTATTTATGTTGCAAATTGTCTTGCCAATCGTCCTATCAGATGAAATATTGGTCATTCCACTTGAAAAAATTGAGTTATGATGTTTTTAAGAGGGTAATAAAATGTTGACACTTTTGAAATACCTATTGTCAAAATTGACAGATGTCATTTTTTTATTCTAGATGGATCTATTACAAACAATTTAAGATGACGCTGGTCTGTCTATCTTGTTCCTAATAGAAGTTATATGCATATTTCGAAAAGTCAATTTGAGGTTTGACAAATAATTTTTTATCTTAAAAACTATAAGAGTTATGTAGATATAAATGGATATGAGTGGTTAGGCAACTGAACGGGGAATCAGAAAAGAAAAATATATAGGGTCTATTTAAAATAACAAAGTTGGTAGCCATTTCCGGTACAACCGAAAAATCTATATTTTTTTCAAATTTTTCCGCTGTCAGCAACCCAGAAAACTTTTAATGGCCATTATTCGTGGCCCACGTTGTATATATTATTCAGAATATTCGTCGATAATTAATCAATGAAGCACTGAAATATGGAAATAAAGATAAATATTGAGCACACGTTAAATATTTCCCTGCGGCACATTATGCATATTATAATAATCAAATGTTAATATTGGCAAAGGAAATTAAAAAAATAATTAAAAAGAACTGCGTATTATTAAGTCTAAATTATATTTATTATAATATTTATAATAATTTAACTATTAACAAAATTAACAACAAATAAACAAGCTTCATAACAATCATTGCAACAATAATATTACAAAAATACATTTATACTATAATTAATAAAAAAATAATAACATTTATTGAATAGATATACAGTAGTTTTCTTCTTTAGTTATCGTGTTATGTTAATTTTTTTTTTCGATATATTGAATCTGTTACTATTGAAAACATATTTTTAATACTTCAGGAAACAAGTTCACAAAAGATGAACACCGAAAGAAAAATAGCGCAAGTAATACATTTTTCATTACGTAAAATCGATGCCTGTATGGTAAGAAATCCACTTGATGAATTTAGGAACTCTTGTGTAGACTGTTGGATATCCCGCGGTGCAACTTCGCCCTCCAAAGGAAACGATTCCAATCTATTCAAAATAAATAAACAAAACATATGTACGTATATTATTTACAAATCGATAAATAATAGGTTAACTTTTTACTATGAAATATTAGTTGTTGTTTTTTTCGTTTTTTGTGCGAACCATAAAATCATTATGGAGTGCATCATGATCATGACATTACATTGTGTAATTTTAATAATACTAAAATAAAAAAAAATGATTAAATCAAAATTGTAATTCATGTTTAGACGAATGTGTAAGGAAAAAAAAAATTCTAAATAATAATAAAAAAAATAGTAACATTAAGCTACTGTGACAATTTGACTTATGTTACATAAGTACTATAACAAATGTCTAATAATAGACATTTGCTGTTGCATAACAATAACATATTGTATAATGCAACAATTTTTAATCGAAAATATTTAATGCAAAAACATTTTTTTTTGTTAAAATAAAAGTTACGTAATATAAGGCTATCTATCTTGTAGACACGTGTTTCTGGATATCATCCCTCATCAGTACAGCTGTGCCTTACGTAATTGCAAAGTTGTTAATTAAATTGATTAAAATTAATTAAAACGCACCGTCTCCTCTGAGATTCTCGATGGAAGTGATCATTTTTGGACGTGCGGTCGCGCAAATGTCATACGCGTTATCGATAAATTGTTTTGTGCAAAAAATCTTTTCGACTCGGATTTTAATAAAGCCTCACTGGCTATTACTAATAATAGAAAAAAGGGATTTATTCACTTGATCACAGTTATTTAAATAAATGCAACAGCAGGTGTACATTATGTAATTCAATGTCCGGCGTGGGTATTTGCCCGGGAAGTAGTTGTTTTGATGTGCATTTGTTTAACGTACTTACGTAACGTAAGTCAAAAGTCACAGAGCTAAATGTTAAAATAATTTATTAATTATTTTCAAATCATTTTTATTTAATATATTTAAATAAAACGAATTTAAAAATAATTAATAAATTATTTCCTCTTTAGCTACTGTGACAATTTGACTTATTTTATTAAAAACTATTTTCGATTCAAAAACTGTTGCATTATACAATATGTTATTGTTATGCAACAGCAAATGTCTATTAGATATTTGTTATAGTACTTATGTATCTTATGTAAATGTCGACTATGAAATGTCTGCTTTTAGAAGAGATCATAATAATAACAATAATAATGCTTTATTAACGATGGCCATTAAAATTATCAAAAAAGCAAAAAAATGAATTGTCAAAAATTTCAAATGTTAAATTTAAGCAATGAATGTATTCTTTTAAAAAAATAACATTATTTTGTTTTCAAAAGTGTTATTTCATTTAAAATTTAACAGTTTCTTAAAAACGTAACATTTTCTGAAAATTTCACTTTTTTGAGAATTTTAAATCTTTATGGAAAATTCTAAATCGACCCAAAATTTGTTTAAAACGACGAAATTACAAAAAAAAGTTGAAATTTTAAAAATTACAGAAGATGAAGGAAGGTCCCCCTAATATTTTTTACACAAATAAAAATACAAATTATGTAGCACAATGAAATAAATATAGTAAAAGCAATTTAAAATTTTATACTTGCACGCCTCCAATAACTAAAGGTCCTCCGGAATCCCCATGACAAGATCCTCGCTTGTTTCTTCCCAGAGTGCAGATGTTTTTGGGCCTACGTGGTCCCCTGAATATGACTTTGTTGCACACATAATTGTCTATCACTTTAACGCGGGCGTACATCAGTTGAGGCACTACTCTACCCTTATCGTGCATTCTGCCAAAACCTGATACTATCGCCGCTCTGTTGACATACTTCTTGTTGTAATCTTTCTTGGTGGGTAGTCTAATTGGATATATTGCAACTAATAACAAGAAATATATCAAATTATAAACAAATTTTATTCATAAAAAAATAAAAATGTAATAATAAACTTTTTAAATAAAATGAAACAAAGATGATTCACACATTTGCAGTTACACTTAAATTACAATGAAATTAAACAAGGAAACTTTTTGGCAATGATTAATAAATTTCGATCAATCCTTTTTTCCAACTGCAAAAAATTACTTACACTGTAAGTTTTACAAACATCTATTGAAACAAGTACTTCCCGAGCATTTACCCCGCCGGACATTGGATTACACAATAGGTATTTGTTTGTTGCATAGCAGTACTAATGCGAATTGCAACGGTTTGAGTCGAAATTATTTAATGAAAGGCAACAACAAATAATAGTTACAAACCTATCTGTATTTATTTAATTGAAAACAATGCTGTTTTTTTCTCACGCCGAGTCCATATTATTTTTTGTTCGGAACCGATAAATTCGCTCAATGTGCGCGTCATTCATCGCGATCACTTCCATCGGCGATCTCGTTGAAGACGGTACGTAAAAATTAATTAAAAATTGTTTAACAACTAAGGGCTTACAGGGCAGAGCTGTGCTGATGATGGATGAAGTCTCAAAACACGTGTCTACACATAGCCTTGTAAATATTATTTGTTTTCATTGTAATAAACTTTTTGCCTTTAAACGTAATAATTCTGGATCCGATGCTGTTCCTAATTTTCAATTAAACAATAAATTTTATAATGAAAAATCACGTAGAGCAATGGACAACCATGATCAACATTTTTGGCAAATATTTTTATGAGCTACTTAGAAAATGTTGTTAAATCCGAAATTGCCTATTTTCCCATTTTTTAGTTTAAATACGTAGGTGACATTTTTGTCATTATTAAAAATAACTACTTCCACGCCGGACATTGGATTACATAATGTACACCTGCTGTTGCACATCAATAAAATATTGCATAATGCAACAATTTTTGATCCGAGAAAAATTTAATGTAAAAACAACAAAATGAACGTTACATAATATAAGGCCATTTGCAGACACGTGTTTCGGGATCTATCCCTCGTCAGTACAGCTATGCCTTACATAATTTAAAGATGTTAAAATAAATCAATTAAATTAATTCAAATACAATCAGCGAAATTAAATCAATTATATTAAATAAAATTAAACTAAATCAATTTAAACTAAATTAATTCAATTTAAATCAAAACCGAATAAAATTAAACGACCCTCACCTGCCGCGCGCTTTGATAGTAATGACAGGCAGAGGAAGGACGTGCGTTCTTGTACTGTTGTTATTTAATATATTTAAATATCTGTGACCAAGTGAATGAATACTCTTTTCTATTTATATATAAACATTTTACTTCATATTAAAGGTGCGGTTTAGACGAAAAAGATAGCTATATAAATATTGGCAATCATTAATTCGAGTTAGATTGCTGTTGTGATGAATGAATGATGATGAATGAATAATATTGTATTATACATCAAAGTAATCTTAAAATAAGCAGGAATTTTATCAGATGAATTAAAAATTATTTTTAATTAGTTTGTGTAAATAATAATTATGAAAAACAATGAAAATTTATCAAATTTATAGCAAATATTAAATAATATTTTTGCTAATAAAAAGTTGTGCAATGAGAATTTCAAGGATTTCTCTAAATTCTGTATTCAAATAATTTAGCAGTCAATTAATTTCATTATATCTTACAATTTTCTTTTCTACCTTGAACTAGTAAATTGGCGCAATATATATATATATATATATCTACCCATATAGGTGTAGGGTTCACGAAAATTAACGATTTATTTTTTATTTAGACTGATACTTTATACTTGATAGATAAAAATGTAAATACATATTGATATTATTAAATCCAAAAAATGGCTCTTTTCTCAAACGATTATTTCCATTTTACTATATAGCTAATTCTTTCTACTAAACCGCAACCTTAAGTAAATCATTTATTAAACGTTTGGCTTTCAATATCCAAATTGTAAACGTAATGCTGTTTCTTCTTTTTTTAAGACTAAACTTAAAAACATATATATATATTATCATATAACCCTTATACCCTTTCGAGTAGCGGGTGTATTTATCTAATGAATGTTTTGATTAGGTCTGTGTATCGTAAACTATTTTTCTTCATTTTTTCTTATCCATTGCTGTCTTCTTGGCTTCCTCTATTGTTAATCCTTTTTCCTTCAGTATGTTGGCTCTCCATTCGTTCCACGTTTTTGTTGGTCGTCCCTGTTTTCTTTTCGTTGTTGTCCGCGCCTGCCATACTTTTTTCGCTATTCTATTATCTTTCATTCGTTGCAGATGTCCCCACCAACTCAGCTGCTTCTTATAAATTTGTGTATGTCTTCTATCTCTAGTTCTTCTCTTATCTGTGTATTTCTTATTCTGGCTAGTCTTGTTACTCATTTGATACATCTCAAGTATTTCATTTCGACCGCCTGTATCTTGCTTTTCTGTTCATTGTTCATTACCCAAGTCTCACATCCGAAGGATTAGCATCTATATTGACTCCCAGATATTTATAGCAATCTACTTTTCCCACTTGTTTTCCATCTATTTTTACATTTACGTTCTCATTTTCCCCTATTGTCATTACTTTGGTCTTCTCCTGGTTAATTTTCATTCCGTAATTATCTAATGTGTTTTTCATATAAGCAGGTTATGTTCTAGGTCTTCACTGTTTTTACTGAATAACACTATATCATCAGCAAACACTCCCTCGGATATATTTACTGGATTCAGTATGTAGTGTCCAACGTACATTTGTTTGCATTGTGCGTTACTTGCTTTTATTATTTCAACCAAATTTATGATGAATAGCACTGAGTACTCCACCTTGTCTTAATCCTTCGTTGGTTTTAAATGGATCCAATGTTCTGCTGTTGTTGATTATGTACGTTATGTTGTTGTTATAAATCGTTTTGATTAGTCTTATAAGTTTATGGTCTATTTCATGTTTGTCTAATATACTCCATATTTTTTCTCTGTTTACTGTATCAAATGCTTTTTGTATATCTATAAAGGCCAAATATATACTTTTTTGTTGTTGGTGCATTTTCTCTGTGATTTGTCTAATTGTGAAGATATGGTCTTGAATACTTCTGCCTTTCCTAAATCCACATTGTGTATCTTGCAGTTTGTGTTCCAGTTTAATTCTTATCCGCATTTCAATAATTAGTTCCAGTAATTTCATGATGGTGTTTATTAGATTAATTCCTCTATAATTGTTACATTTCTGTTTGTCTCCACTTTTGTATATAGGTACCAATAACGTTTCTATCCATTCTGTTGGTATAGTTTCCTCTGTCCACACTTTATTAATTATCTTTGTTGCTATTTCTAATCCTTTTTCATCTATTTTTAAACATTTCTACAGTTATTCTGTCACGTCCAGGTGCTTTTCCATTTTTTAATTTTCTAATAGCTTGTCTTAATTCTTCTCTGCTTATTACTGGTTCCATACTTTCCTTATTGTAATTCAACATGATTGTGCTTCCATTATCCTGTTCCGTTGTCAATAGTTCCATAAAGTATTCCCTCCACCTCGCCATAACTTCCAACTCATTTGTCAATTTTATGCCTTTCTTATCTTTTATGTGTATTACTTCACTTCTGTTTTTAGGATTCCTCATTTATTTTAATGCACCATAGAAAAATTTTGCATTTGAATTGCTGTCCGTTTCCATTTTCCTACCAAACCTATTCCACATTTCAATCTTTTCTCTTTTTATAAGTGATTTTACTGTTTGTCTACTCTTTTTGTATATACTGTAGTTTTCATTATTTTTATTTATGATGTATTTATTCCAAAGTTGTTTTTTCTTTTTCACCTCTGTTTTAATTTCTTCGGTCCACCATGCTGTCTGTTTTTTATTGTCTGTTTTTTATTTTACGTATTCCACACACTTCTGCTGCAGTCTTTACTATGTTATGCTTGAAGTAATTCCATAGTTCTGTAATTTTACAATTAGTTTCTATTTCTTTCCATTTCATATTTAGTTGTTTTTTGTAATTATTCGCTACACCTGCTTCATTCAATTTGTATGTTCGTATGTTTTCATATTTTAGTATAGTTTTGTGTTCTATTATTTTTATTTTCATTTCCATCGCCTGTGTTTGTATTGTTAATAAATAGTGGTCACTACCAATTTCTGCTCCTCTTCTTACTCTTGCATGCTTTATCAGTTTTAGATTATTTCTTCTTATTAATATATAGTCAATAATGGATCGTTCATTTCTGTTAGCCATCTCCCTTGTATATGAATGTATATCTTTATGTTTGAACCATGTGTTTGTTATTATTAAATCATTTAATGTACAGAAATTTAATAATCTTTTCCCATTATTGTTTCTGATGTTCTCTCCATTATTTCCAATCACTCGTTTGTACATGTCATCACGTTTACTCACTCTCGCATTAAAGTCTCCCAATATCATAATATCTTCTTTGCAATCATCAGTAATTTCATTCATTTTGTTCCAGAATTCATCTTTTTTATTCGTTGTGGCATCATCATTTGGTGCATATGCTATAATTATGTTATTAATAAATAATTTATTTTATTTTATATTTATGAGCAGTATTCTCTCCGATATGTATATGTAATCTTTTATATCATTTACTAGAGTTTCATTAATTATACACCCACTCCACAAACTGCTCTTTCATTCTCATTTACACCGCTATATACTATTAGGTGTCCCTTTTTTGTTTTAATAACCTCTTTCCCCTTTCTTTTTGTTTATGTTAATGCTAATATGTCTAGTCCTATCTTCTCGAATTCTTCTTCTAATTCTCTTTCTTTATTTTTTATCCCTCTGATGTTCCATGTGCCTATTAACCATTTGTGTTTCTTTCTTTCTTAATTCTTCATTATCAGTGTTTAGTATGTTTTCTTTGCGTTTATCTTGCTTCCTAGCTGATTCTTGTTCTCTTATCTTTCTTTTCTTTATTTCCTTTATCTTTGCCGGGTTCGTCTCCTTAACCATTGTTGTTTTATTAGGTATATGATTTAGTTTTTTGATTTCGTTGTACATCCATCTTAAAAACATATTAATTCGAAAATAAGTCAAGTGACAATAACCATGAATACATTTATTATTAACAAGTAAACAATTTTTCTTCATACTACATAAAACCCTTTTTAAACATTTTGCCCTAAATGTTCAAATTCTGTATATTATGCTGTTTCCTTTTTGTTTTGTTTTTATTAAGACTAAACTTGATAAATAATCAATTCGAAAATTAGTGAAAATTCAATGAAAGTGAATTGATTTACAAACAGAAAATGTTTATTTGCCATATCAACACAAACAAATCAAACTGAAAAACAATTATGTGCCAGTTCATTTTTTATTAGATGTCCTTCCAACTGCACCAACATTTTTACGCCCACTCAATCCTCCCTCATCCATTCTTCTATATTCTTGTTACCATTCTACGTACACCTCCTTACACTAATCTCCCAAATGTATCCATATATCCTTTCCCCTCGAACAGAATACACAGTTACCATATCTTTCTTCAATACAATATTCCCAATCATTCTTTCCTGAACCACATCTAGCCCTTGCCAAAATAACCTTTTCAGTACATTTTCGGCTCTCTTCTCAAATATCCCAAAAGTCTCTCTAATGCTTGCTATCTCTTATACAATGGGTTATAACTACTTACAACGATTTATCCCTGCCTTTCTTGCAACTCTACCTCCTCCAATTTTTCTCTCATCCACGCATCTACATTCACCCCCCTCTTCAACAACTCATCCACTATCCGTGTGGTATTTCTGCTCTTTCGTATATTTTTACCCACCTACCTTATTAAACATATACATGTTTTCCACACATCTATTACTAAACATCTTCCAACTCACACATATTCATTTCATACTTCGCCACCCTGGCTAAAGTTCTACATACATTGACATTTTGTTTGTTTTCTGAAGAATAATGTATCTAAGGGTCGATCTCTCCACCTTAAAGAACCACAGTTGTTGTCTTTCTATACATTCGTACTCTTTTATAACCCAGGTCTCAACACCATACATCAGAATAAGCTTCACGCGTGCATCTCATAACATGCATGGCGAACCATTTTCCCTACCTTGTGTATTGTGAGGTGGGGAAAATGGTTTGAGGGTAATTTTCGTTTGGTCTTCCTTGCTTTGCTTCGTAACCATTTCTCATGATCCACTTGTGTTTTTGAATATAAATAAATACTTAAATTGTGTTACTTTTTTCATTTACCATTAAATTTAACAGGAGTTTCCAATGTGAGTAAACAAATGTCATTTTCCAAAGTCCAGGTGCTGTACTGTGAATGACAGACGTAACGACTGGCGTCGATCCTCCGCGTATCCTTTGTACGGACTCGCAAATTTTCTGTGCCCAATATTACTATCAATCTTTCGGGACTAAAACAGATTTGATGTATTTATCCATAAATGTTTGTTTCTGTTGAATATATGTGAGGATTAGTTTTTAAATAAGTTTCATACGTATTGTATAATATTAAATAATTAAATTAAATAAAAAGAATTTGAAAATAATTAATGAGCATGAGCTACATATGTTTATGTATAGCTAATTGTGTTTTCTTATATTTGTAAAATAGGTGAATTCCGTAAATAAAGATAATAATAATAAAATTAATAAATTATTTTTCCTTTAGCTGCTGTGACATAATGACTTATGTTACATAAGTAGTTAAAACAAATCTCCAATAATAGACATTTGCCGTTGCATAACAATAAATTATTGTATAATGCAACAATTTTTGAATCGAAAATATTTAATTCAAAAAACAAACAAAAAATGCGTTTTTAATTTTTAATTAATTTAATTAACAACTTTGCAAATATATAAGGCACAGCTGTACTAACGAGGGATGAAATCCCGAAACACGTGTCTGTAGATAGCCTTATATTACGTAACTTTTATTTTTTGTTGTTTTTTTTTTGTATTAAATATTTTTGATTAAAAAATGGTTGCATTATACAATATGTTATTGTTATGCAACAACAAATGTCTATTATTGGACATTTGTTAAAGTACTTATGTAACATAAGTCATTACGTCACAATAACTAAAAGGAAAATAATCATTAATTAAATTAATTAAACACTTAATTAATGTGGATATCGCAGCCAACCAACTCCCAACGACAGATGCCGCCCATTTCACTACCAAAGCAAAGAAAGCCATCCAGAAAATCCAACGAAACTGGAAGAAAGAAGAAAAAAGTATTCAAGAAGCAGTGAACAGGAATGTCATCAAAGACCTGAAGAAAAAGGATTGCTTTTACCTAAAGGCAGATAAAGGCAACAGCCTTGTGATTGTGAAAAAAGAAGATTATTACAAAAGTGTTAGCGATTTATTAAATTGCGGACCGTACATTCCAATAACAAAAAATCCTCTTAACACATACATCCGTAAGATTAATGCCGCCCTAAAGGAGTCAACAGGTTTAATTGATAAAAAACAACTATATACATTAAAAATAAGTAACCCCAAATTACCACGCCTTTACTACCTACCAAAAATACATAAGCCGGGGAACAAATTTAGAGATCGTATCAAATATTGATTCCCCGACTTATAAGCTGGAAAAATGGCTTGTTAAAAAATTTGAAACCTTGAAAATAGACAACGATTTTTCCATTAAAAATTCAATTGATTTGACTAGTCGATTGAGACAGGTAAATATACCTCCAAATTACAAATTAGTATTGTTTGATGTCGAGTCCCTTTTTCCAAGTATTCCCATAATAGATACAATCCAAATCCTTGAAAAAATAGTAACAAAAAATAACATTCCAACCGAACACATTAAACAATACCTCACACTAACAAAACTCGTAATTGAGTGCAACACATTCGAGTTTAATAACAAATACTACAAACAGACCTTTGGCACTGCCATGGGCAATCCCTTATCTCTTTTTCTTGCCAACATTTTCCTCAATCACTTTTAAAATCATGTTAAAGTAAGTAATTTTCCAGACATTTGGTTCCGATATGTGGACGACGTTTTTTCACTCGTACCCAATAATTTTGATTTAGATAATTTTGTAAATTCTTTAAATAAAATATATGATAGCATAAATTTCACTTATGAAACTGAAATAGATAAATCTCATCCATTTTTAGATATATTAATTACTAGAAACGCTAATAATTTTGATTTTGATATCTATAGAAAAACTACCCACACCTATAATTATATTCACTCCGATTTTTTCACACCCAATAAATATAAAATGACAGCATTCAATAGCATGATTTTCAGAGCAATAAAAATACCTCTCTCACCGTCGAATAGGAAAAAGGAACTCGACTTCATCCGTTCGATTGCAGCAAATTTAAAATATGACGTCAATATTATAAATAAATTAATCAATAAACACTCATACAAACACGAAATTACCTCTCTCACTCCACTAGTAAAATCAGATAAAAAAAGAGACCAAATTTATCAGAACCATTTACCTACCAAATTCAGAAGATCATCTAGGAAAAGTTTACAAAAAATTCAATTTAACACCACCGTACTACGTAAATGAAAAATTAAAATTTCTATTGGGCACATTTGATGCAGTAGATGAACTTCAAAAATCGGGCGTGTATTCCATCAAATGTAGTAACTGCACAAAAATGTATATAGGTCAAACAAGAAGGAATGTTTTAACAAGGTTCAAAGAACACCCATCTCACATTAGATACAATAACCCAGACAAGTCAGCAATACCACACCACTCCATCGAAACCGGACATAAATTTTTCTTAAACAACGCGAAATTATTAAAATACTCCAATAGTTATCAATTAAACCTGTATGAAGCCATCCGCATGAAATTACACAAAGATAATCTCCTTCATTTTGACTTAAGTCCTCCTGATAATCCCTTGCTAGAATTAATATAATTGTTTGTCGGTTTTCCTCAATACATCTGTTTAATTGTCGGTATTTCCATTTTTCATTAATATAGGTAATCCTCTTGCGCATTTGTTAACTGTCACTACCTACCTGTTTGTAATCCGCATACCTTTTAGTTTTTAAGATTATTGTTTGTAAAACATTGATAATGATCACATGGTGATCGAAATGTACATCTGTTAATAAATAAATAAGTGAAGAAAAGTGTACAAAGTGTTTTCATATATAAATTAATTAAATTCAAATTAATTCATTAATTATTTTCATATTCTTTTTATATTGAACTTATTTAAATAACTGTGACCAAGTGAATAAATCTTTTTTTTTTCTATTATTATTAAATAATTACTTACTATCCTGAAATGCAATGAGCAGCTGTTAAAATATGCCGATCTGAAATCAAAGATCCTCCACAAAATAGCGTGCTAAAGAAACCAACGATAATTATAGCAACCTAAAATAAACAAAAAATTAATTCGTTTTTCGTGTAGAAATATCAAATGCTCTGTCTAATTTGCTTACGGTTCTATAGACAGAACTTATTTTCGAATACTTTAAGGTCGTGAATTTACATGTTATTTGGCCATAAGAATGAACAACGATTAATCTTCCACAATAATGAAAATAGAGCGTTGAAAATTTTACATATTGAATAATGAAGCTTTGCAAGTAAATTGGCACTTTTCATTTAAAAAGAAAATCATTCTTAAATTAAATAAAAATTAAATAGTGGAACACTATCAAATAATCACATAAACTCGTGAAATATTTCCACAAAAAACATTATTTCTTCTTCACATTGCTTCAATTTATTGAAATGATTATTATAAACGTGTTGTATAAAGCAGATTGATCTAAAATAAATTATAATTAAAATTAATCGTTGCTTAAAAATCTCTATAAGAGCAATGTGATTTTTGAGTATACCTTTAATTACTACTTTGTATCTTTGTATTTAGAAGAATTTGAATTAGTTGTGACATAAGGAATTTTATTATTATATTTAATAATTAAGTTTGATTCTCCATTTAATCTCCATTTTGTTTTTTTAACTGTTTAAAATAATTCAGTTGATTCCTCGTTAGATCCGGTCTAAATTGGTGATTTCTTGTCGTATCCAATCCATTGCTTCTTAAAACATCTTTTGCCTCCTTCTCACTTCAAAAAATGGCTTTGAGTGGTCTAGGTTTTGAATTTTAGGCCGTGCTAGAGATTTTTTCCCAAGCCTTATGATCTTTTGAGGTTGAATCAATAGACCCCGAGCACTTAATAATCCTATTTTCGGCTTCATTTGCTTGGAATTCCGAGGCATCAAAAAGAAGAACATTGCATAATCTACTACTGCGGTCTTCGACTTCTAATAGAATATTGTCCATACATTCATTACTGCTGGGTAAGTTGGTATTTACCTCAGACGAATATTCTAGTTGTTTAATACGTGATTCTGAGTTAAAAAGACGAGTAGCAATAGTGTGTTTAATACCCTCTTTGAATGCAGCTAGATGATCAGCGAGGATTTTATTAAGAATTTCAATAGTAACAAGTTGACAATTGGATATAGGAATAACAATTTGGTTATCACATTTTGAGCAATACCAATTGGATTTCAAATTAATAATCGCAATAATTTCAACATGATTCAGATCTGTGAAAAATTGTTATTCCTGTATCCAATGGTGAACTTGTTGCTATTGAAATTCTTAATAAAATCCTCGCTGATCATCTAGCTGCATTGAAAGAGGATATTAAACACACTATTGCTACTCGTCTTGATAACTTAGAATCACGTATTAAACAGCATTTTCCGTTGCATTTAATACTAGGCGTACTTGGTGTTACAGCTTTGACACAAATACCACAATAATTAACCATAATAATTAACTTGTAGAACTTGATAATACAGAACCTTCACTTATAGTAATAATTTTTGAAAACAATAATGGATAATTGGGAAATAAGACAAAGAACACACACCGACGGGGTCTATCGAGGTGGCTAACTATCAAAACACACAAACATGAATAAAAAGACCACGGAAGGGAAACACAATTAAACAAAGTATTTAATGAATGGTTTAAGTGAAAGAAGATTTAAATATTTGCAAATTTTACAAATTAAATGCTTTTCAGATAAAGAAAAATTACAGATTTTAAACAAAAAAAATTAAAAACTTTTCAAACAATAATGTCGACATTTTTATAGATGCACCAGACAATTAATTTCTCATAATAAAGGCAAACTCAGAATTCATGTAATTTTGTTAAACTGATTTCTTGACATTTTACTTTCATAGCCAGGAGTATAATGGGAGTCATGAAAAGATTTTGCCGTACTAATCATGAAATGGACACATTTTAAGACTCAGTATAGATTTGAAATTTTGTCTTTCTTCACAATTTCAGGAAAAATTATATACATAAAATATTCACAATTAATAATAATTATAATAATGTAAATTATTATTATAAAATATACTGAAGTACAATACAATATATTAAATTTTCAAAAATAATTATCACGATAGACGAATTGTTTTAATGAAATTGTTGGGTTTTGTTATAACAAAAGCAAAGCCCTAAATATGAGTCAAAATTGAAAAATAATTGATCTATTGTAATTATCAGTAGGATCATCTTTAATAAGATTTCCATAAAATAGAGTATTTTTTGTACTAACCTGATATGGTATCTGGTAGCGATTTGCTTCCATGCCATTGATGATATTCGCACTTTTTCCTTTGACGAATGGAACTAAATCTGCTATGTCGATCTATTGAAAAATATTTATATAAGATGGATGAAATATTATAAACTAAGATTAATTATTATAAATTAGTTATTCGAATTAAGATTTACGTTTGAATGTTGGTAATCATTAGTTAAGATTATCAATGATATTTACAACTAATTAAACATCTTTTTTTCATGTAACATTCATAGATAGTTTGAACAATTATTTACACAGTATTTACAACGTTATATTCACGTATAATACATGATACATGAAACGTCTGACGACCGAATGTCTTTCCGCCTGTCTATTTTCAGTTGTAATATCCCAAGGACATGGATAATGCGAAATAATTTAATAAGTTTTCGAAAGCACGTTGCTTAGTTACTTAAAAGCATCGTGCTTGAGAAAACTTTAACAATTATAAGTATTTATCAACAATCACAAAGAAGAGCTCATAAGCGAAGTGGCTGCCATTAAATCATACGTCAATTTAAAATTAGAGGAATGCAATGCAAAAATTAAGGGGCTAGAAAATGAAAATGCACAGTTACGAATTTCACTTCAAAAACTAGAAAAAAAAAAAACGGAAAGAAAAACAACCTTATAATTTACGGACTAAATGAAAGTCTGAAAACAAATGAAATTTCTAACTTCTTTCAAACTAAATTGCAAGTATCTCTAGACGTGGACCACGTTAAGAATTGCACACGGCTTGGACCCTTTAAAAAAGATTATGATCGTCCAGTGAAACTTGAATTGTTACACTACTATAAAAAAAACTTGAAATTTTTAATAATCTTCACCACTTGAAAAATAGTAATATATACATTGATAACGATTTGACGGAGAAAGAACAGAAAGAAAAGATTTTACGTGCCTTTTTTTAAAAAATCTAGGTCTAAGTGCAAAGGTCAAAAACTTCAAGCTGGTAGTAGATGGTAATGTTTTTACTGCTCAAAGTCTGCTGGAGGATGAGCAACATTTCATACAAGTTGTCGATACAGCATCTGCCTCAACATATTCAACTCCGTCTAGTGAACTTCACCATTCTAAATCAAATACAGTAGGGCAACCATCTATGCAACTTCCAAACCTTGACGCAAACCAACTACTACTATCTGGCAACTCTGAACGCGACAACCAAAAGACAACGACAAAGACAGTACAACAGGGAAGAATAACTAGAAAAAAATCCAAATAAATAATATTTCTTAAAATTCTTGTGTAAATAAATATTATTTATAGCTAATTACCTATCTTAAAAAAAACACTGTTGTAAAAATATTCATTATTATGAAAATAGGGCACTTAAATATACGTTCTTTATTACCCAAAATTGATTATGTTAGGCTTCTTCTTACAGTTTTTGAATATGATGTACTTGCATTGAGCGAAACATGGCTCTCAGAAAATATTAATAGTGACATAATTAGTATCATGGGATATAAAGTTTTTCGATGTGACCGTCCGCACAGAGGCGGTGGTGTGTATCTTTATTTACGCAGTAACTTTAAATGTAAACTTATTAATAACAATCCGATAGTCGAACAGCTGTGGATATCGATAGACAATACTGCAGTAGGTGTTTTGTATCGCCCCGAGACAACAAACTACAAAACATTTGTAAATCAATTACAAGAATCTATAGATTGCGAAAAAATTGTTTGCCTAGGTGATTTTAACATAGATATTAGAAAACCAGATGATCCCAACTCTGCTTACCTTATTCTATGTTAGGAACACTAGGTATGCGTCAAATTGTCTCACTGCCCACTAGAGTCACACTTACCTCTATCACAACAATAGATCTAATTATTATTAATGATAATTGTTTTGTTCAGGATACTGGTGTGAAAGGTATAGATTTCTCAGATCATGACTCGACATATGTTGAAATTCTTAACGATACAGTGCCATTAACATCCACTCCATTTACTTATCGGGACTTTAAACATTTCTGCCTTGATGACCTCTATAATGAGCTCAAATCTTCTCCGTTAGCTAATATGTACTACTTAAATAACATTAACGATAAATTGGAACTACTTAATTATTGTTTAGTACATACATTTGATAAATTGGCTCCACTAACAACAATTACAATCAATAAGAGAACTCCGGTATGGTTAATAGATAATATTAAACTCTTAATATCACTCAGAAATAAAGCTATGGCTAAATATAAAAAATCCAAACTTGTCAAGGACTGGAACTACTATAAGGATCTCCGCAATTACACTAACCTAGCAGTCAAACAAGAAAAGAAATCGTACATACAATGGAAATTAGGTAGATCAGATCCAAAAAAGATGTGGAAAGAACTGAGATCTTTAAATATGATTTCAAGTAAGTTAAAATCAAATAGCATACCCACTGCACTAGGAAATGCAGACAATATTAATAATTTCTTCATTTAATCAATCTCCAAATTCAATGTTAGTCATAGTGACCTAATACATTACTACAAAAATAACTCAAAATGCATATTCCCCTCTCGTTTCACTTTTAAATTAGTAGAGACGGAAGGTGTTTATAAAATTATTAATAAAATTAAATCCACCTCCCGTGGATAAGATCATTTGGATATCAAAATTGTTAACTTGTGCACCCCCTATATACTGCCTTTTATTACCCACATTATAAACTGTTGCCTCCTAGAAGGTGTGTTTTCTGACGCTTGGAAACTGGCATTAATTGTGCCACTCCCAAAACGTAAGAACCCCACTGAACTTAGCCACCTGAGACCAATAAGTATTTTGCCCATAATGTCTAAAATTCTCGAAACTATCTTGAATAATCAAATAATAAAACACTTATCAGATTTTGACATTTTACCTAAGTTTCAATCCGGCTTCAGGGAAGGCTTTAGGTGGATCTACTTAAGGTCACAGACGATATCCTACATAACAGCACTTGTACTTTTAGATTACAGCAAAGCGTTCGACACACTTAATCACGAAGTTTTATGTTCTGTACTTCACTATATAGGATTTGATCAGTCTGCAATTGATTTATTGAGTAACAGGACGGTATCAACCAGTGAAAGTTGAATCTTGCATATCAAACTTTAAAGAATTAGTATCTGGGGTTCCTCAGGGCTCCATTTTAGGACCTGTACTGTATTCTATATATACTTCGTCAATTATATATAAATTACAATACTGCAAGTATCACATGTACGCAGACGATACGCAATTATATATTTCTTTTCCGTCAGATAATTACCGTGATGGCTTAGCCAAATTAAATTCAGACCTTAACATGTTATACGAAATCTCGTGCTCACATGGTCTCATCTTAAACCCTTTAGAATCAACATATCTTATTTTTGGACCAAAAAACAAATGCACGGATTTAGTTGATAATTTTAAGCCTTCAATAAATAACAATGCAATTCCATATAGTACTAGTGCAAAAAACCTAGGTGTTACGCTTGATAATACTTTTAGGTATCATCAGTTTACTAATAAATATATCAATACGGCCTTTGGTAATCTCAGACTTATTTTCCATAATCGTGAGTACTTAAACCACAAAGTTAAAGTGTTGCTGTGCGAATCAACAGTGCTATGTCAATTTACATACTGCTCCCCCTAATACATCCATGTCTGGACCAAATGACTAAATCTCGGATACAACGAATACAAAACTCTTGTCTCAGGTTAATTTTCGGTGTACGTAAATTCGATAAAATAAGCCACAGGCTGTTAGACTTAAATTGGCTAAACATGGAAAATCGACGAATAATTCAAAGTTACTGTTTATTTTTCAATATAATTAAATATAAAACACCTACCTATCTTTTCGAAAAACTTACATATCGTTGCGATGTTCATAACGTTAATATTAGGAGCCGCGGCCGGCTGTCACCACCTAACCATAAAACTAGTTTATACGAAAGATCATTTCATTATACAATATTTAATTACATTAACAAATTAGCCATCTCCTGCAATGTTTTCGAGTCAAAATTTAAGTTTAAAAAATATATTTTTACGACATTGTATACCAATCAATGCTCATTATAAATTGTGCATCCATTTTCATAATAACTTATATTTATTTTGTTGTAATATGTTGTTTTCTAACTCTTTTTTTTTCAATCTTCTTCTTCTTATCTTTTTTCTTAATTTTTATACTGATTTATATATGTTTATTTCTGTGCAATCTACATTATTGTGTAAAATGGAAGATCATAGCGTACCTCGGTACGCATCTGAATTGCATCTTTTTTTCCAGTATCAGAACTATTATTTTTAGAAATCGCTTATAATTGTCATAAATATTTTCGTTTCTGTATTTTTGTTCTGTTATGGAAAAATATTATTATTATATTCGGTACGAACATTTCTTGCAATTAAATTATTTATTTAACATTATTTGTTGAAAATACTATTATTAAAGGACCAGTTTGTAAAATTAAATGGCGACGTCAATGCAGTGTTAGTTTCACTTATGGAAGAAGAGTTTCCGCGCATATTGTTAATTATTTTATTGTGATGTTCCTGATCAATACTTAAATATGGTTTTATAGAATTCGCAGATGGCCTGTAATTTTCATTAGTTGTTGTTCTTGAATACCATTTTTCGCTAAATGACTTACTGCAGTTGCTCTGTTCGACTGATTTGTTATTTTGTTTCTTTTTGTATCCAAATTAACTGCCTCGGCTGAAAGTTTTGTCCAATTATTAATTATATTTTTTCCTATTGCCATATTATCACACCACATGTCATTTTCATGTTTCCAGAAACGATTTTGTCTTAAAAATAGTCTGTTTGTCTTAATGTTCGTGCTCCGTTTTGATATTAATTTATGTAACAGTTTTACTGGGCATCTATTAATGTCACTGTTTTGAATTAACTCTCGGTACATTTATTTGAGCCGCCTTGGCAAGTTTTACTGAATACTGGGTTATATTCTATACGATTCGTTGGAGAACCATCATTATTCCTCTCAATATGAAAAAAAAAAATCGACCAAGCAATTAACAGCCTCACCGCCCCTCCAAGCTAATTCTATTGCAGCGATGTGGTAAAATTTCCGTTGCAGTCCGTCGGGAGTGTTTTCATCCCATAAGTTTATAATTTTATGTATTTCAGATGAACTGAATGGTGTCGAACTATTTTTTTCGTTTAGAGGGACTTGATTGCAATTTTTTACCTGTTGTATCGCGTGCTGCACGCGCTTGTTTAAATTCAATACATTTGAATGGGTCTATTAAAATACTATATTCGTCGAAGTATTTTTCTTGCAAAAGCTTACTTGTAACATTCCACATTGTTTTAACTGTGGTTTCCTTAAACTCAGATCCATCCCTTTTTCGCATATTTGCTGCCTAATCCTTTAATACACAAGCCAGATCTGTCACCATAAAATTTGCATCTAAAGTATATTTTCTGCTGGTGCAAAAATCCGTAAACACTTTCCATACAAAACATTTACTCTTCTTGGTATTTTGAGGAGTGTTGCCTTCAATCATCTTATCGATGGAATTATTATCTTCATAGCCGAACCGTGAACGTGACATTTCTATAGAACGATTACTTATAGCCATATTGAATTATTACGTGCAGGTGTTTATTTTGCTTAGCAACGTCCCCAATTTCGAGGTGTGTTCTCTTCAATCATCTTATCAATGGATGGAATTACTATTTTTATTGCCAAACTGTGAACGTGAGTGACATTTCTATATAACGATTACTGCACGTGTTTATATTGCTTAGTAACATCATAGCGATAAGCTCCCATAAGGTGATTTCAGTGTAAGTTTATGTTGATTGCTTATTTTTGCACACGTGACTGAGAATTAAGTGATTTAATTGCTTATTTCAGCAAGAAATGTTCTATATAATTACCATGATTGCTAACGTCATTGTCAAAGTCCGCATTATTGATGAAATGAAATGATAAATTCTCGATGAAGTGTATTTATATTTTAGAGGAATATTTGGATTTCGGGGAATACATAATTATTTAAATAGAGGATATATTTGGAAAATTATGGCAAACTAATGATATTTTCCTAAAATAAGGTCTAATGGTAATCATTACATTGGTCGTGTTCAGTAGACGCCACTGGTGCAGACGGAGATATGAAATAAGTTAAAATTAGTCAGTTAGTAGCAAATAGTTTTCCGAAGCTTGTAACGATCAATAACTGAAACTGGTGGCGTCTGCTGAGCGCTACTATTGTCATCAAATACAATAGCAGAAAGCACCATCTGATTCACAGTAAAACATTCGGCCAACCACCTTTATCAAGGTATATGGAACACACTCTGATAAGGTCCGATAAACGGAAATGGCCATCACCAGTTATCCGACAGATGACGTCTGCTAAACGCAACTATTGTCATGAAACAAAAATTATAACAATAGCGCCGTCTGATTTACAGTAAAATATTCGTTCAACCACCTCCCTCAAGATATATGGATCACAGTGATGTCTGAAAGACCGAAATGACCATCACCAATTTTCCAAAATAGATGAATGAACAAACTCATTGCCATCAACTCAGGTAAGGATTTTTTGGCCCGATATTTTAATTGTGGCTTATTCTTGGCTTAATTAAGCTTCATATACTCTTCGCTAATCGATTATTTTCAAATGAAACAATAACCAATAGTTTTACCAATAAAAATAAAACCAAAATAAAATTTCGCTTTATATTAATAAATATTTTACTTGTTCAATTATTACTTTAGTGACATTGACGTATCTAAATAAAGCTTAAGTAAAAGCCATAATTCAAAACTGATGTCTTAAAATAGTAAATCTATTGTAAAGAAATGATATATATACAGGGTGTTCTACAAGCTCTATGACAGACTTTGCCAGATGATATCTCTCATGATTATATATTTTTTTTTACTTTCCCCGGACCGCCGTCCAAGGGAAAGTATTGTGATCTTGAAAATTTTTGAACCGCCAATTTCAACAAATATGCACGTTTAGAGGTTTCCTGAGTCTATTCAATCGAGTTTTGAAAAATGTCTGTGTGTGTGTGGCTGTGTGTTTCCGCGATAGCGCATAAACGACTGAATGGATTAAACCCAAACTTTATATCTAAGCTTTTTATAACAGTGGAATGATCTGAAAAGCTTTTGGTTAGAATCAAAACTCACTAAGTACAACTTTACTTTTAGCGATTTTATATTTTTAATTCGAATAGAAAAATGTTTCAAATAAAAGTTGTAGATCTTGGAAAATAAATAATTTCTGTTATAAAACTTTTATTGTAAGACCTTCGGTTTTTATTTTATAAGCTGAAGAATTTCGTTTACCTGATAAATCCCTTTATAAATAAGCAATTATTTTTATGTTGGCAGTGGAGACTTTAATTATTGAAATAATTATTTTAAGATAAGAAATAACACAATAAATTATAAAATGCTTCAAAGTACTCGGCTTTAACTTTAAAATACAACAATCCATTTTTTCAATCAATCATTTTTCCTTTTCTATTAATATAATTAATGCTTGTGGCGCTACATTCTTGATGGAACCGTAGTTTAATATTAGGTAAATTAACACACTTGTTACGTTCCATATTTTTATTTTCAGTTTCCTAACACGTGTTTCGATCTGCGCAGATCATTTTCAAAGTTAAACTAGTTAAAATTCGAAAGTTTTGACATTATATACATGCTACTGCGGTGGGGGTTAATTGCGTGAAATTGCCGCTATTATTAAGCTATCACCATGGATCAGTTCCTGTTGATTCTTTAGAAGGTTAATGCCTTAGTGGACTGCGTGCTTAATCTCTAGTCCCTCTAATATGTTAAGCCGCTTACCCCTGCGAAGTTGGCCCCCCAACTTTCCAATTTCATAAAAATTATTGGAGTTCTGGTGGCCCCCCACTTAGTTCTAGATAAGGTACATTAGTATTAAAATTGACCCCAATATTACTTGAAGCAATCATCGAAGCTAGGACACCCTGTATCTACATAATACATAATGTAAAAACTGTCTAATTATCATAATTTTAACATCTATTCGAATCGTCATGATTCAAATACGTATTCAATATAAAAACTTCTATGATTTTTATTGTCGTGTACCAAAGGAGTTGAAACTTATACAAAAACAAATACTAAAAATAATTGAGTTCGGAGACGATGTGAAACTGATGAAGTCTAATCTTGAATTGTTGATTTTAGTTATTGAAAATGATTGTAATAACTTAGAACCCGCCTTCGACGGAATGGGATTGGCTCAATAACCAATAAAATGAAAACAACCCGCCTTAAAGTTTGGAAAATTAAATGACCTGGACTCGGTGCCAGGGTGACGCTCACACTCGTATCAAAATTTGTAATTTAACTCCATCTCCAAAACTCAATTGTAATAAACATGCCATCTCTAATAAGAATTAAAGATAGATAGGATTGATTTAAAGCTAGGCATCATTTTTGTGGACGTTTATTTCAGTATGATCATTTCTATTTCTCAAACATTTGGTTTAGCATAGAAAAAAAGTATAAGCAGTTAAATTTGGTATAATGGAACAATAATAACAGAATTGTTATTATATTGTTTGTTTCTCTCGGTCCGTTTTTTTTTTTCAATTAATTTATTAAATTTGATTATCACATAGAACATTCGCAATGAATACGATTTTTTTTACAATTCAGCAAACTTATATAACTTATATTATGTCGCACAGTGTGTTATTTGGAGCCGCGAAGATTCAGGCGTGGTGGGGGTATGCAAAACTCAAATTGATAATAGACGAAAATTAAAAGTGTCATATTGTTAAGAATACTTTAAAAGGTGTATCGGTGTAAGTACAATGAACCGTCAAAGTCGAACATTTCTAAAAGTTGTTCAGCGCGCGGTATTGTGTATCAAATTTAATAATTTCCCAGCAGGCCCCCAAATACTTTATCGCAACCGTTTTATAACACAATCATAAACATGAGTTGCTTTATTCAATAACATATATTTCAGTGTAATTTTGATAGTAGTTATAATTAATTAAAGTTACGCAATTTTTATTATTTAAATTTTATGGGGATGGTTTATGTAGGAGTGGTTTTTTGGAGGGAATTATTATTTAGAGGGTGTTGATTTTTAAGGAATATTTTGTGGGTAATATAAAATATTTGTCCACTTTTTTGAATTTCAAAATGTGCATTCATTGTAATAAATCCACATACGTAACTTTACTTTCAGGAATGAAAATATATAATAACATATAAATCAATTGAATGAAATATTCTCAAGACCCTACTTGAATGAGTTGACTGTTGCTGTCCTTGTGGGTGGAGTTTATAAGCAGCGACTACCGTGTTCTCCGCCGTGGCACCACTATATGGAACGAAATTTTGGTTTCATGCAGACAAGATTTTGCAATTATTATCAAATAAACACTCAATCAATTTTCAGAATTGTATTTAGTATAATATTTAGAAAATAATATTGAGAGCATAATTTATTTTAATTTTTTTAATTCAATTTCAGAAATTAAATTATGAAGTTATGCAACCGGCAAAAAAATCCCTTGCAATATACGTTTTTAAATATCGCCTATAATATATTTCTTCAAACAGAAATGATTTATCATTAACCGTATTATAGATACCTTGTCTGTACGTTCCTATATAATTCCTTATGGCGTATTTCGTGTGCGAATCCCTCTTAATCACCATTTTAATAAAATTAAATCAAAATAAACTATCTATCAATTCGTCTCATCTAATCATCCGGATATTGACAATGAAGTTTGAGATCATGATTTTTAAAGAAAT
Organism: Philonthus spinipes; assembly: GCA_963082785.1. Taxonomy (NCBI): domain Eukaryota; kingdom Metazoa; phylum Arthropoda; class Insecta; order Coleoptera; family Staphylinidae; genus Philonthus; species Philonthus spinipes. The sequence goes on along the minus strand of OY720303.1, from coordinate 10,620,492 downwards.
GATAGGCAATTTGTGAAATTTATTATGCACAATGTAGTAATGCTGATACAAAAGTCCATTATATTATAAATAAGGTGACTTAATAATATATTAGCAACAAACAATATAGTAACAATTATTTTTAATATGAAACAAACAATAATATTGATTTTTGAAGTGTCGCAATAAGAAGTTTGCAAAAGATAAGCAACGGAATTTTAAACAGTGGAAAGTTCTTTTCCTTTATCAGCATTACCCACAACCAAAGCAAATAGGTTCGATTCCAAAAGGGCAATTGCGTGCGTGTCTTTCCCAGATAATACAAAATGATATAAAATAAATAATTGCAATACATGCAGGTGTTAGTCTGTCTGGGCTATCGACAAGTAAAATATTCGTCTTTCTATCCTGTCTTGAAGTCGGAGAAAAAATCTATGCTAGCAAGCTAACTGCCCTGATGATTCGCACAAGTTAATTGATGAACAGTCATAAGAGGATGTTTGTATTTAGCAAGGATATTAGGGCTACGGGAAATACATAATTTTGTAAGGTGTAGGTTCTCTTCCCCATTCTTTATAATTTCATAGGGTGGTTTAAGTTTTTATTTAGCAAGAGAAAATCAGATCTGATCCGGTTTTGAGACCGTACAGATGTACAATTTAAAAATAATTTATTAATCCATTTCCATGTACCTTTCGAACACAAATTGACTATTATAATTTGTGTTCGAAATATACATTTGGTAAATCAAATGATAATGTGAAGGAAGGTTATTAATGATTTATTCGTCAATTTAATTTGATCTCCACGTAACTCAGTCAATGAATTTGTAATTTATTATTTTAAAAATACATTCAAATGCAAAAAACGGGTCGCTTATATTATTTAATTTTTAAGTTTTGATAGTACTTAAAAATTTTTTATTGTTTTTCAATTAAACGGATCATCAGGCTGTAGAAAATACAACGTATGGTACTTATCAGTTGCATCAACTATAATAAATCATGACACCTCTAGAAGAATGGAAGAATATTCCACAGAATGATATTCGTGAACTCATTAGTGACATGGGCCGCCGAATGCGGCGAGGCGGAAAGACCACAGGTCAATAGACAATATTATACATTAATAATATATTTGACTTTGTAAATTTCATTATTTTGTATATTTTACTCTATATATCTGTTAATAAAGAATATATTTATTTAAAAAATATCGAAGTTTGTTTCAATGTAAAAGTACAAGAACTCTTACGCGTCAGGTGTGATAACAATTGATACTGTTACTTCATGGAATTTGAATAAACCACAACAATTGTCACATGCAAATTCTATTGTGTTTTATTTATTCATATTTCATTCTTGCGCTGAAAATGTTTAAAATTTAATTTAATGAAAAAATTTGTATTTCGACAATTTAAGGATTTAAGGATATAAATATTGGCAATCACTAATTCGAGTTAGATTGCTGTTGTGATCAATGAACAATACTGTATTATACATTAAAGTTATCTTAAAATAAGCAGGAATTTCATCAGATGAATTAAAAATGATTTTAATGTTTAGTTTGGGTGAAAAATAATTATGTAAAACAATGAAAATTTATCAAATGTATAGCAAATTTCTAATTATTTTTTACTAATATAAACTTGTGCAATGAAAATTTCAAGGATTTCACCAAATTCTGCATTCAAATAACTTAGCAGTCATTACATATTGATTTCATTATATCTTACACTTTTATTTTCTAACTTGAACTAGTAAATTGACGTAATAAACCGCAACCTTAATTCAACTTGAATTTACCTCATAAGGATCAACAAAATTCGTCACATTTATATATTTCACATCACCGTAGTAACTCTCACTTTTCGACGCAACTCCCTGAAACTGAACAGAAGAAAAAACGTATACCATAAACATTCCGATTGAAAACAACACCATCCCTTACACAAATCAAAACCACGAAACACCACACGCGTTCACCCATCTTAATTCCGTTTCAGACTAAATAAAAACAAATTCCTAACGCCTTCTTATACGTCTCAATTACATAAATTCCCATTTCGGCCGGGTTGCATTTCGAAACGCATCGGATTTATTGGAAATTGATAGACTGTGAAAGAGTTGCTTATTTTTTTGTTTTGTTTTGTTTCTCATAGAACAAACGCGCGAATCGATTGCGATGCATTAAATTCACGGATGGGTTGGTAGGAGATATTGGATAATTCGGTCGAATAGTGGTCTATTGGTTGTAAATATGGGATATTAGGTTCAATTCTTTTGGGTTGCACAAGAAAATTTTGTTTGTCTTATGTAAAATAATATACAATTGATTTTTTAATATCTGGTTATAGTTACATGAAAGCAAAAAGTATAAGGAAGTATAGCTGGAATTAGAGGATCAAGTTTATATTTAATTCTTCACTCATATTTGTAATTTTGTTTCAATAATAACAGAAAAAAAAGATTTTGTCACATTGTCAAAGTTATTTAAAATAAATTAAATAAAAAAAATGAAAATATTTTTTTTTCTATCATTAGTGTAACGTAAGGGAGGGAATAATTTATTAATTATTTTAATTTAATTTATTTGTTTGTATAAATATTACATAATTTTAAATATCAGAACACACAATATAAAAGTCTCATAGATGCATTTTAAGCTCTAATTTACTAAAACTAAAAACATCCAAATTGAGTTGACAATAGTTGAAGTAATGCAATAAGTCTCTATACCTGGATATTAAATTTCACAAAATTAAATTACTGGGACATTTTCTGCTGTTGAAGGAGTATATATGATTAATCCTGCAGCATTAGACCAGTATTATAAAAGATCCATTCCAAATATCTGGGAACTCTTGTGTAAATTACTGGATATCCGGCTGTGCAGCGTTTTGCACCATAAGATACAATTCCCATCTGAAAAATATAAATTATTAATAAAATATTTTTAATAATCCCCTCCCAAAATTTATCAGATTGTTAAAATATAAAGACAAATCTACAGAGACATTCCATTCAACGGCGATAGACTAATCCGACAAAAATTTAATAAATTGAGCAAAGACATAAGGAATTTAATACAAGAATACAAGAAGACCAAATGGACTGAGACATGTAATAAAATTAACGATATGCAAGGAAAGACGTACTGGACAGAAATTAAAAAAGTCTCGCGTTATAAAAAGACAGACACATAAAATAAAATAATTGATTCAACGACCGGTACTCCACTGACAGACGATTTTCTAATTTCACAGACTTTTGCAAGACATTTAGAAAAGACATTCAAGCCAACAAACAGTAATGACTATGACAATAACTTTTTTAATATCGTTAATGACTGGTTCAATTCTTTCGACAAAAACCCCATTTCTCCTCCAAATGACGAGTTAATAGACGAAACTGATTACTTTACGACACTACACACTGGAAGAATTCTTCTCCAGGAGATGACAACATCCCCAGATCCACTCTTAAAAAAACTTCCTGATAAAATACATTTCCTAATAATAAAAATGTTTAATTATTGTTACTCCCATCAATATTTCCCACCCCAATGGCAAAAAGGCATAATTGTTTGTATTAAAAAAACCGAAACAGATCCCACCCTTGTTTGTAATTATCGCCCCATCACTCTCCTTCCAGTAATAGGAAAGCTCTTCGAATCCCTATTCAAACAAAAAAATCCTGAACGCATCCAAACAATCCATAACAAATTATCAATTCGGTTTCTTGTCCAAAAAATCAACCATACTTCCTATTTCCATTCTCACTTCCAATATTCAAACCAAACACTTAGAAGGACACAAATAAATGGTACTTTTTCTAGATATAGAAAAAGCATTTGATTCAGTGTGTCATGTTGGCCTCCTATATAAATGTTTCCATTTGAATATTCCACATCATTTAATCATCCTTATATATAAATTCCTCTCCCATAGATACTACCAGGTACGAATCCGCCAAACTCTTTCCGACTCATTTCCAATCCAACAGGGTATCCCATATCCCGACTCCTTTACAACATCTACTGTTACGATATTCATTATCCCGATTTGAATTCCTCTCAATATGCTCTCCTCTTTGCAGATGATACCACCTTAATCGCACATGCCAAATCCCTTCAAACCGCCCAACGATCCCTCCAAGCCTCTTTTGACGCAATCCAGTCCTGGTGTTCCAAATAGCATATCAAAATAAACCCATCCAAATCGAAACTCTTTATCCCTTTCCACAAAATAAAACCACATTCCCCAAAAATTATCAAAATAGCACAATCCCCCCATCTCATAATTGTAAACACTTAGGCATCCTTTTTGATACGAAACTCTCCTTCAAACTACATATCCTTTTCGTTAAATCGAAAATCCTAAACAGAGCCAAACATTTCAGATACCTTACATATAAGCAGAAAGGGATATCAATTAACACTGCAACTCACATTTATAAATCGATATGTCGACCTCTGTTGGATTACGGAGCCATTCCTTTCACCAATATAAAACCTTCAACCTTATATCACCTCCAAGTATCTGAACGATCCTCCCTAAGAACCCTCACTAAACTCCGACATCCCAATAATTTACTCCATAATCCCTCTAACGAATTCCTTTACGAATTCACCCAAATAATTCCCATATCCCAGCGTATACTTACCCTCTCCACAAAATTTGCTCAAAAACCTCACAATATATCTCTCCTTACAAAATATTGCATTCCTCGCAACCCTAATATTCCCCCAAAACATAGCAACCCTTCGGTCACTATCCACCAATTCATTAACTCATGCATACATGACAGTTCAGCTAGCTAGCATAGTTTTAATTTTCAAATCACCATAAATTCATACAGGGCAGAAAGACATATGGTCGATAGCCCATGATAAAGCAAATATGTTTAAATATTAGGTTTGATGATCTATTTTATTAGGTGCTTGCATGTATTTTGATCAGAGATTTCTATTGGTGAAAATGCAAAGTATAAATCCAAACAACCTGCCTTAACTGTTAAATTCGATGATTTTAACATTTTTCTACATAAAATAACAGTTTTCCATTTAGCATTATTGAGTTATTCAGTGAATACACATATTAATCATGGGGCGCTCAAAATTCCATTTTCGTCATTCATTACAGTTGTAAGGACACGTGGAAATTCTTACGACGGAAAATAGATTTGCGGTGCTTGAACAAAGCGTAGATTCTGTACAGAAAAAATAAATTGAAGGAAGCACAGAATCACTGATCCACGAAAAACATCCAAACCTAAGAAGGATGATAAAAAAACATTTTTTTTAACTTGGCCGAGACCATGCAGTCATCTACTTTTTTATTAATAATATTATGCGTATTATTTAAATTAACCTAACTTCTAAACTAACTAAAATTTTAGGATAGACAAGGATACTTTTCTTCATACCCAGGTGTCTTTCAGGGTGACTAACTAAATCATCACAAACAAAGTTGACAACGGTTTAAATGGTAATTATACATATGGATAAGCACATAGGATTTATCTAAACCTTATAGTTAATACCTATAAAAAATTATAAAGCGCAATATATATATATATATATATATATATATATATATATATTTCTCTTTCAAGTGACATAACAAAACAACAAAACATAGATTGTATGGACCATTCGATACCTCGTATAGTGTATTAAACAACGTTTGACGTTCATTTATGTATTTATTACAAACAAATACAATGTGATTCAAATCCTCTACCTCTCCGCAATCACACAAGTCACTATCAGTCTTGTTTATTCTTTTTAGATATTTTCTCTATATACAATGTCCTGTCTTTAATCTGGATATTGTTTTAATTAAATTTTTATTTTTATATTTATTACTGAACCAGCACTTCTTATATGGCACATTTACTATATTTTTATATATAAAACCTTTATCGGACATTTTAAACTCTTAGAGCCATTTTGTACAATAATATGATTTAAAAATATAAAAAAGGTCCAATACTGGGTATTTCCATTCTAAAACATTATTTGATCTTAAGAGAGCACATTTCTTAGCAAGCTCATCAACAACGTTATGTTCTTTGATTCCGCAGTGTCCTTTTATCCAGAAGAAAATTATTTCTTTAAAAGCGCTAGCATACTTATATAATTTAATAATTTCAATTATCACATAGTTTTCATTAGATAATGGTACAAAGTTCTTTATTTTTTGTAAAACACGTTTACAATCAGAAAAAAATATATATTTATTGCATGAATTATCTAAAATTATAAGTTTAAGCGCTTCTAGCTATTAATTCTGAGCTATATATGGAAAATTCAGAAGTAAGATGTATGAGCTTTTCGCAATCTTCGGAATAAAAGGCACAGCCAGAATTTCCTTCGATACATGATTCATCTGTGAAATTATGGGTGTTTCTCTTTAAAATAAGTTTTAAATTCATAATTTATTAAATTCTCTGGAATATTTTCAAAGTGGACATTTGTAATGGCTTGTGGAGTAATAAAGTTGCTGTTATATTCTAAGTTATAGATTGGTAATTTATTGTGCTTTTGGGCCTGTTGAAAATTATTTAAAAATGTAGACGTGACTTCATATATCAGACATTTTGATCTTTTTCTCAGAAATTACAAGTGAGATAATTAAATGTATCACAGTATAACTGGTTTGATAATATTTGATTATATTTAAAAACTTTCGAAATACATTTTGCACACAAATAATGTCGTCGATAACCTAATGGCAATTCTGCTTCTTCTGAAAGGATTTCTATTATTGGCGTAGATAATTGCTTGAGTGAAAAAATAGCAAATTGATTTTTCATCTGATATCTTCAATCCATTTTTATATATATATTCATCAAAATCTCTCATAAATTGAGAGGGAGCACGATTACCACTTTAAAATTGTTTACATTTTGTGTAGATGCATATATCGTCAGGATATTGCAGAATTTTAATATTTGAGTTAATTAGGTTTTCTAGACTTAAGGTGTATATAATATAAAATAAAGGAGCCAGTATGCTACCTTGGGGTATACCAATGGAAGTAGTTCGAGATTTTGTGTAAGCCCCATTAATTCTGATAAATATTTTCCTATTAGAGAATAAGGAAATAATTTTATTTGCGATTTTTTATTTATATTAATATTTAACATTTTGTTTCTTAAAATATCTAGACACTCATCGTAGGCACCCGACACATCTATAAACGTTGCAAGTATGGATTGTTTTTCAGAAAAGGCAGCATATATATCAGATATTATTTCAATAAGATTATCCATTGTTGATTTTCCTTTCCGAAATCTGAATTGATATTTTGGAAATAAGTCTTGATATTCAAACCACAATTCTAAACGTCGATTCGTTCGAAAGTTTTCAGTAGACAACTGGATAAGGAGATAGGTCTATATGAATTAGCATGACGGGATTCTTTATTAGGCTTTAAAATTGGTATAACTACAAAAATTTTCCAATATTCCGGATATTCACCTGTTGTCCATATGTTGTTATACATTCAACAACATATTTTTAGCTATATTAGGTAAATTTGAAATCATTGAATAATGGATGCTATCTATACCAGCAGCAAAGTTACTATTATTTTTTATAGCTGCATTCAATTCTTCCATTGTAAATTGTGATGTTAATAAATCGTAATATTCGTTAAAATTACCATGTTGATTGTGTATTAAATCACCAACAACAAAATCAGGAGCAATTTTGTTATGGAATTCTTCAACCCATTCATCTTTAATATCTATTAGGTGTTTTTTATTATTATTTTAGAGTTGTTTAAGCATTTTTTTCCATATTTCCGATATTGGAGAAGAGGAATTTAATTCGTTACAAAATGATTTACTATAGTTTATATAGTTGTCAGAAGATGGGAATTCTTTATACATTTTAAATAATGTTTTTCTTTTATCTAATTGATTTTTGCATTCTGTATTCCACCAAACTGGGGATATTAGTTTTGTTTTATTCAAATTGTTATATGTGGGAATGGAAATAGAGGCAGCTTGATTAATAGCATCCACAAAATATACATATGAGATACTTTAACATTTAGTCAGAATATCTTCAATTTTCGACGCGTACTTGTCCCAGTCGGCATCATGAATTTTCCATTTTTTATGCTGAATAAAATTAATTGTTTCTATATTACATGGATTTGAAAATATAACAATTGGATAATGATTTGAACCCATAGGATCGTCCATGACTTTCCATGTTAATGTATTGGCTATGCACTTTGATACCAATGTGATGTCAGGAGCTGAAGGGTTTTTATTTGGATATCTAACTAAAGTCTCATTTCTATCATTTAATACCACTATATCGAGGTCTTCTATACATTTTAACAAATTATATCCCTTGCGATCATTATAACTACACCCCCAAACGTTATGATGATGATTAAAATCACCACCTAATATGAATGGTTGTGGAAGGTTATTTAAAAATTTAAAGCATTATGTATATGTTAAACTTCTTTGAGGTTCTATGTAAACTGAAATTAAATAAATCACATTTTTTGAGGATAAATTAATTGAAATGGCTGTACAATTTATATTTTTTGGGATATTGCTTATTTGAATTAAATTAAATGGTATATTATCTCGTATCATTAGAGCACAATCTCCTTTACCGTCCTGCCTATCACTTCTAACTATATTAAATTTTTTTTAATTTTATATACAAACTTGATTTACTATGGAACGAATATTCCATTGTAAAATATTTATATGTTTAAGTTCCATTATTATCTTTTGAAGCAAATAAAGTAGTGATAACTTTTGTGCAAATATCCTCTACTGAGGTAACTAAATCTGAACTATTTTTATGATAGTTTCCCTTTGCATGGGCTCTTTATTAGAATGTAGGTTAATTAAACAAACTCCGTTGGAAACTGAAAAGTTTCCTGGTCTAATTGTATCTTTATGTTGTTGAATAATATTTAATTCTTTTTGAGTGTATGGTTGAGATGGTTTGCGTTTTTTCTGGGTTAATATTGGAAAATGTAAATTGTTATCTATATCAGGAGCATTACTAGTCATAACAGTTGAAGAATAGCTATTTTTAAATTTAAGAGTTGCTTCTTTATATGAAACGTTTTCTGTTCCCATAATATTTTTAATAGCACGCTGTTTATCAAATTCAACACAAATTTTCGTATCGGTACTTGTATGTTTGCCCCCACAGTATAAGCATCTCGGAATAATGCTTGTGCATGCTGATGTTTCATGTTTATCACCGCAGTTTTTGCACCTTGTTTCTCCCCTACATTGGTCGGAAAGATGACCAAACCTTAAACACTTATAACATTGTATAACTCTTTGGATATATGCCGAAACCGGACATGTAACATTAAATATTCCAATTCTCTGTGGTAGATTTTATCCCACAAATGAGATTAGTATAACTGGTATCGGCTTATGTATAATTTCGCCATTAACAGTAATTTTTTTAGTCATTCGCTTCACTGAGATCACATTAATATTACATCCCCCTAACGGGATAATATACTTTTTTAAATCTTCTTCTGATAAATTGATATCTACATCTCTTACTCTCACGTCTAGTAAGATATGTATGAATATACACATTATAATTTCTTTCTTAAAAAAAAAATAGATGAAATTAATTTATTTGCGCTCATTGCTGTTCGTAATTGTACACATATTCTATTTAGTCCTAAACAATCTATTGCTAAGATAGAGTTACTTAAGTTGGCATGTTTTTCATATAATAATCTACCTATGTACATGGGGTGCAATGAACCTAAATTCTTTTCATTGCTCTCAATGTGGACTTTAAACGGTCCCGTATCAAATACGTTGAACAGGTGTTTTTTTCTATCATCTTTTCCATTATTAACATGACATTCAGGAGTTGATTGATATAAACACGAGGACTGCGAATTAGTAACGTTAGCGTTGTTAGTATTTATAACATTTACACTGGAATAACTAGTTTTATTATTATGATTTCTTAGATTATCAAGTACTATTTTTGTATCAGCACTAGTATCGCTCATAAGAACATTTAACGAGTCCGACATAAAATTGCTCTTATCTGTAAGATCGAATGTATCCATAAGATAGCCTTCCGAGTCCCCATCTGAGGCGGCTGCCATCTCCACCACTACACCCTTCCTTTGTTTAATTGAAACACCACTAAGTAGTTAGATTTTCACTCAATTAATTTGAAATTAATTCGACAACACTGTTTCGCACGACCATACTCTCCGACCGAACAATACAGAATGAAATGATGAAGACAACATTTTGAACGGCTGAAGATTGTTCTAAGCGCCCAAGAAAAAATGTTCCTAGCGATTAAAGAAAAGTTGGAGGCTATGCAGAAGCAGTTATTCGATCACAAGCAGACACGTTTGAGTGAAGGACTCGCGCATTGAGCGGATTTATCGGTTCCGAACAAAAAATAATATAGACCCGGCGTGAAAAAAAAACAGCATTGTTTTCAGTTAAATTAAATAAAATGAAACAAAGATGATTCACACATTTGCAGTTATTTAAATTTCAATGAAATTAAACAAGGAAAATTTCTGGCAATTATCATTAAAATTCGATGAATCTTTTTTTCCAACTGCAAAAATTACTTACACCATAAGTTTTAAATACATCTATTGAAACAACTACTTCCCGAGAATATACACCATCGGACATTGGATTACACAATAAATATTTGTTTATTGTCGACTTAAACCGTTGCAATTCGCAGTAGTATTACTATGCAACAAACAAATATCTATTGTGTACTTCAATGTCTGGTGGGGTATATGCACGGGAAGTAGTTGTTTCAATAGATGTATTTAAAACTTACGGTGTAAGTAATTTTTGCAGTTGGAAAAAAGATTCATCGAATTTTATTGATTATTGCCAGAAATGTTCCTTCTTTAATTTATTTTTATTTAAATAACTGTAGTCAAGTGATTAAATGCCAGTAGAATCTAAGGTAGATGGTCCAATAGAAATAATGTCAATAAACACATTGGAAATTCATTGATGTGTAATGAAATACAAATTTTATTTTAAAAGCACATGTTCATCCATAAATGGATAATTATTATCGGTCAGATAATAATAATAATAATAATTTTATTGCCCAACACCCATTACAGGACAATTACATGACAAGAAAATAAGAATACAGAATTTGTAAAGTTACTTAGTATATATAGGAACTAATACCTATTTAAGAATTAATTAGTTTACATTAAGAAAAACTGCAAAAATAACACAACAATGTAAAATTATAAAGTAAAAACTAGTTCAAATTAATAACATATTAGTTAAATATATCGTCGAAAATTCTATTCGCATTTCTACACATGTTATAAACGCAATGGTTCTGGCAGTAGGAATAAAAAAAGTTTCTACATGCCTCGACGCTAACCTAGGTACAAAAAGTTGATACTCGCTAGAAGATCAGGACAATCAATCTTATTGTGAATTAACTTGTACGTAAAAGTTGCACTGAGTTCATCTCTACGCTCTGATAAAGAGCTGAAATCATGTTTCAGTAACAAGCATTCATAATCAACATAAATAGAAAACAAGTATTCATTCCACTTGGTCACAGTTATTTAAATATATTAAATAAAAATGATTTGAAAATAATTAATAAATTATTTCCACATTTAGCTCTGTGACTATTGACTTACCTACGTAAGTACGTTAAACAAATGCACATTAAAACAACTACTTCCCGGGCAAATACCCACGCCGGACATTGAATTACATAACGTACACCTGCTGTGGAAATAATTTATTAATTATTTTCAAATCATTTTTATTTAATATATTCATAATCAACCCCCCTCTGTGGGTACGACCCATCAGACTTAAATGTAAGAAATTTTAGGCACATCAGTTGAACTTTTTCAAGTAACAGTGATAAATACATGTAATGAGGGTTCCAAATTAAAGAAGCATACTCTAAGCGACTACGAACAAATGCGTAATATAAAGACTTAATTACATCGCAGTTATTGAAGTATTTACTGGTGCGCATGACGAAACCCATAGTTTTTGAGCTAGATGCACATGCGGATTGAATGTGCTGTTTGAAAGCAAGTTCTGTATCGAAGAGGACGCCTAAGTCCTTAATTTTCGTCAGTTTTTGCAAGGGTTGACCATTAATATTATAATAGTAAGTTCGCGAGTGCATGCGAGCGTGAGCGTAAGTGACAATTGCACATTTGTGTATATTCAGGTTCAGGTTATTAACACAACTGTATATTAGGTCAAGATTATGCTGCAATGTAATAGAGTCCTGTAAATCTCTAATTTGAGAAAATATTTTTAAATCATCTGCATATGCCAGGACATTGCAGGTTAAGGAGCGAATCAGGTCGTTAAAGCATATGATAAACAGGAGCGGGCCAAGATTCGAACCTTGAGGTACCCCAGACGTTGATATAAATTCAAATACATAGTTACTTCTGCTAGATAGATACGATTTCAAAAGGCTTAATATGCGATACCCAAGCCCAAACGTTGACAGTTTATTTAACAAAAGTACATGATCTACACTATCAAACGCACGTGAAAAAATATAAGTATATATTTTCTCAGTTTGAAATCGTTTTTCTAGAGATTCACTAATATACTGGGCGACAACTGCGAGGTTCGTAACTGTGAACCGCCCCTTCATGAAACCATGTTGGTATGGAGAGATTAAATATTGTATATGGTTATATAAGGCGGTATACGAGACTTGTTTAAATACTTTAGCGAAGTTGAATAAAATTGCTACGGGTCTATAATTACCAACATTGGACCTGTCTCCCATTTTGAAGACCGGAACCAGACGAGTACGCTTCCACAAATCAGGAAAAGTGTTCGTTTCAATAGCCAGATTAATGATTCTCATCAGGGGTTTGACAAATATTGTTTTACAATCTTTAATAAAGAAACTTGGAAGTTGATCATCTCCTACCGTGTTATTATTTTTGAGCTTATTAAAAGATGACAAAATATCACTTTCCCTAAACGATGATAGATCAAAGTAGTTTGTGTTTGTGCACGCATTCGTGGACGTAGAGTATACATTTGAGAAAGTAGTAGCAAAGGAATCGACAATATCTGCCGGCGTACTATAATTTATATTGCCGCTATGCATTTGAGCTGGTATTCTCGAGGTCCCGCTTTTTGTATGTATAAAGCTCCATAGTTTCTTAGAATTATTTTTGATACCCCGTTCCACTTTATCAATGTAAGCCCGGTAGGCAGCCTTTTTCAAGTTATTGATATCACGCCTCAGACGCTTAAATTGAGTACAATAAAAAAATGTTTCGACTTTCGACGATAACATGTCTTGAGCTTAATAGCAGTTTTGATTTCACGTGTAAACCACACTGGAAAAGAGGACAGAGAACGTTCAAATGTTGTTTTGATAATATATGCTTAAGTTAGCAGCGTTGGTGTTGGGCCGATTTAATTTTCCGTATTATGTATAACTGTTGGAATAAATAAAACATATTCGTGGATGTTTTATTTTAAGGCCTTTTTCACCAGCATCTAGTCTTCATGCTAATTCTCTTTTAATATCTTTGTAATACTCAACCTGTGATGGTGTGTTATCCCGAGACAGCTTAACGTTTTTAAATTTTTCAGACTCCTTCAGTTTCTTAGAGTTGTGTAGAGCCATGTACACGGATTCTTCATTAACGGATTAACTTCATTAACTGGTTAGATTGCGTGGAACCATACTTACCAAGACGAATAGGGTTAACTTGAGAAACGAAAACATTTATTGTGGGTAATAACTCTGAGATCATTTTCTCATATATATAACAGATCTATATTTTAATTATCCCTGATTACAATCGAGGCAAAGTTAATAATGCAGCAATTATGGGGAAATAATTTAATAAAATAATAAATACATAATATCGAGCGTATAAAAAAAATCGACGACGAAATTGGCATTGGAAATTTAAAGTCAAGTCTGAACTAAAATACACATCCTTACAATCATTCAAACTTCAGTGGTGGCAGCACTTTTTTAATATATAAATATTTACCACAAAAATTTAGTTTGAAATTTAGGAATGGTATCCATTCTTCTTAAGAAATCCACTGAATATATTAAAACATATTTTCATACCTCAATAGATATAATAAAGGCAAAAACTGAACTCCGTGGTTTAAGTAAAACATCAGAAGAGGTTTTTGTGGTAGTCATACATACACATCTATTCTTCGTTTAGAATTGTATCGAGCAACATTACTAGCAAATATGTTACATGTAACAATTTGAATCTTATGTATAAAGATTAATAACGTTGTCGCCTGAACGAAATCCTAAATTGCTCTGGCTTAAATCCGAGAAAATCTTGATCATTGGAAATCGTTCCTAGCAAATCGAGTTATAGAAAATTGAAAGAAATTTCAATCTTAACACCTTTGAATATGACATCAGTAGGATATTTTTCTTGAGAAGTCATGTCTTTTTACGTTTAATAGAGAAATTAAATTGATATTAACATACTACAGGAGAAAATGCCAGATATGTTTTCGATTAAGATCAGAAACACTACGACATTTAATAGGAGACATTTCAACAACGAAGGTCCTTTAAAACCATTTTAAAACGCGGATGTTGTTATGCTGACTCTTTTATTGTTTTTTATTGTTAATTTATTACCTGCCTGATGTATATGTTATAATTTATTATTATATACAAAGTAAAATCAGAAAAGAAGACGAATTCCATTTACAAAACCTGCATAGACGAATTAAATCAACTAACTATCAACAATTATTACACTGGAAAAAAATATATAACTAACACGGATTTTCAAAAAGATAAATTCAAAAGTATATCTAGATCTTGGTAACATGAGTGGATGCATTGCAACTCGAATATTTATATTCTGACACTTTTAATTTTAGGGTATTCAAAGGAGGTGGAAACAAAAGTTGCAATAATTAAAGTATACACGTTTTAATTATTTAAATCAATATTTTTCATATTATGGAGGCGAAGAAGATTCTTTGAAAGGAAACATAAAATTAAATTAGAGATAAACAAAGTCGAACTTTTCAATCCCATTTGTTATTATTTAAGTTTTTATTATTTAAATCAACGCGACTGTAATATTTATTTATTTGGCACTGCAATTGAATAATTTTATTACAATGAAATTAAACAAGGAACATTTTTTGGCAATGATCAATAAAATTCGATCAATCCCTTTTTCCAACTGCAAAATACTTACATTGTAAGCTTTTACAAACATCTATTGAAACAACTACTTTCCGAGCATTTACCCCGTCGGACATTGGATCACACAATAGATATTTGTTGTTGCATAACAGCACTGCTGCGACTTGCAACGGTTTGAGTCGAAATTATTCAATGAAAGGAAACAACAAATAATAGTTACAAGGCTATCTGTAGACACGAGTTTCGGGATTTACATTTTTATTTCTTACTCAGAATGTATATTATGTTTACTTTTTATTATTTTTCATGCATGCCAATTATTCAATTATTTAACAATTCTTTAATTATTTACGAATTATATTCTGATTTATTATTTATTTCTTTTTTTTTTGTTATTCAGTTATACATTTTTTTTTTTTTTCTATATTAATGCACTGCACTGGAGCGTTTACAATACTTTGATATATCGATACAATCAAAACATTCCATTATGGATGACATTAAGTTAGCACATTTAAACGTAAGATCATTAAGTTCTAATTTTTGTAATTTTAAAACACTGGTACTTTCGTCTAATTATGACATTATTGCGATCTCCGAAATTTGGTTGATGCCAAGCATGGACAATACCTTATTTACAATTCCGGGATATGTGTTCGCTCGTAAAGATAGAATTAGTAATCGCGGAGGTGGGGTAGGTCTGTATATTAGGAATAGTATACATTTTGAAACTGTAACGTCTAGTATTCTAAAAAATCTAGAGCAGTTATGGATTTATTGCAGATTCAAAAATTCCGTTTTATCTATTGGAGTTATATATAGACTTCCCGAAAACAATTTAAATACGTTTCTAGAAACTTTCGAGGATACAATAAGTTGTACTTTGCCCCAATGCAATGATTTTTTTTTTAGGTGATGTTAATATTAATATGATTAATATTCATTGCAACAATGCGTGCAAATGTTTAGATTTTCTGAATACATATAAACTTATTCAAATAATTTCTAAACCTACACGTACTTGTCTTAACAGTGAAACTCTAATTGACGTAATTGTAACATCTAATACGAGCATATGTCATGAGTCCGATCTTATAGATATTCATAATATCGCGGATCATGATTTAATATCATGTAAGCTTAAAATTTTACATAGAAAAGAAACTAATATCATTACATATCGTAAAATAAATCATATATGCAGAGATGAATTCATTAGAGACCTAGAAACATCTAGTCTGAAAGATATTATCTATGAGAATGATTGCGAACAAAAAGTGCTCCTGTTTAATCACTGCATAATCACTATTTTTAACAAATTTGCTCCTTTGGTAAGGCGAAGAATTACAAAGCAGCCGGCTCCGTGGCTTACGAATACTTTAAAAATGATGATGCGTTCCAGAGATGCTGCTTACAATAAATTTAAGCAGACTAAAAATCCAGAGCACTTTTCTATATACAAACAGTGGCGTAACATAGTGAATTCTGCCGTAACCAAGGAAAAGAAAGCATCAAATTGTAGAATATGTTGAAACTAGTTGCTTTCTGCCCCCTACTCAATCTGGGTTTAGGGCAAACTACAGCTGCACTACTGCTTTATCTAATGTTTTAGATGATATTATAGCTGCAACTGACAAAGGTAATGTTACATGCTTAATTTTACTAGACTATAGTAAAGCCTTTGACACAATCAGTCACAACTTGATGGTTTCTATATTACATTACTTTGGCTTTTCCATTTCAGCGTCTAATTTAATAAATGTTTATCTAACGAATAGATATAAACGAGTTACTTTGCAGGGTATTTCATCTAACTTTATTATGGTAAAATCTGGGGTTCCTCAAGGCTCAATGTTAGGACCTTTACTGTTCTCAATTTATACTTCATGCATTACAAAGGTTGCTCTGCAACTCTTTATGCCGACGACACACAGTTATTATTTTCATTTAAACCGGATGATGTTATTTTGGCAAATGTTAAAATTAACTCAGATCTTTCAAACGTCCTAGAACAATCGCGTAAACACTCATTTAATTTAAATCCCAATCAATCGATTCTAATGTTATTTGGAACACGTAATTCTTTACAATATGTGAAAGATCAACTGAAAGTAAATATAAATGGTGTCACGCTTCAATTTGCTGATTCCACTCGAAATTTGGGACTAATCATAGATAATGATTTGCGTTTCAAATCTCATAATAATAAATGCATTTCCAGATCCTTTTTAAATTTAAAATTAATCTATTCCAGCCGACATTATTTAAATATCAAATTAAGAAAATTACTTTGTGAAACTTTTGTATAAAACCATTTTAATTTTGGTAATATACAATGCCTGTCTGGATAATGTAACCAAGCGCCGTATGCAGAAAGTCCAAAACTCTTGCACTCGCCTAATTTTTTGGTATTCGAAAGTAAGATCATATATCAGAGAAACTAACCGAATTAAAATGGCTCAACATGAATAGCCGCCGAACATTCCATTGTTTAACAGTTTACCACAAAATAATTACTACTCATAAACCTCCGTAACTTTACAACAGAATAATATTCCGTTCCGATGTTTATACGATCAATGTGAGATTCAGAGGTACTATCTCACCGCCGCTCCACAAGACGGCATTATTCCAGAGATGTTTCTCTTATAATATTTATAAATTATATAACAACATACCATCCCGCACAAAGAATCTCACATTAATGAACTTTAAGCGCGAGATATGTCATAATTTGTTCAGAAGTACTTTACTGTAGTGTCTAACCAGTGTCTTTATTTATTTTTTATTTGTTTAATGATCTTTAGCTTGAGTGTATCGATTTATTATTATGTGTTCTTGAATTATGGATAGGTTAAGTGAAAGAGCAGCCCATCTGACTAACTATCGGACCGACTGAACTTCGCCTACACAATTTTGTTGTACATATTATACCTTGTATTTTTTTGAGATATAATAAAGACATTTATTATTATTGTTATTAATATGGGAAGTAGGAGTAAAATTACAAGGAGCCATCATAAAGAGATCGATGAGAAGTTGGCCACGAATCCTGCGCCTCCACCATCTGACATACATCAAATTTTGATATTATCTCAAACAATTATTTACAAAATAGTGTTAATCCATTAATAATCCAACGCCTCATATCCACTAATAACTTTAAAAATATTTATTTTCTGTAAATTATTGCAGCAAAAATTCAATGAAATTTGTATAATTTTAAAATTGCTAAAAGTCACTGTTGAGCTCTGTCGATTTTTTTTTATTTAATTGGCTATAAATGTTTAATAGGGCTTTATTTATAATATTTGTTACGGCTCTCATTAGCCGTAACCCGAAACCGAGCCTCTGACAAGAATCGCTCAATAAATATTTCAACAGGAAATGTAAATCATTTTTATGGGCGAAAGTGTGCATTTTGGGATAGCCACAATAAATTGGTTCCGAGAAACTAACAAAAGTGTGCGCGAACAATGCACCGGATTCCGCCACATCTGGTCACCAGACCCAACCAGCTCGGATCGCGCCTTAACCAGCAAGGGTTGCAGTTTGGCAACCTTGCAAATTAGGGGACGCTGATAAGACAAGGACACCCGATGAGCGCCATTTTGTTATCACCACGCATCCCTTAAGCCCCACCCCCGCACCCATCAAGATGAGCCGGCGAAGAAGAAGCAAGCAGAAGGCATTCACCGGTTTAACTGTTAACACGGCCAAAATTATTGTAATTTGTAACCTATTACTTTTTTTTGCATATTAATATACATTTAAATTAAACAATCTTTGAAGTAATTTACTTCTGGTCCTTCAAAAGTTTAAGTACGACGTTACCTTTCATTCTAAGTAACGAGGAAACGGTAACATTTTTGATCCTTCGAACCGGATAACTCAAAAGTTTTGAGTTAACCAGTGCATCACGCCCATTCCGAACACCAGCAGTAGCAGTATCGCAGCCCAAGGAAGCCGTAGATACCCTGTGGTTACATCGGAGTTGGACGGCCGTAGCAGTACCGGTACCTGGAGAAGCAGCGTCAGGACACCACGTGGGAACCTAAAACGCCCTCCAGACCCATCTTCTAACGAGAGAGCAGTAGAGTCAATCTCTAAGTCACAAGCGAGCTGATAAGGTAGGCCTCTGTTCCTTTCAATTCCATTTTATTCTTTTAACCATGTCCCACGAAGCAGAAACTCAAGCACAACAGTTATCAAAGGAGAGCGAAAGAGCTATCCGTAATTTAAATAAGCACCATTCTAATATATTAAATAATATCACTTCAATTAACAAAGAATTTGAGTCAGATAACATAGAGGTAGATGTTTGCTTAGCATTAATTGATAATGTTTTAACTTTAATTAACGAGTTTGCTAAATTAGAGCGAGACCATTATGACGAGTCTGCTCCGCAGGCATTTAATAGAAGTTTTGAGTTGTTTAAAACAGCAACACGTTTAAAAATAAAAGCTCAAAAATTAAATAATCAAGAATATATTTCAAATAATTTTCAAACAACAGCGCAAATCAAATTGCCAGAAATAACTTTACCATCATTTAGTGGGGAGTATCGTGAGTGGTATTCCTTTATTGATCAGTATAATTCATTAATTGGAAATAATGCTCAATTATCTAATTTACAAAAATTTCAATATTTGAAATCGTCCCTTGTCGGCGAAGCAGCTAGAACTGTTCAGTCTCTAGAGGTTACAGGATTAAATTATCCTATTGCCTTGCAATTATTGCGGGATAATTTTGAAAACAAGAGATTAATCATAAACGAACATATTCAAGCCTTATTTGAAATGCCATATATTAAAAAAGAATCTAGCCAACAGTATAGGGACTTAATAAACGTTTTAAATCAAAATACTAGAGCACTAGAAGCCTTAGATCGACCCGTTAATAAGTCGGAAGATTGGTTAGTCAACTTGACGTTAATGCATTGTCCGTATGAATTGCAACTTGAGTGGGAAAATCAATTGCCAGTATCTAAAATTCCTAGTCTAGCAGAATTAGAAAAATTTTTATCTAAACGTTGCCAAACATTAGAATCAGTCACTAAAACCGACAATAATATTAAATTTAAACAGCAGACTACAAACAATAGTCAATTATCTTGTGCAATTTGTTCTCAAAATCATAGAATCTTTAATTGTGATAAATTCCGGGCGATGGAGGTGTCGAGAGGTTCTGATATAGTAAAATCTAAGCGGTTATGCCGCAATTGTCTTAATTCTGGGCACCATGTGATGGATTGTAAATCTACAAAAATGTGTAAAACATGCAACCGAAAACACAATACGTTCTTACATTTTCAAAATCAGAATCAGGATCAGGGAAGTTCAAGTAATAATTTATCGTTAACGGTAACAAATCAAAACAATGAACATACGTTATTGTCCACATGTGTAGTTGAGGTGCGTATAGGAAACATAAAACAAAATGTTAGAGCGTTGTTAGATTCAGGATCGCAACTGAATTTGATTACCAATAGGGTGGCAAACAAATTAAATTTAAAACAATTTAAAACTGAGCAGTCATTTGCAGGAGTAGGTGTAAATATGAATTTAGCACAGACATATGTAAATATAAATATAGGGTCATTAGTTAATAAGTTTCAAACAAATATGTGTTGTTTTGTCATTGATAAAATAACTAATCAAACACCGGAACAAAGATTAAATATTAGTAAAATTGAAATTCCCAGTGGTATTTGCTTAGCCGATACTAATTTTCATACGCCGAACGAGGTAGATTTGTTAATTGGGGTTGAATTATTTTATAAGTTATTGTTATCTGAAAGATTATATAGTGAAGAGAATAAATTAATATTCCAAAATACGGAATTAGGTTGGATTATTAGTGGTAGGGTGCCATCTGCACAAACAACACCGAACTTGTTATGTAATTCGGTAACATTTTCACAACTGAATAACTCTATTCAACGTTTTTGGGAATTAGAAAATGTGGAAAATGAAAAAATAAATTCTAAAGACGATATTCAGTGTGAACTATTTTTCCTAGATACTGTCGAGCGAGACAGAGACGGAAGATTTATTGTCGCATTACCATGGAAAGCTAATCCGTCTCAATTAGGCAATTCATATCGCAGTGCAAAAAAACGATTATGTAATCTTGAAACTAAATTGCAAAAAAATCATAAATTAAAAGAAGATTATCATTCCTTCATTAATGAATATATTGAGTTAGGTCACATGAGACGTATTTCAAATTTTGAAAATAAGTGTGGTTATTTCTTGCCACATCATGCAATCATAAAAAATCAAAATCTCACAACTAAACTTAGAGTTGTGTTTGATGCAAGCGCCAAGTCAGAGAGCAAAATATCGCTTAACGATTTATTACTCACAGGTCCGAAGTTACAACACGAGTTATTTGACATTCTAGTTCGGTTTCGCACACATGAGTATGTCATAACGGCAGACATACAAATGATGTACCGGCAAATAAAGATACGCGAGTCAGACTGTAAATATCAACAGATTTTGTGGCGCGATTCGCCAAATAAGCCAATAGCGATTTATCAATTAAAAACTGTCACATACGGAACGTGTTGCGCTCCATATTTAGCAGTTAAATGTCTGCAAGAGCTTGCAAACGAAACAAATAGTGAAATCACTTCACAAGTAATAAATCGGGACTTTTACATGGACGATGTTTTGACTGGAGCACCCAGTATAGAGGCCGCAAAAGAGTTACGCAACTCGCTGATAAAAACTCTCAAACGGGGAGGATTTTCTTTACGTAAATGGGCTGCTAATAACGTAGAAATTATAAGTGATTTGAGCAATGACGAAATCAGTAATAATGTTTTAGATTTAGCACCCGATGCAAATATAAAAACTTTAGGCATACAGTGGAACCCTATTAACGATAAAATTGAATATAATTCATTTAAATTAGAGTCAATATCTAATACAAAACGATCAATATTATCAGAAATTTCCAAATATTTTGATCCGTTAGGATTATTAGGGCCGATAATTATAAAGGCTAAATTAATAATTCAGGAATTATGGCGGAATAAATTAGGTTGGGACGAGCGGGTTCCTGAAAAGATCCTTTATTCTTGGTTAGAATTACGCAATGAATTGAACTCAATGCAAACCATTAAAACTTCACGCAAAATAAAATCTTCTCCAAAGGCCGAAATAGAGCTTCATGCGTTTGGTGACGCGAGCATGGTTGCGTACGGCTCTGCGATTTATTTAAAATCACGCGAATCAGATGGGAAAAGTCATTGTGAGCTTTTATGTGCCAAATCTCGAGTTTCGCCACTTAAATCTATCACCTTACCTCGTTTGGAGTTATGCGCAGCAGTTTTAACTACAAATTTGGTCGAACGAGTAAAACATGCATTACATACGAAAGCTATTAAATGTTTTTATTATACGGATTCGACGATTGTCTTATCATGGCTTAATTCTGATGCGGGAAGATTTAAACAATTTGTGTCACATAGGGTTGGAGAAGTGCAACGCCTTTCCAACATAGATCACTGGAAATATATTAAGTCAGCTGACAATCCAGCAGATCTTATTTCGAGAGGGACTTTACCTTCAGAATTAATTAATAAAAAAATATGGTGGCATGGTCCGGAATTCTTGAAATATAATTGGACACCACATACATTTATTCCAAATTTTGAAAACAACATAGAATTAAGGTCATTAATTATTGTAAAAGTAAAACCACAAATTGAATGGCTAAACAGATATTCCTCATTAAACAAATTAATCAGGGTAACCGCATGGATTAGACGATATATCCATAATAGGTTCAATAAAACAGCAAAATTGAGTGGACCTCTTAACATAGAGGAATTAAACCAAGCGGAGAGAGTAATTATTAAGTCAGTTCAACGAACACATTTTTCAAAGGAAATTAATTTATTAAGCAAAAATCAGCCACTTGATCCGCACAGCCCACTCTTGCAACTTAATCCTTTTATAGATGAACACGGGGTGCTACGTGTTGGTGGTAGGTTAAAATATGCTAATTTATTAAATGATTCAAAATATCCAATACTTGTGCCCAACAACAATTTTTTCACGGAACTAATAATAACGAATTATCACGAAAAGAATTTTCATATAGGACCTCAAGGCACATTAGCAAATATACGGACAAAATATTGGCCTATTTCAGGCAAAAACTTTGTAAAAAAAATCATTAGAAGGTGTATCGTTTGTTTTAAGGCAAATCCGCGACCATCATTACCAATGATGGGTAATTTACCTAAATGCCGCGCAGAGCCTTCACGTCCGTTTTCTAAAACGGGCATTGATTATGGAGGACCCTTTATGGTCAAAGAGAGTAATAGAAGAAATGCAAAGGTTAATAAGGTATATATAGCGCTTTTTGTATGTATGACAACAAAGGCTATACATTTCGAGGTTGTTAGCGACCTAACAACTGATGCATTTCTAGCTGCTTTGCGTAGATTTATTTCAAGACGTGGAATTGTAACAGATTTATACAGCGATAACGCAACAAATTTTATTGGAGCAAATAGAGAAATAAAAAAACTATATAATTTTTTGGAGGAACAACAAAATGAGCTCAAAATCAAATTAAGTATAGATAAAATTAATTGGCATTTTATACCGCCACGTGCTCCACACTTTGGGGGTCTTTGGGAGGCTGGTATTAAAGCAGGTAAACGCCTGTTATTCAAAGTCGCAAGCGGTGCTAACTTAGCGTATGAAGAGTTTCTGACTTTATTAATTCAAATTGAAGCTATCCTAAATTCCCGACCTTTACATCCTCTAACTCAAGACCCGAACGATATGTCCTTCCTGACACCAGGCCACTTCCTAGTCGGAGGTAATTTAAGGGCTCTTCCTGAGCCTGACTTGGGAGAAATACCGATTGGCAGACTTTCGCGATGGCAGTTGGTACAGCGTCTCCAGCAGCAGTTTTGGGCCCGTTGGAACAAGGAGTACCTGCAAGAGCAACAATTTCGCCGCAAGTGGAAGCGAGACAAAGGACCACCCTTAGAAGTAGGACAACTTGTTCTCATTCAGGAGGACAACATACCACCATGTCGATGGCGAGCGGGTCGTATAGAAATTGTTCATCCAGGGAGTGATGGAATAGTGCGGGCCGCGACAGTAAGAACATCTCGTGAAAACTATGTGCGTCCCGCGGTTAAGCTCTGCGCATTCCCCAAGTAAAGACTTTTTATCCCAATTGTTTATTTCAATATATATTGTTCAATGCATGTTAGTATAGTTTTGTTTGTACATTTTTTTTAAGAATATAATTGTATGTAAATTTGTTAATTTTAAGATATATTATAATTTGAGGATATTCAATAACGATATTCAAGCATAGTTATGAGCAATCACATATTTTATTTTTCTCTTGAAATTCATATAATTTCAACAGGGGGGAGGATGTTACGGCTCTCATTAGCCGTAACCCGAAACCGAGCCTCTGACAAGAATCGCTCAATAAATATTTCAACAGGAAATGTAAATCATTTTTATGGGCGAAAGTGTGCATTTTGGGATAGCCACAATAAATTGGTTCCGAGAAACTAACAAAAGTGTGCGCGAACAATGCACCGGATTCCGCCACATCTGGTCACCAGACCCAACCAGCTCGGATCGCGCCTTAACCAGCAAGGGTTGCAGTTTGGCAACCTTGCAAATTAGGGGACGCTGATAAGACAAGGACACCCGATGAGCGCCATTTTGTTACCACCACGCATCCCTTAAGCCCCACCCCCGCACCCATCAAGATGAGCCGGCGAAGAAGAAGCAAGCAGAAGGCATTCACCGGTTTAACTGTTAACACGGCCAAAATTATTGTAATTTGTAACCTATTACTTTTTTTTGCATATTAATATACATTTAAATTAAACAATCTTTGAAGTAATTTACTTCTGGTCCTTCGAAAGTTTAAGTACGACGTTACCTTTCATTCTAAGTAACGAGGAAACGGTAACAATATTAAATAATAAAAAATGCCACATATGTCTTGCTTTTGTTTAAACATCTTTTATCGAACCCTCATTCCGAAAAATGTAAATTTTCAAAGTGACAAAAGTCATTATTGAGCCCTGTAGATTTTTGATTTAATAGACTATAAATGTTTATTAGGGCTTTTTTTATAATATTAAACCTTAAATACCACATATGTCTTATTATTTATTATTTAAAATTAAATACGGTATTGTGTAGAATATAATCATGTTTAATCTTGAGGCCACTATGTTTCACGGTAAAGATCTGAATGAAAATACAAGTTATTAAAATACGAAGCTCTAATAGCTCCATTAACACATGGAAATCATTTAAGGAGAATCACTAGTAAATTAACACATAATCATTTTTGAACACAGAGACTTAAGATTATTTAATATGGTCACAGCATAGATACAAATGGCAATATAAATGCCATAATTATATCATTGATCAATCAAATTCAGCTCTAATGACCATTAATATGATCGCAACTTAATCCCGGTCTCGCTATTATTAAAGTGGTTTCAAGGATTGATTACACAATTACGTCGACTATTTCGAACATTTTGACGCAATTTGAGAATTAAAATTAAATTCCGGATTAATCGAAACGAGTTTCCATTCCCTGAATTAGATACATTTTTGTTTCTTTAATTATGCTTGAATTTCAAAACTTCTTTTAAAGACTTACCAATTTTTTGTCGATAACCAGCGGCCCACCAGAATCTCCTTGACAAGGACCTTTTCTGTCAATCCCAGTGGTACAAATATTAGAATAAGTTGCTTGGATGTCATCGAAAGCCTTGTTGCATATTAAATTATCCATAATTCTCACGATCGAAAACATTAGATGGTTAACAGTCGCGCCCTGGTCATATATTAGGCCGTAACCGGAAACGACACCAATTTTGTGTATGTAATTTTTCTGAGCATCCTTGTTTCTTGGTAAATTCACCGGGTGTATAGCCTCTGAAAATATACACAATGTTTTTTTTTTGCGCAATAAAAGCTCCCAGTGTTAGCGGGATTATTTTGAAAAAAAAAAGGTTTATTCCAACCTCTATTCGGCAGATTTTAGTTGTTAAAATGAATATCATAAATTACTTTTGATTAATATTAAAAAATTTTAAAAATCATTTGAGATTATTTGAATTTTCTGTTTTATATATCATATTCCTCAACCATAAACTGGACATTAAATCATTAAATATAATCGGTTATGAACCAAATCTGTATTCTGAACTGAAAACAGCACCTATTTCTATTAGGCTAACGCTAGATTTTTATTTGAGCTTTCCCTAGCAATTTCGTGAAAATCTAAATTTTCAGAAATATTCATGGGGGAATAATTGGGGCCCCGTGTATCGGTTATTCAAATCGGTGACAATTTCTGAAGATTGTATCATGAATGAAAAAAAAATGCAATTTTCATGAATTTTTTTCTGAAATACTACCAAAATTTACCAAAAGTCATAAGCGATACACAGGAGTACTAAAATGGGCTCAAGATTATGTGTGATTTTTTTCCTAACTGTAGTTTTTCTGGGAAGGCTGGAATAAAACGCAGCGTCATCGAAAGTTCCGGAAAGTTCGAGAAACAAGCACGCTACATAAGCGAGCGCGCGAGTGGCGCTGCAGGCAGTCAGTCCAAGTCAGTCTATCACGAATGTCCGAGTGCTCAGCATCTCGTTATAAATATATATTGACAGTGTGATGTTAATAAATGTGTTAAGCGTATTGTAAATAAATAAATAGACATTGTGTTACTTATTTCCGAGTCTGATTAAACGCGATTTCGTAACAATATATTAGAAAACCTACGTAAAGAATACAAAAGGCACCGAGAGTGGGAGCCAAGCAGCAGTAAAAGCGCTTGATAACTACAAGATCCAACATGGGAATGTATTCAAAATATGAAGAAAAACTGGCAAAAATAAATACCGTAACACTGCGTTGAACGCCGGGACATATGGAGAAGAATGGCATGAACATATCTTTGCCAGAGGCGGATGCTCATGTTCATGTAGACCCTATACTAGACCAGATCCGATATCAATATCAAAGAAAGTGATAAGTCTAAGAAATTAAACGATAGACAGACATATCGAGCGCTGGAAAAACCTGGCAAGGCACAGGCACAGCAAACGATTGTTGGAAAAACCCTGCCATGAACTAGCAACTGAGGTTCTCAGTTTCAGCAGAAATAACCTTAGAATAGTCATAGGCATGATAACTGGACACTGTACCCTAAGGAAACACTTGCATAGCATTAAACTCTTTACAGAGGAACCTATATGCAGGTTGTGCATGAAGAGAATGTACTGTTCGAGTGCGAAGCTGGCAAGTGCTTCCCCGGAGGGAAGAAAACAAGTTCAAGGGTTTCCAGCCCACTTCCAAAAAAAAAAAAAATCGGAAAGTTGTTGCGATTAGAAAAAGGGACGGAACTTTATGTGACAACGTGGGTTCTGATTAACAACAATTATGGAAGAAGTAAAATAAGCCACCTGGATGTGGTGCTGGAACAACAAATAACACACTTCAGTTGCTTGCATAACAAAAAAAAATGGGATTGATGATTTGCCATTGACAATCTGATGTGTATCAATAGGAAAGTGTATTTACTCACTTGGTCACAGTTATTTAAATAAATTAAATAAGAAAAATTTGAAAATAATGAATAAATTATTTCCTCTTTAGCTACTGTGACATGTTTGACTTGCGTAAGTACTTTAAAATAAATGTACATTAAAACAACTACTTCTCGGGTATATACCCCGCTAGATATTGAATTATATAATAGACACGATATTACATATCAATAACATATTGCATAATGCACCAATTTTTAATTCGAGAATATTTAATGTAAAGAGCAAACACGTTGCGTAATATAGAGTCATCTGCAGACACATGTTTCGGGATCTATTTTGAAATTTCTTTTATTTAACTTAACCTGATTTGGCTTGAATTCCAGACGGAATCATTGACATCAACTTGAAATCCTACAAAAAATACGGTAACTGTAAATATGACGGAAAAACTTGTGCCGGTTCTATGTATATTGAATTTGGCAGCTTCTTTTAATTGCAATAAAAGAAATCGAAGACATTATACCCAGGTTAAGGTTTTAATGCATGTATCCATTGATGTGTCTTATTTTTTCGTGTATTCCTTAAGAGTGTTCGTCACGAATTGGCCTTGAAGCTCTCTTATGGGAGTTGTTAACATCTATCCACATTCTTATAGAATTTATTAAGAGAGATAATGCCATGTGGGTTTTTATACATAATCTTTTGTTATTTGACTAGAAGTTGCATAAACTTACAATTTTATAATAATTTTCGTTTTTGTTATAAAAAAAATATTACGGACCGTTCAATTTCAACTAATTTTCCCAGTTTTGTTATAAAATTCGGTGAATATATTGAAATAATGACATTTTTATTGCTTTTAAAACAACATCATTAATAATAGAGCGCGCTCGTTTTTTTTTATTTATTTTAGAAAAGTATCAAATTAAATACTGGATACATAAATGTGAACTTTTTAAATCGGAATCACATTTTCTAGTTCGCATCTCAATTGATGTCGTTTTTTTTTAAATAACATTATATTTTTAGTTTGAGACTTAATTAGATTTATTTTATTAGAAAATATGTAATTTGAATAGAAAAAAAGGATTTATTCACGTAGTCACAGTTAATTAAATAAATTAAATAAAAATAATTTCCTCTTTAGCTAGTGTGACATTCCAACATACGTGAGTACTTTAAAACAAATGTACAATAATGTACATTTATTTTTATATTACAATAAAGTATTGTATAATGAAATATTTTTTGATTAAAACATATTTAATGCAAAGAACCAAAAACAAAATAATACGTAATATAAGGCTGTCTGCAGGCAAGTGTTTAGGGATTTTATCTTTCCCTAATATTACGTATTTTATTCTTTCATGAAATATTTTGAAAACAAAAATTGTTGTATTATATTATATGTTATTTATTTATGTTTGGGTAGAATTTGTTTGCATCCCTAAGGAGCTACTTATCCGTATCGAATTACAGAATCACAAAAATGAAAATTTATGAATGAAGGATGATGCTGTGTTCGACTACCTACAATACCATTACATTTTACTCATATTGAAATATTAAACAAAAGAAAGTAAGAAATAATTAAATTAGTGTGAAGTTAGCATCAAAAAGTTAGCAACAAAATTTCCAACGATACCCGAACAATTTATTTCTGCACTGTTTAGAAACTAATTGCATCTATAACTGATAAATAGGCATCACGGTGATATGTTACACAATGGAACTTTTTTATTCAATTAACGACTCTATTATGTAATGAATAATTATTTTCAATCAGTTTTAAAAATCGAGACAACAATTGCTGAAACTAATAAACGCTGATATGTTTCACAATGATGGTGTTGTGAAGTTGATTGCCACCCCGTAGAAAGGGGTGAAAAAGATGCATAATTTCTAAATTTGTTTTTTGCATCGTTTCAAAAATATTCGCAAATATCCCGCCATCAGATTACATTGAACTAGTCATTAAACATTTTGACAAAAGTAACGTTACCATCCAACATTTTTAAATTTAATAGTAAACAGTAGCCATTTCTCATTTAATAATAAGTTTTACAGCTAATATGAAGGCATAACAATGAGTTCACCATTGTTGGCTGAATTATTTATAAATAAAATGACAAATACAATGTTAAATTCTTCGTTAGATAATAAACACATAAATCGTTTGTTTAGGTATCTGAACGATACCCTATTATGTTTCGAAGGTACAGACAAACAATTCCAAGAATTTCTAAATTTTCTTAATTCAATACACCCTTCAATTACTGTAGAAAGAAAAACTAATAACACAAATAATTTCTTAAATTTAACGATTGCAAAGAACATCAATAAATTAAATTTTAATATATACAGAAAACCTACTTAAAATACAATAAAAGAAATAAGATTGAACAACGGCTATAAAACATCACTAATTAATAATTTAATTCATAATTATGAGATGAAGGAGGTTCAAAAATTATTTTACCGAAAAATTAAATCAATAGAAATACGTCCCTTTAAAACTACAATCTATTATGACCCAATAAGTTACAAAATCAAAAACATACTTGTTATTTTTTATACCAAAACAAATCAAAGCAAAATCCGATATTTATAAATTAAATTGTGAAAATTATAAATGTGTGTACATTTGGCAATCTGGCCACAAAATAGTAACAACTTTTTTTCTTCAAATGGCACTGGGCTTGTTTTTTTCCTTACTATATTAGTATTTTTTATTCTCGTTACAACAATTTAAATCAATATGGTTGTTACATTAGAAAAGAAATGATAAAAATGAGACTAAATGTGATTTTTTAGTTAATTTATTTAGCTGGCCATGAAATATTTGACTCACAGAATGATATATGTGGCAATTGTTCTTTTCAAAACGTGTTGCAACTTGTTTGAGATTATAAGATAAATGAATAACGGAAACTCTAATCCTTCTTTATGGTTTGTTCAGGAAGAATGCAAGGTTGTGAAGTTAAACAAGGCGCAACTGAGTAATGACATTGAACAACTGTAATGACAATCTGTTAGTCAAACATTTCTATGGCCAACTAAAAAAATTAACTCAAAATTTAAATTTTAATCTGAGTTTTCAAACGTTTTCTTCCAATGTAACACCCTATAGGTTTACATGGTTTTAAAGGGAATGAAAAATAGTACTATAAAATGGAGAAAACAGGTCCAGTGCCATTAAAAAAAGTTGAACTTCACTGTCACAATATGAGCAGATATTTGTGAAAATTTTATTTTTATCATTTTAAGGATAATTTACTTCCATTTAAAAACATGTATGGTTTTATATTTGTATCTTTAAAAATAAGAAAGTTATAATCCTTTGGATTAATTTCTGAGACACCCTGTATAGTTATTCATATATTTTATTTTTACTTGCACAAGTTGCAAATTGGTCCTTTGAAAAGTTAAAGTATTCACCAACAAAAATGCAGGAGATAATATCCAGAAAATATACTTTTATAGAATTACATTCACAATCAGGTAATAATAATATTTAAGAGTAGTCGAGCAAGTTTTATTAATAAATTAATGCTGAATTTCGAACCAAAAGAGAGATATCGAAGACAGACACTTCGATGACTCACCCTGTATAAACACACTTTGCAAGCATGAAATATCAATTGGCTTCAAATTCAATAAATGGAATATTGCATTTATATTTAATTAAAAAATCAAGATTTATAAATTTATTTGTTTATATATATATATATATATATATATATATATATATATATATTAGAGATGGACAAAGTCGATCCTTTCGATATTTTTTATCACTGCAAAATGAAGTTTATGACAAATAATATTAATATAAGAAATTTTTACCTATTGATTAATAAACTCAATTTTATTGCTATTTAATAACTTTAGCTACTTAAAATTGGTTATTCAGAAATACTTGATTATTAAATTCACATGATTTTGCCCAACACTAATATATATATATATTAGAATTAGAATTTTTATATTTAATATTTACAATCATGGTTGATACATAAATTGGAAAATGTTTATCGACTGTCAGTCTTTCTGGCCTTTTTTTATATATATAAATACAAATTGTAGCTTACAATTTTTCTTTATGTATTTTTTGTATGGTAAAAAAAACGGAACAAAAAATCACTTAAAATAAAAAATATACGTTGACATTAACAATTGATGTCAAAATGTTTACTGGAAAAGTTTGAAAGATTGTTTTTCATATTCATACATTTTAACTGTTATCAATTTATCTGCTATTTAGTTTTCACACTGTGTATTCTGAATTTAAAATGTACACACACAACTCAGCGGAACAAAATCAATGTGTACTTCTTATGATAATTGCTTATTAATTGATGCTAATCTTAGAAAGCTGAATGATAATTGATTAAAAATTATTTACTATTTACAATGTTATCTATATTGAGATAATTGTTGCTTAATGATGCTTGTTTACAATATTATTTTACAAGTAACTCATTAAAAACATGTTGTTTGTAATGTGATTTAAATAATTCTTGCCATGTCTGAAAGAAACATTACAGAAATTTCCGAAAAAAAAAATCCATGAAAGTTATATAAGTAGTTTTGATCATGGTGGCTCATCACTTTAAGCAAGTGTATAATATATTTAGGAAATAGATTGTTGCTTCATTTTATACTTTCCCACAAAGTTTATACAAATATTGTATAAACGAGTCAAAATTATTAAGTCCTTAAAAAGGTTCTTTTGGAATTTATTATTTTTGTTCAACACTATAAAGGGTACCCGTTTTACGAACTCGACAATGGGGATCTCGGTTATTTGACGAGATACGATGGTTAATTTAGGGCAAAGTTGCGCATTCTCGGGCTTTGTAAGTTGTTTTAAAAATTATACAATTCCGACTACTTCCGAAAATATCCGAAATATTGTAATTTTTAAAACGGCATTGTTCGAAGCCCGAAAATGCGCAACTTTGCCCTAATTCAACCAACTTTGTATATCTTCAAATAACTAAGATCCCCATCGTTGAGCTTGTAAAACGGGCACCCTGTATGTACATTTCAAACATGTGTGTTCATTATGAATTAGTTACTAAGTAAAAATCAAATAAGTTAATTCAACACAATAATGAGTTTTTAATACTAAAAAAAGATTGAAATAACATGAACGAGCTTTTAGATTAAGACAATATAGTTCCACATATGTTCTTTATAATAAACGTCGATTATTCTGTTAATAAAGAAATTAAATTCAGTATATCTCGTTTTCATTCGGCTCAGCAAAGGCGCACCCCCGAAGAGGCTGATAGTATGGAGGTATAAAAGACGATCTATTCGGAAAGTCATCCATTATTCTCGCTTCCCGACAATCTAAATCACCCCACCCGTGTAGTGGTAAACACATTTTTTGTCGGATTTGTCGGAGGAGATAATTTTAGTAGGTTCCTTAGTTTTTACGTTTCTTTTTAAATAGTTCTCATAATTCTATATTGTAGCCGATATATTTTTCTTTCTAGGGGGACTTTTACATTATATTAAGTACAGTATTGTATAGTATAATACGGTATATAATTTTAGGTTGTCCTTTCATAGGCTATCGACCCGAGGTCTTTCTGACATTTTTCTTTCTATTTATTTAGAAGTACGTGATTGCAGTACAAGTGTATATTATTATATTTCAAATGCTTGCAAACACACATTTGTGAAATTATTGTTATTTTACTCAGTTAGGGGTAGATTACAGTTCTCCTTTTTTTGCTGTTACGATGACGGAATTAATGATAACTAAAACGACAGTTATGATATTCATCGTTCTAAAACAAATATGTCTTATTTAAAAAAAAATTAAAACAAATGATTAATTGCACATCATATTTAACAATTTTATATGATATCATATTGCCTTAAGAAAAATAAATTATTGAAAAGAAATAATTGTTCTATTTTAAAACAATAAAAAAGTTATTAATGTCTAAAAGAATTTATGATTTCCAATTATTAAAATTCAATTTTTATGCTAAAAATGTAGTTTAATTTTGAATTATACTTGCAAAATTCTAAAAATGAAAACAAACACGACTATATGTGTATCTGTAAAATTATTATTAATAATATTTATAAAATTACAATTTTAATAATCATAAAAACTAAAAAATAATGCAAAAAATGGAAATCCTATATTTAAATTCAAATCCATATATCGAAATGATTTTATGCAGCTTAGCGCGATGCGGAGTGTGTCCGACATTGGATACTATTCTAAAATAAATAAACAAACTGAGCGCGCTCGATTATTAATGGTGTTGTTTTAAAAGCAATAAAAATGTAATGCATTCAATATATTCACCGAATTTTATAATAAAACTGGGAAAATTAGTTGAAATTTCACACCAGAACAAGGTGTACCACAAGGTTCCCCTCTATCTCCACTTATCTACAATATCTTCTGTTCCGACATCTATCATCCTGATCCAAATACTTCAACCCTGCTAAATACATTTCTACAATTCGCCGATGATACCGCCCTAATTTCCCATGCTCCTACTCTACCCAAAGCTCTCCGAACTCTTCAAGAGCTCATTTACACCCTTGAATACTGGTTCGCAAAATGGAGAATCAAAATTAATTCCCAAAAGTCACAACTCCTTATCCCCCTGAAAAATCAGTAACTACCCATTCACTATCTCTATATCTCAAAACCCCATTCACCCATCCCCCACATAAAATACTTTGGGTTTACTTTCGTCCACAAGCTCACTTTCAAAAAGCATGCATGCACTGTGAAAAATAAAGTAACTACTCGGGAAAAAATCTTCAGAAGTATGACTTATAAAAAAGCTGGTATAAATATTAAAACAGCAGTTCTAATTTATAAAATGATATGCCGTCCCCTAATTGATTATGGATCCATCCTATTTTCCTTATCCCAGAACCCCACACTACACCATATACAGGTTAGCGAGCGAACTTCCCTAAGAACCCTCACCATACTTCGCCATCCCTTAAACCCACTACATAACCCCTCTAACCAACTCCTCTATGACACCGCCAACATAATTCCCATAGAAGAACGCCTTCAATTCCTTTCCGAAAAATTCTCCAAACAACACTACAACTACCAAATCCTTTCCAATTATTGTTTCCACAGAAATCCCACCATACTTCCCAAATACAAAAAACCACCGATGACAACATTTGACCACATTTCATCGTTT
Source organism: Philonthus spinipes (assembly GCA_963082785.1). Lineage (NCBI taxonomy): Eukaryota > Metazoa > Arthropoda > Insecta > Coleoptera > Staphylinidae > Philonthus > Philonthus spinipes. The sequence continues at coordinate 10,585,539 of OY720303.1, read as the reverse complement.
CACCCATCCACTCACTAACGACCGACGTTCGAGAGAATTAAATAATCGAGGCAGAAAGACCCCGGGTCGATAGCCATTTGACAATGACAGTTACATAATAAATTGAAATAATTCTGTAAATATTGTAAACACACATACTACACATTGTAAAATGTAACGTTATTTGTCAATAAAGATGTTAAATATATTAGTTGAAATTGAACATTCCGTAATATGTTTTTGTAACAAAAACGAAAATTGTTATAAAATTGCAAGGTTATGCAACTTCTAGTCAAATAACACAAGATTATGCATACAAAATCGCATGCCATTATCTCTATTAATAAACTATGTAGAAATGTGGATAGATGTTAACAACTCCTATAAGAGAGCTTCAAGGCCAATTCGTGACGAATACCAAGGAATTCTGATTATTTTATACCGACGTTTAAAGGTAAATTGTAACATTTGGCTATATTTTTTATTCATAAAATTTATATTGTGACTGAACAATACTTCTGCTGTAATACAGATGATTATTGCTCCTGAATAAGAGGATTCTTCTTCTATTCATCAGTACACATGCAATGCATTATTTTGTGAACTTATGATAATGGAGTTAAGGAATAAAGTCGAATAACATGAAAAATATAATTCATAATGAATTCTATTTTTCATGTTACATATGACAACGTCGATTCTGACTGATTCTGCTTTAGAACTCTTGGAAATTTCACCTCGAGAAAATTGCAGATTCGTTTTAAAAGTACAGTATTTATGTTATGAATTCAAATAATAAAAAAACAGACCTAAATATATTCCTCACAATTACGAATTCTTGGATATCAATACGCATTTCATTATCAGAAACAACAATACAACAACATACAGGGTCTTAATACAGAGCCTTGAAGAACACCGCTATAAAAATATTACATTGAAATAAAATAAAGTGTGATATCAACAAAGTAAACGTTTTTGTTTAATTTAATTATCGCGTTTATTTGAAGTTTCTATTTGTTATTTCGTTATTTATATTAGTGCATTTTTATTTAAGTTAGCTTTAATTGTGTTGTACTTGAGTAAAATTAATAATTGATTTATTGATATTTAAAGTTGAATGCAAACTTAGGAAAATATTAAATCATTGTTCATTGACTTTGAAGCACATACTGCTAAACAATACTTTTTAACCATGACACTACAAACATTCTTTGGACGTGGAACACATTAGTCTGATGAGGTTCACAAAACAAAAGTGGCCATTACTAGGTATACATACGCTAGATGAATAGTGGTTGAACTTTTATTAAATGTATTTAATATATATAAAGGGTGGGCCATCTAGTGTTTTCTTTTTAAATCATATCATATCATATCTTGATAGAAATTCGGTATCATTCCTCCGCGGTACGAAATGAGTCGCTTTACGCATGAACAACGTTGGGAAATATTGCAAACTTATTTCCAAAGTAAGTGCTGTGTAGCCCAAACAGTGCGTTTGTTGAAAAAAAGTTTTGGCCGAAATGTCGTCGATCTCAACAGTTCAACATTGCACGCACTAGCCTGAAGAGAATTCTGCACAAATATCTCGGATTATTCACTTATAAGGTCCAATTGACTCAGCAGTTGAAGGCGCATGACCATCCTCTACGTTATCGGCAAAGAGCCCATGCCACAATCGATCTTTTGCGCACCAAATTCCCAAATCGTGTTATCAGCCGTCTTGGCGATGTCAATTGGCCGCCTCTGAGCTGCGATTTAACCCCTTTGGATTTTTTTTGTGGGGAACCTTGAAGGACTGATGTTATGCCAACAATCCAGAAACGATTCAAGCACTTCAGGCCAATATCATCCAAGCAATCCGTGAACTATAGCTCGAAACCATCAACAGGGTCTTGGAAAATTGGAGTAACAGAATGCGCTACTGCGAAGCCAGCCAAGGCAGCCACTTGAACGAAGTTATGTTCCATAATTATTCGGAATGTTTGCTCTTACTAATAAAGCCATAATACATGTAAACATTTTTTTTTTTTCATTTTATTGCATTTTTAAAAAGAAACCACTAAATGGCCCACCCTGTATATTGATCTATTATAATTATTAACTTACTATTAAATTGTACCCTTTCTCTCAATTCTAAAACTGAGATATCGTTCCTCAACGTGCCAGGATCGAAGTACCTGTGGATAACATATCGGATAACGTCGACTCTATTTTCGTACTGACTCTTCGACCAGAGGTTGTTGGTGCCTAAAACGGCTATTATTCGATTTGATCTACAATAATTAGCTTATTAATTTGGTTATAGTATAATTTTGTAATAAATTGTACCGTTTGTAAGTGCAATGGGCTGCTGTCAACACGAATTTATCGGATATTAAACAACCACCGCAAAACGATTGTTCGCCGCTCATGTGATCGGTGTATAAAGCTACCTAAAAAGATATTTAATTAGTTTTACTCATTAAAATGAATTGGAATATGAAAAACAATCTTACATTTGTTACATGGAGTTTTAATATTCCTTTCAGAATCATTAACTTTTCATTCCAAATTATATCATATACAAATACCATGTAATTATTGTAATCTACAGATAATATTGGAAATAGCGAATACTTACTAAATAAATATGTTTCTGTATTCCAAGTTTGGCTTTAATCAATAAGTGATTATCATAAAAATAATCTCATTATGTTACTCCAAATTATGCGTACATTCATTTGATTATTATTACATTGAATTACATAAAGGACACGCTGTTGCATAGCAAAAAAATGTAGCATTATACTATAAAGGGTGGGCCACGAATAACGGCCATTAAAATTCATCCCACAGAAAATATTTTGACTTTCTTTCACTTCCGGTTTATGTAGACAAAAGTCAAAAAAGTCGCAAAAGTTAAAATTGAAGTAAATAATTTATTAATTATTTTTAAATAAACTCCTGAACAAAATTAACGCACCACTCATAGTTTTCTCGATATTCTTTATTTGAGCCGTTTATTTTGAAAGTGACCTAAGTCCATTAATGTTTAAATTGAGATATTTAAAAGTTTGTATTTCATTAACATTAAAAATATATGTATAGGATAGCAATGTTCCACACTGCTTAAATTTATCTAAAAGAGTTAAATTAACAATTCCTATTAAAATAATACCAAAAATTAAGTGAATAATATTTGTTTTCTTACCACAAATGGATTTAAGCCACTTTCAAAATTAACATATGTTATAAAATTTGAAGGAGCTTAAGTCCATTCGACATATTTTAAATTGCTTCAAATTGAAAAAAATTACTCAATTTATTTTATGTATCTTCACAATACTTTAAAAACACAATTTATACTATTCAAGAAATGTTCCAACTATATAAATTACATAAAAATTTACTGTTCATTTACATTTTGTGTAGGCGGGAGGAATTTAAAGAAGTCATGATTTTCCGGTGGTATATATCGAAGTCCATCATGTCCTTGTACTTCGATGTCGTAATTGGTCTTACATTTTTATAAAGTGGTGTCAATATAATATTTTCAAATTTTCTTGGTCTACCCCGACGTGGTAATAAATCCAAGATTTTAAATTCTGCATTCTCATCCATCGATATCTTCTAGAAAATTTTATATGGTTCATTTCTCAAAAAAACGCATCCAGACTATTTGTAACCAATTTATTGCTTCTCCGTTAGAATTCTTCAACCTTTTAAAAACTGCGTCCTCCAATAATCTTGTTGATTTGAAATCTTCTTGTTTCATTTCATTTAGAAGAAAGTTATTATCTTTCCGGCACTTTTTGATAACATTATAATAATCTTAAAGAACAAACATTAAATTATTTTTCTTTAATGACATTTCTACGACGCCATAATCTCTATCATTCGGTAAAAACGAATGTCCTGATATTAGGAATTTATGATTGGACAAGTTTTAGCCATGTTAAAGCTACTTTAATGTTCCTATCCTATTTTGTCCTGCACACATGTCACTGTAAGCTATAATATGTTTTTGACTTCTTAAATTTTGAAGATGTTTCAAGATGCATGAAGCCTCTGGATGCAATAGTTTCATCCTAAACGTACATGTGAACATTATCACTATGAAAATTGTGAATTCCCAAATTTAAAACGTACATATTGCGTTTATAGTATGCTACTGAACTGGTCAACTTTGGGTAAGGTAATGCCTTTTGCAAGTCTAAAGAAAATGCGAAATAATGATCTGGATTACGTAATGCTGGTTCTTGATCTTGTTTTAATGATTTCCTTGCTGATTCTGCTAGTCTTAAATGGACATCATGTTCTTTCATAAGTTTATTCTTTTCATCATATCATCCGATGCTTTAATTTTAATGTTTAATAAGTCGCATTTTTTTGGCATATATCTTTGCGGGGTTGGTGGAAATGCAAATTAAAATCATTTTTAAATATCTTTCTGTAAGTCCACTCTTTAACTGCTTTTCTATTATTTTCCTTGCAATAAAGCTCGTAGAAATTAAACATTTTTTTTAGAGTTAGATCAGGATGTAAATATTTTCTATTAGGGTTATGAGATCTAGTATAATGGGATTCAAATTTGGAAAAACTTTTAATATGGTTTTGAACATCCTTTTTCTTTTCGTTAGAAATCCTTCTCGATGATCCAGCCATATGTCCACGTAAATCATTCCCTACATTTGCCGATTAAACGTGTATTAACGTTTTAATCGTCCTTCAGATATATTAAAATTTTCCAAAAAGATTTTTTTACAGACGGAAACTTTCCCGTTTTTAGAATTTAAAAAATTCATAAAAAAATAATTTCTTGGCGAACTTTTTCCGTTTTTTAGACGTCTTCGTTTCACAGCATAACGTTCGGTAGCTTCGTATAGCAATACATTTTGCTTATTAAAATCTCCCAAACTCCAAAACTTCTCAAAAGTATTCTTTCTTTCTGTTTCTTCATAATTTTTTATACAAACTTTTCGACAAAGGCAATTTTTGTTTTGAAACACTTTTGCAGGTATAATATTTCCAGTTTGAGTACAGAATTTTTTCCCGGTATTTCGTTTAATTTTTCGCAATTTTTGAAGGTAGGTGTCACCATTCTTTTCTGTAAATCTTGCTCCAGAGTTATTGTCGTGAAAAGCCTCACCTGCATCTTCATCTTCAAATGATGAATATTGTTCTAAAATTCCCCTTCTCTTGCGATTCTGGTAAAAATCAATATTTTCTAACTCGTCTTCACTCTCTGAATTAAATAATCTTGTACTTTTATTCATACCCAAAGGTGTAATAATTTCTATAAATTTAATATTTTATCTTAAAATTCAATTGTAAGTGTATATTAAGTGAATATTTTCACTGCAATAATTAAACATAATTAATACTGATTAATGATTAAATAAAATTACCTTCATCACTGCCTTCGTAAATTTGAAGATCCGTACTTTCGGACATTATTACTAATTAAGTGGACTTAGGTCACATTCAAAATAATGTTTTTTTAATAAATAATTGTTTATGAAAACGTATGTGTTAATAATTACCATATACTTTAAATATTCTTAATCGCAAATTATTATTTATGACAGATAAAGTCAAATAATAACCGTTTCTACCGTCATCAGAAAAAAAATCAAAAATGGATTTAGGCCACTTTCAAAATAAACAGCTCATTTATTGATAACTTACTGTACGACAAATAAACCATGGACCTTGTTTGACAGTGACGGTTGTTATTTAAGCTGGCTATTATCACATAATAACTTGTTTTGACAGAAATTCGTATTAAATCTCGTTTTAGACTAAAACTATGTAAACGTTTTCTTAAAAAGTGCTAATTAAAGCAACATTTCTCTGAGAAGCAATCAAATGCATGTTTGGAAGTTCATTTGCAAGTAAATCAAGTAAGAAAAATGAACCACCAAAGAAATTTGTCAATGGGAGAAACAGTGCGAGCATCTACTCTCCTGGATGAAAAATATTCAATTCGATATGTTGCTGGTTTGTTAGGAAGAGATCATCCGAGTATCAGACACATAGTGAGATGACGTAAAGAAACGGACTCGTACCATCAAAGACCAGGACAAGGGCGAAAACGTTGCCCTAATCAAAATTATGATAGTTTTTTGAGACAACGTGCTCTCAGAGACAGGAGAGTCACCAGCAATCTGCTAAACAACGAATTAGCAGATGTCTAAAATTTCCCTGAACGCACCCAATGTTTGGAAACGTGTTTTGTTCTCCGATGAAACTAGAGTTAGTCTTGAAATAGTTCGACGCCCGATATTATTAAAATTTACAATTGAAATTTCAATAACGTCGTTTTGTTGTGATTATGTAGTAACCCTTAATTATTTAACAAGCCCGTTATTTATGTCAACATGCATTATCGATACTTACCGTGTTTTCGCCTGTAAATTGAAAAGGTGACTTTGTGGACAAGAAATAAAAGACATTAAGTGAGTTTTATGGCAAGCAGTACTAATTTTATTTTAATAAGGCATTTTTAGATATTAATAAATGATTACATTCATTAAGTTTGTTAAATATGTGTGAGCCTTATTTTGCCATATATTAATTTGCTTGTCATGTGCATTTTGACTGAAAACTCAAAAAAAAAAATGTGTGGGACTACGCGCTTCTGCCCCGCATTTGCTTCGAGAGGACGGAAAAAACCCAACCGCCTCGGGGCATGACTTTTGGTTGTGTGATCATCGCAGACTGGCCCTTGCTCGTCCTGTTGCATTTTCAGTTTAAAGATCACATTCGGTTTTGTGTGCAACAGACCTGGGCACATATCTTTGACATATTGTGCTCTTTGAGTTTATCGCAGACTGGCCCTCGCTCGTCCTGTTGCAATTTCGGTTTATAGGTTATATTCGGTTTTGTGTGCAACAGACCGGGGGACATATCTTTGATGTATTGTGCTTTTTGTAATTATCGCAGACTGGCCCTGGCTCGTCTTGTTACAATTTTAGTTTAAAGGTCACATTCGGTTTTGTGTGCAACAGACATTTTTGCTTATTTATTTGTTTCATCGCAGATCGGCCCAGACACTCCCCATCAGTATTTTTTATGTGTATGATAGGTCGGCTGGAACGGCATCTTTGATGTGATTTTGGTTTTTACTTCATTCTCAGAATCAAATTATTTTTGTTTATTGTTGTTCATTATTTTATATTTTATATATATATTTATGTGTAGTTCTAGGAATAGCACATTATAACCGTTCGAGGTGTGCTTCATCTTAGAACATTTTTAGATTATTATGATTTTTGTTGTTTTTCAACAACGTGTAATTCATTTCTATGAATTGTGTTGTACTTTTAATTGTTTTTTATGTGTGGTTTTAAGAATAGGCACATTATAAACGTTCGAGTTTGTAGTTATTCGTTCGAGTTGTGCGTTATCTTAAATCGTTTTTAGGTTATAGTGATTTCTGTTGCTTTTCAACAACGTCTAAATCATTTTATAAATTTGATCTGAGAATAAGTATTATTCGTTCGAGTTTGTGTTATTTACATTTTCTGTTTGAGAATTAGTATTATTCGTTCGAGATTGTGTTCCTTTTTCATATTTAATTCATTGATCAAATGTTTAACTTACATTACGTAAGTAATTATATATATCTTTCGAGAGAGTGAAAAGTTTAAGATTAAAATCTAAATTCAGGTATTAACTAGATAGGCGTAGTATAAATGTCTCCTAATTTGATACTCCATAACAGTACGTACATATTTATAATCAGAATGGTAATGATAATATAATAATGGTGTTTATTGATTTATTTGCTGTATAGATCTAAAGAATGAAAGTGAGAGCTCTCTTGGTTTAGAATAAAGTTTCTGATACAATGAATCGAAAGAAAGAGTGATTTCCTTTAAAGAGTAGTCAAATTATCAGATTAGGTACTGTCTTGGATAACATCTATCCAAGTGAAAGGAATGTAAATATTCTTAAGTGAAACGAATATTGTCACTCAAGTGTTTAAATTTAAGAAGAGAAAGATAACATAGAGAGCTGTATTGAATGTTGGTAGCATTTAAACTGTTTTGATTATTGAAGGTTTTTATTTAACTGATTAACAAATAAAATATCAACTTTACGAAAACAGAACTGAATTAATTATTCTTTGTTGATTTAATGTGTAGTCCCTTTATATATTCTTACTTTATGATTTATGCACATGACTTTGAATTATTCTTAGATTTTGGTGATTGACTTTATATTAACTATACAATATTTCATTTTCAGGCCCCAAAATGAAACATTTATTATTGTGAAATATCATGCATTAAATAATCATATTATATCAATTAAAACTTTTGATTCCTTTGAATAAAATTTGAACTTATTTGATTTCAGACTTGAGCGATGCCGCTGCAGTTGTTTGACCCATTTCCACAAATCTGTTATTTCATTAATTAATAGCACACGTGCCAACAATCAATTCTCTACTTTTTATTTTCTTATTATTTCCGTTTTTTTACGCACGACCGCGAGTACTTTCCGCGTCCCTTCTACCCGTAATTAAGATTTAATTAATTTTCCAAAACTCGATTCCCATTCAACTCCCCGATTTTCTTTCACCATTTCTCTTTCACGCAATTTTGACTTATTTGCAACTTTTCGCCCTGACCATAAATGGTCATGAACGCTATTCCATTCATTCCCCGTCTGAAATCTCAACATTTATGTTGTACAATAGTAAGTTCTTTATGCATAATGTCAAGTTTACGTAAAATTGAGGCCAAGCGCATGCGGGACTTCCCCGTCAGAATATTAACATATTAAATTGTATAAAAATAAACAGTTTTAACTTAATTGTTGATTTTGCCCAAATTGGGGTCAAGCGCGTGCGGGAATTACCCGTCAAGATCTGAATCAATTACATTGTACAAAATATTAACAAACAAAATTGCCGCAGCAACGATAAAATGTATGGATAATTTCCCTTATTTAATTATCACTTTTTAACAAATTTTATCGAAAAACAAATTCTGTATACACCCCAGTTCGAACTATTACGGTCTTAAAGCTCCAGATAGACGTGAGCGTGTCTGGCGAAGGCGAGGAGAAAGCTTTGCCACCTGTAATACCTCTCCTAAAGTACTTTTTGGTGGTGGATCTAAAATGTTTTGGGGAGGAATTTGCTTCGATGCACGTACGGAGTTGGTCTATACGCACGAGGTTTATGAATGCTCAATATTACTTGCCTTTTGCTCCGTTTGCTGGGCCATTTTTTTCATTCATGCAGGACAACGCTCGTCCCCACGTGGCTGGACAGGTTATTGGCTTCCTAAACGATGTTAATAATAGAGTGGCCAGCTAACAGCCCGGACATGAATCCTATGGAACATCTATGGGACTATCTCTAAAGGAAGATTAGAAGTCGTAGACCCCCAATTGCTAATCACAACCAACTCATAGAGGCCGTTATTAAATAATGGGAGAATATTTCGCAAGTTTTTGTTGAATATTTGATACCAAGTATGTCTCGACGCATGAATGCAGTAATATGAAGTAGAGGAGGCCCTACACGGGATTAGGGTTAGCCCAAATACATTTATTCTGTTTTCCTAATTATTTTTTCTTTCTTTCAATTTGAAGCTATGCTAGTTTATTTATGCATTTACAGCATAAACTATTAAAAAAAAATAAGGCAAATTAAGGTCGTGTTCCACTAATATGTAGGTACACATTATTATTTCAATGTTACTTTTATTTTGTGATTATATTGTAAATATTTTTACGTGAATTTTCGGACAAAAGGTTAATTTTGTTATAATTAAAATATAATCTCATTATATTATATTTCTATTCTTTTTCATTTGCTTTATATTCCTGCATTCGGAACTATTGTTTTTTTTTTGTCTACCTGCGTGCGATTGGACTCGCGCATACATTTTTCGCGTTTTGCGCGCACTCCTCGCAGCGACTCGAAAAACCGTTCACGCAGCGATTGCAGAAGAGTGTCACGTGCGTTTTGAACGAAAAATTAAAAACCACTGTTGGTTTCCTCATATTAGAGGGATTTGTTTCCATTCAAAAATCATTCGGTAGATTATTTTGTGGATTTGTGTAATTTACTGACGCCCAGGGCGGAGATAAGCGCGGCATTTCTTCCAAATCTCAATTCCATCCAGAGGTGAGCATTTTTTTCTTTGATTAAAATAAATCAAATTACTCGGAAATTGCTATAGGTTTTCCGTATGGTTTAATTCTTATTTTAATTAATCTCAACCATACCTGCGAGAGGGATTATTTCCATTTATTTTTTTAAGCCTCACTACCATCCTGAGGTAAGCGTATTTTTTGTTTGTTTCTTAATCGAATTAATTTCTAATTATTGGGGAATTATTGTAGGCGAGAATTCCAGAGAATTCCAGAGAATTCCCGCCAGAGAATTCCAGGGTAGTCCAGGATATTCCTAATCGGTCCTTTTTATTTTCTCTTCGAGTCTACTCCGCTGTTTTATTATTATTATTACAATAATAATTTCCATACTTCTAAGATTTTACGGGATTCTGGCAGTCGTATTGGAAGCGTAATAGGATTGCAGGACAAACCCTTTTGACGTGCTAATCGTGTGTAGCAGTTATGTGGGAAAGGTCAATGGTGTTACGTCAGGCTGGTTCCGGTTGGTGAAGAGGTTGGAAAAGGAAGTAGAGTGTCTGGGATTGACAAAGGTCGGAGATTTAATTTATTATTATTATTTTTTTTAAGTTTGAAATACGTTAAATTTAAAGTAAAAGCTATTGATAAGAAAAAAAAAAATGATAAAAGTTAAATTTTAAATCACATATTATCATTTGATATATACAGGATGTGTTAAAAATATATATTATTTTTCTTATTATTATTATTACCTGTTGACATATTGTATGGTAATTTGATTTGTTATTTTTTTATGATATACAGTATGTTTCAATAAGAAATGGTAGTTGTTTAAATTGAAGTACCATGTATGATTATTATTGGAAAAGTATAGCTATATCTACGTCAGAATTTGTATTATGATATAATAATTATTTTCATTTAAAATATTTATTGAAAATAATATCGTTAGTTCATGATTTTTTTTTGTTGTTGTTTGAATGAATTTGATTTTATGATTATATCTTGGACTTAACTTAATATTATTTAGATCCAAGTAACTCATGAGGTACTATGTGTAATTTTTTTTGTATTCAATTATTAATTTAAAAAATTAACAGTTGGTTTAAATTTTGATTCACACATTTAGTTGTATAGTATTAGTTATTTTACCACAATCTATCTTTTATATATTCATATTGATTTATTAACTAATAAACATTTGATTTCATTATTGGGAAAACGTTGTTTGGTGTTTGGCTTGTGCATATATGAATTATTTTGAGATCGTGGTTCGTGATTATCCTTTATTAGTTACCGTTACCGCCCGTAATCACGTGGCGCCCATTTTATTAAAATCTATGAACTCCCCCTTTCTTCACTGAGTTAGTCTGGTCGTGCGGTAAGTAAACAGGTAACTAAGTTAAAATTGCGTCACAATATTTAGAATAATTAAAGTGGTGCGTTAATTTTGCCCAGAAGTTAAATTTCTATTTCATTTATTTAAATAACTGTGACCAAGTGAATAAATATTTGTTTCTCATAAGTAATACTTAATAATTTTCATTATTTGAGTCTGTTTTATGCTAAAACTTACCTGATATGGAAATTCAAATTTATCTGCGAAATCCCCATTGATAATTTTACTATCAGTTTTTCCGACGTTTGTTAAATTCACCTAAAAAATAAAGCCTTTTATTATAGTCATTAATTAATAAAAAATAATTATTTTCAAATTGTTTTATTTAATTTATTTAAATAACTGTGATCAAGAGAATAAATCCCATTTTTCTATTATTATTAATGGCCTGCGAGGCTTTATTAAAATCCGAGTCGAAAAGATTTTTTGCACAAAACAATTTATCGATATCGCGTATGTAATTGTATTAGCTATGCGAGCTTCTGTTTCAATAATTGCATTTAAAAAATTAATCAGGTGTGTTTTTCAGTAACATTAAGTTACTGCCCCATCACGTCCGTTGATGGCCTTCATATTCATAGAGAAAACGGTACGATTTTCAATATATTTTTAATTACATTTTAATTTAACGATTTAAAAATAATTAGTTTACTCCACTAAATAATTATTTATTGCAGTAGCTAAAGAGAGAATAATTAATTGATTAAATCACGTTAAACTTTGTTTCTATAACACACAATTTTTTTAGTTTGTTTTGTGTTATGCAAACAAAGTTTAAAGTCACATTTAATGAAACGTTCGGCCACCATTCATCTAGCGTATGAATAACTAGTGATGGCCATTTCGGTTTTTCGAACCTCATCAGACGTTTCATTAAATATGAATTTCGTTTTCCTTGCTTGCTTAAACAGGACAAGTTCACCTTCCTTTAGTGGACGAAACAATGATTCTCGGTCGTCTACCGTGTAGACCCTAATCGTAGATGATGCCACTTGAAATTAGGCAAAAGGTGGCGCTTGCGTCGTCTTTAATTTATTAAAGTTTAAAGTGTTTTATTCAATCGATAAACAAAGTATAACAAAGTTGTAGTCTCAGTTATTAACAATTTAATAATTTCTTAATTATTTACAAATGATTTCTATATAATTTATTTTAAATAAATGTAACCATGTGAGTGTATCCTTTTTCTATTATGAATAATTAATTATTTTCTCTTTAGCTGCAGCAACTTTTTGTCTTACGTTACGTAAGTACATAAAAACAAGCATCCATTAAAGCAACTAGTTCTCGTGCAAATATCCCGCCTGACATTGATATATACAATTCATTTAATGTTGCATAAAAAAATTGTATAATGCAACATAATATAATTCGATAGGCTGAAAGACTTCTGGTCGATTCATCTATATAATATAATTTTAATTTTATGTATTATTGTACATACATATACACATTTGAATAAAGATGTTTAGTTAGTTATAATTCGTAAATAATAAAAAAAACTTTACGTAATATAAGACCATCTGCAGAGAAGTTTTTAATGTCCGGCGGTTTATTTGGCCGAAAAGTAGTTGTTTCAATGGATGTTGCTTTAGATTACTTACGTAACGTAAGTAAAAAAGTTACACTAGCTAAAGAGAAAATAATTAATTGATTATTCAATTGGGCAAAATGAATTATTTTCATATAATTTTTATTTGACTAAGCGTTTTCATTGATTTTCATAGTTTATATTATTAACAAACCTCATAAGGATCTCCGAATTCCTCGACATTAAATGAATAAATGATTCCTTCCAAACCCACATTAGTTTCTTCCGCAAATAAAACCTAAAATTTAAATGTGATTATATTTTTTATTCATATTAATTACGTAATAAAACTCACCTTTAAATAAGCAAAAATAAGAACTAATACATTGAGAGACATCTTGGGAGTTAGTGATAATTGAAACTAACGAACTATGTATTTATATATAAGAAAATGGGTTAATTATAAATGATTTTGGTAATTTCAAAAATTAAAGTAATCAAGAATAATTATCATTATTTTTTTGGAAGATTAAAAATTGTGCCTAACATTATATTAATTAACACAATAATGAATAGTAAAATATACTGAGTGGACCACATATGTTTTCTTGTTTCTAAACTCAATTTATTGATTTTTATCCACATCCATTAAGTTATCTGATGGATAATAATATTTTTACTGAAATAGACTTCCTACCATCAGAAGTAACTAACAGATCATTCAATGAAGAACAAGAAAATTCTTCTCTTGTAACTACTGAAGATAGACAATCCATTTCAACTGAGCATTCATGGATTTCCCTTTGCGCCTTGGGTTTCCTCCTTTTTAAGGTCCAGCCACGGGAAAACCGCGAAATTGCTCTAGAGGCAGAAACTGTTTCAACACCTTGGGAAAATGAACCTTTGGAACTCCAACTGGATCCTCGAGAGCAGTTTCTAATAATCAACCCTTTCCAATAAATTCAGAAAAACGTCCCCTCTTAAGTTAGTGTCAAGAAAAAACCGCCCAGTTATGTGGTAACCCATAAGACCTACCCAAACATTATTTTTTTACGGATATTATGTTCTAGTAGAAACATACCGATGCGGGTTTTCTTTAATTATTTATTGTAAATGTGCATTCATCGCTAAAACAAATGTGCTTTAAAAAATCCCTGTCTACATTTGCCTGCTCCATCATTCTAACATAAAATTCTTGCCTTCTTTCTGCATCACCATCAAGCAATTCTTGTTGTTGTTTGAATTTATAAGATTTGTATCTCTTCAAAATGTTGAATGTTGTAGTGTGATGAACATTTACTTGAGCAGCAATTCTTCTTAGGCTAGTCTGTCGGTTTTCGATAATTTCCGCCAACACATTAAAAACATTTTCATTTTGTAATCTGTATATTCTTTTATCACATTCGTTATGTTCATTAGTCAATCTACGGTGGATTAATACCATACCTTTATTTTCCATTTTTTCTACAATTCTTTGAATGGTACTCTTGCTGGATATTGTCTTTTCCGGAAATTCAACACTGAACAAATCACATACTCTTCTTATACTACAATCTAAGTAAAATTATAAAAAACTTTTTCTGGTTTCTTTGTAAATTTAAATATAACAGTTATGTCATCACGATTTCATGGCAAACCTTTATTTTAATTCAAAATAATTGTAAAGTTTTTTTTCAATTTTCTCGGTAAATACTTTTCAAAAATTATCGAGTAACATACCAAATCATTGAGCTTAATAAGCTTTAAAAATAATCTAAATAGACCGATACTGTCAAATAATTAGGGGAACCAATATTGATACATTTTACATGTAAATCCCTATGGTCTGCTTCACAATTCAACACCCGGTATAAGATATTTAATGTACTTACATGTATGATCTATTGCAATCCACTGTGACCCAACCAATGAGTCACCGTGCCCCATAGATGGGACTCAGTGGATCAAACGTCGCATATAAACGAAAAAAAAAATATATCAGGATCATTTTTTATTCTCAATTTATCTCACTAGTATAATAACGAAGACCCTAAAATATACATGATAAAAAAGCAAATGTGAAAGTTTAAAGGTTTGTGAAATAAATGGAATTTATTAAAAGTTGATCCACTGTTCCCTACGTTCCCCTACAACAATATAGTGCTATGCCGTCGCTGGATAAAATGGCAGATTCCCCCTACGTGTTTGGCTTCACACCCCTCACATTAGACTCTGTCCAGATATTAATAGATCCATGATCTGAATGTTGTTACTGATTAGATGTTAATGTGGTGACAAAACCGTTATCAATAATGGTAAATATAAAGTTATCAAAGACTGACAACGTCTGACAGTTGATCGGAAATAATAAATTACTCATTTTTTTGTTGCCAACAATGCATAACTGACCTACCTATGTAAACAAAGATAAGGCAAATATAAATTGAAAATTATATTTATTCGTTTCATATTATTTTACCTGTGATCTAACAATTAACCATTGTTATAAAATATGAACAAATCATATATTTTAATTATACTTAATAACTTATTTAAAATTAAACAATATTTTCTACGTTGTATTTGAAATGTATTTCATGTTTAGATGTACATTACGTCAACCTAATAAATTAAATAAATAAATGTTCAATTGTTATCACGCTGAATATTTCGCATTTGAATATTAATAATCGGTGTATTATTAGAAACTCCATTGCTGTCGTTACTCAGTCTGGCATCATCGTGTCGGAACTTCTTTCTGTATCTACGGTAAAGAACAACGGTAAACATGAAAAATGCTACCACTGCTATTGCAATTGGGATTCCTATTGCTGCGGCTGTCGCAGTTTGTTGTGAAGTAACTGAAATATAAACAGAAGAAGAAGTAAAGCACATTATTTGTAATGTTAAAATTTTAATGTTTTAATGTTATTTTTTTTAATATGACTAAATTTATGGTGTATTTACTGAGAAGAGTTGTAGGGCTGTTCCAACAGCAGGCGATTTTTTCGCTGAATTTTTGACACGTTGGGAATCGACTGTCAGTGAGAAATACAGTGAGGATTTTGTTACATTGAAATAAAAACCTCATTCATAGATGTTAATATATTCTAAATAATTAACTCCCTATAGTTAGCCCAAAGTAAAAGGCGGCCATTTTTTTAGGGCGCTCATTTGCGTATCCAGAGGGCTCACAGAATTTGATTTATATGGTTCATTTTGGATTAAACTTTATATTATAATAGACAGACTTACAAATAAGATTTAGTGGTGTGGACAATTAAATTAACTAAATGATTTGAGCAAATCATATATATATCGCAATACTCTCAAAATGTATACAACAAAACTAATCATAACCACAAAACACGTGGATCTCAACGATGAGCATTTTCATAAACTGATACAATTTTATTGTTGCCTAAAACAAACAATGTCCCACGTTCAACAGTCGTCTCTCTCAAACAACACCAACTATACGCAACCCCTTAGCAAATGGCCACCGGATGCATCACTTTTCAACGCCTAGTATATATGAACATATATGCCCTCACTATGTATTACGTTACCAGTCGATTACCAACGTTTCAAAAATTTCATTTTATTTCATTCAAGATTGCCCTATGTTCAATATCCATACATTATAAGAATATTCGAGTCAATCGTCCCGTAAATTTTAACTCGTAATTTATAACACGTTGTGTAGACAAGCGAAAAACAAATTGCATTGGTGTAATATAACAATATTTTATTCCTTTCTTCACTTTTTTTAAATTTTTATCACTATATGTACATTTCAAGCACAACGTGCTCTTTATCAACAGCTCTTATGTAAAATTGATAAATAAATAAATAAACATGTAAACAAAATTGAATATACAAATGTGATGTGTTATTAAAAAATCAGATAAAGGTAGTTTATTTAACGAAGTTAAGTCATAATTCAAAAGTTTACTAGAATTTTTGTACATCTCAATTGCTTCTAACATATTTAGTTTTAAAGAATTTGACATTTATAAAATTTTGTAAATTGTCCAAATGTTATTATGTGGTTAGCAATTGTGGATTTTTCTCTGTTGTTTATTTTTGAATAATATATGTGTTTTTTTTGTATCTTGTTTTTAAGTTTCTTTTTGTTTGTCCAATGTATAATTTCTCACAGGAACATCGGGAGTTCGCCATACCTTCTCCAATGCGTACACTCCAGAGCTGAATGGAAGAATCAACCGCGAAATGAGGACTGCAGTAGCCTTCAGGCAAACGAACTGGATGAGAAGCTGTGGGCCGAGGCAATTAACTACGCAACATTCACTCTCAATCAAACTGGAACTAGTTCGAGGCCCTTCCGAGCTGTGGTTCGGTTGGCACGTCGACCTGAACAAGCTCAGGGCATTCGGCAACATTTGCTATGTACTGACGTCGAAGCATAGGAGAGGAAAACTGCACAGAAAGTCCAAGAAAGGATTTTTTGGATATGACTGGGACTAGCCCGTTCCGACAACGTGATCTTTAATAAGAAGATAGGGACTACACGCACCGAGATCGAGTCGAACGTAAGTGAAGTCACAACCTGGGTCTCGGATTCAAGACGAGACTGATGCAGAAAGAGAAAATGATCAGGAGGAGCAACCGGCCATCGAGGAAGCCTAGACTGCGAAATCTTTGAGAGATACAGACACCTACCACATAATCTGACTACGTGATGAACATTTTCAAAAGAGGCGGCAATATGGATTCAGCCATGCTGAGCAAGGTTGAGAACATACCAGTATCCATTGCATTGAAAGACTTGAACTGGCGCCAAACCATGACTGAAAAATTCAAGGTACTAGTCAAAATGGATACGTGGAAACTAGTCAGATGTCCCGAACGAATCACTCCCCTCATTTGTCGCTGGGTGCTCAGACAAAAATCAAATGGAAAGCTCAAAGCTAGACTGGTAGCCCGAGGTTTTGGGCACCAAAAAGGGATTGCATACGCACAAATATTCAGCCCTGTGGCCAGAGGCGTAACTACCTTTGGAGACCCAACCCCCACCCCCCGCGAAATAATTAATAAGGCCTGAAAGCGTAGACTGTTAACTACGGCATTAAGATTACTTAAAAGAGTTGGTACATAGGTGGTAAGGAAATTTCAATACTCGTGCTTAAAGAAAAACAAACAAGTATTTGTTGCTTTGCCGATCTAGATGGGCCCTTTGGTTTTCTAGGCATTCCCCGGAATGCGGACTCGAGCGCCATTATAGTTACGTCACTGCCATTCGACTAATTCAAAGCCATGCTGCATCCTAGAAAATGAAACTGGTTCCTTTCGATGTTATAACGGCCTTCCTATACGGGGACCTTGAGGAGAAGCTTTATATGAACTAATCCCGAAGGCTTTAATGACAAGACCGGAAGAGTCTGCAAGCTTCAGAGAAGTCTATATGGACCCCAGGCAATGGAACGAGAAGATAACTACATTCCTGGTGTCAGTTAGACTGAAAAATACGGACGATGTTCCCTGCATTTTTTTTTTTCAATCAAAGCTGGACAGTATTGATCATTTTTTAGTCGACGACAGCCTTGACGCACTATACAAAAAACGTAAAAACTACAAAATCCTAGAGGAGATCGACAAACGGTTCAAAATTACGTATAACCGATTAGTGCAATTCTGCCTTATATAATTAGAAAATTGTCAAATTAATAAATTAATAAAACTTATCGTCCCGGCTGCGATCAGACGCGAGGGACGTGAATGCATTCTTAATTGTATTCATCAAACAAATATTTTCGAATAAGATTTAAATAAAGACTCGCTGGCTATTAATAATAAAAGTAAAAAAAGAAAAATTAAAAGCTTTATTTACAAGACAATAATCTTGCCTTAACCTAAAATAGACAGCTTAAGTTCATATTCGCGGAGAAAACGATACGTTTTCAATATTTTTTGTTTACGGTAAAACTGTACTAACGAGGAATAAATTTCCAAACGCGTATCCGCTAATCAGCTTATTATACATAATTCTATTTTTATATTGGAAAAATTCTTGACACAAAAAACGTTGCTTTATAAGTATCACTGAGCTGGAACGACAAATATATATTGTATAATTCAATACGCGGAGTTGGTATTTTCCCGGGAAGTAGTTGTTTCAAAAGTTATTTGTTTTTTAGTACTTACTTCGTAAATCTATAAATTGCAGAGCAATTGAAAGAGAATAATTAATAGTTTTCAAATTCTTTTCTTTTAATATAATTACCCACCAAAAAATCTTTAAATATCAAATTAGTGAAGAAAGGAAATAAAATAGTGTTTTATTAGTGATTATTACTTCACATAACTCAAAACAAATAGCGAATATATTAAATATTAAATTTAAAAGGTCACATTAAAAAAAACTTTATTTTACCATTGTTAACGTTAATCCTTGCTGTATCCTGAATGAATTTCCGTGTGTCTTTCAGACTGTTGGCAACGCAAGTCCAAACGCCGCTGTATTCAGGACGTGCACTTTTGATCCTCATGCCGCAATCACCGTGATCTAAACTTTTCCCCACATACTCGATTTCTTCCGTATTTTTCTCCGGATCTACTGTGAAGGATAGCCCGGAAGGGCTCAAGAATTGACAGCTTTGAATGGGGACAGCCGCTTCACAGAGCAGTTCAAGACTTTGGCCTTCATTCGCATCGACATTCTGGTAGATTGATTTAATAGCATTTTGATCTCTCACCTGTGGAAACAATAATGACTATAGATTGATTCTTTAATTTTGTCTGCGTTAACTTGATGGTACATTTTCAATATAGTATATAAAGAAAACAAAATTACTTTTTTATACCACTTGATTTTTTATTATTTCGTGACTCAAACTATTGTTTGAGAATGATTACCTTGTGATCGAAACTAGTCACGAATAATAAAAAATCCAAGTGGTATAAAAAAGACTATAGATTGGTTTCTGGAGAATACTAATATCATCAATCATAACTTGATTGATGATATTAACTTTTTGAATCGGTTTAAATTGCATGTGCCTCGAATTACTTCTAGATTCTGCAGAACGTTTGTTTATGATACACCTACCAACAATTATTATTCAAATTCTCCAGTTTTGCGTTTGTCGCGATTCTATAATCAATACGCATATAACATTGACATTTTTTCTGCATCATTTACAATATTTAAATATAATCTTAGTGAATGTATTCAAATTACATCTTAAGTTAATTATCAATGTATTCTTATGTTATGTTATATTATAGTTTCTTTGTATTGTATCAATGTAATGTATTACTGATATAGCCCTGTAATTGGACTTTCGAGTCTGTTGGGTTGTAAATAAATAAATAAATAAATAAATACTGTATTGCGATCTTCGGAAAATAATTTCGTTTTTCTCTTTTTAATTAACTACGATTTTCTTATAGTGAATTAATATTTTATTTAATTAAATTTTGTTCATTCTAATTCAATACCTTTTGCCACTTTTCTAGTAGTAGTAATGATATAACACTCATAAAATGTCTGTTCTTTTTTGGTAAACAACTGATCCAAGTTTTTTTTTTTTTTCATTTCAATTTTACTGTCTAAAAAGAGTATGTCAATATATCCCATCCAATCTTTAAAATCCTTTGGACCACAATTTGCATGTGGTTTCGCATTATTCTGTTGGAACACTATACCTTTCATTTTCACCAATTATTTTTTTCTTTAAATGAATTATTCAATTTGTCCAACTGGTTATTATACACTTAATGATTCCTCTTAAATCCCACCAAACAAAACCATTTTTATGAATACTGGCTTTTCGAAGTGCTTTGAAAATATCGTGGAGTAGATAAGACGAACCGAACAAATGATCATGGAGTAAACAAGATACTCCATGATCATTTGTTTAAAATTGTTGTAAATATCCAATTTTCAATCCCCGGTGATGGCACGCTTCAACAATTGATAATTTTCTTAGTGTTTAAGAAGCAAATCAGAAACATCAATGCGACGGCATTTATTTTATGTCGAACTTTGAGATTAAACCTAGCCGTTTCTAATGATCATGAATTGTCGAATTCTATAAATTTAATCTCTTAGCTCTCTTACAAGGTGTTATTTGACTTATTATTAATGCCTTTATTGTGTCTTCATTGGGGTCAGATCACTTTTCTCGGGTGGTGGTTGTGTGACCAAAAGAAAAGAAGAGAAATGGTACAGGAATAGACGCAGTGGAAAATAGCAGACAGTGTAAAAGACATTGGAGTTAAGGGTGAGCGGCCAAGAGAGGTTAAGTGGAATTAAGTGAGAACGATGGAGAAACGGATTATACAGTGTAAAATATAAAAGAGAAAGATAAAATGTTGCCTATAGTTTGACGAAGCATGTGCAAAAGCAAAAAGGAAAATAAGAGAGTCAATTCAAAGGTGGAGGATAGTAAAAGATGGTGGTGGAAGCGAAGAATCGGTATGAAAAAGAAAAAAAAAACGGTAGTGGAAATAATCAGAGGAATGAATGCATGTGAAAGGGAGAATTGAATGTGGATAATATTGAGAAAAATGAGATACCACATGGCAAATTAGAATAAGTGGATGAGTGGACAAGAAAGTGTACAGTAAAAAAAAACAGAATCTTTGTGGAAAATAGACAACTTTACAGTAGATGAAGTATTTGAAGAGGCGAAGCATGGGAAGGCAGCTGGTCTCGACGGAATTAAAGCATAAAATAATAATTTGGAAACAAATAGGAAAAGACAGCAGACGACAATTTGTATAGCTGCTTAACCAGATGAGGAGAGGCTAAAGATTCCGAGAGCGTGGCGGGTGAGCATAATGTGCCCGGTATACAAGGGAGGCAATCCAAATAGAAATATAAAATAATTTTAATAAAAATGATTTGAAAATATTTAATAAATTATTTCCACATTTAGCTCTGTGACATTTTAACTTACGTTACGTGAGTACTTTAAACAAATGTACATTAAAACAACTACTTTTCGGGCAAATACGCCGCTAGACATTGAATTACATAATGCTTTTATTTATATTAATAAAAAAGTTTTTTTTTTGTGAATTTACGATAAGAACACACAGATTTGTTCGCGTCCTTGTGTCCGGGTCATTACAATCAGAGCACGCGGCCGGTAAGGATCACTTAATTTAATTGAATTCGTTTCTTTTAATTTTATTTGATTTAAATTGAATTAACTTTAACTTTATTTTACGGAATTCTCCATTATAATTCATTACATTATACAATAATCTACATATTTGTATATAATCAGGTAAGTATTCCTAAACTATTAATAATTAATAAGTAAGATAAGTGCATTCCCAATCGATTCAAAGAATTGATTCAGTGTTGCTTATGACTTCACAAACTAACATCTACGGGTATATAATTACATAATGGAAACAATAATTTACCTAAGAAAATGTAAAAATAAAATTTAAACAAATAAAAATATAGAGTAAATAATAAAATAAAATAATAAGAGAAATTAAATATATGATCACAGTTTTATCACAAGTATGTTCATGTTGAGTATAGGTACGAGCACTGTAAGATAAAATATCACAGATCAATTATCACATAATTATTAAAAAAAATGTATATAACAGATACGCTGAGACAACGTTAATAACAAACATAATAAACAACAATATAATATGTACATAAAATGATAAAATTGAGATAAAAATGGAAGAAATAAATAAAATAAAACAGATAAATAAATAAAATAGAAAATAAATAAAGGATAAATAAATAAATAATAAAAAATATACATATCCTACTGCTTTTAAAATTAGATGACATCTGAGAAATTAATTCGCTTTAGACTGTTCTTAAAATGTGAAAAAGATTGCGCAAAAATAAGAAAATCATCACTGCTTGCTAATGCATTAGCGTATCGCATCATTCGATGTATGGAACTGAACATACCGTAGTTTGTTTTGTGAAACGGTATTCTGAATAACGGCTTTTGCCTTGATTGTGTGTTTCTTGGAATATTGAAACTCAAAACGCCTACGAGCTCACTACAGTCAATCAAGCTATTAATCAATTTGTATAAGAATACCATATCCAGAAACTTTCTCCGTTCTGCCAACGATTTAATATTCAGCCTAGTCAACATTTGACTGTGGCTAAAGTCTGTACCTGGTTCAACTAATCTATAATGCATAATTCTTAAGAATTTGCTTTGCACCATTTCAATTTGCCTTATTGCGGTAGAAGTGTATAGAGCCCACAATGAAGAACCATACTCTAAGTGAGGACGCACAAGTGCAAAGGTTTTTAGTGTGTTGAGACTAAAGTCCACAGAAAATCTACGTATGAAATCTATGATTGATAAACATTTATTACAAATTGCAGTAATGTATTTAGAAAATGCGAGGTTTGAGGCAAAAATAACTCCAAGGTCTTTAACTTCAGAAACACGCTGCAGTTCGCAATTACCAATCTTGTAGCCATGATTTCGAGAGGAACGTCGGCAGAAAGAAATGTGAACACACTTTTTCATTTTTAGCTGGAGTTCGTTTGATTGGCACCAGTACGTAACAGCTTGTAAATCCTCAGTCCCAAAGAATCGTCAAGTGTATTTAATCTTTTAAAAAGTTTGAAATCATCGGCATATAGAAGAAAGTTACTGGATTTTATCACCGATGTCATTAATAAAAAGTAAGAATAGGATAGGTCCGCAGTGCGATCCCTGAGGTACACCTGATGACACCTCTATTGGATGTGATTCCTTCCTGCCTATCCGGACTCGCTGAGTCCTATTATGTAAGAAGCTTCTCAACCAGGTAACTACATTTGTACCAATACCCATCAGTACCAGTTTATGCAATAATAAATTGTATCGCACTCTATCATTTTATCATAATTTAATTTAAACCGATTTAATTTCATTTGATTTAATATAATTTATTTAATTTGATTGAATATATTGATTTAATGTAATTAATTTAATTTAACATCTTTAAATTATGTAAGGCAGAGCTGTACTAACGAGGGATAAATTTCGAAACATTATATTAAGTTACGTTATTTTCTTTTTTTACTGTTTGCATTGAATTTTTCTCGAAACATAAAATTGTTAAATAATACAATATGTTATTTATATGCAGCAACAGATGTACATTATGTAATTCAAAGTTTGGTGGGGTATTAACCCGAAAAGTAGTTGATTTAATGTCCATTTATTTAAAGTACTTACGTAACGTAAGTCAAAATGATTCAGGGCTAAATGTGGAAATAATTTATTAATTATTTTCAAATATTTTTTATTAAAATTATTTAAATAACTGTGACCAAGTGAATGAACTCTCTTTTCTATTTAAAGTAGAAAATTACAGGGGAATATCTAAAATGTGTATTGGGTACAAATTGACTATGACGATGGTGAAAAATAGTTTGGAGTCGTTTGGATATAATTGAATCGATTAGAAAGGGGTACGAGGGCTCTAAATTGGAGTGGAAGGGTTTTTGTAGAAAAAAATAATCTATGATAGGTCAGCCAGAGTCCCGGCAACAGAGCATCAAAGGAGGACTGACAGACCAACAGGAGAGTGGTCACCTACAACAGGATCAAATGGGCAGTAAACTCATTTGAACCTTTTAAATCGCCAGTGCCCGATGGAATCCTACCCATCACGCTACAGAAGTGATCGGAACTTCTATGGCGAAGGCTCTGTGTGACTCTAAGGACCAGTATGGCCCCACGATATCTGCCGAGAGTACGGTGACTTACCAGGGTGGTTTTCATAACAAAGACTGGCAGAGCAAACTACTCTCGTGCAACGTACAGTCCCAACAGTCTCATGTCGTTTGTACTGAAGACAATGGAAAAGATTATGGACAGGTATATTAGAGATGGGATACTGGTAACATACGCATTATCCCAATATCAATATCTTCAAGGTCGATTAACAGAGACAGCTCTCAGCCAACTAACAAGGAGTGCAGAGACTACTCTGGAAAACAAGAAAATCCTACTTGCTGCCTTCTTAGATATAGAAGGTGCATTTGATAACACAGCCTTCAACTCCATAACTGCTGCCCCGAAGACGCGGAATTGGAGGAAACGAGGAAACTACACAACGTTTGCTGACCAGACACTGGCATCCAGGGTGGCTGGTGGTTGCCCTCAGGGAGGAGTTCTCTCATCCCTGTTGTGGAACCTGGTCATGGATTACCAGTGGATATCAGCAACGAAGGATAAGGTAATCCTCGTTAAGGGAAAGTTTAATAGCACGATCAGAGAGCGTATGCAACGAGCATTGAACGTGGTGAGTAAATGGTGTGATAGAGAAAGACTGAAAGTCTCACACTCTAAGACCACCGTTATACCATTTACACGCATGGGGAAACTCGAGGGCCTAGGACCTCTCTTTCTAAATGGTGGCAATCTTGAAATATCGGATGAGGTGAAATACTTAGGAGTAATCTTTGACTCCAAGCTCACCTGGATCTCGCACATTTCAAACATTAGACATAAATCGAAAATTACCCTTGCGGTAATTAGACGAATGTACGACAGACAATGGGGACTCAGACCATGGACATGGTCAGGCCCGCAATCATGAATGCTGCTCTAGTGCGGTGGCCTAAAGTCACGCAACACACAACCATAGAAATCCTCAGCAAGGTTCAAAGACTTGCTTGTATCAGCATAACGGGAGCTATAAGAACAACGCCCACTGTAGTCATGGAGATAATACTAGACCTCACACCACTTCATATATTGATAGTGAGGGAGGCAAGATTGGCACTCTATAGGCATAGGGAGACCTCTCCTGCAAATGAGGTCGGATCATATGATATTCAGGTATCTTGAAAATGCACTCTTTAAAGTCACTATTCCAGACTGTAATGGATGGAATGGCTTTGGAGATAATATCCACAAACAATGCATGACCTGGTATGCGGACGGTTCCAAATCAGATACAGGTACTGGATCAGGAATATAAAATGAAAACAGGCTATGCCCAATCACTGGGCGGCCTGACATCAGTCCTTCAAACTGAAATATTTGCAATTATAGAATGCGCGACAACAAACATAGAGACAGACACATCTATATCATGTCCAATAGCCAGGCGACACTGAAGTCTCACCAGAGCCAAAAGACTTCATCCAAACTGGTATTGGACTGCTTCGACACACTGAATGATCTGGCCAGACAAAACAAGTCACACTTATCTTGACGCCAGGTCACTCCGGTATCGAGTGAAGCGAGAAAGCTGACGAGCTAGCAAAAACAAAAAAGTCGAGTCGTCTAGAAGTCAGAAAGTAGACTCGCAACAAACACAAGGAGTACTGGGAAAACATACCAGGCTTAAACCACAGTAAGGCCATTATGAAAGTACCTAACTCTAACCAAGCTGCAGGACTACTGCCATTAAGTAGAGGGCAGCTGAAAATAACCATAGGAATGCTAACAGGCTACATGACTGTTAAAGAGCACCTAAGGTCTATATAACGGCGACACTAGCTGTCAACTTTATGATATGGCACCGGAAACAGCAATGCACATCATGTGTAGCTGCAATGCGCTGGATAACAAAAGACGGCTTATATTTGGGAACAGTCAAATGGTACCAAATGATTTCCACACGTAACCCCTGAAGGAACTACACAAGCTAGTGCAAGGTATCGAGTCCGGAACAATTGCGTGAATAAGGCAATATGGGGTAGTACAATAAACCACCTAGGTGCAGTGCATCCGGATCCGCAAGGAAGACTTCAATAGTTTGAAATTAGTGTTTTAATAAAGTTGAAAAAAGTTATCTTCAAACTATTGACATACTTATACGAGAAGTTACGAGAAGTTTTATTTAAATAATAAAAACTCATATACTTTTATTTATATGTCTATTGATAGAAGGTACGAATTTCAATAACGAATCAACTGCTGACAAAATTCAAACTAGTTCTTAAAGCCCAATGCGCAGTAATATAGTAAGAATAAAACTAATGCACCATTTATTAAAAGACAAAATAACTGAATAATCGGCATACGATTAAACTTAATAACTGAATAATATAATAAAATATTCCAATACTAGTACAAATATACTTACGTCTATTTCAATTACCGCATCTTCAGAACTGTCCGGCTGTGAAATGTGACAAGACCAGATTCCTAAATGTATTTCTGTCGATATACCCACTGAAGTTTTACATTCTCCCAATCTGAAGGAATTCTTATCATCTCCGTAAATATATTCCCCTGTTGGAGACTTAATGAAACAACTAGTCGTTGAGTATGGTACCTTACACACGATATCTAACTTATTGCCCAATTGGATGTTCATGATTATCCGTTTAGGATATGCTCTTGAAGCAGCTGTTTTGACACGTCCGGGTGCGGGAACCTCCACATAGCTTCCAGTTTCCATTCCCAATATACATTTCCAACCACCAATTTCTTCTTGTAACGGTGGAAGCTTGAACTTAAGAAATATATTTTCATTAGTCAATTGAAATAATAGTAGGTTAGGTTAATGCAGTTGCATCATAAAAGGATGCAGGAAATATGAGTAAAATATTCAAAAATCATGTTAAAATACATATATTTGCATGGAATAAATAATTTATAAAATGAAATAAAATGCATTATATTAAAATAGACATCTTGAGGAATATGTAGTTTGTTTTTTCATACGTATATGTAAAAAAAAACAAAGCCGATAGAAAGGTGGGCGTTTGTTCGTTTTCGCGGTTATTTGTGCTGGCGCGCGAGCGGTGAACCTCCTCTTAAGCCATAATATTATTCTTAATTTAATTTGGGTTGAGTTGAAAGCAGATTTGCTTGTATAAGCTATTTTCTGTACTCCGCCTATGGGTCTTCTACAATATCTATTGTTTGTAATAGCATTAGAATCTGTAATATTTTGTTATTGTAGAAAATAAAGAATATTATTATTATTATTGTTAAATTTTACGACAAAATACACACATACAAATAAGAATATAAAAACATACAAAACGTATATTTTATGTAAGTGAGAGATAATTAATGATCCAAATTCACTTAGGTTTTATTTAAACATAAATTGAAAACAGTATTCATTCACTTGGTCACAGTTATTTAAATATATTAAATAAAAATTATTTGAAAATAATTAATAAATAAACAAATAAATTATGTAAGGCATAGCTGTACTGACGAGGGATAGATCCCAAAACACGTGTCTGTAGATGGCCTTGAATTAATTGACGTTCCTTTTGTTGTTTTTACATTAAATTCTTCTCGGATAAAAATTATGCAATATTTTATTGATGTGCAACAGCAGGTGTACATTATGTAACTCAATGTCCGGCGTGGGTATTTGCCCGGGAAGTAGTTGTTTTAATGTGCATTTGTTTAACGTACTTACGTAACATAAGTCAAAAGTCACGGAGCTAAATGTGGAAATAATTTATTAATTAATTTCAAATCATTTTTATTTAATATTTTTATTTAAACCTTTGCAAAGTTTTAAATGTAATATTATACTTTTTATTAAATGTATTTTTCTTGCAATTCAAAACGAACATTCTAAAAATACTAAATCAAATTTAGTAATTACAGTTTTTTAATTGAGTGATATTCTAAAAATATCAGTTATGTTTGGGCATTTCTCCTTTTATGACACATTATAAACTCAAAATCTTGGATGGTACGGATTTTACTAGTTTGGAAATAATTAAAAAGAATTGGGTTAAGCCCTAAATTCTTGTTATCCCCGCTTGGGAAAAAACGACGATAACAGTTAATTTTCTTTTTTCTATATTTGATTCAAATGTGACCATTTTATTAATTTAAGATTGACAGCTAATATCTAAATTCAGTCGTACAGTTCTAGAATAGTGAATTTAATTCACCTTTGTAGAACTGTTCCATCTACAATAGTGAATTTGTACATCAGGAGGCCATCTTATTATTATCAAACAATAAAATGTATATTCATTTCAAATGATGTGGATAAGTATTTCACATCCATTGGATATCTTGTGGATATTCATACGATATGCCATGGGCGGATATTTCACATCCACTGTATATATTACGCATATTAATGGGATGTCCCGTTAATATTTATTGAATGGAAGGAATTTTCATATACAGTGCATAATCCGAATCTCCACTGAACAGCCACTGGATATGAAGAATATCCTTTTGTATCTTGCATGGATATGAAATGGATGTGCAATGTCCGGACATTTCACATACATTGGATATACATTGCAACTCCATTGGACGTTTAATGGATATCCGCGGATATTCAGATGTTCGAAAAGCGATATTCAATGTACATCCATTGGTGGTGTTTTTGCAAGGTCCCACGCATTTGTTTAGTTTAAACTAAGTGCTCTGGACATTTAAATTACATATTAGCACAATGAAGCGTATATTATACCTTAATTAAATAAAATTCATGCTGCTTGCCTTGAATTCATTTCATGACTTATTTGTTTTATTTGTTACCCATATGTCGTTTTTTTTATTATTAAAAGGAATACAACACGATAAGTACTGAAAATGCATATTTACTCAAATAATGAACCTGGTGAAAACAAAATGCGGGTTACAACTAAACACAACGTAGGTCCAAGGCAAATAATAAATTTGCACAATATCATTTCAGCCTATTTCCTCTGTCCGCTGTGCATCCTTGATATAAACAGCAATAAATTAATTGCATCAATTCACCATATTAATTACAAGCATTTTGTCGTATACATTTTCATTTTTAACAAAAAACTATAATATGACAAATAATTACCAATTTAGAATTACAAATATAATTAATATAAGCAAATCATTGTCTGTGAACTCCATTAAAATTATTCGTCTTCTTCTTAGGATTCAAATCCTAATGTTTGAATTCGAATTCTAGCAACTAAAATTCAAATACTAATAATTGGTAATTTATATTACGAATTCAAATCATAAATCTCTTGCTATAGAAGTATTTGAATCCTCTAAAATAATTCAAATGCCAAAGCAATCAAACCCTATCCAGATTAAACAAAGAATAACGAAAAATGCAAATATTTCGATAAGTTAAATTATTTTAAAATTCACGTTTGGCAGTGTGAATATACGTGTAAAGGACTTTTACCTCCATTTGACAAATCGATTTTTCATAATCCGTCCCCACACCTGTATAACGTTCTGTCGCGTCGGATCCTGGATGAATTGTGTAAATTTCATTTCCGGGACTTACAAACTGACAGAAATCAGTTGGAGCTCCGTTCTGGATATCTTTACAACCAATCATTCCAAATCCTTTCTCTTCCTTGTACCAAGTCTCTATATCGGCATTATCTGAAATACATAAAATAAGTGTTTTATAGTGTACAAGATTTAGATAAATTACAACATGTAGCAAGGATTTATTTTAAAATAGTTAAAATGGATTTAACTTAACACTAAATGAAAAAAAAACATACATGTTGATACCATAAAAGGTTCTTAGTCTTTACAACCTAAATAATATAATACATTATGCTAAAATATCAAGAACAAGTATAAGTAAGTATATAAGTATACTTAATTCAGATGTGTTATATTACTTATCCAGTTAATTTAATTAGTATTAGCTCATTCATTCAAGTATATATTATTGTTCTTCAATTATTATTTTATATTATCTGTGATCAATTTTCATTTGGACGATAGATAACAGCATATAAAAACATATCATAATGATGTGACTAAGACAGCCACGTTAAAAAATTCTTACCATTGATCTATTAAGAACAATAAAGCCTTACATAAAAATTGGATTTTAACTTCTATAAGAATAGATGATTTTAATTCTTCCACAAGTTATATATGTATGCAGCAACCATTTTAGTAGAGGTGATTTTTAAAACCCAATGGTATTTATTGTATTATACGGAACTTCATTTTTTCTTTTGTAGTGAATAATTCATTAGAAGTAAAAAAAGAGGTTAAAATCCGGAACTTATTATCTGAAAGTGTATCTGAGTTGATAATCACACGATTTTAAATGGAATAATATAGAAATACTAAGAAAAAATACAAGTGTGGCAAAAAAATAATATGTAATACTAAAATATAACAGACACAATTTATTAAATTGTTTGAAAATAAATTTTATTGCCTGGTTCTAATATTAAAGTTCCTTTTATTGTCTAAATATGGCTTTGAAGTCTCTTTTATTGCATGATTTTTAATGTTGTATAATGTTGATTATAAACATACTTACGGTCACTGTTAAAACATATTTATTGTCTAAATCTGCTTTTATATTGCCTAATTCTGACTTAAAAGTTGTCGAATTCTAACCTAGCAAAATATGTGTTTATAAGCAGAAAATCAAATGAAACAAAGTCAAAAACGAGTGAGATTTTCACCTTTATTGAAAAACTAACTCGAAGCATCTGTAAAATGCAAATCAATTGAAATCAATACATAAATACAGGGTGGCGAAAGATTATGATGAAGTCCAATATCTCAGTTATTTAGAAATTTACAAAAAAATATTACTGACATAATTTATAGCTACTGTAAAACTTCACATTTTAAAATTAGTTTCTTATATACAGGGTGTCCAATAATCACGTGACGTATCAAACATATGATTTTTTTAAATGGAATGCTATATTTTTTATGTCGATTTTAGATTATAAGCTTAAAATTAATCATTTTTGACATAATATTAATTAGGTCAATTTTTAATATTTTAAAAGTTATAAACAATTAATATTGAAATCAATGGAAGTTTGGGGCCATATTTTTCAAAATTGAAAAACGATGTAAACTTTCCGTTAACGCAATTTAATTGGAAAAATGCTTAATAATATTAGGAATAACCGGTGAATCAATACGCAAAATGATTTTTTTTCTGTTTTCACTTAAATGGAACACCCTATATTTTTTTGCGTATTGCTTCACCTTATATATAAAAATTGTTTTAAAAGAAAAAAAAAAAAGAGTATTTCTTGCATTATTAAGTATTTTTGCATTTATATGGCGTTGACAGAATGTTTATTCCATTTTTCATTATTGAAATATTAGGCTCTAAACATCTATCGATTTCAACATTCATTTGTTTATAACTGTTTAAATATAAAAATTGACCTATTACATCTTATATAAAAATAATTATTTTTAAACGTAGAATCAAAAATCTTCATAAAAAATATATCATTACATTAAAAAAAACGTATATTTGATACGTCACGTGATTATTGAACACCCTGTATATATGAAACTAATTTTAAAATGTGAAGTTTGACAGTAGCTATTAATAATGTAAATAACATTTTTTGTAAATTTCTTAATAACGGAAATATTGGACTTCAACGGAATCTTGCGCCACCCTGCATATAATTTATTTATTTATTTATTTACAACCCAACAGACTCGAAAGTCCAATTACAGGGCTATATCAGTAATACATTACATTGATACAATACAAAGAAACTATAATATAACATAACATAAGAATACATTGATAATTAACTTAAGATGTAATTTGAATACATTCACTAAGATTATATTTAAATATTGTAAATGATGCAGAAAAAATGTCAATGTTATATGCGTATTGATTATTGAATCGCGACAAACGCAAAACTGGAGAATTTGAATAATAATTGTTAGTAGGTGTATAATATTTATAAAACGATTATTTGTACATATTTATTAAGATTGGTAGATATATATTTGTTTATTTATAAGGTACGTCCATCTACTGATTAGCACTTTATGATTTTGATTACGTCACAGGAGTTCATGTAATGTAATGTAATATTGCCAGATCTACTATTTCAAAATTCAAAAGTAAATTTATTTTTTCAATGTTTTAAGTTTAATTACAAGAATTATACGTAAAATGCATAAACTTCTTGCACTTACACCAAAACAGTATATAATTTGGAATTTTAAACATTATATATATATACCAGGGTTGTTATGTTTA
Source organism: Philonthus spinipes (assembly GCA_963082785.1). NCBI lineage: Eukaryota > Metazoa > Arthropoda > Insecta > Coleoptera > Staphylinidae > Philonthus > Philonthus spinipes. The sequence continues at coordinate 10,552,633 of OY720303.1, read as the reverse complement.
AAACACTTTGTTTTAAAACAGTGTTTTAAACATGTTTAAAAACAAATGCTGTGTTGTCACGTTTTAATCAGTTTTGTTGTTTAAAATGTGTTTAAAACATGTTTAAACTTTAGTTTTTTAAATGGTCTTATGTAATAATTTTTAAATTTACAATTAAAATAAGAACGAAAAGGGTTATAAAACATAATGGCAATTTAAGCTTAAGCTAAACTGATTTCAAGTGACTTTTGTATGACTGGTCACTCAATAGAGCACTATGATTACTTACCAAATTAATCATTTAATGTAGGCACTTAACCGATGTGAAGTTACCCACGGATTTCCAGCCACGGATTTGTCCGGCACCTCCACCATGGCGGAGGCGCCGGGGGAAATTAAATAATAACCTCGTCTTATTTTAAGAATTTAAAGGTGACATTTTGACGAAAAGTGGAAAATTTGTATTAACAATGTTCCATTGTTAATATATTCTTAAGTCAATACTTATTATACTATTTCAATTTGCAGATGTATCAGGTTCAATTACCAAAACGGCACTGTTTGATCCAATTTACACAATTGAATTTCGTTCTAGATTGTTGCAAAGGTATAAACAATGATATTAAACAATAAAATCAGGGGTATGTCTTTTGTAATTTTTTAAAATAATTTTTAAAAACCAGCCACGAATTCCACGGAAATGTGTGTCAGATTCAAAGTCCAAAATGGCATTGTTTGGTCCAACTTAAATAAATGAATTTCATTCTAGATTATTGCAAAAGGTATAAAAAATGATATTAAATAATAAAATGGCAATTTTAGTGCAATTTGGTTTAGTTTGTATCTAAATTATATATTTTTTGTTAATATATCCTTGCTTTATAGTTGTTTTAAGTACGATTTATAACATTGTTGATGTTGTCCACTACATTATTGAACTACAAGACTGCTACAATCTCTGCAAAACATGGTGAACATTTTCCAACCTCGCAACGTCTTAGCCGTTTTAATATTTCTATGTACTTAAATATGGTTAATGAATATTTTCCAACATCCATCAAATATGGTTTATTGGAGCTGATTATTATAACTTTCAATTAAAATAATCAGCTCCAATAAACCTTCGAGATTATATAGAAAAATTCGAGATTATAATATTAATATATATTAATGTTTGTACAGAGGTTATATCAAGTTGAAGAATAATAAGAAAATCGAGGAACACATGTTTGAATGCTTACCAACTTAGAGAACTGGATCGAATGGGCTGGATCAACAATTACACTTCAAATGAGAATAAATAAGATTACAAAACGATTTTGAATTTATTTAATTTAAATGTTAATTTTTCACTTATTACATGTCATTAAATACATATTTCCAAATAAAATTAATGTTTAAAAATGGCGTCTTTTAAACTTGACGCGATTATTTTCAATAACAACAACCAATGCAATACCAAATTCGCGCATTATTTCATTAACACGGAAAACTGTTCAGGCATGAGAATTGTATAAAAATACTTTTTTACTATTTCAAATGAATAGATTATTTAACACAGGCCAACTTTAATTTAAGTCGACACTGACATTCTAATTCTTTAATAAAAATGTATTGGTTCAAATAAATCGTATACTAAAAAGCTCTAATTATATCTGTAAGGCGTTTTAGAATCCACAGAAAAATCAAAACAATAATTAATATTCAAATTATTACACATATTTATATTGCATCAGATAGTGCCATTTTCGTGTCATTTCGAGCCACACACATTTCCGTGGAAATCGTGGCTGGTTTTTAAAAATTATTTAAAAAGTTACATAAGACATACCCCTCATTTTATTATTTAGAATCATTGCTTATACCTTTAGCAACAATCTAGAAAGAAATTCATTTGTTTAAATTGGATCAAACAATAACATTTAGGACTTTGAATCTGACACACATTTCCGTCGAATGCGTGGATAGTTTTTAAAAATGATTTAAAAGGTTACAAAAGACATACCCCTGATTTTATTGTTTAGAATAATTGCTTATACCTTTAGCAATAATCTAGAGCGAAATGCAATTGTTTAAATTGGATCAAACAGTGCCGTTTTGGTAATTGAACCTGATACATCTGCAACTTGAAATAATCGAAAATAAGTATTGACGTAAGGATATATTAACAATGGTACATTGTTAATATAAATTTTCCACTTTTCGTCAAATGTCATCTTTAAATTCTTAAAATAAGACGTGGTATTTATTTCATTTTACCCGGCACTTCCGCCATGGTGGAGGTGTCGAATAAATCCGTAGTTGGAAATCCGTGGCTAACTTCACATCGGTGAACTGTGATTAAATATGTCCAACTTAATTTAAAATAATTTGACTTTCAATTATTAGCCTCGAATAAAGACTTAGACATATCAGATTGAAGGTCCAAAACGAAGGTGTTTGTCACAATTCACGAACTTGTTTTTACTTTTGGATTGTTGCTAAAGGTCTAAATAATCATTTTATACAATAAAATCAGGGGTATCTTTTTTTTAACTTTTTTATAAATGTTCAAAGCTCAGCCACGGATTTCCTATAGATAAACGAACTTTTGTAAGTCCAAAACGAAGGTGTTTGTCACAATTCAGGAACTTGTTTTTGTTCTTAGATTATTTCTAAAGGTCTAAATAATCATTTAAAACAATAATATCAGGGGTATGTATTTCGTAACTTTTTTTATAAATTTTTAAAACTAAGCCACGGATTTCCTATAGAAAGACGAACTTCTCTATGTCCAAAACGAAGGTGTTTGTCCCAATTCAGGAACTTGGTTTTCTTCTTAGATTGTTGATAAAGATCCCAATAATCATTTAAAACAATAAAATTAGAGGTAATTATTTCGTAACTTAAGAAAATATAACGCTCTGCTACGGATTCCGTATAAGGAGACGATATTTATCACTATCTAGATTCTCCTTTTTCCTACTAAATTGTTCCTAATGGTTTAATTACCGATATAAAACAATAAAATCAGGGGTATAAATCTTGTATCTTATTAAAAATAATGTAAACTCTCAGCCACGGATTTCGCCTAATGAAATTTAAAATAAGATTTCTTTTGAAATCCGTGGCTGAGCATTGCAAAAAGTTACGAAATACATACCCCAGATTTTATTGATTTAAATGATTACTTAGACCTTTAGCAACAATCTAAGAACAAAAACAAGTTCCTGAATTGTGACAAACACCTTCGTTTTGGACTTAGAATGTTCGTCTCTCTATACGAAATCCGTGGCTGAAGTTTAAAAATTTATATAAAAGTTACGAATTACATACTCCTAATTTTATTGTTTTAAATGAACACTTAGACCGTTAGCAACAATCTAAGAGTAAAAACAAGTTCCTGATTTGTGACAAACACCTTCGTTTTGGACTTAGAAAAGTTCGTCTCTTTATAGCGAATCCGTGGCTGAAGTTTAAAAATTTATAAAAAAAGTTACGAAATACATTCCCCTGATTTTATTGTTTTAAATGATTATTTAGACCTTTAGCAACAATCCAAGAATAAAAACAATTTCCTGAATTGTGACAAACACCTTCGTTTTAGACTTAGAAAAGTTCGTCTCTATAGGAAATCCGTGGCTGAGCTTTAAACATTTATAAAAAAAGTTACAAAATACATACCCCTTATTTTATTGTTTTAAATAATTATTTAGACCTTTAGCAACAATCTAAGAAGAAAAACAAGTTCCTGAATTGTGATAAACATTTGCGTTTTGGATTTTGAATCTGATAAGTCTAAGTATTCGGGGCTAATAATTGAAAGTAAAAATTATTTTAAATTAAGTTAGACATATCTTATCACAGTTCTTGTATAATTGGGTTAATTCCATTCGTTTATAAGCTGTGAATCACTTTTAAAATAAATAATTTAACCGGCGCCTCCGCCATGGTGGAGGAGCCGGACAAATCCGTGGGTAACTTCACATTGGTCAATTTAGCGATTAAAAATAATCTATTTTTTGTAAATATTCATAACTAATTAACTGCTAACTAATTTTAATAAATTGAAACATTTAACAAACCCCTACATCAATTGGTAAAAGGGGACATCGATTATATTATATATATATATATATATATATATATATATAACATTTAACACATTTGTTTCAAATAAATTTAATCCATTTTACTTGCCAATCGTTTGTTTTAAAGTTTTTTTTTATATAAAAAAAAAGAGATTTATGAATATTTACTCTTTTTATAATGTTTATGTTTATTTGAATATCTTTCGCAATTTAATTAAGTTATAAACAATTAATTTAATTTAGATGTTAAGCTATTACAAATGTATTTTTCACAATCTAATCTAAAGCATTGTCTCACATTAGGCCTCTTTTTATTAGCCTAAATCATGAGATTTATCACACAATGTTAATTGTTATTATATAGGCTCCTGATTCGTAAAATTTTTTCAATAACACGTGTAGTGCGTTTGAGTTCTGTTTCAGCAAAATAATGCAGTGAATTAAATGAGTGTTTCCGTCGCGAAAAGTGTGTTCGATACGATTATAGTCTACAGCTTTTAAATTGCATTCTTTTAAGAATTTGACATTGTGCCAAGTAAATAATTATTATTTATCAAGACTTAAAGAGAGTGAGTCTTGATAAATAATAATTATTTACTTGGCACAATATCAAATTCTTAAAGGAAACAAATTTATACAGGGAAGGATTCAGCATTGAATAATTATAATTCAATTAGTGGCTAATTCAATCCTGTACTTGAGTATATTTACCTGTAAAATATGTTATATTCGTACTGTCTTATTTAGATTTCACTGTTTTAACTTATTTTTGTCGAAAATCCGTTTTAGAAATAAAATTAAAACATAACGTTTTATACAAAAATATATCATATTTCATATGCTCTTTTTTGCTGTTTAAGGGGGGAAGTGTAATGTATGTATTATTTTATAATTTAATTTCAATTTCCGAGTTCACATTTCTTTTAATGATATTAAATATTTGTATTTATTTGAATAAAGTTCACGAAAATATCATTAGCAGAATTGTGTTTATTTTGTATAACATAGAATGCATAGATAAGCCTGGGAAGAATACACATTAAATATCAATTATTACAAAGTACTCCCCGGCTTGTGCATGCATTGATTAAACATTTTTTGTTTAAACACATGTTACATTTTAGTTGAGAGATTTTAAATGTGTCACTCTCTCCCTGACCCTCATGCAGTACTGTTGTTAAATGAATTTGTAAATTCGATTCATACAATTATACAATTACAATTAGATTTAATTAATTTAATTATACATCCACCTCACCAGAAATAAACCTCTGAAAAACTCTAAACTTTACAAATTTTACTTGTACAAATGCCGATTTTCACACATTAATCTTCTCATAGGCATCAATAATCTAAAAAATTATCATGGTATTAAAAACACTTAAATTATTTCACAAAATATTTTTGACATAATATTACACATATTCACCAAAACAACTTGATACAACGCAGATGTGTAATCTTTGCACCAACGATTAAATTTAGCGCCATTTGGGTAACGGAAACGATGATGATCTAAAGACGATATCATCAATAAATAAGAGAGAGAATGACATACGTAAAAATGAGACAGATTTCTTATGGAGCTAGTCTAGCCTGGAATAGAATCAGGGGACTTCAAAATATGCATATCCTTTGAAATGGGCGTTTCGATAATTTTTACGATTACAATACTTTTGCTTAGACAGTTGTCCGAGGAAAGTAAAAAACATTGAAATTATTTACAGTGAATTACACTTACTCGTCACTCTTAATTCAATCAAATTTTGGTAAACTTCAACGGATCCATCTATGGAAAACGTACATGTCCAATTTCCTATGTGATTCATGGCGATGAAGTAAATCGACTTGCTGCATGCCTTTTCGACCTCGTTCCCTTGAGGATCCGACAGAGTGCAACTAGAGTATGGTGTTGGACATGCAAACATTATCTTTGATCCCAAAGTCACGTAAAGTACGTCATGAGTTAACTTAGGTAATTCTAAAAAAAGTCGTGATACAATTTGTAATAGTAAACGTAACATATGGAGGGATATTCGCACAATGATGCAACTATGGATAGTTGCATCATTGTTCGAATATCTACCTGCTGAATTAACTGAAAATTTATTAAATATTCATTACAGTTAAATAAGAAAATACAATACAAACACATATCGATCTGTTTTTGTTTTGTTTACCCACAATAAATTGTCAAAAATTAATTAAAATGAAACACATTTGCAGTTATTTAAATTACAATGAAATTATTATTATTAAATGAGCATGCTCGGGAAGTAGTTATTTCAATAGATGTTTGTAAAACTTACAGTGTAAGTATTTTTTTGCAGTTGGAAAAAGGGATTGATCGAATTTTATTGATCATTGCCAGAAATTTTCCTTGTTTAATTTCATTGTAATTGTCAAAAATGCCGTTTTTCTTTTCGAGGCAACTGACCAGAATTATAGATATACTAGTGTGTCTAAAAAATCCTGAATATTGTTCTAAAATTATAAATCTCATTAATTTTTTCAAATATCTTTCATTGCCTGCAAAGTACTATCCATTCGATGCAGTATACTTATTCAAACGCTATTTTCAGTTCTCGAGGCATTCCAAATAGAGATTTTACGGAATTGCCTTCAGCAACTTCTTAGATTCTGCTTTTATCTCCTCAATTGACTCAAAACGATGTAACATTCTTTTGAATTTAGCCACACGGAGCTAAATCGGGCGAATACGGAGGTTGTAGAACAATACTTGTCGCATATTTTTGCGAAAAACTCAATGCAGTATGTAACAGCGCATTATCAAAATACAAAAAGAGAGTTGTCTTTCCACAAATTTGGCCTCTTTTGGCGTATAACTTCACGCAAATGATGCATAACGCTCAAATAACATTCCTTGTTGACAGTGTGACCCGGTGGAAGGAATGCACCACATTCACGCAAATGACGCATAACGCTCAACTAACATTCCTTCTTGACAGTTTAGCCTGGTGGAAGGAATGCACCACACCACGGTAATTGAAGAAAACTGTCAACCTTGACTTGACTTCGCCGCGATTTTTTTATCTTGCTTTACCTTTACCATGACATAATTAATCAGTCAATTGATCGGTTGTTTCCGAGTCGTAAGCATAGATTAAAGTCTCATCTTCAGTAATCCTGCGTTTCATGTCATCCTGATAGTCAGAAGGTATTGTTTCACTAACCTTAACACGACTCTGCTTTCCAAAAAAAAAAATAGTGTTTTCGGTACCAATAGAGATTTCACTCATGTCAGGCCACAAATATCCTTCAAAATAGTATTCACTGACTCCAACACCATCAGCAAGGTCTCTTATTCCTAATCGACAGTTTGCATGCACAAATTCGTTGATTTGACTGACGTGTTTTTGATCAGTTGATGTGGATGATCGTTCTGGACGTTCTTCTTCTTCATTGCGTTGTCTGCCTTCTTTAAACATTTTGCACCAATCAAATTTTGATAATTAATCAACGAAAGCCTTCTACAATATTCTCATTGTTTCCGAAGCGGTTATTTCATTCAGAAAACAAAATTTAATCGTACTCATTTGCTATTCAAGTGCAATCCACCCTGTACTTTCGTCGTGAGTGACGAAAGTACAGGGTGGCCCAAATTGGATGTTACTATAGGGAATTTCGTTCATTGGAAGAAATAAAAATGCTGGCGCATCCCAGAGCTCTTCTTTCGAAACAAATTTAATGCCTAAAACAAAAATTAGCTATCACCTTTTGTTTACAAGTTACAGCCAAAAATTCAATATTTTTCATATTCGATTTTTATCAATATCTCAATCATTTATTATTTCATCAAGACAAGAATTGTATAAATTAAATAAAAAGAATTTTAAAATAATAAATTAATTAATAAATTACTTTTCTATTAGCTACTGACACATTATAACTGTAAGTACGAATCCTTTTTCTATTATCAAGAGCGCGCAATACCACCTTCTTTTGAAATAAAGTTGAATTTTTAGTTATTATTACAGATATTTAAAATCTGTTTTCGCTGATATTTCTATTATTTAGTTGCGGGGTGCACTATGACGCGTTTTTTTAAATATTTTTTCAAACATTTATGTGTTAAATTTTAATGCATTTGAAAACAAATCTGGCACCCTTGAAATAAATATGTCTAAAAATTATTTTTATGCCAAAAATCAATATTATTTATAATACGAATTAATTAAAAAATATTTATTTTGTGATTATTAGAGTGATATTTTAAAATTATTTATAATTAGCATAGTTAACCGGAATTTAACTGTAATATTAGTGTTCTATAATGTTCAATAAGTGTGGAACCTATTGAATATTTTTGGACCCATTTCTGGAATTAATTTTAAAATTTAGAACATATATTTGACTATTTAATACCTTTAATGAAACGTTCAGCCACCATTCCTCTAGCGTATGGATAACCAAATCGTTGACGATGCCACTTGAAATTAGGCAAAAGCTGGCTTGCGTCGTCTTTAATTTATTATATTTAATACCTATTTATTAAAATTTGCGATATCTTTTAGAATTTTCAAAATACAGCGACAAATAGTTTTCTTTAATGACGAATGTTAAAAATCATGCTAATTTTATAGCCCATTGTTTTTTTTTGTCTATTTAACAGTAATTATTTCATAATATTGCCAAATAAATAACAATTTTACTATTTAATACATTTATTTAATACCTATTTTTTATATAAACGTTAAATATTTACTGTTTCGCTATTTTAAAAAAATATGTTCAAAATATCAGTCATAATCGTAACCAAAACCAAAAAATAAACTTGAATTTCTTGATATACAAACAATCTTAATCGTTTCATATAAATGTAAATGTTCATAATTTGTTCAATTAATATCGACGACATTATTGCTTGAATCGTTATCAGAAATAATCTACACTTAAAAATTATTATAAATAGAAATTGGGCTCATAATATTCTAATCTAGCATATATTTTTTAGTTATTTAGCTATTGTAGTGCACTATTTTGAAAGAAATAATCATAGTGATCGGACAAACACTTCCGATGATATTTAAGTAGTTCCATACTTTTTGAACATCCTGTATATATCTTTAATTAAAATTATACATATTTGTAATTATATAATTTTTGGAAAATGTTTGCATTCATAATTTTTGAGCTTAATTATTATAACTTTTATGAAAAAAAATATTTTTTTATTTAAACATTATTTTTCACCACATATGTAACAAATCAGGTAAAGATGACTGCAAATCTTTTTTTTTTAATTCGTACTAGGGGAGAGTTGCATATATCGTACTGGTCGCCAAAATCGTACCTCATGCATATTTCCTTAAATATAGTACAATAATGCTATCTAACGGTGTATTTTAATACTAAGTTTGACGTATGTACTACATAACCTAAAAGTTATAGGTTTACGTGCCGGGTGTGTGAATAAAAGATGAGTTTAAAAATCAGGTAAAGTTGATGTAATATTTTGAGTACTTTTTCTGAGCATTATGCTTATGAAAATAACATATATACTTCTAACTTTTATGTTTAGTGCCATCTTTTATATCTAAATTACATATTTACTACTTCACATTGCAGGTGAAATATCTTATTTTTGCAATAACCGCCTATTTAAAAAATAATGCATAGTTGCCTAAATCGTACTCCTGTGCAGTTTCTAAAATCGTACTGGTACGATTTACGCAACTGGCGTTATATCATATGCAACCACTGCAACTTCCTAATATTTTCAAATATTTTGTACGCTTTAGAAATCATGCCAAAAAGAATTTATGGTCAATGGACGGAAGAGAATACGAAAAATGCAATAGAGGCATACCGTTCAAAAAAATACGGATTCAATGAGTGCTGCAGGCGTTTTAATATACCAAAATCTACTTTCAAACGACATCTTGAGGGTGCAGTAAAAAGATCTTTATCATCAAAGAAAAGGAATGGAAATATCACAACATTATCAGAAGATGTGGAAGATCAACTTGTTGAACATATTATTCGTTTAGAATCATCGTTTAAGATATCAGGAGCTTGGCATATCAAATAGCGGAAAAAATAATTTGTCACACAAATTTAACCGAACAGTCCAGCTTGCTGGAAAAAAATGGTTTTATTCTTTTTTAAAAATACATCCAAATATTTCAGTAAGAAAAACTGAAAATACTTCCATGTGTCGGGCTAGGGGTTTTAATAGAGATGCTGTGAATCATTTTTTTTTTTAATTTATTAGAAACTACTGTCAAATCTAATGGTATTGATGCTTCTAGAATCTTTAATATGGATGAGTGCGGATTCTCTACAGTTCAAAAAATGTGCGAAAATAATTGCTGAGAAAGGAAAAAAGAGGATTGGTAAGGTGGTTAGCAGAGAAAGAGGAGCCAATACTACAATTGTGGTTTGCACAAACCCATTAGGCTTTTTTATTCCACCAATGTTTATTATTAGAATAAAACGATTAAATCCAGCATTAGGTAAAGGAACTCCTCCTGGAAGTTTAATAGAAGTTGCTGATCATGGGTTTATAACAACCGATCTTTTTATCAAGTGGTTGCAACATTTTATTTATAATGTGAAACCAACACTAGAAAAAAAGGTCATTTTATTACTTTACGGGCACACATCTCACACTAAAAACTTGCAAGCTCTGGAACTAACACAAGCTAACGGCATTATTTTATTGCAATACAACACACAGGCTACAACCATTGGACATTGGAGTTTTTAGACCAATGCAAAGTTATTATAACCAAGCTTTAGACCAGTGGATGACAAACCACGCTGGTCAATGTATTACGCAATATGATGTTGCAGCTTTAATAACTACAGCTTATTATAAAGCTGCCTCTGTTTGTAATGCAGCCAAATCATTTGAAGCCACTGGTTGTTGGCCAGTTAATCGCTTTTTATTTAGCGAAGCCGATTTTGTGGCTAGCGATTTGTTAAATAATGTGGCCAATGATATTCCAGCTGAATTCCAAACACCAGAAGGAAACACCGAAATAGAAGTTTTAGACAACGAAGTTGTAACTTTGGAAGATAATAGCAAAACCGATAATATGGCTAATTCTCTGATAGTTCCAATATCAGAGCTATCTCCCATTCCTAAAGCAACCATTAAGAAAAGAAGTGCTCAAACAGCCACTGAGCTGACAAGTACAAGCTATATAAACAGTCTGAGAGAGAAGAAAAAAAGTAAGCATGAATAATGCAATAACCAGTTCTTCCTCAGATATTCTAGTAAACATAAATGAAGAAGATTGGTATTGCATTTTATGTGATGCAATAAGATTAGAAAACATGATTCAGTGCATAGGATGCAAAACGTGGGTACATGAGGCTTGTGCAGAAGTGTCAAAAGAAGAAAGAATTTATTTATGTTGTAAATGTAATTGACATTTTTGTATTTTAAATGAGTTCTTTATGTTTTTTAGAATTTTTTTGTTTTTTTTAATATGTTTGTTAATTAATAAATATACCCTAGGGAGCCAAATCATATTGTTTTATTATAGATGCATGATATTATTATGAAGGTACGATTTAGGGGACTATGGAGTACGATTTGGGATACCGGTTTCCAAAATCGTACTTTTTCAGTGTCTTTAATAAGTATATTTTTCACAAATAATAAACATTTTTATCTATTTGATATGTTTTAAAATAATTAAATAAAGTACCATTCTAACATTTGCGTTAGTTACTTTTATATATAACGTTTCCAGTTTGGCAATTTTAAGCGATTTCCTTAAGTAGTACGATTATGGCAACTCTCTCCTAACAAACTTACTTCGAGGCAACAATTTAACACATGATTTAGATATTGCGACCTAATAATCAATATTATATGGAAAATGTATGAATTATTTATAAATAAATACAATTACAATGCAGATTATGCATTTTTGAAACAAGAGAACAGAATGAATTCACAAAATAAGATACTCTGTCCGCACTATTCACAAACACAAAATTCACTCATGTGCTCGTTAAACACGGCTGGGTATCGTCACCTCGGGGATGTCGGCCATTTTTATGTATTTTCTGGATAACGGCGTCCTTTTTGTTGATACTTTCGACGGGTAATACACATACCCTAGATGTGGCTCGTCGGGTGGTTCCTCCATCGGGTGTGTATATGTTTACAGTACGAACTATCCCATCGCTACCTGGATATAACTGGGAAATCCTACCCGTAACATATTTTGCGGGTGGTTCGTTGTCATCTCGGAGCAGCACCAGGTCCCCTACATTTTGTGTTTCCAGAGCTCTTTTCCACTTTGTTCGAGTTTGCAATTGGCATAAGTACTCTTTTGACCATCGTTGCCAGATGTGTTGGTGCATTTGTTGCAAGTGTTGCCATCGAGATAAACGATTTACTTTTATTTGACTTAAATCGTCGCATGGCAATAAAGTGATGACTTGGCCAATCAAAAAATGGCCAGGGGTTAGAAAGGTATAATCGTTTGGGTCATTGGACGTGGGTGTGAGAGGTCTGGAATTGAGTATCGCTTCAATTTGCGTAACCAGTGTACACAACTCCTCAAATGTTAATTTTGAATCTCCGATTACTCGCTTTAAATGATGTTTTACGCTTTTTACTCCCGCTTCCCACAAACCTCCGAAATATGGAGACCGTGGTGGATTAAAGTGCCATGATAAACCCTCGACTGCGAATGCATTAATTAATTCATTCTTATGATGGCTCGATCTTATATATACAAACATCTTTATTTCCAAAGAATACATACATATTTAATTTAATATACAATACATGAAACAATTTAAAAAAAATATATATTCTTAAGAGAAACGGCTACGACCGGAGGTCTTTCGGTCTGTCTTTGTCTAGTTAATCAACGACAGGCGTTGATTAAACCGTCATGATTACTAACTATCAATGTCTCGTCCTAATAAATTTGATGAAATGAATTGATGAGTAGTTAGTTAGAGGTGCTTAAATTTTGGAATTATGTTTGGGTCTCGAGGGATGTATAAGTGTTGGATGATGGGGGTTAGTGGCAAATTTTAGGGAGAGGATTTTTAGCCTTTCTTCAATGGTCAATGCTCTATTTGAAATGCCTCCCTTTGAACGATTTTATTTAATACAATTGTGGAATAACTTAACTCCGAGGTTGATAGTGGACCAATTTTTTTGTTGTTTTTTACTCGACTGTTAAATACAAATCGTAAACAATAAACTACGACTCTTTTTAACTTAGTAAGAGATGAGTATTTTTCGAATATATCGTTATTTTTTACGTTAGTTAACAGTATAGTTGACTTATTTTGCTTGTCAGGAATTAACTCATTTAAAATTTCCAGTTGACTTTGAACACAAATTGAATCAGATTTTAAAAATAATGGACCGTCCCACCATAAACTGTTATTAATTAATTTATATCCATCGGAACCACGAGATATCACATCTGCAGGATTTTGTGCTATATTAATATAATACCAATCATTTGGTGAGGTTAAGTCTTTTTTTATCGCAACGCGACTGCTAAGAAAAAAAATTAAATTGGTCTTTAATATTTTTAATCCATGCTAAGACTATCATGGAATCTGTATAATAATAAATTTTATTAATTTTAATATTACCTGCAGATTTTATTTTGTCTGCTAATTTGGATGCTAAAACAGCAGCGCATAATTCGAGACTGGGTATGGTCTGTTCTTTAATTGGTGCAATACGAGATTTCGCACAAAGAAGTTGTGTTTCATAATTATCATTCTTAAAATTTTGGATTCCAAGATATATGCATGCACCATATGCCTTCTGACTTGCATCTGAGCAACGCGGTATAGCTAACTGATTTAAATTGATTAAAGATTTAACAAATTCCTGCCATTAAATTTTAATTTCTTTGGGAATTAAGGAATCCTAATGAATCTGTAATTTCCACAACTGTTGAATTATTATTTTGGCAGTAATTACTATCGGGTTAATTAGCCCGAGCGCATCAAATAATTTTGCAATATTAGAAACAATTGCTCGTTTTGTATAAGTATTGTTGTCAAATTCTGGCATATGATATAATAGCATATCCATATTAGAATCCCATTTTAGTCCTAATATTTTGTTACTATCCATTTTATTTAACAAAAGAATTGTATCATCGTTGACATCATATAAATTTGTTAATAATTCATCAAGATTAGAATTAAACTTATTTAATTTAAAACAACCTTTATTTAAATTTGAAATGATGTCATCCCTAACTTTAGACGCAGTGGATTTATTATTAAATCCAGTAATTAAATCATCTATATAAAAATCGCGTTTCAATATCTCACACGCTTCTGGAAATTCATTTTTGTATTCATCAGCTAAAGATTTTTATTTTCGCGCCAAATAATTCTCTGCATTGATCTTTGTGACGGATTAATTAATATTTGACGGTACATTTTAGTAATGTCCGCACATAAAATGTATTTGAAACATCTGAATCTTAAAATTAAGTTAAACATCTTGCAAGGGTGGATCATTTAAAAGTATATTATTTAAAGAAAGTCCGTTGCCTGATTTCATTGAAGCATCGAATACGACCTTTATCTTTGTTGTTAGACTTTCTTTTTTTACAACCCCATGATGAGGAATATAATAATAGTTAACGCGGTCATCCGGGTTTGGGACCAGTTCCATGTGTCCCAAGGACTCGTATTACCTCATAAAATTAATGTATTATTTTTTAAATTCTAAATTGTGAAATCTTTTTAGCGCGATTTGTTTTGTCGGACCTACTTTTTTACACGGTTTAACAAAGGGCAGCGTAACTGTAAACCTCCCATTGTCATCCTTTTAACGGTTTCGAGAAAGTGCTGGTCAATGTTATTTATTTCTTTTATTTGAAATTCTTCACAAATGTCACTTGGCAAACATTCTATTTCCCAGAATTTTTCTAGATTGAATTGACATTTATTTTGATTTTTTGTGCTTAAATTACACTTAATAGTTGTAGTAGGTGGGGGATTTAGTCAAAATCCCCCACCTATTACCCAACCAAATCTAAATGTTCATTGCACAAAATTGTCCAAAATACTGGAGAAGCAATTAAAATATTTACAGGTGCAGGACAATTAAATTTGGGATAAGCTAATTCAATATTGTTATGTAAATTTAAGCACTTTATATCAAAAGGTGATTCTGGAATTAAACCAGTTATTTGTTTAACAACATAACAATCTAAATTAATTGAAAATGAACTCACTCTTGATTTGATCAAAGTATTAGTTTTTGCCTCTACGCAAGTTTGAATATCATTAATGCATTCTAATTTAATGCTAACGAGATTAAGTTTAGCGCCTATCTTCTTGGCAAATTCGTGTGTTATAAAATTTGATTGAGCCCCACTATCTAACAACGCGCGGCCACTTACATATGATTTAAATTCTGTTTCAACATTTACAACAGCTGTTGTTAAAAGAGCTTGAGACACATTCAATTCCTGACTGAAATTTACTTTTGAAGTACTCGCTTCATTACTTTCGCGATGAATTAAATGATGATGTGCTTTTCTACACTTTTTGCAGTTAGACCCAAAGCATTTATTTATAGAATGATTTGTCTTTTTTAAACATTTTATGCACAATTTACGTGATTTAATATGACTAAATCTATCATTAATTGATAACTGTTTAAAATCATCACTTTTTGCAATAAAATGAGGGCCTCTGCATAAACCACAAGAGGGCTGAACATTTTGATTTGCTTTTATTTTAACCTCTGAGAGAGTATCTAATTCGTTCTCGTTGCAATCCCATAAAGCGCATTTTTCCTTAATGAATTCATAAAATTGTTCAAAGGTTGGTAATTCATCTTTAGACAATAATCTATCCCATTCTCTACGTGTTACAGAATCTAATTTACTTCTAATTACGTAAACGATTAATGTATCCCTCGAATTGGTAGGCAGTTCTAATAATTTTAAAGCCCTAATGTGTCTAGAAAAACCTCTAGTTTTAATAATTCATTCGAATTTTCTTTCAATAAACTAGATCAATTTATGAATGCCGAAATATGGTTGCTAATTTAATTTAGGTTTATTATTAAATGCTTTAATCATTGCATTCGATGCCTCTTCGTAACTAGAAGAGCATATTTAAGACGAAGCAATGATTTCAGCTGCTTCGCCATTCAAAGAAGAAATTAGATGGTGACATTTTTTAGTATTTGTTAAATTTGCGCGATCATGAATGATTGACTTAAACGCATTATAAAATGGAAGCATTCTCCCGAAAATTTCGGTATTTGAATTTTGAGTAGTTCTGTTTCGCTGAAAACAGTACTTACATCATTGCTTATTACTCGATTTGACAATTATTTTTAATAAATGAATTAGCTAGGCCGATTAATTTCATATATTGATTTTCATAATCGGCAATAGCATTAGAATCCGATTTCGATTCGTCTAGATTTTCAATATTTTCTTGAATTTTAATAAATTCGTCCAAACTATCCTCAATACGGGATTTATATAATTTAATCGAATCAACATTAAAAGTTTCATCGGTCAACCCTTTTAAATGCGTTTCAAAACACGTTAAACTCCCTTTTAATGTCTTATGATGAATTTTAAGCTGATTAATTTTTTGACGAGACTCCATATTATTAACAAGTGAGGAACAAATTCATAAAACTTTAACAAATATGAAGCGATAATCAACAAAAGGAAGGGAAAATTAATGGAACTTACCTTTTACTTTAAAAAACGGCAATGTAGACCTGGAACGCCTTTGCTGTTTCCTGGACGGTCAATATAACTATCGGTGTCCTGGTTTCAATTTTCTTTCGAAGGACCAAAATGTATGTATTCGTGGGATATTAATAAAAGAGCAAGTGCACACTTGTAGTTTATTCTACTGACGACTGTCGACTCTGTTACAAAACTAATTTCTTACTTACTACCTAACCTACCCTTAATCTAAGAACCCGGGTTTATTGCCCCGGCGGTGGCCCAATGCCTGTCTGGCGAGGGCGTGGGCTTTAGCAGCAGTAATACTGCAAATTGCAACGGTTTGAGTCGAAATTATTTAATGAAAGGAAACGAAAAATAATTGTTACAAGGCTATCTGTAGACACGTGTTTCAGGATTTCATCCCTCATCAGTACAGCTCTACCCTGTAAGCCCTTAGATGTTTAACAATTTTTAATTAATTTTTACGTACCGTAAATCATTGCCAGAAATTTTCCTTGTTTAATTTCATTGTAATTTAAATAACTGCAAATGTGTTAATTATCTTTGTTTCATTTTATGTACTTTAAACTTTCTTTGTATAACACTAAATTTATTTTATTGTAACTATAGTTTCAACAACTTACACTTGTCATTATTAAACTAAATTTGTTTTTTTAGTTAGATGATGAAAAGTTAAAATTGTTGAAAATTGTGACTATATAAATAAAATAAACAAAGTTGAAGCCTCAGTTATTGACATATAAAGAATTTATATTATAAATCCATATGAGACCTGACTAAAAAAAACTTGTTAATAGAAACTATTTTGGAACAATAACACAATGTGCCATTTGTTGTCAAAATTATTAGTGGCATTAAGCTATTGTTCCAATTTATGATTCATATTAGTGTTTATAAACACAGTAAAACATTCGTTCAACCAACTTCGTCAAAGTATATGGAACACACTGGTCTGATGAGGTCCGATAAACCGAAATAGCCATCACCAGTTGTCTAAACCCTAGATGAATGGTGGTTGGACGATTAATTTAATAAAAACTGTTTAAGCTTTACACAAATAAAAGTACCTATTATCTCTATAGAAAATAATCCTTCATAAAAAAACGGTGTATTTATAACTCTGGTGTAGTTAGCAAAAAGTGTCATTTCTTTCGGATCATCTTTGCGATATTCCGTTAATTTAATTCCACATATACTTCCTCCTATATTCATCAATCTATTCCCGTAGAATATCTCAGGCTTAAACATGCAGAAAAAATAATCTAAACTAAGTGTAAATAAAAAAATATTTTCTTACCGGGAATTTTTGTTTTTTATCCATTTCGATTTCGATTGTATATAAAGAATTATTGCGCTTATATTGCAAATAACAGTTGAAAATCACATTAGAATCACTGTGCACTATCTTTTGGATAAACGGTTCGTTGGCTAATACTTTCACCGTAGTATGTCCCACTCCGATATCACCATCTGTGTTAATTTATAAAATATATTTACATTTTATCAAAGTTATTAATTATTTTTTCATTACCAGTATTTCGATAAAAAGTAGAAAGCAGCAAAATCACTGTTGCCGCGTTCATAATTAGTGTTTCTGTATACAGTGTCTCGTAAGATATCGCAACGAATCATTTTTATTTTGGATTATTTGAATGTTTTTAATTGTCTTATCAGAGTCCTTCTATAATTGAATACTTATACAATTTGTAATATTTTGTAGTGAGATAACAATAAATATTATCTATATAATTTAGATAAATGGTACACACATATATTGATTAGAAATATTTTTTTCTGTATTACATTAATCTAAGTAAGAAAATCAATTGAAATGCATATTTAAATTAAAAATATGTATAAATCAAGAAACGCACGATAAACTAAAAATGTACTTTAATAGTAATAAATTTTAACAGATGTAAAGCCCAATTACAGAGTAACTAAACAAAATATGTATGAAAATAATTAACAATAAAAAAATAAAATGAAGACAATATAAAAATAATTAAATAAAATGAAACAAAGATGATTCACACATTTGCAGTTATTTAAATTACAATGAAATTAAACAAGGAAAATTTTTTCTGGCAATGATCAATAAAATTCGATCAATCCCGTTTTCCAACTGCAAAAAATTACTTACACTGTAAGTTTTACAAACATCTATTGAAACAACTACTTCCCGAGCATTTACCCCGCCGGACATTGGATCACATAATAGATATTTGTTGTTGCATAGCAGCCCTACTGCGAATTGCAACGGTTTGAGTCGAAATTATTTAATGAAAGGAAACAACAAATAATAATTGCAAGGCCATCTGTATCGAATTTTATTGATCATTGCCAGAAAAAAAATTCCTTGTTTAATTTCATTGTAATTTAAATAACTGCAAATGTGTGAATCATCTTTGTTTCATTTTATTTAATTTAATTGAAAACAATGCTGTTTTTTCTCACGCCGAGTCGATATTATTTTTTGCTCGGAGCCGATAAATCCGCTCAATGCGCGCGTCCTTCACCGCGATCACTTCCATCCGCGATCTCGTTGAAGACGGTACGTAAAAATTAATTAAAAATTGTTTAACAACTAAGGGCTTGCAGGGCATAGCTGTACTGATGAGGGATGAAATCCCGAAACACGTGTCTACAGATGGCCTTGCAATTATTATTTGTTGTTTCCTTTCATTAAATAATTTCGACTCAAACCGTTGCAATTCGCAGTAGGGCTGCTATGCAACAACAAATATCTATTGTGTGATCCAATGTCCGGCGGGGTAAATGCTCGGGAAGTAGTTGTTTCAATAGATGTTTGTAAAACTTACAGTGTAAGTAATTTTTTGCAGTTGGAAAACGGGATTGATCGAATTTTATTGATCATTGCCAGAAAAAATTTTCCTTGTTTAATTTCATTGTAATAAAAATAATTAGAACTTGTAGCGGTGCTTTGTAAAGATGTATTTATATAATTACATATGTACAGCAATATATATAACAATGATAGATGTCAGTGCGTAGGGTGGATCATTAACGAAGTTAAAGCATCGGCCGGGGGTTGTCCACGACGGGAAGCGGCTTCCTTGAATTCTGCTAATCTTCTTAATGATGTGTAGCGAGAAAACGTCCACACAAGGGATCGGATTCTAGATTATAGTAATCTTCCTAGTTCGTGATTTCTCGAGAAACTGCCCGCACAAGGGATCGGTCTTCTCAGATACGTTTTCACAATGAAGTTTGCTAAAAACAGCTTCTGACCTCACAAGGGTTCGGAACGACTGCTGATATGCCGGGGTGTATAGCTGTTTATATAAGTGACACAGCAGATGGTCCTCCCTTCTTTGGTGCTTGTACCAGCGTGGGGGTGCGGTGCACAGTGGGACAGATCAATGGAAAAAGTGGTCATCGGGATTTTTCATGTCACCAAAAGCAGTAAATGTTCATACGGAGTTAATATCATAAGAATTTGATTAAATAAACGTCAATCATTTGAATTTCTTAAACATTTTATGGGTTATCTAATTATTATACAGGGTGCCCCATTACTAGCTTCTCGCAAGATATCTCAGCTATTATCAGAGACAAGAAAAAATTTTCTGCCCAAAATTATATAGTTTGAAAAATAAAATAATAAAATAAAATTATTTTCAATTATACAGGGTGTCCTATTATCAATATATTATTGTTGTTATTAATCTTGTTAATTTTAAATTTCATGTTTATATAAATTTTAGATATAAATATTATCACAGTTACTTAAATATAGATGATTTTCATTCTTGTAGGCTGCAATTTTAAACATATGTGCAAAAATAATTTGTTAGAGAATTAAGAAATTATTTTTTCACATTTCAAATTAAGATAATAAATTTTACTCAAGAAATAATATTATAATGTGGATATTTTATATACAAATAATATGCAGAGAAAACTAATCTTAGTTATTCCTATATTGTTTGGAAAATGTGAAGTAGAAGATTAAAAAAATAAATATTCCTAAGAGTATAAAACGAAAAGAGAAACTATTTAAATGATGCTTTTCCTAATTCATGGGTGGGAAGAAATGGACCAATCCTATGGCCAGCTAGATCACCCGACTTATCCGTTTTAGACTTTTTTCTGTGGGGTTATGTGAAGAACAAAGTGTATCAACAATCATATCAATCCGTGGAGGATCTTAGACTAGCTGTACTTGAAACATTTTATTCTATTGACAGAAGAAAAGTCAAAAAAGCCACAAATTCGATTTTAAAAAGATGTACTTTATGCCATAATAATAATGGTGGACTTTTTGAGCATCTTATGTAATATTTAAAAGTTTCTTCTATTATTATTTTGATAAATTCGGAATTATTTTACTTTATGTTGCTTTTGACAAATCGAAAGAAAGATAATAAATTAAATATTGATTTCGTTGCTATAAACAACCGCAATTGTTTTACTTTTGTCTTTTTCATGGCTAACTATTTTTTGGTGTATAGTAAAATTAAAAACGACTCAAACTTATTTTATTTTAAAAATAACTATAGTATATGTTATATCGGATTAAAGGGAAAAAATAGTCCTTTTAATAAAGTCATAGCCAACTATTGTTTCAATTTAAAAAAAGGTAAGTTTGTGCCATATCTCCCAAAATATGGGTGAATTTTTTTTTTATTTTTTGTTATTAATCTTTGTAAAATTTTCTACAACTTTGTCCCTTACAGTTTTTTTTTCTATCTATGATAATAATAGAGATATATTAATTTCAAAAAAAAAATGACACATTTTACTTTTTTCAAAATATCTAGTTACCCTTGATTTTTTCAAATATTTTGAAAATGTCATTTTATTCGTCTTATAAAACTACACTTCTTTCCCCATTTAACCGTTTTTCTATCTCTTATAGTTTCCGAGATCCCCATAGAGAACATCGAAAAAAACTCACCCTGTATACAGAAATGTTCACATCGCTATGTAGTAACTATATTGGAATATAGCGATTTCTATATAGTTACTATATATAATTTCTTCCTGGGTAATACAATATTTATTTTACATTTTATTAAATAATGACCGGTTGCGCCGTTTTCAAGTTAAATGGTACTTAGTAAAGTGCCGCAAAAAAATTAAGGGAAGCTTAAATACTCACACCATTGCACCGCGTGCAATCAATCTACACTTAGTTCAGTATCGCTTTTTTTATATTAAATTGATTTTTTATTATTTTTTTTTACTTTCATGTTTGTATGCATATAATATTGCGCATAATAAAGTTATTTATATCTACAATATATAATTTTATTATGATTATTAATTATTGTTAATTCATTATTATTATAATGCAAAAATTTAAATAAACCGCCAGAAAAATTTAAATTTAAATTAACTACCATGATTTAAAATTTGGCGCCTGCGTTTTATTGGCCGACGGTGGCGCCGTCTTTATGTGGTGTATATTGAAGGGTCTCAACCGTTTCACATGCGAGTTTTTTTAATAATCGAGATACGATACTTTGTGAATCGGTTAACAATCACCCTCACCCAGAAACGAAAACGGTCGTATACGCAACGTTCGTATGGCCCTTTTCTACGATTCATTTTTCTTGTGTCCATTTCGTTCTCGCTCCCGGGCGATTTTAAATCGGCATTTTGTTATGATAAATATCTTTTAATTATTATCTATGGTTTTCGCTTGGATAACAATTCGATACAAAGAAATATATGCCTATTTTCTTTTTAATTTTATAATGTTGGCAGTTTTCGAAGTGATGAATTTTCTGTGTAAATTAGTTTGGACGCAAGGAAATCGCGACCTCCCCTAAAATCGGCGTTCATGATGCGTCACTAGAGCCAGTGCGAGCAACAAGTGTCCGTTTATTTTCACCTTTTTTTATTTAGTTTTACATTCCACCTTCATTTGAAAGCGTTTAATTTCGCCGCCCCGGCCCGCCCCCCGACGCTTCAACAAACCGGCAGGTAAGCCCGCGAATCGCCGAAAATCAAAACCCCGCCAGGCTCATCCACCATGTTGTGACTTTTTAGACCAGGGGGCCGTTTTTAACAATACAGCACTAGATGCGGGCATTTTCCGTGAGAAAACGATGACAATGTCGCCGAAAAGCAACGGAGTAAAGAAATCCCCGCCGAAAATCAAGCAGAAATCCGTCGAGAAGAACACACCTCAAAATGGTGGCAGCGCAAAAATAAACAGCGTCGATCCGAAATACGCGGTGCTCGCCGCGTTGGGTTTGGTTCCGATAACGCCGTTGCTTTACAAAGTTAATTTCCGCGCTGTTGAGACGAATAACAACAACAATAAAAGCTCCTCGCGGACTTATGAGGATTTAAAGGATTCGACTTTACGGTGCGAAGAATGTGATGTTTACTTCGACTGCAAATCTTCGTTAAAAGCTCACTGCGTTGAGGAACACCAGCACCCCCTCAAGTATTACTGTAAGATATGCTCTAAATTATTCACGTCTAGGGTTATTTTACAAAGACACAAGGATGCTATTCATAACGGGCAGAAACCTTACACGTGCACTATTTGTCCGTTGAATTTTGTATGCTTGGAAGCATTAACCGCGCACGTAAGACGCCACAATGGAAAACTCCCGTACACGTGCAGGGTGTGCCACCTGGGCTTCGAACTCTATCAGGATTTAAAAGAACACAAACCGATCCACGAGTTAAAGAGAGCCCCCCCGCTTCCTTCCTCGAGGAAAATGCACACTTGCAAAATATGTGATCGTCAGTTCCGTAAGCCTTGCGATTTAGAACGGCACGTCAGAGTCCATACAGGGGAGAAACCGTTCGCTTGTTCGGTGTGCGGTAATAGGTTTCAGCAAGCGCACAACTTGACCAAGCACATGATCATACACACCAAAGAAAAGCAGTTCGAGTGTGATCTTTGCAAGAAGATCTTCGGTAGGAGTGATGTCCTCACCAGGCACATGCTGACACACGCCGTGCATAAACCGCACCAGTGCGACCTGTGCCCGCAGAGTTTCACCAGGGCGTCACAGTTGGTGGATCACATGGGGAAGAAGCACACGTCGGAGGGAGCGAAGAAGAAGGAGAAGAAAACACCTAAGAAGAGGGTGGTTGAGAGGGCTGAGAAATCTTGATTGCATGCCGGAATGTATTTTTCTATTATTTTATGACATTGATTTACACTAAGTGCCTTGAAGGAACGAGAAAGAGTATTTTCAGATTTGGTGTTGAATGTCTTGAGGCATGAAAGCGTAGTACAACAACCAAATATAAAGAATCAAGCATTTTCATTTTAAAGCTTTTACAAATTATATTGATTTTTTAATTTAATTTATATATATATTTTATTGATTCTAATAATAAAAAAAACTTTTTTTTTCAAATTAGGACAGTGAGGAAATAATAGAATATTCAATTAAAAAATCGTCTTCCAATCAATTGAATAATTAAACTAAATAAAACACGATGAGAATAATTTTTGATATAATCTTTACTGTTTAAGTTAGGTTTATATACATTTATATATACACTTAATATAAGGAGTCGGACGTAAAATTTTGTTTTCACTACAGTGAAATGAATACATAATTTAAGTTTAAACGATTTACAGCGTTTCTCAATTGTATTTCATGATATATCGAATATGATTTCCTTTATCTCAATCAATTTTCCCTATTTATCAAAACTATTCCATGATTCATTAGATTTTACAGCTAAGAGCATTGGACATCTTTTTCTAAGATTTGCGCGGATTACACATGTAAGTATGAGCAAGGAAAAGCATATATGTTCGCTTCTGCTTCCTCTTACTTACGTGTGTAATCTGTGCACACCTTAGAAGAGTAAATGCCGTGTAGCATATGCAAATTCTTGAAGCAAGACAAGGATAAAGAAACCTAACATCCACTGAACCATAACAAACCGCATATATTTGTAAACGGCAAGAAATTCTCTATTTAATGGTGTCACCAAATTGATAATACGAAGATAACTGTCAAGTTAGCGATAGTCAACTTTTTTTTTTTTTCAAATGACACCATATCTATTTTTTGTTCAATTCGGATAGCGGGTACTTTCCTTCACTCGAATACCCACCATAATTATCGCTTCGCTAATTAAAAAAAATGAATAAAATAAGAATATATATATAAAAAAAATAGGATTAGCGTTGAATGTCGTAAATTAAATCGTGATGTTTTGAAATGTGTCTGCATTCAATGAGTCTTGCATAGAGAGGAGTTATGTTTAGAAGTAGGTGGTGGGTATTTTGAATACTTAATGGAACAATTTATTGATTTTTTTATAATTTTCGTTTTTTTTTTTTATAACATAAACCGATTTGGATATTTTCTTATTTTATTCATTTTTTTCTTAGCTAAGCGTATAGTTGTGATGGATATTTGGGTGCAGGAAAGTGCCCCCTATCTGAATTGAACAAAAAATAGATATGGTGTCATTTGAAAAAAAGAGTTGACTATCGCTACTTTGACAGTTGTCATTGTATTATCAATTTGGTGATACTATTAATTAGAGAATTTCCAACCGTTTACAAATTTATATGGTTTGTTATAGTTTACTGTCAAAATAAATAAAAAATGAACGAGGTGAAAAACCAAACTGAATCACCCTGTATATAATTACAAATAGCATCAAAGTTAAAAAGCGTTCCATTTATGAATTACGATGCATAACGTAGTAGAAGCCTTCTCCGTTAATAGCTTAACAAATAGCATCATCAACAATTTTGGGTCTACAAGATGGACAACCGAGAATCATCGTTTTGTCCACTAAAGGAAGGCGAACTTGTCCCGTTTATGAGTACATGAAACGAAATTAATTTAATAAAATATCGAACCACTATTCTTCCTAGGGTATGGATAACTGGCGATGGCCATTTTGGTCTTTCGAACCTCGCCAGATCAGTGTGTTCCATGTGCAATGCCTTATATATTTGACAACGGAAAATATATTTAAGATATAGTGAATTTCATTTGATGAATCGTGAAATACAATTGAAAAACTTTGTAGTATTCAATTTCTGTTCTATCGTTACGATTAGGAGAACATTTTATTATATACAATTCAATTTTATTTTGATGGTAAGGACATGAATTTATAATTTACATTAAAATGTTCTATTAACCCATTAAAGACCATGGCATTTTTTTATATATAAAGGAAATACTGTTTTAAGTGCAAAGTACTACCTGGAAAAAGCAATTTTTAAAAAATCTAACAGTTCAGGTTTACGATACACACAAAGATATAAATAAATCTCAATTATTGTAAATAATAACGTTTTTATATTATTTGCTATAACTTATATCCAGTGATCTGTTTATATATCAATGGATGTTAATGGGTTAAACTTTATTTAATTTTTATTTTACTTCAAAAAATGTTTTGGAATTTATTTTCATTTTACTAAAATCTTTATAACATTTAACATAAACAATTTTCCAATGAATACTTTGAAAAATCTGAAAACAAAATTCTATGTCTCGAATGTAGTAATAGTGCAATTGGTATATTTGTTTGTTTATTTAGAGTACAATCATGATTTTAATGTTATACACTATGTTCAATTACAATTTGTTAGTTTATTATAGTTATTATTATAATACTATAGAAGTATGCTTATTGATTTTATTAATTATTCCAAGCAGTTATATTGACAGGGGTAATCATTTTACTTGAAACTTCTAAATTTCTAGAGAAACGTGCTTTTATGTTAAAAAAATATTTTATTACATTGATTGCTCTCAGCAGACACCACTGGTTATGAATTTTAGGAAATTAACTAAACCTATAATTTCCTAAAGTTTATAATCATCAATAACTGAGTTTTTCAAACGGGTTAGTCCCATCTTTGAGACTGATAGAGTTTGCTGAACGCAGCTATTTTTTAATATTTATCATTTTGTGAAAACACAATATTTGTTAGAGAAGGACAAAGTCGATCTTTCAAATCTTTTTTGTTATTGCAAAATGGAGTATATGACAATTTTCTTAATGTTATTTATAATATTAATATTGGGAAGTGTTTCGTATTTATTAATAAACTCCAATTTATTAACTTTAGCTACTTAAAATTGGTTAATCAGAAATACTAAATTATCTAGTTGGTCAAAACTAAGGGCCGATTCACAATCGCCCAAGAGCAGAATGGAAACAGAAAAGATGAATCATAGGATTTATGTGCATCAATTCATAATTGTCCAGGAAGGGGCTTTATGAACATTCTGTATACGATCCATGGGAGATTCTGAATCAGGAAATGAAGAACAAGACAAGATTATTTTATATACATATTGTAACTTTTTTTATTTATTTTAAATAACAAGACAAAGTTTCAATATGTAACTTTGTTTAATACATACTGTACAGAGTGTCTTATCTTCAATAGTTTCTTCAAGTAAAGTACCATTAATAGTAAGCTTCCAGGCATCAATTTTAGTGCTAATGTCATGTACCTTACGAAAATTTGTCTATCTTCAATTGATTTCGAGTTCAAAAGTCAAGTTTTGCAAATTTAAAAATATTAATATGACAGTTTTATTAAAAAAAGATATCTACGTGCAGTAAAAACATTCATAAGGCACTTTTTTTTAGTAGAATACACTGTTTTTCTTAGATTTTGTCTTAAATTTCAACAAAAATTGACGACGAAGTTGGCATTGCAAATCTAAAGTCATGTGTGAACTAAAATCACACCCGCATGCGTAAAGTACTGGTTGTCATGTTGACCAGCATTTCACGCGTGTGATCTTAGTACAGACATGACTCGAGACTTCGAACACCAACTTCGTTGTCGATTTTTGTTATACAGCTAATATAAAATTGTATATTTTCAAATGCAAATCATAGTTGGCTGTAACTTCAAATTATTGCGTTTTTTTTCTTTTAAAATATATACAGAGCTTTTTTATCAGGAAACATAAAAAAACGTGAGTCAAATGCAGTGAATTGATTAATGTAAATAAATAAATAAAATGTATGTTTGTTTAGTTGCCTATAATATGAAATTAACACACGTGTCAAACCTTTGACTATATAAATTTTTAAGAACGACAATGAATGACATTTTGCATATGGTTTTTCATTATTTGAAAAAGCCATACTTAAGAATATGACACAAAATAGCGAAATTTTACACTATTAAATAATGGAACAATAAGTAAACAATATCTTATGACTTTTTACTTCCTTTCTTCATTTGTTTTCATGGCAATCTAAGATAGTTTCATAAAATTGTTTATAACTTTGCAAAAATGCAAAAGAACCTAAACAAACTATATATATTTGGAATTTAGGAAAAAAAAATGTTTCCAATAATGTCATTTTCAACTATAGTTACAATTAAAAAAAAAGAAGTTTGAGGTTATAACTCAAAAACTAAAAATGTGATAACATATTCGAAGTCAGCATAAAATGTTGCTGTGAGAAAGTTGTTATTATATTTTTCTATTCTTAATAATAATAACCCTTGAAAAATGACATCTTCTCTTAAAATAAAAAAGTTTTCCGTATGTGGCACCACCAAAATGGACCACCCTGTAGAGTGAAATCCCATTATTGAAACAACTAGATTCCATTTAATTTTTGCTGCTAGCACAATTTCTTAAAATTATTCTAACATTTAAGGAATGTCCCTTACTTTATGATAACCCCATATCTTTGATGAAGACAAGTAATAGAATTATTTACATTATATGATTTCCTTATTATTATACATAAAACATGATTATCTTGTTCTGGAATTGACTATTGACCACAGGTTTTTCCATCTAACATTTTTTATGTATTTTAAATAAAGCATTATTCTCTAGAAATTAAGTAATCTCAATTCGGATGATTTACTCTACTTTTTTTATATTAAGTTTTATCATTGAAATTCATTAGACTGTTATTATAATGAATGATATTTATATTGGAGTTGATTTGATACAATTTATTCCCTTGAAAATAAGCCCTAATAGAGTACAATATAAAATGGGGCTTTTCTATGGGCGTAATGTATTTTATTTTTAATAGTTTTCTTATTGAATTAAATAAAAAGAATATGAAAATAATTTCGAAGATATTTGTTGGTGAGTACGTGAAGTAATATAATAATATTTTATTCCTTTCTTCACTTAAAAAAAATTAAGAAAGGAATAAAATATTATTATATTATATGAAAATAATTAATAAATTATTTCCTCTTTAGCTGCTGTGACATTTTGACTTATGTTATATAATTACTTTAAAACAAATGTTCAACAATGAACATTAGAAAAATTTGCAACTGCATTTTTCTATTATTGTTTTCCGATTAATCATGTTATAAGTAAGGATTAACACATTTAGCCATTATGTACTTTAAGGGTACACTTACTTAAGGCTGCGATCCCCAATACGTTTTCGTTTTAAGACATTAACAATTTTATAAAATTATAAAAAAAATAAACATTATATACAGGCAGATAGCTTATTTACTGGTGAATATCAGATAATTTTTATTTTTTAAAAACAAAAAAGTAAAAAAAAATATTTTTTCAAAATTAATTTAACTTACAAAAATACATTTAATCTATATTAAATATATCTGTTTATACGTGAAAAGTCTTCCTCTTAATATCCATATTTAATACAATCATAATGTTATTATTTGTATACTCCTTCATCCTGTAAAATAGTTAATGAGAACAAATTTAGTTCGACGCCATCATTTTTATTGTGGAGCAGTATCTAGTAGTTCAGATGTTTACCGCTTGGTTGAAAAATCAAAGTTGGAATAAAATAAAAACACACATTTTATAAAAACCACTGCACGCTCTGTCATTAATCGCACCGATTATTAGGCGTAAAATCGCAACCTTAATCTCAGCCAAAAACCAGTGTTTTTCGATATTTTTTTAAGGCATAATAATTTTTTAACATGTAAAATCTACAGACTATATAGAATCAATTCAGATTTTGAAAAATAAATTTTTACTACTGTACTTCGAATGTTTATAAGGAAAACCTTATTTATTTTTTATGAGTATGATATTTAGGTATTGCATCCATTCCCCAAAACAAATATTTTACATTTATGGCATAATGGAGCCTTGTTTCTGTCAGGAGGCTGTGGTATTAGTGTTCACATTACTCATGTTGTATGAATGCTAGTGCCGGGCATTATTGTATGTATCCAGAAAAATACTGTACTGACCCAACTATAATAAGCTAATAAGTACAATTTATTAAATGTGTTAATGATTATTAACTGATTAATGGGAATATTTTATTCGTAATCTCATTAAGGGGGTATTCATTCTTTTTTTCGGCCTACTTTAACTATTTTTAAGATGTTTTTCTTGGAAACAGTAATTGATTGACTTTATTACTTCTGTAATGTTTTTTTTATTAATATATTGAAAAAGAAAATTTTCTCTATCAATTATTTTTTCTAAGAAAGAATTGATAGATTTTCTTATTTCTGAAGTTGTTATTAATGTTTTGAAAAAGACAATTTTCTCTTACCATTACTATTTTTAAGAAACAATTGGTCTTATTGCTTCTGTAATGTTTTTATTAATGTCTTGTAAAAGAAAAGTTTCTCTATCAATTACTTTTTCTAAGAAACAATTGATATATGATCTTATTTCTGTAATGTTTTTATTAATGTCTTGAAAAAGAAATGTTTCGCTATCAATTATTTTTTCTAAGAAACAATTGATAGATTTTCTTATTTCTGTAAAGTTGTTATTAATGTTTGGAAAAAGATAATTTTCTCTTACCATTACTATTTTTAAGAAACAAGTGACCTTATAGCTTCTGTAATGTTTTTATTAATGTCTTGTAAAAGAATTTTTTTCTCTCAATTACTTTTTCTAAGAAACAATTGATATACTTTCTTATTTCTGTAATGTTTTTATTAATTTTTTAAAAAAGAAAATTTTCTTTATCAATTACTATTTCTAAAAAAAAAAAAACAATTAATAGAGTTTATTACTTTTGTAATATTTTTATTAATGTCTTCTAAAATACATTATTTTTCTTTCAATTACTATTTCTAAGAAACAATTGACAGAAGCTTTATTACATCTGCAATGTTTTTATTAATTTCTTGAAAACTCTTTGGAATTTTGTCAACTTTTTTTATGAGCTCTGAAAAATAATGCTTATTAAAGGAAGGCGCTGGCTGCCCTTTGCCCCAAATTTAGCACTATAGTTATCCGAAAAAAAAATCACTTTCGAATTTTAATCAGCATTAGGTATGATATGGTTGGAACTACAATAGTGTTTAACATTTTTTTATGAAAATTAAAAAAAAAAGAAAAGCCAAATTGTTTTTTTTTACAATGAAATTAAACAAGTAAAATTTCTGGCAATGATCAATAAAATTCGATCTCTTTTTCCAACGGCAAAAAATTACACTGTAATTTTTACAAACATCCAATCAAACAACTACTTCCCGAGCATTTACCCCACCGGACATTGGATTAAAAAATAGATATTTGTTTGTTGCATAGCAGTACTACTGCGAATTGCAACGGTTTGAGTAGAAATTAATTAATGAAAGGAAACAACAAATAATAGTTATAAGGTTATCTGTAGACACGTGTTTCGGGATTTCATCCCTCATCAGTCTGCCTTGTAAGCCCTTAGTTGTTAAACAATTAATTAATTTTTACGTACCGTCTTAATTATTGTAACTTGTTTATTTAATATTAAATAAATAAGGTTCTTCTTACATATATTTTATATAATTGAGTTGTGTGAAAGTTGACTAAAGTATAAGAAACAAAAAAAAGCGAAGAAAAGTGTGCATTCTTCACTTTTTTTATTTTTAATACCAGATGTACATTTCGATCACGATGTGATCATTTTCAACCATTCTTGAAACACTTTTTTTTTAAATACTTTTCAAGTATGGTTGAAAATGATCACATTGTAATCGAAATGTACCGTCTAAATAAGAAAGGTCACCGGCTATATCTCAGGAACTAAGACTCCTAGAGCTTTCAAATAAAAAATGTGACAATGAGAAAATGTTGGAAATAAATTCCAAGTTCGTATCTCTTCCAGTAGGGGGCGCAATGAACAGTCGAACAATAATACTGGAATTATCTCAAAAAAAAGTTAAAATAAAGGCATCATAAAACTACACTTTTTAAAATCATAATGAGTTTTATAAAACAAAATTGTTACAGAAAATTTTTTCTTACTCTTGAAATAAAGGGTGGGGGAAGGTCCAAATTTATAAAGAGCAAATGTCAAATATCAATCTTTTTTTTAATCACACTGATTAAAATAATTGACAACAATCACAAAAATAAGTAATTCAGTCGCCGATAGGCGGTGCTAAGTTAAAAAGAATAAAATTTTCCTATTTTTATTACAAATTTCAAATGGAATAATAAATTTTTAGTATTAATAAAAGGAAGGACAAAAAAATAAGCATCCCCACTATTTGCCAAATGTTCAGATTTTTATTTTTGGGGCAAATTAAAAGATATTTTTATCAGGCCTATAATAAAAAAAAATATATATATTTTTTTTATCTGAAATGCAAAAACTTCAGGTATTGCTAAAGTGGATGTCACTGTTTATTTAATTGTATAAAATTATATGATTGTTAAATATGACGGTGGACTCATTAGATAATTTGAAAAACAAAATTTTGATATAAATTTGGCGTTTAAAATGTTTTTCCATTTGGTTTTAATACTATTTCCACCTATATTATAAGAAATATTTCATTATTTAAAAAAGGAGAAAATCATTATTAAAATTAAAAAGCTCCCCCTACCTGTGACAAAATAATTTAATTTTGTTATTTTAGTTATAATTTTATTTATTTCAAATTAACACATAAAATTATTAAAATTTACATTAATAATTTTTAATTCTAAAAATTCTTTTAATTATAACTTATGATAGGATTTAGATATAGACTTCCGGTTTCCACTAAATTTCTTACTTTTTAATCCTCTTTCTACGAACACTAAGAAAAATATATCATTCCATTTGAAATTTTTAAGAAAAATGGGAATATTATCTATACTTCAAGTTGGCGCCACCTAGCGGCGACAAAGTTAATTATTTTTCTGATTGTTGCCAATAATTTTAATCAGTGTGATACGTTCTTTCGTATGACATTAAATTAATTAAGATTGGTTAAAAAACAAAAGAGTTATTTGATATTTGCTCGTTGCAAATTCCGACCTTCCCCGCCCTTTATTTCAAGAGTAAGACAAAAAATCTGTAACATTTTTGTTTCATGAACTTATCATGATTTCAAAAAGTGTAGTTTTATTATGTCTTTATTAAACTTTTTTAAGATAATCATAATATTACTAGTGATGGGCAAGATCGATCAAAAAAGATCGACTGCTCGATCCTTGCAGGTGATCGAGCCGCTCGATCTTCATGAGTGGCTCGACCTTTTCGGAGTGAATATTATGTCATGTAATGCAGCTTGGCTCAAGCAATGATTGATCGAATCGATCATTGAATCACACCATTTCTTTATTTTATTTACTAAATACAATTGTAATTTAACAAACAGAAATACAGTAAAAATAAATAATATGTAGAAAATGACAAATTCAGTATGTTATTTCTTCTAGCATCTTAATTCTTTCGTAATTCACTATTATTGAAAGAGCGTAATTGACGATTTGTCGACGTTCACATATTTTTTGCAGCCTTGCTGATTTCTTTATGTTTCTAAGATGTGTTATTTTTTTTAATGTGCTTTTTACGGATAATTTTTCTGTGCGGAGGTGGATTAATTTGATTTTAAAAGAATAATTTTACAGCGGTGGTTTTTCGAAGAGGTATGGATTAAGGATTTAGGGTTGGGAGGGCAGCCGGCACGCCGCGCCCACTTAGGCCATGAACTCTGACCCATTGTAGTGCCTCCCCATCGAAGAGGTAAATTTTTAGAAGGGTTGTGATTTTACAGATACGTTTTAATATGAATAACAAGTAAATTTTAGTTAGAGTGTGAGTAATTTTTTGGGGAATGCTTTTTGCGGTGGATGATTTTATATGATTTTCACGGAATAATTTTATAGGGCTGATTTTGAAGAAGGGTTGTAATTTTCCAAATACGTTTAACATCATAGTTTTCTAAGAAAGTGATTATCCATGGGTTTTTAAGGGTTTTATGATCAACTTAATCGACTCGATCTGTTTGATCCTCCTGATCAGCGCTATCGGATCGATCTTTCTTATCAGCTCGATCCTTGCGTTCGGCTCGATCTTTACAATCGGCTCGATCCATGCGATCGACTCAATCTTTTACGATCGGCCCGATCTTTCTGATCAGCTCGATACTTCGACTGATCGATCATTGATTGATCGATCTTGCCCATCACTAAATATTACTTTTCGACGTTCATTGCGCCCCCTACCGGAAGTGTTACGAACTTGAAATTTATCACTTTCATTAACATTTTTTTATTTGAAAGCTCTATCACTCATAGTTCCTGAGATATAGCCGGTGACCTATCTTATTTAGACACCCTGTACATCTAGTATTAAAAATTAAAAAAAGTGAAGACATTTTCTTCTTATAATCATTTGAAAAATAGTAATAACATTTTTTTTAATGTGAAGTATTTACTGGAAAAATGAGTTGCATAAAACTGCAGACACAAGTGAAACTTTTTTTCATTTAAAGAAAAATATTTTATTGTAAAACAAAGAAAAAATAGAAAATATGTTGCAGTAACTAAAGAAAAAATAATTATTAAATTGAGTCAATTAATTATTTTCAATTTTGTTTATTTGATTTAATTAAAAAAAAAACAATATCTCCTTACTTACAACTTACTTTTAGTAATATTTGATTAAAGCATTCAAGAAGTAAGCCTTAGATATTGATAATTTACATTTCTTGCCAAATTTTTCTTATGATGTTGCTACTAATTATTATCCTTACATGTACCTTTTTTGAAATTCTATTTTAAGCCAGTTATTTAATATCTAGAATTTCGTTATCGTATTTGTTCGATTGTGTTTGAACATACTGTAAATTTTAGTAATAATTATTTTTAAGCTGATTATTATACAATAGATGGGTGTATATAAATATGCTTAATTTTACGTTTTTATTTTACGATTAAAACTGTAGTTTTATTTTTTCTCTCATTTTAGGATGATAGTGTATATAGGGAATATATGAATAATCGAGGCTCTTATTATTTTTATACGGAATTGGTTTCCATAAACTTTTATACATTGTATGAAATAAAAAATAAAGTAATACTAAGTACAAATATTGGCAGATTATTTTAAAATGACATGTGTATTTTGTGTTTGCTTTATGTTCTTCCTTGAATATTAGGTAGTGTGTGAAATTAACAATAATCAAGTGCATCCAAAATACAGTCCACTTCAGTCTGGCCAGACCGAGAAGAAAGAGGAATTACATCGGTAAGTGTCCCTCTTGACTTATCAAGGTTTGCCAATGCTAGTTTCTCCTACACCTGGAATTGATATCAACTTTTGAATTTTAAATGGAATACCCTATGTATTATTTTTGTACATATTCAGGATGGCGCAAGATTGCTGTCCAATATCCGAGTTATTTAGAAACATACAAAATTTGTAGTTACTGTTAACCCTTTGGGTACATTTGACGGCTCACGCTCGTCATACGCAAATTTTGGCGTAATAACATTTGACGAGTCCGACTCGTCATTTCAAATAACGCAAGCTAAACGGGTGCTGGGGAGCGCGCGGCGCATGCGCAATACGACTGTAAAAACGATTTGAGTTTGCCGTGCGCTAATTTGTGATGATTGTTTTTGTTAGTTGTCACTAGCACCTAACGCTATTGCTTTGCGAGTAAAAAACAGATTGTTTGACGATATTTAGTTATATTTTATCTCTTCCATAATGTCAGATATTGAAACTGCATTATTCGAAAGTGATAATGAACGAGAATTTAATGAAGAATTTGATAGAGATGCGTCAATTAGTGAAATGGAAAGTGAAGACAATAACGAATTGGAAGATGATAGTAATAGCGACATACAACCCATACGACGAAGACGCAACAGACTCTTATCGAGTAGTGATAGTTCATCTGATCAACCATTTCAGGGGAAATGGGTTTGGAATGAAACAGAAAATATACCTAATATAAAACAATTTTCCGATATTGCTGGAATCAATCCTATTTGCCTGCGAAGAGTAAGTGATAGTCCTTCGCCATTGAATGTCTTACACCAAAGTTTTTGGGATATTATAACAGAAGAAACAAATAGGTATGCTAGACAAAAAATAGAAAAAGAAGGTTTTGCCAAGAAAAGGAATCAAAGATGGTTTCCTGTAAGTTCTGATAAAATGAAAGCATATATTGCGTTATGCATTTTGATGTCCCAAGTAAAGAAATCAAAGGTACATATGTATTGGTCTAAACGAAATATTATAAATACACCAATTTTCGCAAACACAATGCCTCGGGATAGGTTTTTTGACATTTCAAGTTTTCTGCATTTTACAGATAATGAAATAATAAATAAAAATGATAGAATAAGAAAAATTAGAAATTTAGTAGATTATCTCAATAATACATTCTCTAATCTATATACTCCTAATAATGAAGTATCTATTGATGAATCTCTGATGAAGTTCAAGGGATGATTGAGTTATATTCAATTCAACCCATCAAAACGAGCTCGATTTGACATCAAAATATATAAACATTGTGAATCTTCATCTGGCTACTGCATGCGTTTCAAAATATACGTAGGCAAAGATAAAGTACAGGGTGTAGATATACCTGCTTCAGAGAGTGTAGTCATGGAAGTGGCGCAACCAATTCTAAATAAAGGCTACACATTATACATGGACAATTGGTATTCATCACCACAATTATTTTCTGTTTTACAAAACCAAAATACAAATGTCGTTGGAACTGTCCGAAAAAACAGAAAGCATATGCCAAAACAGCTTGCTTCATTCAAATTGAAGAAAGGAGAATATAGAATGTTATCCTGTCGTAGTTTATTGGCATTGAAATGGAAAGACAGAAAAGACGTGTATATACTTAGCACAAAACATGCAAATGTTGGAATGGTAGATACAGGCAAAAGGCGAAAACTAAAGGATGGCAATTTTGAAAATATTATCAAACCTTCATGCATTGTTGATTATAATAAAGGCATGGGAGGTGTTGATAAACATGACCAAATGCTAGCGTGCTTCCCTATTATGAGAAAGTGTGTAAAGGGATATAAGAAAATGGCATTTTATTTATTAGACATGGCTATTTATAATGCACACATCATATATTCTAAAATAAACAGCACAAAAACCTCTGGCGTTGTATCATATAGGCTGAATATTGCAGAAGAACTATTAAAGCAAGTGTCACTGCCAAATTATAATTGCCGTGGTCGTCCTTCGCATAGTGATACACCATACCGTTTACAGGCAAAAACCTGGGCACACTTTCCAGAGAATATTCCATCAACATAGTCCAAACAACACCCTACAAAAAGATGCCGAGTTTGTTATAAAAACAAAATTAGAAGTGAAACTACCTGGCAGTGCAAACAATGCCAAGTACCTCTGCATTTACCAACATGTTTCGAAAAATATCACACTTTGCAAAATTATTAGTAATTTTCTTTTTGATATATTTAGTTGTTAGTTGAAAACTACTTGTTATTATTTTTGTTTGTTTTATTTATCATTATTATTCTGTAATTATTATAAACTTATATCTTATTTAAACTATGTATTAAATTAAAATAAACAATTTGTTACATTCAAAATATTGCATTATCATACTACTTCAGATAGCAACAAATTAAATACGTTTCAGATGTATGATACTCTTTAAATAATTCAGTACCCAAAGGGTTAATCTTCATATTTTAAAATTAGTTTCATATAAAGCTGATTATATGCCACATGATAAGCTTATTTCATATCTAAAAAACTATAATTTAGCGTCAAATGTGATATCGGCATTATATTCATATTTATTGGATAGACGCCTCTTTGTCGGATACATGTGTTGTCAGTCCAGGACATTTGTAGCAACAAGTGGTGTCCCGCAGGGGTCCAACCTTGGCCCCTTGCTATTTCTATTTTTTATCAATGAAGTTGCAAATGTCTTGCATTGCAAGTTCTTAATGTACGCCGATGATGTTAAATTATACCGTTGGTGATTGTGTTAATCTTCAAAATAATTTATGTAAAATGTCAGCATGGTGTGTCGAAAATGGTCTGAAAATAAATGCCTACAAGTGTCGTATTTTGTGGTATTGCAGGTTACAAAATAAAGTGCTTTCGATTACACCCTGAATACTACACCTGTTCAGAGGGATAAATGTTTTAAAGATCTTGGTGTATTGTTTGACAACAAGTTAACCTTTAATTTGCACATACAAGGGGTGATTATAAATCATCATATAAATTGCTCGGATTTATAATTTGTAATTGTTCTGACTCACGCTCGTCATGCGCAAATTTTGGTGTAATAACATTTGACGAGTCCGACTCGTCATTTCAAATAACGCAAGCTAAAAAGATGCCGAGTTTGTTATAAAAACAAAATTAGAAGTGAAACTACCTGGCAGTGCAAACAATGCCAAGTACCTCTGCATTTACCAACATGTTTCGAAAAATATCACACTTTGCAAAATTATTAGTAATTTTCTTTTTGATATATTTAGTTGTTAGTTGAAAGTTGAAAACTACTTGTTATTATTTTTGTTTGTTTTATTTATCATTATTATTCTGTAATTATTATAAACTTATATCTTATTTAAACTATGTATTAAATTAAAATAAACAATTTGTTACATACAAAATATTGCATTATCATACCACTTCAGATAGCAACAAATTAAATACGTTTCAGATGTATGATACTCTTTAAATAATTCAGTACCCAAAGGGTTAAAAATAGTTTACCGGCAATCCGTTTGTATGATTCATTTGTTACAAGTAAACTTATATATCGTTCCTCTGTTTGGTCACCAGGCTATAATAAATACATTGAGATGTTGGAAAAAGTACAACGGCGCTTTTTGAGATATTTATATTTATGTAAATTTCATATTTATCCAGATCATACAATATCGTATGAATCGTTATTGCGGGAATTTGATAATCTATCAATACAAAATAGACATAAATAGATTTTAATCCATGAAATGTACAAACTAATTCACTATCATACTGACAATTGCGATTTTTTACATCTTGTGAATATTTCAGTTCCTAGATTAGCAAGTCGAAGTAAAATAAGTTTTAATTACTCTACACCTCGAAACACGCAACATTCTTCTTCCCCACTGCAATGTATGTTAAGAAAGTACCACGAGATACAACATGTTGACATTTTTAATCAGGATCGAAATGCATTTTTGTTAACTTTGAAATCATCGGTATGATTAACTATAATTTTGTCATACATTTATTATTTTTAATATAACACAGATTCAAATTGTCAATATATATCATTTTGTTGGACCCTGCTAACTTCTCTAAATTTGTGACTTACGCCAATTGGCTAGGTCGTAGGTTGGTTGCACCCTTTGGCCTATGACATGACGAGAAATAAACATCTAATTTATTCTGGGATCCTTATTTGTATGTTTATGTTAGTTTTATTTTGTATACATGCGTTTGCTGTTAGAATGTCAATTTAATTTAACATTTGTAATGTTTCCTTGTAATTAGGCTACGGCCTGTGACGGAAAGAAATAAATATATACAGGGTGTCCAATAATCACGTGACGTATCAAACATTATATTCACAAAGCTATAAGTTACATTATATTTTGTATTAATTACTATCAATTTTATGGCATGCGTGATTTCTTAGTATTAAAAAAATATTTTGTTAAGACTATGCTTATTTATCATAATAAAGTTATCATATGTGGTATCATTGTAATCAGAAAAAATAGAAGATTAAAATATGATAAAAAACAATATGGCGTCCATAAAAAAATAAGAAAGTTGATGATAGTCCAGAAGAAATGAAACGTGCTATTAGTAAAATGCGTAAAAGACTATAAGAATGTCTTCATTGTATTGAAATATTGCTTCAAATATATATATATATATATATATATATATATATTCAATGACCCCTTTCTACCCACATGGATGTAGGGTATTGCTTCAAATAACGAAAATATAAATAAAAAAAGAAAATAGCATTTTTCCATTTTTTTCTCATTTTTCGGGAAAATAAAGAAACTTATCCCAGTTTTCTCAACGGGATATTAATCAGCATGAAATTTCGCAAAAGTGCCAAATTTAAACCTACCCTCTATCTCTTATAATAAGCGAGACCCCATGGAGAGACTTGAATTTGAAACACCCTGTATATGAAACTAATTTTAAAATGTAAAGATTAATTGTAGCTACAAATTATGTTTAATTTTTTTTAAATAATAATAATAATTCTTTATTGAACAGCCATTTACAATTTGACTAAAAACATAAATTAAACAAATATGCATATATATATATATATGTGTATGTGGGCAAGCTACCATCTAGTGTACAATATCCGCGAGACTCCTCCTAAGTAACCTAATCGACGTGTTTAAGAAATCAATTCTGCCACAAATGTTATTAGCCGTGCGCGTTAAACGAGTCATAGGACAGTTTAGACCGCAAGTCGTCCTTAGTTTTAATTACTAAGATTGAACTTCACAACAATCTTGCACCACCCTGTATATAAATATCTTTATTTACGAATTTATAGCAATATATTTACATATTAATTGTATAAAATAATACATAAATAATGTACAATTCATAAATTGGCTATCGGCCAAAGGCCTATCAGTCAGTCTTTATCTGGTTTTTATGTTGTTTTTTTTTTAGGTCATAATCGCTAACTTCTTTGCCTAAGTCTGGATGTACAGATGAAATGAATTGATTGATTGTTGTTGTGAGGAATTTAAATTTGGGTTCTATATCGAGGTTTCAAGGTATGCATAGGAGCTTGATGATATGAGAAATTTAGGGATTGGTTCTAAATTTTGTGAATAAAAATTCAAGGCATTGTATTTTTTTAATTTGATTCTTCTTTAAATTACCTTTATTAAAATATAACATTGTTATATTATAAAAATTGTATATCATATAAAATAATTTATTTTGTATAAAATAATGCTAAATTTGTGACTTTTCAAACGAGCGTAATTTAATTTATTTAAATGGCAGCACTCTATAATTCTCTATTATTTCTTTTCAACTTTTTGTATGTAGGTTTTTAAAAAATTCACATTTTATATTCTTTCAATAACATTAAAAAAAATAAATGGTTAACCATGGAAACAAAGATAATAATGATGAGTTTCAATTTTAATAAATGAAACACTTTTTTACTTTGTATAACTCAGATTGTTTTATTGTTGACTATAGTTTTGACAACCTTAACGTGCCATTATTAAAACTTTTGTTTTGATAATGACACTTTATACAAACAAAGTAAAAAAGTGTTTCATTTATTAAAAATGTATTACAATGTATAACAAAGTAGAAGCCTCAACAATTAACAAAATGATGAGTTTGTAAAACAAAAGTTTTACAGAAATTTTTATCTTACTCTTGAAATAAAGGGTGGGGGAAGGTCCTAATAACAAGCAAATGTCAAATAACTCTTTTATTTTTTAATCGATCTTAATGATTTTAATTTCATATGAAATAACTAATTAAAATAATATTGACAACAATCATAAAAATAAGTAATTTAATGTATCAATAGAAAGAGCGTGAAAATGTACGAAATTTAATGAAAACCGCATCTCAACACCTTTATTCTATCACAAATTATAAATAAAAGAAAATTTCAAATGTCATTGAAAACTTTTTTTGGTTAAGAAAATTTATAACAAAAATAACAAAATTGAGTTAGTTTGTCACCAACAGGGGGCATTTTCTAAAGCGTACGAAATTATTTGGATACACTCTTTTTTGAGAGGTGATTTTTTTTCAAATTCTTTTTATTTGATTTAACCCTTATCATGTAAATAATCATATTTATATTCAAGTTATCTATTGCTCAAGCTTTAGTTTAGCTTATTCCATAAAAGATTTATTCAGAAAAACTCCATTTTATTGAAATTATTTTTTTATAATTTTTAATTGGAAGTAAATCTGACGACTGATGAAAATAAACACAAATTCGGGGTGCTATGTAAGGGTTGAGAGGTATCCCAACTACAGAATCTTACTATTCCACATCTAATTAAGCTATTGGATTTATTAATTTAACCAAGCAGCATTTTTTTGTATTATAATAAAACAATTTTTAACTTTGTTTTTATATTTAGTGATTATAGTTTCAACATTTACATTACATCGATGGGGATGCTTATTTTTTTTGGTCACCACGATTTGCCGAATGTTAAGATTTTTATTGTTGGGGCAAATTAAAAAAATATTTTTTATCAATCCAGGCCCACAACTAGGAAAGACATATTTTTTATCTGAAATGCAAAGACTTCAGTAATAGATATACTGTAATTGCTAGAGTGGATGTCGCTGTTTATTTAAAATTGTATAACATTATGTGATTGTATTGAATATGCCAGTCGACTCGAAGAAAAAAATATCATTCCATTTGTAATTTTTAAGAAAAATAAGAAAATTATATTTTAAGTTGGCGCCACCTAGCGGCGATAAAGATAGTTATTTTTCTGATTGTTGCCAATAATTTTAATCAGTATAAGTTCATTCATATGACATTAAAATCATTGAGATCGATTAAGAAACAAAAGAGTTATTTGATATTTGCTCATTACAAATTCCTACTTCAAAACAAAAAAGTCTATAACATTTTTGTTTCATGAACTTATCATGATTTCAAAAAGTGTAGTTTTATGATGTCTTTATTAAACCTTTTGTTGAGATAATCGCAATATTACTTTTCGAATGTTCGTTGCGCCCCCTACCGGAAGAGTTACGAACATGAAATTTATTTCCAGCTTTTTCTCATGATCACTTTTATTAACATTTTTTTTTTATTTGAAAGCTCTAGCACTCATAGTCATAGTTTCTGAGATATAGATAGATATTCGGCCCTATTTCCTATCGAAAACGCTAAACTTAAAGGTTGACAGTTATGTTAGGATAGCGGTCTACGATAGCGTGTTAAAAAAGAATATTGATTGGGTGGCCCTTTGACCTTTACCACCGCGACCTTTCCAGATCTATTGTGGATCTTCCTGAGATATAGCCGGTGACCTTTCTTATTTGGACACCGGGTACGAACATAATCACATCAACTTTACTATATTCAACATTAAGTGCTGTAAAGAAAAACTAATACTAATACCAAATTATTTGAAATTTAATATCACTGATCAAAGGAAGCTGAGAATGGTTACAAGTTCTGGATGTAACTAGAAAAATGCTAAAATAACTTGGGCACGGCTTCCCACATTTTAAATCTACTCCATATAAGTCTCCTTCATGCATCTCCAACCAGTGGAATTGGATATTTTTACCCAGGATATCAAATTCCAAAAAAAAAAATCCTCAGATAAAGCTTTTATTGTTTTCGGCGTAGAATCGAATATGCAAAAAAAATATGGGTTCCCATTTAAAATTTCAAAGTTGACCACCTCTCCCGCCCCTTCGGAGGTGGCAGTGAATTTTTTTTAGCGTCTGATGTCCCTCTCGAAACCATGGCGCGGAATTCGCAAAGTTAAATCCAAACATGTGGTGTTCACAGAGTATAAAATATGCAAATGCGTTTTAAATAATTTTAATCAATTTAATTACGTAAGGCACAGCTGTACTGACGAGCGATGAAATCCCGAAACACGTGTCTGTAGATAGCGTTGTATATTACGTAACTTTTATTTTATTTTTTGCATTAAATATTTTTGATTCAAAAATTCAATGTGTGGTAACGTTTTCGAATGGTGTCACGGGATATATAAAATTTTGAAAACGGAATCTTGGGTAAACGTTTGTGAAATGAACGAATCCGAAGTCAAAATCTGTAGGAAACTTATCGTTTGGTCACATTTCGCATTTAAAGTCCCAATTTTGAGGTTATAATTGATCCGATTTTCGACTAAATAAGCAAATTGCGAGTATAAATCGTACACATGATGAAATAATCTTCTAATTTATGACGAAAGTTAACAAATTTGTTGAGATTTTTTCATTTACTCAGCCAAAATCACGATTTTAATTTTATACAGAAAGTGACGTTTATGTAAAAAAAAATCAATATATATATTTTAGATCCATTTGTAAATAATAGATATTTTAATTTACGATATCAAACATAGATGGCGCCACCGCTCCACTTAACCGAATGTATTTTGTACAATATAATAAAAAAATAATAGAAAATTATTCATCGACTATTATAAATAATACATACATATTTAATTAATGATTTTTTAAT
The DNA here is from genome assembly GCA_963082785.1 of Philonthus spinipes. Lineage (NCBI taxonomy): Eukaryota > Metazoa > Arthropoda > Insecta > Coleoptera > Staphylinidae > Philonthus > Philonthus spinipes. The sequence goes on along the minus strand of OY720303.1, from coordinate 10,508,528 downwards.
GAAAATATTGGATAGATTGGTACAACTTACGATCTACACCAAAAATTATGTAAGGTTTATCTGAAGATTTTATTTGTGATAAAGGCCATCTATAAGAAATAGTCACAAAAATAAAAAAATGAATCTAAACAAAAGGCGTTCAACGAGTACGGTGGCTCCTTATAAATTTAAAAACAGTTTTAATTTCTCTTCTTAAATTGAGAAATAGTCAAATAACTTTCCTTAACTTCTCTATGGTCAAGTTATGTTAAATTGGTGATGACACTATTTTTTTCTTTATTATTAAGAATGGTAGGTTTGCTTCTTCGCTCATTACATTATTTTTTAGACTTGCCAATTTAACATATGCAACTTATTTAAGTTCAAATAGTATTTATTAGGGGTAAAATCACAGTCTTGAGCAATACCTGAAATTTGTCACCTTTTCTGACAGCCTTGTACATACTATTATTAAGGTTTAAATAGAAATCGCTACACATCATTGACTATTTATTTATTTAAAAACGAATACTTATGCTTAAAACCCTGTATTACATGAAGATATGGATTTTCCAATTGACTAGGACTGTTGGGTACTTTACAAAACCTTTTTACCTTCGGCGACATTAGAACCAAATTTTGAGTCAAGCCAAAAGCCGAGGATGCTGTCCAATACAAAGTTAAACACTGAAACAGTTCAAAGCAATATTAACATTTTTGAAAATAAAAAAAGACCTTTATTGGCATTTCATTACATTCTATTGACATATTAACTATTTCATTTCACTTATGTTAATTGTGTCTTTTTCGTTCACTTTCCCACCCTATCCTCATTAAAATCTTTACGCCTGTCCCATCTTCTCTCATCCACTCATCTATTCTTTTGTTACCTCCAGTCCATTCTTCTGCCACAGCCACACATTCCTCTCCCAGATGACTCCGTGTATCCTTACCACTTTCACACAATACACACCTACCATACTCTTCTCCCATCCATACTTTACTTGAGAAAAAAGTGTCCGATATATCCTTTACTTCCTCGTCCGTTCCACACCTCGCTCTAGCCAATACCTTCCTCTCCTTTCATTCACTTTCATTCGTATCTGTCAGTTACCCTAACATTTTCCCAAAAACCTGCCATCTTCAGTACAGGGGGTTGAATTCACCCCTGCCGCTCCTAGTATTCCACTTCTTCGAACTTAATCCTCATCCACGCTGCTACATTCAATCCATTTTCCAACCATACATTCGCCAATGACTCAGATACTCCTGCACTTTCATACATACATCTCCTCAACCTTCTAAAAACTCGTTCTCTTTCCACTGTACATGTTCTCCACACCTATTTCACCAATCTCTTCTCACTCAGACCATTCAACCTCATTTCATAGCTTACCACTCTTTCCATCGTTTCTCCATGCAGCCCCTTTCTATTCATTTCCTGTAACACTATATACACAGGTGTTGTCTTTTCCCAATAATTGTTTTAGACACAAACCTTATTCCCTTTCGATCATCTCACACTCTTCCACTCCCCATATTTCATACATTAACATAGGCTTTATACACGCATCCCACATTTTTGAAAAAAAGGACAGTATTAAGCTTGTTTGTTAGTTCTGAATAAGTTGAAAGTTTTTAATCGGCTGTTTACAATTACCCTCTATTATGTTGCCCCATAAGACATCACATTTTTAGACTAGGCTCGTATTTTAATTTAATTGTTTGTTCATTATAAACACTATTAATATTACTTACTGAAGGAACAGATGCTGCAATTGGTATCAATATTATGCTAAATCCTCTGAAGAAATTAGTCATGTACCTTTGTAATTTCGAAGGCACATTTACCTTCGACAATGATTGAATCTATAAATTGTAACATTAAGACAATAAAGCAATTTAGTAAAATGTAAGTTTTCACCTCAATAATTGCCAAATTGATGATTCCTAATGAAACGGGTAGAATCATCGAATTGTCAATCTCGGCCAAATTTGGGATCCATCCGAAACCACCGACCATCAATTCCGCCAGTGTGAGTTTAGCGTCCAAATCCTGTTTCGGCAGTTCGTACACTAGATTCCTTAAACTTGCCGAAAACGAAATCCACATGGGAATTTGGAACCAGATCAACAAGCTGGCTTTGAAGGGGTGGCAATTTTCACGTACAATGAGATTTTTCCATTGTTTCTTCAACTGTAAACAAAATTTGATTGTTATTTCAAGTTGTGAATAATTTAGCTCTATGTGTAAATATTATTAACCGCATTTATTGATATACAGTACGTTCATAATGAAACGAAGAAATCCATTTAATCAATTAACAAAACTTCGTAAATAATTGAAGACAAGTGTAGGACAGTATATACAGGGTGATTCAGTTTGGAGTTCCATTCCATTCTAACTTTTTTTTATTTTGACAGTAAATTATAACAAACCACATGTATTTGTAAACAGCAAGAAATTCTCTATTTAATGGTGTCACCAAATTGACAATAAGATGACAACTGTCAAAGTAGCTACTTTTTTTTTCAAATGACACCATATCTATTTTTGTTCAATTCAGATAGCGGGTACTTTCCTGCACCTGAATATCCATCACAATTATCGCTTAACAAACAAAAAATTAATAAAATAAGAAAATATCAAAAAATATGATTCGCATTGAATGCTATAAATTAAATTGTGATATTTTGAAATGTGTCTGCATTCAAAGAGTCTTGCATATAGAGGAGTTATGTTTAGAAGTATGTGGTGGACATTTTGAACACTTAATGAATTTTTTTTTTATAATAAAGTGATTTGGATATTTTCTTAATTTATTGATTTTTTTTTGTTTGTTAGCTAAGCGTATAGTTGTGATGGATATTCGAGTGCCGGAAAGTGCCTCAAATTCTAACTGAACAAAAAATAGATATGATGTCATTTGAAAAAAAAAAAAAAAGTTGACTATCGCTACTTTGACAGTTGTCATCATATTATCAATTTGGTGATACCATTAGCTAGAGAATTGGAATGGTGTCACGGGATTTTTAAAATTTTGAAAACGGAATCATGGGTAAACGTGTGTGAAATGAACGAATCCGAAGTCAAAATCTGTAGGAAACTTACCGTTTGGCCACAATTCGCATTTAAAGTCCCAATTTTGAGGTTATAATTGATCCGATTTACAAAATTTTATATATCCCGTGACACCATTCGGAAACACTACCAGAGAATTTCCTACTGTTTACAAATATATATGGTTTGTTATAGTTTACTGCCAAAATAAAAAAGTTAGAAGGGTGGAGCACCAAACTGAATCACCCTGTATATATGAAAAGTATCTAGAATCCTCTGAGGAATCTAAATATCTAATAATACCATGTGATCGACAAATTTTCTGTTCCAGAGTGCTTTAATTTTTTCCTTTATTTTACATTTTATAGGTACTAGTGAATAAAATGAACAAAACATAAAATGTCATTATTTATCAAATCAAATTCTTCATTTTCTTTAAATAACGTAATCTATAGAGTGTGGTTACTTATTTTTTTTTTTTTTTAATACAAAAAATTCAAAGCACTCTAGAGGAGAAAAGTTCTTGATCATATGGTATACAGGGTGTTCCATTTAAAAAAGATATCTTTGTATCGGCATTTGTTTATGGGACATTCTGTATATAAAATTGTTATTCAATAAAAAAAAAAAAACAGTTATTATACAGTGTATTCATAATAAAAATAACAAATTGATTTAACTTCTAGTGATTATTTTCAAGAAAAATGCTTGGGTAGTTCGAAAATACTAATCGAACTATCTAAGCGTTAAATGAATTTGTTTTTTTTTATTATGATGTTTTTATTATATAATAACTGTTTTTTTTTTTATTTAAATGTTATTAAAAAAGTATAATATATAGCTTTATACTGCTGCAACATATTTAAATAAAACAAAAACACTAAGTGTGTACACAAATATTGATACGAGAGATGGAAAAGAAAAGCCTATATAGGGTTAAATTTCTTCAATTACAACAAAACAGATACATACTTACTGATCTTTTGTAGTGAATCTTTGTCGTCCGTTCATCCCAATTGTACATCCTTATCGCTACAGCCGTTTCCTTTTTTAGTTCTTTAACAATCTCCGGCATTTCCATACTGATATTTTCTAATTTCGCTAAAATATATTGCTGGTAAACAGCCAGCGGGACCGTTATAACTGATCGCAATAAAAAACTCGTGCAAATAATCGTAGCCCACCATGGTAAACCAGTGTAACTGTGCACGTTTAACAATAATCCTTGAATGCATTCAACTGGAGCACTTTCTGATAAACTCTTAAATAAACCTGTTTGAGTTCTTGCAATCGATTCAATCGACGATTGTAGAGAAAAATGTCTGTTTTGTGTGAGTGTGTGTGAATTATTTTTAATTAAAGGTGTTTGAAATGAAAAATTTCTACTTTGTGTGCTGTTTATTAGCAAAGATGATAACTTATAGGTGTTTGTTAATTTGTTGTTGGGATTTATGTAATATAACCTTAAAGTAATCGCCGTTCTTGAATGTAGCAACATTTCCACGCTTTATCATGAGTTTATTTTTTAAATTAGTAATATTTAGATTTTTAGTCTCGTTTTATTTTTAAATATTCAATTTTTCAAAGGAACTGTCTGTTATTTAGGTTATGTAGCAATTTATAGATAAGTATGCATTATCAATGGAAATTCCAAAGAGATTAAAGTGAATAGAGTATTTTTCATAGATAATTTTATAAATATTGCGTATTATTTTGGAACAGGATGAACAGGTTCCGAGTGAAAGTGTCTCGGAAACTTTTATTCTGTTCTATTTCACTGGCATTTTCACTTTCCCCGGATCCCTATCTAAGGAAAAGTATTGTGATCGTAACAATTTTAGAATCGCCAATTCGGATATGCCTGTTTGAGGCCCTCTGAAACAATTCCATCGAGTTTTGAAAAATGTCTGTGCGTGTGTTTCCGCGATTGCGCTTGAAATGATAACTGGATTGAACCCAAAAGTTATTTTTATAACAGTGGAAAGATCTGAAAATCTTTTGGTCACAATCAAAACTTATTACGTACAACTTTACTCTTAGCGATTATTCATTTTATAATACGTATAGAAAAATGTTTTAAATAAAATTTGTAGATCTTGAAAAAGTAAATATTTTTTTGTTATAAAACTTTTTGAAGGATCTTTTTTGAAGATCAGTTATCATTTTATAAGGAGAAGAATTTCTACCTGATAAATTTCTTTAGAAACAAACAATTATTTTTATAATCATCTTTATGTTGGCTGTGGAGACTAATTATTTAAATAATTATTTGTATGTCAAATAAAACGTCAAAATGCCGTCATATTTCATACATCTTTCGCAATCGCCTCGAGATTATTTAAGGAATAAAAAAATAGTGTGAAGAAATGTTGTGAAGCCATTGTAAGGTAAGAAATAACGAACTAAATTGTAATATTCTTCCAAATACTGGGTTTTAACTTTAAACGATAACAATCCATATTTCTCAATTAATATTTTTTCCTTTACCATTAAATCTTCATTCAAAAGCGACATTACATATCGATGCGTTATTAAATGTGTATTATGCTCTTATATAGTAATTTGTCTTCAATATAGGTTTATAGGACTGGCGCGGTTATTATTTATCTGTCAGAAAAGAATAATTGGTTGTATGTTTAATGCAAACCCCACCGAGTCATGTATGTCATATTTCAAACAATACAAAATCCTTACGCTACCATCTATATTTATATAAAAAAACATTACTACTTCTCAAAAATAATTTGAAAAACTTCACTAAAAATTCAGATATCCTTGACTACAACACTCGAAATAGTACTTGTTTGTTAGTCGACACGCATAAATCGGCCAAATTTAAAAAATCACTCCAATACATTGGAGCCAAATTATTTAACAAACTACCGACACAAATCAAAGAATTAAAAGAAAACAAATCAAAATTATCGTCAATAACAAATGTTATTATAATGTTCTGGATTATTTGGCAGATACTGATATTACATTGTAATGTCCTTTTATTTTTAAATTGTGCCTTGTTTATAAATATTTTGCGTAATTATATATTGTATGTTGATTGTAATAATATAAAAATGCAGAATAATATATTTTGTAATATAAATCCATGATCACAATTTAGAGGTTACGAATGCTCACTAAGCAGCACTTAAATACTTTAAGCCGTCGTCATCCCCTATCATATTCACTGTGTGCAGCTCTGGGACAAAAACCAAGTAAACTGTACAAGTGCAACACTAAAAAAAGTTGTCAGAAAAGATAATTTTTCATTTAATATTTAATTTTTAATTTCTGTACAAATTGTACTTTTTTATATTAAAAAAACCTAATCAATTATTTTTGATTACGTTTATTTGAAATATTTGATCAATTTAATAATGGTTAATAATTAAATTTGAGCCTTGTTGCTAATATTATATATTTATAACAAAAATGAATTATTATTATCAAATTTCATCAATCTCCAATCAAAGCATACATTTTAGTGATTTCATAAAACACTCTTCACATTAGGCCACTTTTCTTTAGTGGTTTACTCAAAAAGTATTACGCTTTTCTTTTTTGAGATTAAGAAAATGTGTATACAAAAAAAAAATAATGCTTTAAATTCTATGCGCTGCATTGAAAATGTGTAAAAGCTGTCGATCGTTCGATTTTTAGAAACTATATATTATTTTTAGAACTAAGAATTTAGTTCCTTAATGTGCATCATAGATGGTGAACCTAGGTAGATTAGTATAATTTATTTTTGAGAGAGCCATCTATAAACAATTTTCAGGACTAAAAACTTGCTTCTTAATGCTCTCCACAGATGGTAGAACTAGACAAATTATTTACAATTCACGCCATCTATAAATAATATTCTGAAATAAGAAATTAGTACTTAATATTTTTCACAGATGGCAGAACTTAATAGATTCGTGCTACTCACTTAATGAGGCGCCATCTTCAAATCATTTTTAGTACTAACAATTTAGTCCTTAGCACTCTTGATAGATGGCAGAGCAATGCAGATTTGTAGAATTTTGAATTTTGGAAATTGTGTTTGTTGATGATTAGAGTGTATTTCGCGCCGTTTAATAATAGGAATAAAATTAATTATATTTAGGTTGATAGTTAAAAGAGCAAGAATAACTATGATTAAGGTTAAAAGGATGAATCTTTTTTCTGCCAAGGTTTCGATAGTACATTTAGGTATAAATCCGAGAAATGAGGGTAAACCTCCAAGTGATAAAAAGTTAAAAAAAGACAAAAAATAATTTCGATTTTGGTTTGGTATCCAAAATGCATAGCGTATATTACGATTGTTTTGATTTAAAATTTAAAACACCTATTATGAAATTATGAAGGAAATAAAAATACACATGGAGCTAATATAATGATAGTTAATCATTTAGGTATAAATCCTAGAAGTAGGGGTAAACCTTCAAGTGATAAAAAGTTTAAAACAAAGAAGAAAAAGAAAAAAAAAATCGATATTGGCTTGCTATCCAAAATGCATAGCGTGTTTTACAATTGTTTTGATTTAAAACACCTATTATGAAATTATGAAGGAAATAAAAATACACATTGAGCCGACATTAATAATGCATATATTTATAATAACAAAATCTGGACGGTTTTAATCGATATTTCTCACTGTAATATCTCAATACGCAAAACGGCTATCGATGGAAGGAATAAAGAGTTGCGTTTTGTTGGGGTTGATTGAAATGCGCCATTTTGCATACCATGTCTGCATCGTCGATCAAAGAAAGTATATGGACTAAATAATTTAGAAATATCATTTATAAACTTGTATGTAAAGATATATTTTGTTAATTCTATTTTATTATGCTTTGTAATTCAATTTTAATAAACGAAACTCTTTTTACTTCGATTGTATAACTTTGATTGTTTATTATTGACTATAATTTTGATAACCCTAGCATGTCATTATCAAAACAAAAGTGATTTTTATTTATTTTATAATTAATAATACAATAATTATTTCTTCGACGTTACTCTATCTTTATGATCTTTACAGTCTTATAAAATACAAATAAAATATAAATTTTAATAAATGATATACTTTTTATTCTGTGAAATGTGTTTATTGTTAAATATAGTTTCGACAACCTTAGCATATCATTGTCAAAACAAACGTGATTTACTTCTAATTGATTTAATAATTTTGACATAATATTTTTTTATTGTTGTGGCTTTAATTATTTTGGCTATTTTTCGTTTTGGTATACTCACTTTGGGGTATGTTTTTTTAGAATAAACTCTGTTTCAATAATTAGCGACTCTCTGAATAATCAATGTATTTGAGGTATGTGGTACTCAATGCAGGCTGTAGCTTAAAAATCTTGGGGAAACGTTGCGGTTGATTTGTTTAACTTGGATTGTTTAATGTTTACTATAGTTTTTGAAGTTTGTATTGTGTTTCGTGGAAAGCATAATCAACTTTTGTTTTGATAATGACAAGCTAAGGTTGTCAAAACTTGAGGCAATATAAATAACACTGTTGATTTCAAGTGCATTATCAAAAACAAGTGTTATTGTTGATAGGCATTCAACAATAACAGCCGAAATATATATTTAACCATTAGAAATAAAAGTATGAATAAAGGATACAATAGTGTTATTTATATTGACTATAGTTTTTACAACGTTAGCTTGTCATTATCAAAACAAAAGTAAAAACCACCAAACATAACATGTTTGATTTCAAACAAATATGTCTTTCAATTTTAATAACTTGGATTATCATCTACGGAATATTTGTTTTAATAATGTTGTCGAAACTATAATGAACAAAAAACAATTTAAACAAAATAAAAGTATTTTATTTAATAAAATTGAAATATATGTTTGCAATGAAATATATTGAAAAAAAAAATATTATATGTGTATTTTGTAAGACTAAAAATAATCGAGTTGTATTAAATAAATAAGTAAATATTTATTAACGGCTAGGTCATACAAATATAATACATAAAACAATAAAAAAACAATTATTCTACGTTTAAAAGTAATTATTTTTTATATAAGATTTAATGGGTCAATTTTTCATAGTTTAAAAGTTATAAACAAATGAATGTTGAAATCGATAGATGTTTAGAGCCTAATATTTCTATAATGAAAAATGAAATAAACATTCTGTCAACGCCATACAAATGCAAAAATACTTAATAATAAAAGAAATACTCTCTTTTTCTCTTAAAACAATTTTTTATAAACAAGTTGAAGCAATACGCAAAATTATTTTTTTCTCTTTTTACTTAAATGAGACACTTTATATTTTGTATGCTATTTTAATAGAAAATTGATCACTCTTCATTTTTCATATAACATATTAAATAGCTACTGTATACCGTTATTGAGATATTTAATGTCAAATACAGATTTGGTATAGAATTTTTAACCAAAGTAGGCCGTGCCAGAACAACTAATTTATTTAGTTGTGAAAGTTACGCTTAATATCATATTTAGTAAATAAAGTACATTTCACGTTATATTTTGTAACACTGAGGCAGTTAAACATGCTTCTTCAATAAATTATTAATTTAATTTTTGAAAACTAACAACAACTATATTTTTTTGTTATTATTTGAAAAATATTCAAAATATTCCTATATGCTTGTTAAATTAATTTATTTAAACAATTCATCTCGACTGAAAAACCGAAAATCATCATTATATTTTGTTAGTATATATAACATTTTTATGTATTTATTTCACGCAGTCACATCATTTTTTTTTAATTCAAACATTTTACAATTTCTTTCTTAAAAAAATGTTTTCCAATAACCATTATAACTCGCTAAATAATCGTAAAGCAACTATTTTCTTTATATTTTGCATGCGCCTTTAAATATCGATTGTCATTTGAGTATCCTTTTAGGTTAGGAAGTAAGTATGTTATTAAATGTCAGAAAACGATTATGAATTGCATTTGTTTTAATTATAGCCTACTTAAATTATAGATTTTATAAGAGAAACTTATAATTTTGTACTTTGAATTGAAATTGTTAAAAAACGGTAACAGATAGGGGTATAGTTTATTATACAAAAATTAAAGAACAACCAATTTTCTATCGAAATAGTGTAAAAAATATAGGGTGTTCCCTTTAAGTGAAAAAAGAACAAAAATCATTTTGAGTATTATTTCACCCTGTACACAAAATTTGCTTTATTGTAGCTTATATTATTAAGCATTTTTTCAATTAAATTGCGTTAACAGAAAGTTTACATCGTTTTTCAATTTTGAAAAATAAAGTTCTAAACTTCCATCGATTTCAACATTAAATTGTTTATAACTTTTAAAATATTAAAAATTGACCTAAGGTTTATTTATTGTCAGAAATGATTAATTTTAAGCGTAGAATCTAATATCGACATAAAAATATAGCATTCCATTTAAAAAATCGTATGTTTGATACGTCACGTGATTATTGGACACCCTGTATATATGAAACTAATTTCAAAATGTGAAATTTAACAGTAGTTACAAATTATGTCAGTAATATTTTTTTGTAAATGTCTAAATAACTGATATGTTGGACTTCATCGGAATCTTGCGCCACCCTGTATATATATAATTATAATAGTAATAGCAATTGCAAGATCCAATTATACATTATTAACTAATTGTAAAAATTCCGTTTGTGTAAAATCAGTACCTGTAGTGGAAATTAGGATTACATTGAAGATATATTCAAGTTATTTGGAAGCAAATAAATAATTTTCTTCTAAAACTAAAGAAGTAAAAATATTGAAAATGATTCGTTCATTACAATTTTTTATTTCTACAAAAATTATTTGCACTAAATTTTTGGGTAAACATCCAGTCAAAAGAACTACTTCTCGGGAAAATACCACGTTATCACAACTGGACAACAGTTTCGAGTCGAAAATATTTAATGAAAGGTAGCCACAAATCATAATTTGTTGATTGTTCACTCGGATATACATTTGAATTATTAAATAAAACACTTTTTAACTTTGTATAACTTCTTATTTTATTTTATTATGCTTCGAAACTATAGCACAGAGCATCATTATCAAACAAAGTTAAAAAGTGTTTTATTTAATAAACAAATCATAATTACAAGGCTATGGCGTATTTTGGGATTTATATTTCATCAGTACAGCTTTGTATTGTAAGCCCTCGGATATTAGATGTATGTATCGTCTTCATTGGGAACTCACATGTGATTGTACAATATGATTAATATTTCTAATATTTTAATATTAGATGTTATCAAATTGTTTTTATTTTCTTTTGTCCGTAGATTTTTGATAATTTATTTGTATTCGCTATATTAATTCGCAATGTTTTGTAGAAACAGTCTATCAAAATTCATTGCAGCATCCGCCGTCATAAAGACATTTCTAGCGCGAAACTGTTAAAACGGATCAGTATCTCGGCAATAGCTTCTCCGAATAGGTGAATCGTTCGCGCAATCTATCAAGCCGCGTACCGGACGCGGGGTCGCGAAATACGGCCTTTTTTGTAATGATATAATTTAATGTCTTCAGCGGTACGGACTTCTTGGGTGGTCTCCGGCAAATTGGTACAGCGGCTCGGCCACGGGAGCGAAACGCCGTTTTGTAAATACGGCCGCTTAATCAGATGGCCGACTGGAAATATGCACATGCAAAACCCGCACAACGATCGCACCTCGTATTCACCTTGTCATCGTACGTCTGGCGGGTTTAACGATTTTGCACGTGCTATTTCATCCGGTTATCTGAAATTTGAATGAAAATAGATTTTAGCAATATTGTTATTAATTCATTACTTGAAATAATTATTAATATTATTATTTTTACTTTCCCCGGACCCCTGTCCAAGGGAAAGTATTGTGATCGTGAAAATTTTCGAACCGCCAATTTCAACAAATATGCACGTTTTGAGGTCTCCTGAGTCCATTCCATCGAGTTTTGAAAAATGTCTGTGTGTGTGTGTCTATGTATTTCCGCGATAGCGCCTAAACGGCTAAATGGATTAAGCCCAAACTTTATATCTAAGCTTTATATAACAGTGGAATGATCTGAAAAGCTTTTGGTTAGAATCAAAACTCATTAAGTGCAACTTTACTCTTAGCATTTTTTCATTTTTTAATTCGGATAGAAAAATGTTTCAAATAAAAGTTTTAGATCATGGAAAATAAATAATTTCTGTTATAAAACTTTTATTGTAGGACCTCCGGTTTTCATTTTATAAGCATTTATCTGATAAATTCCCTTAGAGATTTTAATTATTGAAATAATTATTTTAATGACAAATAAAACGTCAAATTGCCGTCATATTCAGCACATTCGCATAGTTTGAAAAAATGAAGAAGATTGTGGATAAATGATTTAAACACATTGTAAGGTAAGAAATAACACACTTAACTATAATATTCTTCTAAATACTCAGTGTTAACTTTGAAAGACAACAACCAATTTTTGTATTAATCATTTTGCTTTCCTATTAAATTTTCAATCAGAAACTTATTTGACCGTATTCACCGGGGAAAGTACCATGATGGACACATCACCATTTTAATTTTTCATATAATTGGAAAGATAGCGCCGTTTTATTATTGATCACTGAGACTTTTGCTTCGGTATACATTATGATTGTGTATGTTTAAATCGAACATGTATTTTAACTTTGATTGTATAAAATAATTTTATATTTGGTAAATATAGTTTTAAAATTTACTTTAAATTAAAAAAAAAACGTATTTTATTCAATCAATGAATAACATTATAACAGTTGTAGCTGTGAATAATAATAAATATTAGAACCTATAAAGTGGGCGAGTACACAGGACATTCAGGTAATTCTTTCATATTATGAAATTTTACGTAATTTAATTTAAATATTTCCTGCAAGTAAAATTATTAAAAAGAACCTTTAAATTAGCAATTAATATAAAATAAATACGAATAGATTATTAAAAATCAACCAATAAAACCCAGAATAGATTGAATAACTTTAAATTCTCGACTAGTTTCGGGTTATTAGCCTGTTTAAGAGAATTTTAAATTTTAAATTTCATACAATATGAACTACCAATGTCTAAATATTAAAACCATTAATTATAGCAAATAATATTTTTTCTTTATTTTTTCAACTATAAAGGAAGAACAAGTTAATAAGTTCCGATATTCATTTTCTACAGAAGTGCCTTTAAAAACAGATTTTTCCAAAGTTTATAATAGTCAAAACGTGTAAACACAACGAAGACATTTCAAAATTAGTGTGTGACATGAAAGTGAGGTGGTTAAGTTTGAAATTGGATATCTATATTCGAATCAAAACAACTTGGAAATCGAAGCATATCATCTCCATCTAAAACTGACAAAGCACAGAATTAAATTGAATTAATTTAATTTAAATTGATTTAGTTTCATTTGATTTAATTTCACTGAGTGTATTTGAATCAATTTAATTGATTTATTTTAACATCTTTAAATTATGTAAGGCATAGCTGTACTGACGAGGGATAGATCCCGGAACACGTGTCTGCAGATGGCCTTATATTAAGTAACGTTCCTTTTATTGTTTTTACATTAAATTTTTCTCGGATCAAAATTTGTTGCATTATGCAATATTTTATTGATATGCAACAGCAGGTGTACATTATGTAATTCAATGTCCGGCGTGGGTATTTGCCCGGGAAATAGTTGTTTCAAAGTGCATTTATTTAACGTACTTACGTAACGTAAGTAAAAAGTCACAGAGCTAAATGTGGAAATAATTTATTAATTATTTTCAAATAATTTTTATTTAATATATTTAAATAACTGTGACCAAGTTAATAAATACTCTTTTCTATTTATTTTGACAGTAGGTACTTCAAAAGTGTCAATATTTCAGTGCCTTCTTAAAAACATCATAACTCAATTTGTTCAAATGGAATGACTAATATTTTATCTCATAGGGCGATTGGCAAGACAATTTGCAATATAAAAGTATTATGCATCCCAATATTAGGAACAAATTGTTTTTGAGTTATTTTCTTCCCAAAATATTTGCACAATCGATAATTTCTGCACTATTAATACGTATTCCATAGTATGCTACTGTCAATAATCACTAAACCGAAAGTGGAAACAGTCATTTTCAATGTGTCAATATTTTTAAATCCTCCATTTTAGTAATATTAAAATGAATAAGCATACGAATAAAAAAATATGAATTTATTCGTCATATATTGAAAAAAAAAAAAAACAATCACATGTGGTTAATTGAAAATCCACATGCAACAAGTGTACACAAATACAAACACAAGTTTAGTTTCAACGTATTTTGCACGCATATTACTTTTTATCTGTACGACGAACGATTAAATAGTAGAAGCATTTAGAAGAATTGTTTTTTTTCAGTTCTTATGTTCAATTATTTATCTGAAATTTACTTTATTTCAATCTTCTTGCTTTTGTTGTTGTAAGTGAAAACTCACTTTAATATTTCTGGAACGAAAGTTTAATATTTCTGGAACGAAAGTTTTAAAAATGACTTTTTCCACATTCGGTTCAGTGAATATTGGCAGTAGAATACTATGGAATACGTATTAATAGTGCAGGAATTACTCAATTTTGCAAACATTTTGGGAGACATTTCTAAATAACTTAAAAACTACTTACTCTAGATATGGAGATGCATAATACTATTATATTGCAAATTGTTATGCCAATCGCACTATTAGACGAAATATTAGTCATTCCATTTGAAAAAAAAAATGAGTTATGATGTTTTTAAGAGGTTACTGAAATGTTGACATTTTTGAAATATCTATTGTCAAAATTGACAGATGTCAATTTTTTGGTTCTCGATGGATTTATTACTAACAATTCGATATGTCGATGGTCTTCTTATCTTTTTCCTACTGGAAGTTATAGGCATTTTTTGAAACGTCAATTTGAGGTTAAAATTTTACAAATAATTTTTGTCTCAAAAACTGTAAGAGTTATGCAGACATAAATCCATAGAGTGGTTAAGCAATTGAACGGGTAATCCGAATAAAAATTAAAACCGGTGAGTTCCCAGATTGTTGGAAGAGTGCTTTCATAACACCTGTTCATAAATCTGGTGATAAGAAACACGTAAAAAATTATCGCCCTATCTCAATATTGTCAGTTGTACCTAAGATCTTCGAGATGCTGGTTACTAAACACCTCACAACCGTGTTACAGCCAGTTATTTCCACAAGCCAACATGGTTTTAGAACTGGCAAATCTACAACCACAAATCATTTGGTTTATGAATCATACATAAGTGAAGCTTTCGAAGAAAAATGTCAAGTAGATGCTATTTACACCGACTTTTCGAAAGCTTTCGATTCTGTAGATCATAAACTACTAATAAATAAACTGCAAATAATTGGCATTGGCGGTATATTTTTGCAATGGATTCACTCATATATATCGGACAGGATACAACTCGTGTGTATTGGCCTCTGTACGTCTAGCCCTATTCAGGTAACATCTGGTGTCCCTCAAGGATCTCACCTGGGTCCATTGTTCTTTAATGTCTTCATAAACGATGTCGTCAAGTGTTTCACGCATGCCGAATGTTTATTGTTTGCTGATGACATGAAGATATTTATGAAGACCCGTTCCTTGAGTGATGCCCTGTTGCTTGAGAGGGATTTACAATCTTTTGGCAGGTGGTGTAAAATCAACAACCTTGCGCTTAACCTATCAAAATGTTGTGTTATCGCATTTTCAAGGCGTGTTTCTCCCTTGCTTTATAACTACACCATATCAGGCAAGCCTTTGGCAAGAGTAACTGCAATTAGCGACTTAGGTGTTACATTTACCACCAATATCTCATTTAGTTTGCATGTATCTAATATAACATCCAAAGCCTTCCAGATGCTAGGGTTCGTAAAAAGAAATGCAAACGAATTCTGTAATACTCGAACCCTGTGTACCCTTTACAATTGTTTAGTTCGTCCGCACATCGAGTATTGCTCGAGTGTATGGTCACCTTACACGGCGCTCGACAAACATAAGATCGAGCAGGTGCAGGAAAAGTTTATAAGGTTCATTTCATTTAAGTTTAATCTAACCGATACCTACACCGAGATTCTTTCGGCGCTTGATTATGCAACGCTTGATTCAAGACGTTTTAATGCAGACGTTATTTTGGTCTACAAACTATTTAATGGCCTTATAGATTGTCCTGACTTGCTCGCTCTTCTAGGGATCTATGTTCCTCCTCGAACATTACGAGAAAGTGCGGTATTTTATGTTCCCTTTAGGAAGACTGACTACGCACAGAACTCTGCACCCACTCGAGTGCTAAGGCATGCTAATATGATAGGTAGCAATTTTGATTATTTTGCGAACAGCCTTAAAGAATTGCGCCACAGGCTCACTCTTTTACGGCCTTGATGTAAGTGAAATATGATTTTATATTTTATTGTTTGTGTTTTATTTTAAATGTTTAATGTGTTTATTATTACTATTTTATTTTATTTTATTGTAATATTCTATGGTAAACCACCGTTAATAAATAAATAAATAAATAAATAAATAAAATATAGGGTGTTCCATTTAAAATAACAAAGTTGGTACAACCGTGTCAACGGGAGGGAAGGTACCTCACGCTGATTATCAACTAGCTCAGGTTGATTTAAAGACGAAGCAACTAACCTTTAAAACACAATTGGTTTTTAAATAATTTTTTTACAAAAAAAATTAGCAAAAAAAAACAAAACAGAGAGAGCAGTCACACAGTGTACATGTAGGTACATAGGGTTGAGGTCGAAGCGGTTGTACCTAGGTGCTTGGCGTCGGTGTTGACTGCAGGAACGACGGCGGAACAGCTAACGTCGGCGTCGGGCTGAGTTTCCTGGAGTCGGCAGGTTCCTGGATTGGACTGGATCCGGCAACAGCATAGGACGCTACACTGGTAGCGTCGATGTGGCGTCGAGACGGTTACACCGGTAACCGTGAAGCTCGGCGTCGGTGGACTTCAGGAAGCACTGGTCCTGGAGTCGACTTCTTCTGGCAGGAACGACGTCTGGCGTCTGCGTCGGTCAGAGTTTCCTGTCTCAGAGAGAAGGTTAAATTTCGAGGAACAAAAGTTCCTCATGAATCCACATGCTGCCCCCTGTACAGCACAAGAGTGGACTGTCGATCTGGGTGGATGTATCCCGTATTTAAACACCGAAAATCGTCTAGAGTAGGGATGATTTTCGAGGACCACGTGGCCGTTGGCAAAGAATTCACTGGAAAATAACTATTGTAAACAAGATAATTATTTCCAGCGAATTCTTAAATCCAACCGTTAAAATGCAATTTGAAATAATTACGTTAATCTGTAATCTCTCTTCTTTCAAATTGCAACGGCGGCCCGTGTCCTCTCCCTGGGCGTCTTAATCTGCTGTTCGGGCCCTAATTGCTGCACGATAATCCGGAGGGCCGGGCGGTGATCTTCTAACCTCGGGTCAGGTAAATGTTGACCCGATGGTTAATCCGCCGCGGCCGGCAGGTAGAGTGCTGGCCAAAACTCATTTTATAAAAGAAAAAATTAAAATTGAAAATTTTAATTTTGTTGACGACGATTAAAATTAATCGCCGGTAACAACCGGAAGTGAAAGAAAGTCAAAATATTTACCATGAACTAATGTGAACACAGGATTCTTTCGTAAATATTGTTTATTCTAAATAAAACTATTGTTAGACATGTAAATAAAGTAAAGTATTAATTATTTTACTTTAGCAATAAAATTATTTATTTTATATTCATCAGACTTTCAATATAAAACATGATTTTATTGTTAAAGTAAAGTATTATCAGAAGTTGAAATAAAAAGTTATTAATTTCTGATAATAAAGGTACATGCATATGACCGTTTGGTGAAAGCTTAAAAAAATCGGCACTTGTGTACGAAAAAGAAAGTTAACGGACTGCCATCAAATTAAAGTACATTAATCAGGAGTTGGTAAGTGGACCAAAGTCAATAATGCACGAAATTGGAATGACGGCAAAAGTTTTTAAAAAGGAAAATTGCTACGATTTATTTTTATTGAACTCATACAGCGAAACATCATCGTCAGATATGACGGCTTAAAAACAATTATTACCGAGAATTAAGTAATCTCCCCGGAGATCTTCCCTAACCTTCCCAACAATTTCGAATCAATCATGGAATTTTGTCATGCAATCAATAATAACACACATCAAAACCCGTAACAGCTTAAACACCAGATATACCCACATGCAAATCGCGCCAAATTACAAAATTACAACGCCGGCACGAATGATTAAGACGCGTATCGTGTCAGGACGCGCAAGCAAGAACGCGGAGGAGAAGAAGAGCGTCAGCCGAGCGGCAAAGTAGTTGCCAATAAAAATGCAAATGCCGTGCGACTGCCAATAAAATTCTGAAATACAAAATAAAATAAAAAACAACGCGGTAACGTTCTTTTTTCCATTCTCCAAACGCGTGTATTAAAAAAAACCTATCAAACACGTATCCATATTAATATGCTGGATAAATCGGTAGTAAATAACGAAACGTAATGAGACCAATCACGAAAGAAAGCCATTTTACGGCCGGGTTTCGGAATTTATACATCTCGATCCGAAACGGCGATGGAAACGTATTAAGGGGGAAACGTTGAGTGTGTATAAATTTACATTAATATTATCAAGATGGCGGTGGTTTTACTGTGGAAAACTGTAAGTTGTTAGACGGTGGTTGGTTTATGGGTAATTCAGGTAAATTATACGTGTTCAGAGTTATAATGCATTGAAATTTAAAGGACCAGGATGTTATATTTCATCACCTGACTGGTTTCTTAGGGTTACTTTTTAATAATTTGTAATTATAAGTCTGGACTGTGGTAAGTAGAACTTTTGAGAAATTAATGTAATGTAGCGATTATTAATTTGCTAATTGTTAAGATACCTTTTTCATTATACAGGGTGAGTTTTTTTCGATGTTCTCTTTGGGGATCTCGGAAACTATAAGAGATAGAAAAACGGTTAAATGGGGAAAGAAGTGTAGTTTTATAAGACGAATAAAATGACACTTTCAAAATATTTGCAAAAGTCAAGGGTAACTAGATATTTTGAAAAAAGTAAAATGTGTCAATTTTTTGAAATCAATATATCTCTATTATTATCATAGAAAGAAAAAAACTGTAAAGGACAAAGTTGTAGAAAATTTTACATAGATTAATAACAAAAAATAAAAAAAAAATTCGCCCATATTTTGGGAGATATGACACAAACTTACCTTTTTTTAAATGGAAACAATAGTTGGCTATGACTTTATTAAAAGGGCTATTTTTTCCCTTTAATCCGATATAGCATATGCCATAGTTATTTTTAAAATAAAATAAGTTACAGTCGTTTTTAATTTTACCATACACCAAAAAATAGTTAGCCATGAAAAAGACAAAAGTAAAACAATTGCGGTTGTTTATTCTAAACACACATTAATTCATTTCCATATTTGGTTTGTTTCGATAAGTTTGTTTTGTATTTTTTTTTTGTGTTGTAAGTTTTTTAAAGTGATAATGAATTTTTCCAACGAAGAAAAGCGTGATATGCTTGTTTGTTACATACTGACTTCAAAGACCCAATATTAGTAAAAAACTCAAGAGAATTAACAAATAAATTAATATCCATACAGTTTTCTTCTAACCATAAATTAGTTTCTTTCGACGTATCTAATATGTTCGCGAAAATTCCACCCTCAGATTGCATTGAACTAGTAAAAATCATTAACATTAACAGTCTAATACCAAAAAGTTTTTTTGAATATTTTAAAATTAATTTTAAATAATAATTTCTTATCTTTAAAAAAAATAATTTTATTAAGAAACAGAAGGTCTAGCAATAGGTTTACCACTGAGCCCTTTGCTAGCCGAAATCTTCATGAGCAATTTAAAAAATTAGACTCCCTTCTCGGCAAAAAATAATATAAAAATGTGGTTTAGATACGTCGACGATATTCTAGCTTCTTTTGTTGGTACTAACAAACAACTAACTCATTTTTTAGAATTTATTAACAACCCTCACCCAAATATAATTTTCACCGTAGAAACAGAAAGTAATAATAACATTAAATTTTAGATTTGTCTATAACTAAACTTAATAATAATACCTTTGAAATATATCGTAAACCCACCTATACAGACCGTGTAATCCCGAACTCTTCCAATCACCACATAAACACAAAATGGCTGCATTTAATTCTATGATACACCGCGCTCTAAACATTCCCCTCTTTGAACAATCCTTAACCAAAGAAATTAATACAATAAAAACAATAGCGATAGAAAACGGCTATAACACCACCATAATAGATAAATTAATAAATAATCACAAAATCAAATCGATACAAAATACATATATGCTGGCAATGGTATAACCGTTGATTGAAAAAGTATATAGATCCGAAACGCATATGGAATGAGTGTCCCATACCCGCGCAGTTATTGTGGATATCGACATGTGGTGACATCTAAAACTTTCGTGAGTTTTTCACGTAATCGTTGATGCTGCGTTGCCGTACTATTGTATTTACTAAATCAGCTATTCTCGAGCGGCCAAATTCCGTCTTTTCACTTCTTGCCGAGTTCCGCAATTGTAATATCTCCTCAATAAAATATGTGTATGCTGCATTAACAGGAAAATAAGAAATACTTAAATAATAATCACAAATGCTTTAAATTTGTATATCCGATGATTAAATTTTTCAAAGGACGTTTTGATCTGTGTCGGGTCTTACTTATCATAGAGGCCGTTTGTACAATACTCGGACACTTTTTAAAACAGTATTTCCGATGTCAGATTTTTTAAACAAAACGCACGAATAATACTAATAGATATACAAATATAATAATTAACCATTCAGGGGACAACTTAATCTGATTTTATCAATATTCAACAAAATATTAAAGAGAAAGAAACCACCAGTCATATAATAAATAATACGCATTTCTTCAAATTTCACAACATTTATTTGAAACATTTCTTGATTCGACTATTATTAAACAAAATATTTAAAAATTTAAATAAAAACAATAAATTAATTTACTCAAAGGATTAATTAACAAATTACTTTCTTTTCTATTATTATAAATTTCTGCTCTTTTTAACCTAAAGCTAACTGTAGATTGCAAAAGTTTAAATTTAAATTTTAATCAATATAAAAATAGACATTAACATCAATAAGTCTATTGTGGACTCAATTAAATAAAGAAAACATATTTATTAAAAGGATTTTTAAATCAAGATCAATTAGAAAATGTATTTTCAGTTCTAAGAAATCGTTGCGGCTATATCCCTCTCCATCTGTACGTCAATTTCGAATTGTACCTCAGGTTCCTGGGATCAAAATATGATGATTTAACCGAACTTATCTATATACAAAAGTTAACTGTTAAGCCGGAATTCATACTAATATGAGTACCATCACTTGATGGTACCATAAACAAAAATTAAGTATCTAAATATCAATAAAAAATTTAAAAATATCACTTGAATGAATGTTTATTTTGCAGTGTTTTTTTTTTTATCTCTTTATGATTTTCAATAATTTGAATAGTATGCTTAGTATTAATTGATGCTAGTCATATTAACAAAAATTATGTATAATATCGTTGATTGACAAATTAATAAAAATAATATTTCAATAAACGAATATATTAATATGGCAAACTTTATTTATTATGTATATCTGCACATAATTCATTGTATATAATATCAAAAAAATCATTTTAGATTTAATTACTTTAAAAAGAATTGAAAATTTCACAAAAATTTATTTTGTTAATTGAATAAATTCTTCAGTAGGCCTTTTTAAATATTGAATGTTGTCGCACCCATAATCTCTTCTGCGCTTTCTAATAATTTTGCATTTTTAAATAAATTTTCTATTGTAGTGTCAATTGAATTTATTTTCAATTTTGTTTGCTAAATTGCCTGCCACGTATAATTGTGAACAATCTTCCAATGATATGAATTCATGTTCTTTACAAATTTCAATAATTTCTGGAAGGGTGTGTGATGCAAATTCTTAATCACAATTGCCATCATTTGTTATTTCTTCAATTTCCAAATTATCAATGTTTAAATCTCTACAATTTCCAGTATACATTCATATTTTTAATATAACATTAATATTTTGTTGAAATGTAATTCGAAATTGACGTACAGATGGAGTGGGATTATAGCCGCCACGATTTCTTAGAACTGAAAATAAATTTTCTAATTGATCTTGATTTAAAAATCCTGTTAATAAATATTTTTTCTTTATTTAATTGAGTCCACAATAGACTTATTGATGTTAATGTTCATTTAAATCCATCAATATAATGTATAAATATATGAAGGGGAGAAGAAAAGATTCTCCTCTTAATATATTTCAATACTCAATTCCATCATTTACCATAGTTATATTTTTATTGTATATTGATAATAACCTTTTAAATATGTTTGAAACATTTAAATTCTATACTATTGAGGCAATCAAAATTATATATTTATAAAAGGTTTGTCTTTTGTGGCCCCTAGCTCTTTAAAGGCTTTACGTTTATTGGTTCCTTGATCATATACGACCAAATTAAAAATAATTCTGTTTTTAATTTAACATAATTTTTTAAAACGTCATCTTAAATTATTTTCAGGCGGTCCCCGTTACATAATATGCTACAGGTACCTTCCAATTATGTATTAATCCATGAATCATAAAGACAAGATCTGTATTTGCATATTTATCATTTCTTCCTAACCTTTTTAGATCTTGAAACCCTTCTATAAAACTACAACCATAAAACTATATTTTTCTATAGAGTATTTTTGAATGCATTTGAAAGAATTTAGCAACAAATATCAAACAAAAATTGAGTCATATCATGTTTCTCCTTAAATTGTAAATATCATATATAATATACATACCTTGTATTGAAAATGTAATTGGAGTTAACATCATGCGCCAATTTTATTTCGTCAAATATTTTGATTTCAAATAAATTTAACATATTTTATAATTTCGTAATGATTTGTTTTCGGCAACTACAATCGCTGGATTGTCAAAATTTTCTTTCCATTTTTTCATGCATTTTTATCGTTGATAAGGAATTTGAAAAGAAAAAATAATCCAAAATTTCCATCCTTAACGACCAGATTGACCTGATATACAGCCCTGTTTTCAAAGCACTTTAGATTTAATATATATACCTGTGTAACCCGTTTTTAAGTACTCAGTTTGATAATGATTACCGTGTAATTGAACTAGTCACTAAAGTAAATTAAAAGTGGTACAAAAAACCTAATGAACGCCTCCAAGATCCAAGAATTCCTAATATCATTTACAACTAATTTAAATTTGAACAATAATTTTAATTGTTCATTTTAAAAATTAAATAATTGTAAATCAATATTTATTTTATAATTATTAAATTGCTAATTACACAGGAATGTCTTGCATGCAAAGATGACGTAACTATATCTATATTAAATAAAAGTTCGTTGTGCGCTGTGAATCCCCACGTTTTCCATTGTCTAAATCGGGTCGAGCCGAAAATCCGCTTTCGCCGAATCGGTTTGTGAAGCCAGCAAACACTGGCAACTATGTAAGTAGTCACGCGCCGTTTGAGTGAGAGGGAATGATTAAGAGTTGTGTCTGTTTCACTTTCGGAAACCAATTGACCACAGACCCATCTTTTAGCAGAAACATTTTCCTGGGACACAATTGTACATAGGGTTGCGTATCTAGACAATTTTTCAATCAACGGTATAACTGAAGAACAGATAATTTACAAACCACTGAGTTACCTAGGCTTAACATCACAAAAAAAAAAAAATTAGAAAAACACAACATAAAAGTTGTTTTTAAACCATATTTAAAAATTAAAAATAACATTTTTAATGCAAAAACAAAAACGTACTATACCCAAGATCGGGAATATATAAACTCACTTGTAATGATTGTAATGGAGTGTATATAGGGCAAATTGGTCGTAGTTTTAATATTAGACTCCAGGAACACAGCCGTTCTTTTCGGTAAGGTCTAGTTGAAAAGTCATCCTTCCCAAAACAATTATTGGAATCAAAATATACTTTTTAGAAGGATGTACTTTCGATTATACATTTTGCCGAAATGGGTAAGAAGATGGACCTCCTGGAGTCCTTGGAAATTCATAGAACTCGCGCTAATCCAAAAATTCCTGTTATCAATGACCAGCTTGACCTAACATGCACCCCCCGTTTCAAAGCTGTTATACTGCCTATACAATCCGCTTCAATTGTTAATGAAAATTACTTCTAATTTGATAATGAAGCTCTATGCTTCGAAATTATAGTCACTAAAATAAAATAACAAGTTGTACAAACAAAGATAAAACGTGTTTTATTTAATAAACTCAAAATGTATAACCAAATGAAAGCCTTAACAAATAAAAAATTAATAAAATAAAAGATTCTTTATAAACAAAGCAATAACATTCAGCTTTTAGGTCAAAACAGGTATAACCCCAATATTGCTAAGACTCACTCAATGATCCTATGACTTAAGGGTAATTCAAACATCTCTCCTAAATTCCGTAACCTATTAAACCTACTATGAATTAAAGGTAACCCAAACATCTCTCCCAAATTTCGCTTTCCTGGAACTACTATTCATTCATTCATCACATCACTCGTAATCGACCAACATGACATAAGGACAAGGACTCCTGGCTGAAAGACCGATGGTCGATAGCCATTTAGGAAGAGTTTTATAAAAAATATATTGTATTACACCTAATATAAATTTTAGAATAAAGACGATTGTATATATGAAATAGTTTGTAAGAGATTTATAAACAATTTCCCAATTAGATGTAATAATATAAGGTCTGTTCGTTACATCAACCAATTTAGCACTGATAATCTAAATCTTATGGTTGACGTTAAAAATTGTTCTAGTTCTCCTAAGTGCAGCACGAACAATGAAATATATATTCATAACCATTTTTTTCATAAATTGTCATAGGTCTAGTAAAATTTATAGGTTTCCCATGCTCGTCTCTAAAAAATTATCTAAGACGAAAATGTGAAATACTTATATTCGGGAAAAGAAATTATCAGTAATCGAAGTACCAAAGTCCACCTATCTTATTTTAAATTGTATATTCTTTAACACATTTAATATTAGTATTTATATCTATATAGACCGGTTTTGATATTTGGATGCGAAACATGGACATTTAATGAGAAACAAAAGAACAGAATAAAAACAGTTGAAACGAAGTATCTTCGAAGAGTATATGGAGTTACAATAATGGACAAAATAATAAACGAAGCAAATAAAGAACATAGAACAATACATAGACAACTAGGATTGTGGGGATATTTACAAGGAATGGATGAAAACAAACAAGTGAAACAAGTATGGAAAGCAAGAGTACAAGAGAAACAAAAAAGGAACCGACCAAGAAAAAGATGGAAAGGAACGATAAACGAAATACTTGAGAAGAGAGAAATCACGAGTCGAGAAGCAATAAAATTAGCGAAAGACCGAAAGTCACGGAAAGGATTTATTAGGTCATAGGAAAAAAAAATAGTGAACCCTATATCTGAAAGAATAGAAAGGGTCACTGAATATATATATTTTTATCTAAAACTGTCTTCTATCTTAATAAAATAATGGTGATGCAGCATAATATATTCCCCATTAAATTCATATGCGAGTGCATATTTTGTTTTACTTAAATTGCGAGTAAACTAAGGGATTTATTGCATTATTATTATATTTCTAAAACTTTCATTTGAAATATTTTTCAAAACAATATATATTAAAGGAAAATCCGAAAATAATCTAAGAGCGAATGTAAGGTTTACGAATTTTAACCAAAAGCTGCTCAGACATTCGGAAATTATTAAGAACACAAATATTTTTCAGAAACGGCATTACATAGGCATCGTTGAATCTTAATGTCTTATAGGCCTTTCAACATATCGCAACAATATGCTTGTTAAATAACATATTAGACTCTACTATTACACTAAAATCATTAAGAAATTGTACAACTGGAAGTTTTTTTCATTAATATGATATTTATTTTCCTTTTCGCTACCCTTTCTAAATGTAATCCCCAATAATATCAAACAGCACTGACTATTGTTCTGATTGAGAATATTATAAGATTATAATAAGTATATTATATTTTAACAATTTATTTTGAAAATAATTTGTGTAATAGTTTATGGGCGACGAGACGATGCAATAGTTAAGAAGAAAGATGAATTTTAGGAAGATTTATTATATGCAATTGAGGGAACTGAAAACAGGCAAATTATATTAAGAGATTTTAAGAGTAGAGTGGGAAGAAGAAACAATGACGCAGTTGATGTTGTAGGACAACAGGAAGAGGAACACCCAAAAGAAAATGGAAGAAGGTTGCAGCATAATTTAATAGTAATAAATATACTCTTTTCACACAAAATATACATAAATATACTAGAGAAGTCAGGAAGGAAGGAAATATCAATAATTGACTTCATTCAAATAAATATGGAGAAAATGAAGGACATATGTGATATTACTAGAGTGACCATAGTGAGTAAAAATGAGCACAGAAACCACAAAACAAATAACAATTACAAAAATCAGATGCAGTGGAATAGCCATACAAATTGTAAGACTCAGTCTCTTATAATTTGTATTGTAATACACAGAGAAGACAGAGACAAGATTTTTAGAAAATTAACGTGAGTGAAGTGACATAGAGCTACAAGTATTATAGAGCAAATTTAAAGAAGTAATATTAACAGTAGCTAAAGCGATCTGTAGGATAATAGCCATAAACAGAAACAAGAAACAGACACGATGATGGAGTGAAGAAATAAAACAACAGGGCCAGATTAAAAATCAATTACGGAAAACGTTCTCAAATACGTTTTCCGTAATAACAACGAAAGTTATCTGAAAAATTAAAAAAATGATGATGTGTCCATCATGGTACTTTACCCGCTGAATTCAATCAAATACGTTTTTGATTGAAAATTTAGTAGGAAAGGAAAAAATAAATAAATTTGAAAAATGTCTTTTATTTTTTGAAGCTGGAAGCGTTTACCAATGATGTATTAAATATGATCGCGCTTTGACGTTTTATTTGACATAAAAATAATTATTTAAATAATAAGTGCTAATTTCTAAGGGAATTTACTAAGTATATGAAATACTTCCGCTTATAAAATAAAAACTAAAGGTCCTACAATAAAATTTTTCTAACAAAAATGATTTATTTTTTTAAGATCTACAACTTTTATTTGAAACATTTTTCTATCCGAATTAAAAATGAAAAATAGCTAAGAGTAAGGTTGCACTTAATGAGTTTTGATTCTAACCAAAAGCTGTTTAGATCATTCCACGGTTATAGAAAGCTTGTATATACAGTTTGGGTTTAATCCATTTAGCCGTTTATGCGCTATCGCGGAAACACACAGGCACATATCCACACAGAGACACACACAGACACACACACAGACACTTTTCAAAACTCGATGGAATAGACTCAGTGGACCTTAAAACGTGCATATTTGTTGAAATTTCTTTTGGACAGGGGTTCGGGGAAAGTAACAATTGATAAAAGTAAAGCATATGGCATCAGAGGCAAAAAAAGACACGTAGGAAGACTTCGGAACAAAAGTGTATTCTACTAAGTATTCATAAACCTAATAAATGAAAAGCAAAATGACTTCAGAGTAATAAAAGAAAAAGACAACAGTATATTAATAGAAGAAACCGAAATCATGGAGACGTGGAATGAATATTTTACGGACTTGCTGGACAAAATTCAGACAAAAAATGAAACCGAATATGTAGATAACACAAACAAAGAAGAAGCAGAAAAAGAAAAAAAAAAATGGATGCAATTAAATTGACATAGTGCCCAGCTGATTTACCTCAGCTGGGCATGACAACATCACATCATAGGTGATAAAAGGCCTTTGTAGAAATATCATTGAGATACTAACAAATACAGAGAGTTTTATGTAACACCGAACATGCTAGAATATATTCAATGTAAATTTTCCTATGTTCGATTTGTTCAGAAACGCATCAAAGCATTGAGTGCGATGTGATTGGCTACTATTTCTAAAAATAATATAGTCAACCCAAACTACAACCTTCTCCGTCAAAACTGACTTACACTTGTCAGTTATCGCAAGCAAGTGACATTTACTGTTCTAGTGCTTAAAGCAGACATATACGAAGGGTTGGACATCTTTACGTATTAATAATGTATACAAAGAAGAAGATTTTTATGGTATGCATTGCGGTTAAGTAAAATATCCAATAATTATACATGTTGCATTTAATATAATATAATTTATTTTTGACGGAAATAGTGTAAATTGGGTTGACTATATTACCATTAGAAATCGTAGCCAATCACATCGCACCCAATGCTTTGATGCGTTCCAGTACACATCGAACATAAGAAAATTTACATTGAGTACATTCTAGCATGTTCGGTGTTACATAAAACTCTATGTATATAGAACACCTAAACAAATTATTGGATTGGGTCTGTTGCGACTACCTAGAGATATAGTGTTGCGGTTTTACCTGATATTCAGCCGTATCCCAACCCTCATTAATATTAGTTTGCGCATTTGCAATGGTGTGGGAACGGTCGGGCGGATTGCGGCGAAACGGGAAAGATCGTGGGAAGCGTGGCCGGCCGTATTGAGCCACACCACGCATGCGCTTTAAATATACAAACGGAGATTCGAGTAACACCCGTGGGAGAAATAAAGACGAACTCGAGACTTTGAAGAGTCAACATCGGCGACGATAAATTCAATAATGTACAAATTTTGTATATGTGTTGTAATCATTAATATAAATCTTTACGTTAATTATTTTGAATATTATTCAATGGTCCTTCGAAAGGTAAATAAGAAGTAACAGGGTCGAACCACGCTTAGCTATATTTTACTGCAAGAGGCCAAAAAATGTCTATTGGATGGATGGCAGCTAGAAGAGTAGTAAAAATGGATAGGCGGATGAACGTGAGTGGCTAGAGAGGCGCGGGTCATGAGTTAAAAAGATTAGGCAAATAATGAGGGAGGGTAATGGATGAAAGAAAGAGAGCAACACTAGTAGAGGACAAGTTAGTTCAGGGCTAGAAGATAGACTTAAAAGTGGTTAAGCTATTAGCTAATGTAGAATTATAGGAGCGACAGCAAAGAATCACTAATAGTAAGTCGTGTCCAGCATATGGATGAATTATATGAGTTATGTTTTCTTCGAAGGCGTCAATAGTTGCTGGATTATCGGCATAGATCAAAAATTTAACATAACCCCAAATAAAATAATATAACGGCGTTAAGTCACTTGAGCTTTGTGGCCAGTTAACAGGTTAACAGGTGTTTCTCGAAATTATTTTCCTACCGAATTGTTCCCTCAATAAATCCATGGTTGCGTTGGTTGTGTGACGGAAGTTCCGCAGTACATGGTGAGGTTGAGCGGGAAGAAGGTACAGAGGTTAGCGAGGTTTGGATGCTGAAATGAGGGGAGATCGAATAAAGCATGAAAGGGAGAATAATTTGGTAAATTTATTTATTGTAAGAAAGGCAAGCATGACTGGAATCATTGTGTGGAGCGCTGAGAGAGAGGTTGAGTGAGAGATAGCTCGTTACAACATGAGATGACGGTTTGTGTGAGAATGGAGTTTGATGGAGTTGTGTGAAAAACTACTTGCATGGAGGCCATGGTAAAGTAGGTAGTAATAGGACTTTGGCGTTGAAAAAAAAAATAACGAGGGAGTATTCTTTTTGTTATTTATGTTATATATTATTTTTTGTTGTTATTTTAATAGTATGATTAACAAATTAAGTGTGTAACATGAGAAGATTATTGGATATGCCAAATAAAGGTTTTTTTAGTATAAATGCTGGACTATAGGAAAAGTATAAAACGATTGGAGAATATTAATCATAGTTCTTATGGCGGCATTACGTTATTTAGTATCGTTTGCAAAATATATATAAAATATTTATAAAATATCACTGGCGTATCTAGACAGTGGATAAGGTCTAAAAACATCCCTATGGGAAGGATGTTTTTAGACCTTAGCCGTGCATCGACTGTTTTACTCGAAAAACTTAATATTATGGTATACGCGGTGTGGCTTATTCGCATTTTTTCAGTACTTAAAAAATAGACAAGATTTTGTTCGTATTGCAAGTGACATATTATATATACAGGGTGTCCCCGAATGGTCTGTACAACGCTCTACCACATATTTTTTGAAACAAAATAAGACGATTTAACTAAACTTATCTCTATCCAAAAGTGGTTCCTAAGCCATCTACGAGGCCTCAAAGATATTATTTTTTTTTCATTATTTTTCAAATATTTTTATTTTGGACTTAGGTAAGAAAACCTAATTTGGCACATTTAATTACATTGATACCATGCACTTTTTGCGATATGTTTCTTTATCCTACGTTTAAAGTAAGTAGTAAAACTGGGACCATCGACTTCTTAAGATACCTAAATCTTTTTATTCAACAGGTCAAATCATAAGGAATATATTTTTTCTGCAAGATCATTCAATTTTACGTATTTTTTGTCTCTTATAAAATTTTGCTATTTTCCCCACAAAAAAAATATTTTTATTTGTCAAAAAAAGTAATAAAATTATGAACAATATTTTGCTCCTCAAAACAATTAACAAAAGTACCTAACAATAAACACAAATTTATTAGTTTCACAACAAATGTTCAAACTGATTGCCATTTTCAACAATACAACAATTTTTTTTTAGAATTTTATTTCTTTGTTGTTTTGACAAATATTTTTTTTTTGTGGGGAAAATAGCAAAATTTTATAAGAGACAAAAAATACGTAAAATTGAATGATCTTGCAGAAAATTATATGTGCCAAATTAGGTTTTCTTACGTACGTCCAAAATAAAAATATTTGAAAAATAATTAAAAAAAAAAAATATCTTTGAGGCCTCGTAGATGGCTTAGGAACCACTTTTGGATAGAGATAAGTTTAGTTAAATATATAATAATATTATATATATATATATATATATATATTATATATATAATATTAATCCTTAGTCCTCCTGGCATTGACCTTGGGTCTATTCTTGGGCCCATCCTATTTATGGAATAGACATTATTACTATATAAATCCACTGAAATAACACACATATTATGTTCATGGTTTCTAATTGAAAAAAATACTGCTAAATGACAAAAAGTCAAATTTAATTGTATTTAAAATAAAACAGTATAAAATAATTATAGATAATAATATTTATTCGGATATTATAAATCAAACTGCAGTATTTTTACTTTCCCCGGACCCCTGTCCAAGGGAAAGTATTGTGATAGTGAAAATTTTCGAACCGCCAATTTCAACAAATATGCACGTTTTGAGGTCCCCTGAGTCCATTCTATCGAGTTGTGAAAAATGTCTGTGTGTGTGTCTGTGTGTTTCCGCGATAGCGCCTAAACGGCTGAATGGATTAAGCCCAAACTTTATATCTAAGCTTTATATAACAGTGGAATGATCTGAAAAGCTTTTGGTTAGAATCAAAACTCATTAAGTGCAACTTTACTCTTAGCAATTTTTAATTTTTTTAATTCGGATAGAAAAATGTTTCAAATAAAAGTTTTAGATCTTGGAAAATAAATAATTTCTGTTATAAAACGTTTATTGTAGGACCTCCGGATTTCATTTTATAAGCGTTTACCTGATAAATTCCCTTAGAGATTTTAATTATTGAAATTATTATTTTAATGACAAATAAAACGTCAAAGTGCCGTCGTATTCAGCACATTCGCAAAGTTTTAAAAAATGAAGAAGAGTGTGGATAAATAATTTCAACACATTGTAAGGTAAGAAGTAACACACTTAATTATAATATTTTTCTAAATACTCGGATTTAACTTTGAAAGACAACAATCAATTTTTTCTATTAATCATTTTGCTTTCCTATTAAATTTTCAATCAGAAACTTATTTGACCGTATTCACCGGGGAAAGTACCATGATGGACACATCACCATTTTTTTTGTTTGTAAATTCTGTGATTGGAAACTACAATGCGAACAAGCTGTGAACTGTTTCAATAAAACAGCTTTTCAGATGAGATGCTTAAGGTAGTAAATGTATCTTTTACAGCTTCTCAATTCTGTCTTATCGTATTCGAAGCACAAAAACCTATAATTATAACGATGACTGGTGTACCACGAACACAATTTTTGTAACCCTTATTTTAAAAGTTTTATAATCTTGCTTTAACCTTTGTTGATGTACGAATTAATATTATACATTCGAGAAAATAAACATAATTTTACATTGAAATTAAACAAGGAATTCTAGGTCGATATTTCGGTAGCAAATTTAATTCATAAAATAACCTAATCCATTATTGAACATTTTTTTAAGTACTTTTGTAATATCACAGTAGCTACAGAGGAAACAATTTATTAATTATTTTTAAGTTCTATTTTATTTCATTTTTGAACCATTACTTGGGTTTCCGTGTACAGTGATTTGATGATCACGGTTAATAAAGGTTAATTATTTCTTAAATAAAATTAGACGTGAAAATGTGAAGTGAGTCCTCAAAACTAATATCTCATTACACCTTCTAGATTCTTAAATATAATGTTTCTTTTTAGGAAATTTGTTTCTTCTTTTTCATGTTAATAAATATGAAAATTATTAAACTAGAGGTAGCCATAGAATTTCGATACATATTATATCTTATCATATATGGCGGCGTTTGTATTACATTGTTAATATTCGATAAAAAAAAACACATAATGTGACCTCCTGTACTTAATTATAGTAGGTATCACCAACATTACCATATTAACTTTAATATGACCACGATGGTAATCATTATATAGGTGTAAAATGAGACCATTGACATTATTTACCCATCACTTTGGAATAAACACTTAATAAAACGTTCATTGGAAGCGTACAAATGGCCGTGGATGTACATAAAGGGTATATTAAGGGCCATTATTCCCTTATCAGCAATCAGATAAAAAAAAAACGTGTTCATTGTGATGCGGCCACCCACACGGCCATAACCCCCACCAGAAAAACTATATAAAAACGAAAAAGAGGACCACAATGCCCAACATAACTGGACGTCATCACTTGTCAGCCAACACAATAACTAATGTATTATGCATCGCGGTATCAGCGACGAAAATCTGTCCCGTGTGTACCTGCCAATCACTAGAGGCACCACGGTCACCAATTGTTCGAGAGCTCACTTTCATTTATATTCCCACTTGCGCATTCACGCGAGTGTTCGGTAATTTGTCGTGCCGTGTCTATATTTATCTAGATTGGGATTTTTAGATAATTTATTGTGTATGTTAATGCCGGGGCTTTTGTTGGGTATTGACGGTAAGACTCCATTATGTTTCGTTTGCGGTGCATTGTCTGTTTAGAGCGTGGGTTGCGAAAAAGAAATAAAAATATACTATTCGCGACCCTTTCGACACATCGGTTGTAAATCATATAGTAAATCATGTTTGTATAAATGAAAGTGTCAAAACCGTTTGCGTTTATTACAACATTAATAATTCCACATTATATGCTCGTTATCATATGATTTGGTACAAGAATTTAAGAATTTATAAACAAAAAATATTAAATAAAAATAAAAGAATTTGAAAAAAATAATTAATTATTTTCTCTTTAACAACTGCAATGTTTTCACTTACCTTACGTAAGTACTTTAAAAAGAACAAACATCCTGTTGTGGCGTGTAAATCAACAACTTTTGTAATTTTCGTACGGTATCAATGTTTATGTTAAGTACTCAAATTTTAAATCAATTTTTAATAATAATATTAATTTGAATATAAATGTCCACGTACCTCGAATCCAAAGTTATTGTTTCTTCACTGATTCTTGAGAAAAGACTTATGTCGATTTCTCGAGGAAAGGATATTTGGTGCGTTTTTAATATAATTTTTTTGTTATATTCAATGCGTCTTCTTTTGATGTTTTATTTGTTTTTGTAACTCGGGTAATCATAGGTAATTTTATAGGTACGTGGGCAATTAGAAATAAGAGGCTTAGTCAAAAAAAAAAAGATTAATATTATCTCAACTAAAGCATTTATAAAGATGGCTTCACCATTCTGTCTGCCTTGGATTTTCAAAAAAAAAATATATAAGTAATGGCTGAATCAGAACTAAGACGATATACGCCTGAAATAAAATAAAATTAACTCTTTGCACTCGTAATGTATTTTAATTGACTCACAGCCAACTCGGAATATTTTTAGAGATGATTTTATCAGTAAAATATGAATTTATCTGAGATCTTATTATCAAAAAGATGAGTAAATGTGAATATCTCAAATACTACTGGGTTAATAAGATTAAAATTTATAACTAAATATTCGAGAACAATTCCTCCCCAAAATATAATTTCCTTTAGATTAGTTGAAAAATAGATGTAATTGACTCTAAACTTTATGGAGGTAAATGTAAATAACTGAAATACTACCCGCTCTATCACAAAATCATAAAATTGCATAACAATTGATTGATTTAGCATATTTGACATATTATATTTCTGTGGAAACTTAAATGAGGTGATACGAAAAAATGGAAAAGCAAATGGTAGAAATAATTTTATAATAATATCATATCCATTCAATTGTACTTATCAAAAAATCACAAGAATGCACCACTATTGTTATAGAAATACAAACTAACAAATAAAATAATATTATAATAAGAAATATGTAACAAAATAAATTTTTAAGGAATTAAGTTTTATAATTACATATTGTATGATTACGCTTAAAACAATCACCGGTATGTAGTCCAGGTTTACGTGGACATGTATCACAAATATATCGTGTTTCCCGTCTACCACTTTTTTTCGTTTAAACGCTCTCTTTTGTCAGATGTCGATGGTCTACCAAAATTTTTTGAACCCTGGCGATATTCTCCGGTCAAGTTATGAACAAGTTGTCGAACAAACATTAGATGAGTTATTGGTCTTTTATTTTGTCGATGTTATGCCATTTTGTACAGTATATGAATTAACGCTTCATAAATCCAATCATCCAAAAAATAGTTTTCTCCATCATTTAACTGACTTCCTCAAAAATGAATACGAAGCCGTAAGAGTCAGCTCTACACCTCCCATATATTTGTTGTAATTAACAATTACAATTGGTTTGTTTATTATTTGATTATTTCCTCCTCATATTCTTCTACTTACTGGCTGCATACCAGTAATGTTCCAGCTGCCAGTAAATTTCCTGATCGACAGGCAAAGGTCTTATCCTCAGAAAATGTCGTTTTTATAACGTCTGGTAAGTATTTTCTGTTAATTTGTGTAGTGCCTGTCAAGTGACACTTTAATTTCAGAAGATCTTCTGCTAGTATTACGCTTGTATCGAGCGTATAACAAAAATCGACGATGAAGTTGGCGTTGGAAGTCTCGAGTCATGTCTGTACTAAGATCTCAAGCGTGAAATGCTAGTTGCGGTTAAACAGTGACACGTCAGATATTAATTTTGTTAAATAGGTTGCCAATCTAAATTTATTTTAAATTGCAATAGTCAAAGTGTTGAAAATGCCCACCGCCACTATCCAAGGAACTTTCACTCCTTCGCCTAACGCAAGTAAAAACATTTTGCAACATTGAAGGATTCTGGTTAATTTCAATATTTTTTCTGTAATTATCTCCTGCAGGTGAACCAGGTTATTAACACGCACTTGATATATGTAGTTTTTCAAAAATGGCCACAAAAAGAAGTCACATATAGCAATATCACATAATCTAGGAGGGAATTCATGTTCAGTGTTTAAACTGATAATACGGTCATTCACATTTCAATATTGTCTTCAGCAGTGTGTGCTCTTGCTCCGTCTTGATGGAAACATCCATATCTCAATTCTTCATCATCAAGTTGTTCGATAAAGGGGGTCAGAATTTCTTCTCTATACCGTTCACCTGTTAGGGTACCGTATAAAAAAATGGGTCCTATTACGCGTCTGCGACTTATGGCGCACAAAACGCCAAATTTTTGGGGATGTAGAGGTTCTTCAACATAAAAATCCTCGGGCTTTGCAGCACTCCACATCCTCATATTTTGCGAATTAACGTACTCGCTTAAATAAAACCATGCCTCATCTGTGAAAAGGGTTTTATCAAGGAGATCGTCATCAAACTTTTGAAGGAACCATCGGAAAAATGTAACTCTTCCAGGATAATCAATTCTATGTAGTTCTTGCACGCAAGTTAATCGATAAGGGAATAAATGCATATTCTTCTTCAAAATTTTCTGGCAGGTACCCAATAATGGCAATTCTGCTGGTTAACCATGCTGTTTAGGTAAAAGTGAGCTTCGTCACTCATGAACAAAATGAGGTTCTCATTTTGATCGATCAGTGATTCCATCTCACTTGC
This sequence comes from Philonthus spinipes, assembly GCA_963082785.1. NCBI lineage: Eukaryota > Metazoa > Arthropoda > Insecta > Coleoptera > Staphylinidae > Philonthus > Philonthus spinipes. The sequence continues at coordinate 10,472,064 of OY720303.1, read as the reverse complement.
GAAGTTCATTCGTTGTGCATAATCTCCGAGCTGTAACTGTTGCACAATGGCCAATTTGTAGGGATGAAAGCGGAGATTCAAAGCAAAATTGCCTTACCGAACGAGCACTGAGGCGAAGTGCAGCAGCAGCAGAAGTGGCAAAGAAACTCACACTGTACGAAGGTGACTGACTCATTATTTCGGATGAAAAAACAATAGGCGAAAACGCGATGCTTCACGGTACAAGGTTCCATGACGACAACTGGTAAAACAATGCTAGGAACTTACGAGTCAAACGGCACCCTCTCCACATCTCTTTTAGAGGGAGGGGGAGAGTACTACCCATCTCAAAAACGTCCGTCCTCTCTGCCGCACCCTGTATATATAAATATTGGAAATTATTTGATTTAACAAATTGTTCAACCACCATTCATCTAGCGAATGGATAACTTGTAATTAGATACAAGATGACGCTTTGTGCTATCTTTCCAATTATATGATTCAAATTATTTGAATTTTCATTTAAAAATTGCCGGTTTTAAGTAAAATATAATTTTCAGTAAATTTCCCACTTGCATGTGGAAGTATAATACAATCAATTTTCGTAATATAAGTAGCGTTCTTTAATGAATGCACTCGATATAAAGCGCAATTACACGATAATAAAAAAATCCCTTTACGGCCCAGCAAACATTGTCCACGACAGGAAATTGATCGTCGCGAAGATACTTTCCTCTCTTCCGTACGTTTTACTGGCGCACGTGTCGCCCGCCGTCGCACATATTTCTTATTTTTCCGACCATTTTCCCCGAATGTATATCTCGTAATTCGACGCAGCCGGCGCCGCGACGCCCAAAAAGCGTTAACATCCAACACGGGGGGCTGAAATTGCGGTGGTAGCACGTGCCGTTTATTGCGAGAGAGGAAAAAAAGATCGCGAATACTCTCGTTTTATTCGTGGTTTTCGTGGAAAAGGGGAAGGCTGAGGAAATTTGCTCTCCCTTACTTTGTGCTAAGTGCGGTCGCGTTATTGGCACGATTTTATGCGGTCGTTTCAGAATTGGACTTTCCCCGAGATTCGGGATGGTTACAGTTTGGATGGAAACGATTTACTTTATTAGGGATGAGCATTTATCATTTTTATTTTCAATTTACTCGTTTATTAAATTACTTTGTAGAAATAGAAAAAAAAACATTTTTTTGCAATAAACCCATATTTTTCTACAAAATAGATATATAAAACCGTAATAGAAATGTACATAGATTACGATAAGTAGTTTTTATATATATTTTCATATTTATTATGAAAGTTAGTTAATTTCAATAGTAAAAATGAAAGTATTTGATTTATTTTTCAATAATTTATTTTTATAATATCGTGCTCAAAACAGTTTTGAAATCTTTCATGCAATAATTAGATTGTCTTACTGATTGTAGACATGTCTCGCCAGTTTGTTAAAACCATATATGCTCTATATTAATTTCATCCGATTGTAAATAGAAAAGTGTATTTATTCACATGGTCACAGTTATGACATTTAAATAAATTAAATAAAAGTAATTTGAAAATAGTTAATAAATTATTTTCACATTTACCTCTGTGACATTTTAAACTTTCCACAGAGCTATATATAAATATATAAGCTAGATATAAAAAAAGCTAACTTTATGTTAGTTATATAAACAAAATCATATTTAAAATGCGGAACTATTTTGTTTTAGGCAAGAACTATAATCTGTGCTACTAGAACTCTATTTGATTATTTGAAAATCATAAAACGTCGTGTTGAAAATAATTAATAAAATAATTTATTAATTATTTTCAAATCAGTTTTATTTAATTTGTTTAACATGTAACTCTTTCTTATGTCTGTGAAGTTAACACGACGTTTTATGATTTTCAAAAAAATCAAATAGAGTTCTAGTAGCACAGTCAATTCTAGAAATTGTACCGCGGTTTTATTTTTTTATGATTCTTTTTAATTTCACTCAGCACAACATAATAATGATAATAAATGTCTTTATTTGGTTTAAGATATTTACACAAAACGAAATGCACACAATTTTGTAATTCATTGCTCTTCCACTTTATCTATAAGTAAATGAAAGTAAAAAAAAAATATAAAAAAAGTACTAGATAAAAAAAGTATTTTTTTCCTTTGTAGTAGGTTAAGTGGAAGAGCAGCGACGGGCGTTAGCCTGCTTGAACTTCGCCTACTCCTATACTATTTATATTTTATATTGTAAATTTATGAAGAAATAAATTGCGTTTATTATAATTATATAATTTAAGCATACAAATAAAACTATCTATATGAAAAAAAAATAATAATAACTACTTTGATTTAAAATGTTCCTCATTTCCAGTTTAAATTTCACCAATGTGAGATTTTTTTATATACCGGGTGTACCATTTAACCTGAAAAATCAAAATAATTTGAAAAATACGCATCGTACCATAGAGTAACTAGTATACATAGAGAGGCAACTAGTAGGCATTTTAGCGTCACGCTCTCGGCGTAATTTTCGATTCGAGAGCTGCTGCCACAGAGATATTGCGGAGACTCTACGAACCGCTACGAACTGCTTGCATGTACTTACAGAATTTTATTACCGTATCGCGAGCGCTACTCTGCACTCACAAGGTCGTATAATATAAACATACACACACACATAAGCACATAATATATACACAAGTCAACAAATTCTTACTCGAGTGTTTTTTTTATTCAATTAAATAGAAACGAAAGAGAAGTCGGCAGTTCTTTCAATTTTTTTTTTTCGCTATGCATTTTTATTCTGTTTGTTACATACGTGCAATGAATTTAAAAATTGGGCCATCTAAAAAGTATTTTCCGATTGTTTCATCATTTTGGAATGGAATTTTTCTATATTGAAAATCAATCTTATTTAAGTATATATTGTCCATTATAATCAATGAACTTTGTCATTTTTCGAGTAGCTTCATAATTCCATCATTGTTGAACTTCTGTGGTTAGAATTAGGAAAAAGCAAAAAAAAAATGAAACGATTTATATTCTGTCCCAAATTATCTCTGTTTAAATGATTTATTTACAGTATTACATAATACTAAAATAAATAAAATAAAATATTGTTTTTTTTAGGAAATATATTTCTAATTTTTAATGGCACTTTATCACTGTCACTTTTTAAACAATGCATTCTTTTCCTAATTTAAACCACTCTTGCCGTTTTTAAGATACCAATGCCGTGCATTCTTATCTGTTCTGAAGATATTTGTAAAAATAGTGATGTGTCCATCATGCTACTTTCTCCAATGAATACGGCTAAATAAGTTTTTAAATGAATGTTTAATAGTAAATGAAAAATTATTAATTGAAAAAAAAGGCTGTTGTCTTTTAAAGTTAAAGCCGAGTATTTTTAAAAGTATTACAATTTAGTTTGCTATTTCTTATCTTACAAAAACATCCATACTATTTTTCTTTTCTTGAATGTTTTTTGCGAAATATGACGGCCTTTTGATGTTTTATTTGACAAAATAGTAATTATTTCAATAATTAAAGTCGCAACAGCCCTCATAAAGAAGATTATAAAAATAATTGTTTTTTTTTTAAATGTCATATTTTGTCAAAATTCCGTCATATTTCATACATCTTTCGTAAACGCCTGTGAAGAAATGTTTTGAAGCCATTGTAATATAAGAAATAATAAAGTAAATTGTAAAATTCTTACAAATATTCCGCTTTAATTTTAAAAGACAACAAAAAAACGTTACCGAATGGAGAAAACTTTATACAAAAAATAAAAATATTTAATAAGAATAATAAAGAACGCAAAAATATTTATTGTTTTGATGGCATGCTACAATCAATTCGGGGAATATCCATCCATGAAATTGTGAAAGAGAATGAGCAACAATTTCTTTTAACGTCGAGGCTGCAGCAGGATTCTATCGAAAATTTATTTTCTGTAATTAGGCATAGGGATGGGTATAATCCCAATCCAACGGCAATCATTACACCAAACAATGCAAGTACGAATGATAGAATCTGTAGTAGAAAATGTTAATTGTCAAATAGATGATGATATGCAGCTATTAGAAGTAACTACCGAAAATGAAGCAACTAGGTAAATATTTACGAATACCAATTAATTTTCAGTTGTAAATAAACACTTATTTTTATTTAGCCAGGAAGAACCGTCACATGGGATTTTTAATAAACTGCAAGATGAAGAGGAGGAAGAAAATTCCATATATTCAGACAATTTACATGCAATTTCATTAATTGAAAAAAATAATATAGTATCTTATAGCGGTTATGTAGCATATAGGTGGGCATAAAAGTTTAATTGTGATTTATGTTCTTGTGCATTTATAAATAAGAACGATGCTCCACTTGATAAAAAAATTAACTTTTAATTTTTGAACGAGATTATGGAGAATCGAATATAAAATATTGACAACGACCCACAGACTTACTAATTTCGACAACAGAAATTAGTTTAGAAATTAGCGTACAATTTTATAACGATAACAATATTCGGAATTTAAAAAAAAAACTATTGAAGTTCAATGTTTTAGAAACAATAAAATATAAACTTCCCCATTGGAAGAATAATGAATATTGGAATCACCAATAATACGGTATTGACGTTATAATTAATAGCAAAATTAAGAAATTGCTTTCTTTACTATCCAAATCTATTATTTTTAATACAGATTCACGTAAAATGAAGTTACGTATTTTAAAAAATATATAATTTTTTATATTTCCGCTTAAATATAACTTATGTTTTTGTATAATATTCATTTATTTTAAATGTAAACATAAATTTAGATAATTAATTACTAAATCTGCTTTTTTGAAATTATTTTATATTTTATTTATAATTAAAATAATTTCTTAAAAGCGATTTATATTAAAAAGATATATCGTATTGAAGAGATTTAATGAGATCGAAACGCGGACTTTTATTTATATTACTTCCAAGAATATAGTATTTTTAGTGTAAAATTTATAACTATATTTTTGGTTAAATGGCGAATTAAACGTTAATTAGGTTTATTATTCTTATTATGAGATTACTATAGGTACAAAATTAATAAAACACCACTTTGGCTTCCGGATGAATTAATAACAAGTTTTCATTAAAATTATTGGCAGGTTAGCTTTATTTTCCGAATGAATTGAATTAATAAGTTATAATTTTATATTATATCCACTTTGCCATTGACGAATTTCTACTGATCATTTTCTTGTTGATTTCTTATTGTTATGTTACAGCACCATATTAATATGTTCACACTATCTGTCTACCTATTTGGCATATTTATTTGAAAAATATTCTTTCTAAATACCATTCTTGCTTAAAAATAAACTACATAATTTTCATTCAAACATAAATTAATGAAATGCACATGGACTGTGCCTTTTAGATTACCGTTTTTTTTTTATTCAATTTTTATTAAATTATGTTAGTTATATATTAATCAATTATTATTATATGGTAAATATATAATAACATATATTTTGCTGCCTCAAAAATACATTATTGGTTATTCGGTGTATCACTTTCCGTTCCTAAAATGCTCTTATACTTGCATTTTTGAATATTATAAATGAAGCGTTTTACAAACAAAATAAACAAACACTCGTTCGGCTCGATGCGTGACCTTGCTTTTTTCATCGGTAATTTGATCTATTTGACATGGATATTCACCCATTTCGTTCACTTCGATTCTTTCGTGATTGCGAGATCTCGTACTAGAGGTCGACACTGCTGGCGGACCTGAAATGAGTGACGCTTTTTTTTACCCGACATTGCCACTCTTAGTATTTCATCCTTTTTGATCGTACGAAAAATGTTACAAGACCAAAAATTAATGTTTCCTAAGGGGACATCATCCTGTTCTAAATTCAGACCAAAGGCGGGGCGAGTAACAACTTTGACATTTCAAATTGGAACCCCCATTTTTTTATTCAAGAATCGGATTCTAGGGATAAAAATACATACGATATTATTGAAACATTATTTTTATTCATTTCAGAGGGCGCTGTAATCGCAAAATTTAAATTAAAGTGACGGCCATTTCGGTTTTTTAATGACAATACAAGACTAATTTCCATCATTAAACAATTGATAGTATTTCGTAAAAAATGAAGATAGGTATAGATAATATATAGGGTGTTCCATTTGAAAAAGATAATTTTGTATTGGGATTTATTTATGGGACGCCCTGTATATAATTTTTTTCGTGAAAAATTTGCAGAGTTGAGAATACTAATCGAGCGTTTTTCTCGAAAATAATCACCAACAGTTTAAATGAATTTCTTTCTTTTAATGTGAACGCACAGTTTAATTATGAAGAGTTTTATTATAACTCTATTTTTTTAATATTAAACGTAGTAAAAACTTCACAGGCATCACACTTTATATTTTTTTGTGAAATTTATTACCGAAATGGCACTAAAAATATTCCGTAAATTTTGGAACAAACTTCATTTATAAAATATTGAAAATTGAAAAAGACCTCCCGCATTACCACAGTTTGCATTTTCCACCACGTGCACGTCGTTAGTTCATTATTAAATCAGTTCACTGTTAAAAGTGAAAAGGCAAGGTGTGCTTGTACATGTTTACAAATTTTCTGAATAAAGAGAAAACGAACCGCAATTTACGATCCATTCAACCATCCCCGTTTCCGAACACCTTGTAAGGTAGCACGGGCACAAAGACACCGTCTTGTGCACAATTAGTAACTTTTTGCTTTTGAAGAAGACACGCGCTCCTCCACGATCCGCACGCAACAATAGACATCCATTGCGACTTCGACTCATCTGCCCGATAAATAAAACCCAAAATCATAAAAACACGTTGGTGGCAATGCAAACAAACATAGCTGTATAAATAAAAACACAATGCTCGCAGAGTGAGGAGGAAAAATAAAACGGGAACACTGGAAAGACATACGATTTTAATCCGTGCTTTATGAATATTTTACGCGTCTGGCTAATGAATGCGAGGTCTCGTCCGAATGATAAGGGCACTCTGCACTCCTCTATCTACAGTTTATGTGTGTGGTGCCACTTGACTTCGGGCGTTAAGGGCTAAATTATGTGTTTGTTTGGTGCGGTTGTGTGTATGAAAGGGGTGAGGCCCGGCTATTCCCAAATGATGATTTAGTCGGGCATCGCGTGAGAATAGACTGGGGGTCATAAAATATATGGCAATAATAGAAACGGATTTATGAATGGGCATGAATTGAAGCTGATTTACTTATTACTTACTGGGATTTTAATATTTATATCTTAAAGTCTTATAAATGCGAAAGAGGGGAAGATAAAAAAAACGTTTTAAATACTATTTTATGTATTTGAAACGTTTTTTTATCTTCCCCTATTTCGTATTTATAAGACTTTTTATTAATATTTATTGATGAGAATTGAAGGGAAATATTGTACCCGAAAACATTTTCGAAACGCAATTTTCAGCGGATATATTCATTTTATATATGACAAAAATTATTTAGTTTTCTATAATTTTTATTTATGATTCATCGCGAAATACGCATTTTTCAAAAATCGATGTAATAAACCTAAGGGACTCCGGGTCTATTCCATGGATTTTAAAAAAATGCGCATTTCTCGATGGAACAGAAGTTTTAGAAAACTAAATATTTTTTGTGATATATAATATATATATTTTTAATTATCATATATTTTTTATTGCAGCACCTTGAGATTAATTATTCCACTGAAAACTTCCAGTGGAATAATTAGAGTGAGAATAGTACAAGAATCGAGTGTTAATATTTTAGATATCCTCTACATTCCCATGAATAAATCTATTTAATAATCTGCTTATTTATTTATTTACACCTTTTGGATTGCATTATTCCCCGAAAGGAAAAAAGGTACCTCGGGGCAATCGAATCTCGTTTTATTTCAACACCTCCCGTTAGATCGCATAAATCACAATTCGTGCGATAAGTTAATCATCCATCGTCCGCCGTGCCTGTATATCTTCATAATGATTTCGGGTTTCTTCATCGCGACCATCTTGTCAGTGAGGCGTGTAATTACGGACCGGGGAAATTTGATGGTGGTATCATTTTTGAAGATGTTCGTTTTTTTTTCTTCGTCGTTGGTGTTGTTGTTGGTGAGCTCGTCGGCCGTCTAATTTTCTCCGAAATTATGGTAGATAGGATCTAGTGTTGCACTATGGCGGGTCTATTATAATTTTTTTGTTCGTAATGTTGTTTTAGAACTTAATTGGGGTATGAGGATATCGTGGGTTTGGTAGGAAAAGTCATTAAGTGCGTGATAGATTAATCGAGTTTAACGATTTATGCCTCTGAAGCGATTATATATAGTTATAAAATTCGTTCGGGCGTAATGCAGTTATAAAATTTATATACAAAACACATCACTCTGGAACATTTTTTTAATCAAAAATTGATCAGCAGTAGCAAGGAGAAATAAACATTTTTTACTTTCCCCGGACCCCTGTCCAAGGGAAAGTATTGTGATCGTGAAAATTTTCGAACCGCCAATTTCAACAAATATGCACGTTTTGAGGTCCCCTGAGTCCATTCCATCGAGTTTTGAAAAATGTCTGTGTGTGTGTCTGTGTGTTTCCGCGATAGCGCCTAAACGGCTAAATGGATTAAGCCCAAACTTTATATCTAAGCTTTATATAACAGTGGAATGATCTGAAAAGCTTTTGATTAGAATCAAAACTCATTAAGTGCAACTTTACTCTTAGCAATTTTTCATTTTTTAATTCGGATAGGAAAATGTTTCAAATAAAAGTTTTAGATCTTGGAAAATAAATAATTTCTGTTATAAAACTTTTATTGTAGGACCTCCGGTTTTCATTTTATAAGCATTTATCTGATAAATTCCCTTAGAGATTTTAATTATTGAAATAATTATTTTAATGACAAATAAAACGTCAAAGTGCCGTCAAATTCAACTTATGATTCGCAAACGCCTCCAGTTTGCAAAAATGAAGAAGAGTGTGGAGGAATGATTTTAACCTATTGTAAGGTAAGAAATAACACACTTAATTACAATATTCTTCTAAATACTCGGGTTTAACTTTAAAAGATAATCACTTTTTTCTATTAATCATTTTGCTTCCCTATTAAATTTTCTATCAGAAACTTATTTGACCGTATTCACCGGGGAAAGTGCCATGATGGACACATCACCATTTTTTTATTTTATTAAATAAAGTCAATATAAATAATTTCAGAGTTAATATTACTGAAGTTAACTAAATAATTTTTGAGTTTACGTGAATTATTTAATCACAAGTAAAAAGGCTTACTTAGCAATTTATTTTTACGTTAGATGTTTGTTATTGAAATGGTATCATCAGATTCAAAAACCAGTAGACATACTTCTCCAAAAGGTAGATGATAGCATTAATCTTCTTTATGTTGGTTGTTGGTTGTGGAGACTTTAATTATTTAAATAAAAATATATGTCATTTCTCCTACTTATTTTTTATTTAACTAAATATATTTCGGAATCTAGGTCCTTTGAAAATAACTCTAGGGGACTCAACTCACGTTAAACTTGTGTTTAAAAATTTGCATAAATTACATAAAAACATACAAGTTTATCCAGATAGAACACCATTGCAATTAAGGTTGCAGTTTAGTGGAAAGAGATAGCTATATAGTAAAATGGAAATAATCGTTTGAAAATAGAGCTATTCTTTTGGATTTAATAATATGAATGTGTATTTACATTTTTTATCTACCAAGTATAAAGTATCAGTCTAAATAAAAAATAAATCGTTAATTTTCGTGTATTACGTCAATTTACTAGTTCAAGTTAGAAAAGAAAATTGTAAGATATAATGAAATTAATAGGTCATGTCTGCTAAGTTATTTGAATGCAGAATTTAGTGAAATCCTTTAAATTTTCATTGCATAAGATTTTATTAGCAAAAATTTAATTTAAAATTTGCTATAAATTTGATCAATTTTCATTGTTTTTCGTAATTATTTTTCACAGAAACTAAACATTAAAATAATTTTTAATTTATCTGATGAAATTCCTGCTTATTTTAAGATTACTTTAATGTATAATACAATATTGTTCATTGATCACAATAACAATCTAACTCAAATTAGTGATTACCCATATTTGTATACCTAGAAAAGTAAATGGCAAGGATAATTTAATAATAAAATACATTAATTCCCATCCTACAATTGTAAACGGTAATCCAACTCAACACAGATTATTACTTGAAGCTCGCAAGGAACTGGACGAAAAAACATCTAAGGGGGAAGATAACTGTACCATAAAATTTATTGGAGGAGTTCCACGTGTAATATCTACACCTCAATGAAGTCAACTACCCACAGGAATATCCATCTACTACCAGAATGTTCGTGGTTTAAATACAAAAACTGAGACGTTTTACAATAGTATTAGTATTTGTGAATATTGACATTATCTTGCTTAACGAGACGTGGTTAACTTCAAGCGTCAATAATAGCCGATTTTTTACTACAGAATATAATGTATACAGATCATACCGTGATCCTGTATTAAAAGGTAAATTTCGAGGTGGTGGTTTTTTTAATTGCCACGCGCAACTACATTAGAATTGAAGTCATACAAACAGATAATATAAAACACCACCTGCCTCTAATAGATTTACTTTTGTGTAAATGTAAACTTAAATCATCCTGGTTTTATATTGTACTTGTATACATACCCCCAAACATTTCTTTAGAGTATATAAAATTGTTTTTTGAACTTGTCGTGGACTTAAATTTTGAAAACATGCAAATATTGTTGCTCGGAGATTTTAATTTTCCTGCGTTTTGTAATTCTAATTCACGACACATGTAATAAGTGCTATCAATAATACTTGCAATTTCAGGAAATTAATAGTATGAAAAATAAAAGTGGTAATGTTTTAGATTTAATTTTTACTAATGTTGTTTGCAGTATTTCTTCAGAAAACGTGCCAGTTGTTATGGAAGATCCCTTTTATCCAACACTACAAATGTTGTTGAAAAGCGTAGTTGATAAGTAGAAAATTAACAGCTGTCTATTCAATTTTAATTTTAGTAATTATCTTAAACTTTACTTTTACTTGTCAAAACTAAATTTGGGTTTTCTTATACAATTTACAGATGTCATTTAGCTTTTTAGGAATTCTATGCTACTTTAATGGATGCACTTATAAAATTTATTCCTAGATATAAAGTATAACTTGCGTCCAAATATCACCCTTGGTTTACTACTGAAATTATTAATTTAATTAAAGAAAAAAAAAAAAAAAAACGACTCGGAAAATTAATGAAATCAAAATCGCCTGTCGTTATTTCAAAATTTAAACAACTGCGTTGTTTAATTAAATCTAAATCCAAAGTTACATATAAACTATATACAGAGAGGTTTTTTTATCAGTGTACATTAGGCGAACTGTATACCTGCAAAAAAAACCAAGTCAAACGCATTGAACCGATTAATGTGTGTATGTTTGGTTGCCTATAACACACAACTAAACGTCAAACGCTAAACTTCAAATTGTGTGAAATATTTGACCGAAAATGTATACAAATGAAGAAAAAGTCGAATTTCAAGCGTGTATTACAATTCCAACAGTACTAGAGGAAGATAAGACATGTTTTCAATGAATCCAAAGTTTCCGACTACCCCCCAGTTAGGATGATTCTAAAAATAATTAAACTAAAACATTTTCTTTGGAAGGTTGTATGTTTTATTCTCTTTATTCTATTTAAAAACGCAACAAAATAAATCATGACTAACACTGCATGCGTTACCGTCACAAGCAATTTCCTCTTTTATTTTTATTGTTATGGAGAAATTACAGGTAAAAAATATTAAGAGATTTTATTAAGACAATTTGATAGAAAAGTAACAGTGAAGAACAATAAACTTGAAATAAATAATTAAAATAAGTGTTAGAAATGACCACGAGAAACTGCAAGACAGTAACTCAAACGATCGCGAAAATTCTTCCATATTGTGCATTTCGATATTATCATAAACAGAAAAAGAAAATTGTTTTTTGAATTATCCTAGTTGAAGGAATCGATCTCTCGGGTTGCGTATTATAGGCAACCAAACACATACATCAATGCGTTTGACTTGGGTATTTTACATGTATACATAGGGGATATGTATACTGTTAAAAAAACCTCTCTGTATTTCATCACTTGAAAATCAACTCACTACCAATCCAAAACAATTCTGAAGCTGTTATTTCCAGAAAATCAAATAAATCAAGTAATCCTTCAACATTACTTTATGGCGATACTCTTATTGACGATCGCCCCCCCCCCCCAAAAAAAAAAGGCTGATGTTTTCTGTACTAATTTCGCATCAGTGCATAATCCTCATTCCAGTGTAAAGCCAAGCATTAAGCACTCAAACATTCATAATTTTAGTTTCACTTTGACGTCTGTTGATAGTGTTCTAAAACTTCTTAAAATATTACCTAACAATTATTCATCTGGTTGTAACAAATTACCTGCATGTTTATTAAAAGATTGTGCTATTATTCTTTGCGAACCTCTCACTATATTATTTAATTTATCAATACAATATAATACATTTCCCACCAGCTTGAAAATTGCGTCAATTTGTCCTGTACCGAAATTATCCAAGCATCAGCAAAATATTGAAAATTATTTGCGATATTGCTACGTATTGCAAAAACGTCAAACCATATATATCAGAGGCACAACATGGTTTTGTTACCCGTCGGTCGACAGTTTCCAATCTCTGTGTTATCACCCATGATATAGCCGAAGTCTTGGACGCGAAGGGACAACTTGGCGTAATTTATACAGATCTGTCTAAAGCATTCGACTTAGTGCCACATAATATTGTCATTTCTAAGCTTGAATATTTTGGTTTTTGTAACGCCTTTACAACACTAATTAGTTCATACTTACAAGATCGCAATGCTTATATATCTTTTAAAACTTCTCCATATACACCGTCTTCTGGTGTACCGCAGGGGTCTAATTTAGAGCCCTTATTGTTTAATTTATACATTAACGATCTTTCTGAAATCCTCACTTGTTCACATTTATTATATGCAGATGACCTCAAGATATATACCAAAGTGAATAATATACGTGATAGTCTACAACTTCAGCACCAATTGGATATTGTTTCTCGGTGGTGTGACAATAATGGCCATAAATTAAATATTATGCACTTCTTAATATTTAATTTTTGGCCATTATTGTCACACCACCGAGAAACAACATCCAGTTGGTGCTGAAGTTGACTTTTACTAGACAAAGTAACCTAATAAAATTCTCATATTCAATTAAAGGAACATGTTTAGAAAATGTTACAGTCATCAAAGATCTTGGGGTAACTTTTGATAGTAGCTTACTATTTAATAGATATGTTGAGGAGGTGGTAAAATTTGCATATAAATCTCTCGGTTTTATTTATCGTGTAACGTCAATATTCAATAATATTAATGTATTAAAAACTTTATATAACGCACATGTGCGCTCTAAGCTTGAGTATGCTGCCATAATCTGGTACCCGCAAACTCAAAACCAAATTAGAGCAATAGAGAATGTACAAAGAAAAGAAAAATGATGTACTTTAAAAGTAACGGTTCCTTCCAGCACGTGGATGTGACTATAATATATTATTAGTTTTAATTTCGAGTCACTTGAGACCCGTCGTGTAAAATCATCTCTAGTTTTCTTGCACAAATTTTTAAATAATGATGTAGATTCGGCTGCTTTAGTAAACAAATTGTATTGCGTGTGCCAGTATTTCATAGTAGACAGAACAATACATTTTATTTTTCATAGAGTAATACGAATTATAAACTCAGGTCACCCATCATTAACATGTGTTACAATATGATATCGCACTCTTGTGATATATTTCATGACAGCATCAAAAAAATACTATCTTACATTATATAGTGTTTTGTGTATTTTTTTGTATTTATCACTGTGGTTTTGTTTGTACCTTATATCATATTTATTGTGTCTTGTAATTGGGAACTTGCTTCCTGTTGGGCAATAAATATTATTATTATTATTATTATTGATAATGAGCATATCTCACATAAAAATAAATTGTGAAGTATGGAATAACAGTATTTTTATTTGTGAAGTTATTGATTATATGTTTACAGGGCAGAAATACCCCTGGTCGATAGTCTAGTCAGACAAAGACCTACACGTATTGTAATTATTTATATTATTTTGTATTATTCTGTATAATCTGAATAAAGATATGTGTAGCTATATATTGTAACGAAAGTGAAAGAAGAAACTGGAAACATCACTCTAGAATGTTCGACAGAGAATGCTACGGTGAACGCGGCGTCATCGTAAGTTCCGGAAAGTTAGAGAAACAAGCACGCTATATAAGCGAGCACTAGTGGCGCTGCAGGCAGTCTATCACGAACGTCCGAGTGCTCAACATCTCGTTATATGTAAATAGTGACAGTGTGTTGTAAATAAATGTATTAAGTGTACTGTAAATAAATAAATAGACATTGTTTTACTTATTTCCGAGTCTGATTAAACCCGATTTCGTAACAATATTTAAACTATCTTATATGATAAGATTCTCGAAATTTTCCTAAAGCGGTGAATTTATATACTAACACAACTAGCGAATGCGCTTTTCTCAGATTCCCATAAATCTTGTATATTTCTTTAATGTTAGAAACAATGCTATTTAATACTGAATTTAAAAGTAGTTGCAGATACAATATAACTAATTAAAGAGGTATTTGTATCCAATCAATTGCTAAACTATTTAACTGCACAATAACTCATCTGGTCGTGTAAAAATATTATAATCGATAAACAACAACTATAAGGTCGATTTACATTTACTAACAGCATTACTTATAAAAACTTTTTATTGAATACACTCGAAAATGGTGTGTAAGTTGATACAATTTATACCGATTTTTTGTTTTCAAGGCATTCCACCGTGTACAGCATACCATTTTTTATAAGTTTAATACTATGGGAATATGCGATATTGTTATTAATGCTGCGATCCCGTCAATATGTTTCTGTTTTGTTGGAATTACAGTGTTATGGGTTCATAAAAGAACAACAAATAAATAGAGGCAGATAGCTTATATATACAAACATCTTTATTCAGACAACATCATTACGTAATCGTATATATACATTTATATTTAAATAAGAAAACAAATATTGTGTTAGTCTGTCCGGGCTATCGACCTGGGATCTTTCTCTCCTGTCTGAATTTACGGTGATTTGCAATAAAAGTATCTGTGCTAGCTAGCTGAATTGTCTTGCAGTGTTCTGATGATTTCATGAATGTTGATGAACGGATGGCTGTATTTAGAAGGGATATTTGAATTTCGATGGATACAGAATTTTGACAGGAATGTTTGGTTATAGGGATTCTTTACAAATTTTTGGGATAGGTTTATTAAGCGTTGGGATATGGGAGTGATTTGGGTTTTTTCATAGAGGTATTCATTGGAAGGATTGTGAAGAGGGTTGTTGGGATGTCTGAGTTTTGACAGGATTCTTAGAGAGGATCTTTCGATATGGTAAAGGGATGATGGTTTGACTTGGGTAAAGATGATTGCACCGTAGTCTAGTAAGGGCCTGCAAATTGATTTATATATTTTGGTTGCGGTTATTAAGCTTATGCCTTGTTGCTTATACGTAAGAGACCTAAAATGCCGAGCCCTTACTTGTATTTTGGATTTGTTAGAAATTATGGGGTTTAAAGGTGAGTTTGGAGTCAAAAGGGATGCCTAGATTTGCATGTGTAGCAAGGGGGAATTGTGACGTTATTGATGGAAATTGTGGGAGATCGATGAGATATTTTATGATATGGAATAAAGAGTTGTGATTTCGAAGGGTTTATTTTGATCCGCCACTTGGAGCACCAGGCTTGGATGGCATCGAAGGTTTTTCGGATGGATTGTTGGGCTATGTGAAGGGGCAGATAGGTTATTTACTGAAGTATGACATCAGATAATTTTTATTATTTAAAAGCAAAAAAAGTGAAAGAAATATTTTTTCAAAAATTAATTTAATTTACAAAAACACATTTAATCTATATTAAATATATCTGATTATACGTCTAAAGTCTTCCTCTTAATATCCATATTTAATATATTCATAATATTATTATTTGTTTACTCCTTAATCCTATAAAATAGTCAATGAGAACAAATTTAGTACGACACAGTCATTTTTATTTGGGACAGCTCCTAGTAGTTCAGACGTTTGCCGATAGGTTGAAAAATCAAAGTTGGAATAAAACAAACACATACATTTTGTAGTAACACTTACATCAAGCACGCTCTGCCGCTAATCGTACCGTCTAACGCACGTACACTTCTATGCAAGAAAATTAAGCACAAGTCTCATAACAATTTTTCGCAATAT
The DNA here is from genome assembly GCA_963082785.1 of Philonthus spinipes. Classification (NCBI taxonomy): domain Eukaryota; kingdom Metazoa; phylum Arthropoda; class Insecta; order Coleoptera; family Staphylinidae; genus Philonthus; species Philonthus spinipes. The sequence goes on along the minus strand of OY720303.1, from coordinate 10,455,668 downwards.
TATAGATGTGTAATTCGGATCTGTTTTAATTGCCTAGCAGCAGTTTCAATAAAAGATATAATGAAATTAAAGAAATTGACATATTTACATATTTTTTCGTAACTAGGAAACTTATCATATCCACATATTTTGTGTGCTTAATTTTATTGCACAGAAGTGTATACATAAAAGTGCTGCCGCGACGCGCCTCAACGCGTGGGCTGTTTACATTAATTTTTGTATGAATTATTTCAATTCATCAATAAAAATATTTGATGCGAATTTACTGACTTCAATAAATCAAATTAATTAAAGAAATGTTATTGTTGCAGAAAATGTTATCTGAAATAAATGATCGATTTTCATTCAATAATATAGAACTATTTTCCAGGAATTTTCAGGGTAATTTCAATAACTTTTGCTATAAATTGAAAATAAATTTAATAATGTTATCAATTTCGGAAAAAAATGTAATTATTTAATATAATTAATGGTTTTAATATTTAGACATTTGTAGTTCATATTGTATGAAATAAATATGAATAATATATCAAAAATCAACCAATAAAACACAGATTAGATTGAATAACTTTAAATTTAATTTAATTTTAAATTCTCTTGAAAATGGGCTAATAACCCGAAGCTAGTGGAGAATTTAAAGTTATTCAATCTAATCTGTGTTTTATTGGTTGATTTTTAATATTTTATTCATATTTATTTCATACGTAATTATTTAAAATTCAGATTGTTATCTGAAATGAACATTTCACATACAATTTAATAAATATTCCTTTAAAATATTATTAAGTGAAAATACATAGGCAATGGTTATTAGGTGCGACTAGGTACTATTCCATTGCAAAATTTAATACACATGCAACATCCTTATTAATTGGTAAAGGTATATCTTTTTTGTTATTAGTAAGTCATTTTCCAATCATACAACGATTATTTATTGTTATAATTATGTAATATATGTATTATTTTATAATTTAATTTCATTTTCCGAATTCACATTTCTGTTAATGATATTAAATATTTGTATTTAGTTGATTAAAGTTTACGAAGATATCATTAGTAGAATTGTGTTTATTTTGGATAATAAAGAATGCATAGATAAGCCTTTGAAGAATACACATTAAATATCAATTATTCCAAAGTACTCCCTGGCTTGTACATGCATTGGTTAAACATTTTTATTTAAACACATCTTACATTTTAGCTGAGAGATTTTAAATGTCACTCTCTCCCTGACCCTCGAGCAGTACTGTTGTTCAATGAATTTGTAAATTCGATTCATACAATTACAACTAGATTTAATTAATTTAATTACACATCCACCCCACCACAAAAAAACCTCTGAAAAACTCTAAACTTTACAATTATTTAAACATGATGAATTTTCTATATTGATTTGATTGACAAAGATTATTATCAAAATGTTGCTAAATATTTCCTGTATCATTTGCAGTAATAAAATAAAGTTGTATCGATCCCAATAAAGAAGTTGTTGACATTCAGCGCGCTTGATTAGATTAAACGCTTAAATATGTTTACATCATATTCGATTTTATTTATTTTTTATAATTTGTAGCTTTACAAAATTATATGAATACATAATATTAATTATATTATAACTGAATTATGATTATTATTGTAATCATGTCATCATAACAATAACGTTTAGTTACCATTTTAAAACTAGCAAACATACAAAATTCTGCATAAAAATCATTAACTTATAGGAGCGCTATAAAAAACATTTAATGGATGTTGCAAATACAAAAAGACCTCAATAAGTGGTGACAACTTATTTATTGCGATTGACAAAAAATCTTCTTGTAGAATTCAATTTAGGGATGTATAAGCGTTTTTTTTTTGATGAAATTTCAAACTCAATTTGAATTTAAAAATTAATTATAAAATTGTGTTACGTTTAAATATTTCTAACTAATTTTCTACACTATATATAAAGTTTTTCTGTAGGGATGCGTGTTAAATTAACCTGTCTAAATCTGTAATTGTATATTTGCTGAGAGCGATAGAATATTTTATTTAAATACGGCTATTTTTCTAAAATGAATATTTTACATTCAATAAATATTATTATTTTTTTAAATATACAGTGTCTCAGGGTACGCGCCGAGTAGCTTTATGCCTAAATGGTTTAATTTTTCAAAATAGGCTTTCGCTGACGTATGTAGGTTTATTAGGACCACATTTTAAAATTAGTATGAAATATGCAGGGTGTCCCATAAAAGCAAGGCGTATCATAGCTATATTATTTCTAATGGAATACCCCATATTTTATATTTATTTCAAATTATACATCAACATTAAGGTTAACTTTTATAATATGTTCATATGCTTAGAACCTAATAATTTTTGAAATATTTAAATATTTTTGGAAAAATTGACGTTTTGAAAAGAAATCATAACATTCAAAAGGGTTAATGAAAACAAATGAAATTTTGTATCAGTATATTTAACTAATGGGTAAGTATTTTAGGCTATTAAGAGAAATTTAAAATCTTAAGATGTTTTGATAATTCAACGTAACTCCAGAAACATATTCAAGGTCGAATTTCGTGCTTATTTTAAATGGCACACCCTATATCTAATAGCCCTATCTTGTAGGAAATGTTATTGTCCTTTAAAAAGTATAAAGATATTTTAAACGTAAACCCAATAGTTTTCAAGATATATCCATTTTTGTTAATTTTCGTCATAATAATTATGATTTTAATATGACAAGGTAACATAAAGCGCCATCTATTGTCTAATTTAATAATTATTATTGACAGTTATTCCAATAGGCTTTTGTTTATATTAGTAACAATTCCATATTACGCATATTACATTTTTTTCAATAATTTTTAGTTTCTAAAAAAATCGTTATGTAAATTTTTGCTTCATTGAAAAACTTTTTTTATAAATATTATATTCACAAAGCTACAAGTTACATTAAATTTTCTATTGATTACTTTTAATTCCATGGCATGCATGATTTTTCAGTATAAAAAAATATTTTGTTAATAATAATAATATTTATTTATCAGAATAAATATGTCAAACGTGATATATTTGTAATCAGAAAAAATAGATAATTTTAATGTGATAAAAACCAATATGACATCCATAAAAAATAAGAATGTTGGCGATGGTCCTGAAGAAATTAAACATACTATTGGTAAAATGATTACGCCATCGATTAGATCATAAAAAAGTGCTATAATAATATCATCATTGCATTGAAATATTGCTTCAAATAACGAAGATATAAATAAAAAAAGTTTTATTCATTTTTCTTGAAAACAAAGAAACTTAGCCCAGTTTACTCAACGGGATATTAATCAGCTTGAAATTCTACAAAAGTGCAAAATTTAAACCTCCTATAATAAGCGAGATCCATATGGTGAGACTCGAATTTGAAACACCCTGTATATTAAATTTTATACTTAAACCATACTATTATACATATTAATGTATTATGCCTTTATAGTTTAAAATTATTGTTTACAAAACTGCTCTTCTGGTTACACCTACTATATTTTTACATATAAACGTACAAGCAAATGTAATAAATTGAGTGAATACGATTTGTGTAAATAAAAAAGCGGTTTTGACTAGTTTCGATTTATCGTAATTCTGTACATTTTTGCAAGATTTATATACATATTTTAGACGAGCAGAACTTAAAGAATTGTTTAGATCCAGATGTCAACTACCCGATTCTTTAAGCTTTTATTACCGAAAAGTCTAAAAATTTGTATATAAAAATTACAAAAAATATGATGTAAATATTTCTTGAGAATTACGATAAGTCAAAACTAGTCGGAGAGAATTAAAAATTGTAGTGACGAACAAAACCAAGTTTTTCTAATTTAATTATAAATATTCTTTAATTTTATCGTCGTTAACTAGGTGGTACATTTTCAATATAGAATATAAAGAAAACAATTTTTTTTATACCACTTGGATTTTTTATTAATCATTCTCAAATCGTTTCGATTACACTGTATAATCGAAACTAGTCACGATTAATAAAAAAAATCCAAGTGGTATAAAAAAGTAATTTTGTTTTCTTTATATACAATTATCAATATTCTTAATAACAGACACTTTTGCGGTTATTTAAATTGCATTAAAATAAACAATGAAAAATTACTGGCAATTATAATTAAAATTCGATCATTTCCCTTTTCTAACTGCAAAAATTACTTAACTTGTAAGTATTTCTCAATAGAATATTTAATAGATGTTTATCAAAAATGTACAGTGTAAGTATAATCGAGATTGGTTTTCGAATTGATTTTTGTCGGTTAAAAAAGTCTTCTAATTCTAGGATAAATTTACAATTTTGGAATTCAACACTCAATTGGTAAAATATACTTACTTTGAAATTCGATGCTCTAAAGATAAAAGTTTCTACATTGTTTATTTCTGTCTTATTCAAATGGCAAAAAATGCTTTAAAAAATACATTTGTTTTTTTTAATCACAAGTATTAAACACTTGTATTGTAAAATAAACCAAGCAAATTTATTACTTAAAAAAAATAGATAAAAACGTTGGCTTTGTGTTATTTAAAAAAATATATTTTCAAAATTTGTGAATGTAGATTATGGCAAAGTAATTATATCTATGCCTAATTGAAAACATTTGTAATTCTTTACTTCACATTTTTGTACATTGAAAAATGTGTACTTGATAAATGAAAATGAAGTAAGGAAATTAATATTTTAATGTATAAAAAATGGTATGTTTTTACATATTTCAAATTCTCATAAAATTCAAAGCAGCATAACAGTTCACAGTTAGAATCAAAATGAATGTCTCGACCATTTTGTCTCTAATCCCCCTTCCATCTTAATCGCCTCACATCGACACTGTTAATGTTAGGCAGTAACTTTTTTAAAGACGGGTGGGATTGTTTACGATTAAGGCAGATGACGTTTCAAATCTTATTAAATTTCTAATCTCTTTTGATTAGGAATGATATTACATGGTCACCTGCCCACTCTCAGCGTCGCGGCAGATGGCCGAAGAGCTCATCAAATCAAACGAGGCAGGTGATTACCGGGATAAATTTTGTATGGCGGAAAGTAATTAAAACCAGTTAATTACATGAATCACGATACCCTTGTTTCGGGGCATAATTTATTTACGAACATTATTTTATTGTGAACGATCCGCGAGATTAACTGTATGAATTAATATAATAGATGTAAATAAATTATTGAAAGTCTACCAATAAAGCGAGTAAAAGCACAGATTTAATTAAATAACTTTTTATTCTCAATCAGTCACGTATTATTAGACAGTTACGATTGGTTTAGAATTTAAAGTTTTTTTTAATAATAATCTTTTATTTACAAAAATACTCACATATTCAATATTATTGTAAATTAACAGTTGGTGTAGGTCTTCTTCGGTATTGAGGGAATTATGTTTTTCTTCTTTTTCTGTGCTCTATTGTTTAAAATAATATTTTTTATTTTCAATTTGTAGGCTGTATAATTTTTTTATGTATTCTTCAAGTTTGTTGTATTCGTGTATTGTTTAAGTTGTTAACGATATAGTGTTTTTCTTTGTTGTGATTTTTTCCGGTCTGATGTCTGATATTCTTCTGGTTTTGTAATCGTGGATGTGCTTATTTATTTTTATTAGAATATTTGATTTGATAAGTTTTTTTTAATTTTATGTATTAGTAATAAGTTGCTGAGTTTGATCATATTTTATACATTTAGTTCTTGGGTTTGTGAGTGTAACTGTTCGGTGTGTGTTCTTTTGTGTAGGTTATATATTATTTTTAGTATTTTATTTTGTTGAGTTTGTTTATGTTTTTCTGTGTTGTGTCACCCCAAGTATTATTCAAATAAATGTTTTGTGATGTGAAAAGTGCGTTATACAGGGTGAGTTTTTTTCGATGTTCTCTATGGGGATCTCGGAAACTATAAGAGATAGAAAAACGGTTAAATGGGGAAAGAAGTGTAGTTTTATAAGACGAATAAAATGACACTTTCAAAATATTTGCAAAATATTTGAAAAAGTCAAGGGTAACTAGATATTTTGAAAAAAGTAAAATGTGTCAAATTTTTGAAATCAATATATCTCTATTATTATCATAGATAGAAAAAAAAACTGTAAAGGACAAAGTTGTAGAAAATTTTACACAGATTAATAACAAAAAATCAAAAAAAAATTTTCGCCCATATTTTGGGAGATATGACACAAACTTACCTTTTTTAAATGGAAACAATAGTTGGCTATGACTTTATTAAAAGGGCTATTTTTTTCCCTTTAATCCGATATAACATATGCCATAGTTATTTTTAAAATAAAATAAGTTACAGTCGTTTTTAATTTTACCATCCACCAAAAAATAGTTAGCCATGAAAAAGACAAAAGTAAAACAATTGCAGTTGTTTATTCTAAACACACATTAATTCATTTCCATATTTGGTTTATTTCGATAAGTTTGTTTTGTATTGTTTTGGTGTTGTAAGTTTTTTAAAATGATAATGAATTTTTTTAACGAAGAAAAGCGTGATATGCTTGTTTGTTACATTCAATGTAATAAAAACGCTGCGGATGCTGCAGAACAATATTATAATCAATATATCGATCGTCGGCAGCCATCTTTACCAACATTCAGAAGAATTTACCACAATTTGGGTTAGTACGGATCCTTTATTTTTAACCGGCACAATGAACATGTTTGGAGTCAGGAGAATCCACGAGTAGTTGCACAACGTAGACCGCAAATTATATTTGGATTTAATGTATGGTGCGGTGTGTTCGGATCGAGAATTTGCACATTGAATGGAAATGATTACCTTCGTTTTCTTCAAGAAACATTTGAAGATATGCTCGATGATTTAAATTTATCAGTACGGGCAAGATTGAAGTGGTTTTAACATGACGGAGCTCCACCTCATAGCACGTTGGCTGTGCGAAACTATTTAAATGATGCTTTTCCTAATTTATGGGTGGGTGGGAAGAAATGGACCAATCCTATGGCCACCTAGATCACCCGACCTATCCGTTTTAGACTTTTTTCTGTGGGGTTATGTGAAGAACAAAGTGTATCAACAATCATATCAATCCGTGGAGGATCTTAGACTAGCTGTACTTGAAACATTTTATTCTATTGACAGAAGAAAAGTCAAAAAAGCCACAAATTCGATTTTAAAAAGATGTACTTTATGCCATAATAATAATGGTGGACTTTTTGAGCATCTTATGTAATATTTAAAATTTTCTTCTATTATTATTTTGATAATTTCGGAATTATTTTACTTTATGTTGCTTTTGACAAATCTAAAGAAAGATAATAAATTAAGTATTGATTTCGTTGCTATAAACAACCGCAATTGTTTTACTTTTGTCTTTTTCATGGCTAACTATTTTTTGGTGGATGGTAAAATTAAAAACGACTGTAACTTATTTTATTTTAAAAATAACTATGGCATATGTTATATCGGATTAAAGGGAAGAAAATAGCCCTTTTAATAAAGTCATAGCCAACTATTGTTTCCATTTAAAAAAAGGTAAGTTTGTGTCATATCTCCCAAAATATGGGCGAAAAAAAATTTTTGATTTTTTGTTATTAATCTGTGTAAAATTTTCTACAACTTTGTCCTTTACAGTGTTTTTCTATCTATGATAATAATAGAGATATATTGATTTCAAAAAATTGACACATTTTACTTTTTTCAAAATATCTAGTTACCCTTGACTTTTTTAAATATTTTGAAAGTGTCATTTTATTCGTCTTATAAAACTACACTTCTTTCCCCATTTAACCGTTTCTCTATCTCTTATAGTTTCCGAGATCCCCATAGAGAACATCGAAAAAAACTCACCCTGTATATTTGTTTCCTATTGTTTTCTGGAATTTATTTCCTGATTTTTGCTAGTGCAGCTATTGTTTTTGAGGTCCATCCCATTTCAGATTATCTTGTATTGTTAATCCAAGACATGTTACTTGGTTTATTTGTTTATCAAATCATATATTCTGTCTTTGCCTCGTTAATGGTTAGTAAGTTGTTATAGTACCATTTTTCTAATTTTTGTAAATCTAGATTTATATTTGTCTGTACTTTCTGGTATGTTTCTTCTGTGTATACTATACAGGTGTCATCTGCATAGACGAACGGTTGACCTTTCAGGTCTAGTTCGAAGAAATCATTAGTATATATTATGTACAGTATTGGGGGTGGGTTACCGCCTTGTGTTAAGCCATATCCGGCTTCTGCTGGTTTGCTTTCTGTTTTATTGATTTGTGTTGTTTGTGGTCTTTTTGATAAGTATGTTGTTATTAGTTTTTGTTCTTTATTCTTTATTCCTATAGCGTCTAGTTTTTCTGGAATTATTTCTTTTGATATTGTGTCGAACGCCTTTTTCATATCTATGAATAATGCTACAACTATTTTTTTGTTTTACAAGTTTCTTTTGATGAAGTAAATTAAATCGTTTGCAGCCGATATTGTTCCGTAGTTTTTTTGGAATGCATATTGATTTTTTGTGGATTATGTTGTGGTGGTCGCTGATTTGAGTTTGTATGGCCTTTTCCAATATTTTATTTAGTGTTGAAAGTAGTGATATTGGTCTATAATTTCCTGCATCTGTTTTATTACCTTTTTTGAGTATCCGCCTTATTATAGTTTTCTTCAGATATTCTGGGTATTTTCCGTCATCAATTACGTTGTTGATTAGATTTGTTAAGATTGGAGTTAGTATACTTTTATTTTCCTTTATGATTTCATTTGTAATTTTGTCAAATCCCGGGGCTTTGTTCTCTTTTAATTGTATTATTATTTTGTTAAATTGTGGGTGTGTTATATGTTTTATTTGCATATTCTCTACTTTTCTTCTAATAATTGTCGTTTCCAGTTTTTATCTTAGAGTGTTTTATTTGTTTTTCGGCAAGTATTTTTCTTACGTTTGTGAAATATTCGTTTAGTTCATTCGCTATCTCTTGGCTGTTGCTCGTTTGAGTATAGTCTTTTTTGCGTATGGTGTCTATATGGTAACCATTTTCTTTCTTGGTTTTTATTTGCTTGTTAATTATCTTCCATAAGCTACTGTGATTGTTTTTATTCATTTCAAATTTATTTTTATAGTAGCGTGTTTTGGTTTGTTTTATTAGTTTTGCCTGTTTTTGCCTTCTGATTGTAGTATGCCTCCTTTTTTATTGTATTAGCCTCGGATGTTTTTTCAGCATTTTGTTTCTTTCATTTATTTGTTTTATAATTTTATCTGTAATCCATGGGTTTTCTTCTTTTCTTTTTATCTTACATATAGTTTGATTGTTTTCAATTATGTTTTGTATTTTTGTTGGTAAATGTTAAAAATTTTGTATTAAGTTAGTTTGTATGTTTTTCAGATCCTTAGCTATTTGTATATACTCTATTTTCTTTGTTTCAAAATATTGATAAATAGGTTTTTGTTTTGTTTCTTTCTTTAAGTTTTTGAATTTAATCTGATTTTTTTAATTTGTTTTATTGATAGATTTTTCATAATTTATTATTATATTATTCATTTATAATATTAACTGCTAATGTTTAAATATTAATCATATATATACAAACATCTTTATTTAAAAGAATATGTATAAAAGAACAATTACATATATTTTACAATTAAGCTATAAATACATCTTTTCTTCTAAACTGGCTAACGACTTGTGGCCTTTCTGCCAAATAATATTAATGCATAACTAATTTTTAAAATCTGAATGGTGTTGATCGTTACCTGATAAATGAAAAATATTGTATTTTTCCATTATTTGTTAATTTATAAATAATGGAGAACGCACAAGATACATTTCATTTATTAAATTAATTTTGTAGTTTTTTTTTTGCTTTTTTAAAATATACCTTAATATGATAAAATGGTCAATCCCTAGGATTGCTTACAAAAATTATACAACAAATAATTCTAATGTGAAGAAAATGATTTAATTTCCTCTACAAAACATGCAAAAATTACATTTTTAAACAGACTTCAAATCTTTTCCTTTAAAATTTGGCAATAATTCTCTCAGAGTTCCAATTATCAAACACTTTTGTATTCCTCGTAATCCTAACATTACCTTCACCTTACACTTACAATTCATTAATTTATCTCATTAAATTTAGTAAAGTTAGATAATGGCGTTGGTAATCATGACTGCATCTGATTTAATTACATAATTCGAGATTAAAATTTAGTCTAATATCCCGCCATTTCTGTTACAAATAATATTATCATATATTATATTAAGGTTGCGGTTTAGTGGAAAGAGATAGCTATATAGTAAAATGGAAATAATCGTTTGAAAATAGAGCTATTCTTTTGGATTTCATAATATCAATATGTATTTACATTTTTTATCTACCAAGTATAAAGTATAAGTCTAAATAAAAAATAAATCGTTAATTTTCGTATATTACGTCAATTTACTAGTTTAAGTTAGAAAAGAAAATTGTAAGATATAATGAAATTAATAGGTCATGTCTGCTAAGTTATTTGAATGCAGAATTTAGTGAAATCCTTTAAATTTTCATTGCTCAAGTTTTTATTAGCAAAAATTTAATTTAAAATTTGCTATAAATTTGATCAATTTTCATTGTTTTTCATAATTATTTTTCATAGAAACTAAACATTAAAATAATTTTTAATTTATCTGATGAAATTCCTGCTTATTTTAAGATTATTTTAATGTATAATACAATATTGTTCATTGATCACAACAACAATCTAACTCAAATTAGTGATTGCCTATATTTGTATAGCTATCTCTTTCTTCTAAACCGCACCCTTAAATCATTTAAAGATATACAATTTATAAATATTACAACCTTATGACGCGAGCTATTCCTAAATTTGCAATAATTGCAAAAATGTAAAATAAAAAATCAATTGAGTGGATTAAATAATACCACCGCGTTAAAGTCTAATAACACATTTATTATATTTTCGTGACGTAATGTATAGCACGACATATCATTTAATGTGGTGTGGTAATTTTACCTCGTTCGCCATACAAAACAGCGTAATAACCGATCATTTACATGTGATTAAGAATTCGGTGGATTTAATATTTTTTTCCTACTGTAATTGTTTTCATCAAGATTACCATATGATTATAGCAGTTGAAGTTTCCTTTTTTCTTCATTAAACATTTTCATTTGTAATTTTTCGTGATAAGAAATAAGTAAGTTCAGACATAATAATTTGTAATAATTATTTCCATTCAATACAAAGTACATTATCGATAATGGCAAAAAACATCTATCTTTCGCCGTTTCCGGGTTATAACCAGAAGTTGACGTCGAGTAATTTTTCGATGGTGCCTGTAACTTCGTATATTCCAACATTGAACGCATGTAAGAATTAAATAGAGATTTCAAATCATTTGCATTACGTAGATTTGTAGATTTACGGTGAATGAATCATAATGTTTTAAAGGAGCTATTAACAATAGATTATTCATGATAATTAGTCGTAAAAACATTATCATACCACACTCCTAGATCTTTAATGACAATAAATTGCTCAATTGCGTTATTTACATTATAGTTAAACATGACAAGATTATGTTTATTAGTGAAAGAAATATATTTACATTTATTGCTATTTATTTTATGCTAACTTCAAATATTTTGTCACATTTTATTTACTATTTTAAGTTTTTGTGTTATAGCCGCAAACTTCACCGTTGTGAACCTGGCGATTAAAAAAAAATAATAAAAATTGATAACGCCATTCGTTTGTACCTAAGAAAAACATCTTTTTTTGTTTGTACCTAAAAGGTTAAAAAGTTCACCAGCGCTCAACTTTAATATTTTTTAAATCTAAAAATATCAATCGATAGAGCATCATTTGTACCCATTTTTACTACTTTTATTTTCGTTTTTACCTCAAAGGGTTCGCCAGAAAAAAAGAAATAGTTTTGATTTTGGAAAACGCACATTTTTTATTTTTCGAGGTATTCAAATGAAACAAATTGCAATCGAAAGAGCATCGTTTGTACTCGTTTGTACCACTTTTATTTTTGTTTGTACCTCAAAGGGTTCATCAGAAAAAAATATAATTTTGATTTTGGAAGACGCACATTTTTTTTTATTTTTCGAGATATTTGAATGAAACAAATTGCAATCGAATGAGCATCGTTTTTACCCGTTGTTCCATTGTCCATGCCTTACTTGTTAACTATAGAGATTGGCCAAAATATTATGATTCCATTAATACGTATTATAGTGAAATTGAAATTTTATTAGAATAGTTTCCCTACATGTTACTTCACAAACGGTCTATAAGCATATAGCTTCTCTTTTAGCTACCTATTTTGAAGTAAAGAATGGACGGTTAAGTTGTGACAGTAACATTATTTATTGGGTCAAATAATGATAGATGTGCCTTCACATCAAATTGCCATAGAGTGTTCTGATTGTAAATGGATGAACGAACCTTCAGTTCCTGTGGTTGAAATGAATACTCAACCAATATACGAATTAGGTATGAGAGGATTGGAAGAAGCTATTAATCAAACTATTTCCCAAATACAAATATATATGCTGTTGAATACATAGGTGAAGCAATTAAAAATAAAATCAGCCACTACATTACGTATTCTAAACGAATAAATGATACCTGGCAGAAATACGACGATATTAATAAAAGTAAACACCATTTAATAGCACATTATTACAAAAGAAAAAGATAAGTCTTTTAGTTTAAACGATGCTATCCTATTGCAAATATATTTGTTTCATTCGTTATTTCATGATTATTATTATTATAATCAGATTTAAGTAGTTTTATCCCAAACCACTAGAGGCGCAAATGTCGATAATATTTAAAGCGTTCATCAAAAGCGGTGTTTCTGGCGTGGGAATTACCTAAGTAAGCGTTCAAAAACCAGCGTGACGTAAACAATTTAGTGTAAATTGAAATATTTTTGTAGAATTACTCTTTAAATTTGTGCGATAAAACGTGATATAAAACATATTGTGTTGTCAAATCGAAAAGGTGGATGAAGACCCCTGAATGCGTAGAAATCTTCACAAAAATTGAGATAAGTAAATGTGTTTAGTCAACACTGACATTAAATTAATCTAAGCGTAAAACAGCGTTGCTTATTTTAATGTTTATGATGTTAATATTTTATTGTAATAATTGTTAAATGGTTTGTTTTTGAGAAATTATTAATTTATTAATTTTATTTACAAGTAAGGTTATGTTACTAATTTTCATTTATTTGTTTATTTTCAGACTGCTGCTAAATGTGTGTCTTCTTCTATCATAGCAATTTTGATATATGCTGCTAAACCAAATTTGGATAGGTCCGGGGAGAAATAATGATGCTATATAAACGTTCTCGTCTTTGGATGTGCGAAGCAATCAGTGTATGCATGTATGTTCCTTCTTTCACCGAAATGTCTCGTTGTGCTATTACATTATTATTTAGTCAGGTATATTTTATCCTTTAAGTATTTCTGGTTGATATATTTATATATATTCTTTTTCCACAATTCATGTTCCTTTTTTACATATTACTTTTTGACTAAGATTAAGGTGCAAGCTATTAACTCTCAGTAAGGTAAGTAACTTTTCTACAATTCATTGCTTATTAATCACTTGTGTTACTTGCCTCACCGAGAGTCAACATCATACAATTTAATTTTATGCAAAAAGTAATTTTCAGATTGTAAAAAGCTAAAACATGATATTATATTTTTTCACATAAAATACTAAAAAAAGTGAATTTATGAAATTTTATAATTTATTATAAGTAAAATATTGTTAAAAATGTTGTTTTTAATATATAATTCTGTTATTATTATTAATTAATTGTTTAAAATCATATATTTATGTAGAATATCATTATGTAATTATTTGTTTTTAAATAAATTTCTTAAATTGTTTGCAAGTATTTTTTTTTATTTTACATTCTATTATAAATAAATTTAATTTGAATTTGATTGTACTCGCTAAAATCCCCCTTCCCGCCAAAAAAATGATTACTGCACCTCTGGTGGATTGGGATAAAACTAATCGAAACGCGGTATGAAACATTGAGATAGAAGTTATGTATCTATAATAATCTATGGACAGACCCCCAAACTGTACATATTTTTTTTTATTTTTACTAGTAAACCTTCTGAGGTACAAACGAAAATAAAAGTGGTACAAACGGGTATTAAGGATGCTCTATCGGCTGGTACGTTTAGATGTATAAAATATTAAAGTTGAGCGCTGGCGAAAAATTCACCTCTTTGTAACTTTTTAATCCTTTAGGTATAAACGAAAAAGGGGGTATTTTTCTTAGGTACAAACGAATGGCGTTATCAGTTTTTATTTGTTTAAGTTGGGCGCCAGGTTCACACCGGTTCAAACTTCGACTTTTTAAATTTGTGACTTGTGTGTGTCGAAAATGACAGTATTGGGTACAATTTTGTTCGTAAATTCCAAATATATGTAGTTTGTTTAGTTTTTTGCAAAGTTTTAAACAATTCTATGAAATAATATTAGATTTAACTCAAAAACTGAAAATGATAAATAAAATGAAATAACATATTCGAAGCCAGAAAAATTGCTTTGAGAAAGTGGTTATTATATTTTTATATTTTTAATAATAACTGAGTTACAGGCATCATAGAATACTCATGACACATCGTCAACTTCCGGTTATAACTCGGAAACGGTTAAAGATCGATCTTTTTTCTTCGCTATTGTTTTCCTGATTAAAAATTGGCCTAGGGTTCAGAAATTAGGGATAATATTTTCTTCACTTGTGTGAAGTAACCTGGCACCCTCCCATACACTTGCCACCTTTCATACATTGGGTTGTATGTGCTTCTCCCTATACATCCTTGCATCTCCACCAACCTCTCTATCATCCATGCCTGCACATTTATCCTATTCTCAAACCACTCATTCACAATATTCTCCGACACTCTTGCCCTTTCATACATCTTTCTTAGTTCCATCCTCCATTCACTGAACCCTATTTCCATGCACGTTATCCATACATTTTTCATCAATCTTTCATTATCCAGTACACACAACTTCAACTCATACTTCCCAATTATTTCCATTGTCTTAATATGCATACTCACTCTATTTGTGTCCTGAAGCAGAATGTACCCAGGGATTGATCTTATAACTCCTAGAATTTGATTCAGGAACAAGCACTGCTCTCTCTCTCTCTCTCTCTCTCAATGCATTCATACTCTCTTACCTTCCATATTTCTACACCATACAGCAGAATGGGCTTCATATGCGCACGCCACAGCTTGCAGGTCAATTGGAAGTTGCCCGAAAACCACGTTCTCCACTTGTTCCTCAGCATGTCCCATGTCTTTTTTAAGTTTTCCTTGGACCCACTTGGCGTGCTGCCCGTATCCATCCAATATGAAACCAGTACCAGTATTTAAATCCTTTCACCCTGTCAATCACATCCCCCTTTCATTCCAATTCATCCACTCTACCTTTCCTTCCTCTATTCCTAAATTGCATCCAGTTTGTCTTTCTTGTATGGTCAAACCCCAGACTGAAAAATGGGAAAAAGAGCGCTGCAAGTGAGTACATCTCTACTTTTTGTATCGCCATTTTTATCTCTCCCCATTGCCAGAAATACCATGTCATCCGCATACACCAGCATCCATACCTACCCTTTTCTAATCACAACCCCGCCAGCTTGCACTTTTCTCAAACCCTCTTCCAATTCACTAATGTAAATAAAAGACAAAGGGCACAGCGGACGGCTGTCCGATAAGCTTCACTCCCGTCCAAATTCTATTTTTTCAGCCATATTCACTCTTTCTTGTTACGGGTCAGAATTAACGAGCTGAAATATGCAAATAATTTGTGGAATAATTTATATTGATCGACTTATAATGTAGATTTTATTTGGTGTTCATTTGGATATTGGGTTGCCGATAACAGGATTTACCGAGGAATTGTTTGAGGGAAATAATTAATTTATTCATTTTGTTTTGTTAGACTGAGTAACTTGAGAATTTTAGATTAGTAAAATAATTATTCGAACCTGTCTTGCTGTATTAAGGAGTTTTTAGTGGGAACGAGAGAATTTCTTCAGTGTACGGATCAGTTTTGAGGTTAACGACAGGTAAACAAATCACTTGTCAAACATCAAGTTCAACGCTGCCAACGTTTGAATAATTTCTAGTCGTTACCGCGAAAACTGTATCACAGTATAGTTCTAAGCAGTAGTCTCACTTAGTGTCGGCACATTTGATCTTTTGCAAAATGAGTGATCCTCACGCATCTGAACGGCGCATCCAGTGGCGGCGTCATTTCCATAGGCGGTCCAACTTAATTACCTTTGATTTTATATTATAAATACTAATAATAACAATTAAATCGTGTTAATTTACTAATGATTATCATTGCTACATGTAATAATGATAATTAGTTTAAAATCCACAATACAACATTTTTAAAACACAATATTTGAACAATTACAAAAATATCCAATACATCTATTTCATTTATTTTTGTATAAATGAGACGAAATTTATAATAAAAAAATGTGTGTACTAGTATATTAAAATGATAATAAAAAATAGATTAATGATATAAAAAAGCAATGTTTTATTTATAAACAAAATGAAAACATATTTAGCGATTATTATTTTTAAAATTTTGTCCCATTTTTATTTAGTGTATTTGTAATAGTTAAAATTGATTTATATAAATATCTACATTGATAATGAATGCGTAGTACTCGAAATGTACAATTAGCAAAATTAAAAATGTTGTAAAGTGTTAATGTTTTTATATGAAGTTTAATATTAATTAATACTCAGTAAATTTATCTTTCTATCAATTCAATTTAATAGTAAACTCATGCAATTTATTGTTATTATAAATGAATTGATGTAGAATATTAACACTTTTTGATACATATAATATCTCATAAACTCGACTTATATTAAATAATAAATTCATAATTTAATGTGCCGAGAAATATTTATATAAATTTGGGCTAATATATACTTGAAAATTTAAATTATACAATCATTACAATATGAAAGGTATTTAAAAACGAATCGAATGAAATGTGGAATTATAATGGGTAACATTTTAAAAATTAATACTTTGTTAATAAGTTAAAAATATTATAATTTGTGTATGTTATTAACCTCACAATTTATGTATACATATCAGTTATAAAACTCTCACAGATTGTGATGATATAAATGCATTGTATATTAAATTTAATATTTCACATAAGGAATTGCCCCAAATACTTCATAATAATTTAATAATTAATAATTTAACTTAGCGGTGATCATTTGGAATTGTATAAATGCAGGTATTAAAAGCTTTCGAATAAACACATTTACAAAACGGCACACAATATTTCATCTTAATGTTCGAAAATTACTTAGATGGTCGTATAAACACAGTTTTTAATGATTTAAATTCAACATCCGTTTACAGGTTATATTTGGGTGGCCATATGATCGGGTTTGAGAGCTGCGCCGTTCAGCTGCGCGAAGTCGCTCCATTTTGCGTTATTTTCGGGAGTGCGATTACTGTATAGAACTATACTGTGACTGTATTCTTCTGTCATACTGTTGGTTAAGTAATGTAGTTTCTTTTTCTCAGTACTTTTCTAGTTACCACACTAGAAAATCATCATTAAGTCTATGATCTGCTCATTAAATATAATTACATCTATTATTCACAAATTATTCTTTTTGCATATTTTTGGATGTTGGCTAAGGTAGTGTTTGGTGGGGATTATTGAGAGTAAGACTGGCAACACTGAGATCTTGTTTTTTTCTATATTTCCGGGGAAACCATTTTTATATTCTTACAAGTGGTCGCACGTGTATGCACGAGTGATACAAAATTCCTTCATGTGTGAAGGGTAAATCCTAGTTGGGGATGATTTAGATTATCACGTGCAGCAGTCTTCTCAGTTGGGGAGAGTTAGTTGAGTTATGTTGGATTTTTGGATTCCTGAGACGATATCGCCGTCAGGCGGATTATTTAATGCACATTTAATGTGACCGGAAATTGAGAAAAGCCAGGAGAAAGGAGAAATTCTGCCTGGTTTTTCTTTTAGGTTTATCTGACCTATTTCGTTTAAAGTGATTGTTTTGGCGGTTAGCCTAACGTCTGAACCACGTGACTGAATTATTTCGTTAATGGTGGCTGTTTTTGTGTGGCTGTTCTGTAATTCCGGTGGAGCGTCCAGTGGCTGCACCTGAGGACTTTCCCGTGAGATTTTCGATCTGTCCGGTTTGACTATTTGGTGGATTTGGGAATTCGAGCGGAGAAGCATTGAGAGTGGGAGGTTGGTGTAACGACGATTTTACTACTACGGCACGTGCACTCGCCGACCACATGATATGGATTTTTGAGGGACGTCCGAGCCGAGAATTTTTGGTTGTATTTTTTTTTATTTTGTGGTTATTTTTATCAGAATAGTTTCATAGCTTGATTAGAGTTTTTTTGTTTAGCTACTGTTCGGATCACATCCGTAATTCTCACTAAAATTTTAACCTTCAGTGATCATGAAATTGTGTTATTGCTCATGCTGGTTGTTTATTGTGTTGCACTGTTTATAGATTAATTTACACTACGTTGGAATCGTCCAGGTAGCGCTACCAGCGATTCTACAATTAAGGTAACATCACCGTATTGGGGTAAGTTATATTTACACCTTTCAAACTTCTGTTTAACACTGGCATGTGTGAGTAAATGACGTGATCAGTAATTTACTTATATTATTCATATAGATTTTTGTTCTTCGGATTGCGGGTGTGAATTGAATTAAATTTAATTGATTTGATTAAGTAATATCGTTTCGGTTTTGATTGAACTTTGTATGTCAGGGCTTAACCCAAGTATTTAGGATACTTTGTCCTAGATAAACTTATTTTCACTTTTGTGTGGGTGAACTTTTGTATTAGTAGCGGTTAGGCTTGGAAGTTATTTCATAGTACTTTGAAAAGGGTTACAAATTGTTAATATTGCGCTTGTTGAGACTTAAATACTTGTTATACTACATTGTTGTTATGTTCTTGTTCAACCTTCAGTTGTGTTTCGTTAAATAAAGATTATTGTTCGTTAACTTTGACTTTAGTTCTATCAACTATTTAATTTACCTGTGGTTTCGAGCTTTTACCTGCACTCCTTTAGTACTGGAGGGCTTTAATATTAAAGCTCGTGGCGCTCCCTTTACATCTGTTGAACCCAGCCACTTTGCCGGCTGACAGCGGGGTAAGTTTTCCAGTACAAAGACACATATGCCCTTGGTTGATAGAAAGTTTATGATTTGGTACATAAATTATTGAGTCGGATGTAAGAGAGGGCCCTGGGGGTTTCTTGATTGTAAACATCAGGGAACTTTACCGGTGACATACTTTCGCACTTACTCACATTTCTTCCTATACCTGTCTAATCCATTCCACTATTGCACTCAATAATTTCCTTCTCAAACACTCAACTATTTTTCCCTCGGCACAGTATCATACGCTGCTTTGTTGCTTTAAAACCCAGGAAAACAGTGTACATACTGCTTTTTCCTTCCAACACTCTCTCCAGTGTAAGCAATCCTTTCGTCGCCACCTCACTCTCTTCTACTACCGTCATGGAAATTTTGTACCCGGTACACATAATCGATATTCCACTGTAATTTTCTACATTTAATGTATCTTTCCGGATTATCCTCTCCACATTTGATTCAGCAACGCTCCAAACTTATGCTTTCCCTTATTTCCTATCTCCTTCCACATTTCTGCCTCGAATCTGTCCAGCCAGCTGCTGGGCTGGACGGATTCCAGCCTTTACCTCATCAAATGCTTTCTCTATTTTCTCCTCTATGAACTCTTCAACCTCTCCTATCGATTCTTGTCTTCCTCACTCGGCTCCATACTCATTATATTACATTTCCCTGTCCATTCAAGATACTCATATATGTCCCCTCTTTCACCTCTCTTTAATATACTTAATATCTCCCTTTCATTTCTATACAATTTAATTTACTCGGTTGTTCTTTCCACGGCTTGTATCTTTTTTTGTCAAATATTATGGCGTACCTAACACTCGCTGTCATTACCCACTTCTCTTTTCCCCTATCCCAATCACAGTTCCTCAATGTCTTCCCCACTTCCCGACAATAATCATCAAACAACGTGCATCTCTTCCCATCGCTCCTTTTCACTTTTCTTCCACATGTCGCTCTTCCATAGTTTTTACTTCACTCCAGTTAATTTTCTTTAAGCTGTTACGATCCCGTTTCAAATTGTTGTTGTTGTTTAAAATTGCTGCTCAAGTGCTCTTGATTTAAGTATTGTTGAGTATTAGACAAAAGAAAAGGTATCGCGATCGGGTCGAACTGACTCGGGGAGAGATAGAGGACTCGAGACGAGGCAGCGAGAGAAGAAGCAAGTGCACCGAGTGAGGGTTTTTGGTATTGGTTTGATGAATTATGGTTAGCCCTTAAGAGTGAGGATGTTTCGAGAGTAATTGTAAGTGTCTTTTGAATAATTAATTGTGTTTAATAATGCGAGAAAATAAGTGCAGCGGCTTGAATAGCGCGCACGCCAGAAGAAACGCACACACTCGCTTCACGCTGCCCGATCGAGCGTTTGTATTTTTTGTAAGATTAGATTTTTTGTGTTGGTTCTGGGTTGTATGCGGTCTTTTTTTTTCAGTTTGTTTGTTACTTCAGTTCCCTAATGCTCCCTCAATTGCGCTGTTCGTAATTTCGTGAATGTTTCACGCCAGTAGCCACATAGGCTGTTCATTTATCACGTAATACAGCCAGAGTATTTTTAACTGTAGCTAATTTAGCAGACTAGGGCTCCGTTCCTTTAAGACGATGAGACGATGACATACGAGCACGCAATCAGACTAAGCGGAAGTCCGGAATCTGAGAAGGAGTAACAAATGGAATTGTGCCGAGCCAATAGTCAAAATTCCCATGCACGATTGTACTCCTGCCGCTGCTCAGCCTTGGAGCTAGGACATTTGGTGAGAGGTCTTATATCTTGTATCCATCGTCCCCCACGGACGAATAATAGCTAAATGCTACTGAAGAAGCAGTAAACGATTCATTCATTTAATTTTTGTATAAATCGAATTTATACAAAGTCATCTCCATTCATACTAGTCATTTAAGCTTAACTTGTTATTTTTTGTTAATATAGTCTAAAGAAGTTGATATTTTGCTGGAATTATTTTTGCTACTAACGCCTGAACAGATTAACAGTTGTCTTTCTGTCTAAGGTCTGGCGTCCGGTTGATGTTGAAGTTGGGCAATATTAGTAATTAATTATCTACGCCGCTATACAACAGCTAGCCGTAGCATTTGTATAATTTAACGTCATAAAGTGTTTTCCCATATTCTTTATAGCACTCTCACTATCCTCTAGTTTCCACCATTTTTGTTCACTGATGGTGATTGGGAAGGTTCTTTTAACGTTTTTTTTTATATGTAGGACAACAAGGATCATCAGTCATGTCGAAATAAAGGGGGTAAATATGGAAGAGAGGAAGTCTTGAGTTTTGGGATCTGACCATTAGCCAATAATCGTAGAGATACGGGTGGGAAAAATTAAGGCAATGTGTCTCTACCATTATTGGCAAATGGTCAAACCCGAAGACTCAATACTTCCAATACCTCCATTCTTCCAACTTCTTCCATATTTATCCCCTTTATTTCGACATGACTGATGATCCTTGTTGTCCTACATATAAAAAAAAACCTTAAAAGATCCTTCCCAATCACCTTCAGTGCACCCGTTTAACATCTCCCATCCCTCTTCTATTAACCAATCTCTCATCCTCCTGCCCTACATATTTAACAATTGTTTATCAATGTATCCTGAGACGTTCTTATTATTAATTCACCTTGACCATTTACTCCTCCCCTCAGATCCCTCATTCTCGCATTAAAATCTCTCCTCTCAACATATCTCGTTCTTTCATTGCCATTCTCATCCAGCATTTTCCGCACTTCAGTCCAGTTCTTATTAATGTACACCACCCCTACCTACACTTGAGACAAAATTGTTTTTATTATTTAATTATTTTTTTTGTAACTACTGCAAATGTCTGATTTGTGTTACGCAAGTACTCTAAAAAAGAGCAAACATCCATTGAAACAACTATTTCTAGGGCAAATACCCCGCAAGACATTGAACTATACAATGAGCATTTGTAAGCAAATAAAGATGGCAAAAATTAAGCCAGAAGAAGATGTAAAAATTCCAAAAGTAAACTAAAAACATATGGATGTTATGAAGATAATAAATTGTATAGGAATAAAATGGCTACAACATGTGTCGAGAGCAGGAACAAACAATAACTTCTAAGCAAATCGGAATGTATGGTACACCAAATAGAAGAAAGAATAAGGCGTCTCAAAAATAAATGGCAGAATAAAGTGGAAGAATATCCCAAAAGCATTGGAATAATTAAGTTTAGAGACAAAGTTAAAAATTGAAAAATATTCAGAACATTTTAAGAGAATATGAAGAACGTCGAGACGACGCAGTGAATAATCGAAAGAAAAAAAAGTGTCGAAATAACCAAGTGGAGAGATAAAGTGAAAAACATTCATAACATTTTCAGAGAATATGGAGAACATCGAGACGATGCAGTGGACAATTAACAAATAGAATAGAGACTAATCTAGTCTGAAGAAGAAAGCAACACTTTCCGCAAATGCACTAAAATCAGGCATTTTCACACAACCAAGAGTATATGACGCAACAAAAAAATCACTAATTTTTCAAAGCGGTTTGTTTACTAATTTCTGAGCTTGGTTAATGTCGTTTTGGTTATAACACAATCGATCAGCTCTTACTACTCGAGCCATCTCTTGAAAAACAGCGGGACCTTAGTTAATATATGCAAAATTTTATATAAAATTCAACTACACAATTGATTTATAAATAACCATTGATTGAATCGCGATAACAGTTTAAGAAAATTAAAAACAAATTGTTTCACGTTCAATTTTTCAGTCGCATATATAAATGTGGGTATAATTTGCTTGTATGCATAATGGTGTGTAATTATTTGAAATGGATCGAGCTGAGCAGGCGCATCTAAATACAATCATGTACGGCTCGCGCAAATAACACAAATTAAAGTAATCATCCCGTGTGCTCGCATAAAATCCATCCATTATATAATTGAATGTTTAACGGGCTGTGTTTATTATGAAATTGCATTGCGCAGAGATATTATTTAAATTGACTCAAATGTCTATAGTGTAACATGTATGTTTATGTTCATGTTGATATTAATAATATAGTGTTTATTTGTTAGATATTCCAAACGCATATGTGATTATAGTAAAATTTAGTTTAAACACTTGATTTGTTTTATGTTATTATTTCAATAGAAATATTAATTATCAATGCACTGTATACCACAAACTTAATCAATCACATGCACTGTTTAACTTGAGATGAATTAAATTTATTACTATTACCAGATAATATTTAGAAGTAATTACTGGACTGTGCATATGGTTTAATATGGATAAAAAACTATTATTTGTGTAAATCGAAGAGTAGAAGGTCTTAACTCACGCACACTATGTTGTATTGAAGAGTAACTGATACACGTGTGTTCTCTACAAATGTTTTATTATACTACTATTTTATACCTATAGTAACAATACTATTATCCTGAATCGACCGCATACTTGATTACTTTTAACAAAAACAAACAACATAAAATATAATTGATGGTTGAAGCCATCACCTTGTGATACGAGCAGTGTTTACTTTTTAAACCTATCTCTATTTACAATAGAAGATAAATTTAATATAGAATTTCTTGCCGCAGCCATATTAGAAATAAATTAAATAAGTAGGCAAGGCAGTATTAATGAATAGTAGATTCCGAACCGCACATAAAAATGGCCAGCAACGAACAATCGATACTTTGCTAATTTGTATTAAATATTTTAATGATTTCTCAATTTCTGTCCAAATAGGATAATGTATACACATATAAATAAAAAAAGAGTATTCATTCACTTAGTCGCAGTTATTTAAATATATTAAATAAAAATGATTTGAATATAATTAATAAATTATTTTTAAATCATTTTTATTTAATTTAATGTATTCTGTATTATGGGAGATTAAATGCCAGTCCAGAGTGGTTAACTTAAAGGTGTTTATTCTTAAACATTCAAATTAATACTGCCTCTACAATCCAATATATATATATAATCTATAATCCCCATCAACCATAATGGTGGTGTAGGGGTGGATTGTCTTGGTTAATTATTATTCATATGTACAAATTTTGTCCATTCTTTTTTGTTTCTTGCGAGTCCTTTCGCTTCTGCTCACGTTTTTCCTCGTTTTTTCCAGAATCTCCTGTATGATCTTATCCCAGGTCTGTCGTGGTCTTCCTCTGGTTTTTCTTTTTTCTACTCTTCCCTGCCATATTTGTTTCACGGGTTTTGTGCTTCCCATTCGTTCTAGATGTCCCCACCAGCTGAGCTGTCTTCTTTCTATAAATTCATCCAGCCGTTCTATTTCTAAGTCCTTTCTAATTCCAGTGTTTCTCATTTTGTCCATTTTTGTGACTCCCCTGACACTCCGTAGGTACTTCATCTCTATCGCCTGTATCTTGCTCTTATCTCCTCTTGTTAGTGTCCACGTTTCACATCCGAATGTCAGTACTGGTCTAAATATAGCTTTGTATACTTTTATTTTGGTTTTACGTGATATTTCTTTCTTGTTGATAAATGTCTTATTCATTGCGTAGTAGAGTTTGATCATTTTTTCTATTCTGCTGTTCAATTCTGTTTCCTGTTGTCCATTTCTTGTTATTTCTACTCCTAAATATTTGAAAGTATCTAATTGTTCTATGTGTGTGTCCTCTATCTTTATATTCATATCTATTGGTTCTCCTATCATCATTACCTTTGTCTTTGTTTTGTTTATCTTCATTCCATATTCCTTCAATTTTGTCGTTCCATATATTCAGGCTTTCTTGAAGTTCTCTCTCTTCACAAGCTATTATTACTATATCATCTGCAAATGCCCCTTCTGAGATTTCAATTCATTGCATGTTTCTATGTCCGATTAGTAGTTTCTTAGTCTTGTTTGTGCACTTTTTTAGTATTTCGTCTATGTATATGATGAACAATGTTGGGCTCAGTCCTCCCCTTGTCTTAATCCTTCATTTGTTCTAAAAGCTTCTGACTGTTGGTTATTTCTAATTAAAATGTTGGTATTTGTGTTGTATATTTCTTTTATTATGTTAATTAATTTGTTGTTAATTCCTCTCTTTCTTAGTATTTCCCATAATTCTTCTCGTTTCATCCTGTCAAACGCTTTTTCCATATCAATGAATCCAAGGTACACATTTTTCCTCTGTTGTTGACATTTTTCTGTTATTTGTTGTAGTGTAAAGATATGGTCTTGGATGCTTCTCCCCTTTCTGAAACCACTTTTTGAGCCTCATGAAGTGTTGGTTCTATGATTTTTCTGAGTTTTGTGTCAATAATTTGTTCAAGGGCTATTTTGCAAAAAAAAAAACGAGAAGAAGGAGTGCAGGTTAAATTCGTCTTTTTTAGAATTCCATGCTGTATCTCGTTATGAAAACTGAATATATAACATAAATGTATTTTAAAAACTATCCTGTTCTTTTATTTTTTGAAGAGTATTTTTGCTATACAAATCATCTTTCTCTAGATCTGTGATAAATGCAATGATAACTTTACATTTAAAATTGTGTCCTCTCCCATATTTAATTTTAATGTACCAAATAATGCATTTATTGGCATTTCTTTATTTTCCATTACAACTAACATATATAATTAAATAAACTCATATTATAACTTATTCTCTTCTTCTTTCTTTCTATCTCTTTGCTTCCACCTCAATCTCGGCAAGATTTTAACACCGGCCCCGCTCTTTCTCATTTATTCCACTACAATCATCTTCCCTTCCAACTATTCCTGATTTACACCCTTATATTTTCTTCCACAAGTGATTCCCACATAATACACACTTCTCAAAAGCTTTACCGATCCACTCTTTCCTTCCTCTCTCTTCCTCTTATTTTTCGATCCACATCGAGCCCTAGCCACGAGCACATTTTCATCTGCTGTCAATTTGGTATCGACTATGTATTATATACAGAGAGCTTTTTTATGAGTATACATTTTCCATATGTATACCTGCAAAACACGCGAGTCAAATGCATTAATGTATGTGTGTTTAGTTGCCTATATCACGCAACTGAACACACATATGCCAAATAGTCAACTAAACATACACACATTAATCGGTTCAATGCGTTTGACTCGCGTTTTTTGCAGGTATACACTTCCCCTAATGTATACTGATAAAAAAAACCTTTATTTGGCATTAACACCTATCATTCACAAATATAATTATTTAATTAAAATTAACGATAATTTCTTAAATGTGTAATCCCCTTTCTTCGTGCTCTTTTCCTTAGCTACTTCTCCCTGGCCTTTGTTTTATCACTTCCATTATCACTCCCACACCCCGTCCACTCTCACACATACTTTTAAATCGACTCATACCTCTTACTCCATTCGTTACTTGCAAACACATATATTCTCTCGTCCAGTGTTTCCAATCATCCTTCTCTGTTCCGCAAAACACGCACTGCATATATTCTTCACCCATCCACCATTTCCTCCCCCTTTCCTCGTTCCCACATCTAAATCGCGCCAGTAGTCGTGCTTCTTCCTTGTTTAGACTTTGAAAAGAGCGCGGGGTCCCAACTAACACCTGTAATTCTTTGTAATGGGGGTTATAGCTACTCTTATCTATTCGATTTTGTCGTACCTGCATCACAACATCTTACCCCATACTCTAAATCAAGCTTTTCAGCCCTTGCTATTTTCTGCTGCACCACCAACCCACGACTACCATACATTTTTGTACAGGCCTTCCCTTTTAGTCATCTACCTTACACACCTCGCTTTCGTCTGCCATTCCCTATAACATACACTCCATACTTCTTTTTACCAACCTAGGTATTTTGGTATTCTCTCATACACTCAATCTCCCTCCATTTATTCTGCATCTATTTCGCAACATTCATACCCTTACCTAATCAGTCATTAGCCACAACTTCTGACACTATATTTTCATACACTGACACTCCGCGGTTTTCACGCACGTTTTCCATTCTTCCTTTACCTCCCTTTCATTTTCCAATTTACTCAACTTTATCTTATATTTTTACTCTTCTCCCGTTCTGACGCATTTTTTCCATACTTGCTTTACTTCCTTTTAACCTTTCAACTCTCTCAACTTTGTCTCATATTTCAGTACTCTTCTCAAAGACTTGCCATGCATACTTTTTCTATTGGTTTCCTAAAACAGAGTGTGTTTTAGAGTCAAACTTTCTTACCCCCAACATTTGTTTCAGAAACATCATTTGTTCTCTTCCTATACATTCATACTTTTTTATTCGTATTTCTTCATACATTTCACGCCAACGATAAATTCCCCTGAAATCACTTTCCACATTACATAGCCATATGCTTTTTTTGCCTTCCTTTCCATCTATTTGATATGTTTTGTCCATGGCTCCCCGTGCTATTAAACATGAAATCTAGATACTTCAAGAAACTTTTTAGTAAATAACCTTAAATGTATACATTTTCGAATTTCGCGATAAAAAAACGATTATTTAAACCTATACAGGTAGGCATCACTCCTTGAACACATCCACTCTCTCAATACACTCTCCCTCCTACTTCAGTTCACATGTTTCATCCTTTTTTCCTCTATTCCTAAATCTCATCTATTTTATTTTACCCATAGGTTCACACAAATTTCTTCCATTCATATTTCCTTCCATTCTCACCAACATCTCTTTCAACTCTCTCGCAATCAACAACACATTATCCGTATATGCCAACATCTATATCTTTGCTTTCCCAACCTCCACACCACCCTCTTATCTATTTATTAACACATCATCTTTTTAACTCAAATTTAAGTTGAAAAGCAATGGACTAAATGGATACCCATCCACACTCTGAATTCTTCCGACACATTTTTGCCCAATGATCTCACATGCTTCTGTTGGGTTTTGTGAATTTATATTTAATTTATTTCTATTGTATTCGCGATCGTTTTATATAGTCGCGCACATCTGACGTTCATTCGCGGGATAAATCGCCAGTTTGGCTGATGCGGTCAAGGTGTGTGTATTGTAATCAATTGGAATAAAGTTTTGTTGGTGCAATCTGAGGTTTTATTTAATAAGTAACGAATTACAACAGTTTCCTTATACACCCTTTTAATACATTTAACCGTATCGCTACACACCCTCTCCTCTTTAAGTACTGCATTAATTATTCCTTAACACAGTATCATATGCCGCTTTAAGGTTGCGGTTTAGAATAAAGAGATAGCTATATAGTAAAATGGAAATAATCGTTTGAAAAGAGAGCCATTCTTTTGGATTTAATGGTATGAATATGTATCTACATTTTTTATCTACCAAGTATAAAGTATCAGTGTAAATAAAAATAAATCGTTAATTTTCGTGTATTACGTCAATTTACTAGTGCAAGTTAGAAAAGAAAATTGCAAGATATAATGAAAATAATAGGCCATGTCTGCTAAGTTATTTTAATGCAGAATTTAGTGAAATCCTTGAAATTTTCATTACACAAGTTTTTATATAATATAATTTAAAATTCGCTATAAATTTGAATAATTTTCATTGTTTTTTCATAATTGTTTTTTTACACAAACTAAACATTAAAATAATTTTAATTCATTTGATGAAATTCCTGCTTATTTTAAGATTACTTTAATGTATAATATGTATAATATTATATAGCTATCTCTTTCGTCTAAACCGCGCCCTTTAACTTAATAACATTGATGAAATCCATTTTATGTTTCTTTTTTAATTTTGTTTTTTGTTATCTTTATTTGAGGTCCTTGAGCAAATTAATGCATTGAAAATTTGATTTTGATAAAATATATAACTTTTCCACTTTAAATGTTACCATATCTTTTTTTTCGTTAAAAGGGGGATTAGTCTATGTAAATTTTGTATGTTAGGACTTTCATTTTAGCATTGTTATATGAAATTTTTCAAATTTACGTTTACACAGATGTGTATTAAACGTTTCGTAGCAAAATGGCGCAAACCGATTGTTATAAGATGTTTCTACTTAATTTAGAAATATTTTTTGTTTGAACGTCCATTTCGATACATAATAATAATAACAATATTTATTTCAATTTCTGCTTACTATTAACATGTATGAAAGAAAAATATGATAAATTGAAATGATACATTTCCTCGAGTTGTTTTCCATTTATCCAATGTCAATTTAAATATTCCACCATATTGTGTGTCGTCTGGAAGTGATTAAGTTGTGTAAACGATGACTTGGTATCCGGAAGACTTTTATGGCCATACGATCGTTCTTATTTCTATATTGGAACCGGTGAAACACAGAATTAACATTCAAACACCTAACCCTCCTATTAGTGAATTTGCATAAATTATAAATTAATATTGTGAGAGAGTACCAAGTGTTTTTTCTTTAATTTGATTTTATTCAATTCTACATTTAGTTATTAATTTCCCACATGCAAGTGGAGCAAAAAAAAAAACATAAATCTTCGTTCAATGAATTAAAATTCTTATTGTATATCGATGTATATCAATGTATCTTCGTAACATAATGTTCATATTATAGACGGCTTTTGTTTGTTTATTTTTAACCAAAAAGTCTGCCTTCAAATGTTACGCAATTGATTTATATATATTATTTATTGACAATTGTAATACAATATCTACATATAATATTATAATGTATATTGTAAAAGTCTGCCAATTGGTTATCGACCAATAGTCTTTCCGCATGTTATGTAATATTAATTAAAAAAATAGTGATTTGAAATTAGTTAGTGTTTTAGTTAATTTTGAGCTTAAATAAGTATGTTTACTTAATACCGTAATATTAAATAAATAATAAATAAATAAATCTCGAAAACCTCAAAACGGAAAGTACATTTTCTGTTTTGAGGTTTTTGTGATTGCGGGAACAATCCGGGAAACTTATAATAACGCTGGATATTGTATTCATTCTGACTTAGAAAACATATATAATTTTTCAAGTCTTATTATTAACCCTTTCGTCCCGGAATACTAAAACACGTTTTAACACTAAAATTGCACAAAACCACGCGCAGACAATGGAAATTAGCGCTAGACTAGCTAGAGTCATGCAGACAACGTGCGATTTTTGTACATAACCTCAAAGCCAAACGCATAAACAACGGCCTGGTACAATTTCCACTGATAACGAGCGATTATTTTAGGTTTCAGGGGTTTTCACACATTTGTGGTACACATATGTACCATCCGGGACGAAAGGGTTAAATCCAGCGAAAACATCATTCATGTTATTTGGTAAAGATAAAATCTATAACAAGCTAAAAATGAAATTAAATAATAAAATTAATGGATCGGAAATTCCTTACAGTGTTTGTAACAAAAAATTAGGTGTATATATCGATAACACATTCAGATATAAAAAAAAAACAAATAAATAAATACATTAGTATTGCATGTGGAAACCTGAAATGTATGCTTATAGATGTAGTTTGCCTATTATGTTAAAAATCACATTATGTTACGCTTTTGTTCTCTCTCATTTCAATTACTGTTCCTCACTCTACAATCCAGCAATTGATCAATTTACAGCAAATAGGATTCAAAATTCCTGTTTGACGTTTATTTATGGGATAAGTAAATTTGAACATAAACTCAATGATGCGGGTTGGGTAAGTATGCATAGTAGAAGGGATGTTCATACAGTTTTTTTTTCACAAATAATGAAATCTCATAAACCACCTTACTTGTATAACAAACTCAAATTCCTTAAAGATGTTTATACTCACCGTCATTACATCGCACTTCTCTTTTCGAACGATCTTCTCTTACCAGATATGTAAAGTTTACAATACCATCCCGGCTAATTTAAAAAAATTAAATCTACTTCAATTTAAACGCCAGTATAAGCTCCACTTAGATTAATAACTATATATGACTTGCAATTATAATGGATCTGCAATAATATATAAACGTAAACAGAAAAAAAGATAATGTAATTCATACAATTATATATATATATATACAGGGTGGCGCAAGATTCCGATGAAGTTCAATATCTTAGTTATTAAGAAATATACAAAAAAATGTTACTTACATTTTAAAATTAGTTTCATATGCACAGGGTGTTCAATAATCACGTGACATATCAAACATATTTTTTTATGGAATAATATATTTTTTTATGAAGGTCTTCGATTCTTTGTTTAAAAATAATCATTGTTTATATAAGATTTAATAGGTGAATTTTTCATATTTTAAAAGTTATAAACAAATGAATGTTGAAATGATAGATGTTTAGAGCCTAATATTTCAATAATGAAAAATGAAATAAACATTCTGTCAACGCCATATAAAAGTAAAAATACTTAATAATAAAAGAAATACTCTTTTTTTCTCTTAAAACAAATTTTTATATACAAGATGAAGCAATACGCAAAATTATTTTTTTCTCTTTTTACTTAAAAAATTGAACACTCTTCATTTTTTATATAACATATTAGCTGCAGTTTACCGTTTTTGAGACATTTAATTTCAAATGCAAATTTGGTATAGAATTTTTAACCAAAGCAGGCCGCGCCAGAACAACTAATTTATTTAGTAGTGAAAGTTACGCTTAATATCATATTTAGTAAGTAAAGTACATTTTACGTTATATTTTGTAACACTAGTGCAGTTAAACATACTTCTTCAATAAATGATTAATTTAATTGTTAAAAACTAACAACTATATTTTTTGGTTATTATTATAAAAATATTTAAAATATTTCTATATGCTTCTTAAATTGATTTATTTAAACAATTCATGTTGACTGAAAAAACCGAAAATAGTTACTAAGTGAAATAATAAAATACTTATATCATTATATTTTGTTAGTATTAACATTTTTATGTATTTATTTCACGCATTCACATCATTTTTTTAATTCAATAGCATTCAAACATCTTACAATTTTTTTCTTAAAAAAGTGTGTCCCAATAACCATTATAACTCGCTAAATAATCGCCGAGAAATTATTTTCTTTATATTTTGCATGCGCCTTTAAATATCGATTGTCATTTGAATATCCTATTAGGTTAGGAAGTAAGTATGTTATTAAATGTCACAAAATGATTATGAATTGCATTATAGCCTACTTAAATTATAGATTATAAGTGAAACTTATAATTTTGTACTTTAAATTGAAATTGTTAAGAAACGGTAACAGATATAGTATATCACATAAAAATTAAAGAACAACCAATTTTCTATCGAAATAGTGTAAAAAATATAGGGTGTTCCATTTAAGTGAAAAAAGGAAAAAAATCATTTTGCGTATTGTTTCACCCTGCACACAACATTTGCTTTATGGTAACAAACGATTATTCCTAATATTATTAAGCATTTTTTCAATTAAATTGCGTTAACAGTAGCTACAAATTATGTCAGTAATATTTTTTTTTGTAAATTTCTAAATAATTGAGATATTGGACTTCATCGGAATCTTGCGCCACCCTGTATATTAACCTTATTAATGCCGAGATTTAGATGGAAGAACAGTTGGGTATTTATTCACCCGTTACTGAATCTCGCCTCGTGATTTGTATATCACGGTATTTTTTTTTATGTTTGCTATACTTTTAGTTGATGTATAATATTTAGATTTTTTCTTTTTCTGTTATTTTTATACTTTGTATTCTATTATTAGGTATACAAATAAAGTTATTATTATTATAACCTTTGCATTTTAATTCGTTTCATATTCAAATGAATTTTAATAAACCCAAACGAAATACAATAAAAAATCACCGATTCGTTAGTTTTCGTTTATCTCGTTATTTCACGTGGAAACCATAATTTCGGGTTTTCATTTTTCCCTTATGTCGGTAGCAATTAGTAATAATAATTCTTTTTTATGGCCCACGATAAGTATCAAAGAGTCCGTAATTTAGTAATTAAGTCATAGTTTTCGGCCAGCAGCTAATTACCCTTTTCTAAAGTTACACGTAACGTGAGAATGTGGACGTGTCGGACGAGAAACGAGATTTCGGTAAATGAGCACGGTCACGAAGGAGTGAGTGATCGGTAATGATCCCTGCATGCTTTTCTTCATTTCACTCACTTCATTTTTTTGTTCCCTTAGTTATATTTTTTCTTTCTTTGAACGCTGGAAAGGGAAAATAATATAAATAATGATAAATAATCTTGTAATCTTCTTTATGTTGACTTGTTAATTGTTGAAGCTTCTACTTTGTTATACATTTTAATTCAATTTTAATAAATGAAACATTTTTTTAGCTTGTTTGTATAACTCGGATTGTTTTATTGTTGACAAGCTTAACGTGTCATTATCAAAACAAAAGTATTTTAAGAATTACTAGTACAGGTATTTAAATACATTACATAATTGCTTCAAAGATGGGAGAATATTAGATCAAGTTGATCGTTAATTACGGGAATGTCCGGATTAGCAAGCGCTTTGTAAATTTCCAGCGACTCCAGGAGGTCCATCTTACGACCCTTTTCGGCAAACTGTAGTACCGATAGTAGATCGTCGCCAAAAGTGTGATTGTTTTCAATTTGGCGAAGGATGACTTATCAGGTAAATTATGTCGAAAAGAGCGTATATATTCCTGGAGTCTCGTATTGAAATTACGATCAGATTGTCCAATAAATCCCCCACTTCATAGGATGATAATAACTCATCTAGTAAGGATATTATTTCATCTGTTATGTATTTTCCTCCCCGGAATCCTAATTGCGATTTAGATGTCTATATTAAATAAAAATGATTTGAAAATAAATAATAAATTATTTCCACATTTAGTTCTGTGACTTTTGACTTACGCTACGTAAGTACGTCAAACAAATGCACATTAAAACAACTACTTCCCGGGCATTAAAAACAAAAACAAAATTTTTACATTAAATTTTTCTCGGATAAAAATTTGTTGCATTATGCAAATTTTTATTGATGTGCAACAGCAGGTGTACATTATGTAATTCAATGTCCGGCGTGGGTACTTGCCCGGGAAGTAGTTGTTTTAATGTGCATTTGTTTAACGTACTTACGTAGCGTAAGTCAAAAGTCACAGAGCTTTAAGAAGCGTTGACAAAGCAAATAAATACTGCTTTTATTGTTATTAATAGACAGCGAGGTTTTTATTTTAATCTGTCTCGAGAATATTTTTTGTTAGGAACAATTAGGAATGCGCGTAGCATTCGCGTCCGTTGCACGAGAGATCGCAACCGGGATGGTACATATAGTTACTTTAATTATATATATATATATATATATATATATATATATATATATATAATTTTATAAGGCAGAGCTATACTGACGAGGTATGAATACCGAAACACGTGGCTGCAAGTAGCTTTATATTACGTATTTTTTTGTTGAAAATTTATTTTAAAGAACTTATGTATCTTAAGTCAAAATATCACAGTAGCTGAAGAGGGAATTATTTATTAGTTATTGTTAAATTATTTGTATTTAATTTATTTAAATAACTGTGACCGAGTAAATAAATCAATTATTCTATTATTAATAATAATGCCGAAAACAATTAATTGAGATTGCGCGCAGCAATTGCGTTCGTCAACGTTCTCTTGATCAGTTTCACCGCAGATCGCGGTCGGGACGGTACGTTTTTAATTAATTTAATTAACAACTTTGTAATTATCCAAGGCAGAGCTGTACTGACAAGGGATAAAATCACGAAACACATGTTTGCAGAGGGCCGTATTTTTGTTTTCGTTTTTGTATTAAATATTTTCAATACAAAAATTAAAATAAATAAAAATGATTTGAAAATAATTAATAAATTATTTCCACATTTAGGTCTGTGACATTTTTGATTTACGTTACGTAAGTGCTTTAAACAACCACTTCGTGGGCAAATACCAAGCCGGACATTAAATTACATAATGTACACCTGCTGTTGCATATCAATAAAATATTGGATCAAAAATGTGTTGTAACACATTTTTGATCCTAGAAAAATTCAATGTAAAAACAAAAAAAAAGAACGTTACTTAATATAAGGCCATCTGCAGATTCATGTTTCGGGATTAATCCCTCGCTCTGCCTTACATAATTTAAAGATGTTAAAATAAATGTTTTTTTACATTGAATTTTTTTTGGATGAAAAATTTGTTGCATGATGCAATATTTTATTAATATGCTACAGCAGGTGTACATTATGTAATTCAATGTCCGGTGGGGTATTTGCCCGGGAAGTAATTGTTTTAATGAGCATTTGTTTAAAGTATTTACGTAACGTAAGTAAAAAATGTCACAGAGCTAAATGTGGAAATGATTTATTAATCATTTTCAAATTATTTTTATTTAATTTATTTAAGTAACTGCGAAGAAGTGAATAGATACTCTTTTCTATTTATAATTAAAAAAATGTTACATTATGTTATTGTTATGCAACAACAAATTTGCATTATGTAAATTAGACCCGAGAAGTAGTTATTTTAATGTACATTTGATTAATTAATTAGTTACGTAACGTAATTCAAAAAGTCACACAAGTACTTTAAAATAAATGTCCATTAAAACAACTACTTCTCGGAAAAATACCTCTCCAGACTTTAAATTGCACAATGGGCACTTCCTCTTGCGTAGCAATAACATATTGTATAATGTTTTGTAGTTTTATTTTTTATATTAGAATGAATCATCTAAAAAAAAAAAGATACACGGGGATATTCTTCTAAAAGTTAAGTTTAACGTGTGTCTTATTTTTTACCATCACAATCTAAACAGCTTTTGAAATAGATATATAATACATAGAATGTGAATTTAATTAATAACATACACGTTAAACATTTTCTGTACGGGATAGCCGGGATAATATATCAATATTGCGGATTGCTCAGAATATTTCAAGTGCTATAAAAGTCCCGTAAGGATCACACTTGGGGCATTTGCTTTTAAATATATTTATTATTGATATTCTCAGTTGCTTTGTGTCGGTCCACTATTTACTATTTGCGGATGACATGAACATTTATATGAAAGTCCGCTCTTCTGAAGACAATCGCTTGCTTAATGACGATTTAAAGGCTTTCGAATCATGGTGCCAAAATAACCGACTAAATCTCAATCTGCGAAAGTGTATAACATGACATTTTCGCAGATTGAGATTTAGTCTGATCGTTTTCTAGACGACAATCGACATTAATATATAACTATTTTTTATTGGACCAACCAATTTCTAGGGTAGAAAGTGTGGTTGATCTAGGCATAATATTTGATCCTTCAATAAACATATTGCAAAAATGGTATCAAAGTCATATCAAATGTTAGGTTATATAAAAAGGAATACTCAAGAGTTCAGAAATATTAATACCATAAAAATACTCTATAACAGCTTAGTTCGACCCATAGAGATAAAGTATAAGAGGGCCAGATCCATGTATTTAGCGGAAAACGCGCGCAACGCCATCCAGTGCACAAGTGGACAACTATTTCCTAAGTTTCAAACCTTTATAAGGTTTTTGAGGTTAGGTTAGGTTCACACTTTTATAAATGTGCTATTTTACAGAAAATAATATCAGTAGATCATGCAAATAAGAAATTGCAATTAATAAAATTATCTGAAAAAATACATAAAAAATAACATATAAAAACAACAATATTTTTAAGTAAAATATATTAAACTTATAAAAGTATCATTTAACCTGTTATTACATTCATATATTATTTAAAATATATTAACAAAAGTTAAAATTTGAATTAATTGATATCTCTCAGCTGGATAATTTTATGAACTCCTTTCCTTAAAGAATCTTGAAAAATATGGATATAAATATTACTTCAAAAACGTCTATGTTAAATTCATTTTTTTTCTGATAAAAAATATTGTTTTATTATATAGTTATATAATACAAAAAGGAAGATTTATAGACCGAAAACATATTTTGAGAATATGGGAAATAAATTATATTTATTAATAATTAATTATTGCTCGATTGGTTCATAATTTTAAGTTATGTATATTCTTTCAAAAATATACAATTCATAGAAATTAATAAACAAACGTATTTTAAACTACAAATAATAACTTACCAGTTGTAGTTTTATAAGAAAAAGTGAAGAAACTTCTGACGAATACAAAAAAAATGTCAAAAACAATTCACATGATTTACATCAATCAAATTGAAATATGGCAAACTGATCCTTATTTAGAACATCTTTAATGTTTAATTAAAAGTATAAATGTTTAAGAAATATACCTTATAGGGCGACAAAAGTCACGAATAATAAATAAATCATTGTAAAAACCCAAAATAAAGATTTTTAATTTTTCCACTTGAGACTTCAGCGCCTCCAGTGCTCAAGTGGACAACTAAAGCCGTGTTTCCCAATTTCATATATTATCCGACCCCCCCCTGGTTCGACCTCACCTTGAGTATTGCTGTGACATTTGGTCACCTTATACAGCTTAAGGGAAAGATCGAGCAGATTCAAAAGAAATTCGTTAATTACGTTTCTTTTAAGTTTATTTTGCCGGGCTCATATCTTGAAATTTGCTCCTCATTAAATATGGACACATTAGAAAAACGCCCTATAAAATCGGACATACTTTTGGTTTACAAAATATTTAACAACTTAGTTGATTGTTCAGACTTGTTAAATATTCAAGGTATCCACGTGCCTTGCCGCACCTTACGAAATAACTATACGTTCCACGTCCCTTTTTGTAGAACAGATTATTCTCAAAATTC
This sequence comes from Philonthus spinipes, assembly GCA_963082785.1. NCBI lineage: Eukaryota > Metazoa > Arthropoda > Insecta > Coleoptera > Staphylinidae > Philonthus > Philonthus spinipes. The sequence continues at coordinate 10,417,826 of OY720303.1, read as the reverse complement.
TGCAACAATACGAATGCTACGATATGCAAATTCAATTGATTTTGATTATTTTGACGACACCCTACCCACGTTGCGAAAATGTTTGTTGTCTTGTATTGTAAAAATATTTAGAATATTGATAAAATAATATCAATTCACCAATTAGCCTTAGGTTTAGATTTATTATTCGTTTTTAGTACATGAATTGTATATTGTAAAATGGAGATTCCGTAAATAAATAAATATAACGTAACTTAACTTGTCAAAAAATATATTTATTTATAGCAAAAATAACACAATCAAAATCCCTTCTTCTTAATTCCTATAATAAACACATACTGAATTGTGTCCGTGCATAATCACATAATCGCTTAGCGTTTTATGTTTCCATTCCGTTCCATTCCGGTCCGGTCCTATAAATTGATATCTGGCGTGGAGGCAAAGCGAACCAGCAGGCTGGAGGTAGCGAAGGTACAAACGGCGTATACATGTGTGTATGTGTGTATACCTGGCGGGCCCGGCGGCCATTTTGAATTTTTCACGTTTTGAATAAATAAGCTATTAAGTTTTTGTGGGTCGGCCGTTGTTGCATCCCCCGTCGTAAATTATGTTGTTTTCGGCCGCTATTACCGCGACCACAATGGCCGGTTCGGCTCTTTTTTACTTTGCCCCCCTTAACGACCCCGACACACCGCAACGAAATAGGTACAGGCCAATCCATAAAAATTTGGCTCTTTTTTTCATTTTTTTAAAAAAGAAAATCATGACATCGATTAATATTTATCAAAAAAAAAAACGTATTCAATAGATTTAATGAGGCATAATATTAGGTGTGTGGATTAATTGGGGCTAATATTTTCCTTTCTTTATAAGCTGTAAGCTGCTGTGAAAAAAAGTATATTGATAAATTGAAATATATGCCATCGCTTATTGATATTTTATTTCATCTGTCAGTAATATTTCATAAATGAAAATGAATTATCTTCAATTCATACTTACTCATCATAATTATTTAAGCTCCTTCCCTACCAGAAAGCAATTTGAAAACATTAAAGCTAAAAATAGTAAATAGTTTTAAAAATGACCAACTTTTTTCCATTCAATTAAAATGAGTTCCAGAAATCACCTCCAGTGAATAAAATCAATCTTTCCACACCGTATATAGCATATAATAATGGGCAAAATTTTCACCGTTATCAAAAAACCTAATAACTTAAACATTATATTAATTAAATTATGATTTAATTTTAATTTAATATTTGGACATATGCAATCATTATGCATCACTGTAATTCAATGTTTTTATTTATATTTTCTTATATATGATAACAAAAAATTACAAAATTTATAATAGCAATATGTATAGTTGTGTTAGTAGTCCGTAGGTTTTTCTGTCCTGTATAAATTTATGGTGATTTGCAAATTAAAACTATCTAGCTGAATTGTCATGTATGCATGAGTTAATGAATTGGTGGATTATGTTTGGGGTTTATGTCTTATTTCGTTATTATAATCCTTTAATTGAACGACAATTATCGTTTTATATCTTTAAAGGAAATTCATTCTTTTTTAAATAAATATTTACGTTAAATAAAATTATTTTTGATTTAAAAATTGTTGCAATATACAATATGTTATTGTAATGCAAAAACAAATGATTGTTATTAGAGATTTGTTAAAATACTAATGTAACATAAGTCATTATATCACAGTAGTTAAAGAGAAAATAATTTATTAATTAATTATTTTCAAATTCTTTTTATTTAATTAAAATTTATTTAGATCGATTTGTAAATATTGATAACGTTTTTTTTTTTTTGCGGGAGGTCACAAAGGTGAATCCGTGGACATTTTGGGGATTTGATTATCTGTGTACTCGGCGTGTGATCTATCTGTGCAATCGATCGTAAAATACGCGAAGGCGTTGAAATCCTGGCGTATCTGTGTGATCGCTGTAAATATTAAAAAAAATCTAAGTGCTTATTTCTCCGTGCCGCTCGAATTCTTCCGGTAATTACTTATATATTTTTATAAATCTTAAAGTTTATCTAATTTGTTTGTCCTCATGCCTGTGTTGCAGGATGGTTTTCTCGAGAATGTTTTTTGTTGATCTGTGGCTCATTGAAAATGGCCGCTTGTATCTTTTCTGTACTCAGTTTTGAGAAGTTTTTTGATAGAAAAAAAAAAACAACAGTTTCCATTTTTGTTAAGGGCTTTAACAAATTGTTTTATAAGCCCTAATTTTATTTGCGACGGAGGAAATATTATACGATACTAAAGGGGCATTGTATCGTTTTGTTGTCCTGGAACTAGCACTTCCCGAGAAGGCGAATCCCTTTCAAGCCAGTGCTAATGTTTAGCACTACTATCTCACAAGAAAAAAAAGAGGGATACTTTGTGTAATCACCCTGTTAACCTAAAATAAAGTTGTCCATTCTTAAATCAACACATATGAGTGAGTTGTTTTAAACATTTTTAATTTTGTCCAAAACCAGAGCAATGGATGTATATGTATTCTGCAGCGACCTCTGTAACCCTAACCTCACTTACTTCAATCCCTCTTCCTACAATATGCCGATGACATAGCCCTCAGAATAAACGAACCAAACCTAATAAATCCAAATTCCTTATTCCCTACCATAGTAAAAACCCATCCCGCAATATATACATCCAAAACAGTATCATACTCCCATCGTCACATATTAAATACCTCGGCATAATAATAGACCAGAAATTAAATTTCAAAAACACACTGCCATTATCAAACAAAAAATAATTACAATGGCCAAACACCATTCGGCGTTTAACATACAAACAATTTTGAATTACAACCAAAAATACCACCTTTATACAGGGTGAGTTTTTTTCGATGTTCTCTATGGGGATCTCGGAAACTATAAGAGATAGAAAAACGGTTAAATGGGGAAAGAAGTGTAGTTTTATAAGACGAATAAAATGACACTTTCAAAATATTTGAAAAAGTCAAGGGTAATTAGATATTTTGAAAAAAGTAAAATGTGTCAATTTTTTGAAATCAATATATCTCTATTATTATCATAGATAGAAAAAAACTGTAAAGGACAAAGTTGTACAAAATTTTACACAGATTAATAACAAAAAATCAAAAAAAATTTTTCGCCCTTATTTTGGAAGATATGACACAAACTTACCTTTTTTTAAATGGAAACAGTAGTTGGCTATGACTTTATTAAAAGGGTTATTTTTTTCCCTTTAATCCGATATAACATATGCCATAGTTATTTTTAAAATAAAATAAGTTACAATCGTTTTTAATTTTACCATACACCAAAAATTAGTTAGCCATGAAAAAGACAAAAGTAAAACAATTGCAGTTGTTTATTCTAAACACACATTAATTCATTTCCATATTTGGTTTGTTTCGATAAGTTTGTTTTGTATATTTTTCGTGTTGTAAGTTTTTTAAAGTGATAATGAATTTTTCCAACGAAGAAAAGCGTGATATGCTTGTTTGTTACATTCAGTGTAATAAAAACGCTGCGGATGCTGCAGAACAATATTATAATCAATATATCGATCGTCGGTAGCCATCTTTACCAACATTCAGAAGTCTCACCGTTTTAGACTTTTTTCTGTGGGGTTATGTGAAGAACAAAGTGTATGAACAATCATATCAATCTGTGGAGGATCTTAGACTAGCTGTACTTGAAACATTTTATTCTATTGACAGAAGAAAAGTAAAAAAAACACAAATTCGATTTTAAAAAGATGTACTTTATGCCATAATAATAATGGTGGACTTTTTGAGCATCTTATGAAATATTTAAAATTTTTTTATATTATTATTTTGATTATTTCGGAATTATTTTACTTTATGTTGCTTTTGACAAATCTAAAGAAAGATAATACATTAAATATTGATTTCGTTGCTATAAACAACCGCAATTGTTTTACTTTTGTCTTTTTCATGGCTAACTAATTTTTGGTGTATGGTAAAATTAAAAACGATTGTAACTTATTTTATTTTAAAAATAACTATGGCATATGTTATATCGGATTAAAGGGAAAAAAATAACCCTTTTAATAAAGTCATAGCCAACTACTGTTTCCATTTAAAAAAAGGTAAGTTTGTGTCATATCTCCCAAAATAAGGGCGAAAAAATTTTTTTGATTTTTTGTTATTAATCTGTGTAAAATTTTCTACAACTTTGTCCTTTACAGTTTTTTTCTATCTATGATAATAATGGAGATATATTGATTTAAGAAAATTGACACATTTTACTTTTTTCAAAATATCTAGTTACCCTTGACTTTTTCAAATATTTTGAAAGTGTCATTTTATTCGTCTTATAAAACTACACTTCTTTCCCCATTTAACCGTTTTTCTATCTCTTATAGTTTCCGAGATCCCCATAGAGAACATCGAAAAAAACTCACCCTGTATAAAGGGTGGGCCATTAATTAGTACGATTTTGAAAATGCGATAAAATGAGCTCGCATTGATATTTTTTATTTGTTTTTATTACATTGTGAGGCTGAAACTCTCCCATTTATGAATGGAAAATGATTTCGTTTAAGTGGCTTCCTCTGTTGGTACTGTAAGACCAACAGAGGAAGCCATTCGGTCGGCAAAATTATTGACATTTTCTATCATCCCGGCTCCTATTCACACAAAGCAGTTGTAATGCTGTGTTTCAAGACTGGAATTGTCTCTGGATTATCCGCATAGCATCGGTTTTTAACGGCATCCGAAAGAAAAAAGTCCAACGGTGTCAAATCGCAACTGTGCGGCGGCCAATTGACGTCTCCAAAACGACTGATTATGCGGTTATGAACTTGGTGCGCAAACATTCGATCGTAAGTCGGCTTTTATGGCATGTTGCGTCTTCTTGTTAAAACCAAATGTTGTCTACATCTATAGCGTTGATTTGAGGTGACAAAAAGTTGGCCAGTATGGCTCTGTAGCGGTCGACATTGACGGTGACGGTGACATTTTAGAAGAAAAATTATGCCACCACTCCAAAATCCACATCAAACTATGATACTTGATGGAATCATTGGCCTCTGTGCGATTGCGTGTGGCTGTTCAGAGTACCAAATTCGGCAGTCATGCTTGCTTACATAACCATAAAGGTGGAAATGCGCTTCTTCTGAAAAGATGATTTTTCATTGCGAACCGATATGGAATCGGATGGTCATTTGCTTTCAACTTGTGACTCATCTGGACTTTGTAGGCGAATAATCTGAGGTCTTTGTGCAGTATTCTCCGCAGGCTGGTTCGGCTGATGTCCAGTTGCTGCGACCGTCATCGAGTTGAAGTCGATGAGTTTTCTGCCACACTATGGGCCACAACGTCAATATTTTCGGGTGTGTGCACTATCGGAGTTCTGTGACCACTTCTGTTATCCACCAGCATCCCTGTCTCCCGAACTTTCTTCATCAATTTGCGTATAGCACCTTCGGTGGGCGCTTTATTATGGCTCATTTTTCTTTTCAAAATTCGCACTGTTTGGGCCGTACAACACTCACTTTGGAAATATGGTTGCAAAATTTTAAAACGCTCCTCAAGCGAAAGCATATTTGTTTCATAATTTGGGGATTATTACTGACTGAACTGTCAAAATTTGAGGTCTGCAGCGCGCTTAGTGTTACCATACGACGAAATTCAATAACGTGCCAATAGATGGTCCACCCTTTATAAGATGATATGTAGGCCATTACTAGACTATGAATGTATACTCTTCCCCAACGACTACAAACTCGCACTCCACAATATCCAAGTCGGTGAACATTCTGTCCTCAGATCCCTCACTAAAAATCCGGCACTCTCTTAATCCCCTTTACAACCCATCCAACGAATTCCTTTACAATCTCACACAAATTACCTCTACAATTGAAAGATTATTAAAATTAAAAGAAAATTTTGCTAAAAATGACAACAACTTTGAAATTCTTTCCGAACTCTGCATTCTTACAAATTCAAACATACCTTCAAGATTTCGTAATCATACCCAAACTTTGCTCGAAAATATCATACGTATGTAATCACCCGGGCAATTAAAACAGTATATTTTTTTCTATATGTGGCTGAAAGGCTTTCGGTCGATAGCCAATTCCTATAAGAACATTTGTTTAAAGTTTAAATAAATTGGTAAAATTGTTAAAAAAATATTTTTTAAACTAGACTTTAAAAAGAAATGAAGATGTAAATATATATATGGATGTATATTCTTTTTTTTTTTTTTTAGTAAAATGTGCAGCGACCCCAATTTATTCCCATTGTGTAAGTCTATAAATAAACACTACTCACTAGAAACGTAATTTCGTAATGAGGTACAAAAATCATCTTCATAAAAATATTTAAGGAGATCTTGTTCTCTTGTGAAGTAATAAGAAATGTAGTTTCTTTTGTTAATAAGTGTCTTTTTAAGCCAAAAGCTAAAATTTCGGAATCAGACTTTGACAGTCACAAATCTCTGTTAGATAGTTCATATAATTTTAGTTGATGGTTATTACAGTTATTTTTTTCAAAGCCAATTAGATTCTCCTGTGAAGTATAAGATTGTAGTTCAGGAGTAGTTTTAGTTTTTTTCAAGTTAAAAAATGTTTGATAATGTGTCTGTATATTATGACAGTGACAGTGATTTAAGGTTAAGTTTGAACGATTAAAGTATTACAATATGACATATACTTATTCAAATCTAGAATATTGAAATATAGTATTTCTTTATGGTATTTGTAATGGGAATGCTATAGCTGCTGTTGAAGAATATTGTCAACGGTTTCCACATCATAGACATTCTAGTAAAAATGCATGTATCTTATAATTTAATTAATTTAATTTAACATCTTTAAAATTTTGTAAGGTAGAGCTGTACTGATTGCAGATGGCCTTATATTAAGTAACGTTCTTATATGTTTTTTTTACATTGGGTTTTTCTCGGATCGACAATTTGTTGCATGATGCAATATGATGCAACAGCAGGTGTACACTATGTAATTCAATGTTTGGCGAGGTATTTTCGGGGAAGTAGTTGTTTGAATGCGCATTTGTTTAAAGTACCTACGTAAAAGTCACAGAGCTAAATGTGGAAATAATTTATTAATTTTTTTCAAATCATTTTTATTTAATTTATTTAAATAACTGTGACTAAGTGAATAGATACTTTTTTCTGTTAGTAGTTTCAGAGTTTTTAACAAACTGTGCGAGACGTGAAAGCTCCCAAGTGTTAACGTAACATCTAAACGAGCTACTCGACAAAATTTAGAAGAGGTAGAAGATATTCCGAATAGAGTAGCAGAAGATGCCACGACCAACTCAAGAAGAACTGTTATTCAATTGGGCATTCCACAAACGTAAAGTAATAAATACAATCCACCAGCAAGACCCACGTATGGAATTTTGTCGGTGGATAAATAATAATCCTCGTCTTGTATCACGTATACTTTTTACATATGCAGCAACATTTATCCGTAACGGAATTAATAATACTTACAACTTTTATGTATGGTCCGATAAAAATTCCCGCGCAACAATCGAAAGTAACTTCCAACATGTTTTCGGTAAACGTGTCGTGGAGACAATTACTTATTTTTTTACAAAATGAATTACACGGAGTACTAAAGGATTTTCCTCTAACATCCGTATAGAATTGTACTTGCAGCACGATGAAGCTCCTACACATTTCGCTCGTCAGGTCAAGGAACATTTTGACGAAAGGTTTTCAAGGCGTCGGATTGGTAAAAGTGGCCCTCCAAGGTCTCCAGACCTCACAGCACTAGATTATTGTTTATGGGGCTGTATCAATGATATATGTGTATGGACACTCGGGATGCAGCCAATCTTAAACAAAGACATGACTCAATCAGAAGAGCTACAGGAACTCTACTCAGAAGAAGCAGAGAATGTTCATAGGTAAATGGCGGTATTTCTGAATATTTGTTAAAAAACGCTATATTTACCAAAATGTTAGTTTATGAAATATTTATTTTTAATAAGGTTATAACTTGAAAATAAAAAAAATCGGATAACAACATTTGCGTTTTTTTGTATTAGTTTCACGGGTACAATATACTCTTGTAGTTTGGCCCATTTCTCCCGACTCACCCTACTACTATGCAGAATCAATTGGATTTTCTAACAAGTAAGTCTTGCTATGTCTGCTGTCAAAATATATACAGGGTATCTCAGGCATGACTCCTGAGGCCTATACTTTCGTATTTTTAAAGATAAGAATATAAAATCGTATATATTTTTAAATGTGAGCAAATTATATTTAAGATGATAAGTATAAAATTTTCAAAAATATCTGCTCATATTGTGACTGTGATATTCAACTTTTTTTTCAAATGGCAATGGACTTGTCTTTTTTTTTTCAATATTATAATAGCATTTTTAATTCTCTTCATAACCATGTAAACCAATATAGTGTTACATTAGAAAAAGAAATGAGAAAAATGATATTAAAAATTCAATTTTAAGTTGATTTCTTTTAGTTGGCCATGGAAATATTTGACTCACTGATTATCATTACAGTTGTTCAATGTTGCGCCTTGTTTAATTTTAAAACCTTGCAGCTGTTCTTGCATTTTTCTTGCAAAAACCATAAAGAAGGATCATGTGAAGTCTATGAGAGTTTCTGTAATTCATTTTCTTATACATTAAACAAGATGCAACAAGTTTTGAAAAGAACAATTGTCACATAGGTCATTCTAAGGTCAAATATTTCATGGCCAACTAAAAAAATCAAGTTAAAATTTAACCTTTAGTCTCAATTTTCTCATTTCTTTTCTAAGGCAACAACCATATTGGATTACATGGTTGTAAAGAAAATACAAATTTTTAATATAATAAGGAAAAAACAAATCTAGTCAGCAGATGTTTTTGAAAATTTTATTCTTATCATTTTAAAGAGAATTTGCTCCCATTTAAAAATATTTATGGTTTTATATTTTTATCTTTAAAAATAATAAAGTTATAGACCTGGGGAGTCAAGTCTAAGACACAATGTGGCTTAAATATTAAGTGAAATAATTCATATATTGGCTTCCAATAGCGAATATGAAATTGATTTTTTTTACTAATTGAATAATTTTGTTTCCGTGTTCTTATATCTGAAAATTAATCATAAAGAAATTTGTAGATATAAAAAAATGTAAACAAAATTAGACAAATTCATAAACATCCAATAGTGTCGAGATAATTGAATATTAAAGTGATACGATTTTATTCCAACTAAGATAATTGCATGTAATTACAACACATCACTCAAAATTAACAACCAAGGTGTAACATCAGGTCCGTCCCGAAAACGAAACCAGTCCGATTAAATATCCCCCCGACTAGATTCTGACGTGTCGGAACGAGCGGTAACAAGGATCGAGTGGCCCGTAATCAAAGCGTAACACTTTTTGCGGCGAAACGTCGCGTTTTTCCGCGCGGTCGTCTTCTTGTAGAACGTCGGTGTCGTCGCGTTTCGGAGAAGGCAGCGCCCATTACTTTCCGCATAAAAACGCCTTCGGTCCGTTCCTTCGCGGACCTCATAATCCATCAAAAGAAACAATAAACGCGACGCCATAAATCTTGCTGGGAGCCAGCGGCTGGTTCTGCAAAAATCCGAACGGCTAACAAGTGCGGAAAAAACCTGTGCAGACATCGGGTTTCTCGTGTTTATATATTATACCTATATTTATATGTTTGAAACCATTCTAAAGAAAGAAGTAGTATAGTATCAAAAGTTTGACTGTGGTATATATGGTGAAAAAAGATAATCTAATTAATCACATTTCTTGAGTTAGATTCAAAAATATCCCACCACGACTAATCAAGAAAAAGAATTAAACTGTCTCATAACCATTTTTTTTAAATATTGTGCTTTTAAATTCTTAAAGTCATCCTCACTGGCTTTCCAAAAAATGAACAAATTACGTAAGACACTCAGAAGAGCAATTAAAAATAATAAACCAACTAACATATAAAAACGAGCAACAGCAGTGTACATACGGTGCGTTCACAATGAAAGAAACAAATTCATTTAAATCGCTACTCATTATTTTCGAGAAAAACGCTCGGACAGGACAATTAGTATTTTTACTGCAGGGTGTTCTATAAATAAATTCCGATACAAAATTATCGTTTTTAAGGAAACACTATATATTATTGGAAATTTAGGATTCCTCAGACAAATCTAGACACTTTTTGTATAAGTATCCTATCTTCAACTGTTTATGAAATATTATCAATTGTTTAATAATTCTATGTCAGCCATAGAAAATTTGTTAGTTGGCAATTATTCTTATATTGGTATTTATGAGTTTAAACTTAATTGTGGGTCATTTGCAACTATTGCTATATTTCTTTTTACATTGTTTTAATGGTTGATACAGAATTATGAAATAATTTATTATTTATTTATTACTTACAGACAATATTATCCAGTTACAGGAAAACTTACACTAAACAAGGAAATATTGTAAAAATGAAATAAGAATTTGAAACAATAACATAAACATTAGCAACGACAAATAACATACAACTATTATATTTAACTATTTATTCATCTTAGTATTCAAAATATATGTCTGTAGATTGATGAATATCGTTGTAGAGCTTCATTATGTTGTTGATAGGGGAGTTCAGATGTGCCAAAATGCTAGATGTTGAAAGTCTACAGGCTAAACTATGTCTAGCTGCAATTCTTTGGATTTGCCACTGAAGTCGGTACAAAATATTAGCATCATCTATATGATTGTTAATAATTCCGTTCAAAAATACCGAATAATTGAAGCAGATCAGCATATGAGATGTTTACATAAAGGTAGATCCTATATGTTTTGGAATAAAATAAATTGAGGATTTTTGTGTTGACCATTTTCATTTTTTTTAATATGCAATTGATAATATGGGGACCAGACAATTGCAGCAAATTTCAATTTTAAAGTACAGTTTTTTTAATACATCCGGACTATCCTTACCAACTCTATAAATAAAACCTATCAGGAGTACAAATAAGTTTCCGCTATTTTCCATAATAAAATAGGAATTTATTGTGAAAGAACGGTACATTGCCTTTTATTCAAAGTATTATCCATCACTAGCCTCAATTTTTACCCATTTTTCTGACAGCATTCGGATACCTCGTTGGAAGAACTCTTCATTTTTTGTGGACATCCACGAATCGACCCAATTTTTAGTACCTTCATATGATGTAAAGCACTGCTTAGACAGGCTATGTGCCATCGACTGGAATAAGTGATAATCAAAAGGGGCAATATTTGGTGAATACGGTTGGTGGAATAGGACTTCCCAATTGAGTGTATCCAAATAGGTTTTGACCGGCGTCGAACATGCGGACGAGCCTTATCATGTAGAACAATAATTTTATTGTGGTGTCTGGAGTAGTAATGGGTGCATTTTTCTCCGCTCAATCTGATTAATTGTGTTCGGTAGAGAGCTCCAGTAATGGTTTCGCTCGTTTTGAGCAACTCATAATACACGACACCAAACTTATCCCACCAAATACACAGCATGAGTTTTTGTCCATGAATATTCGGTTTGACTGTAGATGTTCAAGCATGCACAGATGGTATCCATTATTTTATTTTCTTTGGATTGTCGTAGTGGATCCATTTTTCATCATCTGTCGCTATACGATGCAAAAACCCTTTCTTATATACATGGCAAGCAGCGTTTCACACGTGCACAATCAGCGTTCAACGTCTCTCGGCTTTAGTTCATAGGAACCCAATTTCCTTGTTTTTCAATCATTCCCAGCGATTTTAAACGATATGAAATTGCTTGCTGAGTCACTTGTAATGTAAGTGCAAGTTCTTTTTGCGTTTGGCACGAATCTACCTTCAATAATTCCGTTTCTTCGTACACTTTTGGCCTTCCACTACGTGCTTTGTCTTCCACCTCAAACTCATTGTTTTTAAACTTTTGAAACCACTCACAACAACTTCTCTCACTTAAAGCAGTCTCACCATATGCTTCCAGAAGCAATCGATGCGCCTCAGCTGCAGATTTCTTCAAATTAAAGAAGTAAGTCAAAAGTTGCCGCAAATGACACTTATTCGGCACAACAAATTATGTGATGCTGATACAGAGTCACAAATATTTCAAGGTTATTTGTGACCCGCTATCCAAACTTACGATATTACGTTCTACACATGTGATAATTGCAACATACCAGAAGGTAGGTCATCTTTTGTGAAACGGCGGAAACTTATTTATACTCCTGATAACATTTTAATTTCATCACTACAAACAATATTTACATATTTATTGAATGACAGGTTAAATTGCAAGTCGTATTATAGCGTTTGATATATATCCTATCTACAGAGTAATTAAAATTAATATTGTTTTTTTTTTTCTTGAGAAGCTCATACACTTGCACTTATTTATATTTAAAAACAACAAATTATTTTTACACCAACTACTAATTTAAATAAGTCTGATTGTAGGCGTTGACAATCTTCTATAGAGTCAATAACTGTATACAATTTCATGTCGTCAGCACACAAAAAAAATTAGACTTAATGTGGCTGACATCATTTATAAATACAACAAAGATCAATGGTCAAAGATTCGACCCTTGAGGAAGTTCACTGGTGACTAAGTACTTATACGAACGATATCCCATGTATTAAACTGCAACCTATTTTCCAAGTACTATTTTATTAAAGAAGTGGTACTGGGAGAACAACCATAGTAACTAAGCTTTTCAAGCATTATTTTTTGGTATATGGTATCAAAGGCGTTCCGGAAATCCGTGAACAGCACATCGACCTGTTTTCTGCCCCCAAGCGCTTGCGAAATATTTTCTGTGAAATATATGAGGTTGGTTACTACAGATCGTTTTTATTTAAATACCATGCTGTTTATCATTAATAAAGTTTGATACACGAGTATAGAACTTTTCCGCTAAAATGATTTCTAGTAGCTTTGAAGAATTATTGACTATCGTTATTGGCCTGTAATTAAGGACCGAAGATTTGTCACCAGTTTTATGTACCGGGTTAACTCTACGTTCCACCTTTCAATTATCAGGATAAAAGCACGATTTTTTTATTTAAATTGAAAAAATATTCCAACGGTACCAAGAAACTATAAACACAGTCCTTAAAAATAAATGAAGGAATTTTGTCCTCTTCTGCAGTGGAATTTCCTTTCAGTTTCTTAGAAGCTAAGATTATATCGTCTTTTTCTATATACCCAATGTTAAATAAAGGATAACCAGTATTAAACTTGGGGATATTTACTGAAGTAGAACTAGAAGTTGTATTAATACTATGAAAATATTTGGCAAAACCGGTAACAATAACCTCAGGTTTATATCGAGCGTATAACAAAAATCGACGACGAAGTTGGCGTTGGAAGTTTCGAGTCATGTCTGTACTAAGATCACACGCGTGAATGCTGGTTGCGGTTAAACAGTGACATGTCAGATATTAATTTTGTTAAATAGGTAGCCAAACTAAATTTATTTTAAATTACAATAATCAAAGTAAGTGTTGAAAATGCTCACCGCCAATATCCAGGCATCTTTCACTCCTTAGCCTAACTCTGGTTAATTCTGGTTAATTTCATTAATTTTTTTCTGTAATTCTCTTCTGCAGGTGAACCAAGTTGTTAACCCGCACTTGATATATGGAGTTTTTTAAAAATGGCCACAAAAAGAAGTCACATGTGGCAATATCACATCTAGGAGGGAATTCATGTTCAGTGTTCAAACATAATACGATCATCAAAGAATTCATGTAACATTTCAATAGTGTCTGCGGCATACAGTGTAGATGCGTTCCATGCGATACCGAAAACGACATATTTTATAAGAGCGATCTAATAAACCACTTACTATCCCATGCAAAACGCACAGATCCGCTTTTTTTTCGACGATTTTCCAGAGAAATAATTTTTAAAACACACATTATTGTGCTATATTGTCTTCTAGTGTGAAGTAAATCCATCTTGAACTCCCATATACCGTAGAAATTTTCCCTGAATTAATATTAATTAAAGATGGCAACACAATAGTGAACAATATAGTATTTTCAGGCAGTCAACATCAAGATCTCTACTGGTGCGTCTTTTAAACCCCCACATTTGCCTTACTAATTACTGTTGCAATCTAAAGTGATAACAAGATCTGCGAATGATTCGACGCGATTAATTTTAGAGTCACCAATAGCATACTTAAAGTTAATTTGCGATCGACGTGTTATGGTAGACATTGTATAACATTTCTTCTTAATATTTAAAAATAATTTATTACTACTGCACCAATCATTGAGTCTGTTTAAATTTTCCCGTATTAGCTGGCAATCGGTGATACTGTCGATAACATTAAATAGTTTTACGTCATCAGTATACATCAGAAAATTGCAATTGGTAATGGTCTGTATATCATTGCTGTACTCCAGAAGTAACAAATATTACATGTGACGTAAAATCATTTATACGAACGTATTGTAGTCTGTTCATCAAAAATGAAAAAATCCACTTAATAGTACCACAATTAAAGCCGATCCCTTTTAATTTGTACACAAGCAGATTATAGCCAACTCTATCGAATGCCTTGGAGAAATCAATGTAGATTGTGCCAACCTGTGACCGCGATTCTAAAGAATTCGATAAGTACTGCCTATATACCAAAATATTGAACGTAATCGAACGATTAGAGACAAACTCATGTTGATTGTCAGTAATAATTTTGTGGGAATACCATTGTAATTGACGCGCCACCAATTTATCAATAAGTTCAGGTATAACGGATTGAATTACAACACCTCTATAATTATTAATCATATTCCTTTCGTCATTTTTTGGATTAGAATAATGTAGCAGACTTATATGAATATGGTACAATACCTGATGTAAGTAATTTCTTAAATAATATAAATATAGGGCGATATAATGAAAATAAGCAATTCTGGAAGAAATAGCTACAGTAATGAATAAAAGTATATAGACAACTATATTTTCTTAAATATTTTTGAGTGAATATATTTAAATATACATTGGAATGAAACTATGATGTAAAATATTAAAAAAAATATTAACATTTTTTTAATATGTCGATAAATTAACTTATTATTGTTTAAAAAATATAAATTGTTTCGACAAAAATATATAGACATAACTAAAAACATATTTATTATTATAATGATATAAAAAAATAGAGAATTTCTTTTCAATAATATATTTAGCACTTAGTAGGGTATACCTTATTATTAATTATTTTCTGGCACCTTCTTGGCATTGATTGAACAAGTCTATAAATGTAGTCACTATCAATACTCTTTCATTTTTCTTCTAATCCTTTGAATAATCTTGCTTTGTGAAAGTTGTCTTTCTAATTTTATTATCCAAGTAATTCCACAAATTTTCGATTAGATTTAGGTCGGGAGATTGAGATGGCCATTTTAAAATAGAAATTTTTTCCTCGGTGATAAACTGCTTCACTAACTTTGACGTGGGATAATTATCATGTTGAAACGATGATCGTAGTGGCATATTATCCTCCATATAGGGAAGCATAACATGTTTCAATATATCCCGATATATAAATCTATCCATAATGCCTTGAATTTGATACAATGGACCCATACCAAATCCGGAAAAGCAACCCCAAACCATAACAGATCCACCTCCATGTTTATCTGAAGGTAATGTGTACTTAGGATGCAATCTTTTATTAACAGGAAGTCTAACATAACGTGTACCAACAGATGCAAACATATTAAACTTGGACTCGTCGCTGAAACATATCTTTTTCCAATCATTTGGAGTCCAATGCAGATGACGGTGGGCAAATTCTAAACGGGACTTCCTGTTTTTATTTGAGAACAAAGGTTTTTTAGCTGCACGTCTTGCAAATAAATTCATTTCATTCAATCTTCGTTTTATTGTTTTTGTTGAGATATTAGGCAATCCCTGGCCTTGTAATTCATTTCTGATTTGGATAGGTGTTTCAAAATGATCCCTCGATGCAATAATTTTAATCACTCTCACGTCTCTTTCACTAAGTTTTCTAGGACGTCCACTCCATTTAGCTTCACACAGTGATCCTACTTGATTATATTTCTTAATAATTGCCCACACTGTTTTCTAATTTAAATTTAAGTTGGTTGCAATTTCTACTTGACGCTGACCGTTCTCAAAAATATAATTATTTGCTTTTAAATAACACAGGAAATTTCACAACCACGAGGCATTATAAGAAGAGCCCACACTAATGTTCTTTACTGTACAAATACACTTTTTCAATTAAATTCAATTCAAATATCAATCATAAAATATGTGTCTATATATTTTTGTCCTAATATAAATTAGTTTTTCCCTTTATCTCATTGTGTGTAGTTATTGAATGTCAATCAGACATTTTATTAATGCCATCCATTGGCGTAGAATTGTTGATAATACAATTAATAATTATATCGAGCGTATAACAAAAATCGACGACGAAGTTGGCATTGGAAATCTAAAGTCATGTCTGAACTAAAATCACACGCGCATGCTTTAGTACTGGTTGTCATGTTGACACTGTTTAACCGCAATCAGCATTTCACGCGTGTGATCTTAGTACAGACATTACTCGAGACTTCGAACGCCATTTTTGTGATACGCTCGATATAAAATTATAACAACGTTTGGAGATGTGTAATTGTTTGTCTATATAATTTTGTCCATCACTAGATATTCCATCCGGTTCATGTGAATGTGATGGCTTCAATTTTAAGATAGAATTAAAAATGTCTTCCATAGTAACTGATAACTTATTATTTTCTACGGTATTTTCAAAACTCAAATTTTCATACTCGAAAGAATTATTATGAGACTATGAGTATACTGATGAGAAAAAGTTAGAAAATAATTTATATGTCAGAACCATTATTGACACTAATATTATTATAAGACATTTCAGAGAGAATGTCATTTTTCATCTTAAGATTATTTACATATCTCCATAAAAACCTCGGTTTTGATTTAAGTAAACTATTAATGTATGTCAAATAATTACTCTATAATAGATTAGACAAATTCTTAAATTGTACACGAAGACTCGAAAAATGTTGAACAACCGTTTGCCGACCACTAGATTTTAATTTAATAAAATGTTAGTTTCTTTTATTCTCTTTCATACACTCAAAATAAAGAAAAGCGAGTATTTAAAAGATGGTCGTGTTCACATTTTTGAGGTTACCAAATCCACAAAATTTCTACGAAAGATTAGAGTGATTGATCCTGTCATCGAAAGAAATGAATCTTTTGTCCATCCAGAAAATTTGCTTCTTTGGATAATAGTGGATAACAGGAAATATATCAGACCACCATTCTGATGTGTATCCTTTCATAAGTACCTTCAACCCTTCAAAATTAAAAAAAAAAAATTTTATTGCATGAATGAAAGCTATATAGGTGTAGAATAAGTGACCGAAAGACCAATTTGATCAGAAAAGTAGTTTATTTAGCCGCTACAGTAAACAATTCGTGTATCATGCGTGCTGAATGCAAAGTATCCTATGGTGCAAGGCAAGCGGCTATGGCGCAACAAAATCAGCCCATCAGCGACGATGAACTCATCGAAAAAGAAGTCATTCTTCTTTTTCGTATAGTCCGGGAATCGCTGACTAAATGTAAGAAGAATCTTTTTATGGGCTTATAAAAAAACCTTTATTGGCATCATCTTAAATTAACAAAACACAAATTCACAAAAACCCACGTCTAAAATCACCCTAATCCTCCTTCCCTTCTTCTAGCCTCCCGCTCCTGCATCAATTTCAGCAAGATTTTTACCCCAGCACCATCCTTCTTCATCCATATCTCCACTCTTCTCTCTCCTTTTATCCATTCCTTGCATACCCCCAAAGGCTTATAAATTTGTGCACCCAAAAAATGGACTGGAAAAACTACAGTCAGATTGTAAAGAGTACAGTAAAGAATGTAAAAGTTACAGTCAAGACTATAATTTTATAGTCAGTACTAAAAAAACTCAAATTCAGCAAATCTAATATCGGAATTGTGTTTAGCAAGTGTGAAAATCTTAAAAACCTAAGTTTTACGAACATTCGTTCGACAAAAAAACGATTTTCTGAATCGAAATCGTTGCAAAAATTTTGAACGCGTTTTTGTTTTCTGGATGCACGATTTCGGTCGAACGGATCCACCGATTCGAATGGGACTTAAACGACAACAAACTAGATAACATTTATCGGATCTTAAACTAAACTTTAAAGAAAAAATAATATTTTCACAATTTTTAATGTTGAGTTAAACACAGAAAATAGTGTCAAAATTAGACTTTTTGTAAAATATCCATGGCGGATATTCGTTAGATTTCGACCAATTTCATTGAACGTAGTCGAACGTCCAGAGAATTTAGTCTAGTTTAAAACCCCCGTACTCGATTTTGTTTCAGATGGCAACAAGAAGCCCAGTTGTGTTTGCGGTGAAGCAATGACAACGTCCTTTCGTTCAATATAATTGCCCGTTGCGACCGGACATTAACAAATAATTATTTTGTTAATAAAAAAATGTTTTTATATTGAAGAAAAAATCGGAAAATCCAAACTGCATTTTTCTACGAGTTTTACTTTTACCGCAATAAAAATTCAATAATTTGTCTATTTTTGAGTCATTTACGCTAGCGCAAATTGAAAGATTTTAACTGTTTTAATTTTTGTTTGTATATTTCAGCTGTTTTAATAAACGAATTTAACTATAGCAGTTTAAAACATTATTGGCTGAGTACTGTGAAAAATACTATTAAAATTACCTGTTAAAAAAAAAATCGAAATTTCGTGTACATTTATTATTTGTTTTAAATTGTATTTTATTTAATAAGTTTTTCATAGTATATCGAAGCACAATAATTTTTTTTCGTCTCGCCTTATTGTGCAATTATTTGTTGTGCAACAGCAAATGTCCATTGTGAGGGTATTTGTCCTGTTTTAATGAGTATTTATTTCTTAAGTGCATTATGAAGTCAAAAATTCATTATTTTCTTTTTATTTAATTTAAATGTAATTAAATATTAACATTTTTATAAAATGTACAATAAATAATAAATTTTGATCATCTCTGTAAATGATATGCCCTTCTCTCACAAATTCACATTTATTCCACAAACCAATCAAATTTATGATAGGGATCAATTTTTAATATTGTTTTAAGATTAATTAGAGTTAAAAGACAAAACCATGAATTTGATTAATTTATAATTGGACTAACTAAATGGGATTTGACTACATCATAGTAAATTAATATGATCAAAACGTTTAAAAATTAAATATCACCCGATTACATTGGCGATGCAAATAACCCCAATTAAAATACCGAGACGGCATTGTTCTCCTCCGTTCGGAATTCGGGCCGTTTCCACAAACAAAGAAGGGGCCGTCCTCTCCGCCGCACGTTTCCTGCATGAAAAACCATCTAATTATCATGTCATTCTCTATGTTGTTTGCCGTTTTTTTCATCCGCTCTTTCAATCCCCAGCGGTTTTGTAAACGAATCCTGTATATCGGCAGACCTCACAATAAAACCGGGGGGAAAAGCGATAAAAACAGAAAGCCGGCCATGTTGATAATAAAGAGCCAGTCCTCTTCTTCTACTTCGCCAGCAAGCGGCTAATTGTCGGACGTGGCGGAATTGCCAATGTTGAGAAAAAAGAGAGAAATAAATAAATAAACGAGTCTCATTTACACAGATCGCCGGTTACACGCTCATCAACCTCGGGGATCAGATAGGCCGATGGCGGATTTACATTTTCAGGTATTGCGGTGGCCTATGAATAAAGATGTGCACACGCTCGTTCTCCTGTTGTTGCTGATGTATTTATTTATCAATTAGCCGGTTTTGCTGCTGATGAGCGCGCGCCATTTTGGATTCCTGCTAATGGATGTAGATGAGCGGTTAAATCGCCGGGCCTTATAAAGTTGATTTATTTAAATTGCGCCGCTTTTTCCTTATCGTCCGTTCGCTATTGGTGGTTTCGGATTTTCAACGATAAACAACTTTCACAATCGTGCATTCCTCAATATCTTATTTTATTAAATTGTTAAACTTTTTTAAATCTTTATATCATATATGTGTTTTAAAAAAATAATAAGCATAGTAGTAATATACAAGATGTACAGAAAATGAGTGAAAACCTTCAGGTAACTCAATTCATTAATTAATTTTTAATAGAAAATCCAAATAAAAAAATGTTGTATGGTTCTTCATTGAGGCTCACGAGGTCTTCGGAATTTTAAATATGTGACTATAAATTAGTATTGTTTTTTAAATATTTTGTAAGAAATCAATAGCATTAACAATCAATTAGACACGTGTATAATTCCATTGATGTAAATGATTAATAAATCGGATATTTTTACAGTTTTATAACTTCATCAGAAGCATTCTTTTAATGAAAATAGATCTGGCATCGACGCACGCTCGTTTGTAAATTTGATAATGTTGACGTTTATTTGATTGATTTGACATTGGTTTATTCGAAAAAAGTCTACGTAAATCTACTCAAATTATTCAAGTGACTTTCCAACGCGTTTTTTTGTACGATGTATTCGTTTAACGAATATGCTGATATGTACATGGTATTTGGATTTTGCAACGGAAATGCAACATGGCAAGAGAAGAATATCGAACACGATATCCAAATCGACAACACCCATGTAGTAATACATTCCGCAAATTGGACCAGAGACTTCGTGAATCTGGTAAATGTGTTCCAAATTACGTGAAGAGAGGTAGACCTAGGGAGCGTTGTACAGTTCAGTTGGAGGAACAAATTCTAGATGCTGTTCATGAAGATCCTACTTCCAGTACGAGACAAATAGCCAGGCAATTAAATGTTCCCAGCCCCAGCCAAACAACAGTGTATAAAGTGCTGATACAAAATCTGTTAAGGCCTTTTCATATCCGAAAAGTACAACCATTGCATGAAAATGACAATGTGCATAGAAAAGCGTTTTGTAACACAATTTTAAACAAAATTCAAGAGGAACTTAACTTATTATTTCGAATTCTTTGGAGCGATGAGTGTACATTTACGCGGGAGGGAGTATTTAATAGCCATAATTTTCATTTTTGGGCAGACGAAAATCAGCGGATGGTCAGAGAATTTGGGCATCAAAGAAAATTTTCGGTAAATGTTTGGCTTGGTATTTTAAATTTACGTGTTATTGGACCAATTTTTCTTCCAACACGATTAAATGCATTGGAATATGTAAATATTCTAAAAGAAATTCTAGAAAATGTTCCATTAAATTTATTGAACAATATGCTATACATGCATGATGGAGCACCTGCTCACACTGCACGAATTTCTAAAGAGTGACTGGATGAACATTTTCCCGAAAGATGGATTGGGCGTAATGGACCAATACTATGGCCAGCAAGATCACCGGATATGAATCCACTCGATTTTTGTATTTGGGGCTTTTTAAAAGAAAAGGTGTATGCAACACCTCCAGCGGATGATGTAGAAGTTATAAACAGGATAAATGCTGCAGTTGAATTAATTACAGAACATATGTTGCTCCGGGTAATAAATTCTATTCCTCGGAGGCTCCAGATTTGTTTAGAAACTAATGGTTTGATCCAGCGTTGCCAAATGTATAGTTCTTTTAAGTGGCCCGTGAGGCTTAAGTAAGGACCGTGTGACTTATTTTCGTTAATATTTTTATCTAAAAAATAGTCAAAGAGTCACGCTACCTAAAGCTTTTCACTCATTTTCTGTATACCTTGTATATATACAGAGAGTTTTATGTAATACCGAACATGCTAGAATGTACTCATTGTAAATTTCGATTATGTTCGATTTGTTCAGGAACGCATCAAAGCATTGAGTGCGATGTGATTGGCTACTATTTCTAAAAATAATATAGTCAATCCAAACTACACCCTTCCACGTCAAAAATGACTTACGCTTGTCAGTTATCGCAAGCAAGTGATATTTACTGTTCTGGCGCTTAAAGCAGACGTAGGCGAAGAGTTGGACATCTTTACGCATCGATAATGTATACAAAGGAGGAGAAGATTTTTATGCATTGCGGTTAAGTATAATATTCATAATAAAACATGTTGCACTTGACATAATAGTTGCCAAATATAATTTATTTTTGACGGAAATAGTGTAAATTGAGTTGACTATATTACCATTAGAAATCGTAGCCAGTCACATCGCACCTAATGCTTTGATGCGTTCCAGTACACATCGAACATAGGAAAATTTACATTGAGTACATTCTAGTATGTTCGGTGTTACATAAAACTCTCTGTATATATATTTTAAGATTTTTTTGGATCTTTTTTCTTATTTTCGACTATGGGTATGATGCATTATCCATTGCAATGATAGCATTATTTGGCAACATGGTTAATAAATTATAAAAACATTCTTCAAATATCATTTATTTCCTCATAGTAATCGGTATTTTATCCTCAAATAGTAACAATGCTCCATCAACAAAACCCAGCTTAGATCCAAACTGCAGAATTATAAAGCGTTTGCCTTTTCCTGATGGATTTTTGAGCGCCATTGATAGCGTTAGTGGATCATCTTTCGTCATCTGTTTATACATATTTATTATGCACTGTTTTTCGGACAGATCTCTTACGCTTTCTTGGAGGCGAATGTGATTCCTTTACCAAGTTTGTACGGGATTTATAATCCATCACAATAATATAAACGAAACAACACTAACGAAACATTAAAGAATCCCGACACGGAAGGATAATATGAAACAGAGAAATTTTAAAAAAATCATGTCAAAAAATAGCGTAATTAGCATAGGCCGTACTATTAGCCAATTATAGTTAAAGGTTTTAGCGCGAAAAATTTAAAACACTCCTCCTAGTTATTAAACAGACCATACCTGGAAATTACGTGGACCTGTCAATGACAACTAGCAGAGATGGTTCAGGTTGTTCCTAGCCAAGAAAACCTACCTACCCCTACTACCCTCCGACCCCCTTTTCACTACTTCCACTAGAACTGACACTAGATTTTTGTAACATAGGTCCCATAATGGCATTAAATTCAGTTCACATTTTACGATTATTAATAGTGTCCTACAATTTACGCAAGATTCGAATTAAATAGAAAAGATTTTTTTCAATAGCAATATTTTTCTTTCATTAAAACATAAAGTACATAAGACAGGGTTATACATGGAATGGTGTTTTAAGCAAATAACCTCCATGGTCTTAAAGGCACATACGTATTCTTTTATTGAGAATGTCTATGACTTTTTTTGCCTAAAAATGCTAAACTTTTGTTTATGAAGCAGTGAATATCTATTTTCAATCAATAAATGGATGTGGATTTGTTTATACAGATCTGTCTTCATGATTATTTGAAAAATAAAAATAAAAATACAGTGGAGTTTATTCATTATTTGGGAAGCGAGTTCAGATGATCGAAACAAAACAGTACTGGACCATGAAATCTCTCATGCATAAGAGATTTACTGGTTAAGTACTCATTCATTTCGGCGATCTCGAGTTGTTCAACAGGATGGTGTGACATCAATCCTGTTGAAACCACATGTTTTCCCATTAATTTCATCAAATGTAGGTATTAAGAACTCGTTTATCATGTCGCTTCGCCAACTATACTTAAAAAATATGACGCCTCTAGTTCAAATTTGCACCAAACAGTGACACGTTGTGAATGCATTTATTTTTGGACAATCACATATGGGATATCTGAACGGCAATTGTAGGGACAGTTCTTCTATACAGATAATATATTGAGGAAGGTGGCCGCCTCTATTGGTAGTCCTAGGGCTCACTTTAGTACTCTCCTGTGTTCCGGCAAGTACTTTAGATAAATACATTGAACTTTGTCCCTCGTTTCCTCTTTTTTGCTTTCCCTTTTCTTGTTTTTTTTTTTTTTGGTTTGTTTTTTTTCCCTTAAATTTAAAGAAATAATGTCCTGTTTGGAAGCTCAGAGTACACTATTCTTAAGAAATTTTAGAAATGCACCCTCCTAAAAAATTGAAAAATTCAATGAATTAAATAAAATGATTTGAAAATAATTATTTTTTTTTCATATTTAGCTCTGTGACTTTTGAGTTTTGAACTTTTAATCACTTCGGCCCTCTTTACATTTAGTCTTGTCTGCTTTTGGTATAATAGCGAATGCTATTCCCGTTAGGATATCAATATATCTTCTACGACGTAAGCCCTTCTTCTCTTTTCGGTGTTTTCGCTAGTCTCGACAGGTTTTGTTTTAATATTCCTGATGAAACGGATGTTCATGTCCCATGCGACCCTCTTCTAACATTTGCTTCTTCCGAAATAAATTTTACTTAAGCGTCGTTGCCCTCCAGAAGTGCATCTGGTTGTCCTTTCTTCTTTCTAAGTAGGAGAAGGGTCAGCCATTTTTATTTAAATAATTAAAGGCTCCACAATCTTCTTTGTGTTGACAAAGAAGATTGGAGAATATGTTGATGAATAAAGTGGAATTTAAAAAAAATATATATTAATTATAACCATCCATACGCTAGATGAATGGTGACTGAATATTTCATTAAATGTGAAAAAAATTTTTTTTTGTTTAACCGGAGATTTATTGAGTGATAAGTTAGTCCTGCATACTCATTAAATCTCAGTCAAAAGTAAGTTTTGTATGTTGTTCCTAATGAGTTGTGGGAGAAGTATTTATGCGAATTGGATTTGAATTATTTATAAAATTGGTTGGGTGGTAGGATTTGGCCCTATTGATGCTCACATCTCTAACGGTGATAACATTATTGTAAAGTGATGCGTTCATAAAGCTTATTAACTATTCGATCAATTTTTAATTCTCAGACATTAAAAAAAAGTTACGATATTAATTTTTCTGTAATTTGCGACTTATCTATAGAAAATGAAAGTAAAGATATTTTTTAAACAAATACAAATGCGAATTGTGCGTGAGGCATTCGGTCCTTCAGGGTACGAAAATATTTCGAAGCGCGACTCGTAGCGTGAATCGCGATGCAAAACGGTTTTCGAAATCTGCTCGGACTCAACTAATAACCCGGCAATTATAAACCCATTTCTGGTCGGGATGCGTTTTCCGCAATGAAAACATTTATTATTACAAAACATGGTGGATGGTTTATTCATTGAATCGCTTTTTCCACCCTTTTTGCGCTATGAATAATGGACAGTGCAGGCGATTCACTCCGGGTGATTGATTGTGCGGGAGGGAAATGATGATTGTCTTAAATGGAATTAATTATGTGGAGAGTTGAGAAGCGTGTTGGTCTTTGGATA
Source organism: Philonthus spinipes (assembly GCA_963082785.1). NCBI lineage: Eukaryota > Metazoa > Arthropoda > Insecta > Coleoptera > Staphylinidae > Philonthus > Philonthus spinipes. The sequence goes on along the minus strand of OY720303.1, from coordinate 10,392,595 downwards.
AAATTCTTGCTTTATTTTGATTAGGACAAATAGTATTTTTTTTATTGGACCAGGTCCTTTTAAAATTATTTATATACTCAGTGAAATAAAAATAAAAACACTAGGAAGGAGTGGGAATTTTAGGAATAAATTAGGCAGAAATATTTAACTAGTGAAGGGTGTAACGATTAAAATAATCCAGTGGCCATTGCAAATTTAACATTTTACTTGTTGTTACAATCGAAGTTATTTGGTATTTCTTCAGTGGTTAAGTCGATTTCCATATTGTTTTCGGTTGAATATTTTTTCTTTTAGAGATTTTTAAGACCTAGGATGTGGCAACGTGAAAATTACCTACAACTGAGTGAATTCGAAACTGGTCGCATTATTGGCTTACGTGGGTATGGTCCAAAACTTTATTAATAAAAATACCTATATCTTTTTTTAATTAATAATTGACTAGAAAAACATTTCTGCAAAGTTTGGTCTTGGTGTCGTTTTTTTAGGTCACTGAGCATATATTATTCTTCTGATAATTACATAATAGAATTACAATAACCTGTATATATTGTATATTTATGGGTTAGTCTAGTCTAGTCTATCTGGGCTATCGATCAATGACAAGGGCAGATTCAGAGGCGAATCATTTCAACTATATGATTGAATCATCAGAAGTTTCTCTTGTCTTAACATTATTGAGATAACATTCCTTCTTAGCAATAGTGTTTTTTATAACTAGGGAGTAAATTATATCCTGCAGTTTTGTAGGCATTTCTTATTACCCTATTTTGGTACTTACTTAGTTTTGCTTCAATAAATAGTGAGAAAGTAAAATCATTACTGAGGACAATATTTTGTTTTGAATTTGTTGAAGTAGCTGCAAAATTTCATTAATCATTATGTCTGATGATACCACAGTGTTAGCGAAACAATTATAGCAGTGTCTACATAATGTTACTAAATCTTTATTATCTGACTATTTCACTTCTATTGCATGCAGCTATTGACAACGAAGTTTGTGTATTTTTTTAGCCAATCACGTCAATTTTTAAGTGAACAAACCGAACTGAGAAAACCGAAGTTAATTATTCGCCGAAAAACAAATTGAATTAGCCTTAACGAAAAAGCGAAAAACATATACTGACGTATATGTCAGTTGTAAGTATATTATAAAATGGAAAGGTTTGGTAGCGCTTCATCATCCATAATAAATGCGGCGGTGACAAGTTCCGTACCAAAAAAAAAACAACAAAAACGAGGTCATTTGTTTGGAAGCAATTTGAAAAATTCTGCGCGGATAGAAACTACCAGTTTTAATCGTCGCGGATTACGCAAGCAATAAAAGAAAATGTAAATATTTATAATAATTGACATTTTACTGCAATAATTTAAATTGTACTATTAATTAATAAAATTGTTTTAATTTCTTTTCCAAATAATAATAATGATCATTGACAGAAAATTTCATTGTTTAATTTCATTGTAATTTAAATAACTGCAAATGTGTGAATCATCTTTTTTAATTTTATTTAATAATAAATATATTGTACCTTTTGTATAATTTACATTGTACTTTAGATAAATGTGAACGCTGTTTTTAAAGTCGTGGAATAGTCTTTCCAAATATCATTCGTGATGGCAATTAACTTGGAATAAATGTTGTTTTTAGTACATTCAAGTTTGTTGCTTATTCTCAATTTTTATTCGAGCATATAACAGAAAATATTATGACAGTTGCTCTCATTAAAGAAAATTAAAGTGAAGTGTGAGAAAATAATAGATTGCATATAATCTAACAGAATATAATAAATAAATATTTCCATCATATACTCCCAAATAAAGGTTATAGACCATAGATTTTCCTGCCATCGTTTTTTTGTTCATTTTTGGCTTGCTGATATTTGGGATTTAGGTAGTTGTAGGAGGGTGTAGTGAGGATATATATTCAAATAAAGTGATGGTTGGGTTTTTTGAATTTTGGAGGGATGTCGTAATTTCTGATATACAGTTGCTTGAGTAAGTCATAATTATTATCGTTGCATGCGAATCGATCAACCAGAAATCGAAGTTTATCAAAAAGAAAAGAAACCTTTATTGGCATTTTTCAAATCAATGTAATTTTTCCAAATAAATAAATATCAACAAGTAAAAGAGAGACTACATCATTTTAAGGCAATCCCGCTCCCGCATCAACTTTAACAATATTTTTACTCCAGCATCATCTTTTTTTATCTATTTATTTACTCTTCTCTCTCCTTCGATCCATTCTTTGCATACCCCCTCACATTCCTCCCCCAGGTGCCTCCATGTGTCCTCCTCACATAAAACACACTTAACATACACCATTCACATCCATAGCTTCCTTGCCCGCTCATCCGAATCATACCGTGCCCTTTTTCCTCGATTGTAAATCTATTCTATTTCAGGTAATTTTATTTATTTATTACGGTATGCACCTTTTACAATTTAGATACAATTGAAGAGAAAATACTTTTATATGAAACACTACATATTAAATTCATGGAGAATACTTAGGTAGCTCTTCTTATACCATCCATTTTATATGCATGCGATTGTATGTAATATTTTCTATATATCTCTCCCTCTCTGTACTTCAACTTCCGTCCATTTTCCCTCATCTATGCCGCTACATTCACCCTTCTCCAACCATTCATTAGCCGCACTCTACAATACTCCCTCTCTTTCATACATTTTCCGTCATTCCCTTCTAAACTTACAACCCTCTTCTTCCAAACTTCTTTCACTAACTTATCATCCTCCAATTCACTCAACTTCATCTCGTACTTCATTACTGTCTTCATAGTATCCTCATGCATACATCTATTCGTTTCTTGAAGCAGAATATAACCGGGCGTAGATTTTTCCACCCTCAACGGGAATATCCTTTGCACGCACTAATATTCTATTCTTTTATACCTTAGACTTCCACTACATACAGCAATATCGATTTTACGCATGCATCCCATAACTTACAGGGCATAGATACATTTCCTTGAACCCATTTTTCCCATTTCATTCTCACCATACTCCATGCTTTTCTCGCTTTAGCTTTCGTTCATTTGACTTGTTCTTCATTCCCACCTCTACTCCGAAATATCAATCACAGATACTTCAGTTCACCTATTTTCTCCTTTCTTCCTCTCTCAATAACATCACATCATCCGCGTACGCTAGAATCATTACCACACCCGCTTGCCCATTCCTCAGTATCTCTTGCAACTCACTCAGGTACAAATAGAATTGCAACGGGCTCAGCGGGCACTCCCCTCTAACACCAATCCCTTCTCTAAATCGCTTATACACATTTTTTCCCACTTTTGCTCTTACCTAGGTTTCCTCATATACTCTTCTTATCTATTCAATTACTGCCCCACTCACATCTCTTCTCCTTAGGTACTGCAACTGCTTTTCCCTCGGGATAGTGTCATACGCAGACTTGAGATACATTTTCTTAATTTCCTCTAACACTTTCTCTCTCATTCTTGTTAGTGTAAAAAAAAAACTGGTCCCTGGTCCCCTCCCCCTTCTGAATCTTCCCTGGCTCTCCGGCAGCATAACCCCTTGTTTCCACCTCAGTCTCCAAACGCGCCCTCACCACGGTGATGGCGATTTTTTATATTCGATACTCATTAGGTATATTCCCTTATAATTGTCTACATTCGTTGCATCCCCAGATTTGTGCACCAGGCTTATTACGCTCACCCGCCACGCTCTCGGTATCTCCACATATGGTTTAACAGCTCTGTAAATCTCCTTCTACCATGTTTTTCTATCAGCTTAAGTCCATCCATTCTGGTTGCCTTCCCAATCTTCACCTCTTTCTACTTCTTCCAACGTGAAACCCACTACCTTCCCTACCTGCTTTTTCTCTCCCAACCTACTCGGTTCTTTGCACATTCCTCTAAATTTTCTTGTTCATTCCTCTAGTGAGGAAATTCTCACTCTTTCCGCTTTTCAATAGCCTCCACATTTCACTTTCGCTTCTACACTCCTGTAGCTTTTGAACTATTCGTTCTACCGCCCTCAACTTCTTCTTCTTACATGTTTTGTCATAATAATTCCTCGCCCCCATCACCTCCTTTACCATTTCCTAATCTCCACCACCGGACCGCGTTTCTCTTACTCCTCTTCGCTCGTGTACATTCTTCGTCGAACCATGGGCACCAATTTGCATTTCTCTTTTGTCTTTTATACTCATATTCCAAAAACATAATATTTTTGTTGGTTGATAGAGAAGAATTTTGTGGATGTCAGAGTACGGAGAGATGATCTTAGCAACTTCGAGATTGTTGAGTGCAAACTTTGAGGGATTTAGGTACAGGATGGAGGAGTATTCTAATAAGGGCCGGCAAATAAGTTTGAATATTCGTTTTTTGGTATTCACTTATAACCTGACTTTTATATGTCAGGCAAAGGAGCTTATTTTATTGACATTGTTTTTATTAATGATGTGTACTTCTTGAAGGAAAATTTATTGTCAAAGTGGATGCCGAGATATTTACATATGAGAGAAGGGTAAATTGTAGTGTTATATATAGATACTGATGGGGAGCTAGGTGTTACTTGATGGAATAGAATGAATAGTTGTGATTTACTTATAAATTTTGAGTCTCTGTCTGGCAAACCATCGGCAGATTTGTTTTATCAGATTTTAAAAGGAATCTATTTCTGATGATTCGTTGAATGGGCGATTCGGGTGGTGTCATCGAAAATTGTAAGAGATAACTGGTAAGGTTAGGGTTGTAGAAGTTCTTGCAAAATAAGTGGTATAACTGTGAGAAAAAATAAGGGCCTTGTGGGATACATGATTTTTCGGATACTAGATATACTGCTCACTACAAATTCGTATCCGAAAAACCTCATCAGCTGTATTTCACCAAAAATAAGGTGTTTCTCAAGGTTCTCCTTTATTACCACTGTTATACCTCCTATTTTGTTAGGACCTCTATAACCGTAATTTTTAACACTATTGTATTCTTTCTCCACACTTTATTTTCTATTGTTTAGATATATATTTTGAATGTACTCATTATCAATAACAACAGTTATATTGTGAATTGCACTTGAAATATATATTTAAACATTAAAAAATAAAGTGTGAAGAAAGGATACAACAGTGTTAATTATTTTGATTATACTCTTCACGTAAATCAAAACCAATCATGAATCGAAATTTTGTCAATATCAGTTATTCCTTACAATTTTGCGATGACACCGCCGCGAAGTTTTGGATATGTTTGAAGATCCACATCTTCAGGGGAAGGTTAAGAATAATGCATTTATATAGTAATCGACTATGCCATACGTTATCAAGGCCTTAGCTATGTCTAAAAATATGACTGCAATCTTTTTTTCCTTCTAGATGACTTGTTTGGCAGTTGGAGGTGAGGATAGTTAATTGAAATGTAGTGAAGCGTTTTGGAAGGAAATCGAAATGATACTTAGGTATATGTTTTTTTTTGACAGGGGGTCAATAAGAATTCAAACGGCTTTCCAAGGAGAGGTAAGAGTATTACCGTCGTATCGGTAATTATTTACGAGAATGCAATAATACCACTTTTCCATTTCGGTGGAAATGTTTGATGTTTCTAGTTGTATTTCAGGATTTGTGGGATGCATGTATGCATGCAGTGAGCGATTGTTTTTGCCTACAAGGTACATAAACAAATCATAAAACCACTCCTTCACTCCTTATACACATAAATCGCACAAATCCTGTACATCAAACATTTTTACCGGAATCGATGCATTTTATTATTATTTGTATCCACAAATAAGTACCGTCCTATCATTTTCCTACCTGGCCTTAGAAAGCTGTTTGAATCCTTGTTGAAAAAACTACCGATCAATAAACAACATATACCTAAATACCATTTCGATTTCCTTCCAAAACGCTTCACTACATTTTAATTAACTATCCTCACCTCCTACTGCCAAGCAAGTCATCTAGAAGGAAAAAAAGATTGCAGTCGTATTTTTAGACATAGCTAAGGCCTTGATAACTACATTGTCATTTGTGTAAGAGATGCATTACAAAAAAAGAAGTTTAGAAGTTAGCGTTTTAGGATTTGTCGTTTGTCATTTTGAATGTATTTTTGTAATATCTAGCAAATGTTTGTGATATGTTCCTGTCTGAAGTAAGTCATTTGTTTGACACTGGGTTTCTACAATACATTTTGTGAAACTTAAAAAAAACGTATTTATTTACAAATAGCTGCAGAATTCATTAAATGGTGAAGTATGAAATGGAACAAAAATACATATCATTGAATTTGATTTTTTTTTCAATAAAAACTTTTTATTTTTATTCAAAGAGTGCATACTTTGATTGATATTATCGATACACGTTTGCCATTTTACAGGTAACTCATTTATATCTTTGCTGTAGAAGCCTGGATCACTGGAGTCGATGAACTCTTGAAACACCATTTTGACAGCCTGTGCGGAATTGATTTTTTTCAAATAAAAAATTGTCTAAATTTTGAAGGAAATGATAGTCAATAGTGGCAAGGTCTGGCAAGAACGGTGGGTGACGGAGAGTTTCCAACTTCAACTCCTTTGACACGGTCATTCGTGCTTCATGTGGTCGAGCGTTGTCGTGCAGGAGAATTGGAGTCATCCGATTAACTAATTTTGGCTGTTTAATCGCAAGATTGTTCATCATTTTGTCTTATTGATAACAGTAGACATTCGCCGTGATCGATTCGTCAGGTTCTATAAAGCTGTGGTGGATGACACCTAAGCCAGATCACCAAACAATGACTCATCAGCTTCTACTGGTGGATGTCTCATTTCGGACAGAGTTTTGGTGGTTCATCTTTGTCCATCTTGCAATTGAACGCTTACAATTTTCATACATGATCTACTTTCATCGCAGGTAACGATTTGATTGAGAAATGGTTCTGCTTTGTTACGAGAAAGAAGAGAAAGACATGCGTCGAGTCTTTGTACCTCCTGTGCATCAGTCAATTCATGCGGTACCCACTTGTCCAGCTTTTTCATTTTACCGATTTGTGTCAAATGGGTCAAGATTGTTTGCTTTGATACATTGTACAATAATGATGATTCACATGCACTTTGGCTGGAATACGCTTCCATACAGGACTCTGTTATTAATTTGAGTCTTGGGTCGACTACTTGCTTCATTAGAGAGATTGAAATCTCCCGAATGAAATTTCCTAAACCAACGGGCTACAGTAACATTTATAGCCACTTGAATGCCGAACACATTATTGATATTGGCAACTGCCTGCCGTGTTGTGGCTCCACGGTAGAACTCATACTTCAACAACACACGAATTTCGCTGATTTTCATGGTCTCACTTAATCGTCTAAACAAAAAAATGCAATTTTTTTCAAACTAAAATATGCGTTAAAAAGAGGTAAAGATGTGCCTTTCGCACAAAAAAACAAATTATTCTAAAATACGGTGTTTAATTGAGGTTATGTGCAATTGAAATAAATAACATAAACTTTGCTCCATTTCATACTTGACAACTTAATAGTTTGCGGATTTTGTTTCTTTTGTACCTTTCACCCTAACATTCGAAATATTTTTAAAAAAATTGTAAAGTGATCCAATGTAATTTCGTAAAGACAAAAATCAGATATTTACTCCTTTGAATTTTGTTTTTGAGAATGAGGTGATTATAATGACCCCCTTGGTAAGAAAAAACAACACGATTTATTACACCCAAGAGCAACTTTTACTTGAAAAACGATACCCCCAATCACGAACCAACAATTAAAACCCAATTTATTCGCGCACTCTCTTTACACGGCCCAGTAAGAAAAAAAATGGGCGGAAAATGACCATCTCTTCTGAGAACAAAAAAAGCGCAACCATCTGCCCGCGCGCTTACAAAGTAATCAACTTAATGCACACGATCATGCGCACTTATCGCCGTATTGCATCGTTCGCAGTCGATTCACTTGCGCAAAACTCGAATTAACTTATGTAAATCGCCTCGGAACCGTCAATTATAAAGATATTCACATGGGGCGGCGGAGAAACTTCCCCGAACGGGCCGCATATGGCGTTTTATGGCTTCTGCGAAGCGGATTGAATTACGGGTTGATTGAGAGTTGTTAATCGGTTTCTTTTTTCGGACGGTGGTTGCAATTATTTCGGTAATTGCGGAACGTGTAAGAACGCGAGAGAGTCAGGAATATGATTTCATTCGCTTTATATTCTTCTTGACAAATTGATAAATACCAACAAGACTTACACGATACGCTCAAAATCCTGTTTTTAATTCTCAGTTTTTCTTCTTTTAAACTTGAATTTATTTCCTAAAATTATCTTAATACCTGTAAAGATAAATTGAAAGAAGTTGCCATTTTAAGAAAAATCACCTAAATTGTTTATATAATTAACACAAAATTATCTTACAATTAAGTAAGTATATTTATACAACAATTATTGTGATGTAGTTTGAAAATTAAATTCCTTACTTCACTTTTAAGGAAGTAAGGAATTTTCAACCACATCATTATACATCACTTCACATTACTCAACCTAAGTTATTGAACAATTATTGTGTAAACTTACTTATGCTACCGGGGTTATGTGTATTTGCTGATATAGCTCGTTCGATAACGTGTCTTTCAAGTCACTCTTGAACATATTGTGCTACTTGAGTAATTCTTTATATGTGGATATTATAAATTATCTTTTATTTATAATTAGATGTATTAGAAAAAAATAAATGCTATTTTCCATTAACTGGGGTTCAAATTGTTAAATCTAACAATTAAAAAAATAGGAAAAAAATGGCACAACATGCTATGCCATAAATCACATCATTGATGCAATTTATATAAATCACATAATACCAGCATGTTTTTTTTCTTTCACCTTTATCATTATAATAAATAAATCCAATGCCCTGACGAATACGCCGTCACAACTCAATCATCATTCGGGCGCCCATTTTTCCGTCTTATATTTTTTTTATTTCCCCGACTGGTTTACAATTATAAATACATTCACGACAGTGACTTATTTGCGTTCGTCACGACATCACTTGACATAATAATACCGCCATAATACACGTCTGTAACAAATCACATGAATAAATCAATATCGGCTCCCGGGGCTCGCACACGCACCATAAACATTTACCAACTTGATATCGAATAAATGAGACCGAGACCGGTGGATTGCGGCGGTAAGTGAGCCCAGCGACGCTTAAATCAAACTATTCAAACTGCTGACGATAAAGAAAAATGTAAGAATGTAATTTATGTGGAATGTGTGGTTAGGTGCACGATATAAAAATTAATTGTTTTATATTTATACCGCAATTATTTGTTATTTTATTTTAGTGAGAATGAAAATACAGTTTTGTTTAAACTTCCTTCAAAAATTTCAAATTGAACCATAGGGCTAAAGGTTTTCACACGAAAGTAGAATAAAGAAACTTCTTTATAAACCTGAAACGCGTTTAGTTAAATTTGGTATACCGGAAGTTGTCCTTTACTTTAAGCGGTTTTTCGATGTTCCTGAAATATATATTTTATAGAAATTTTCAAATTTATGTTATAAAGATTAAAAATGTAATATCTTCAAAAGTAAATTTTTATGTTTTGACACATAGGCTAAAATATTGCAACGAAAGTGAAAGAAGAAATTGGAAACAGCACTTTAGAATGTTAAACAGATCAGGCGACGGTAAACGCGGCGTCATCGAATGTTCCAGAAAGTTCGAGAAACAAACACGCTATATAAGCGAGCGCTAGCGGCGCTGCAGGCGGTTAGTCCATCACGAACGTCCGAGTGCTCAACATCTCGTTGTAAATTAATAGTGACAGTGTGTTGTAAATAAATGACATGGCTTGACATTTTCGGACACTAATTTGTTAAAAACCAAAGTATTTCAACCGAAACAGCAGTCCACATTTAAAAAATGATATGTCGACCCCTGCTTGAATCGTAGCCATTCTATACAATAATCTTTGCTCTAATGTTCTAAAAAATCTGGAAATCAACGAACGCTCAACTCTTAAAGTGCTTACACTTTAATAACCCTCTCCACAACTCTTCGAATACATCCCTCTACGAAATGTGCAAAATTACCCCCAATTAACAGACTTGAAACCCTCTCCTTAAAATTCGCCATGAACACATAGCTCTCATTAGCTCTGCATCCCGCGTAATCCGAATATTAATCCTAAATATACCCACCTCTCATGAACAATTCAACTATTTATTTCGTAAATTTTGAGAACAATGACGTTGAATTAGTTCGACCCCCGGTCTTGTATAAATTGACTAAATTTGTACTTTATCACAATGTAGATAAAGTACAAATTAATTTAATTCGTTGTTTGTGGCTATACTTACTGCGTAGTAATTATATCTGAAAAGGAGTAATGTGATCGGCAAATAAAACTCAGGAAGTGAGTTTAATGAATACAACGTATTTATTTAAAATGGCAATCATTATTATTTAATTTGAATTACCAATTTTATAAATCTATCATCCTCCCACCCGTTTATTATTCCTAACCTTAATTATCCTTTAGGAGGCATGTGCATTTTTGTAAAACTCAAAAATGTGTGGGACTTCGCGATATTGATCCGCTATACGCATCGGAGAGATGAGAAAAACCCACTCAAAAAACCATCTCAGAGCAATTATGGCATCGAGATGTAGATGATACCTTTCACCTTCAACTCAAAAATCCCGTATCCCTTTGGCAATCCATATTTCTCCATCAATAAATGGACAATGAAATGCGAGGAATTCCTCATCATTGAGTTTCTGACTTTCAACTCCGAAATCCTCATATAGCATTGTATAGTTCATATCTCGTCAGCGACATATAGACAGTGACAATGTAAAATCCTCATATTTTACTGGCAATCCATACATAGACGGTTTAAATCCCTTAATTTTGTTGTCATTTGTGTAGGTGGCATTTACTAGTAGGGGCAATACCCAGCAGTATACTTTAGAAAGATCCCAACACTATCCAGTCTCTGACGTGAATTTCCGAATTCCCCTGCTTGGCATTACCCCAACCGATGAACATGGTGTACCAACCCATTTTCATTTAATATAATATTTATCAGATCAGTTATACTGTATTTGGTAAAATTTGTGACATCAGCAACTCCCCGTCAAGGTCTCTTATCTACCTTGTCCGGATGACGGTCGTAGTTTTATCCTTTTACTTTTAATGTGAACTTATTTAACTCGAACTCAATATTTCGCGCTCACGTCTCTTATTATTCGCCTGGATAACACGGATACATCTCCAATTTACATTTAGCACCACTTATCAAAAACTCAAAAACTTCGCGCTCTCCTCGTCCGTGTGACTATCTGCCAATTCTCTCTTTGAATCATCATTTTTCTAACGTTTTATACGTCCCCACTGGAATAGTTCGACCCCCGATATTATTAAAATTTACAATTGAAATTTCAATAACGTCGTTTTCTTGTGATTTTGTAGTAATCCTTAATTATTTAACGGGCCAGTTATTTATGTCAACATGCACGTGTTTTTACCTGTAAATTGAAAAGGTGACTTGTGGACAATAAATAAAATACATTAAGTGAGTTTTACGGCAAACAGCAATAAGGCAATTTTAAATATTAAATAATGATTACATTCATTAAGTTTGTCAAATATGTGCGCGCCTTATTTTGTCATATATTAATTTGCTGTCATGTGCATTCTGACTGAAAACTAAAAAAAGTGTGGGAATACGCGTTTCTGCCCCGCATTTGCTTCGAGAGGACAGAAAAAAAAACTAAAACTGAACCGCCTCGGGGCATGACTTTTGGTTATGTGATCATCGCAGACTGGCTCTTGCTCGTCCTGTTGCAATTTCGATTTAAAGGTTACATTCGGTTTAGTGTGCAACAGGCCGGGGGACATATCTTTGATATATTGTGTTTGTCATTACATTACTTTCAGAACTAGTAATCCATTACTTTTAAAGCGTGTTCCATTTTTAATTGTTCTTTATATGTGATTCTAGAAATAGGCACATTATTGTCGTTCGAATTTCTGTTATTTTCGTTCGAGTTGTGTTTCATCTTAGAACGTTTGTAGATTATTGTGATTTTTGTTGTAATTCAACAACGTGTACTTCATTTTGTTAATTGTGATTTACATTTGATTGTATTTATGTGTATTCCTAGGAATGGGCACATGAATTTCGTTCGAGTTGTGCTCCATTTTAGAACATTTTTGAGATTTTGCAAAGTTTTTTTTTTTTTTTTCAACAACGTGTAATTCACTTTCATGATTTGTTGTGATTAAGTTTTTAATTGTGTTTATGTGTAGTTCTAGGAATAGGCACGTTATGATCGTTCGAGTTTGTGTTGTTTTCGTTCGAGTTGTGCTTTATCGTAGAACGTTTGTAGATTATTGTGAATAATTTTTGTTGTTTTTCAACAATGTGTAATTCATTTTTATGATTTGTGATTAAGTTTTTAACTGGTTTTTGTGTAGTTCTAGGAATAGGTACGTTATGATCGTTCGAGTTTGTGTTGTTTTCTTTCGAGTTTTGCTTTATCGTAGAAGGTTTGTAGATTATTGTAAATAATTTTTGTTGTTTTTCAACAAATGTAATCCATTTTATGAATTGTTCTTAAAGTAAGTATTTTATTTGTATTATCGTTCGAGTAAGTTTTATTTCTGTTTTTCTGGCCATATTTTGACTCACATTACGTAAGTAAATAATATGTGATATGATCATGTATGTATTTCTAGAACGTTAAGAAATTTAACAGTAAAACACTAATTTTGATGTTAACTAAAAAAAACATTCGTGTTTCGTTTCCTTTTTATATATTATAAACGAGTTGGAATAATCTCTCGGTACAATAAACATAACAATCACAAAAACTATTTTGAGACTAATAGTTATAATTAATGGATTTCACATTTTATTTTTGGCTAAAGTTTAGTATAAGTCCCTTCCATAGAAATAATAATGAGATAATGGTGTTTTTCCATCTAATTGCTATACAGATTTTATGAACGAAAGTGGGAGTTCTCTTACTTAGTAATAATGTTTTTCATAGAATACAATGAAAGAAAAGAAGGATTCCCTTTAACAAGGAATCTAATATCAGATTATGTATTGTTTCGGATAACATCTATTGAATAGAAGATATATAAATATTCTTAAGCAAACGGAATTAGGTCACTTAAGCGTTTAAGTTTAGTAGGTAAAAGTATGGTATCTGCTGCATAGAATATAAATTACATTTAGGTAGTTTGGTTATTTAAGAAATTAAATAAATATAACAAGTAAGCCATTGATTTCACAAAAGCAAAATTGAATTGATTTTTCTTTACTGATCTAAAGCGTAGTCCCTTCATATATTTATCTTATAATTTATACACATGACTTTGACTAATTTCTTTAATTTTATGATTTATTTAACATGAATTTTAGATTCTTTTAAATTTCTTAGGCCCCAAAAATGATACATTAATTACAATGAAACATCATGCATTAATTAATCGTTTTTATTTCAGATAGAACTTTCGATTCATTTCAATAAAATTCGAACTTACATGATTTCAGATTTGAAAGACACTGATTGACTGAAGTTGTTTGACCCATTTTTACAATTTTATTATTTTATTCGTTACTCGCGACCACAACCAATTCCCGACGTTTTACTTTTTACGATTACTATTACATTTTGCTACGCAATCACGATCTGATTCCCAGAAATGACTCCTTTTTTTACCAAAAATCCCTATCGCTAATCTCTACGTCCGCCTCCGTTCACGAACCCCATTCGACTCCTTGATTTTCTCTCACAAATTCTCTTTCACACCAATTTTGATTTATTTGCAACTTTTTACCCTGACCATATAAGGTCACAAACGCTCTTTCATTCTTGCAAACTCACACCCGTTCTCACGCATCCGATTTTAGCTTATTTTTCTATTGAGCATGATTTTCCCTGTCCGAAATCTCAGCCTTTAAATTGTACAGCAGTAACTTCTTTTTTTGCATAATGTAGATTTTACCTAAATTTGGAGGCAATCGCGTGCGGGACTTCCCCGTCAGAATATGTATGAATTAAATTGTACAAAATATAAACAAAGAAAAATTGCCGCAGCGAAGTTACATTGTATATATATATATATACAGGGTAGCGCAAGATTCCGATGAAGTCCAATATCTCAGTTATTTAGAAATTTACAAAAAAATATTACTGACATAATTTATAGCTACTGTAAAACTACATATTTTAAAATTAGTTTCATATATACAGGGTGTTCAATAATCACGTGACGTATCAAACATATGATTTTTTAAATGGAATGCTATATTTTTTATGAAGATTTTAGATTCTACGCTTAAAATTAATCATTTCTGACATAAGGTTTATAAGGTCAATTTTTAATATTTTAAAAGTTATAAACAATTTAATGTTGAAATCAATGGAAGTTTAGGGCCTTATTTTTCAAAATTGAAAAACGAAGTAAACTTTCTGTTAAGGCAATTTAATTGAAAAAATGCTTAATAATATTAGGAATAATCGTTTGTAAAATTATTTTTTTCTTTTTTCACTTAAATTTTTATTTTGTATTTTGTCGTAATTTGTGATTGGTAATTTGCCTTTTTTTTATATACATATGTTTTATAATCTTTTTAGAGCGTCACACTTTTCTTATAAAATTTTTAATATGTAATTATAATTGTAATTTGGAAATGGAGATTCCGTTAATAAAGTAAATTGAAATTGAAAAATTGAAATTGAAATGGAACACCCTATATTTTTTACACTATTTCGATAGAAAATTGGTTCTTTTTTAATTTTTGTATAATAAACTAAACCCCTCTCTGTTACCGTTTTTTAACAATTTCAATTCAAAGTATAAAATTATAAGTTTCGCTTATAATCTATAATTTAAGGTAGGCTATAATTAAAACAAATGCAATTCATAATCGTTTGACATTTAATAACATACTTACTTCCTAACCTAAAAGGATATTCAAATGACAATCAATATTTAAAGGCGCATGCAAAATATAAAGCAAATAGTTGCTTGACGATTATTTAGAGAGTTATAATGATTATTTGGACACATTTTTTTAAGAAAAAAATTGCAGAATGTTTGAATTCTATTGAATTAAAAAATAAATTATGCGAATGCTTGAAATAAATACATAAAAATGTTAATACTAACAAAATATAATGATATAAGTATTTTATTATTTCACTTAGTATCTATTTTCGTTTTTTTTTTTTCAGTCAACATAAATTGTTTAAATAAATCAATTTAACAAGCATATAGGAATATTTTAAATATTTTTCGAATAATAACCAAAAATATAGTTGTTGTTAGTTTTTAACAATTAAATTAATTATTTATTGAAGAAGTATGTTTAACTGCACCAGTGTTACAAAATATAACGTAAAATGTACGTTACTTACTAAATATGATATTAAGCGTAACTTTCACAAATAAATAAATTAGTTGTTCTGGCGCGGTCTACTTGATTAAAAATTCTATACCAAATTTATGTTTGAGATTAAATATCTTAAAAACGGTAAACGGTAGCTATTTAATATGCTATATAAAAATGAAGAGTGATCAATTTTCTATTAAAATAGCATAAAAAATATAGGGTGTCCCATTTAAGTAAAATGAGAAAAAAATCATTTTGCATATTGCTTCACCTTGTATATAAAAATTTGTTTTAAGAGAAAAGAAAGAGTATTTCTTTTATTATTAAGTATTTTTGCATTTGTATGGCGTTGACAGAATGTTTATTTCATTTTTCATTATTGAAATATTAGGTTCTAAACATCTATCGATTTCAACATTCATTTGTTTATAACTATAAAAAATTGACCTATAAAAAATGATAACTTTTAAACGTAGAATCGAAAATCTTCATAAAAAATATATCATTCCATTTAAAAAAAAACATTTGTTTGATACATCACGTGATTATTGAACACCCTGTACATATGAAACTAATTTTAAAATGTGTAGTTTGATAGTAGCTACTAATAATGTAAGCAACATTTTTTTGTATATTTCTTTATAACTGAGATATTGGACTTCATCGGAATCTTGCGCCACCCTGTATATTCCATTATTAATTTTTAATTATTTTTGACGAAAAATTAATTCTGGATACACCCCAGTTGGAACTATTACACCTCCTTCATTTTTCAGTCGTATTTTAAAACTAACATTACCATATTAGGTAACGTTACAAATTTACTTAGTTCAACATTATTATTACCATCGAATTTAGTAGATTTTTGAATTATAATTCGGACGTGTTCGCGTGCGAGTATTATAAGTTTATATTTATTTTATTGAGCTGCGTTTGCATCGGCAGCTTATTTGTCCAAGAAATGAATATCTAATTCTCGTCACGTACTTTCTATCTGTAATTATATTGTTGCAATATTATATTTTAATAATTGTTTCTTATTTTTAATTTCATATATGACCTGTATCTGATCTATTACAACGTTAACTATCATGATGATTAATTAAAACGATAAAAACGGGAATGACTGTCGATAGCCATTTTCTGAGTTTTGACAATTTTTAAATAATTGTATTTATATGCATTATAGAATTATATAATGTAATACTAAGAAATAAACATTTTCAATATATATTAAAAATCTTAATATTCGGTTTAAGGGAATACAAACACCTCATTCAGTTTATTTTAAGCTAAGTTACTCCTATGTAATTATAAAAATATATAAAAAACATTCCATGTGATATCAAGACTGACCGTTCCACTATTCAAATCACGACTCAAGACTTGTATTTAGCAAATTAGTTAGTGTTATTGTGTAATACAAAATATTACAAAACATTATAATATACTTAGAAAAAAATATTTATTCACTTGGTCACAGTAATTTAAATAAATGAAATAAAAATGATTTGAAAATAATTAATAAATTATATCCACATTTAGCTTTGTTTTTAGATTTGCCCTTGATAAAAATAAAAAAATAAAAATATGGAGAAATATAAAATACGTAGTTTCTCAATAAACTATCTTCTGAATTATATTATATACAGGGTGTTCTAAATAGAGTAGGATTGCATGGGCATCTTTCTTATTCTTAAAGTTAGAGACCTGGTTAAATGTGGAATGTTGTGCAGTTTTGTATGCTGGTTCAGATTATGTTGAGAAATTTTAAAAATTCTGAGCAGTTTAGCAATTATATATAAAAAAAAGTGAAAATCGTGTTTTTCTAAAAAATCAAATATCTCAATAATTATTAAAGATGCGAAAAAAAGTTTCAAATAAATGTTACTTGGTTTAATTAGGTAAACATAAAAATCAAGTCAAAACAAAATGCAAGATGGCGGTTTTCGCGATTATAATACCAACCTTCTTATTTCAAATGGCCGCCATATTTGATTTTTACACTTTTTTTCTCTTTTCAACAATGTATAACAACCTATGTCAAAATAAAAAAAAAATATGGAAATATTAAGTGTTGTATAAAACAAGTAGGCATGAATAAAAATAAACAAAATTTATTATAACAACTAACTGTCATGTTACATTAGTTGTACAAATCATTCATACATGTTTATTGTTTTAAGTTGTTGTAATATTGATAAATATATTTTTTATTTGAAATGGCGAATTATTCAATACATGAACAATATGATATGTTTTGTAATTACATCAAGTGTTACAAAAATCCTCATCTTGCTGCACAAACGTACCAAGCAAACTTTCCTGAAAGAATACAGCCGCATATTAAGGCATTTAAAAGATTGGATGGAAATATGCAACTGTACGGAAGTTTAAAAAACCTAAGAGAAATAGAAATGTGGTCGTTGATGGTAAAGAGTTAACATTGGCTTGTGTGGCAGCTAATCCAAACATTTCGTGTCGGCAGATAGAAAATGAAATTAACGTATCTAAGTCTAGAGCATCAACAATTTAAAAAAAAGCACAAGTTTCACCCTTATAAATTGCACCTATCTCAGACTTTACAACCAAATGACAACATCCGTAGATTAACATTTTGCAGGTGAGTAATCAAAAAATAAGGAAATTGGTGATTTTATAAATACAATTTTATGGACTGACGAATCCTACTTTTCTATTGTGGATTATTTAATCGTCATAACGAGCTCAATAAAATCCACACAGTTATTCCACGGCGAAACCAAGTACGGTTCGGCTTTAATGTTTTTTGTGGCATAATGGTAAATCGTTTACTAGGTCCTATATTTTTTCATGGAACCCTAACTGCACAACGTTGTTTGGAAATTCTTCAAACAACCTTAGAAGATTTTTTGGATGATTTACCTTTGGCACAAAACATGCAAGTATGGTACCAGCAAGCTGGCGCTCCTACACACAATGCTATAGATGTTATTAATTATTTAAATGGACGTTTTAATAACAAAGTAACAGCGACTAATACACATGTTCAGTGGCCAGCCAGATCTGCAGACTTGACGCCTCTTGACTTTTATTTCTGGGGCACTTTAAAAGACAAAATTTATGGAAGTAACTTCAGTTATAGCAATGTGGATGAACTTCGAGAAGCAGTGACATAGGCAACAAACGGCATTAATCGCAACACATTGCGAAAAGTAACTGGCAGTGTAATAAAACGCTATCAATTGTGTTTGGCCAATAACGGTCAGTATTTTGAGTGTTTGTTATAATTTATTGTTATTTAACTACTTGGTTGTATTTCGTCATTTTTTGCTTTGTTGCATTTGTTTTAAAAATAATTTAAAAAATAAAAACTAAAATTTTAAAAATCAATATTTTCATTATTTGTTTATTTTGACATAGGTTACTATACATCGTTGAAAAGAGAAAAAAAGTCTATTTAGGCGTGTAAAAATCAAAATGGCGGCCATTTGAAATAAGAAATTTGGTAAAGTTGGAAAACCGCCATCTTACATTTTATTTTGACTTGATTTTTATATTTACCTAATTAAACCATGTAACATTTATTTGAAACTTTTTTTCGCATCTTTAATAATTATTTAAATATTTGATTTAAAAAAAAACACGAGTTTGTAATATAAGATGTTTACAATATAATTCAGGATTATGTCGACTATTTCAAACATTTTGACGCGATCCGACGTGATCCTCAATTCCGGATCAATCGCTGACTATACCAGTACGGTCATAAATAGAATTTCACTATATTTCAATAATTTTCAGTTTAATTGAACATTGGGTAATATCTTCAGTTTATGACATTCATGATATTTCTGTAATAATTGGAATATATAATAGTTGCATTACAAGGGTTGTGTTCAATGAAATAAAATCCCCATTATATATGCGTCAAACGAACTCGACGCACAGTCGAAATTGTACATTAATTTACCCCACTTTATTAATATTGCACACAATCACTCGCAAAACAGTACAAAATAACGCGTTGACATGATACATTAAAAGCTAAACATATCAATATTAACATTTCACGTCCCGAATTGAATAAAATCCGATGTATACAGTGTATGCGTGTACACTCACACAAATCTCTCCGGTACGGACATGAATAATGCAATGTTTTCGTAAATGGTTTTATACACCGGTGTCATCCCTGTTTATGTTTTGATTAACATCCCATGCTGTGTGCTGATATCATTAACATACGATACAAATGTCAAACGCGCTGTAATTTATACGTGTTGTAATAATGGCGGCGGATTTACATAATGTATGGGAGGCAGACGCGCTTTTACCGAAATAAAAAAAAACTGGTCTGTATTGGGAAACACCCCATTTGGAATGAATGTAATGCACGGATGGGGTGCCATCGGTTAGGGATAAATGGGTGTGTAAATATAATCATTTTAACGTTGTAATTTCGCCCCGCAAACAGTTTTTCGGTGGAGTGCAAACACGTTTTGGACGTTACAAATTGGATGCCCTATTTATTTGTGTGGCTTATTGCTTATTTCTGGTAAACGTTCGAAATTGTTCTTGGAATATAATTATGTTTGCATATCAATAAGGTATTTTAGTAAAGGATGGTTATCTTTCAATAATTTGGTGTTACAAATATTTAATAAAATGTTCAGCCACCATTCATCTAGCGTATGGATAACTAGTGATGGCCATTTCTGTTTTTCGAACCTCATCAGGCTAACGTGTTCCATGTGCAATCCATGTGTGGTTATATACCTGTTATTAATCATAATAAATGAAAGGGTTTTCTAAACAACTCCTTAGAGTAGAACAAATTTTTACTGCAGAACCTTGTGAATATTGGTTGCCCGTTAACAAAAAAAAAAAAAAAACAGAGTAATACTAGGATATCTACACTCATACTACATGGCGAAGTTCGAAACTACACTAACAGCAATAACTTATTATTTTTATTGGCAATTTTAAAATAGATCGAGACATTGTAATATAAAATTGGAGCTTGCATCGTCTTTTATTTATTATGATTTAAATATTTTTAAACAAAAATTCTTCGTTATTGAAATTTTGCATATATCAGTTTACCAAGGAAAAAAAATGTTGCCAAGTTGTGTAGTTCTGGCGGGGTATTTTCCCGATAAGTAATTATTTGAATGCTTGTTTTTTCAAATACTTGCATTATGTAAAATGTATGTCAAAAAGCTGCAGTAGCTAAAGAGAAAGTAATTATTCAATTTTTAAATTCATTTTTTTAATTTCTTTATATTTAATATATTTTAGATAACAATCACTAAGTGAATAAATACTCTTTTTCTATTACTTTTATTAATTCATTTTCCGAATATACAAATCCTTTAAAAAATAATAAATCTATCAAGAAAATGATTTTTTTGTTTGTAATTATCATTTGGCTTATTTACAAAATTTCTTTGTAAACAACTCTATTTTTCATTAAAATATTTTATTATCCGTCTGTCTATAAACATTAAGATCCCTTGAGCGTAGCGCATTTTTATTTAGTGGAAACTCGATCCCATCCGGAGGTGGATGTAATTATCCCGAAGCCGGTCCGCGCTGCTCGAGTCGATTGGCGGAGGGAATTAAAACTGAAAAATAAAACAAAACACAAAAAAAGCACTGTACATAAAACGCGGAGTGGGCAGCCGGAGGTGAGGAGGGCGGAATCCGGGGGGATTATATTGACTCGTAAAGAACGGAACGTCGCCGTATAAAAGTATAATTTAAAGTCGGTTCCGATCTTAATGGCCTTAATTAAAAAGTCTCATCGTTTCCAAGTTGACAATTTGTCTTGGGAGCATAAAACAAACGCGGCCTTTTTATGTGGACGTCTCGAAAAATAAAATGAAAGAAAAAAAAGGCCCGCTTATCTGTCGGTGCCTGTATCGGGTTCGCTTCGGAACACTCAATTTATAGCTACTTTCGGCTCCCTTCCAGCCGATCTTCACCTCAGATAGCCCGGCTGGAACTACCTTCATTTTGGAACCCATGTACACACAAAAAAAGGATATTGATGGTGATGAACCCCGCTTTTACATATTTTACCAGTTAGTGCGACGATACTTTTAGGATTGTGTTATTTACTGTGGTTTGATTTTATTTTATCCACATAAAATGTCAACTTTGACCAGCCTACAAGAATGGCAGATGCTTGACAAAATTATGGATTAGAATTTAAATTACTTCCTCTGACTAAATAAAAAGGTTTTATTTCAAATATAATTATTATCACTTTTAATAATTTATGAACATATCCGTGAAAAGAAAAATATAAATACTTTAATAACTTTTTTGGAAATATTAGATCATCTATCAGAGTATTTTTTTTAGGGAAATAGAAGAAGTTATTTATTTGAAGTATTGGCCATTAGATACTTCGTCCATCTTTATGATAATTTATGAATACCATTAAAAAAAAATAGACAAACCATTCAATGCGCCATTTGTTTTCTTCTAAATTTGAAAATTTAGTTTTTTGTAATGAAAAAACGCGTCCTTTTTAGGGTAGTGGAAGAAGTTATTTCTTAAAGTATTGGACATAAGAATCTATACACTTTGTCAATCTTTGTGACAATTTATGAATGCCATTAAAAAAAGAAAACTTTTGAGGCAAACCTTTCATGGAATCAATTTTCTTGAAACTTTTGTTTTGTAATGAAAAATGCCTACTTATTAGATAATTGAAAGAATATATTTAAACAAATTATGTATTTAAAGTTTTGGCCATTAGATTCTATACATTTTGTCCATCTTTCTTACAATTCATGAATACCATTCCCAATAAAAACATTTGAGGCAAACCATTCATTGAGCCATTTTGTTTTTTCTTCTAAATGTGAAAATTATTGCACAGCCAGTGCGTGTCTCATTGAAGTGAAGAGTTGATAACCAGGGGCGGGATTTCGAATGAGACATTTGCATTTAAAGCAACTAAATGTGGTTCGGTATCGTTCCAGATACCGAACCACATTTTATTTATTTAAGGAATTTTCATTTTTCGAATTCTAATTAGTGCATTGATTCCCAAAGCGGTAAAATAAAAACTTATTAATATTAAGATAATAATGCTAAACAAGGCAGAAAGACCTATGGTCGATAGCCCATGACAGACTACTAACACAATTGTACATATTGTTATAATAAATTTTGTAAAATTTTGTTGTCATATTGCCTGAATAAAGATTTTTGTATATATAATGCTAAATTTTACTGTTGAACACAAGAAAAACAAACAAAATAATCCTAGAAAAATATACATTTTTAAAAACATAATATTTCCAGACGAAGTATACAAAAATAAATATAACATATAATAAAATAAAAACTGTTTCTATCACCGAATATATAACTAAATATATTGTGGTGTGTATTGTCATACAATAGAATCACTTTACTTTGTCTTCGAATTCATTCTGGTCGTTTTTTTTTTCGATTGGTCGTTTTTCGATTAACGTTCCAAATTATTGGTTGATTATTATAAGGTTGATATAAATAGAATCACCAATATTTGGGTGATTCTATTTATATCAACCTTATATTTTTTAAGTGAAATGCCGTGTATATTATGACATAATTTATCTGTGTTATTTGTCTATATTAACATTGCCTATAGCTATCTTTTTGGATTTTCAAAACAATAATGTCTTATTTTTTTATAAAAGAGACTCCGTTATATTTGACTGTAAAATTTGAATTTGTAACTAAATAAGATTATAATTGTCATTCAATATTTTGAATCAGATATATCCCAAATGAATAAATTTTTACAAAATGTCTTTTGGATGAATGAATTAGTAAGTTTACTCAAATACAGATTGCTATTATCATATCTACTTGCTTTTGTTTTCATATTGAAAATGTATTGTATCAATTTTATTTGATGTACTAATATCCTGAAAACAAACTGAAATAGGTATAGGGTATGCTGATATGAATTTTTGCAGAACTAAATTCTACGTTACACTGTGTGAAAATGTAGAGGGTGTTCCATTAAAAAAAATCACGTTTTGACCATATAAAATCCATTCCACTCCACAATTAGTTTGAGACACACTGTATAATATTTCATGTTCTTGATCTCAGCTGTTTAAATTAAATAATTTAAAAATACTTAATTTACAACAATTACATATTTTTTTTCCTTTTCGTTACAGCAACTGTTGACATATACAACGCAAGACCATATAAAGGGATAAATATCCAACTACTTCCCTGGCAAATACCCCGCGCGATACATGATTGTTGAATGCAACATTTTTTAATTCAAGAATATTTAATACAAGGGACACAAAAAGTTACGTAATATAAGGCCATTGCAGATACGTGCTTCAGGAATTATCTTTCGTCGGTACATATATGCTTTATTGTTGTTTGTAAGGACAAACCAATCTTTCGGCGTAACATGTGACAATGCAGGTTTAGTTTCTTTTTTTAGATTTTAATGTTTAATTTATACACAACACTTAGTTTGTTACCATTTCACCGGACAATTTTAATAGAATTTATAGTCAATAATTGTAAATAATATAGCATGTGTCAATCAAATAATAATATGACACCACGTCAAAATCATAAAATTACTTTAGAACAGTGTCATCTTATGAGCGTACGCTATTTTGAATAAAATATTTTTAGTATAAATATTTGAAATAAATATATAGTATATATTAAAAATAAATTATGGCTACATCATCATTTTTCTGGTAAATATTTCATATATTGAAGAAAAATATCACTACTGCTTTTGGAATGAATATAAGGAGGACCTACGAGGTTTATATTTAATATCGGAAAAATGGCGGGCGAAGAAAGTACATTCTTCCCTGCAAACGTAAATAAACCAATCAAAATTAAGTGTAAATTATGTAGTGCACCACTATCAAACCTAGCAACATTAGTTATCTCAAAGATATGGTTGAAACGCTAAAAGAGCAAATAAAACTTTTATTAGAAAATAATAACTTACTAATGTTTAAAATAACGGTTTTGGAACACAATCATGAAAAACAATAAACCGGCAGTAATATCACAGTACCTAATATTGCCATTACTGGTGGCTGTCAAAATCAGGACGCTAAAAGTAAATAAACCAAGGTGAATGACTCTAACCGCAACACTGGTGCTAATGAACACAAAATTAACTCAACAAAGCCAAAAATCCTTCCGAGGCCTAAGAAAACCCATTCTAAGCATCGAAAGGAGATAAATGAAGAAAGTAATGCATGCTAATGATATCGTTTTAATAAATAAACCAAATACTAAAAATACTCAGGCAAATAAATCACAATCTGATCCAAACGAATGGAAAGTAGTCAATCATAAAAAGAGACCGAAATTTCAGGGAATAATGGGCGTCAGCCAAAACATACCAGGTTTAATTGCTGCTCCAAAAAAGCCTTCATATACGTATCGAGGTTACCACCAAAAACAACACAAACATTATTGGAAAATCATTTGAAGAAATACTTCTCTGAGGTTATTGTCGATTCACTTGTATCCAAATATCCCGAACACTACTCTTCGTTCAAAATCACTTTGAATCTGTGCAATTTCGATGACGCAATGGATGCCTCCAAGTGGCCTTACGGTGTATACATCTCCAGGTTTTTTCACAGAACCATAGGAAAGCAAGATGCCACCTAAATGAGAAAAAAAAATCGATTCCATAAACTACTTTTTAGCAAATGGGAAATTAACGCGAATTAAATACAATGAACTGGATTGTCCATTCGAGTCTATCAATACACATCGCATGCGTCATGGAACACTGGCTTCAACCCAATGAATATGATGACTAGGTATGCAATATGTGCACCGCATCACTTTTTTTAGGGTAAACTACAGTCACGGAGGCGCACTAATTCTAGTCAAGCAACATATTAAATATGCTCCTATAAACAATATCAAATTGCTTTCCCAAGAACTTCACTGTGAAATAGCAACCATTGACCTCACCGAGTACAACACTATTGTTATATGTATGTATGGTTCACCAAATGGAAATTTTAATACGTTTTGTAATGTCTTGTCCTCTGTTTTAGATAAAATTGACTCAATAAACACAAAAGTGATAGTCGAAGGAGACTTTAATGTACTCTTCAACAAGCCCGATATCAGAGCATCTGAAGTCTGTGATATCCTAAGTAGCTACGGCCTGTACAAAACTATTTATTTTCCTACCAGAAATAATAACACGAGAGATAATATATTTACGAACATAGAAACAACTTTATTCGATGCAAGCCCAGTCAAGTTAACTTCTGACCATATTGGTATAACATTAAAATTAATTCAATTTATAATTAAAATTAATTAATTAAAATTAATAAAAATAATGCTATACATAGTGCAGATAAAACTGTCAACAAAATTATACAACCCATTACACAACTAGGGAAGTTCAAAATCTATCAATCATTGTATAACCAAAGCTGGGGAGAGATTATAAACATACTAGATATGAATAATAAATATAATAAATTTGATGAGACTATCCTCCATCATTTTAATACAGCCTTCCCCAAAAAAATCATTCGAATATCGAATCAAAATTATATGCACTGGTTTACAAACGATCTCTACGCTATGAGAGAACACCTACATCTTCTAGGAGAATCAAGCAACCTACGCTCACAAAATAAAAAAAAATATATAAATCCTATAAAATTAAATACCAACGGGCAATCAAAACAGCAAAGGAGAATGTAAACAATACCTATATAGACAAATCAAATAATAAAAACAAGGCCATGTGGGAGGTCATAAATTCATCAAGAAAGCGTGTAATACATTCAACTACAACATCTGATATAACTACAAACACCTTCAACAATGCCTTTATATCATCAGTAAATGAAATAATTTCCTCCATTCCAGAATCACTATCTCTACTACCAAAAGATAGTCTCTTGTCGAATATATCGGCAACCTTCAAGTTAAATGTGTATCTAGTCTTGAAGTACGAAACGTAATAAAGTCATTAAAAAACAGCAGCTCTGAGGATTTTTATGGGTTATGAGTTGACATAATTACATCATGCAAGGACGTATTATTAGAACTCCTCACAAACATCATAAATGCTCGTATTACATCCGGAGTATTTCCTGAATATATTAATCTAATAAATTTTGTATATGTGTTGGGGTTGATGGGTGTAAGAGACGTGGTATTATGAAGTTTAATTTTGAATTTGTGATTGTTAATTAATTTGTAAACGGTTTGGGGGTTATATTTGAGATTTCTCGCGATGCTGCGGATGATGTTGAATTCCTTTTCCCTATTTTCTCTGGATAATGGTATGCTGAGGGCTCTGTAGATGAGGTAATTGAATGATGCTAGTTTGTATTTCATTGGGGTATACGAGTCAGCGTGGAGTTAATTATAGGTGTGTGTAGGTTTTCTAAATATTTGGAATTCTAATTTATTATTATTTCTAGCAATGAGTAGATCTAAAAATGGTGAGGATTTATTCTGTTCGATTGCATGTGTAAAATTAATGCTAGTGTGGAAACTATTGAGGGATGTAATAAAGGAATCAATGTTAAAATCATTCCTAATAATGGCAAAAACATCATCAACGTAGCGAAACCAGATGTCTGGAAACTGCGCTAATGTGTTTTTAGCATTATTTTCGAAATTATTTAAAAAAATATTAGCTAAAAACGGTGATAATGTGTTTCCCATGGCAGTACCAAAAGTCTGTTTATAGAACTTGTGATTAAACTCGAATACATTACAGTCTATTAAAAGCTCTGTAAGTTGAAGATATACTTCAACTGGAATTTCATTTTTAATTATTTATTTCTCTAAGGATTGATAGTGTATCTCTGATGGAAATACTAGGGAAAAGGGATTCAATATCAAATGAAACTAATCTTTTGTTATCTGAGATGTCTATGTTTTTTAATCTATCGGCAAGTTCAAGAGAATTTTTAACGGCCATATTATTTTCTAGTTGTAAACCTTGAAATTGAGTGACTAACCATTTAGCTATTCTGTAAGTTGGGGAATTTATATTTGAGACAATAGGTCTGAATTTATCTTCTTTGTGCGTTTTTGGGAGACAATATAACTGCGGCATTCTAGGATTTTTCTGTTTAAGTTTCAAACTGAGGTTTTTATCAAATAAACATGCCGAGACCTTCAAAGTTTCATTGATTTTTCTTATATAGGTTTTAAGTGGGTTTTTCTGTTGGACTACATAAGGACCTGCATCTAATAATTTATGAACATTTGTATAATCAGTTTTATGAATAATCACTACACTATTGCCTTTATCAGATTTTAAATAAAAACACTCTTTTTCTTTTAACTTTTTCACTATTTTATGTGCACTGTTCCCATCTTGTTTTTGAGTGTTCCTATTCTTCTTTAAAACTTCCTTAGCTGATGACCGGAAATCTGCTGCTTCGATGTCGTTAATTATATCCTCTATGGGGAACCTCATGGGGATGGGATGTTTTAAACAGTAGCACAATGTATCAAGTTCTTGATTGGTGAAGTTAATGTTGGTTTTGTTGATCACCAATGTTTGTGTGAGTTCAAGAGTGTTTTGTTGTGGAATGTGTTCTTCTCGTTGTTTTTTGGACAACAGAGACTTGAGCTTCTTTTGTATGATGATTGATTTATTTTCAACTTTTTTTCTGAATAACTGCGTGCATGTTTCGTTGAAAATCGTCCCAGGTTTGTTGAGTGATCGTTTTGCTCAGGCGTAAATGTTGTTCGTACGCCATTATTTCCAAATCAGTTCTTTTTCCATGTAATAAACCGATTTCGAACTTTAATAATTTTAGTTTGAAATCGTTTATTAGTTTTGTCATGGGTTTGTGTTTAGAAGTTTTCACTTAAATAGAGTTTGGAAATATATTGTTCCTCACACATTGTTTCAGGAAATAAATATCGACACATATGAGTCTAATTTCTGTCTTGACTTGAATATGCTAGTTATTAGCATGAATAAATTATTATTATTATTTATTTATTCAGTATTAAATAAATAAATCATAAAATAAACATAAAAAATTAAGCCTTTAAGGTTATTTTTTCTATTACTTCATCATGTCAGATGCGAAGTTATGCAATATAATGGGATAGAAATTATAGAAAATAATGAACCGTGCTATCTGTGGTTTTCCACAGAACTTTCATTGCTCGCTCATGAGGATTCAGTAGGTATTAGGTGTGTTTATCCTTGTCTAGTTATAAGAATTCGCACATGATACATGGCATTTACTCTTCTAATCCGAGTGATTAGATATATAAATAAAGGGAAAGGAAAAGCGTGCCTTGAATTTCGTTTACGATATCTAATACTCCTATTATATTACGTGTATTTTTTAATCCTTAATATTACTTAAAAAAGTACGACAACTTATTCATCTGAAAATTGTTACTAATTTTTTAGAAGGAACTACAATACATGTTATATTATTGTAATGGAAATTTAGACAGGAAGAAACGAAAATTAATATTTCAGTAAAATGATACATACTGTATATTTTAAAAATAATTATAGCGCATTAAAAAATGAAAATATATATTAGTTGCCGTTTTGTTCGTTTTATTAATAAATTTTTTAATAATTTTCGTACCCGAAATAATCAAAAATCTAACACAACATTACACCGGTTTTACTCTCCCTGTAGAAAATATTTCTGAATACACGGAGAAGTTTAAAAATAAAACTTCCAAATGAGTGAAGTGACTTGAATATTTGTTTTGGTTAGACCCATTTACACCGAGCTGTAATTTATGGCTTTTTTTCTCGCACATCGAAAAAGAAGAATTAGTGTTGTAACTCTCAAATTTGATATTGATATGAGATCCGGCCGGATTGATTGTCCTGGAATGGGTTTTTGATGTTTTTTATGTTTAACCTGACAAATCAAAATAACTCGAAAAATACGCATCATAGGAAAAAATGTTACGAGACCAAAAATTAGTGTGTCCTAGATGATGTCCCCTATTTTGTTCTAAATTCAGAACCCTGCTGCCCCCTCTATGTGCGGGGCGGGGAACAACTTTGAAATTTAAAATTGGAATCCCCACTTTTTATATGAGTCGGATTCGTATTTTTCGAGTTATTTTGATTTATCGGTTAAAATGGTACACTCGTACCATATTCATTAAAATTGTATGCACCAGAAATTTATTTATATATTTAAAAAGTATATATAAAATATAATTTATAGAATGTTGATTAATTAAACGAATCTATCCATTTATAAACTGTTTATATTCTTATCAATATTTTTTTTTTCAAATCTAGTGAAGTATTACTTCAAAATAGTTAGCCCCTCTTAAAGTAATAGTTCACTGGATTTAAAAAAAATATTAATAAGAATATTATTAGTTTATAAAAGGATTAATTAGTTTAAATAATGAGCATTTTATCAATAATAATTTAAAAAATATACAAATATACTTTTAAAATTTATAAATAAGTTTCTGGTGTAAACAATTTTAATGAATACATACATTAACATCAAAAACCCATCCCAGGGCAATCAATCCGGCCGGATCCCATGTTAAAATTTGTAGTAAATTAAAACGTACCAGGGGCCCACCTAATAACATAATGACGGTACATCATCCGGAATGGAATCGAAAAAGCCGAGCCAGTACTAACGAATTCTACAGCGGCAGATGTTCCGAAGGATGCGTCCAGATCCTGATTGGCCGCACGACCATTTGTTAGACTGTCAATGGCATCGATCTCCACCATCCTGACTTCATACTTATCTACGGACACGCCGTGATGTTTTGTCTTCCACACAATTGAACAACAGCACGCTGGCCATTAGCGAAATGACTTTCGGTTTTCGTTTCGTCGTGTTTGGATTTCGCTTCATTTTCTCTCCCGGCACGAAATTGGCTTGTCAGGCCGCGATGGACGTGTCCGTGCATAATGAAATATTAATTCAAAAGCTTTGTGATTGAGCAACTATTTTTTTTTCTTCTACTCCTTCGTTCTTTGATGTGTGCTGTAAATAATGACATAAGTATCTGGTAATTTGATAATGTCAAGCGTCAATCATGCGCGGATTAAATGTGTGAGATGGTTGCTGTGTGGGTGTGACTGAAATTTCTATTTCCAACATCGTTTAATGATTTATCATTATAGGATTGCGCTGACATTATGAGTAACACGATTCAATTAATTGTTATATCTGGACGTTCAAAATAACCTTCGGTAATATAAATGCATTGCAAGACTGGAAAGCATTGTCTTATATATTCTCATAACAATCACTCTCATCTTAATTAATTATACAATTAATATGTGTAATAAAGTAAAGGAATTAACTACTATAAATTAAAAAAAAATAAAAACAGATTTACGTAACTAACTAATTACGTAAATTTGTACAATATCATCAAATTAAAAATTGGTGTTTTTACGATTTTTAAAATTATGATATAAGAAAACGTAGATCAACGTAGATTTTCAATAAAAATATTAAATATATTTACAGTTCAAGTGTAATGTATCTTTTTATTAATCATTTTTGAAAAAATAAATAAATAAATAAATAAATAAATAATAATAATTCGTCAGTTGTTATCTTAAATGAGATATTTTACTCTAATTGTCACTTAAGGATCATTTTGTATTGTATGTATTTTTCAAATATAACTTTTTTAAAATGGTAGTTTTAATTTTTTTTCCATTTTTTTTTATTACGCTGAATTTTGAAAGCATGAAATTTTAAGATCAAAATACTTTTATTATTGAGGTAACGATTAAAAATAAAAATATTACCAAGAAAAAAAAAAAATGTGAAAGAAAATCATTTAGGTAAAAAGACATTTTTTATCGTCCCAATACAAACTAAATTATAATAGAAAAAAGTATTTATTCACTTAGACATAGTTATTTAAATTAAATAAAATAAAAATTCGGAAATAATTAATTTATTCAATTGAATAATTAATTATTTTTTCTTTGCTTACTGCAACTTGTTCACTTCCGTTACGTAAGTACTCTAAAACAAACATCCATTCAAACAACCACTTATCGGGTAAATATATATAAATAAATATTATGCAGAGCTGTACTGATGAGGGATAAATCACGAATCACGTGTCTGTAGATGGCCTCATATTACGTAATGTTTTTTGTTCTTTCGATTAAATAGTATCGAATCAAATATTCTTGCATTTTACAATTATTTGTTACGCAACAGCAAATTGTGTTGTTCAATATCTATCAATGGGTGTTTACTCAAGAAGTAATTGTTTCTAGGGATTCTTTTTAAAGTATTTACGTAACGTAAGTCAAAAAGTCGCAGTAACTAAAGAAGAAATAATTAATTAATTATTCAATTGAGTAAATTAAAAAGGTTCAAATTCTTTTTATTTAACAATCTAAATAGTTTATCAAATATAAACTAAATAGAATAAGAATAGGCGCACCTATGCTGCTACTGCATCAAGTCACTTATTGAAAGTATTTAGAAACAATTACTTTGGATGAATACCTCCCCGGATATTCAATTACCCATTACATAATCAACACCTGCCGCCCCATGAATAACGTTTGATATATTTACGTGTAAAAGGTAATAATTAAAAGGCTAATTGAAAATGATTAATTTAAAGCAATTTGTGTTTTTTTTATATTTAAACATATAAACACATTTTAATCCCATTGTAAACATAATGAGTGCAATTACAAGAAACCACGCCGATAATTATAATTATGTGAGGTATGAAAAGTGCGATTGCACAATCGAAATGTCGACGGAGCACGCCCAGCTTTAATAACATAATCATGTTAAATAAATCATTAGCGAAACGCGGAGAAAATGTTTCATCATGCCGCTCTATAAATTATTTATATAATTTATAAGCACTCAGCATAATATATGATTAACTACCGCAACCATAAACATACACACACACACATACACATATCTAATCAATACAATGTTATTTAGAAGCGTTTGCGTTTTCACAATTTAAACGTGTAATTATTTAATTATAAATTGCTCGTAATTGAACGTTTCGTATAATTGCTTAATTTTTATTAAAAAAAAGAGAACAATAATTAAACAAAATAAATATTCTGTTTTAAATACTTCGCATTAAAAATCTCAACACCAAGATTTTAAAAATCGCTAACGAAAATGTTGCACAATATTGACAAACGAGAGGATCATTGTGGTAGGTCTAGTTGAAATTAAATAAAAATGTATGCAATTGTTGTAATTACAAAAATATTAATGGAGGACTGTCTACGCCTTCCAACAAAAGTTTTGATACAAAGAAGCCTTTGTGGTAGGTCTAGTTGAAGATTGACTGCTCATTAGATATAATTCTTACCCTTGCCAATTTTTTTGTAATATTAATAATAAACATACTCCAGTTATTAATAATTTAATCATATTTTCAAAGTGATTGAAATATTATCGACTATTAATAATTGATGTATGTTAATTATTATTAATAATAGAAAGAGTATTCAGTAATCTTAGGCGCAGTATTTAAATAAATTAAATAAAAAGAATTTGAAAATAATTAATAAATTATTTTGCCTTTGTTACTATGACGTGGCGGTGCGCTTTTAATTAATTTAATTAACAACTTTGCAATTATATATGGCACAGCTGTACTGATGAGGGATGAAATCCTGAAACACGTGTCTGCAGATAGCCTTATACCACATATTTTTATTTTGTTTTGTCTTTTGCATTAAATATTTTCAATTTAGAAATTGTTGCATTACACAATATGTTATTGTTATGCAACAACAAATGTCCATTATTGGATATTTGTTAAAGTACTTATGTAACATAAGTAAGTCATAATGTCACAGTAGCTAAAGGGAAAATAATTTATTAATTAATTATTTTCAAATTCTATATACAAACAAACATCTTTATTCACACAACACAATTACAATTCTTTACAAATATATTTACAATGCATATAGATGGGTTAGTAGTCTGTCATGGGCTATCGGAGGATGTTCTGCCCTGTCGTGAATTAATGGTAATTTGCAAATAAATATTTTGCTAGCTATTGTCTTTGTGATCTCTAAGCCTTCGCGACAATTTAATGCTAATCCCTTATTGCCTGTGTGTAAAATTTTTAAATCGCTTGAAGGAAAACGGTGATTTGTTGCGATGTAGTGCCTAGAAAAACCGGTGGTTTCTTTTTCATTTTCAATATCTCTTAAGTGTTCTTTTATTCTAATATCGAATGACCTACCGGTTTGTCCTATGTACACTGCATCACATTCTTTGCATTGTAGTTTATAAATACGACATTTCTTCAAGCGATTATTGTCCGATTTTATTTTGTTATTTATTAACAACTTCCTTAAATTTGTCGTGTTAACCAAAATCATGTCACTATCCTTTCCTTTCAGTGTATTCCTAATTTGGAGAGACAAGGGATTGATGAATTCTATTTTATTCCACATATTAATTTTATCCGGGGACACACTATAAAAACATTTTCGTAATTGCTTGTACTTTTTTTCTTTTTAAGCATGGTATCGATCAAATTCTCTGAATATCCATTGTTAGTCGCAATGATCTTAATTGTAAGTAATTCATTATCAAAATCTATTTTGTTAATATAATAATGTATTATTCTTTTTTTGTAATGGTTAAATCAAGAAAATTTAGAATATTGTTTATTTATCTGTTACGAATGTAAATTGGATGCTATTATTAATTTTATTCATGAAATTTGCAACAAATCACCGTTTTTCTTCAAGCGATTTAAAAATTTTACACACAGGCAATAAGGGATTAGCATTAAATTGTCGCGAAGGCTTAGTGATCACAAAGGCCATAAAAAGTGAAAAAAAAAAGGTGGTTAACGACAAGGAAGACGTTTGAAGTTCCCTATACTCAATGCCATTATTGCCTTATAAAATATTCTATGGTTGTAAAATAATAAAATTAAGGATTTTAAATCATATATATAATTATTGTAAAAAGTATATATTCACACAGATGTCCAGTTGTACATTATTCTTAATATTAGTTAATAGTTAATAACTTCAATTAATATCAGCTTAATAAAGATAAGTAAAACAAAATTAAGTGAATTTAATTTACAAGACAATTGAACTTCAATATTAACAATGTTTTACCAAGTGATTAATGAGAACAAAGTGTCCGATATATTTGCTAGCTAGCTGAACTGTCGTGTAAATGAGTTATGAATTGTAACTAAAGGTGTTTATGCTTTTGAAGGATATTAAGATTGCGAAGATTTTTTAAGATGGGAATAACCCATACATTATTGGCAAATTTTATTGTAAGAGATTACATGCGCTAACAAATTACTTTAACAGAAAATATCATGACTTTCTTAAACATGAACCACAGTTGGAATTACTTCAGTTACCAGGGAAATATCGATATGTAGCAAATGGTACAGAAATTAAATGTTTTTGTTATAGAAAAAATTGTATTAACTTATTTAGAATGAATTAATAAAAACAATTTTAAAAATTAGAATGAAATTAAACTAGGAAAATTTCTGGCAATGATCAATAAAATTCGATCAATCCCTTTTTTCAACTGCAAAAATATACTTACACTGTAAGTTTTACAAACATCTATTGAAACAACTACTTCCCGAGCATTTTTTTTTTCGAATTTTATTGATCATTGCCAGAAATTTTCCTTGTTTAATTTCATTGTAATTTAAATAACTGCAAATGTGCGAATCATCTTTGTTTCATTTTATTTAATTTTAAAAATATTTAATCAATACAAATTAAAAGCCTCCTTAGCTATTGCAACATTGACTTACATAATGTTAGTACCTAAAAATTAACAAATATTCTTCTTTTAAGTCATTAATTAAGTATTTTATTATTATTGTTATTATATATTTGTGCTAAAATAATTAAATATGGAACTTGCAAAACAGTGTTCAGAAAAACATCAACATGCGCATTTCAAACATTTTAAAACGATCAAAATGTGTAATTCCTAAAATAATAATTGACGAGGAAACGTAAAGAAGCAAGAGTTCTCCCGAGAAAAAACTAACTCGGTACATATTGTACTAAAATTGTATAGCTAGAATAGTTCTTCTTCAACGAGCTTAGAATGATGGCTATTAAACACGTGACATGAAGTTTCCGACACGAGCGAGCACACAAGTGAATAATAGCCCTTTTAAGCAAGTTGAATACTGTACTATCTCTACGACTACAAGAAATTATACCATAGCCCAACTCTTTAATTAACACTTGAAATAATATACTTTGCAATTATAACATGATACAAAATAAACTGAAATAACATATCACAACATGGCAAAAGTTATGGTGAAGTTATTACAATTATTGATATTTTGTGAAATATGCTAAGAGAACCGTTTCCAAAAAGGAACTTACATTATTATATTATCTCCATTAAAAAATGCTATATAAAATTGAGTATACTGCTTTTTTTATCTTTCGAGCAATAAATTCATTGTGGATGCTTTTGCAATTTCCCGAATTTACGGAGGTGTACATGTTATAAATATTGTGAAATTATGAGAAACAACTGCAATAAATAATTGACGTATTTGACACTACAAATAAATAGGTCACGTATGACGTTTCAAATGGCATTAGGAGGTTGATAGGATAAGTTGGATTGCTTATTTTCAACGCAATGTGATTGGTTCATATTAGTGTGAATTCTGACAAAGGATACGATTGGTTAATCTAGGTGAATTCTACGTAAGAAATAACAGTGTGGAGAATGTGTGCTATTATGCAATTCAATATGCAACAAGAATGAGCGTAGAGAAAAGTGCTTTTCTTAGAACAATTATTTTAGAATTAAAAAAAAATAAAACACTAATATGGCCACTTAATACAAATTCAGGGCATTTCGGCAGGTTGGATATAATTACAATTGGACGGCCAACAATCAGGTTCCCATTTCCTGATTTTAGAATGAATACAATAAATAAATCATGTTATCATTTTATTTTAAACATAAGTTAAAAATATCTTCTAGCGGGTGTAATATACCTCTCACTTGTGATTATATTTAATGTTTTTAAGAACCACTCTACATAATAGTAATTATTGTGTAATTATCGCTTTATATAGATAACATTGGAAATAATTCATAAATCAAATAGTTTTCACATTCCAAATCAATTCTTATCAATTAAATTCTTGTTTTGTTATCCCATGTTATGCATACAAACAATTAGTGTATTATCTTATGATCAAAGGAATGAAGTTGTATAATGAATCTTGTAAAACGAATAGTGAAATACAATTGAAAACCGGTTAATTAATTTGTTATATATATATATAAGTTTGTATGAAGGTGTTAGTCTGTCCTGGGCTATCGACCTGAGGTCGTTCTGCCCTTTAATTTGTTATTATAACAAAAATGTATACCACTTCTCTCAATAAAAATTGCTTCCCTCTCTAAATAGAAAGGAAATTAAATATTTCGAGTAACTCGGGATATATAAAAGTAGCTCTTTTATATATCCCGAGTTACTTATTTAATTATTTAAAGTTTAAATAATTATGGTTTATCGTGCAATCAGTTTTAAAAAATCAAATACAACATTTTCATTATATCCGAAAATAAATTACGAACACTCTTCTTTCTCCCTCCCCCTGAAAACCACACCTGGCGCCGACTACAAAGAAAACCCTTTTGTTTCCATCTAGCGAAAGGGACCGATCGACTCGGTCCAAGGGCGTGCCCACAAAAAAGCCTTACCTTCCACCACATACGTGTGTGTGTACCTAATTGAGGG
Organism: Philonthus spinipes; assembly: GCA_963082785.1. Classification (NCBI taxonomy): domain Eukaryota; kingdom Metazoa; phylum Arthropoda; class Insecta; order Coleoptera; family Staphylinidae; genus Philonthus; species Philonthus spinipes. The sequence continues at coordinate 10,355,433 of OY720303.1, read as the reverse complement.
CCGTCCGAATATCCCGACCTTCCATCTTGGATTCGGCTATAAATACAGCGTAGCCCGTAGAGAGAAATATAATGAATCCATTATATTTAATGGCCGGACATTATAAGTTCATTTTCTCGTTTTTAATAAAGAAGTTATTAAGGCCGCGGAGCGCCGCATCATCTAATCCACCTTGTAATTATATATTTATACCCCGGGAAAAATCCTAATAACAAAACTGGATCTGGTCCGTCCGTACTTTTTTCTTATTCTACTTCTTCGACACGGGCTGTTTTATTATCGGGATCTCGTTATACGAGACGCTTCGTGGAACCCGGCATGGAAAAGTTTTTTATTTATTTATTTTTTTAAGAAGATGACGTTGCCTTTCTTCTAAATCTAATTAAGGTGATGGTAATGATATATAACATGTGTGGAATTAATTCTTTATGTCTGACGATTATGTGTGAAATGTTGTTGTTGTTTTTTTTAGTATTGTGGGTACCTGGAAGTTTGAGCTGCATTATTTTAAGTGGAATATCAATTTCAGAAATGGAGTGATTCTTCTTATTTTTATGGAATCGTCTTTTTTTAATGGATGTGTTCAGAGCTATTTACACGTATTTCTGTTTGAGAATTTCTGAATTGGATAATACTACATTATAAAGCTGTAGTTATGTTGATTTATAAATGATTAAAATTAAATTAATTAAGATCAGATTAATATCAGGTATATAGCCACAATACAAGATCCGTTCAGCCGCCTTCATCAAGGCATTGTACATGGAATACACTAGTCTGATGAGATTCGAAAAACCGAAATGGCCATCACTAGTTATCCATACGCTAGATAAATGGTGGTTGAACTTTCTATTAAAAGAAGATCAATGTTCGATAACCCATAGAAGAGCGCATAAAGATCTGAACGTGGCAAAACACATTTTTTTATATTATTAAAAATCGCAATTCAATTATATGTTTATATTTGCAAAATAAGGATAGTAAATTAAGAGATCACAAGAATTTAGTCATTTAAATATTTTATTTAATTACTCTAGAACAATAAACAGTTAATACTGTTAAATACACACAAATAAACAGAGTAGGAAGGTTTAAAAAAAACCTGCATTAATTTTTATAAATATTTCCCACTAATTTCAGTCAGACGACCATTATTAAAGAAATGCAAAGGTTAATGGATTTACAAGAAGTGTAAGCCGCATATTACACCTAAGTATTAAGGAACCTTAATTATTAGGACGCCAATTTACAAACGCGTCCTTCCTTTATAGACTTCTTAATGTAAATATGTTAAATAAGCTTTCTCGATTTAATATGATATTTTAAATGTTTACAATTTGAAGGGTCTACAAGGTATCCTTCTTCAATGCAATGTTTTGCCAAACTAGTTTTGCATTGGTTGTCGATTATAGATTGTTCATGTTCTTTTAAAACATCTTCCGGTTGGGCCTATATATCTATATATAATTCTAATGAATATGCAGTTATCTTTGCAATTATTTCAATTAATTAAATAAATGCCACTATTTTCATCCCTTTCTATTGTATGCTAATTATTAGTTTGAAGTTTGCCTAGATTAATATTTTATAACAAATTGTTTTTACATTTAGTTTATTGAGGATGATTTTTATTGCATCGGATTTACAATTGAATTGTGTTTTGTTGTTTATTTCAGCGTAGAATATTTTCAAGAGAGTTTGTTTAGATTTTTTAATTACAATCGAATTAATGATATTTTCCAAAAGTATTATTTTTTCCTAATTTTTATTGGAATTTATTATTGATGATCTATTTCACTCACACTCATTTTCATTTGGTTAAACTAGTTGAATTCGGCTGGTATGATGGAATCGCTGCATGTGGATATGCGATATAAATTGTACTCAAAATTAACTTCTTTAAAATTATGTCTGTATTTTTTACTTCCGGCTATTGGACATAAATAAATTATTATTATATATATATAACATCTTTATTTCTGCAGAAAATTTTATATACACTAAATTAACAATATATTATACTAAGTTATACGTTGTCCTTAGAAAACGGCTATCGACCATCTTTCTGCCTGTCCAAATCCAGTTCTTGTCTTGTGATCTAAAGGTCATGATTGTTAACGTCTTTGTCTATGTCTGCAAACTTAATAATATGAATTGATGAATGGTTAATGAAGGGTGGGACTAATGTTAAGGTTGCGAGGGATACAAAGATGTTGTATGATAGTACAATTTTTTATGTTATACAAACAAAGTTTAAAGTGTTTTATTTAATATTCGCATTACTAATGATATGAACATAAAGATCTCTGATTGATATGCAGACAGATTAATATCAAAACGTATTCTATATAGAAATGTTGTAAATGTCCTAATTAAGATTACTAATGATAATTTGAAATATCGTTGATTACCGAGGCACTTATTTTTTTTAAATCTATGATTATTTAAATAAAAGAATAAAGTATTTGTGATTTTCATTTTTTTTATATTTAATTTCGCTATTATTGTTTTGCTATGCTGTAGCTTCTTCAAGCGAAGAATATATATATATAATATATATATATATATATATATATATATATATATATATATATATATAAGGCACTACACTCCTTTTGTAGTTAATACTTAATATTAAGCGAAACAATTACAATTATAGCGAAATTAAACATAATAAAAAAGTTTAAAATCATAAGTATTTTTTTATAATTTGATTTTTTAATTAAAATTGGTTATATTAGAAAATATTATAATCTATGGTTTTTAACCGAAACTATATGTAATATTTTCAAATATCACTAATTTTAGTTAAAAAAATAAAATTATATATTTTAAAAACAAAATATTTGTGATTTTCAACTTTTTTATATTTAATTTCGCTACAATTGTTTCTTCATTATAAACGTTGTTTTTATATTTAATGTATATTATTGGTGATTATGTTATTTTGAATTAATTAAAAAATATCAATAAAGAAAATAAAAGTAACATTTGTTAATATCACCAATTTTAGTTACAAAACAAATTATTTAAAAAAAATAAATATTTGTGAAATTCAACTTTTTTATATTTAATTTTCCTATAATTGTTTTGTAATTATAAACATTGTTTTTTATATTTAATGAATATTGTTGATTATTATGTTATTTTAAATGAAATAAGAAATATGAAAAAAGAAAATGAAAGTATTTATTTGAATCAAAAACTTTTCTATTACTTAATTATTGCAATTCATTTATATCATTAATTTATTAGATACATTATTACTTTTTGTTAAAATAATGTATAATATACAAAAATATATATGTATTGGAAATTAATAATGGGCTATGTGGGTATTAGTGGCGAATTTTAAAGATAAGGATTCCAGTCTGTGTTTTATTAGAGGAATTTTGGATGTATCGTAGAGCAATTCATTCGAAGGATTATAAAGTTGGTTGTTAGGGTGTCTAATTTTGGTAAGTGCTCTAAGGGTTCTCCGATTACAATATTTTTAATACATTTGGACGCGGATTGTGGAATAAGAGAGGAGCATGTTCAAGCAGGTGTCGTCAAATAATTTTGTAAATATATACTGCAGTTTCGGTGGAAATTCCTTTATTTCAATACGTGAGTGCTCTGAAATGTCGAGCCCTGCTCTTGACTTTTGCTTTGATTATTTGGGAATAATAATTATTATTATTACCATAAACGTTTATTTCCACTGTCGGTTCTTGTTAAATTTAGAAAATTCAATTTTTGTTGTTTCTTTTTCTATTGTGAATTGGATACACTTTTCCATTAAATTTAAGTATTTTAGAAAATGCTCTAATAGTCTATTCATTCCAGTAAAAATACAAAATATATCATTCATGTATCTGACCCAATGTAGAATTTTATCTTTGTTATTGATGTCATTCAGGATAATTTTTTTAAAATAATTCATTGTATTGAGAAAAATCACCTTTTCAACAAAAAACAATATATAAATATTTTTATACATTAAGGAGTAATGTACAAAAGAACAAAAATTCCGGTATATATACATTGAGCGGATTACATCGAATTAACTAATTACAGGTAACAAGAGCGGTTGCGATGGGAGAATGCCAAATTTCTTCCATATTGTTAAGCGTAGTTTTTCCGCTATTAATTGTTCTGTATATTTCCAGGTATTCTTTGAAGATTAATTCTTGGTCCTTGTTACCTGTGTACAATATTTTTATATTGTTTTCGTTGAAAAAGTGATTTTTCTCAATACAATGTTGGGCAAGTCCTATCGAATTGATTTTAATGATCGTCAAATAATAGAAACTAGTAGGAAAATAAAGTAAAATCTGCGAAAGATAAAAAAACAAATATTTTAATTTTCTATCATTACAAATTTTTTTATGCTGAATTTGGAAAGAGTATGGCATTCTAAGACCAAATATCCTTAAAAAGTATGATGCTGTATTTTGAAAATTTCGATATAATTGCTTTTAAAGTTTTAAAACCAAAGAACCTAATAACAACCGCAATTGGAACATTTTACAGTCAAAGATCACACCATTAAAGATCAGGCAAAGATTAGACAAAGCTACTTATTTTTTTATTTAAAAATGTTTCAATTGCGGTTGTTATTAGGTTCTTTGGTTTTAAAACTTTAAAAGCAATTATATCGAAATTTTCAAAATACAGCATCATACTTTTTAAGAATATTTAGTCTTAGAATGCCATACTCTTTCCAAATTCAGGATAAAAAAAATTGGTAATGATAGAAAATTAAAATACTTGTTTTTTATCTTTCACAGATTTTACTTTATACTACAAATCCATTTCTTTATGAAATAACTAATATCACTCATATCGAACACAGACTTTCCTGTTTCTATTAATTTGTCTCAAATTCTACAAACCTAAACCTTACCAATTTGTATCCCACGTAATAACTCTTCGTGAATTCATTTCATCACCACACTAATGGTAGTAAAATTACAATGACTTCTGACACACACAGTTAGATATCATCATACCTTGTTCATGACAAGGACATAAACACAAAAAACCGAGGCGGAAAGACGACCAGTCAATTGCCAATTAACAGATATAAATTATACATTTTATTCTGTAATTTTTATTATTTATTTTATCAACTGCAGTTTAATTCACCTTCTTGTGTTACCCGTTCAATTAATACATTTTATAGCAAATAATCGAGAGCTAATACTGCTATTAACTCCCCTGTTAATGAAATGTCGTCCATCTTTAATATTATTAGCGACAAATAAATTAAATAAAAATAATTTGAAAATAATGAATTAATAAATTATTTTCCCTTTAGCTACTGTGACATTATGACTTATGTTACATATTATTATTATTAGCGACGTTTGTGATATTAACTATAATTATTTTAAAGAGACATGCGCGTGTATTACTTAATACTATATATAGAATTTTATTTTTATTTATATTTTGTAATAATTTTACTTATATTGTAATTTATTTGAATATAATTTCTTTTTATGTTGTTCTGTAATTGGAATTTGTATTCTGTTGGATAAATAAAGCAAATAATAATAATATATTTTTTGCTGTATACATCACTTAATAAAGATTATTATTATTAATTCGCACCATTATTTACCTAATTACGTAAAAACCACTTAATAAAAACAGTTAAATAAGCTGATGAAGAACTGTCATTATTTTAACAATTGTTTCATTGCTACTTGATTATTTTTTTATTAAATCTTGGAACTTTTGATTGCAATTACATTTTTGATTCGAAAACTTTAAAAGCAATTATCTCAAATATCTAAAAGTGGTGATATGTCCATCATGGCACTTTTCCTGGTGAATTCGGTCAAATACATTTTTGAATGTAGTAAATGAAAAATTATCAATTGAAAACTCCCAAATTTAAAAACTGCCCATCACCTTATTTGAATATATATTCTCCTTCCATCCTTAAATTAAAACTAACAGCAAAATATATAAAATAATATAGATTTTTATAAAGGGCAGAAAGACTTTTAGTCGATAGCTCTTACTTAAGTAAAGTTTGTACATATATATCATAAGTTGTATATAATATAATTACATGTAAATTCTTAAGTAATAAAGATTTGTTAGTAGTAGTATGAATTGAAAAAATGAATTATCGTGTTTGACAATGGCTCCATAAAATTTCCATGCACTGTATATTTGTTTACCCGGTTTGATTCTTTGGCGCAACTTATTCATTGTTTAATGAAATTAGGCAAAAGGTGGCGCTTGCGTCGTCTTTAATTTATTATAAATATTCATTGTTATTGAAATCATTTTAACGTTTTATTTGTCATTAAAATAATTATTAAAATAATTAAATGCTCCATAGCCAACATAAATACAATTGTTTATTTCTAAGGGAATTTATCAGGTAGACGACATTATTCCGCTTATTTAATGGTAACTGAAGGTCCTAGAATAAAACTTTTATAACAATAATTATTTGCTTTTTCAAGATCTACAATTTTTATTTGAAAAATAAAAGAAGCGTTTCCATTTAAAAAAAAATATCGCTTACGTTATATCTCAAAAACAAAGACGATCCTTAAGTTACTATTATAGTAAAATATGTCTCATTTAAAATAAAAATTAACCTGTTCGAGGATTATTTTCAAAAACATTTACTAAAAGATTTATTGCAATAGTTCCAGACTTTACACTAGCTATGCATGTTATAATACGTTGTCAATAGAAAACGACAATCGACCGTCGGTATTTTTGCCTTTTCATCTAAAGGTCACAATTGTTAACGCCTTTATCTACGACCGTAAATTTAATGATTAATTGTTAATAAAGGGCGAGAGAAGTAAAAGTGATGTCAGGGTTACGTGGGATACTCAAATTGATTACTTTTTTCATGAATATTTCTTTTATTGATAATAACAACAACTCTCTCAAAATCAATTCGATCCTTTCGATTAAAGAACACGTTTCGTGTTACGTAAACGTAATTCACTTAACTTTGCCCGTTAATAAAATCGGCAACTTTTACGCTAACCCACCCCCAGGCCACAAGGCCTTAATAATCCAAGAAAGTTCTAAATGCGGAGGCAATAACACTTACTAAAACTGGATAAGATCTTAACTCGCGAAAGTAGCAAACGACTTCTGTTGTTGCCATCGACGACGGCCAAGCTAGAGCCCCGTGCCTGCCGAGTTTCCGACGGCCGCGCACATTACAAACAAATCTGCTCAACTTGATGTTTATTACCAAAGGGGCTGAATTGCTTTATTTTTTCTTTTGTTGTAAGATAAAATGAAAATTTTTGCTAAGTAATTGTTTATAATACTATTTGTAAGTTTTTTTTGTGCTTCTAAATAAAGTGTTTTTTATTATAAAGTAAAGTTAAATAGTTTATTTATTGGTTACTCTTCATTTTTTTTTTAGTAATTTTCTCAATATTGTGCGGTTATTTTATATAATTTATTTATTTACGGAAGTCCAATTACAACAATACAGTGTGGCCAGAAAAGGTGTGATAATCTTCAGTTAAAGTGGTTCGTTAATCAATTTTGAGTAGAAAAAAACAAAAAAGTTTTTAAAATAAGAAAATAAATTAAATAAAAAAACAAAAACTATATTGGATATGTATTCAATAAGCGTCATGAGGCTATTAATATAATAAATATGTGACTAGAATTTGTTTTTAAAATTTTATGTATAATTATTGCTATTAATAATCGACTTATCATTAAATAAACATTTGCAATGTTTAGCTGGATATTAAGGGTGTGGTTTAGACAAAAGATATAGCTATATACATTTTGGCAATCACTAATGCGAGTTAGATTGCTGTTGTGATCAATGAACACTATTGTATTATACATTAAAGTAATCTTAAAATAAATAGGAATTTCACCAGATGAATTAAAAATTATTTTAATGTTTAGTTTGTGTGAAAAACAATTATGAAAAACAATGATAATTGATCAAATTTATAGCAAATTTCAAATTATATTTTTTTGTTAATTGTTGAGGCTTCTACTTTGTTATACATTGTAATTCAATTTTAATAAATGAAACACTTTTTTACTTTGTTTGTATAACTCGGATTGATTTTATTGTTGACTATAGTTTTTAAAATCAATCCGAGTTATACAAAAACAAAAAACTTTTGTTTTGATAATGACACGTTAAGGTTGTCGACACTATAGTCAACAATAAAATCAATCCGAGTTATACAAACAAAGTAAAAAAGTGTTTCATTTATTAAAATTAAATTATATTTTTGCTAATAAAAACTTATGCATTGAAAATTTAAAGGATTTCGCTAAATTCTGCATTCAAATTACTTAGCAGACACTACTTATTAATTCCATTATATCATACAATTTCCTTTTCTGACTTGAACCAGCAAATTTATGTAATACACGAAAATTAATGATTTATTTTTTATTTAGACTGATATATATTTGGTAGATAAAAAATCTAAATACGTATTCATATTATTAAATCCAAAAGAATGGCTCTTTTTTCAAACAATTCCATTTTACTATATAGCTATCTCTTTCCACTAAACCGCAACCTTAATAGAACTAATTTTTATCAAAAGTCGTGAGTATTAATGAAGAACCGTACAACATTTTTTACTTAAATTTTCTACCTATCACACCTTTTTTGGCCACCTTGTATAGTACGTCTTATGGCTAGTTAATTTACAACTAAACTAAAAGTAAATTTCAAATAATAATAATTAAAAAACGGAACACATAAAAAGCACTAATAAATGATAACATTTAAATGTTCACTGTCCCGACGAAGTAATTTCCTCAGACTAGCGCGACTAATATAGCCAAAATCAACGTTGAACTTATTACAGTTATTGGCGATTCTGACCAAACTCTTAGTTCCTACAGTATTCATACATGAAAAAAATCGAAGGAGCGCAAAACTTGCATTTGCATTTGATTAAATAAATAAGAAGAATTGATTTTCCTGTTAATCAAATTATAGCCTAGTATTATATCAGCATTCCTTCGTCTCTGCTCCAATGTGTCCATATTTAAAACGTGTTGTACATTCATGTCAGAAGCGATTAAAGCAAATTTAAATGAAACAAACTTTATAAATTTGATTTGAACCTTCTCAACTATAAGTATATCTGATTTGCAATAGGGATTCCAAATTGTGCAACAATACTCAAGAATCAATATTTTAAGGGTAATAATGTTGAAAAAATCTTTACCATTTCTGTTTAGAAACCCTAGTGCACGACTTGCCTTAGAAGTTATAAGATGTAAATGTTTGCTGAAGTTCCAATTATGTCAGTAACACTCCCAAGTCTTACTAGTTTCCATAATATTTTCAGTTTATTTCTATTTTTATTGAAAAGGTTTTTGAAATATTTTATTTTAGTTATCTTTATTTTTGTACTTCTTAATTACTTTAATATTTATTTAAGATTTTTTAATCATTTATGTTATAAAAATATCTGGCTAAACTATATAGAACTACATTAAATAGTGGCAAAATAACGACTGCTTTAAAATAAAAGAAACGTTGTTTAAGAAATTAAACACTGAACTAGCGTTTTATTATTTATAAGTTACAATAATTAGATTAAAACAATCAAATTTGGGGCCATCTTGCGTTGACAAAATTATTTTTGTTTGTTATACAAGGTGTACAGAAAATGAGTGAAAACCTTCAGGTAACTCAATTCATTAATTAATTTTTAATAGAAAATCCAAATAAAAAAATGTTGTATGGTTCTTCATTGAGGCTCACGAGGTCTTTGGAATTTTAAATATGTGACTATAAATTAGTATTGTTTTTTAAATATTTTGTAAAAAATCAATAGCATTAACAATCAATTAGACACGTGTATAATTCCATTGATGTAAATGATTAATAAATCGGATATTTTTACAATTTTATAACTTCATCAGAAGCATTCTTTTAATGAAAATAGATCTGGCAACGACGCACGCTCGTTTGTAAAAGTAAAGGTGTATGCAATACCTTCAGCGGATGATATAGCAGTTATAAACAGGATAAATGCACACTTGTTTGATCCAGCGTTGCCAAATGTATAGTTCTTTTAAGTGGCCCGTGAGGCTTAAGGAAGGACCGTGTGACTTATTTTCGTTAATATTTTTATCTAAAAATTAGTCAAAGAATCACGCTACCTAAAGCTTTTCACTCATTTTCTGTACACCTTGTAAATACAATCATCTTTATTGTGGCATTTTCATATACAAATATTATACAACACATTTGATATAAACTTATAAATGACTATCGACCTTAGGTCATTCAGCTACTTATTTTTGTTATTTTAATCAATATTTTAATTCAACATGATAAGATTTTCGTATATATATATATATATATATATTATCATATAACCCTTATACCCTTTCGAGTGTCGGGTGTATTTATCTAAAGAATGCTTTGTCTATGTCTGTGTGTCGTAAACTATTTTTCTCCATTTTTTCTTATCCATTGCTGTCTTCTTGGTTTCCTCTATTGTTAATCCTTTTTCCTTCAGTATGTTGGCTATCCCTTCGTTACACGTTTTTCTTGGTCGTCCCTGTTTTCTTTTTGTTGTTGTCCGCGCCTGCCATACCTTATTCGCTATTTTATTGTTTCTATTGTCTTTAATTCGTTACAGATATCCCCACCAACTCAGCTGCCTTCTTCTTATAAATTTGTGTATGTCTTCTATCTCTAGTTCTTCTATTATCTGTGTATTTCTTATTCCGTCCAGTCTTATTACTCCTTTGATACATCTGAAGTATTTCATTTCGACCGCCTGCATCTATCTTTTCCGTTGATTGTTCATTATCCAAGTCTTGCATCCGAAGGTAAGTATTGGCCTAAATATAACTTTAAACACTTTTAGTTTTGTTTCCGTAGTTATTTCTTTTTTGTTAAGAAATTTATTTTTCATTACCATGCAATGAAAATAAATTTCATCTTTATTGCTTTCTGTTTATTTTTGTATCATGTTTTTCATTAGCGTCTATATTGTCTCCCAGATATTTATAGCAATCTTTATTTCCCATTTGTTTTCCATCTATTCTTACATTTACGTTCTCAATTTCCCCTATTGTCATTACTTTGGGCTGGTTAATTTTCATTCCATAATATCCAATGTGTTTTTCCATATCAGCAGGTTATGTTCTAGGTCTTCACTGCTTTTACTGAATAACACTATATCATCAGCAAGAACTCGCTCTGATATATTTACTGAATTCAGTTTGTGTATATGGAATTAAAAATAAAAGTGTGAAGAAAGGTTATTAGTGTTTTTTTATCAAATACAACGTACATTTGTTTGCATTGTGTGTTACTTGTTTAAATTATTTCATCCATATAGATGATAAATAGCAAAGGGCTGAGTCCTCCACCTTGTCTTAATCTTTCGTTAGTTTTAAATGATCCATTTAATTCTACTGTTGTTGATTATGTACGTTATGTTGTTGTTATAAATCGTTTTGACGAGTCTTATTAGTTTATGGTCTATTTGGTGTTTGTCTAATATACTCCATATTTTCTCTCTGTTTACTGCATCAAATGCTTTTTATATATCTCACAGGCCAAATATATACTTTTTTCTTGTTGGTGCATTTTCTCTGTGATTTGTCTAATCGTGAAGATATGGTCTTGAATACTTCTGCCTTTTCTAAATCCACATTGTGTATCTTGCAGTTTGTGTTCCAGTTTAATTCTTATCCGCGTTTCAATAATTAGTTCCAGTAATTTCATTATGGAGTTTATTAGATTAATTCCTCTATAGTTATTACATTTCTGTTTGTCTCCACTTTTGTATATAAGTACCAATAACTTTTCTGCCCATTCTGTTAGTATAGTTTCCTTTATCCACACTTTATTAATTATCTTTGTTGCTATTTCTAATCCTTTTTCATCTATTTGTTTAAACATTTATGTTCTTCTGTTTCTTATTCTGTCACGTCCAGGTGCTTTTCCATTCTTTTAATTTTCTAATAGCTTGTCTTAATTCTTCTCTGCTTATTACTGGTTCCGTACTTTATTTATTGTAATTCATCATTATTGTGCTACCATTACCCTGTTCGGTTGCCAATAATTCTATAAAGTATTCCCTCCACCTCGCCATAACTTCCTCCTCAATTGTCAATTTTACGCCATTCTTAGTTTTTATGTGTAATAACTTCTGTTATTAGGATTTCACATTGATTTTAATGCATCATAGAATAATTTCCTACCAAACCTATTCGACATCAAACCAATTAAAATCGGTTAATAAAAGAGTTATTTAATTACGGGAAGAGTTACGAAATTAAAAAATATTTCCAGCATTATTATTATTATTATTATTATTAAAAAATAATAATAAAATTGGTCTTAAGAAAAACCAATTTTATTATTATTTTTTAATAATAATAATAATAATGGTTAGAACTTTTACTTGATGAAATTCCACAATATATTATTTGTAAATAAAACAACAGTTAAAGAAGGTAAAACTCACCATACAAGAATGGATTTAAAGACTATCCAAAATTACGATGTGAAAATAATAAATTAGTTTGTAACGCATGTTTTAAATCGGTAAGTTTTCTTTTACTTCCTGTCCTATCTGCTTCGTAACTTATCAAGATCTATATTTTATTGATTCAATCCAATGTCATATAACCAATGAAAACAGCACTCCTCTAAGAACATTTGAGAGAATTTAAAGCTGAATCAAAGAATCAGGAGGCAGTTGCACAATCTTTAGAATCGTCTTCAACAAATGACGAGCAGAAGGAGTTTAGATTTGTGCAAAACACTTTTAAAATCGAATATCCCTCTAAATAATTACAATATAATGTGTTTAAATAATTCTTGGAAAAATATTGAAAAATGTGCATTCCTGTGAAAGCACCCTAAGATAAATATATGTAGTTCTTGAGTACAATGAAACAATGCAGAAAATAAACTAAATCGTAAACAACAATTACATATGGTTTAGTGTGTATGATACCACAGATGTTTGTGAAAGGTTCGTTGCCAATTTAATAATACAAGATATGAATGAAGATATTCCGGAAAATTGTTTTTTGATATGTACAAAGAAATTGAAAAAAAACTAACAGTAACACTAAATCAAAAGTCATTAATGATGGACTAGCTTCTTTTGCTAGAGATAGTGCCGAGTCAAAAAAAATTACTAATAATTTTATCTTAATATTAATAAGGCTTTATTTGACCATTTTTGGACTTCATACGCCAATTAGACTTAAGATTTTATTTATTAGATTTTGTAAATGAAAAGTATATTGCAAATTAGATATTCCGTTAATAAGTAACTAAATTAACTGATGCTCTCTAACGCAGCACCTTATTTGACTTTTTTTACGAAAATTTAATACATTGTGCATGTTTAGCGCATGGATTGAATTGATTTGTTGAAACAATAAGATTAATATTTTGGTAGGTTAATGATCTCATTAAAAATTGAAAAACAAAGTATTTATAAAAGCTCCTTTGCGGGTATAATTATTACAGGAAAGATTATAATGTGATGATGATGAACTGGTGCTAACAAGATCGGGAAGTTGGCTAGATTCTACGAATAAATTAATTCAGACTGGTACACTGTAACAAATTTGAAGGGTTTAAAAACGTAATATTCGAATTTTCTAAAACTGTTCTAAAGAGATAAGAGCTTCATAACAATTTAGGGTTCAAATATAAGTGGGATATATTTTGTACGCTAGATAATAACATCTTTAGAAAAACAGGGAATGTCGTTGTATGAATCTACAGAGTTTATGAATAAATTTAAAGAAACAATTTCTTAAATAGATTGGCCCATTGGCTATGAAATTAAATTAAAATTAGACGAAGTATTTTGTAAAAATGAGGGATTTTTAATATTAAATAAAATGATTTTGATTTTGAGCGGCGAAAAAGTCTTCGACTTTCAATTAGTTCCAGCTATAATAGCTAAATGTAAAAATACACCAACAATAAGTGTAGATTAAAGAAGGAAAATTTCTGGCAATGATCAATAAAGTTCGATAAATCCTCTTTACCGCGATCACTTCCATCCACGATCACGTTGAAAACGGTACGTAAAAATTGGTTAAAAATTGTTTAACAACTAAGGGCTTACATGGCATAGCTATACTGATGAGGTATAAAATCCCGAAACACGTGACTTTCTTGTAACTACTATTTGTTGTTTCCTTTCATTAAATAATTTCGCCTCAAACCGTTGCAATTCGCAGTAGTGCTGCTATGCAACAACAAATATCTATTGTGTAATCCAATGTTCGGCGGGGTAAATGCTCGGGAAGTAGTTGTTTCAATAGATGTTTGTAAAACTTACAGTGTAATTTTTTAGAAAAAGGGATTGATCGAATTTTATTGATCATAACATCATCATGTATCATGGTCATCATAACATCACGTAGACGTTGAGAGAAGCTTTTCCACCTTTAAAAATTTATTGAGAGTTAAAATCGAACACTTATAACAACAATGAGTGGTAAATTGTTTTCATGAAAATATTATAGTCACTTTCAGTTAATGAAGGTTTTATTTTTATTTTTAATGCTACGTGAAGAATATTTGTTTTTTGAGTTTTAAGCTGTTATTTGTATAATTTTTATAATAAATAAATAAAATATTGTAGTGTTTTATGATTTTTTAAATGCGTATTTCTAGTTTTAATGCTATTTTTTCTCCACAAATTTAGTGCTCTTTTAAGTGCTATTTTTTTTCATATTGTTTAAGCTTTTTCATTTATTCTCTAGTTAGAACTAAAACAGCGTTTTATACAAACTTAATACTTTCATAATTTGTGATTTAGATAAATATCTTAGAAACCTTTAAAACTTTAGTGATAATAATTGTAATTACAAGACATGTCTGTCAATAAAATATTTTCTTAAAAACATCTTAGATTTTTTTATTTTCAAAACCGCTATTGAAATGATAAAAAAAGTTTTTTGCTTATAACGTTTAATCTGCTAGATATTATGGTAGGGTTATTCGGAAGATTTTTTTTATTTTACGTAGATACATCAAATGATGTAAACATGTATAGGGGTTATAAGAAAAATAATGAAAAATAATACCTTCAAGTTTGAAAAGTTTTACATTAAATTTTGGATACCCTGTATAATTCATATCAAAACATTTTTATTGGGCATACTATACCTTATTTAATAAGTACCTTGTATAATTTAAGTTATAAAATCCTATTTTATTTTTTATTATATTTTAAGCAAGTGGTAAAAAACATATTTCTTTCTTTAATTTTTAATTTTTTGTTGGTATTACTAAACCGATTTCAATAAAATTTTAGGGGTAAATAATGAATAAAATGTGTATCAAACAATTTAAAATAATATATCATCATGTCGTAACTCTTGTTTAGGACAACCTGTATAATCAAAAATATTTTCATGGATTATGTTCTAGTAAAGTCTCCAACTTTTCACAGTCATAACTTATTGGTAAATGAACTGCAGAAGACGGGAGCTGGAGTACCCTGTAGTAACCCAATTTTCTTCCGATTTGGTGATTATTGGTTGTTTTACTTAATAATATATATATGTGTTTTAATTTATTTGTGATTCATCATATGTAGTATAAATAAATTTCAAATTTTCGTGTTGTCAGATTATTATTTGCTTGTTTCAATACACTGAATTTTAAGTAATTATTTTTAATAAACCACTAAAAAACATACGCAAATGCAGTTCCAGAATAATTGAGTGAATCCAAGTTCACTAAAAATTACAAAGAATTAAAAGTAAAAATATATTGAATTTTCAAGGGTATTTATTTTATGAATTTACTAAATTAATCTAATGTTACTTCATTTAAAAAAAAAACAGAGATTTGCTACACCACTAACTGATGGTGTATTTTAAAAACCCATTTAAATAAACTTCCACGCTGAACTCAATATGTAGTTCAATTTTAAGAATTCAGTGAAATGCACTTTAGACTTAACACACCATTGAATAGTAGATATTAGCACAAACAAAAATACATACTGGCCATGTTTCAATGAACCAAGGATTTAGTATAAAAAATAGAAAATAGGTGGCGCTACTATATCTATTTTTCAAGTAATATATCAGTTAATTAACAGCAGCACATTTTCCCTCGATGATTGGGTTTCTTTCATTCTTTGAATAAGTGAACAAAACGCTTTAATTTTATTTTGTTTTTTCAGATAAGTTCCGGATTTAACCTCTTTTTTACTTCTGATGGAGTACTAATGAATTATTCACTAGAAAACAAAAAATGAAGTTCCGTATAATACAATATATATCATTGGGTTTTAAAAATCACCTCTACTAAAATGGTTGTTGCATTTAACTTGTGGAAGGATTAAAATCAGGGAACTTAAAATCCCATTTTTATGTAAGGCTTTATTGTTCTTAATAAATCAATGGTAGGAATTTTTTAACGTGGCTTTCTTAGTCACATCAAGATTGTTGCTTTATAAAACAACTCATCGGGATGGAATTATGATATGTTTTTATATGCTGTTATCTATTGTCCAAATGAAAATTGATCACAGACAATATAAAATAATAACTGAAGAACCATAATATATACTTGAATGAATGAGCTAATACTAATTAAATTAACTGGATAAACAATATAGCATGTCTGAATATATGTTATTTAATTTATTACTGAAACGGCATAAAAAATAAACAAATTCGTACGCGCATAAATAAACCCGAAGTTGTGCGTGACGTATAAACCCCATGTGATTTATAGTTACCATAATGAATACTGTAGAGAGCGACGTTAATTTGTTTCATATAGACGTCGCGAATAAAAGTTTAAATGTTGTTGATGAAGTTTAAAATGCATTATTTTTAGTGTTGAGCAAAATCGAATAATATTAGTAATCGAGTGTTACTAAATATGTCATTTTAAGTATTTAAAACGAAAAAGTGATTTCAAATTTATGTTTATTAATAAATGGGAAGTTCTTGATATTTTTGTAATAAGTAACATTCGTAAAATTATAATATAGTTAATTTAGCTGTAATAAAAGATCGATTAATTATTTTGTAAACAAATCGATTCTGCATAAACAATAAAATAAATTGTAAAATTTAAGAAATAGTTATTAATAATTATTTAATTAAATAATATAGTAAATTACTATACTATTAGTAATAGTAAAATATTCGTATAATCATTAACAAACAAACATCTTTATTCAAACAGCAGAATTACAATTCTTTACAAATATTTATATTTACAATAGATATTCGGGGCTATTCTGTACGTAAAATGTTAAATTTAACGGATATTTTAATCATTTCACATATTCATAGATATTAATGTAGTTAAGATCTATGTACATATAATGTTTTCTATGATACAAATGAAGAAGAAAATTCGCTATACTATCATCGTAAAGAACAATGTGTACGTTAAATTTAACATTTTAAGTACGGAATAGCCTCGATTGATGGGTTAGTAGCCTGTCATGGGCTATCGACCGGAGGTCTTTCTGCGAAATCATTAACATTATTAACAATTTTATTGAATAATTAATAAAGGTTTGTTAGGTTAGGTAAACATGTAAAATATTAGTGATTTTAAAATTGAATGCACCGTAATAAAAAAAAACTGTGTTTATATTTCCCTTGTAGCATCTTTTGGTTACAATAAGGAAGTCCCCAACCCCCGTTTAAGTTGTGAAAGGAAAACGGATGTAATCCAATTCTTTCATTATCATTGACGCAGATAAGATCGAGCCCAACGCGGCGGCATTTAATTGTAACCCCAGTAGGGCCCATTTAGCATTTGAAGTCCAGCGTGTAAGACGACACCCGGGGGACACCAGAAAAGATCCATTCATGGGAATAATACCGGCGACTCGTGAATGTAGAAGAGAATGAAATCCGACGAGCACGCCTCAGTCGGCGCTCACATGCGACATTTAACAAAATAAAAGTCACCGATATTTTCCCTATCTTTCGAAAGTCATCGTTTCCTAAACCCCCCCAGCGGCGCGCCAACAATGAGATGATGTATGTTTACACCGTGGTACGCCGACGACAATTACTTAACCTTGTTTACCGCAACTGTCAAAGCGGACTAATCTCAAAAGCCGGAGCCGAATTCTATGCGGAAGGGCATTTTTCTCCCCCGAAAGAAGAAGAAGAGGAGGAAAAGAAACCATTGTCCACTATCACCGACATGTTTTGACTTTTGGAATAGTAGGCGGCACGTTTGTCGGTAAACCAGGTATTGCGATCGATACCTGCCGCGTGTAAGCCCATTATTTCCGTCGAAATGTTTTGACTTGCGGTGAGGGCTAATTTATTTACTTTCGAATGGAGGACGAGGTCTTTTACTGCCGGGGTATTTCATACAAATGATGGTAATGACGAGTGTCCACTGACAGTTTCGGCTTTAGGAAGCCGGCGCGTTTCTCGTCTATTATTATTTATTTTATTTCTTTTTTTTTGTCTACTTTTTATCTTGTCATGGTCAAGACGGTGCGCGGACTTTTTTTGATAAAAGCCGACAAATTGGGCCACCCAGGTTGGCAAAAGGAGTGCATTTATTTTCTTTGTTTTGCCAAAATGGATGGAATCCTGTGAAAAATATTTTTTCACAAAATGAATTTAATTAATTAGGTGGTCATTCAGGAATAATAATTTACAAACCGCTTCGGGGGTCGCAAATTGCACATATTTTGCAAATGCAATAGTTCCGCTTACAATATTGGAGAGTCAGGTGAATTTAATTATTTATTGGTTTCTGGTTGTCAAGTCCGCTAACTTATTTTTCAGGTTTTGCACTGTACGTAACGTATGCTAGACGTACAGTGCAAAATCTGAGAAATAAAGTAGCGGTCTTGAGAACCAGAAACCAATAAATTATTAAATTTACCTCACTCTCTAATATTAAACAATTATTTCACCCTCTTTAAATATGACGTAGAAACAAGATTTATATGTGTGTATATAAATCTTGTTTCGATATTATCTGTATTTAGACTATACAGATAATATCGAGCGTATAACAAAAATCGACGACGAACTTGGCATTGGAAATCTAAAGTCATGTCTGAACTAAAATCACACACGCACGCTAAAGTACTGATTGTCATGTTGACAAGTCAGTTGTCACTGTTTAACCGCAACCAGCATTTCACGCGTGTGATCTTAGTACAGACATGACTCGAGACTTCCAACGCCAACTTCGTCGTTGATTTTTGTTATACGCTCGATACAAGACAATATAAAATAAATAATTACAATACATGTAGGTGTTAGTCTGTCTGAGCAAACGATCAGATTTCGTTCTGCCCTAAACAAGATATTTCTTATGTTATGATTATATGATATGTTAGAAAGTTCTCATTTGACCTAAACATATTGGGAAAGCGATTGATTAGCTGTTTATAAAAAAATGCGAGTATTAATTCACTTGATCACAGGTATTTAAAATTAATGAAATAAAAAGGATTTGAAAAGTATTAATAAATAATTCCCTCTTTAGCAAATGTGACATTTTGACTTACGTTACGTAAGTACTTTATAATAACTGTGACCAAATGAATAAATACTCTATTCTATTGACATTAATAGCCAGCCAGGCTTTTATTCAAATCTCAATAGAGAATATTTTTTGTTTGAATTTCGATTAAAAGCGCGCAGTTTTTTATTTACATCCGAAATCTCAGCCGGGACGGTACGCTTAATTTATTTAATTTAATTAGATTATTTTAATTTAATTAATTTAGTTTATCAACATTAAATTAATTAAGGCATAGCTGTACTGACGAGAGATGAATCCCGAAATAAGCGTCTGCAGATCGCCTTATATTATGTAACGTTTTTGCTCATTCCATTATTCTCGAATCAAAAATGGTTGCTTTATACAATACGTTATTGATATGCAACAGTAAGTGTTCTTTACGTAATTCAATGCCTGGCGGGGCACATGCCCGAGAAGTGGTTGTTTTAATGTACATTTGTTTTAAAGTACTTGCGTAACGTAAGTCAAAAATGTCACAGCAGCTAAAGAGTAACTAAGTTATTAATTATTTTCAAATGCATTTAATTTATTTACTACCTTTTTCAAAATATATTTAGAATAAGTTTGGGACTTAAATAAATGAAGCTAATAATATGACTAAATCTACCTTACTCATTAATATTGTTAATATTTTTTTTTTTGGTAATAATATTACCAACGATTATATTACTACATACGGGTTTAAATTAATATTATAAACATTCGATCGATAAAGGTTTTATAAGATACATATTTATTATAATATTTTTAATTAATTATTTATTAATATTTTTTAGGCAAATTTCGCTGTTATCTTGTACTTTGTTAGAGATTTAATTTATAAATACAACTTATATTAAAGTTATCAGTCATATCAATTCACAGATCGGTGTTTCTATCATTACCCTAGCAGAAAATACAATAATTCCTCTTATAAATCTCACTGCAGGAGTTCAGGAAGTTAGTCCACCCCTAATAGTCAGTTTGCGTGGACTTGAAAAGTTGTGAAGAATTCGGTTTATACGGCAGATAATAATGTTTAATGTCGCCATAAATACGCATTTATAATTAATTTATGAATTAATTTATTGAGCATTGTAACTTACAATCACTAATCCTTTCGTCCCATTAATATATAAAGTTTACGGAACGAACCGAAGGCGAGTGGAGTAAATCAATTGAGTGATTTTTAGCCATAAAACGAGTGAGATAGGATAGTTAATCAACGACTTCAACAATAATAATAATAGTAATAATATTTATTGCCCAACAGGAAACAAAGATTTCCCAATTACAAGACAATATACAAGATAACAACAATATAGCGTATTTTAACATTATAAAGAAAATAATAATAATTGATTTACATAAAGCAACTATGGATTTTAGTGATTCAAAAAAGATATCACAAGTTGGAGGAAGTTGATTAAAGTTATTACAAATTATGCTGATGGGTGATTTAGCGCCAAAATTTAATCTATTATGATTGATATTAAATGTAATCTTATATCTTCTGTTGAAAGTAGGAATATGCAAACCAATTAGTTGTAAAATATCGGGGCTGTCGATATGATTATTGAATAGTTTATGTATAAATGAGATACTAGACTTGTAGCGACGGCACTCAAGAGATTTGACATTAAATTTGTCAAGCAAACGAGAATGATCATATCCTCTATCAGGATAATGCCCCTCAGTATTCAGGTATAGAAATTTAAGAAATCTTCGTTGCACACTTTCCACAAGATTAATATGAAGTTGAGATTGTGGATACCAAATTAATGAAGCATATTCCAACTTTGAACATACATTAACATTGAATTTAGATTCGGATTCCGCAAGCTCGCAGAATTACGATGGATAAATCATAATGCTTTAAAGGAACTTTTAACAAGAGATTGAACGTGAGAATTAAATGTAAATTTATCATCAAACCAAACACCAAGATCTTTGAAGACATTGACTTGCTCAATAGAATTTTTACTCACTACATAGTTAAATGTAATTGGTTTGGATTTTTTGGTAAAGGAGATAAATTTACACTTATTGCTTTTTAGATTAAGTTTATTTGTACTGCACCAATTCGAAATAATATTAAGTTGATTTTGTAAACTTATGCAATCAACTATATTCGTAATTGTTGAAAAAATCTTTAGATCATCAGCATATAAAAGGTATTTGCACTCTAGTAGATTGGAAAGATCGTTAATGAAAATATTGAATATTAATGGGCCCAGTATGGAGCCTTGAGGGAACCCAGAAAATAAGAATTAGACTTAAAATCAGTACATATGATTCACGATATGAAAGATAAAATAAAATGAATGAAGTGAAATGATCACAAAAACCAAAGTAATTAAGTTTTTCAAGTAACAATGTATTTATTTAAAGTATTTGTTTTAAAGTACTTACGTAACGTATGTCAAAAAAGGAAATAATTTAATAACTATTTTCAAATTCTTTCTATTTAATTTATTTTACAATTAAGCTAATATTTTCTCCTAAATCTGTTAAGCATCTGTGGTCTTCTCGCCTGTCTTTGTCCAGTCTATGTCTGGATGATTTAGAGAGATGAACTGATATTGGGGTTTTATGTTTTGGGAGGATAATTGTATGTTTAATAAAGTTTGAGATGAATGGATTAATAGCATATTTTAGAGATAGGATTTCAAGGCTTGTTGAAATTTTACAAATGTCAAACGCTTTTCATATGTCAGTATATATTACATCAATTTGCCCGGATGAATCTAATGATCTAGCAATATCATGTGTAATAATGGTGACGTTAGTTACCGTAGAACGTCTTGGAATGAAACCTTGTTAATAATGGAATAAATATGGAGAAGTAATAATAATAAGTACATTAAAAATTATCGTGTATTTTATAGTTTAAATTGTGGTGGTGAAGGTTTATACTTTTATGATAGTTCAGTTAAATATGGTAGTAGCACAGCTTTTTTTAAAAAAAAGTTATATAATTAGATATTCTTCCATATTCTAAATGAGTTTCATATTGCACTTTTTTAAAATTTGATTTTATTATTATTGTAAGTATAATTGGTATACAGGGTGTCCGTTTTTCATGGAAACGTATGGGGATCTCGTTTATTTGAAGAGTTAGAAAGTTGTTTAAATTGGGGCAAATATATAAAATTTTGAGCCTAACAAATTTAACATATCATAATTTGTTTTCAAGATATTGCCAAAAAACCATTTTTTTCTCAAATTTCATTTTTATTTTTTAACATACATAACATTACATTTGTAATATTCACCGCCCCAAATACGATTGCGCACCTTTATTCTTTCGAATGAGTACACCAAACTTTTCAAGTATCCCGAAAAATAAAAGTCAAGGGGATTTAGGTCAGGAGGTCAGGCAACCTATGAGGCCAAGTGGTTATACCTCCACGACCTATCCATTTTCCCAGAAATAAATTATTAAGATAATTTCTTAATTTTTAATTCTACCGCACCATCGTGATGGAACAACATTCGTAGTCGAACGCCAAGATTAACTTCCTCCAGTAATTCTGGCAAATTATCTTGCAAAACTTCTAAATTCAATTAGTAATCCATTCACAATTCCAGCCGATATAATCACTAAAAATCGCTGCTGAAAGTTGGTTCGACGAATGGCGTGTGGCTTTTCCATTGCAAAAAATGCGTATTATGAAAATTGTGCATATAGTTACGTGTAAAAATTTCCTCATCAGTAACTAAAATATTTTGAGTAAGGTACAGTTAATAATAGAAAAGAGTATTAATTTATTCACAGTTGTATGAAATAAATATGAATAAATAATTAAAAACCAACCAATAAAACACAGATTAGATTGAATAATCTTTGTTTTATTAGTTTAGTTGTATGAAATAAATATGAATAAATTATTAAAAATTAACCAATAAAACACAGATTATTCAATCTAATCTGTGTTTTATTAGTTGATTTTAAATATTTTATTCATATTTATTTCATACAATATTAACTACCAATGTCTAAATATTAAAACCATTAATTTATTCACAGTTATTTACCTTAAATTAAATAAAAAATATTTCCTCCTTAGCTACTGCGACTATTTTTTAAATTACGTTACTTATGTATTTTAAAAAGGCAGAGCTTTATTGATGAGGGATATATCCAGAAACGCGTGCCTGCAGATATGTAACGCTTCTTGTTCTTTCTATTAGACATTCTCGAATCAAAAATTGTTGCATTATGCAATACGTTATTGCTAGGATTAGTTGTTTTAATGTATAATTGTTTTAAAGTACTTACGTAACGTATGTCAAAGAAGGAAATAATTTAATAATTATTTTTAAATTCTTTCTATTTAATTTATTTTACATTTAAGCTAATAATTTCTCCTAAATCTGTTAAGCACATGTGGTCTTCTCGCCTGTCTTTGTCCAGTCTATGTCTGGATTATTTAGAGAGAGATGAACTGATATTGGGGTTTTATGTCTTGGGAGGATAATTGGATGTTAAATAATGTTTGAGATGATTGGATTAGTAGCATATTTTAGGGATAGGATTTCAAGGCTTGTTGAAATTTTACAAATGTCATTCAGGAAAGAGTTGGAAGAATTATATAATAGAATCTTCAGGAGTATAATCTTAATAAGGGCTGTTACTTGTGCTACTTTAACACTCCTGAGTAAAGATTATGGTCTAAGATCTCTGCATGATAGAGGATTCAGTAAATCTGTACTGCGGTTATTGTACTCATACTTTCGTTTTCATAAGTGAGTGCTCTGAAATGCTGAGCCCTACTCTTTATGTTCGCTTTGTGATGTCGGGAATGTCAATGAAGGTAAGTTTAAGGTCAAATATTATACCTAAATATTGGTATTCAGAGGATGAAAATATTGGACAGTTGTTGAATTTGTTAGGCGGTGGATGGATTTATTGATAGCATTTAATAAATCAGTAAATTTTAATTTAATAAAAAATGTTTGAAACAAAAGATTCATCGATAGAAACAAGCTTACTTTTAAATAAATCTTGAATGTACAGGATGTTCAATTTACTTGGATAATTAGATAAACTTGCGATTTTCAAATGGATCATTTTAACATGTTTGTACTCTAAGATTAATTTTAAGAATTATATAGAATACATTTCATAATATTATATTGTAAACGCATAAGATTATATTTGTTTTAATTATTTACTTTTATATTGTTTAAATATTTTGTTATTCGTTTTTGATTTTGTTCATTTTTAGCTTGAAATAAATCTATATATATATGCCGACGATCGATATATTGATTATAATATTGTTCTGCAGCATCCGCAGCGTTTTTATTACACTGAATGTAACAAACAAGCATATCACGCTTTTCTTCGTTGGAAATCGGATTAAAGGGAAAAAATAGCCCTTTTAATAAAGTCATAGCCAACTATTGTTTCCATTTAAAAAAAGGTAAGTTTGTGTCATATCTCCCAAAATATGGGCGACATTTTTTCTGATTTTTTGTTATTAATCTGTTGATTGATTGATTTGATTTTAAAAAATTGACACATTTTACTTTTTTCAAAATATCTAGTTACCCTTGACTTTTTCAAATATTTTGAAAGTGTCATTTTATTCGTCTTATAAAACTACACTTCTTTCCCCATTTAACCGTTTCTTTATCTCTTATAGTTTCCGAGATCCTCATAGAGAACATCGAAAAAAAAAAACTAACCCTGTATATACAAACACCTTTATTGCCAAAGAATACATACATATTTAATTTAATATACAGTACATGAAACAATTTAAAACAAATATATATTCTTAGAGAAACGGCTATCGGCCGGAAGTCGTTCGGCTATTTATTTATAAATGGAACACAGTTTTTGAATTTGTGTAACTTAAACCTAAAAAATATGGATTTTATAAAAAAACATTTCTAATAAAAATTCTCAGAATTCAAAAATCTAAATGGAAAAAGTTTATCAAAGTTTTCATTTTAAATAGACAAGGCATTCAGTTTAAAATAAAAAATTGGTAAATATTCAAATTTTACGATTTCCAGAAGATATCTTTTTATTTGTCGAAAAATACATTATTTTATTCCCATAGACGCTTCCCAACAATTTGTTGCTAAATTTAGGTTCCATATTTAATTCGTAAAATTAAATAAAATAATTAATAATATATTTTATGACATAAAAATTATACATTTTATAAAAACATATTTATACAAAATATATATTTTTTGGGGCTGCGGAAAGGAAAAATCCATTTCGGACGTTGCGTCGGACTCTTCCCAGATTAATTTTAGAATTAAAAAAATTAAACATACATAGGGTTTCATTTTAAAAATGCTAGTTTTCCCAATTATTTGAGTAAATGGAACAAGATTTATTTAATTAATAGCTTGTTTACATCCAAGAAAATTTTTTTTTTAAATATTTTTCATAATGTTGATATTTACGGAGTTACATATTATATTTCATACATAATGGGCACTCCGTATATTTTTAATTGTCAATTAATTACTATTAATTTATTGAATAGTATTTTTATGCAATGTTGTGTCGATTAAAATTAAATTTAAAAAAAAAATATGCTCTTTCTTAATTTAAAATTCAAATAGAACGATGTATTATTTAAAACAAGAAAATGCTAGAATTTCGGTAATTAAACTCGCTCGCCCAATTTCTCCAAGTTGCTGCCTGTTAAATGAGCCACGTCGGGCTAATTGTTATTGCGATCCGTTAATAAAACAAACGTTTCGAGATTTTTCGGATTGTCGAGGCTCGTTAGTCTCGGGCAGCGAGAAGAAGAAAAAAGAAATCAACAACAATGGGCTTCCGATTGAGGCAGGTGGTATTGATCTTTTCGAGAGGGCAGGAGCGGCGGAATTAGGAAATTGGATCGGCCATTGCGAGAAATTCGTTTCGTTTTCGACGCGCCGAGTTCATTTCCGTTGTTTCTCTTTACCCTCTTCCTCCTTTTCGAAATTGGCCGTTCGTGTTTCTCGGCAAATCAATTTTCGGATAATTAAATCTTGTTTGTTGATGCCGGTGTATTTTTAGTGCGCAAACGATTGGGATCTGTACAAATTTCCTTGGTTTAATTGCAAATTGGGGAAATTTGTAAAGATTTTAATCCCTTTTTTATAATTATATCATTCACTATGTTCTCATTAATCACTTAGTGAAATATTATTAAAATACAATTTCAATTCGCAGAAAGTCCTCTCGTCGGTAGACAGTTCAGGCCTGATATTTACTGTATGATATTTTATAATAGTTTTGTTTTGTATTGTATTGTATGTAAATTGTAAGCATTAGTCCTGAATAAAGATTTATATATATAAAATTTTAAATTAAAACACTTGATTTGTTTCACTAATGTTTTACTTTATTCCAACTAGTTTCGGTTTCTAGCCATTATCAAGGATCCTTGATGATGTAAAAAGGTAAACAATTAGTGAAACAAACCAAGTGTTTGTATTTAATGTTTTATAAATATATTATTTATTTTATATAAATATGAATAATAATAATAATAATAACAAATAACATCTTTATTTATATACAACGTTGCAATATTTACGACTATACATACATTTACAATGATTAATTTAAATTTGCATATAAATTGCTTATCGAATCCAACCACCCGCGATCTTCTACACACTTTATATATCCCACGTACCCCAAACACAAGACATCCGTAAAAATCCCTCCACAACAATATTTCAATTCATTACATCCTTTCAAGCCATAGACAGTTAAATTGACCCTGATCGATTCAATACAGTTTAACAATGACGATCAACCACAAAAATAAATTGCAAAAGAAGATAAAGAGAATTAATTATAAAACAGGCAGAAAGACCTATGGTCAATGGCCGATTGAGAAGAAGCCTTTACATTTTCAAAATATTTTATATTGTTATTAGTATTATTTTAAACTCAAAAAACTTGTCAATAAATATGTGTAACTTGGTTATCGACCGAAGGTCTTTCCTCCTAATATAAATAATATTATTAATAAAAACAGAGATTATAATGAAAAATCTAATCTAGTCGAGAATATAAAGTTATTCATTTTAATCTGTGTTTTTATTAATTTTATTGGTAGATTCCAATAATGATTTATTCATATTTATTATTAAAAAAGAATAATTGATAAAAAAATGGTCAGATTGAAATTTGTTTTGATATTGAAATAACAAACGGGCGATTCGAACATTTCCATTTTATTGTATCGGCGTGAGAAAACGATTGCGGCGACCATAAAATACTTTATACCTATATAAAAATTATTAGCTCCTCAGCGTCCGGGCGACGTAAAAGTGTCTTTTAATGTTCGGAATGATGGATGCGAGATAATAGAGACAACAGGGAGATCCGCCGAGGAAAAGAAACGCGATACCCCGGGATACCCCAAGGATCCACGATCGCGAGAAATCTCCCAGGGAATCTCCGAAATACGCCGTCGCACAGAGAGAGACGGAGAACAAAGGGGGCGGCATACCTTTTTGAAGCAGCGTGGCATGTTTTGACTGCACCTCACCTGTATATATCGTGTATCATGTAAATACCTGCATTAAAGCGTCAAGATGGCAGGGGCAGAGCGAGTTTGGGCTTTAGCGTGGTCCGTTTTAAGGCCGACGACGACGGGTTTTTTCCTCTCTTCCTCTCTCTCTTTTTTTAATAAGGGGACGTCCCGCGGCGTCGAGTTGTGTGGCATTCTGTATCTCTTCGGGATCAACACTGTCAGCACGGGAATAAATGTCTTTTCTGGAGATGCTTTGTGTGTACCTTTTTGGCCTTTGGCGCGTTCTCGATGCGCCGACCTATAACTTTCCACCAAAAAAGAAACGATTAAATTCTATGCTAATTGATGAGGCGAGGTCAAGATGTTTAATAGCCTCCAATATATAAATGATCCTCCCTTTTTAAAAATAGTTTATCATTTTTGTTAAGAAAACCCTGTAAAACGTATCCATCACAATTACCTTTCTGTTTTAATTAATATGGCCATTATCCACGTAAATCTTGCTTGAACAAGTTCAAATCAAGAGGAATAATTCACTATTGATTTAAACTTGTTATTTCCATTAATGGTAGAAACTATTACTATGTAATATATGATTAAATAAACGAGGATGTGAAAAATGAAAATATTGATATATGAAAAGAGAGAGGAGAAAATTTAATTGGAAAATGTTTTCCTTATTTACAAACTGAAAAAATGTAAGCAAACCTAACTTTCTAATCATTTAAAACAATATTAAATAAATCTGTTTTCAAGAAGGAAAGAAAGGCCGTTAGTCGATAACCGAGACAGACTAACACTAAATATTCACAATTACTTGTAAATATTTTAAAGCAAATTGTATGAATATATCTTTGAAAAAATAATGAAAATAAAACAGGAGAAAATAATCCTGAAAAATATTTTCTCTGCGTTTCTTCCAAATATATATGTCAATGTTAAATCCACACACTTTGTGTCCGAAATGTACATTTGGTAAAACAAATAAAGTGTGAAGAAAGGTTATTAGTGCTTTATTTATCAATGAAATTCTTTAACAAAGAATTTAGTAATTTTATATGTTAGTGAATTAATATTTGAAACCATCGACCTGAATGTATTAACTGGCTTATGAAGTTTTGGTAAACCATATAATTTTGGAAGCCTTTTATTATTGACTTTGATTTTGTCAATTAATTTTTTATCAATCAAATATGTTGAAATTTTCAAATAATCATTAATCCTAGCACAGTACAATTTTATTGGATTCTTCCATTATTCTAAATATGGTCCATTTTTCAACATATCTTCAATTTGTTTAAAATAGTTCGATTTGTCCAGTATCACGATGAAACACATTATTTTCTTTTAGACTTATTAATTTGGCCTTCTCCTTAATCCGCTCGTTTATCCTCTCTTTCCTTTGTAAAAATGTCTTTAAAATTTCTTTAACCTTGTTCTTAAATGTAGTCGATTCTGTACTATTTAATTTATTGGAAGCTATGTCTAAATCATTAATTATTTGTTCCATTGGGATCTTTTTGATAAAATTGTATATTTGGGACCTTTCTTTAATAAATCTATGTCCTTTGAATTGAATGTACTATTGAATTTATTGTGTACTAAAATTTGTTCTTAGTCTTCTAATTCGTTGTGATCCATTGTAATTGTTTCTTCTTTTCTTTTTATGAACAAAATTAAAGAAAATATTATGCAAAAATTTTATATAATCCATGTCTAAATTTCAAATTAAATAATATTTTTTAAAAATTCAATTTAATACCTGCACCATATTCAAACACAAAAATAAAAATGTTATTAGGTAACACCTTTTTGAAAAATAATCCATTAGAAAATTCTGGTATTTATTCAATAAAATGTAGCAATTGTACAAAATTATATGTATAGGCCAAACTACTAGAAGTGTTTTAATTAGATTTAAAAAACTTACTTAATATATTAGAAACTTTAATTCTAAAAAATCTGCTGTCGCTTTTCATTCATTAAATACGCGACATAAATTTTCGATTGAAAATGTTAACCTTCTTGAATTTTCTCGTGAATCACAATTAAACATGTTGGAGTCTATTGAAATGAAAAAAACAAAAACAAAAAAAACATTGATAATCTTTTAAATTTATATGCTAGTTGCTTAAATAATCCCCTGTTAGATCTTACTAATTCATAAATTTTAGCACGTTATTTAATTGTATTTATATTAGTTTATAGACAACATGATTTGTAAATATTTTAATATTATCACTATTGTATTGTAAATTCCATAACAACATATTATTTATTTAAATTTCACTACTGAAAATGGAAACATAGTTTCCGAAATATATTTAGTTGAATAAAAAATAACTAACTATTTTTATTTAAATATTTAAAGTATCCACAACCTACAACCAACATAAAGATTATTTAAATAAATTAAGTAAAAATTATTTGAAAATAATTAATAAATTATTTCCACATTTAGATCAACTCAAAATGCCAGACTTACGTTACGTAATTTTTTAAAACAAATGCACAATAAAATAACTACATCCCGGGCAAATACCCCGTCTGACATTGGATTGCATAATGTACACCTGCTATTGCATATCAATAAAATATTGCATAATATTCGACTGTTTACGAAATAATGCTAATTATTTTATAATTCAATGTCAACCGTTAAAAAAGTGAAAAAAAATACATAGAAACAGTAAACGGTTTTGGATTTGCTTCATTTTTATCTAAAAACGTTTCCAGGCAAATAAAATTTGTAGGTGTGCATAATTCCGTCGAGACATTTTTAGATAAAGAAAGCGTTTGGATTTACTGAAATTTCCAGAATTTCATTCACCCCCGTGACGGAATCACTTTAACCAATTTTCTCAATCGGATTCGCTCTTTTGCCGCCAGCACAGGTAGACATAAATCGACTTCCACAACACCGACACCAGCAACAACAGCTTTTTGTCTGCAAAACGTAAATATATCATTTAAGATTCTCCACGCCCGACCGACCTTCGTCTTCGCCCTCATTAAATTTTCTGCAGGGAGTATACATAAACGGCCCCCCGAATTAGTGATGGTTTCAACCTATTTTGACATTATCACGTCAAAACAAAGCGGATGATATACGGATATTGAAAAGGAACAGGTATGAAAGAAAAAAAAATGGTGGGATTTTAATAAAGTATTTAAATAACAAAGTTAAATAATTTTTTATAAGATTACAATTTAAACATGTTAGAAAATAAAGGTTTGGTAAATTTATTTTCTATTGTAGAGACGTCTAATTTATACATGTTTAAATATTATAATGAAAACACTTTTAAACTTGTTTTTATTATTACTTAGATTTGTTTATTGTGGTTATTAATTCAATATACAGGGTGTCCCCGAATGGTCTGTACAACGCTATACCACATATTCTTTGAAACAAAATAAGATGATTTAACTAAACTTATCTCTATCTAAAAGTGGTTTCTAAGCCATCTACGAGGCCTCAAAGATATTATTTTGTTTCATTATTTTTCAAATATTTTTATTTTGGACTTAGGTAAGAAAACCTAATTTGGTACATTTAATTACATTGATACCATGCACTTTTTGCGATATATTTCTTTATCCTACGTTTAAAGTAAGTGGTCAAACTAGGACCATCGACTTCTTAAGATACCTAAATCTTTTTATTCAACTGGTCAAATCATAAGGAATAATTTTTTTCTGCAAGATCATTCAATTTTACGTATTTTTTGTCTCTTCTAAAATTTTGCTATTTTCCCTACAAAAAAAATATTTTTATTTGTCAAAAAAAGTAATAAAATTATGAACATATATATTTTGCTTCTCAAAACAATTAACGATAAATAAATAGAGATAGGTACCTAACAATAAACACAAATTTATTAGTTTCACAACAAATGTTCAAACTGATTGCCATATTCAGCAATACAATTTTTTTTAGAATTGTATTTCTTTGTTGTTTTGACAAATAAAAATATTTTTTTGTGGGGAAAATAGCAACATTTTATAAGAGACAAAAAATACGTAAAATTGAATGATCTTGCAGAAAATTAAATGTGCCAAATTAGGTTTTCTTACCTAAGTCCAAAATAAAAATATTTGAAAAATAATGAAAAAATATATATATATATATCTTTGAGGCCTCGCGTTGTACAGACCATTCGGGGACACCCTGTATATATATAATATATATATATATATATATATTATATATAGTTTTTTACGGTGCTTCAGCTTTCTACAATGTAATAATAAATAAACGACATAACAAAATATAAGATCTTGTAGTTTTTCTTGAAAATGATCAGAAAAGCAGGAATTTCCATAAAATTGTTTTTATATGTAACTTAATGTAAACCCGGTCTCGTTAATACGTGCTATTTATAGAATAACAAATCTGCTATAATACAATAAATATGTGACCAGGCGGAAGTACTTTGGCTGGCCAAGTTAATTAAGGCAAAAGAAAAACATTTGAAATTTCAAATAAATTCTATACAACGACATGTTTGTCGAACTTGTCCAAGAAAAGAATACATACAGTTAATAAAATGATGCGTACATTAATACGATATATAAATAGGTACATTGAAAATAATAATTCTTTGACTAGAGTTAAAAAAAAATAATTAATAATAATAATAGTAAAGAAGGAATTGTAATAAATTACCCTATATTTCCCCTACTACATATAAAACTACAGCACAAAATTGATACATTTAAAACCTATGCAAAAGCAATACAAATAAATAAAAATATCAATTTAAAAGAAACATAATGATAATACAATAATAGTTATGTAAATTGTTGATTTATCTTTTTACCTTTAGTTAAGTAATGACCTGTATACATTGTTGAAGTAATTAGATTTTTTATTATGACTATAAAAAAATAAGATGTACAAATAGGTTTCAGTTTATTTTGTTGAGTAGTTTTTTTTTAACAAAACATGGTTTACAATTAAAAAAAGCAAACAACAAATCTCATATAACAAACAGTATAAACACAAGATGATTTATAAACCCTCCCCCAGAACAAATAAACAGCCATTCCATCCTATCATACACGAATGCGAGCAGAATAAATTAGTATCTAACGAACCCTATTATCATCATATTTTCGGTCCCACACACAAACCCTCCGACATCGTAAAATTATTATCTTGCCCACCCCGATGATGTGGTATGTACGCTGCCCGAGCGAGAGAGAAAAAAATAAATAACCGCAATTTAAACTGAAGTAGCTATTAAAGGGCACGTCATATTTCAATTTAATTCCATTTTGTTCGGGCCACAGCTCAAAGCTCCCCCCAGCCTCGTCCCGAATGAATATAATTAATCCGAATTAAAATGCATGAGCTGCACCCCGAATTCTCCATCACTAATTATTAACAACAAGAAACTGGTCCATGAATTAGAAGCATTCTTTTCTATATTAGTGTCACATAAATTATTATTACTTTATGAAAGCACACAAAAAAGTAATTGTAACCTTGTTTGTATAGCTGTTCCATGCTAATTATTCAGGGACTGTAGATTAGGAAATGTTCACTGCTAACTGAAATATATTGAAACTATTATACAAGGTGTACAGAAAATGAGTGAAAACCTTCAGGTAACTCAATTCATTAATTAATTTTTAATAGAAAATCCAAATAAAAAAATGTTGTATGGTTCTTCTTTGAGTATTGTTTTTTTAAACATTTTGTAAAAAATCAATAGCATTAACAATCAATTAGACACGTGTATAATTCCATTGATGTAAATGAATAATAAATCAGATATTTTTACAATTTTATAACTTCATCAGAAGCATTCTTTTAATGAAAATAGATCTGGCAACGACGCACGCTCGTTTTGCAAATTTGATAATGTTGACGTTTATTTGATTGATTTGACATTAGTTTATTCGAAAAAAGTTTACGTAAATCTACAATTATTTAAGTGACTTTTCAACGCGTTTTTTGTACGATGTATTCGTTTAACGAAAATGCTGATATGTACATGGTATTTGGATTTTGCAACGGAAATGCAAACATGGCAAGAGAAGAATATCGAACACGATATCCAAATCGACAACACCCATGTAGTAATACATTCCACAAATTGGACCAGAGACTTCGTGAATCTGGTAATTTTGTTATTGTTACGTGAACAGAGATAGACCTAGGGAGCGTTGTACAGTTCAGTTGGAGGAACAAATTCTAGATGCTGTTCATGAAGATCGTACTTCCAGTACGAGACAAATAGCCAGGCAATTAAATGTTCCCAGCCAAACAACAGTGTATAAAGTGCTAACACAAAATCTGTTAAGGCCTTTTCATATCCGAAAAGTACAACCATTGTATGAAAATGACAATGTGCATAGAAAAGCGTTTTGTAACACACTTTTAAACAAAATTCAAGAAGAACCTAACTTATTATTTCGAATTCTTTGGAGCGATGAGTGTACATTTACGCGGGAGGGAGTATTTAATAGCCATAATTTTCATTTTTGGGCAGACAAAAATCAGCGGATGGTCAGAGAATTTGGGCATCAAAGAAAATTTTCGGTAAATGTTTGGCTTGGTATTTTAAATTTACGTGCTATTGGACTAATTTTTCTTCCAAATAGATTAAATGCATTGGAATATGTAAAAGTTTTAGAAGAAATTCTCGAAAATGTTCCATTAAATGTATTGAACAATATGCTATACATACATGATGGAGCACCTGCTCACAGTGCACGAATTTCTAAAGAGTGGCTGGATGAACATTTTCCCGAAAGATGGATTGGACGTAATGGACCAATACTATGGCCAGCAAGATCACCGGATATGAATCCACTCGATTTTTGTATTTGGGGCTTTTAAAAGAAAAGGTGTATGCAACACCTCCAGCGGATGATTTAAAAGTTATAAACAGGATAAATGCTGCAGTTGAATTAATTACAGAAGATATGTTGCTGCGGGTAATAAATTCTATTCCTCGGAGGCTCCAGATTTGTTTAGAAACTGATGGATATCAGTTTGAACAGTTTCTATAATTTTGATCTTAAACTCCAAATTTGACATATGAAATGTATGATTATTTTTAATAACACTTGTTTGATCCAGAGACTTATTTTCGTTAATATTTTTATCTAAAAATTAGTCAAAGAGTCACGCTACCTAAAGCTTTTCACTCATTTTCTGTACACCTTGAATACACATATTTCATACTTTCTCTATAAATATAAAGGCTGAAAGGTGTTTATAAACTTAGTTTATTATTTATAAAACTAAACTTAATGTCGTAATTAACTAAATTGAAAAAAATATATATA
Organism: Philonthus spinipes; assembly: GCA_963082785.1. Lineage (NCBI taxonomy): Eukaryota > Metazoa > Arthropoda > Insecta > Coleoptera > Staphylinidae > Philonthus > Philonthus spinipes. The sequence goes on along the minus strand of OY720303.1, from coordinate 10,320,126 downwards.
TAACTTATATCTTATACGTTTTCTCATTGATTTATACGAACATTTTAGAAATAATGAAAAAGAAAAAAAAATGTAGGAATTAATATAGTAATAATCAAACAAAAAAACTATAGTCTTAATATTTCTTCGCAAGTAACTCTTCTATACGCGCATCTTCAAATATTTTATATTTGTTGTCTTTTCCATAAAATGTATTCTTTCCATATATGGAGCCATTAAGCGTTGTTGTTTTTAAGTCTATCCCATACCATTGTTAATAGCTTATATCTTGAACAACATTAAGTCCTCGGTTATGAGAGTTCCATTTTTTTTAGTAGAAAACGATTCTTTAATAATAAGTTCACTGATTCACGACGACTAACGCTGACTATTATAGTACGCGATCTTTGGTTCTTATTGTATGGGTAATTTATATTTAAATAAATTATCTAATTTCATTGTTAAATTTTCATTAGGGTCCTCAGAGAGACCTATTATTCTTATATTATTATTTCGAGCTGACTGCTCCAGCTGATCGACTCGTCTTTATAGTGAAACATTGTCTTTGTTTAATGCCGATGTTTTTGCCTCGAAATTATCGCTTCGTACATTGAAATTAGCACTAACCTTGCATATTTCTTTATCAATAACGCTTGATAAAAATCCATTGGACTCGAAGATTTGGGATACGGTTTCCTTGGTGATCAATTTGACGTCTATTATGTGTTTTCTTATGAATGGCATCTTGATACAATTAGTACAATCAAAAGATGTACTTACTTAGAAGTGGTGGAATAATTTTCAGTAAATAACTTAACTTATAAACAGTCAAAGAATAACTTTAATGACAGAGCACACAAATTAACGACTACTCGCACGACATGCGTTTAGTCAATAATATGAATAAATTATTAAAAATACAAACAAAGATAAAATTGAATTAGATTACATTCTAGACTCGTTTCGGGTTGATATTAATATATTGGGCCCGGCAGAACATTACAAATATCTAGGACCACCACAAAATAACTGTTTAGATCATTCGAATTTTAAGACTATTTTTAAAGAAAAACTAAAAGAACTAAAGTACCAAAGCTACTCATTTGGGATAGTTAAGCGGTCCAATAAAGATTTGGAAGAACGAGATCGTATGATGCGAAGACCACAAAAGACTTTGAGATGTGACTACTCTAAATCTGCAACAGAACGATTATACTTATCTAGAAATGGAGGTGGACGCGCCTTAACCAACATAGTTTGGCTATGCAAAAAATATAATCTAACATGAAGGAATACTTTCATGAATCCTAGTGTGAACTAATTAGGCATGTTAGAAAATTAGATAAAAACTACACACCCTTGCAACTGAATAAAGACAATATTCTAAGCACAACTAAACACCAAGTAGAAAAGGTTAGCTGGAAATCTAAGATCCTACATGGATCCCAACACCTCTATCCTGAAACCGAAGGATTCGTTATGGGTATTCAAGATAATGTGATACGCATCAGAAATTACGAAAAACACATACTGAACTTAAATGTTGTGGATAGGCGCAGAAAGTAGGGGAAACCATAGACTATGATATTGTCGGATGTCCAGGACTTGCAGACAATGTCTATCAATCCAGACACAATCAGGTAGCAAAAATTATTCATCAGCAATTTGCATTAAAGCATAGACTCATAAGTAATCAACTACCTTATTACAAATACTTACCTAAAGCTATACTTGATATGAAAAAATACACATTGTAATAGGACAGACCAATACTCACCGACAAAAATTTTAATTACAACAGAATAGATATTGATAAAATAAATAATACTGGTCTTATTATAGATATAGCTGTACCTCTTACACACAATATTGAAAGAACAAAAAGGAAAAAAAAAAAAATAAGTACGGAAACCTGGTAACAGAAGTGCAGCGTATCTACAAACTAGAAATAATCAAATTTGTACCAATGTACCAATTGTTATATCAGAGACAGGAGTAGTGAGCTTTCTGCAAGACCTGAAATCGATAGAACTATATTAAAATCTTTTAACACTAATCCAAAAAGCAACCATTCTACAAATCTGAAACATAGTCAAGAAATGTTTAAACTGTATTGATAGAAATTATTTTTTTTTCCACAGGCAGTGTAACATCAGCTTGAGCAGAGATATTTTAAATTTGAATAATAATAATGAAAGGCTGAAAGACCTTTGGTCTATAGCCAATTTGTGAATTGTAGATTATGTATTATATTATACAATTAATATGTATATACTTTGCTGTAAATTCATAAATAAAGATATTTGTAAATATACAGGATGTCTCAGCGTGCGCGCCGAGTGGTTTTACGGCTAAATGTTTTTTTTTTTTTCAAAATCGGCTTACGCAGGCATTTGTAGGTCTATTAGGTCCATATTTTAAGATTATTTTCAAATATACAGGGTGTTTCATAAAAGCATGGCATATCATAGTTATTTTTTTTCTAATGGAATATCCCATATTTTATATTTTGTCAGATTATAACTAAGGTTAACTTTCATAATATATTCATATGCCTAAACGTAATAATTTTTGAAATATTTAAATAGTTTTGGAAAAATTGACGTTTCGAAAAAAATCATAACTATCAAATTTGTGAATGAAAACAAATGAAATTTTGTATTAGTGTATTAGACTAATGGGTGAATATTTTAGACTATTTACAGGAATTTAAAATCTAAAGATGTTATAATTGAATGTATCTCCAGGAAAACATTCAAGGCCATTTTCGTGCTTATTTTAAATGACATTCCCTATATTAAAAGGCCCATTATGTAGGAAATGTTATTGTCTTTTAAAAAGTATAAAGGTATTCCACACCTAAACCTAATAGTTTTCAAGATATATCCATTTGTTATTAATTAAACTGCTAATGCTGATATATTGGAAATACTAATCATAATTGAATTTTGTTTTATGGAATAAAATTGAATTTATCAGTCCCTTGATTCCAAAATATTTAAAATTTAAGGTATAATAATATATTTTTGGTTAACACGACAAACTTGGGAAAATTAATAAATATGTCGAAGAAAAAAGGATGAGATGGTGGGGATATATACAGAGAAAGAACAGAACAGTTCCTGTATAAAATATTTTTGAAGCAAAGACCACTGCAAACAGAGGAAGAGAAAGACCATTGTAAAACAGGGAAGATAACAACACGAAGGCACTACAAGAAAGAGGATAGGACATACGCGTTGCAGAAAAGATGGCTAAGGATAAAAGCAAATGGAAAACATGTATCAAGATAGAATAATCAAAAAATCACAATCCCAGCATCTAACCGTAAAAGGGGAAATCGAATATATGTATATATATATAAAATAACAATGATATAAAATTAAAAAACTTGGTTTTTTATGTTTTACAGATAAAAAAAAGTGTTTTAATTTTATATCATTATTAATTAAAAATGTTTCACCACGGGCTAAGTGAGGAATTTATTCAGAATATAAAAAATATATCAGAAAGTAGTGTTTATAAATCACAATATGATGAATGTGATGCACATACATAGGATAAATCGGGAGGGTCTTTCGATGTCAGAATAAAAGAACATAAAAATTAAAATCATCTAGTTTCTTAAACAAATCACCAATCAATTTTCTTCAAACAATATAAAAATTTGAAATACAGGTAATAATGAATTAGCATTAATTAACAGCGAAGGTTTAGAAATCACAACGGCTATAAAAAACTTGCAAAAATGTAGTGAATGATAATGAAGGTGTTTGGGGTTCTACGATATTCTTTTTGTCCAATAAATACAATGTTAGTTAAATTTACTGGAGCACCTACATTCTTTAACCGTATAAATATGAAAATCAGTTTTAAACATATACTCTTAGATATGAACAAGCTATTATACAAATTTGTCTTTTAATTTTCAATTTATTAACAAAATTATAAAAACGAGACAGAAAGACCTATGGCCGATAGCCGATTGACAAGAAACTTTTATATTTTCAAAATATTTTATATTGTTATTAGTATTATTGTAAACCCAAAAAACTTGCCAATAAAGATGTAAAAATTTAACACCCTGTATATTATTTACATTAAAATAGTTATCCTTTCTTATTTATTTATGCTTAAATAATTAAAATCTTCACAACCAACATAAAGAAGATTACCCTGTATATTTTCATAATTTTGAATTAATTCTAATGTCCATTTTAAGAACGTTTTGCAAGAATCATATTTTTCTACAATATGCATTATTTTGAAGTTGTAAGCAGTTCATATATGCATAAAATTAGATTTGATTTAAAATTTAATTTAGTTCTGTTTAATCGTTTTGTAATTAACTTTTGATTTTGTTATTTTGTTCATGTTTTGGCAGTTTAGTTAAAATAAATCTATTAGCGTGTAAATAAGAAAATATTGTTAAATTCAGGAAATTGTATAACTTAAAAATTATCCATCCAACAATAATAATATTCCTCCAAAGAGTTCTTAGATTTAACATTATAATTCAAAAATATGATAAAATAGAGGATGTTTTCTTTTATATATGATAAAATACAGGGTGTTTCAAAATGAGGAAGTTTTCAATTTTTTCGTTGCAAATTTAACACACTGTACATTCAAATTTGCAGAACTCCACAAGATACCTTTTATTTTCGAAAAAAAAAAAAACCTTAATTTGTTCCTAAAGATACTGATATACAAGATATTGTTAAAAAATTTGTATTCGATATTTAATTCTGAAAATTAATTTAATTAAATGATTACTTATTTTATAACTTAAAAATTATATATGTTAAATAATTATCACTTGGTTTCGTATATTCGTTCGACTAGTTTCGGTTAGATACCATTATCAAGAAACTAGTCGAACAAATGTCAAATTAAGTAAAACAAAACCAAGAGATAATTATTTAACATCTTTGATTAATCATAATATTTTACCAAGTGATAAATGAAAAAATAGTAACAGAAATATTATATATGTTTTTAAAACTATATTCTTAAAAAAATATTATTAAATTTAATATTGCAATTCAAAAAATGTAAAAAATTTAATAACGCAGTTATCTGAGTAAATTGAACACTGTATTTTCAAAATATATTTAAATAACTTGTTGATATACAAGAAACTTTTATTTGAAACATTTTGTTAAGTTTTTATTATATATTTTTTTATTTCTGAGTTCCAGTAATTTTGTCTAACACTGTATATGCAGTTGAAGTATCGTAAAATCATTTAATAAATGAGATATATAACACTTGTAAAAACCACCTATAAATTATATATAAAATATCAAAATGAGAATAGCAAGAAGAGGAAACTAATTGAAGATAAAATAGAAATAAGTGAAAGTAAATTAATCCAATTCGAATTATGTATTTTGTATAATTATTCCCTTGAATTTTCTAAAGTTGCCGAATCGAAAAATTAGATCTTTCATTAAATTTCAATTAACGCTAAGTTATTTACAATTCCGCTTCACGGGCCTCTTAAAAACACACACCATTAAATATAATTACAAACTAGAACAATGATTGGTGTAACGTAAAAAATATCGTTAATTATATTGACCATAGTTAAAAAGACATTAACGTTTAATAATTTCAGATTTGTGTAATTACGTACCGAATTCAATTTCCGTTCCATTGCCCATTTCCCTCATTAAACAATTTTTGGTAGCATCAAGATAAATAGGAAGTGAGAAAAAATGTTTCTCTAAATGTTGAAATACAAAGTATAATACTCTTCAACCGGCGTGATTTGTTGATTAATGTTGTTAAATAATCTAAATAAAATAAATTAAATAAAAATGATTTGAAAATAATTAATAAATTATTTCCACATTTAGCTCTGTAAATTTTGACTTACGTAACGAAAGTACGTTAATCAAATGCTCATTAAAACAACTACTTCCCGCGCAAATATCCACGCCGGACATTGAATTACATAATGTACACTTGCTGTTGCACATCAATAAAATATTGCATAATGCAACAAATTTTGATCCGAGAAGAATTTAATGCAGAAACAAACAAAAGGAACGTTACTTAATATAAGGCCATCTGCAGACACGTATTTCGGGATCTGTCCCTCGTCAGTACAGCTATGCCTTACATAATTTAAAGATGTTAAAATAAATCAATTAAATTAATTCAACTATACTCAGTGAAATTAAATCAATTATATTAAATCAAATTAAACTAAATCGATTTAAATTAACTTAAACCAAATTAATTCAATCTAAATCAAAATCGAATAAAATTCGACGAAGAGAATTGAATCAAGTTAATTAAAAATATATGAAATGAAAAGTATGTGATTTGTTTTAAAGTACTTACGTAATGTAAGCCAAAATGTCAAGTAACTAAGGAAGGAATAATTTATTAAATATTTTCGAATTCTTTTTATTTAATTTAAAATTTCTTCAGAAACATTTTTTTTTAAATTAAAAATCGATCTTTCAATTAATTATTTTCATGTATAGCCCTTTGATGTACAATTACACTTACTAGATTTATTTTTATTGGTATATTTGAACCACCATTTTCAAATTTACATTCCTTTAAATTGGTCAGTTGAGCTGTCCTTTAATTTTTGTCATCTTATACGTAGTAAGTAGAATTTAAGTTTAAAATGGCATTTGTTGTCAATTAGTTAAAGTTATTTAATACAAAATTATCAATGTTACAAAAAATTAAATAACTTGAAAATTATTATAATTGGAGAAAGAAAACATACAATGTCAACGGGAATAGAAAAAATAAACAAATGAATTTTATGCAATTTTTACTGCTTATCAAAATAATCGCCTTTTAAATCTATATACTTTTGAATATGATTGAACCACCCTTCAAAGTATTTTGACCAGTCAGAAGATGGTTGCTCTAAAACAAGCATTTTGAAGGGCTCAACCGCTTCTTCGGGCGATGAAAATCGTTGTCCACGTAGTTTATATTTAAAGATTATATTTAATTACTGGGAATAAGAAGAAGTCACTGGGTGCCAAGTCGGGGCTGTAAGGCGAATAACCCATCAATTCGATTTTTGTATGTTGTAATGTTCGTTTGTTGCATGTGATGTGTGTGAGCTTGCATTGTCATGATGCAAAATAATCCGTCGTTTTGGGTTTGTTTCTCTTAATTCACCTTAATTCACTGAATTAACGGTCTTTTGATTTTCAAAAGCCACTGTTGCAAAATGACAAGCTTTCGTGAAGAAAACGCCACCATTTGCTTCTTAACGCTTCAAAAACGAAAAACTTTTGTTGGCTTTGCTTCACATTAAAACACCCAAACTGCCGACTGTTCTTTTCTTTCTGGCTCATAAGCATAAATCCGCGACATCTCACTCGTGACAATGTTGTATACCGCTTTGCATGCACCATTGTCAACAAATGTGGAATCCAAACACGCAAATGTGCGTGCAAAATCTGATATATGATGGTCATACTAACGCTTAAACATCTCTCGATTTCCTGATATGTCACAAACGATCTTGTTCGATTAGTTTTCGCACAGCATCGATATTTTCCGACTTAACAACCGATTTTGGATGACCTTTTTTAACTTTGTCCGTGAGCGAACTACGTCCATATTTGAAATCCGAAAACCAGCGATTTACAGTGACCGTTGCTCGCCAACGGTTGAATTTAGTTAATTGATGCATTGTTCTTGAGTTAAACCTCGTCGAAAGTAGTATTATATTATAGCACAAAAATGTTCACGAGTTAATTCCACATTCGGTCAAGATGAAAATTTCAACTTAATGTAAACAACACAAATTGTGTTCCCACATCAATACGTTCTGAGTACGTATAACCTCAAAAATGTCAAAAATTACGATGGTAATGTCAAATTTCACCAGGCAATATTAGTGTTTCCAATTCTCAATACATAAATAATGGCCCTCGTATGCGGACGACTTGACAACAGTAGCCAAAGATCGGTTTGTTGAGAATACAAAGTGTTATAAGCATAGTAAACAATTGTCGATAGGAGATACCGCCCGTTATAAAAAAAAGTAAAAATAAATAAATGTTCGCATTCACAATAAGAAGAATGAAATGCTTTAAGGCATCTACACTGAGAGATACAGTAATTATTTTTGCCAAAGAAAGGAAATACGTACTTAGAAATAATATTCAACAACAAATTAAAGTGGAAAACGCACATAACAAAAAAATGTCCCAGAAAGCCACATTGCCATTATAAAGGTGTCAAAGATTATCCAAAAAGAACTAGAGGCTCTACCACAAAATGAAGTTATAGTAATATACTAGAATCAACCCAAAAATGACGCTATGGCAATATTTCAGAGTTAACCCAAAAATAACGCTATTGTCATATACTAAGATGGTCAAATCTATGTTGATGATAAGGATAGAGAAACAAGAGACGACATGGCCTTTAAATAGCATAAAAAGACTAACGTAGTTCAGTCCCGAAGAGGTCTTATATACCACCCGAATAGTAAGAGTTAATCCTAAATCTATTTCCACTTATATTTGCAAATAAGAAGTCAGCTTCTTATTTAATCGGTATCCATAAACAGACTACATTATAAAAAAATATCTAAAGAGGAAGAACTGAAAGCCAATCCTGCCAATGGATACAGAGTTCAACTTCATGCAATAATTCAATGTTCTAATATCGCAAAGCGAAGCCTGGCAAAATGTTCCTTCTTCACAGCGGACTCAAACTGATATACAGAGTGAGAAATAAGTAGAATGATTTTAAGAAAAAAATCAAAATTTAAGATTTAATAAGTGTAGCTAAAGCAGCATCAGTCTTTCAGACAGATACAATAGTAATGCATACATACCCCAGATATACAGCGATGCAAGAATTTAGCAGTTGGTTTGAAAATGTAGCTATTCTGAGAAAGCCCAACATTTTCAAGAGTCTTGGTGCTGTTTATGTACCTTTGACATCGGTAAGAAGAGTATACGCCTTCGTGGAAGAAAGTGAAAAAATGCGGAATGAGTCATTCCATTTCCCAAAAATTAAACCCATGCAGCAACGTTTACTGAGAACGGAAATGGATTTGAAAAAAATGGACTGCACCTCCCTGGCCCAAAATAAACACTGTAATTCTTGTACAATAAATATTATAGTTGTTTGAGTTTTATAAATTAAAGTTAGTTGGAAAGGTTCTTATTTGTAATAGAAAAAAAAAGATTTATTCAAAAAAAAAATGAATTGTATTTTAAAATTTTAAAATAAGTTATATAACAGCAAATATCCATGATTGGTCATTTGTTAAAGTACTTATGTAACATAAGACAAATTGTCTTGGTAGCTAAAGAAGACTTCATTTATTAATTATTTTTAAATTCCTTTTATTTAATTTGGTACTTATTTGATTCTGAAAGAAACGTGTTCTTATTTCAAATACAAACGGGCCTTAAGTAACATAAAGGTTAATTCTAAATGCGCGTGGGGCTGTGCCAATACCGTCAACGACATAAGTGAACCCAAAAAGAATCACACGAATGAGTTTCATGGCATTAAGTCCCTAATGGGTCTTAATGCCATGAAACTCATTCGTCCCTAATGGGTCTTAATGCCATGAAACGATCTTACGATCTGGTAAGATAAGACTCTTCAATGGTATTCATTCCTACGGTATCACAAAAACCGTAGTCATAAAGCTTACTAAGAGATGGATAGTGACACAAATTGTTGTGCAACAAGATATAACGAGAGCACAGGCAAACAAAACATTTCATTAAAAACACTTCCAGTAAAACTTTCGACAATCTTTATGACAGAAAATATGTGAGAGGAGTCTACTGACATGGCACAGCAGGCGTTTGTCAGGAAAAAGCAACATCTGTCTGTCAGGAAGAAGAGGAAGATCCTCACCAAATTTAGCGTCACTTCTAAGCCTTGATAAAATCCAGATTCTTAAAGTTAAGCATCGATAAACTAAACACAGTATGATATAATTAAGACTTATTGCCAACTAGGATAAGAGTTGATGAGGATAGCTGAAGAAGCGAAGTTAAAGCAGATATAACTGGAATCTACAATATATCTTTTAAGGTAATGAAAAATCTTGATGCAGTTATCAAGTTTTAACTACTTAACATTATTAATATTATTATTATTTGCATTATTTGAAAGGTACAATTGTCTACTATATTGTATTAAAAGGGTTTTTTGATCTGCACGTAAGAAAAGTGATGGGAATTGCTGTTGGAGTGGAAGCCGTTCATTTCGCCCGAACTTTCGACGACCAATGTCTGTACGTTGCTGAGCGTAATGTCTGCAGCTACGCAAGGATGGCTTATCTCAAAAAAAAAAAGAATGGAGCAATCGCAGTATTAGAAGCAGTTTGAGTTGAAGGAGAGGATACTATACAGCACTAAAAAAATGTTGCGTCGAAATGTGTGAAAGTTATTTGTTTGGTCCGCCATATCGAATTTTCCATTTTCTTTTACTTTATCACATTGTACCTCAAATCTATGTTTAAACATAGCGAAATTCGTAATTTTCTCATTTTTTATGAAATTGCAAATGTTTTTTTTTGATACGCCATATTGTATCGGCCATTTTGAATTTTTAAAAACTGAAATTCGTATTCAGCGTCCAAAATCTATTATAACATGCCATTGCTAGAAAACTTTGACATTTTTGTAGTAATATTCAATCGAAACTGTTGCCAAATCTTTAGATGCGTTTTTCTCGAAACATGATTTTTCAAAACGGTATACACTCTCATTGTCGAACGGTTCATTAAAAAACTTCTACATTTTACCAATCGATAGAAAATCTTTGTCTTGAGCAGAAAAGTTCGCCTCAAAATTTAAGATTGTGGCAAATCTTCAGTTATTTTCATTTTGTTTAGGTCCCGCTAATTTGTTGACGTTTTGGCATTGTTGTCTTTATTTGGTTACAGATTGTTCCAGAAACCCTATGATGTACACCGTGGACCAATTCCGCGCTAATATGGCCCAATTCAAATGGTTATCACGGCCGCCAATTTTTTTTGTAACACAAGATTTTGATCAATGTACATTCTGAATTCCCAGTCATTTTTGTCTATGTGCTTTTATCAGCGCAGAAAAAAATTCCAAACGTTGTTCATTTTGTGGGCCTTAATTAAAAATGTTTCTCCACGGGTTAATTGAGAAATGCCAAAAAAAAAAAATGCACAAAGTTTGGATTTTTTTTTCAGAATATACTTAACATTATATTATTGAATATTTGTGATTGTACGAAATCATTCTCGAATTGAAACAAAGTTTTAAGATAAATGGTATATATTTTCTTTTTTTAATAATGTAGAAAGAGATAGGTTTAAAAATTAAACACTTTGCTTGTATCACTCTTTTGCCTTTTGTATTAGTTAAAAATGAATCAGAAAGTAGTGACTTCCACCATCATTTACATATTTATTTTCATTCCTTCAAATTATAATTGCTTATTGTTATTTCAAGTTTAATTAATATGCGTATATTCAATTTTTACAAATAAACATTGCGTAACGAGCAAATTCGCAAACTAGATAGCACTTAATCCCGACATCTTGATCCAACGGTCTTGTTAAATTATTCATCGTGCTGGCCGTGTTAATCGGCGTAATTAAATTATTACGGATTAATTAATCGCGAACACGCGTTGGATATTTATGCGGCTCGTTACGCCGTATTGTTGCTAAATGCACGCGGTATGTAAATCGGGACGCGATGCAAAAATGCCCAAGAATCTAATTAATTAATTCGAGGGAAATTTTCACGACGACGTGAAATTGAGGCATTCCGCCCGTGAAATTTAATTAATCGCCGATTCCGAACCACCGGGGATAATTGTTTAATTAAAATAACACGGGCGTGCGTTGCGATTAATTTTCGAAAGTGTGATTGTTGACATTTTCCCTCTGAGTTTAATTAATATTAACAAAAATCGGTGATTTTCATTACATAAAATCGAAAACAAATAAATAATAAATGAACGAATTTAAATTAATAGTATTTTACAAAAGTAAATAAATTACTTATAATTAATTATTACGTTATTATTATTAGTTCGGAATGAATCCCAAAAAGAAAGGTTGCTAATATATCTAAAAAAAAAAAACATTTTTGTTTTAATCCATGGCCAATTATTCATTACATTCATTACCATATTCACAAGGTCATTATCCTGAAAACCTCTCACCTAATTAGGAAATATTTCAATCACACATCACGTTAAAATTGTAATTTTAAATGAACTTAGCACAAACTCGTTCATTAGGAATTATATCGGAGAAAACGGGAAATAAATTAAAAATAATAATAACAGCTTAATCTTACAGATACTAAATGCTACGAAAGTTCCTGTAGAAATAGGGAAATAATCCATTAAAAGTTAATGTTAATGGCGAACCTAGGTGCTAATAAGAGAGGGGAGAAAGAAATAACATCTAACTATATAAAATTTAAACGATTTTTTTTAGTGAACTTACTAATTCTTATTTTTTTATCATCGCTATCGCTTTGTCTTGTCCTGAAAAACTACTAGGTTAAAGCGTAATATTCTCCAAATAGTGGAGTGCACAAAATTACATATCTTTTTAACCTAGATGATAATACGCTCAATTAAAAAAAATATTAAAATAAAAACACTTTTAACTTTTTTGTAATCATTTTTATTTCACTGATGACTAATTTCCTCTTAATGCAGCGCGGAATTCTTCAAAATACGGTTGAAGGGAATACGCACATTTTTTATTGTCTTTGTCCCAATTTGAAAGTGGCTTTCGACAAGGACAACCCTATGCTCGGGAGTAAACATTTTTACTAATTTGGTAAATAATGTCACATGTAACGTTTTATTTGACGCTAAAGTAAAGAGAACACTTCTCGATCATATTGCACTTTGAAATATAGAATACTGTTGTTTTAAATTGATCAATGGTTACGTGAATTGTTTTGACGTGCTTTATTATTTTTTTTTATTTCTTCTCTTTTACAATACTTCGCAACAGGCATATTCCGGTTAAACTTTCACTGTACAAATTGTGGTATGCACAATTCTAACTTTGTAATCTTTATAATAAATTTAAACTTCATCTATAATTCTTGCTTATTATTTTTCTTCGCCTATATCCTTCATATTAGTTTTGGCTATTTTAAAAATAAAAATGATATTTTTTATTTTTCCTTGGTTTGTATATTAATTTTAGCCAGTTTTAACTAGTTATTTATTATATTTGTCATCATATGATATCGAAATATTTCCCATTAATTATAATATTTTTTTATAAAAAGGTTAAATCGGGTTAAATAAATAAATACTCCGACACACCTAAAAACTCCTTATAAATGTTCCCTCCCTAAATTCATTTTAGGACGATTAAATACAAAAGACAACTTTACGGGGACATTAAACAAACAGAAGTCAGTAACATTAAACGCAAATTCAAACGACTTAACAGATTAATATTACAAAACAAACAGGACCTCTGGATAAAGACACGTGGTGATATTTATTAAAAAAGACCTTTATTGGCGTATCCATTTTATATATACATATACACATATATAAAAAATTAACTCAACTTTTTTTTCTTAACTCCTTCTCCCACCCTAACTTCATCACAATTTTTACTCCAGCACCATCCTCTCGAATCCATTCTTCTACCCTTCCATTCCTCTCGTACCTCCTTATATTCCCTTCCTAAATGCGTCCACGTATCCCTTACTTCTCTACACAGCGTACACCTACCATACTCTTCTTCCATCCATACCTTTCTTCCTCTCTCCTCCGATTCACACCTTGCCCTGGCTAATGCCACTTTCTGCAGTCTAGTAAGGTCGGATCTTAATAGGTACCCTGGCCATTTCTTATATACTTGCTAGCTTCTATACATAAGATTGTACCTATTATTATTTATTATTTATCTTTCATCCACGCAGCTACATTCACACTCCTTCCTAACCATTCATTTACTAGACTTTCAGACACCCCTGCTCTTTCATACATTTTTTTCCGTTCCACTCTCCACTTACTCTCTCCTGCTCCAATACATGTTCTCCACACCTCTTTCACCAGTCTTTCATTCCCCAATCCTCTCAGCCTCATCTCATACTTGCCATTCATTCCATTGGTTCGTTTCCTGCAGCAGTATGTAACTAGGCATTGACTTCTCAACCCCCAGTACCTGCTTCAGGAACGCATATTGCTCTCGCTCAATACATTCATACATTTTCGTTCCCCACACTTCCACCCCATACATTATTATAGGCTTAACACAAGCATCCCACAAACTGCACGCCTTCTTCACATTCCCTCTGAGCCACTTACCCCATTTCTCTTTGATTACATACCAAGACTTCCTTGCCTTCATTTGCGCTAATCTGACATGTTCTCTGTATCCTCCATTCTCTCTAAACAAAAATCCTAAGTATTTAAACTCTTTCATCCGTTCTATTGCTTTTCCCTTCCACTTCAAATCATTCATTCTTCTTTCTCTCCTTCTATTCCTAAATCTCACCCACTTCGTCTTCTCAACATTCACACTTAATCCTCGCTTATCCATATACCTCTCAACTCTATTCAACATCTTATATATTTCTCCCTATTCTCTCGCCAATAGCACAACGTCATCTGCATATGCTAACATCCACACCTTCATTTCCCTATTACCACTCCGCCCGCCTGCCCGTTTCTTAGTACCTCTTCCATTCCACTGATATATAAGTTGAACAATAACGGGCTAAGCGGGCATCCCTGTCTCACTCCCATCCATATTCTGTACTCATCCGATATTCTTTTATCTAATCTTGCTATCCCCCATCTTTTCTTAAACATTCCTTTCACCCATTCCATTATTACCTCACTCACTCCTCTCCTCTCCTCTTCAGCCCTTCTATTAACCTACCTCTCGGTACCGAATCATACGCAGCTTTCAAGTCTAGAAATACCACATACATACACTTTTTCTCCTCTATCACTCTCTCTGCTATTATTGCCAGTGTAAAAAATTGATCTCTTGTACTCCTCCCTTTTCAAAATCCTTCCTGCGATTCCGGAAGTAGACCTTTATCTTCCACTTCTTTTTACAGCCTATTCTTTACAATTGTCATGGCTATTTTGTATCCGGCGCACATTAGTGTAATGCCCCGATAGTTATTTACGTCCTTCTTACTCCCGTTTTGGTGCACCGGACATACAAGTCGCACACGCCACGCCTTCGGGATACCTCTCTCTCCTCTCCATATCTGATTGAGTAGCTCTCCGCAATTTTCGTCTTCCTTCCCCTCCAATCCTTTTCCACATTTCAGCCTTTAATCCGTCTAATCTGGCCGCTTTTCCACTATTCACCTCTTTTAACCCCCTTTCCACTTCCTCCTCTGAAAAATCCTCTACTTCTCCTCTGCCTTCTCTTCTATCGAGCTGCACCTGCTTTCCACAGCTTTCAATACATTTCTTTTTCCAGTTCTGAAGAGATATCTCCATCTTTCCCCTCGTCCCTCCTCTCCTCAGAATTTTCCATAATTCATTTCGGTTTTTACAAGCCCTCATGTCCTCCACGATTTTTCTTATAACTTGTTCCTTCTTTATATCACATATTTTGTTGTAATTCGCCTTAGCCCGTGCTACTTCCTTCTCCCCCTTCTTTCCATTTTTCCAATCATTTACCGCTCTTTTTACTCTTCTTCTTGCCTCCCTACACTCTTTATCGAACCATACCCCTCCTCGCCGCCGCTTCATTTCACTTTTTTCCCGCATCTTGCTATAATCTCCTCCGTCTCTTCCATGCTTTCCACTCCCCTCCAATTTATCTCCTCTAACCGCTGGCACATTTGTTCTAATTCTTCTACTCCGTCTGCAAATTTCCATTCTTCTACCAGCTGTTGCTGTATCAGTTGCCTCCCCGTCCTTATTTCTACCGATATCGGTAAATGATTTGACTCTAATACTTCCACTTCCATTCGTCTCACCATTTCTCTGCCTATCCCCTTTGTTACAAAATAGTCTATTACCGAAGATCCCTGATGTCCAATGTAGGTTTTCCTTGTCTCCTTCAGTACATCAGTTGGTTGTTGGAAGAGGGATGGAATATATCATCCCTCCTCCAACAACCATTCTCCCAGTACCCTTCCTTCGCTATTGATTATTTTGTCTTCCGATGTTCTCTCTATTAACTCTAACTGTTCATTTACCCCTCCCCCCATCTCGCCTATTCTAACATTACAGTACACCGCCCCCCCCCCCCCCCCCCCTCCTGCCACATAACTCTTCCCTTCTCTCGTCTTCCTATCCATTTCATTCCGAACTTCCTCCAAATTCTTGTTCACATATACTATCCCTATTTCCAGCTGACTGCACCCCACCCATACCATTCCATCCACCATTTCACTAACTTCTATAACCCTTGCCTTTATCTCCTCCCTAACTCCTATCACTGTATCACCCTTCCTCTTGCCGATGTCTTTTCTGCGCCTTTAATGAACCACCGAAAATCGTTTAGCACCGCACCTTTAACACATTCCCATTCCTCCTTTCGTACCCACGTCTCTACTAGTCCTACTACTAGTGATATTAATTACTTGCACGGGAAAAACTATCATAAATTAAGAAACTATCCAAATGTCTTAATACATTACTTCCAAACCATATAGGACCCGAATACGAATATGGCTATTATGAGGGACCAAGACATAGTCGACAATTTTGCTATTTCAAAACTGAATATTTATGAACGGATGATGACAAATTTGTACTTAAAATTAAAAACGACTGGTATCTCAACTTTAAATCCCAACCCCAGTAACGTAATTAAGGAGGAAGAATACAATGAAGTCCTTAATAACGGTAAAAACTCCGCACCCTGCATGATAACATTCTTAGACATATCTTCAAATCGCTCGCACAAAACATACACAAATATATCATTTCCCAATTGAATTACATATATAATAGACAAGTTGTACGATAGCAGTGGAAATGCGGAATAATTATTTGTATACGTAAACTTGGAAACGACATTATACTTGTATTCAGTTATCATCCGATTACACTTCTCCCTGTCCTAAGAGAATATCCTCCTCATCATTTATCGCATCCATAAGTATCAGTTTGGTATATTGATCCTCCTGACTCCCCCTCGTCATTCACCTATCTCGACATTAGAAAAGCCTGTGACTATATTTGGCATCGAGGTCTATTATTCAAGTGCTATTTATTAAATAATCTTCATAATCTACTCCATACTAAATAGCTTCCTTATAAATCGATCCCTTTCTGTTAGAATCGACAATTCCTTATCAGAATTTTTCGTTTCTCACCAAGGACTTCCTCAAGGCTTCCCTCTCTCCCCTATACTACTACTTTGTACATAAATCAAGTATATGGTGGTGACATTGGCCTAATTACGCACACCCCTACTTTCCTAAAAGCTTTAAGTGCTCTACAGGAGCTAATAGACACACTACAGACCTGGTTCGCAAAAATACCAAATATCGATAAACCCAAAAAATAAAAAACGCAAATATTAATCCCCTTCCATCGCCTAACAATTGCTTCTTACCATATCATCATCGATAATCATCCACTTTTCTCATGTTCAGAATGCAAATGCTTAAGTGTATCACACCCAAACTATCCTTTAAACTATACTCACAGTACCTGAAAACTAATGTAAAGTAGGGTTTGTATTTATAATATGATATGCCAACCCTTGTTTGAATATGCAGCTATCCTTCACCACAATTCTCATCCAGCCGTCCTTAAAAACTTAGAAGTTGCGAAAAGACCTGCCCTGCGAGTGCTTATCAAACTTAGACGTCCTACACGTTCCTTCTAACACTCTCTTGTACGACTCTTGTAAAATTCCACCCATTAAAGAACGCCTTGAAATCCTATCTCAAAGAAATTTCCACCAACCTATACATTTTTCTATATCATTAAGTGTTTTTTAAGTCCAACTTAAGATGGATTTGCATTGCCTCAAGGTTTTTTAAAGTACATCCGGACTACAACTTCAATAGATCTAGCAACACCACTGTTATTCACAAAGTTGCGTTTTAATTAGCTGTTTCATCTCACCACCAATATGTTGTTTAGAAAATAATAACCTTCAAACTAAGAGTGACTTTTTTTAATGCAGGGTATCTGAGCATTCAAAATTGGCATCTCAAGCTTGACTTATTTATGATATTTCACTGTGGTACAACAGAATAAGCCGAGCTTCGGTTTGAAGACGCAGCTTGAGATCTAGATACGTCTTGAGATGTATTGGAGAAACCTGATCTTTAAGAATACATAATTGACACTAAGTATTCTATAAGATCAGTGTAAAGTTCAGAGATGTATTATTTACTTTTATTGAAAAGTTGAAGTAAACGGCATTATATTTCAAAATGTTTTGTGAATATTTTTAAAAATTGGTTGAATAGAATTAATTCATATATTTGAAAAGATAGCACAAAACGACATCTTTTGCCCAATTTATAAGTGGCATTGTCAATAATCTGGATTTATCTCTGTTTTGTTAACTGAAGGCAATGCTTAAAGATCTGGAGCCGTGTTCTTGAAATTGATCGCACGTATGAAATCTGCTATTTAAATAAGAATTGAAAGTCATGTACAGGGTGGTGCATTTTAGTGGTAACACATTTAGAAAATTTTGTTTATTTGCCTTAGGCCAATTTTCAACCATAAAAACAATGTTGAAGAAAACAATGACCTATCTTTAACCATTTGCAGGTTATAACCGGAGTATCTCAAGTATGTATCATTTAAATTGGTCAATGAGGCAAAGTCAAGTGAGTGAAACGTCATACTGTTTAAGAATTAAATGTATATAATAAATAGTTGGTGTTATTGTTGAGCCGTAACGTATTAATCAATCTAAAATAAAACTTGTGCACAAAAAGGTTATTAAAATGATTGCAACAATTATCGATCGCTAAGAATAACATTTTTGTGCACATCATTATAATTTTTTTAATAAATCATGTGTTCTTTGTTTGTATTTCTTTATTCTTTAGTATAGGTTTTCGAAAATTAAGGAAAATCTTTATTTGGAAGAATTGTGCATTCTTCTTTGATATTAAAAGTGTTGTTAAATATTTATAAACAATTTAAAAGAATGAGATTTTTTAAATTAAGTTGAATATTCCAATCCCATATAATCTTACCAATGGAGGAGTGTCTACGATTTTTTTGTAAACGTAGAAGAGGCGGTCTTCCACTCCTCAGATCAGCGATGAAGCAAAGAACCGCGCAAAATCCCGTATATAATTAAACCGAGAATAAGATAGCTCCTGTCAGATACCGCATATTCCCCTGCAGATAATTTCGTATTCCCAGAAGGAGACACGTCGCCGTTTACAAACAGATAAACCTTTTTCTTCATTTTTTCCTCCACGGGTATCCGCAGCCCGTAATTAAAACAGCACTATTGATTTACGCTGCAGCGCCATCCTTGTTTAAACGCATTGTATAAATTATCTTTTAAAACACATAAAGTAGGTAGATTATGGTGGCTACCGTTGAAGAGATTTATCTACCTGGTGAAAGAGAGGTCGCGATCGTGCGAGAGCGACGGCTACACTCATCAAATAAACATCGAACAATTTCAAAACAGAACCATAAAATCAATATATTTAAAAAACAACAAGTTGAAGCCCACACACGTGGTTCCATCAGTGTGTGCGCGCGAGATCATTACAGGATTTACAGCCTCTGCTCGTTCCCGGCGCGTCCATTTCATTTCTTCTTGACCGCGCGGCCATATTCATAAATACGCATTCCTTCAAGTTATCGAGTGGTTAATTGGTGGATTAAATTGTTTATGAATACAGCTATATGACGGTAACCCAATCACCCGTTTCTGGCTTTTATACAACTCACTTTTACAAGGCGAGGCTTGTTTATAAGGAGGATTGGTGGTGGGGGTGCTAATTGAAATTTAATTGCGAGAACGCAAACGTGCGTTCATCTTAACTTGAAGAACACGCTTCGTGTTTACTTAGAATTATGGAATTACCGGCGCCGGGAGATGATGGTGAACAAAGAGCAAAAAGGCTCAATTCCGTTTTTATAAGGATTCTTGTTGATGGATCTGAACGAGCTTCTACAAGAAGTAAATGAAACAAGTAAAATCTTCAATTAAAAAAATAATAAAAACCACCTTTCACGGTTAATTGTAAGTGTCGGAGGATATATTAATTGCCTTTAACATCGACATAAAGCACGTCGAATAAGACACATTTTTTTGATAGTACTTGAATATAAGGTAAAATTATTTACACTTGGAATTCTTTTAATGTTTCCACTCCAGGAAGACTAGTTGCGTCTAACCGTAGTTTTTTCAATACTGGTCTCTACAATGTTTTGTTTTTATATTGTGCATTAATTTTATTTGTTTAATACTACTGTTGAAAGACATACTTTTATTCCCAGGCATCAGGCTGAAAAGTACAAGTTCCTGTAAGAGTCTCCAACGAATACAAAAAAATAAAATCGCTTTTAAATTATAGATGGTTTTAATATGGTGCAGTCATCAATATTAACATTTTAATAATAATAACAATAATAACAATGTCTTTATTTTCCAACGGAAGAACCAATAAAGGAAAATAATAAAATAAAAGTAAGTACATGTTAATTGAACCAATACAAAAAAATCAAATAAACGAAAAAAGAGGTGAACTAAATAGTCTAAATTACAAAATTAAAAATAATTACAATAATAAGTTTAAGCTTTATACTTTTAAGTATACCGATCGTCTATGAATATATCCCGGAAGTAAAAATTTACATTACTTAGCATGTAAAGACAGTCGATGGTGTTATTGATTAATTTAAACAAAAACTCTGCACTGCATTCTTAGCGACGAGCCAACAAGGAGCAAACGTTGTGCCTTAATAATAAATGTTGATAATTGGCATTTCTTTCTGGGTATATATGATCGATTTTGTATGACAAGTATTTCAAAAACCGTCTTTGTAAACGCTCTAGTTTGAGCTCACTATTCACGTAACATTCATATCAAATAATCGAATCATATTCTGACTTACTGAGCACTAAGGAAAAATACAAAGTTTTTAAAAGCTAAGCATTATTGAAACTGTTAGAGATGCGCATTAAAAAACACAATATTTTTATTAAAGATTGGCTGATACTATCAATATGATCGGTAATGTTTAATCGGGAATCAAAAACAACACTAAGATCCTTTACGCATGAACTTTTTGGAATTGTACAACCATCAATATTATAATTAAAATTAGTAATTAATTCTTTGCGAGTATAAGATTCAATACTACATTTTCTGGCATTAAGACGAAGTCTATTAACACAACACCATTGCGATATTATATTTAAATAATGTTGTAAGAGCAAACCGTCCTCGAATGACTTTAAAGAAGTATATATTTTAATATCATCAGCATATACGAGTGCTGGGGAAGATATTATTATTAGGAGAAACCGTATTCAAATAATTTCACAAACTTTATAAAACGCTTTCTAGTATAATAATTCAGTGTTTTCAAATGACGTTTGCAATTATTAATTTGAAACATTCTTTTATTTATAACTTGTGATAGAATTAAGGTATTGGCTTGCAGTTTTCATTATATTTCTTAATTTTTGACCCTCTTTCTATTGAGACTAAGTAAAATATATCACTCCATTTTAAATTTTTAAGAAAAATGGAAAAATTACCTACTTTTAACTTGGCGATCGAATGACTTATTTTTGTGATTGATGTAAATAATTTTATTCAGTAAGATCTTTCCTATGACTTGAAAATCATTAAGATCGGTTAAAAAAAACGAAAGAGTTATTTGACATTTGCTTATTACAAATTTGAACTTTATTTTAAGAGTAAGACAAAAAATCTTTAACATTTTTGTTTCATGAACTAATCATGATTTCAAAAAGTGTAGTTTTAGAATGTCTTTATTAGAACTTTTTTGGGATAATCGCAATATTATATTTTCGTCTGTTCATTAAGCCCCAATTGGAAGAATTACGAACTTTAAATTTTTTTGCAGTATTTTCTCATAACCAATATTATTAATATTTTTTTACTTGAAAGCTTTAGGATTCATTATTCCTGAAATATAGCCGGAAACCTTTATTATTTGGACACCCGGTATATGAATATCTCATTAGAATTGTATCTAGTGTATTGTTATATTTAGAAATAAATATTATTATTATTAATAATATAAAAATAGTATGAAACGTATATACGAAAATAAGTGAAGTGACGAATTCTATATTTCGTTCATTATAATAATTATCTTTTTTTTTTCTTGGCATAAAAAACGCTTAACATTTTATACCACTTTTATTTAATATAAAAGTTGCATAAAAATAATAAACATTTTGTTTATATCAAAATTAAAAAAAAAAACTTTATTTTCATTAGAATTATTTTTTAGTAACCTTCTGGCTTTTAAATTGTTTTCCTGATTTTTCTACAAAAACATAATCTTCAGCAAATTAAAATTAATATTAAATTTTATAAGACCTATATTTTATATTTAATAAAATAAATCATAAGTATAATCCAAATTTGAAATAAAAATTATAGAATTCCATTTAAAATAACGATGTTTTAATATATTTCCGCTATAATTGAAAATGATATAACCTTGAAAATATTTTCATTAAGAAGAATGTATTTGTTTAATAAACTGTGAAAATGTCATTACAATCCAATAATAGGAAATCCATATATTTTTAATCGGCACTATTGTGTAAGAGAAATTCTGAGTTTAACGTGTACGTTAATTTTAATCATCACAGTCTAAGCAGCTTTTTATAATAGATATATATATATATTCATAGAATGTGAAATTAATTAATAAAGTTCAGGTTAAACTTAAAACTTCCCGTATGCCCTGATTGTGTGCTCTCGGCATTATCTGCCATAACATAATATTCATAATAAAAAAGATTTTGATTCACTTGATCACAGTTATTTAAAATAAAAAAAATATTTGTATTTACGTTATATAGTCAAAAGTTGCAGTAACGAAAGGGAAAATAATTATCTAATTTTTATTAATTAATTATTTTCAAATATCTTTTTATTTCATTTATTTAAAACACTAAATTTTCAATTTGTATCAAAAGTAAATCCCCTCATTAAAATTAATCACATCCTCACCCTCACACACGGAATACATTACCGAATTAAAATCAAATTTTCATGTTTAATACGAACAACAACAAACTACAAACACACACACACTCATTATCACAATAAATGCGCAATACACTCGTGGAAAAGGACACAGACGTTAATAAATACTATAAAGAGGAGAGGACCTAAATTGGAACCTTGAGGTATACCCGAAGACGAATTAAAGTCATACGATTTAAATTCATGAAAACAAACATATTTTTTTGTTGTTTTATGTAAGACAACAAAAAATAATGGTGTGCTTAGTAATACCAAATTGACTAAGTTTATTAAGTAGAATATTATAATCGATTGTATCAAATGCACGGGACATGAACCCATGTTGATGTGGTGAAATATATTTCCTTACATGGTTGTATAGAAAGTAATATATTATTTGTTCAAATATCTTTGAAAAATTTGACAAGATTAATAGGAATCGGTAGTCTCGAAGGAGAGAGTGGTCACCTTTTTTAAACACAGGAGTAATGACAGCTCTCTTCTAAACATTAGGAAAACATCCCGATTTAATTGATGTATTGGAAATAATTAATAAAGGCTTTACAAATATATCGAGCGTATAACAAAAATCGACGACGAAGTTGGCATTGGAAGTCTCGAGTCATGTCTGTATTAAGATCACACGCGTGAATTGCTGGTTGCGGTTAAACAGTGACATGTCATATATTAATTTTGTTAAATAGGTAGCCAAACTAAATTTATTTTAAATTACAATGGTCAAAGTAAGTGTTGAAAATGCCCACCGCCACTATCCAGACAACTTTCACTCCTTCGTCTAACGCAAGTAAAAACATTTTGCAAAATTAAAGGATTCTAGATAATTTCGTTTTTTTTTTCTGTAATTCTCTCCAGCAGGTGAACCAAGTTGATAACACACACTTGATATATGGAGTTTTTTTTTTAATGGAAACAAAAAGAAGTCACATATGGCAATATCATATGATCTAGGAGGGAATTCATCTTCAGTGTTTAAACTGATAATACGGTCATCAAAGAATTTATGTGTCATTTCAATAGTGTCTGCAGCAGTGTGTGCTCTTGCTCCGTCTTGATGGAAATATCCATATCTCAATTCTTCATCATCAAGTTGTTCGATAAAGGGGGTCAGAATTTCTTCTCTATACCGTTCACCTGTTAGAGTAGCGTTAAAAAAATGGGTCCTATTACGCGTCTGCGGTTTATGGCGCACCAAACGCCATTTTTTTAGGGATGTAGAGGTTCTTCGACATAAAAATCCTCGGGCTTTGCAGCATTCCACATCCTCATATTTTGAGAATTAACGTACCCGCTTAAATAAAACCATGCCTCATCTGTGAAAAAGGTTTTATCAAGGAGATCGTCATCAAAGCTTTGAAGGAACCATCGGCAAAATGTAATTCTTCTAGGATAATCAATTCTATGTAGTTCTTGTAGGATAGTTAATAAATAAGGGAATAAATGCATATCCTTCTTCAAAAATTTTTTTGGCAGGTAACAAATGATACTTCAATTAATTTTGAAAGCACACGAAGTGAAATTCTAGGTGAATCTTCTATTATTTGTCGCACATTTTCAATTAACTCTGGAGTACGTTTTGTTGCTACTCCGGTGCCTTCCTTCCTACCAACACTTCCAGTGTCATGAAAGAGTTGTACAGCACGCCGCAGAGTAAATCGAAAACAGTTATCATCAACGGCAAGATTGGGAAATTGATTTCGAAATTCCTCCAAATAATCGGGAACAGAATACTGCCACTCTCCACCAACTTTTCGCCCATTACGAAAATAAAATTCAATCATAAATGTTTTATGTACCTTAGAAAACATGTTTACGATAATTAGGGGTTATTGACAACTGATTTGTCAACATGACAACCAGTACTTTACGCGTGCGCGTGTGAATTTAGTTCATATATGACTCGAGACTTCCAACGCCAACTTCGTCGTCGATTTTTGTTATACGCTCGAAATATTTGCAATCTTTAATAATGAAACACGGGACAAGATCATCACCACGAATGTCTGATGTTTTTAACTTGTTTATAGTATGATACTATGAAATGTTGCTTATTTATTTCTGGAATAAAGACACTTTCACAATTAGTGTGTGCAGAGTTAATAATGAAAGCTTCATTATCAAGATATACTTCAGAGAAAGTATCAGCAAATGCATTCACTATGCTGTGAGGTGTATCAAAAATGTTTCAATCATTTTTCAATTCAGCTGGTAATCTTGATGTTCCATTTCTTTAA
Source organism: Philonthus spinipes (assembly GCA_963082785.1). Lineage (NCBI taxonomy): Eukaryota > Metazoa > Arthropoda > Insecta > Coleoptera > Staphylinidae > Philonthus > Philonthus spinipes. The sequence goes on along the minus strand of OY720303.1, from coordinate 10,294,745 downwards.
TGAACACATTTTCACATATCTTTTGTTCGGGTTATAATATTGTCTTCAATGTTTTTTTTAAGAAAGATTTGTATGCTACTTTAATTTTTGATTTTGTAACAGTCGAAGTCTTTCAAATTCCATTCGGTAATACAGGAATTGAATAGATTTCCATTTTCTATGGTAGTAGTGTTTTAACTTAACATTATTAATAATTTCAGTGGAAATTAAATCCATTATTTGTAGTTGAACTTTAAGATTTTATGTAATATATTTTGTATTGTGCGATTTGAGTCAAATATGCACTGTTTTGTTCTATAATTTATGGATATTTTAAGGGTAGCTTCATACTTTCATACTGTCTTGGTCCCTATTGACAAAAAACTCTAGTAATTGATATTCGGAATCTTCTCTTGATGCGAATATCTTATCGCTGAGAAAGTTTTGCAATGCAAAATAAATTGCCATTATATCCGTGATATTTGATATATCAAAAAAATTAAAAAAAATCAAACAGTAAGAATGGTAAAATGATTTATATTTGAATGGTTCATGCAACCATTAAAAAAATGTTTTTGTTTATCGGAAAATTGTGTAAAATGCATTTTAAATATCTTATACACGCTTTAACTATTTCATCTGTTTCAAAAATATATTATAACTATCAAGCAGTGTTTTTTGTGAGAAGATAAAGTAATCTCTCTCTAAACTCAACATTTAAACAATCTGTTAATACTCATTCTACATGCATTACAACCTAGGATCCTAAGTTATAGAAACGATTAGAAATAAGTAACAACCCCGCAATTACTTAATAAAATTAAACAATTTGAAATGAGTAAAATACGGCGAAAAAATACGCTACACAAAATATATATGTTACAGTTATTATAAGAGATAATGATCTGATTTTTTTATTTGCGTGAATACGTACATTGTACTTTAAAATGAGGTAAGATTTGTTAAAGTATCTGTTAAAGTGATGGCAATATTAATTTTTCTGTAATTATCAATTTTATAAATAATTTTTCAACTTTGGAAAGGTTCAATTCTTTTTGTAGGAGAATAATCTTGATTGACTTCATAATAATCTGTAGACATTTGTCTATAAGATCATGCGAAATTTATGTCAGGATCAAAAAAGTGTATAACTCAAAAGAAGTGGAAATACAACAAAAGACCGGTTATAGGCCTATTTGGAATCTATGGAGAACGACACAATTTTTCGTACGAACACTATAAATCTGTATGTTTCTCCGGATTACATTGAAATACATTGGAATGAACTTACATTAAAGTTGAATTCTTGCGACTCTGAACCATGTTTATCAACAAAAAAATGGATAAATGTATGTTTATATGGCATTAATTATACCATCATAGTTACATTAATATTTTCTAGAAATTCGGAAATTGGTAAAATAATACAAGAGCAAAATATAGGAAAATCGTTGACAGTCGATTGCAGACTGGAGGAGGAGAAGCAGATATAATAAAATTATCTATACTAGAAGACCGAGGGCTTGCTGTGTGAGGGAAAGTTGACTGTTACCGGATCTAACAATGTTAATGTTATTGGTGGGTTACAAAATAATTTCGATCGACAGAATGTCAAATATTCGGGAGACAAATCATAAGCATTTCAAGAAAATATGGATGTTGAAATAAATTCTAGTGTGGAGAAATTAACAGAAGGAAACGTTGAAGAAAGATTTATATCGAAAGATACAAATGTCGTTAAAATTATAAATTTGGAAAAGAAGTAATTTAGAAGAAAATTGTTCGATTTAAACGATCGTCGAAGAGATGTTAACCGAAAATAAAAATGATTCGAAAGACAAACATCAACTCGCAGATAAACAATTATAGTTGCAAGCAGCGAAATTTAAGTTTGTGAAATATAAATTTAAAATCCTACTTTCAACTTTGATGCTAATTTATCGTACTAATGTGTTTCTTTATTTTTGTTAATATTTTATTTTGAATATTTTTTTTTATTATATGGTTGAACAATTACTGTTTTTACATTAAATTTTTCTCGGATCAAAATATTTTGCATTATGCAATATTTTATTGATGTGCAACAGCAGGTGTACATTATGTAATTCAATGTCCGGCATGGGTATTTGCCCGGGAAGTAGTTGTTTTAATGTGCATTTGTTTAACGTACTTAAGTAACGTAAGTCAAAAGTCACAGAGCTAAATTTATTAATTACTATTTTTTTTATTTTTTTTAAATCTACATAATTTTAAATAAAATAAATTAAATAATGCCTTCTCTTCAAAAGATATATATTAAGATCTAATAAAAATGCACAATACATATGTATAAGTCTAATAAACGGAGACTAATTTAAACAGCCAATAAACAAATACAGTTTATGAATTACAAATAAATGTGTTTATAAATTGAGTTAACATTGTCTCAACAAGTTGCTAGCTTATTAGAAGATTTCTCACTACCGAGAATATGCCAGTTAGCAGAAGGGATTCATTAAACATCATTTCTTCTAACATAAAGTGTCCCCCCCATTCTGCCTAATGATAACAAGTTTTCGTCAATATTTGCTAAACTAATATAGTTGTTAACCTCGTCATCATACACGATGTCATCTTCATCAATTTCTATATTTTCCAGTTGCAAATATTCTGTAAAATAATAATATGTTGTGTCGGCTTGGTGATAATGAAGTGCTGTAATAAACTTCGCAGAACGAAAATGCGTTCTATCACATTTATTGTTGAACTGTGAAGTTTATTAAAGTGAGCTTCGGAACTGCCCTCTACAGCACCAGAAAATAGCGTAAATAGCCAAGGTTCTAATCCACAACCGCTGTCTCCAATTAGTATTGAAGTTTCATCGCTATTGTTATATTCAGTCCTTAAATAATTTCTAAGTGGCTGGAGTTTCCATACAGTGGAATCATTGACAGACCCCGGAAAACGAGCATCGCATGCTAAACTGTTGGTTTCTGCATCTCCAACCATCATAACATTTATGCTATGGAATTACTTCCTATATATGTAAACATGGATGATCTTGATCTGTAATTGGTGGCGAAACTATGGCTATATGAGATCCATCTATGTATCCAAGAACTCCCCGAAAATTGAATTTGTCATAATTTTTTTTTTTCACTAAGGCTTTTTCATCAGCTGTTGTCGGAAATGTAATTCAATCAAGCATTAGTACTTCAACTATAAGTCTGCAAATGTCTGCGATCGAGCGACTAACAGATGTCTGACTCATTGAAATCCAGGAAGAGCTTCCTACTGCTTGTTGATAAGATCCTTTCGCCAAGAAATGTAGTGTAACAAGTAACTACATATGTATATAAGTATACATTATATACAAAGATAGTATTAAAATCTAAACTAAATTAATTTATCCTTATGGTAAATGAATTGGTAAACGTGTATTTCGTACTCTGAGATTTGCGTGGAACTAATCCAACCAATCAAATCTTTCTCTATTTCACGATGTAATCGAAAATTGCTTTTAAATTCTCTTTCTGGCATTTCAAATGGATTCTGGTCATCGCGAAGGGATTGGCGGTAAACCCTCATATAATTTCTAAAAAAGCATTATTTATAGATCAAATAACTAATCATTGCACTTAGTATCCGTACATTTTTTTATCTTCTACCATTAGAAAATAAATTCAAAATGGTATAATATTGCGTTCCATAACAGTAAACTCAATTCTAATTAATAATTATGCAAGAAATATAAATGGAAGTGTCAATTAAAAAAAATTATATTACTATGGCAAACAGTCCTTACAGAGTCTATGTGGAGACGTTTTTAATCGCCATATAGCTAGAGAGTCTATAAGCTACAGAATGTAAGTTACAAAGATATATTTCTTTACAGAATACGAAGTTCTGTAGCTTACAGAGATATAGCGTTACAAACGCCATAACTATTTTAGAGAATAGTGCTATAAATTATCGAATTTAGCAGTTAGGTTAGGTTGATAGAATATTTATTTAATCGTATTATATTTTTTAAAATAATTTATTATTATTAAGTTAATTAATTATTTCAAATATTGAAGTTGTGTCGTGAATGTAAGGAATCAAAAATATTTCGAAAAAATTGTTCACAACTCGAGCGCATAACATTATTCATTACAAAATCAAAAATAATTACAGCAAGTAACTCCAAGCACTAAAATTTAAATAACATATGTGGGTGACGTCGAAGTGGTAGGTAATTTGCTGGAATAAACAGTACGTCAAACACCCATAAATTACGCTGGAATTCCGGATCGTCCGTACGCCTTTTATTTTCTGTTTAGTTTTCCTCTTTTTGTAGGAACAAGTAAATTACATGCCATTATCCTCAAAACGTTATTACCCGAACGGTAAATACTCATTATTACAAAGTGAAACACTCGTATTATTGGTTATTGAGACCGAAATGCAATCAATCATCGTTGTGTATGCGAGCCTTTGAAAGGTGCGAGCGTCGTCGGTCTTCAATTATGTAAGTTCGTGTATGTAATCAAATTATTCAATATGTTGTCAGTAAACGCTTTATTTGATGCGGTATAAAACAGTATCTCTTTAGGTTTATTTGCAATATTTACTTAACAATTTAGTTGGGATTATTCCGTACTTGAAACGACAAATTTAACGTATATTTTATTCTTTATAGTCACAATCTAAAAGAGTTGTTTAATTTATATGTGTGACTATAAAGAATAAAATATACGTTAAATAGCAGTTCAAAATAAGATATAGTCAGAATTATTCCTTAAAAATAATATCGCAGATATTTCTTTAACCTCATAATGTAATTGAATTATGAAGTTAAAGAAATATCTGCGATAAAATTATTTTTTTTAAGAATAATCCTGACTATATCTTATTTTGAACTACTATGTGAATTTAAAAGATTTTAAATAATTAACTTCTCCAATTGAAAACTGACCAGAGGATTTAATGTTAGAGAGACTGTAGGTGTTTAGGATCCTATCAAGTAAGAATATTGTCTTCTAGAATAGAAGGAAAACTCTAAAATACATGACGTTGCATAAACATTAGATATTGTATAATTCAACAATTTTTATTTAACAAATTCCCATTGTGTAGTTTAATGTCAGGCGGGATATTATATTATCAAGAAGTAGATATTTCAATGGATGTTTGTTTTAAATTACTTACGTAACGTAAATCAAAACTTTGCAGTAGCTAAAGAGATCATAATTAATTATTCAATTAATCAAATTAATTATTTTAAAATCGTTTTTATTTCAATTAATTTAAAAATATTGTGATTAAGTGAATAATTATTCTTTTCTGTTAAAATTATAATTATAAAATATAATTTAGGTATATGGAAAGGATATTTTTTAAGAAAGCATTTTAGAAAAAATATTCATGTCATCGGAATTGTTACGGAATTATATTTGTCAACTTTAAGTCAAAATGAAAACTACTAGTAGAATTAAAAATTTTGAGAGATTAGTAAATTATAAAAGCACATTTTCATTCCTCGTGTATTGGTGGGAAATTAAATCAAATTGCATAATTATTTTGAGTTGGCGGAGACTGACATATGTTTGAAGTTGATGTACGTAAATAATTATTCTTTTATTTTTATAATCAGTTTTATTTCTAGTTTGCTAATATCAATGTCATTCATTTAGCGAAAAAAATATCAGTTTCTAAATGTGAAGCGCCACAACAAATGCCGGGCAAAATTTTAATGTAAAATTAACTATATAAAATGGCATCCCTAGCGAGAAGGATGAGTGTTTTCGTCAATTCCGGCAGCATACAAAGAAAACTCAATCAGCCGGGCAGGATCATCCCATCGTTCCGCGCGCGGAGGCTGTTTTGCGACGAGTGCAACAAGCACGACTGCTGCGAAGATCCCTGCAAGGAGCCCAAGAGGCCGAAACCGTGCCACGATGCATCGCACGAGAGCGTAGGGCATGTGGAAAATCTGATGAGCAAATGTCCGCAGCCGCAAACACCGGCTGGTGATCCACCATATACTTGCCACAAGTATTCATGGACCCCGTTTATCGTGGGAGTTGTGTTGATGGTCGCTTCAACAATCAACGTTGGTATAATTCTTCATAGTCGATATGAATAATGTTTTAAATTCCAATAAACACTTTAGCACATATTTATTTTAGTTTTAATTATTGTGTAATTATTAAATAATATTTACATTTTATAAAACTAGTAAATGGTGAGATTTACACACTACCAAATTCACTCATTATTGCCGTTTTTAATTGTGGCTTCACCTTGGTTTCTTTTAATATTAACTATAATACTTTTTGTATATGAATTATTTTCAAATGAAACAAAAAATACCTTTCTTAGAATTTTATTTTTCACATATACATATCATAAAATAATTCAAACCTTTCTTCTTCTCTCCTTCTCTCACCCTAACCTCACCAAAATTTTTACACCTATTCTATTCTCTCGCATCCATTCTTCTACCGTTCCATTTCCTTCCGTCCATTTCTCTTGTACCTACTAAAAAATTACACAGCACATAGATACCATAGATAGATAGATATTGATTGGGTGGCCCCTAGGCCTGTACCATTGCGACCTTTTCAGATCTTTTGTGGATCCCAACACAGATACCATCCATCACGGGCGTAGCCATGATTTAGTTTTCGGGGGGTTTGGTTTGAAGTAAATAAAACAACAAAAATTTACTTACATGAAATTTAATATCTATATATTCATCGGAAAAATTGCGACATAGGTATTTATAAAGTTCTTAACTTTAAATGAAATGGTTAAATTAATTTCGTTCCTCTGCGCTAAATCTAAAACCATTAAAGAAGAAATCTTCGGCTTTTTCTTTTAAATATATCCACTACTTCATCTGCATGAATTTCTGTTCCATAGTGAAAGTTCATGAAAACCAAACCATTAAGTCTGTTTTCACTTGTAGTGTTTCGTAAATAGTTTGTCAGTCCTTTCCGGGGTAGCAGTGAATACAGGAATGGTAGCCAAGATTTGTAGTAATGTGTAAATATTAGAATAAAGGTTCTTATCACACATATCTAGGCATTCCAAACTAAATTTCAGGGTAGGCGAGATACTTGTCATCACTCTTTTCCATACTTCAAGTTCTGCTTTAACCACTGATACGTTGCTTTCGGGAAGCAGTGACGAGTACATGGAAATTGCTTCTTTAATTTCAGAACTGACAGTAAAATTTGAAGGTAACACACCATATAATGTTGATACTACTTTACGATGTTTGGTAAACCTTTCAACCAATTTTTGAATTGTATGATCAACAAATGGAATGAACAAATTAATTTTGTAATACGTGCGTACATCCAATGCAGGAATATTCGGTCTATTTAATTGTCTTCCAACGATGCGTGGCATTCGCATTATATCACCATTTTCTTCCAGTAAAACTTTTGCGTCTTCATAGAGATGAAGATATTCGACGTCAGTGTTGTTTCTCAGGAGTTGTAAGACATTAGAAACACCATCTACATGTTTGAATGCCGTGATGAGATCGATGTCAATTGTTTGTAATTGTTTTGATAGCGACAATGTATAGCTCATGACTTTTTGAAGAATAACGAAACACATCACAAAATCCGCAGATCGAAGCGTACTTAGCAATTGGGTGGCTTGTTGCGATGTTTCCTTATTGTGATTAAATTGGAGTTTTTCGAGAGCATTCACAATCACTGAATAAATTTCCCCAAATCTTATAAAAGTTTCATGTTTGTAGACCCAACGTATTTCGCACATTGAGAGCAAGCTTTTTTGGTTACCGACGCATAGTAGCTCTTCAAGTTCTTGATTTTTTTTTCTTTCAACAAAGCAGTGCGTTGAGCAGAATGTCGAAAGTAGGAACCAACAGACTGCACAATCCCAACGCTATTTCGGACATTTGCTAATGAACATGAATCAGCAATAGCAAGGTTGAGAGAGTGTGCACTACAGTGAACATAAAGAGCAAGAGAACGTTCTTGGCGAACATAAACTTGGGCACCGTGTAAATACCCACTCATAGCTGCAGCCCCAGATAATAAACACCATAGACTTAAAGAGATGTTCCTTGAGTACATTCAAACGGTTGATGTTTCAGGATCATGTCTCGCAAATCTTATTATTACAGCTCTGAAAAAGCATGGACTTGAATGTTCTCATGTGGTTGGTCAAGGTTACGAACCAACCACATGAGAACATACAAGTCTACTCTTTTCTTTGCCTCCTCTTTTACCACCCTGCATCTCCTCCATGCTTTACACTTCCCTCCATTTTATTTCTGTCAGTTACCACTCGCCTGTTCCAACAATCATTCTCTCAACACCCTTTGTTTTGCTATTGATTACTTGTCTTCCGATGTTCTCTCTATTAGATCCCGCTACGTATTTATCCATTTCTCGCCCTATTCAACTGTTCTATGGTCTTCCTATCCATTTCATTGCGTACTTCCTCCCAATTATTGTTCATATATACTGCCCCTATTTCTAGCTGACTACACACCATCGATACCACTCTTTCCACTTTTTCATTCACCCCCTATATTTTCCTCCTCCCTTGCCACTACTACTATTAAACCCTTCGCCCTTTCTCTTACCGACGTTTTTTCTGTACTTTTCATAAACCACCGAACATCTTTTAGCAACGTACCCTTTATACTCTTCCAGTTCTCATTTCGTACCCACATCTGTACTACTCTTGCTACATCTTTCAACCCTATCCAATTCACAACTCCACTTGTCACCTCTCCCCTTGCATTTAGACTTTAATCCTACCACATTCCAATCCCCCTCCTCTTATATTCCTATAATCTTCTCCTCCCTTCTTCTATGTGATAATTAAATGGAGAGAATCATAGACTTTAACTTTTATTCCGCGAATACGTTATTTACGCCTTACTTGTGGATTGTAAAATTTGGCCGTAAAAACTGATTTTTTATTTACATATGATTATCTGACTGATGATACCATTGTGTTGGTGAAATAATTATAGTAGTGTCTCTAAATTTTGCGCAAATTAAAAACTCTTTGTTTTATTTACAAGTGGTGCATTTTCTTTATTTTAATCGTCTCACAAAATATAAGCCTTAGTAATTGACAAATTCCTTATGAAAACACGTAAAAGACTTTTAAAAAAAACGCCTTCCGCCTAATAAAAACATTTTGGTGTTTTTGGTCATTTGGTTTTGAAAATCCGCAATAGTTCTATTTCAAAACCTTATTACATTTTAACAATATTTATGAATACATCATTTTTTTGTAAAGATCGCTATCTTTTGCCAATCTTTGATCACTTCGTAAAAATATTGAGTCTATTCCGAGATTATGCGAGATTGCTGTTTATCCACTAAAAGAAAAGCACACTGAGCCTATTTTAAATAAACATAAATGGAATTGATTACATTTTTTTCAGCCAGTATCTAGCGTTTTGATAATAAAGTAATCAACATCAAACCTATAATCACTGAATAAATACTTACTATATTTTCTACCACAATTATATATTGTATGTAAAAATACAATAAATAAATATTTCGCGACATTATCAAGTAACACAAATTACTAAAAATAAAGTAACTTTTATACAGGTTAAAATTAGGATGAGTTTAGGAATTAATTTAGAATGAATAGGTAAATAGAGGTTAGGGGCAAAAAGGTATACCTTCGCTTAACATAAATTTAAAGTAAATTGATTAAAATATTACAGAATTTCTAAAATCGAAATCTGATTGTTCGAAATTAACGAGAGGATTATTAAGCTTCATACCTTCCGTACAGTTATGTAAAATTTTTTTTTTTTTTTTTAATTTCGGGAAATGAATGATTGCAATCTAAAGCGTAGGAATTGGACTAAATACGTAAAAATGTTTAACATATCTCTTTTCAAAACTACGGCCAGTATTTGTAAATTCATATCCCAAGAAGAAATGTATATAGTTTTACATAGTAACTACATTGTGGCTATATTGATTTTAGATAGTAAAACTATATAGTGTTTCTATATAGATTCAACATAGAATTTATGCAGTAATATTTTATTGTAACATATTAAAAACGTTGTGAATTAATAGTTTTTTTATATTGCATATAAGTAGTTATAGTGACAACATATAATAACTATATTTATTAATAACATAATTTCACCACATAGTTACAATATAAAATTACAATGGTAGAACTATATATTTTTACCATATAGTTTAAATATAGCTTCAACGTACTAAAATAGAATAAAAAATATAGGGCGTCCCATTTAAGAAAAAAGTAATTTTGCGTATTGTTTCACCTTGTATATAATAATTTGTTTTAAGAGAAAAAAAAGTGTATTTCTTTTATTATTAAGTATTTTTGCATTTGTATGGCGTTGTCAGAATGTTTATTTCATTTTTCATTATTTAAATATTAGGCTCTAAAAATCTATCGATTTCAACATTCACCTATTAAATCTCATATAAAAAATGATTATTTTTAAACATAGAATCGAAAATCTTCATAAAAAATATATCATTCCATTAAAAAAAAGCAAATGTTGTTTGATGCGTCATGTGATTATTTAACACTCTGTACATATGAAACTAATTTTAAAATGTGATATTTGACAGTAGCTACAAATAATGTAACATATTTTTGTTTATCTAATAAATGAGATATTGGACTTCATCGGAATTTTGCGCCATCCTGTATATGTATTATAAGAATCCAAGGTGCTGTGTAGTTGATATATTATTAAATTTAAAAGCATTTTAAATTAAATGATTTATTAATTATTTTATTCATTTATCAAAAATTGGAGTAGAAAAATCTAATTAAACATGAATAAAAATTACCTAAAACATTCTATTACACAATTCCAATGTATCAGCTTCGAACAGATTTTTAGTTTATTTTTTATGAATTGTGCGCATTCGCAAAACTGGTATTTGGCTGTACAAATTGCTGAGCATATATTTAGGGACGTAATTTGTATCGTTAGATCTTAACGGAGGTGAGCAAAGTGAGTGTTTTTTCATCGAGTTTTAATTGTTTTGGATTGTGTGTACATTTTGAATATACCTAGCAGTATTATAAAGGATCGTTATAAATAACACCTTTAAGGTAAGTACTTATTTGTTGTTAGTAATTTCGCAGATTACTTAATCTATGTGCGGTAGTGTTAGTAAATTTTTATACTCCATTAAAGGAAATTCATATCATTTGTGTAAAATGTAACCGATTTTGGTACGTAGGTTGCAGTTATAAAAACTGCAAACTCCACGTAATCATTATCAATTTACTCCTCTATGTAATATTTTTAACATTAATTTTAATCAATTTTGTTATTGTAAGTAGTCAGAAACCTAATGAAAAATCAAAGAATAATGTTAAAAATTGTATAAGTTGCCCTAATTTTTTCATTTAGCTACAATTTGCATTTTATAAATAAAACAAATAGTAATAAAGCCATACTAATTAAAATATATTTATTAACTTTAGATGCTGTTCGTATAAAGTACATCGAAGCCGTGGACTTTAAAATTATAAAAAATATAAGTAATTGTTGAGCAACATCATCCGACGGGTTTGGTGGAAGAAAGTCAAAAATGCCATACTAAAAGAGTAAGCTGATTGGTGCTTTATTTATTGTGGTTATTTTAACAAGGTTTATTTATTTCAGGAAAAAGAAGTACGTCTTACGAGTCCCCTTGCAGCACATAATTGATTGTAAAGCATTTTTGCTTTGATTAAGTTTTTTGGTTCGCAATCAATATATATATAATGTACTATATTGAAAATGCATAGTACATTCTATATAATTTTAACTACATAGTTACTAAACTGATTATAATAGTACATAGTATTTCTATATAGTTTTAAGTATACAGTTACTATGCTGAATACATGTAGTATTTTCTATATAAAGTCAACTATATTGCTGAAATATAGATTTTCTATGTAATTACAATATATAATTTCTTCCTGGGATATTTTATTGATATATACAATAAATAATTGTGGTAAAACACATGTTAAGTTCTTGATGGTTGAGTCTTCTACTTCGTTATACATGCTAATTTAATATAAAATATATTTAAATAAATAACTTTATTTTTATAACACACTGTGTATTATACAAACAAGGTGTTTATTCAGTGATTATATTTTGAATTACCACGTAATTACAGTCGCGACCACCATGTGATCAACAAAATCTTTAAAATTGTAATGAATTCAATCATGGTCTTTGTAAGAAGTAGTTTATTTATTGATTGCTACTTAAAATATTTTAAAATTGGGTGGAGTATACGAATTTGGTATCATTGATAAACATATGGATATACCTTATATGTTTATATACACAGAAATATTTATTAACAGACACAAACAATAATTTTACATATAATAATTTACTAAATTAATTAAAAATAATTTGAAAATAATTAATAAATCATTTCCTCATTTAGCTCTGTGACATTTTGACTCAATAATTTACATTGTTATAATTTATAATTGTGCGTTAATCTGTTACGGCCGACTAGAAGTCTTTCTGCCCTTCTTATATATATATATATATTTTTTAATATTTATTTGATTTTAATTATATAACGAAGTGGAAGCTTTAAAAATTAACAAATTGATTACGAAAGAAATTAAAACATTAACGTACACCATCTGACTCGAACATACATCCTAAAAACATTAAAACTGAGCACCAATTTCCCCTCCGCAATACCCTCATTAACAATTTACGGTAATTCCAACCATGAAAGTTATTGATGACGCTTGTAACCTTAATGTACCCAACAAACTCGACTAAATAAAGCAAGAAAAATAAATAAATAATAAATAGGGCGAGAAGTTCAATACTAAATTAAAAGCCCATCAGAAAATGTAAGAGGGCGTCAACTCGTCCAACATTAAACATCCGCACGCGGTAATGCGATGCACAACCTTGTTATTATTTTGTCACCTAGTTATTCATGCCAGACGTGTACATATTGTATTAATATGTACACACCAATAAAGGAGGAACACGCGGATGGATCGTTACATAACGCGGAGAAGAATTGAAGGTAATAATAATGAAAAAGAAGGAAGTGCTCGTGCGTAGCTCACATCAACTAACATCGGGTTCTGATGGTGAGGTGGTTGCCATAATTACAGGGTGGTACCGGTTGTGTGTGTGTATAGGTTTTACCTGCACATGGCTGCTCCGGAGGAAATGAGAAAAAAATATGGCTGTTCGACTTGCGTTTTTAGACATGTTTTTTTTTTAAACACGTTTTGTTGTGTTATTAGTTTGTTTATTTGCGGAACAGTAATTGTGATTTAATTTGACATGGTTATTTTAGCACCATCAAAATTGTATCAAAATTTCGTGCGCTTTACGGCCATGTAAATTAAAATGTACGAGAGCATGTAAAAAGAGGGTAATTTAAAGAGTTCCGAAATTATACATCAATTTTAGCCATTACATTCTTTATTAAATAAAAAATCATAAAAATGGCGTTTTTACGTACACACTTATAATGATCGCCATTTTTTTTTGAATTAATACCTTTCATAATATTTCCTATTCTGTTTTTGTAGATTAGTTTGTTTAGGCAATATTAATGTACCTCAATTATGTTTTTTTATTTCCAAATTACTTTTTTACTTAAATTTAATATATGCATTAATATGTAACTTACTCAAAACGCATATTAAACTTCAGTCAAAAATTCTCTGCAAATGTATAAAAACCTAGACATTATTAACAAATTTTATACTACGAAATCTAAATATTCATGCAAAATACAAACACATTTCTTCCGTAAATCATGAAATACATTTGAAAAACTGTTTATTGAGGAGATAGAATGAAAATGAAATGGGTATTTTAATTCAAATATAAATAGAACAACGGCTCAGAAATTACTAAACCTACTTTGTAGCAAATGAAACCCAAACATTCCTCCTAAATTTCAACATCCTAAATCCACAATATATTCATACATCTCATCACTCATCAACGACTGACAAACTCACATAACATAAAGATAAGGACTTCCGGCTGAAAGACCAATGGTCGATAGCCATTTAGTTCGTATTAAATCAAATATTGTATTATAGCTAATTGTGTCAAAGCCTTAATAAAGATGTTATATATATAAATAGAAATAATTTATTAATTATAATGGAAAAAGGATTTATTCATTTCGTCAGAGTTATTTAAATAAATTAAATAAAAATAATTAGAAAATACTCAACAAATTATTTTCTCTTTAGCTACTGTGACTTAATGACTTATGTTACATAAGTATTTTAACAAATATCTAATAATAGACATTTGCTGTTACATAACAATAACATATTGTATAATGCAACAATTTTTTAATCGAAAATATTTAATGCAAAAAACAAATAATTAAAAAAATAAACTAAAACTTACGTAATATAAGGCTATCTGCAGACATGTGTTTCGGGATTTGATCCCTCGTCAGTACAGCTGTGGCTTAAATAATTGCAAAGCTGTTAATTAAAAATTAAAAACGCACTCTCACCTCTGAAATCCTCGATGTAACTGAACACAGAGGTGATATCTGGACAGGCAGGTCGCGCCATTGACATTCGCGATCTTGATAAATTGTTTTGTGCAAAAATCTTTTCGACTCGGATTTTAATAAAGCCTCGCTGGCTATTAATAATAATAAAAAATAATTTATTCACTTGGTCTTATATTACATAACTTTTATTTTTTGTTTGTTTTTTGCATTAAATATTTTCGATTCAAAAATTATTATTAGACATTTTTAAAGTATTTATGTAACATAAGTCATTAAGTCACAGTAGCAAAAGTGGGAATAATTTATTAATTAATTATTTTCAAATTCTTTTTTTATAATTAATGGTTTTAATATTTAGACATTGGTAGTTCATAATGTATGAAATAAATATGAATAAATTATTAAAAATCAACCAAAACACAGATTAGATTGAATAACTTTAAATTCTCGGCTAGTTTCGGGTTATTAACCCATTTTCAAGATAATTAAAAATTTGTTTTATTAAAATTTCTATGGATATTTACATTAATGGATATATTGATTTTTTAATTTTTATTTTAATTTAATGTTTGTTTTTTTTTTAATTCAAAATGTGTTTCACTTAATTTTAATATATATTTTATATTTATATAAAGGTGTGTAAGCCATAAAACAATCATTCTATTCTGAACATGTATTTATAAATAAACAAAATTCACAGAGAAAGTTTCATAATCGCCAACTGAACGAAACACCAGGCGCAATTAAGCATATAAATTATTCCATTAAATCCGGACATGATTTATTTTTATTGCTTATTCCACAATTAGCACGCTTTAATTGCCGCACTCCGATCGCCCGAGTTCTTTTTTTATAAATCTTTTTCGCTCGCAAACGCCATTAATTAGAGTTTCTTGGGCACACCGGCCGTACAAGGAGCTTTCATGTAAATGATTTCCCTTTGCACACCTCTACCGGCGTAAATCAAATCTGGGAAATTGTTCCAGATATCTAGAAAGATAACAACGCTAATTAAATTCCATAGGCGTTTTGTTTTTAACGATATGTTTACGCGTTCGCCTTAAAAGGCCCATAAAAATGGTTTTTATTGTTTATAAATGTTCGGATTTAGCTGCCTTATGGTGTTTTAATGGCCCTACGTGAAAGTTCAAGTCAAGTAGCATTAAGTGAATTATTTATTAAAAAAAGATTTATAATAAAAAAAACACACATTATTATTTAAAATAATTGCATTTAAAAACGCTGAGGTAATAATTATTTTAATGCTTTATGATTATTTATAAATTGTGTAAATTTAATCATGATGTAATCTAAACTTAATTTACTCATAGAGAAATATATTTGTAGTTATTACGCGTAGGTAATAAAATGAATTTAAATTTTCATAATAAGAAAAACACACATTTACCCCCATCAATCCAATTACAATTCATCTTTAATGGTCTCGCGCGCGCAATAATTAATCACGCCCCGCCATAATTAAAACTTAATTATCATAATAAACCCATTCTGATAATAACAACAATAAAAAGAACGAGTGTAACCCTAGACAACAACATCCTCAAGTGCCTGTGTGAGAAGAAGGCAACGGCGAAGGCGAGGCGCGAATGAATAAATTACTTATAAATCATCGAATATGGAAATGAACGTAGTTGATTTACGCCCGGACGTTTTGTGTTAATTAAAACGAAAAAGTAGTAATTGCCTGAAAATCCCGATGGCGGACGTTAAACTCTCTCGAGCTGTAACTCGACGATATTATGATGTTATTATCCTGAGTTACAGATAGCCATATATGCGAGTGTGTGCGTGTGGATTTTATTAATTACGAAATCAATTTGCGTAAATGAATAATTTTCTTTGGAATCCCCGGTATTTCCAATTAAGATATTTTGTAAAACCTCCGAGTTTTTCATCGGTTTGACCTCTGCGCGTTGGGGTTTTATTAATCTGCTAATTTACGGCGGATTCTGTCTGCGAGCCGATTGCTTTACAGTTATGTCAAATGGTGAGCTGTAAAATTGAATTTAATTAAACGAGGATTACAGTCGTAACGTTTAATTCTCCATTTGTGTTTGGGTAATAATATCTGTATATGCTTAATTTGCATTTGTAATAAAATATATTTTGTTTCTAAATCGAGGTGAAGATATTTCATATGCTTTATGAAATATCCTTTTCTTCTGCAAAAAAATACTTTAATTATAGATAAGGAATAGTTAATATCTTTATTGCTACTATTTAAAGAAAAATATATATATGAAATAATTACCAAATGTTTTATAAAAGCGTCAATATAATTTCTGCCAGAGACATATTAAAGTCTTCTATGTTTTTACAAATAACTTCTCAAGATTCCTTAATAATTTTTGAGTATTATTTTTTTTTTCTTTATTGAACTATAGGATACACATGATACTTATAGTTACGTCACATTGGTTAATGATCTGTTCTAACAATGTATTAATCTTTGTGTAATAAAATCAATGAAGGAGCATGTTTCTGTTAATCTTTCAATACAGTATTACAGATCTGTAAAAATTCACTAATAGCGTATATTGCGTTTTGTTTCAAGATTTGTTTAATTTTTTGTTTGAATACAGATAATTCCAGTAACTTCAGTTTTGTAGGCAATGCGTTAAATAATTTTATTGCGTTATATGATGGCGATTTTCTATAGAAACTATGTGAGTGTTTGTTTATCACAATATTCTCCCGCCCATTGTTAAATAGTTATGTATATCACTATTCACAGGCAGGACGGATGCATCCCTGCGCGACCAGAAGCTTGTATATATATACATATGGTACTGTCATTATTTCCTTTTCAGCAAATAATTCTCTGCACGAGTCGGTGGACTTTAAATTGTATATTAAACGAATGGCTCTTTTTTGCAATATGAAAGGTCTAATTGCGTCTTTATCCTGACCCCACACGATTATGTTGTAACCAATTATCGAATGGAAGGTGGCATAGTAGATATTAAGAAATTCTTTTGTATCCAATTTCGTTGTTAATGACAATAGTAAGAATATTACTTTGTTTAATTTTTGCAAATGTAATCTATATTATTGCTCCAAGATAGGTTACTGTCTATTATCGTTCCTAAAAAATTCAGTTGTCCCGTAGTTGTTATTGTATTGCCGTTAATTGTGAAGATGAATATATTTTTTGTTTTATATTTTCCAAAGTATACCTAGATTTTAATACAGTATACCTTATCATACCGTGTTAAAATTATATTTGATTTAAAGTTGGACTCATATTGTCCCGTAGTTGTTATTGTGTTGCCTTTAATTGTGAAGTTGAATATATTTTTTGTTTTGTATTTGTTTGCGACTTCGATAATATCCGTTTTTGTTGAGTTTAATAATAATTTATTGCGGGTGCACCATCGCTCGAATTGCTCAATGACTGTATGAACTCGTTCTTCCACCTCTTGTGGACAGGTCCCATGTACAATTACCGCAGTATCATCTGCATACATAAATACGTCACTGCTTGTAATATATTGCGGTAGGTCGTTTATATATAATATGAATATAAGAGGCCCTATAGTATCACCTTGCGGGGTCTTGATTCATAAGGTTCTGAATAAGTTTAATCTAATTTTATAATGACTTTTCTTGATGTCATATAAGACGTGATCCACGAATTAATTGTTCCTGTAATACCCAATGCTGCAATTTCCTGGCTAACATATCGTAAGTCAAGGCAGTCAAAAGCAAAGTGAGTGCACACAACTATTTTATTCAAGTCAATATAGTTATAGCATTTTTGTATGTATTCCTTGCATGCTGTTTCAGTTGACAAACCCGCTCTAAAACCATGTTGACTTTTAGATAGGAGGTTATTTTCAGAAAGATAATTATTTATTTGGATGTACATACTCTTTTCAAATATTTTTGAAAATTAACAAAGTAACGAGATCGGGCGGTAATTATTTATATTATGTGGGTCACCTTTTTTTGTGAACATGCCAAACTATTGCCGTTTTTAGCATATTTGGAAACTCACCTTGCATGACTGTTGTTATTTTTGACAGAAAAGGAGCTAGTTCTGCGCATTTTTTCAATAATTTTATTAGAATTTCGTCGATGCCCGTAGAAATTTTGTCTGGAATAGTTTTTATTATTTTAATGATGCCGTCGTTTGTAATTTCGGTGTAGTGCATAGTGTTAATAATGGAATTTGAAAGAGTGTAATTGTGCTATGTGCATACGTATTTTTGATTTTATCGCTGATGTTTTGCGTGAAATGTGATCCAAATAAATTAGTTATTTCATCAACAGTATGTATTATAACATTATCCAGCTTAAGTGTAATACTATTACGTAAGGAACTTGTTTTGTTTCTATCAGTATTAACTATGTTCCACAGCATTTTAGATTTGTTTTAACTATTATTTATTTTATTATTATAGCATTTCTGTTTTTAAATTTGATTTTTTTTATTGATAGTAGTTTTTTTGATAATGTATTTATTATTAATATCAGCACGATTTGTAAGTTTTCTAAGCCAGTTAATATTTTCTAATTCGAGAATTTCTCGGCGCAATTCAGGCGAAAACACAGGTTTAGTTGGGTTAGTACTTTTAATTACTCTTATTTTTTTTTGGACATGCAACATCAAAACACCACTTAAAGTCGTTCCAAAAGTTTTGGTACATTTTATTTATGTTATTTGATGCTATAGTGGCTATATAGCAGTGTTTTTGGAATAGAAATTTGAATTCGTTTATTGTATTGTCATTTATTATTCGAGTATTGATTTTTTGTTATTATTTACTTTTAAAGAGGTTGTGCTAATATAAAAATTAAATGATTGCATGAAGTGGTCCAATATCCCTGGATCGAAATTTTCATAAGAAGTAATGCTGTCAGGGATATTGATTGCAACATAGTCTATAGAGGACGAGTTACAATAGTTTTGAGCCAATCTGGTGATGTCATTTATTACTGATGTGAGACTAAAACCCTTGAAAAGATCAAATAAGACATCTCTTTCATGAGTTTCTTAAAGTTTATCTATATTTAAATCAACATAGATGTATATATTTTTATATTTGAAAAATAGTTTCTTCAGTAAGTCATCTAACTGATCAATAAACACATGAAAGCATCCATCCGGTGATCTGTAAACCGTAACAATACAAGCTGACTCATCTATAGCGATACCAGAAACTTCAAATGACTTTTCTATTGACATATCTGTCGCATATTTAATTTCAGTAATCTCGGAGTGATTTTCTTTAATAAAAACAGCTGTTCCACCGTGTATTTCTACAGAAATGTGTAATTAAACAATATCCATAATTTTTAAACATTGAAGTTCGTCTTCGATCAGCAAGTGTTCGCAAAAGCAAAGAATACAAGGATGTGATATTTGACAGAATAGCTCCAGAAAATTAATTTTATTACGTAAAAATTGAGTATTTAAATGAATTAAAGAGGATTTTGTTTCACTTATACCATCTGAGGTGCTGTTTTCTCTCGTTTGAAGAAAAAACGCTTTATGGCTGCTCCATTGGGCCAGATGCTGGTATTATATACCTCTCCTACATGCTGTATAGGGAATGATATTTTGTATGAGCAAGTGTTTTCGTCTTTCCTTAATTGTTCATATTCGAAAGGAATATTAGGTATACATCTTTGATTTCGCGTTTATTTTCCAAAATAAAGACGTTATTTTAAAGAACTGGTTACACACTTATGGTTCACGGTATTGTCCATCGCTGGCTACTACTTTCTTCCATCATTCGGGCAGCGTACAAATACCGCGTTGAAAGAAGTAAAGGACTTCCAATTTCAACGTTTTCAAGTATGTCTTGATCACTTTCACGACGTGGCATAGTTTGATATTTTAGCAATCTAGGTGGAAAATAATGATTTTTTCAATAGTGTAGTCAGATAAAACATTTCATATTTCAATTGAAAAATATCTCCTCCGCATCACGTGCTTAGTGATATTCGAAGAAATTCTCGGTAAATGCTAGTAAAAAGGTCAAAAACTATAGTTGAAGTTTGTGGCCTTTTTACTTGCGGTACCCGTAGATGATCCTAAGCGACTCGCATTAGGTGTTAAAGTTTACTGGATGATTAAAATGTTTATGTGTTCTCTGATATTTTTTTGTATACTGATCTTGTTATCTGCTATTTATCAAGGTATGTTAACTGTTTTTTATTCTTTTTTTTAAATTATGTCATTAGCCTACAAGATTTTTTTAAGTAGATATTAAATATATAACAAAATTGAAATTTCCAAAGTATACCTAGATTTTAATACAGTATACCACATCATACCGTGTTAAAATTATATTTGATTTAAAGTTGGACTCATGTCCTATGTAAAACATCAAAAATATTTTGCGAAGATCTGCGCCCTTACACATTTTTTCGTTATTTTTAGAATGATTCCGAAAATTTCTCGTCAATCAATTTTCGACAAATGGTTTATTAATTACAAAGATAAAAGAACGGATGCGGTAAGTGCGTACGTTTTGAAAGAAATGGCTGAATTTTAATTGCCCTATGGCGTGTTGAGTAATGTAAAAGTAACAATTAGAAGTTGTTGTTAAAAAATTGTCAATAGATGAACTAAATCGGGCAGGCATCATGAACGGCTTTTAAATGCAAATTCTTAATGACTTCAAGGAAATCTCATTATACCGTAATTCAAGCTTTACCAGGAACTTCACAGGGTAGTTCAAGACTTGGAAGGCCGCAAAAAAACTTTTGAAGCTTGTAGTTATAAAGCCAAGAAATTAAAATTGAAAGGCCTTATAAAAGGCCACTGAAATTAATTTGCGGGAAACAGTAATAAAGTTAGCGCTTGCGCGCGCCACACCGCCCTCGCACTAGTTTGGGTAACCCGAAACCGATAAGATCATCAGATCGATTGTAAATATTGACTTGGTCCCACGGTAGCTAAACGTATATTTTTATAAATAAAGTGTTACTTACGTAACGTAAGTCAAAAGTCGCAGAGCTAAATGTGGAAATAATTTATTAATTATTTTCAAATAATTTTTATTTAATATAAAAGTTTTACTTCTTGTCAATCCCATCCACACTTAATAGGGATTCTGTCAAGGAGCTTTCATCAAATTCTTCAAAAAGAGGCACTACAATAAAAAAAGCCGGAAAGTGTTTTATTGAAAGTCCTGCAACACTATCTGCCAATAAAGCGCTTGCGGTGCCTTGATTCAAAATTGTCAACATATCAATATAATGTTTTGCGTCAACAAGTACAGCATATTAATAAAACATTATTCCTACTATGTTATATAGTTTAAAAGGCGAAAGACTTATGTTATCCCTCTGGAATCACCACCACCGAAATTTTTACTGAAATACCTATGCAGACACTCATCGATCACGCTATTCTGCGGTGATATGAAGTTATAAAAGATGCCTTTAACACTCAAGATTCATTAGGGACGAGTTTCAATATTATCTTGAAATGTGGCTATGCCGGTGCACTGCAAAATAGATATAAGCAAAAATTTTCTGAAGATAGACACACTGATGAGAGTTTAGTATTTCGCTGGTACCCTTGCAAATACATAGTGACGACAAATATAAACGAATAATTGGGCAAAATCCTGTCCCATCTTCAACTAGATACTGCCGCCCTATCAAATTCATTTTTGCTAAAGAATCAGTAGATTTATACCTCAACTATAATGCGAGTATGGCGAAGATATTATGAAGAAAATGACTATCAGCGACAAAGATAAAACGGTACCTAAAATTGATTGCGACAGTGTGTGTCGTACAGTGTGACAAAGGCGAAAAAAAAAAAAAAAACATAAATAGAAAATTCGTTTTGGACGTAATTTTTTTGTCCTTGAATAGTTAATTCATTGGTTAAGTCATTGGTTCGTAATTTTATTTTCTTACGGCTGTAATTATGTACTAAACAATTTCACGCCTTTTTCAATTAACAATTTATTACATACTATGTGTGAATATTCTTTTGATATGTATAACAATTACCGCAAAAAAAAAAAACGCAGAACAACTAATTTAAAAATATTTTATAGAAAAAGCGTTATCGTTATTTAAGCTGATCTCAATTGGCTATGATCCGCGACATATCAGAGAATATATTCCTATAATATCATCTGCATTTACTTGCGTGTTCAGTCGGTATGCGTTGAATTGTAACATTACATTTATATGTAAGTCCCGATGTCCCGGACTTACATGTAAATTTTGAAATGTGCTAATAATAATAATAAATTTATTACCCAATAGGAAACTGAAGCTCAGTTACAGGATAATATGTATACACTGGAGCACAAAAGTAATGAAAGAAAGAAAAATGTTTTAAATGTTTCTGTACTAAATTTATTTTCCGTTTTCATGTCGAAACAAACGATTATAATTTGGTGAAGATTGAATAAAAAATACTGACAAAAATTCGCCGCGGTTGTTGTAGCACTCTCTAACTCGGCGAGGCATAGACCGAATCAAGTGGTCGATGTCTTCTTGTGGCAAGCAGTCCCAGGCCTTTTGAACACAGTTGCGAAATTGGTCCAAAGTGCTTGGCGGCCGTGGCAATCGCTGTAGTGTTGTTCCAATGCTATCCCATAATGTTCTATTCTCGATAAATCAGGGGATCTTGCAAGCCGGTATAAAACCTCTACGCCAGATTTTTTTTATAAAAAAATTGTATAAAGTCCTTGCTGAAAAATGGCGTTTGGGATAGTCTCAATATATGGTATTGTCACAGGCTGTAGAACTTCAGCGATGTATAGCTGTGCTGTTACACTACCCCTAATTGATGCCAGGGAGCACACACTTCTACGATATATTGCGCAAGGGGTATTGGCTATATGACGTTCTAAGGAAAACTTTACGTTTTGCCTTTCACCGCGAAATCGCGAACATATCTACGTCCATCATGGGCTCCTAAGCAGAATTTGGACTCATTACTAACTATACAGAGTTATTGCCAGATTTCGGGATACATATTATAATATGTAAATGTGAGTTAAAGATTTGAATAATGTATATATGAATATTTTTTGGAAAGGATTTCAGGACTAGTCTGGGAATGTTGTCGTAACCGGGACAGTTTTTTTTCTTTTTTTTTTCGAAATATTCCTCCTCCTTTTAGTCATCATTAAGAATGCTATTCAAGATTCATTAGTGACAGTGCCTAAAATTGGGGTAACATGAGACAGTGGGATAACTTGAGACAATTTGCATGGGTTGTTACAACTGCACATGTTGGCATGACTGTTTGGAGTTTCTGTTTTTCTGTGTCATCAATACGTGCAGCTTGAGTACAGGTATGTGATAGACTTACTCATATGATTTTTATTTCAAGCAGATTGTTAATAGTATTACTTTTTTTATATAGAATGTTTAACATCAACATGTTTTGGTGTTTACTACTTACTCTGTAACAACAGTAGTAGTTCAACAAAATCGAAACCTCTAATGACTAGATTTCAATGTGTTTCACGATTAGTTCAGTGGCGCAATCTGAATTTTGATCAAAAAATAAAATTCCATTTAAGGCACAAAGTGGCGTAACTTGAGACACACATCAAATTTATACTATACAAAGTGTTTAAAGTTTTAATATGAAAATTTATCGTTCTGTTAGATTTAGTATGCCAAGAAATCCGAAAGGGGTGGTTGGTTCACGTAAGTACAGAGATTTTTGGGATGAATAACTTCAAAAAGCCAGAGATGCTGTATCATCAGGTCTTTCTTTGCAGAAAGCTGAAGAGAAATTTGATATTCCACAATGTTCTATAAATAGAGAAATTAAAGGAAAGAATTGTGGCAAAGTTAAAAGACCTTACGTATTTGATGAAGAGGATCAAAATGTACTAGTGGTGTGTATTTGTTCGGCAGGTAAATGGGGATTCCCTCTAACTACTTGTGACGTTAGACTATTTGTAAAAGGCTACATAGACCGCAGCAGTAGAACAGAACCGCGCATTAAAGATAACATGCCTGGGCGGGAGTTTGTTATGTCATTTTTGCAACGGCACAAAGGCTCATTGAGCAACAAAATGTGCCAGAACATAAAGAGGAGCAGAGCCAATGTTGACCATGAGGCAATCAACAATTATTTTGACGAATTAACTACCATAGTAGAAGAGGTTTCATCTGATTTGATTATTAATTACGATGAGACGAACATTACAGACGACCCTTGACGACTGGTGCGAAGGGGTTGCAGGCATCCTGAGCGAATCCAGCACATCTGTAATATTTTGTGCTGCAGGAGGTGGAAAACTTTTACCTCCCGATGTCTACTGTAAGGCAGAAAACATGTATAATACATGGACGGAGAATGGACCAAAAGGGAGGGTACAACATAAGTAAGAGTGGTTGCTTTACATTGGAAATATTTAAAGATTGGTTTAAAAAAGTTGCTTTACCGTACAAAGTTTGACCGGGAAGTAAAAAAAAATCTTGATTGGTGACAATCTCAGCAGCCACATATCTCCATACATTTTCTAAGAGTGTATCAACTTTGTTCTGCTACCACCAATTAGTACAGGAATTACACAGCCTTCAGATGTGACATTCTTTCACCCTCTAAAACTTAAATGGCGTGTAATCTTAGATGCTTGGAAAACCAAAAATCATGGAACCGTGCCTAAAGATAGATTTCCTTGACTTTTAAAAAATTGTCTAGATGAAATGGGCAATGACAACATCTCAAAAAATGTTATAAGCGGTTTCAAAGGTACCGGGATAAATCCGCTTGAAAGAAAACAAGTTCTTAAGAGACTTCAAAGATCAGAGATTATCTCTAAAAAGATGAAAACTAACGGCGCAATGGCTTGGGTGTTTACATTTAATGAATTTCTAGAGCAAAGCAGGAAAAAAGAAACATCATCTTTAAGGCAACAAAAGAACAAGAAATTGAATGTTCCACCTGGAAGGGGTGTAACAACAGAAGATATTAACTCTTTGTCAGAAACCGTTCCCGGTAATAGCACTCAGAAGAAAGACAAGAAAAAAATTACCAAAGAAGACAAGAAAGACAAGAAAATTAATAAATCAAAGAAGATAGTTTATCCGAGTGATGAAGGGGAAGGAAGTGTGGAGGAGGACATAATTTGTGCTGACAGTCCAAATCATCATTTTGGAAACATTCAAAGCTAAGGTTCAAGAGCGTATGGAAGAAGAAGAAAAATAAGATGAAACGGAAGAAGAAGAAGGGGGAATGAAACATCCTTCATTTCAATCCATCAACAAACAAATTGGTGCTTTTGTGGTTGTGAAAACGAGGGAATGTTTTATACAGGTGTATTCGAACATTTTGACGAATAAAGAGCTACAATTAGTGCAATGATGAAAACTCCCAAATGCAATTGGAAATGGCCTAGATTAAAGGACAAACTTTTTCTATGAATGGGATGATATTATTGGTGGCATCACCCTAAGATGTTGAATAAGAGGGAACTTTTTGCTGTTCCTGAATTAGTTTCATTTGATTGATTTACGGCACCTAATTGATCAACTTTAGTTTTTGTTTTCTTTTCATGTAAAATAAAGGTTTTTTAACACATTTTTTGCACTTTCAATTGTTAACAATTCTAAGTGTCTCAAGTTACCATACAGTTGTCCATTTTGACACAACAAATTAATTTCTACGACTGTCTCAAGTTACCCCATTTTAATGGTAAATTGAGACATGCATAAATTTTTGTTTTAATTATGTTTCATAAATATACTTCAAAACAAAATTAGAAGTGCTTAGTAACCATTGAGACCCACATTTTAACCTAGCCTGATGTAGTCTAACATAATTAGTTGCTTAGTAATTCAGGCTAAAGTCTGAAAACTGTCTCATGTTACCCCAATTCACGGTATAACGTTTTATTCATGATGAACAGCGTTCAAAGTCTTTCTTGTAAAAAATGAATACTTTAGGGCAATATTAAACGCAAAAAATATGGACAAATCGCAACGAATCTTCAAATTTGATCGAAAAAAAAAACAATCGCTTCATTAAAAAGTTTCTTGTTAACATTTTAATGTTTAAAAAAATAAACATACTTTCAAAATATAAATTTGTCCTTTATTCGCGACAATTGTTTCGCATGCTTTTGCGGCTTCTTCAGGCGAAGAATGATCTTCTCAGCATGGGTACGATAGCAATAGTGTGATTTATTATAAGTTGTTGCAACTGGTGGAAATAGTTACTGAGGACTACTACCAACGTTAATTAATCTGCTTAAGTCAGTACAAAAACACGAAAAAGCCTCAATACTGGCAACAGAAAACGTGCAGTGAAACTCTTGCATAACATCGTCAAACAATATATTGCGTCAAATATAAAATGCATCACAATAATTCTATAGTTTTAAAAAAAATACAAATTATACACTTGGTTTTGTTTCACTATTAATACTATAGTATAGTGAAACAAAGTATTAGTGAAACAAAACCAAGTGTTCAATTTGAAAAAGTTTTTTAAAATGAGTTAAAATATTTCACCAAGTGATTATTGAGAACCAAATTGAAATTATATAATTCTATAGTATGATTTAATTCACGAAGATGATTCAAACACCTCGCATCGATCAGTAAGCGAAGCGTGACGCAAAAATGTCATCCATTCCGAAAACCCGGCAATTATGGTACCCGCATATCATAAATGAAGAACTCAAAAGGTATAAATAATTCATTAGCGAGATTTCATCTTCCCATCAGGCGGACTCACCAATTTACATGTAAATACGGACAGTTTACGGACACCGGCCGATGCCGTATATTACACACTTATCTCGCCAACTGTATCAAAAAGGAACACATTGGTTCGAGAAGTAAGAAAAAAGAAAAATTAAAGAAAGGGGCACGAGCTATTTTCATATAATTATACCTCCGTCAGATTGTACACAACATATTTATAAGCAAGCCGGGTTCTTAGTTTTTTTTATTGTGTTTTTTTTTAATACGGATATTATTATTTAAATGTGGAAAATGTAACAGAGCCTTTCTGGAGGAAGGCAAGATTGTCCGAAACGTCAGTCCGTGGCGTGATGGATCGTTGATTGCGCTGCGCCCACGAAATTGGGTCGGGAAGGGATAAAATCACGAGCTTCTCACCGGCCGGAAATTAACAATGTAAATATTTAAAGGTGTAATAGTGGAACGTTTTCCATTGTAGCAAAGTCGAATTATTAAAATGGCATCTATTATTTAAACGTCTATTCTAGAATCACGATCATTAGGATTGGCTAAAGTTGGAATTGGATTTATGAGCATTCAACCACATTTGATATTTAATTGTATTACTTATTATTCAAACGTAAGTACGTTTTACACTGCAATTAAATAATTATCGATTTAACCGGCGTTTTCAGTTAGGGCTTAAACATGGTTATTTGCTTATAAATATGTTGTATTTAACAGATCCTATAACATATTCAAGTTCAGACAGAAATGTTACTGTAAAGTGTGATGTGTGTATATGAACATTATGAACATGTTATGTTGTTTTAGTGTTTTTATATATAAGTTGTAATTTACGATTTACATTTTTTATCATTTTTTTAAATTCTGTTTATTATGTAAACAGTATTGCCGTAAATATACATTTTTTTATTCATGTAATAGTTTTTAAATTCAAGAATTGTAAATATTATGTTTGTGTTTTACTCGAATAATGCCTCGGAACCCTGTCCAAGGTAAAGTATTGTGATCGTCAAGATTTTCGAAACCGCCCCATATAAAATCTCCGATTAGTTAGGGTCTCCTTAGATGGGGTGGAGTGTCAGTGTCTAACGTCATATCGTCTGTAAAAGTGAATTATTGTCGCGTTCTAACTATGAAATCATAGAAAATTATTATTAATTTTATAAAATCACAATTATTTGGAGTAATTATTATCGTTATAAACATTATATTAGGTTGATGCAAAAGAAATGTCGGATTTTAACCATTAAATTTAATTGAGTACAACTTTTTATAGAATAAACTTATTAATCAAAATAAGAACCATTAGAATTAATACAACTTTGCTAACAAGAAACAAGTTTTTTTAAGCCGGTAGCACAGAAATCTTGAGTTCTTGAAGCAACGAAAGAATTGAAGGGAGTTTCAGAATCTCTTTGATTGTTGAAGCATTTATCACGCAAGAACTTATCCAGATGCTTGAAAAAGTGGAAACCGGTAGGCGACAGGTCGGGGGAGTATAGTGGATGGTCGAGAGTTTTGTAGCCCAACTCATGCAGCTTTTGTCTTGTCATAATTGAAACATATGGCCAAGCGTTATTATGAAGAAGAATTGGGCCTTTTCTATTGACCAATGCCGGCTGTTTTTGTCGAAGTTTTTCGTGCATTTCATCGATTTGTTGACAATACTTCTCCGTTGTGATAATTTCGCCCGGATTCAGAGAGCTGTGATGTATCAAACCCGCCGTAGACCACCAAACAGTCATGATAACCTTCTTTTGATGCATATTTGGCTTGGGGAAGTGCTTGGGAGCTTCATCATGATCCAACCATTGAGCTGAACATCTTCGGTTATCATAAAGAACCCACTTTTCGTCGCAGGTGACGATTCGGTTGAGAAACGGGTCGTTTTGGTTGGGAAGAAGTAGTGTAGATGACCTATCAAAACGGCGATTTTTTTGATTTTCGTTCAGTTTATGCTGAACCCATTTGTCAAGCTTTTTCACTTTCCCAATTTTCTTTAAATGTCGAACAACGGTTGACTGATGAACATTGAGCTCTTCAGCAACTTTTCTTGTTATTTTGCTTGTGTCAGCTACTATTATAGCCTTCAATTGGTCATCATCAACTTCTGATGGTCGGCTACCGTGTTTTTGATCTTCAAGACTATCATCACCATTACGGAATCGGACGAATCATCGTTGCACAGCACGTTCATTAGCAGTATTTTGGCCAAATGCTTCGTTGATATTGAGAGTCACCTCAGCTGCTTTGTGACCTCGCTTAAACTCATACAAAACTATCGCTCTTAATTGCTTCTTTTCTAGCATTTCTAGAATGATAAAAATATAAGAAAATCATAGAATATTTATAATAAAAATATAAAGCAAATTCTAATATTTAAAATAATATATTTAATGGCAATAATTATTAAAAAAAATATTAATTTTTTAAACCATAAAGTTAAATAATATAAAATCCGACATTTCTTTTGCATTAACCTAATAGTAATAAAAAGAAACTTTAACAATTTATTTAAGTAAGAGTGTATAATTTTCACCATTTTCTTTATAACATCATTGGTTTGCTTTCTCTACTTCAATCGTTATCTATAAATTTATAATATATATATTAGAATCAGTCGTACGTTAACGCTAAAAAAAATAAGCCACCAACATCGGCGGCTTAAATTTAAGGAGACCTTAGACGTAGTGCGCGCGAGGTGAAAATCAAATGAAATGAGTTAGGGATTACTTAACACTAAGAAGTACTTAAACAAGGCTGTGCAAACGGGCATAATTCATTCAAATCGTCCAAAAAATCATATACGGGATGGGGCACCACAAACGACGCGGCCATTTTATGGAAAAATCATGCAATTTCTACCAATTCTCTTAAAACTTATAAATGTGGGATCATTATATGAACAATTTAAAATCATTATGAGTTATATAGGGTGTCCCATAAAAAAAGATCTACATAAAACTTATATTTTTTTTAAATTGGAACACCTTATATATTATTCTAGATTTTACGTTAAAAATTACTATTGGTTTTATTAAGTTTGTTGGTACCTAAACGTAAAGGTTTTTGAAATAATTTGAATTTTGTTAAAATCTAACCCTTATTTTAAATTGTATATACAATGATCCTACATCTATCAGTTTGAAAAGAATTTCAAGAAATTTCATGGGTTTTCCTGTATATCAATAAAAAATATCAAAAAAAGTGTTGTATAAAATCTTTATAAACCGGAATAATCAACCTCTTCTGTTATAAATAGAAGAGTTCGATTCAAATGTAATTAGTAATTTTCGACCTGGCGGTATATTTATATTAATTTTACTAAAAAAAAATTGACAAGTTTACAAATTTTGCTGCTGTATCGTTCGGTATTGTAAACGATAGAGCAGCAAAATTTGTAAGCTTGTCAATTTTTCGCAAAGAGGATCTGATAAAATTAGAAGTTGTGTTGCTCAGATGTTTTAACAGAAAATATGATTTTTATAAAACAATTATAATGATGATCAAAATGTCTCATATGCAGTTTCAATTAAATTGAAAGAAGATAAATTGTCAATAGAAAATTCTCATCATTACAACTTTCCTTTAAAAGATATTAAACAAAGTACCGTTTTCTCCATAAATACGACGGTGGTGAACTTTATTAAAATAAAAAAAACACTTAATAACTTTTTTATACCACTTAAGGATTTATTTCACTGTGACTAGTTTCGACTACACGGTAATCATTCTCAAACTGATTTATAAGTGGTATAAATTAGTTATTAAGTGTTTTCTTTATCTTAATATTGAAAATGTACCACGAAGTAAACGCCTCAAACATTCAAGAACTTTATTAAACATAGTCAGATTTTAGTGTTGAAATATTTGATTCAATAAACTTTGTTTTATCAATGTTACTAATATGCAACGGCAAAAATCCATTGTATAATTTTGTATTTGTATGCCGATATTTTTCCGAGAATTAGTTGTTTTAATAAATATTTGTTTTTCCTTAGTACTTACTTTGTAAGTTTGTACGTAGCAAATCAATTGAAAGAGAATAATTAATTCATTTTTTTTTTTAATTCTTTTCTTGTAATTTAAAATATATTTTATTCATCATTAAATATTAACATGCCCAATAATATTTAAAATATTTATGCGCGTTTGCATCGCCTTGTTTAAGTATTCCTTAGTGCTAAGTAATCCTTAACTCATGACATTTTGTTGCACCGCGCGCACACGACGCGTCGCGACGTCTAAGGTCTCCTTAAATTAAAGCCGCCGATGTTGGCCGCTTAACTTCACTGAGGGTTCCTTAGTGTTGACGTACGACTGATTCTACCTATACATTACAAATTTATAGATAACGAGTAAAGTAGAGAAAGCGAACCAATATGTTATAAAGAAAATGGTCAAATGTATACATTCTTAATTAAATATATCGTTTAAAGTTTCTTTTGATTTCTATAACGTTTATAACGGTAATAATTACTCCAAATAATTGTGATTTTCTAAAATTAATAATAATTTTCTATGATTTCAACGTTAGAAATCGAGAATAATAGACGACATGAAGTTACTCACTGATATTCCCCTAGATTTTCCCCCAACTAAGGAGATCTTAACCAAGCGGAGATTTTATATGAGCGGTGCAATCCAATCTCTACTATTCATTCCTTAACTTTTAAGGAACTCTTAACTAAGGAGACCTTAAAGTAAAATAAGTGCAAACAGGTATTAATGTTTCATAATATTTTACCAAGATTTAAGTGAGCAAGTAATTACATCTATAGTAAATGCAGGTAAAGTAATCCTCACAAATATATACAGAAGATACCTAATTAAATTAAAAAAAAGTCGAACAATCACATCTGGTTCAACAACATATGCTGAAAAGAACACCTCATCTCAAATTATATGAAAATCTATTCCAACCACAAATCGATGGAAGCGAAAGAAGCGGTAGAACATGTATATAAATATTCGATAAACAACGACTCTAGGAAAATTGTACAAAAAAGGGACACAACATCTTTATTTCTGAAACTCTTTCACTCGAGACTCGCCATGATGTGGTAGACGAAAGCGCTAGAAAAGAAGCTAATTACATTGAGCATCAGCAGTAGACGAGACAGAGGAGGAATGAACGTCGCACCCAAAGTCCAGTTAACAATAATACAAACATGCAAAATAATAGTGAGCATTATATGTTGAATTTTATTATAGGTTAAAATATCTAAGTAATATACAACTAACAACAGAGGAAACTGAACTGAAAAATGTTTAAATTATAGTCCAAACATTACAAGCATCACAACATTAGAATCAGTTGAAATACAAACTGAAATTATTTGTAACAATAATAATGAATCTGAATCTAACAGACTTTTAATTAAAAATAAAATATCTAAAATAATTAAAGGAGTAGTGCACTTTGCAAGTTTCAAAAAATCGATTTTTATTTTTTGGCTTTAAAAAATTCTTTGGAGTGTCTACTTCATCGTAAACTTTACCAGAAGTTCATGAGACACTCCTTTCCAAAATTTCAGGCCGAAAAGCGAAGCCGTCATCGACGATACGGGCAATCTTTTTAGTTACAATTATTACCGCGTATTAACAAATGGCTGTGGTGTCGTATCGACTCAGTTTTCCCTCACTAAAGGAATCAGCGGAAAGGAAAAATTGACATGTTAATTAATAGATGAGCTAGCTCATAATCTATTATGGACTTGCTATTAGGAATAACTCGGCATTGGCAGCGGATATGAAAATTTCCACAGATGAGGAACTACAACAGGACGGCTGCCCGGAAGGAGCGGATTCCTTGTGCGGTGCATATAACAGAAGGCAAAATTCAACGGCGAGCTCAGCAACTACTAACACAAGCCAGCTATGAAAAAGAAAAATTACACAGCATCCTGTCTATCAAGATCTGAGTCGCGACCAACTGCTTCAACGTTGCTTCGGTGGATATACGCAAAACGCCAATGAAAGCTTCAACGCTAGCGCTGTCTCCAAAAACCAATCACAGTGGCAGGGAAGATGTTGAAATTGCTTCAAATTTGGCGGCCTGCAAATTCAATGAGGGATTTTCCAAGTTATGAGAGTGCTGCAGCTGAATATCCGAACGTCCTGCTATTCCTTTTGCGTGAAGGCCGACAGCGAGAGCGTCGATCGCGTTGAAGCGCGCTTGTCGGAAGGCGCGAAAGAAGCCAGAGGGAACATATTGGCGGCCAGGAAGCGGCAAGAACTAGAGGAACGAGTTGTTGAAGGTATTTATTATGGTCCCGGCATAACAGACTGAAGGCATGTAGACGAATTTGATGAAAAATTGGACTCAAAACTTTAAACGCGATTATCTCAAAATAATGTTTTCAAAGTTGGCGGACATCATAACTCAAAAACGGTTCGTCTGATTTGAACGCGGTTTGAATTTTTGAATTCTAAAATATTTTTTCTGTCATCGTACGTAGCCGTTATTTTTGTCTTAAAAATTGGCTCTTCGGTGGAAACTTCTATGTCCATTTTTGCGTCGGAAAACAAAACCAAACTAAATTACTCTGTATATGTATATCCTGGAAAGTTGGACATGTATATTTGATAATATATTTCGGGTGTAGAGCATCAAAGAATCTTTTTTCAATAGTCTCTAGTTGTAATTCACATATTGTATGAATAGTCGGATGAATTGTATTTAATGATAATTATATTAAAATAAAAAAAATCCCAATACAAATTCAAAAACTGACAGATATCCTGAAAATTACACATACTTTTATGATATGATAGTTCAAATATTCAATAATCAGTTGAGACGATTTATAGTTACACTCGTGGCAAACGATAATTTTGTGGAATCGATGTATAATTAATAAAAAAATGAACTACATGTAATTAAATTTGCAAATTATAACACAATTAAATTGCATTAAACATAACTTTCATTTAAAATAATCAATTAAAATTAATGTCACTTTTGATATATTTCCATGATTGCAATTTAACTTGGATTTTTTTTGGGATGGCTAATGCAATTTTAATACGTAATAATTTGCAAATATAATCAATATTTATTTATAAATTATACATCGATTTTAAAAGTTAATGAAGATTCGTTTTCATAGGTTTTTAAATTCTGAACACATTTAAATTCTAGTAGTTTTTTTTTTCTTTTCTAAAATGAACAGGAAACAGGAACAGTTTGCTTTTACACGTAAAACCCCTATATATACCTGATCGAACATAATCTTTCAATGTATTCGAAGGTAAGATACAGTTGTAATGGGAATAAATATTTACTTAAACATTTTTGGTCAGAGCGCGCCTAACAGTTTTACCACTTACAATAAAAGTAAAATTGTATTATTTTAGTAATTATTTTACTTGTTACGTTACTAAAGGTATATAACCTTTAGTAACGTTGATATGTAAAAGCAAAGCTTAAATTAAAGCAACCTTTGAAAAACCGGAGTCAAAACTGTAAAATGAGAGAACGTTTGTTATACTATTTTGTTCGAGAGTTTTCTCAATCATTACATTAAATGACTGTAAAAAATAAAGTAAAACATTGTTGTAGATCTCACAAGATTATTATTACAGCTGTAAATATCTTAGAAAAATCTTTAATGTACATTTCTATTCAGGTTTGCTTTAGCATTACTTGAATTCGTTGTTGTAACACGAATATCACGAATAAAGCATTGGATACTCTACAAATTGATCTATCAAAAGAAAATTTCGCATGAAATAGCAAAGAGCAATTGATCCCATGCAACAACATCAATTAGTCTACTGTTGAAATCGATGCCAGAGGATGCAATCAAGATTGTGTCCGAGTGGATATTACCACCAACACATGCAGACGGAACGAGCAGAGTAGATACTCGTACATAATTAACCTCCTCGGAGCAAGCAAAGCAGAAAAAGATGAACACGTTCACGTGCAGGTAAATGAAGCAATATAACATTCACACGCCAGTAATGAATCATGCAGTTATCATTTACACCGGCCGATTATAAATTAAAATACGTACACACATGCTATGCCCATGGCTCATGCCTGATTCCTATTGCCTATGCATTCACGGATCCCATGTAGGCATGCGAGTTTTATGGTCCTGCTATACGTATATATTTAACACTCTCATAACGAGCCGAAGTAATAACAGCATGGTGGTTTGATAATAAATAATAATTATAGTTTTCCGAACGTCATAACGCGTTCTAAAGTGTGCATTAGTTATTGTTGTACGTTTTCTACATGTGAGCGTGTTAAAAAGTTTATGTAGCGCCGGTCACGACAAACTGCACGAACAATGTTTTCTTCCATGTGCTATGTGTATTGTGGGGCTGGCTCAAGCTCTGTTTTCATTTCGCCTTCACGTTTCCACCCTCAACGTACCATCATAATAATTTTCGTCCTCTTTAATTCCAAGTTTCAACACAACAATAAAATATACATACATCTGCGATTCGTAAAATTTTCATTAATGGTTTCCGAACGTATTTCTTACCTTTATTTATTTATCGTCGTTCACTATAGAGCACTTACAAATTAATTAATAAATCACAATATTCTATACGGCTTAATACCATTAGCTGGCTACTAATTTGTGTCTCTATAAAATTAAAATGGGAAGTTACATGCAAATATAATTCAGGACATCTGCAAGATGCTCTATTTAATTGTTTTAATTTGCACATATGGAAATGTTAGCATCACGTATTTGTAAAGTACCCGTCATAATTAACAAAAATTACCGAAATCAAATTGCAACACGAAATTAAATTAATTGTTAATGTAAATTTTTGAACATATAGTGGTAACTTAATAACGAATCAATGCTGCCATTGCACGTACAATGACATTACACTAGTTTGCAAAAGTTTTCGAAGGTCTTCTTGCGGTATAACATTCCATTCTTCAATAAGAGTCGCCCGTATCTTCCTTAGACCATACAGTAGCTGCTGATCTAAGGAGGTTGCAGGTGACCTTGAAAACGTCTGTGGTTTGAATTTATACTTCTTGTAGCAAGTCTAAAGTAAGCACAGTATGTGGTCTTGCGTATTAACAAAAAAAGGATGTATTTCATATAATAATAATAAATAATAATAATAAATAATAATAATAATACAGAAAAACTAAATATACAGGGTGTTCGAGTCTCACTATGGGGATCTCGCTTATTATAAGATATAGAATGTGGGTTTAAATTCGGCACTTTTACAGAATTTCATGCTGATTAATATTCCGTTGAGAAATCTGGGCTAAGTTTCTATGTTTTCAAGAAAAATGAAAATACTGAAAAATACGATTTTATTTTTTATTTACATCTTATAAAAAACCATTATGGCGCCCATAAGAAATAAGAAAGTTGATGATGGTCCAGAAGGAACGAAACGTGCTATTAGTAAAATTGGTACGCCATCGATTAGACCATAAAAAAGTGCTTTAAGAATGTCTTCATTCTATTGAAACTTTGCTTCAAATAACGAAGATATAAATAGAAAAAGAAAATCGCATTTTTCAGTTTTTTTTTTTCATTTTTCTTGAAAACAAAGAAACTTAGCCCAGTTTTCTTAACAGAATATTAAATAGCATGAAATTCTGCAAAAGTGCCGAATTTAAGCCTACCCTCTATTTCTTATAATAAGCGAGATCCCCATGGTGAGACTCGAATTTGAAACATCCTGTATACATACCTATGCAGAAAGCCGTATTACTACAAACTTGCAGTATAAGTAGTTCCGTGTTGTCAGACAAAGTGTATTAATTAAAAACAATGCCATACCGTTAGTTGAAATATCCCGGTATGTGTAGACAAAACACCCTGAGAGATTCAGGTGAAAAACAGAAGACAATAATAATAAATTGTCTTTATTCAAAAAAATGTTACAATTTAAATTACACTACAGAACAGGCTTTGTTTGATTTTATTTAAGATCTAACTTATTTATAAAAAAATAAAAACAGTTGTATTCATTTTACTTCATATGTTTTATCATATACTAGATGTACATTTCGGATACTAAGTATTCTTATCAATAGTACAACATAGCATTAAAGTGTTTACTTTTTTATATATTGGAACATATTTAGCAAGCTTTAAAATATCTAAGAATATTTCAGACTTTATTGATTTGTATATATAACCAGTATTTGGGTCTATTAGAAAATTACAACATTTTTTTATTGATTTCAAATTGAGGCTATTTGACATATTTTTAAGTTTTCAAATTGTATCACGCACTTTGATCGATGATATCTCATGGAAGTTGAATGTGATACCATTGGATGATAAATGATTTACTATGTAACATATAGCTCATTGGTTCACGATCGGGAATATTTATTGAGTTTTTATCTAAATTATTTCAGGCGTTTTGGTAATCCTACAGCTTTGACTTTACAATTTTACAAACAGCTTTTGATTTATTAGTAGAGGATATGATATATCTTTGATTTTCCATTTTTTGTTAATCGTTTATTTTATCTTCATATATTCTATTTAGTGAGTTGGTAAATTTATTATTATATCTATCTCGAATGCTTCGCAGCAGGAGTACGTGTCCTCTTAATGTTATAAGTTCACATTCAATCCACTTTATGTTATTTTTATTTGGATTGAATTTTATTTCACGTTCAGGGAAGGTTGAGAATGTCGAATTGTGCTAATAACGTCTGTACTATTAGGCTTCTGCAATAAATTAACGAAAACTGAAGAGAAATATCTTAACAAAAAAAAACATCACGGTATTCAATTCTAAACAATAAAAAAAAAACACATGTTGTATGAGACTTTAGACCAGAAGGGTCTTGGAGAGTTACTTTAAACTATAATAAATTAAAGTATTATCATGTATTAATAAATAGTGCTTTCATCTTAAATCTATTAGAGTAAATAATAGAGATACGAAACTACTGATAAAATAATGTAATTACAGCGTATATGAATCAATTATCCAAGCAGATAAAACCATCAACACATTGATCAACTTATTCTATGCTACGATCTACTATAAGCATCACAGAGAATGTGGATATTTCAAAGTTTTGCAAACTTCGAGCGTTCTTAAAGCAGAAATCGAGTGGTTATAAAACTATAAAGGTCAGTTTTCTTTCTACAGATCAAATAAATCAATTTATAAATGAAGCACCTGACATTACGTAATTGTTTATCAAGGTATACTAACACCATATTAAGGTACTGTTTAAGTATTTTTGTTAATTTCCTACACACAGATTTTACTGACTTTCAGCATATTGGGAGGATGCTGAAGACAAGAATTAAAAAAGTCATATTCGGGATTTGAATAATGAACTACAGATTCGACTAGTAGACACTAAAACCCAAAGGGATCGAATGTTTATAGTATTTGGTAAATTATACAATAAAACGAAGAAATACATGTATCTTTGCCCTACTGACATGGATTGCTTCTTTTTGAATTATTCAAAATTGCAAATATTTTAAACAACTGGTGGGAATTAATACAATTGGAAATCAATCTAATGTAATTGCTCGCTATTTACAATTATTAGGTAGATAGGTAGTTAGGTCATTCTATTCGAAGATTAGGAGCGCTAGTATTCTTGCCTACGCATTAACAATAAAGAAATCGGTCGATGGAAATAAACTGAAGTTATGAAAAATAATTATATGTAAAACATTATTTAAGTAAGAAGGAAGAAATTTGGTAATACCATATTAAATTCTGTGCAACAATCAAATGTTAAAAAGAGTCTATAGCTAATTGCTCTACTTCGAATACTACTAATGTAGTAAATATAAATAATAAGACTAATTCAAAACCAATTTTATCAATTTTTCCTCCTTCTGAAAATTTAGATTCTACTAACAATGTTGATGGAATTTATAAAAAATATAATTGTTAGTAATTGTACATTTATTTAAATTAAATAAAAATGGTTTGAAAATAATTAATAAATTATTCTCACATTTAGCTCTGTGACTTTCGACTGTTACGTAAGTACGTTAAACAAATGCACATTAAAACAACTACTTGCCGGGCAAATACCAACGCCGGACATTGAATGACATAATGTACACCTGCTGTTGCATATCAATAAAATATTGTATAATACAACAAATTTTTGATCCGAAAAAAAAAAAAAATAATAATGCAAAAAACAACATAAAGATCGTTACGTAATATAAGGCCATCTGTAGACACGTGTTTCTGGATCTTTCGCTCGTCAGTACAGCTCTGCCTTACATAATTTAAAGATGTTGAAACAATTTTATTCAAAATATATATTTCAAACTGCATACGGATTCCACGTCAAAAGTCGAACATTTGAGGCGATCTTAAAAACGACCCAATTTCAGTTTTCGTTGCGAAGTGAACAAGAGGTAGTAAATTCTGGTGAACACAAATAGCATAATGAAGGTTCCACAAAGTGACGTTGTTGATTTTTTTGCAGCAAGTGGCTAGACGTTGTCGTGTTAAAATAATCACTTTGTCGTGAATTTTGGAATATTGGAGGTGTTTTAACTTTATTGTTCGCTTTAATTGCATCAGTTATTCTTGGTAACGTTCCCAAGTGATGGTTGCATTAGATCATGGTAGATTATTCCGAGCTTGTACTACCAGATGCAAAACATTAACTTCTTAGGATGAATATTCATTCATTAATCTGGGACTTTCAGCCTCATTGCCCCGATATTATTTATAATATTTATTAACGATATTATTAACGTTATAACTAACAGCAGCGAAAAAATAATAAATTATGCGGACGATACTAACCTTCTCACATCAGGCAAAACAACTCAGGAGTCGGGAATGAAAGCATTACAATTATTATCAAATGTAAATAATTACTTCTGTAAAAATAAATTAGCAACAAACAACGACAAAACAAATATAATGATTTTTAAAAACAACCACAAATCTTCAGAATTGCCAAATGATGCCGTTAACTTCCCGAATTATGTATTAAGTGAGGTAAAATTCCTAGGACTAAAAATAGACAATCGTCTAACTGCTGAGTCGCACATAAATGATTTAAAAAAAACCTTTATCCTCAACAATTTTCAGTATTCGTGAAATAGGAAAATATTTATCTAGGGCAGCTGCCATCACAGTATATTTTTTAAATTTCATCACTAAAATGAGATATGATCTGATATTCTGGGGAAGCCACTCGCATGCAGTAAATATCTTTACATTACAGAAGAAAGCTATTAGGGCTGTAATGAAATTGGGCTACAATACGAGTCATGTCGAGGAAAATTTAAAGAGATCAATAGTCAAACACTATTCGGTTACTATATATATAATATATTATATTTTTACCTAAAACACATACAAGGAAATAATAATAAATATGGCACATACAACACCAGAACAGCAGACTTTATATATCCCAAGCATAAACTCAAAGCCACTGAACAATCAAACCATTATATGGGAATAAAGTTATTCAATGCTCTACCCGAATTTCTCAAGAGAAATGTTAACTGACTAAAAATATTTAAAACAAAGTTATATAATCATTTAATACAATTAGAACCATATAGTTTAAAGGAATTCTTAAAATGAACAAAATATCCGAAAGCATCTGTGTTGCAAAATGCATACCTATTTATATAGTTAAATAGAGATATTATATTATATTAGTAATTAAGTAGTCTGTAAGTTAAGAATAGTTACTGACACAATTTAACTTTGTACATTATTGTAATGACACTCTGAAATAAAGATTATTATTATTATTCGATATTAAAATTGATGCATGGCCACGATTTTTCCAAAAACGTAGTGCTTCTTCGAGATCGAATTTGCTGGATCGAAAATTTGCAAACCAGATGTGACACATTGCTGCTTACTAAATACATCTTTCCATACACATCAGATAATTTGTTTCTTACTTGAACGGCATTTTTACTCATTTTTACAATAAAAAAGTAAAATATGCCGAACTGTTATTTTGCACATACCCCGCGAAAGACCAATGTTGTTGAAGCACACCATAGTTCCCCCTTTTCACATATCATATTTGAAAGAGTATCAACCAAAGGTAGAATCAATGTTTTTTTTTTTCAAAAGCAAGTATTGCTATGTCAGCTGTTAAAATATATATATGCAGTTTAAATGTGAAGTTGGTGAAAAAAAAAAATAAATACATTTAAGTCGGTTTGGAAAAAATGGAATAAGTATCAGAAATCAGAATGTTTTCTTGTATATTATTATGTCTAAATAAACATTACTTTTATCTTAAATTGATTAAAGTAAATGAAATAAATATGAAATTTCACATATTATTAAACCTTATTATTTTTTCAAAAGAAATATTTAATTATTATAAATAATATCCTTCATAAATGATATTATTTTACAGTAGGCCTTGTTTCTTTTATAATACTTAAATACCAAAAATATTGCTGAATTAATATGAAGTTAAAAATTAATTAAACACTTTGCTTATGTCACACAGTTAATTTTTTATTCCGTAAACAGTTTCGATTTACTATAAATTATACAACCATAAAACGGTCATTGAGTTTACAAAAACAAATATGCAACTGTAAATAAAAAAAAGCAAATAAATACAATTAAAGGGAGGTGTGCAGTTGTTCTAGTAGATGGCGTTGAAGATAACGAAGGAGAAAATGCGTTTCTTTATTAATTAGTGAGTTTTTGGAGTATTCTTCACCTTGTAAATTTCCAGGTACTCCAACAGGTCAAGTTTTCGGTCTTTTTGACATCGCTGAATGATTGTCGGCGCATTGTCGCTTGTGTAGTTATTACTTAATAGATGATTTTCGTAATTTGAATATGTTATTTTATTTTCATGAAATGATTTCAATTGTTCTTTTAACCTTATTTCAAAATTCCATCAGGATTGTCAGATATAAATAGATTGGCAGGAAACACATGCAAGTTTGTACACTCGAGAGGTTTTTAGTTGATTAAGTTCAGTTTTTAAATTAAATAATAGATTTGACGTTATATTTTCTGTTTTGAAGGCTTTATGTTTTTTTAAGATTATTTTATTCTTACAGCTAATTTTAGCAAAGTATGTAATAGTGACGATGTTTTTGTTTTCAGGTGGTGCTTATGCATATTATACCACGCATAAGGATTTTATTTTTTTAATTAATTAGGTGTAATTAGTTGAAAAGAAAAAAGAAAAAACAGCATAAACTCAACATCCAAAGTAAAAGTTTCCCCTCAACTCCAAATTTACATAGGTCAAACAGGCAGAACTTTTGAAGCACGCATAAAAGAACATAAAAAATCTATAATTGAAAACAAAAACACCACAGGTATTGCTAAACATTGCAATTCAGATAACCGTTTCTTTGACCATAATAAATTTAAAATATTAAAATCAGGTAATAAAGGATTCATGTTAAATCTCCCCGAGGGCCTGGAAATCCAGAAAGTAATCATCGGGAAAAAAATTGTAAATGATAATGAAGATATCTGGACTTCCGCGATATTAGCATCCCTTCTTACCTGATTTAACCTGATTTCTGTATATATATATATTGTTGTCGGCTTTCAATTGTACTTTCTTTTGAAAATGATGTAAAAATCGAAAATAGTCAGAATACAATATTATTTACTTTAATTTTATTGTGAAACCAACCACGTGTTTAATTTTACCTAATTTTCCAAATTTGGTAAGTTACACCATTTTGAGTATAGGGTTTGCCAACTCATCGGACTCATTGGTGAGCCCATTGCTAATCCTTCAGATTGTTGGTAAATTTTATCGTTGAAGCATAAGTAATTTAAATCTGTGAGATGTTGAATAATAAATTATTTCATATTCAACGATAAAATTTACGAACAATCTGAAGAATTAGCATCTGCTATATATATATTCAAAGAACGGTTTAATGGTAGTTTGTATCTTCCATAAAGGTGTATCCCTAGGAAGGATGGCTTGTTAGTTGATGCACCTATATGGTATGTAACAAAATACCATTAAAACCCTCATTCAATATAGGTTTATACATCTGCATTTCTTTACAGACAGCTAATTCTATAATTAGCATTCATAGCTTATATGCTAATCGACCATAAAACAAAATTGTTAAAACCATTAATCAATAAACTTTATCGCCCGATTTAACAGTACGAAGTAAATGCCACGCGATGAAATTAATTTATCACGAGCAAATTGACCGCGAGACCATAAAATCTCCACCGGGGCAATTAAAAATAAAAGAAAATGGCATCTTCGAAATAAATTCAAAACTTTATTGAAATTACCTGCACGCTCAACGAGCCATAAACACCGAAAATCCCGTTCCCAATTCGTGCCGGCCATATTGACACCGTCGTCATCTCTCTCGGGCTCGTTCCCTCTCCTTTCCGAACATGAAATTCAATCGGGTAATTATTTATTATAACTCGGGTAAATTGTCGAGGGGTGCGTGTGATGTATGCGCGCCCTGCGGTCTTGTTTGGGGTGGGATCTTGTTACCATTACGGCTTCCAGTTTTGTAGGTAATCTGTATCCTATGCCCGTTGTGCATCCGCACACAATGAGGGCATTAGTCGATTCCATTAGTCTGCTCATTGAAAACAGTCGGGATGGGATGATGGGAATGCGACATCGGGTCCTTTTCAGGAAAAAAAAGTAGAAGCAATATTTGCACCTTTGGTGGAAATTAAATGTGAATGTACTAATGCGATTAAAAATGAAAGGACGGGGATGATATTCATCATGAATTTCACATAAATATGAATTGATAAATTTACTTTTTATAAACTTTTTTATATCTTTATTTTGGTGAATATCTATAAATATATTTACGAAACTTAACTTAAGATTCAAATAATTGAGACAATACAATGTTAATAACTTATTTTTTTTTTGTACTGACGAGGGATATATCCCGAAACATTAAATATTCTCGAATCAAAAATTGTTGCATTATTTTGAATACAACAGCAAATGTTCATTGTGTAGTTCAATATCTGGCAGAGTAATTGCCTGCGAAATAGTTGTTTTAATGTACATTTGTTTCAAAGTACTTACATAACGTAAATCAAATAGTGGTAGTAATTTAAAAAGAAAATAATTAATCAATTGAGTAAATTAGTTATCTTTTATATAAATACGTCTTTATTCCTATAATTATACATAATTATTATTTATTTACAATACGTATATGTTACATAATGCGAAATTGCTGTCGACCATAGGTATTTCAACCAATTCTTTTTATATACAAATATCTTTATTCACACAATTGTATTTATACAAACATTGAGTATATACATTAAAATAACGATTTGTCTGTCCTGGGCTATCGACCGGAGAAATTCTGTTTTATTTGATTTAATTTTAATATAGTCAAAGTTGATAGATATACCCTTACTAATATTAAATCTAGAAGCCGAGATGTTCTTATAGCAGTAAAATACACTCTCGATTATATTGAATTGAAACCTTTGTCTTACTCTATTGGACATCTTTCTTGTTAAATTGTGTAATAAGTTTTTATTAGGTACTAAATTCATTCCACCTAATACTCACATTTTTCAATATGCATATTCCCTTCATCAAATATGTATATGTAACCCTAATA
The DNA here is from genome assembly GCA_963082785.1 of Philonthus spinipes. Taxonomy (NCBI): domain Eukaryota; kingdom Metazoa; phylum Arthropoda; class Insecta; order Coleoptera; family Staphylinidae; genus Philonthus; species Philonthus spinipes. The sequence continues at coordinate 10,250,011 of OY720303.1, read as the reverse complement.
TGGAGTATATTTTTTCAAGGTGATTATAATTTACGCATTACGCTTTCTGAAACTGAAAGTTCGAATATTTCTAATTATGAACAATGTCTGCTTTTAATAACTTAAAATAAAAAATATCAGGAATTGTATCCAATGTTAATGATTTGAAAAATAAGTATTTAGATGTCATGGTCATCATATGCCATATTCTTTTAGTGATCATTTCAATGCGGACTTTGAATGTTTTCAGAACAAAACACGTTATATTGATTCAAAGCAGTTGATTAAAACATATTAAATAATTATAGCGTACTTTTAACTAAACGAATATTCTTGCGGATTCTAATATTAATACTTTTCTAAAAAAATCTATAATTTTGTTAGTGTTTAATTAAGCATATATGTTCTTATTAAATGCAAAAAACTTAAATAAAATAATTGTGAAGCGAATAACCAAGTGTCTTAATTAAAATACATCGTAATTATAAAAAATCATTTACTTAATTGCAAAAAAGTAGCGCTAATTAAGTATGTCTGATTGTAATCATTTATGCTCATGTTATTATTTGATATCTGCTATGTTCGTATTTATCCTATAATCAAGTGCGCTCATTGTATTTCAAGTTAAAATAGAGTTCTTGTGTGGTCTAGACGCGATTGAAATTAATCATTATTATAAAAACGTATTTTTAAAAGGCAACCCCTCGAATTAAAAGCGTAATTCGCATGCAACTTATAAAAATTGAAAAAGATTGTATGACTATAAGAAATTTAAATTATTGAGATCTAAATAAAAAAATATACGGCAAAATTAGTTGTATAAATAATTTAAGTAATATTTATAAATAGAAAAGAGTATTCATTCTCTTAGTCACAGTTATTTAAATATATTAAATAAAAATGATTTGAAAATAATTAATAAATTATTTCCACATTTAAGTCTGTGACTTTTTACTTACGTTACGTAACATATGCACATTAAAACAACTACTTCCCAGACAAATACCCACGCCGGACATTGAATTACATAATGTACACCTCCCGGTATTTGCCCGTGAAGTATTTGTTTTAATGTGCATTTGTTTAACGTACTTACCTAACGAAAATCAAAATGTCACAGAGCTAAAGTGGAAATAATTTATTAATTATTTTCAAATCATTTTTATTTAATTTAATTAATTTTTATTTAGCCAATATTCTTGAAGTTACAATATGTCATTCAGAGATGATTAGGATGGTGCTATTTGAGTGTTTTTAAAAGAGAAAACCTATTTCCAGAAAAGCACCACCTTGTATATTAAGTGTGTGTTTTCGGGAAAACTGAAATTTTCAATTAACGACAAAGTTTGATTTATCGTGATATTTCTGATATTTAATCTAATAATTTTTACCACAATTTTTGATAATAGTTGATATTTTCAATATAAAATAATAAATTTATTTATTGATAATATACATTTCTACTTCATTATACATTATTTTAAGTTATATTAAAAATACTAATTCACTTCGTTTGTATAACTTTAATTTTATTTTAGTGGCCATAGTCATATTTTAAGAGTATTTTCAAAAGTAGCTTAGTGTGATAATGACAAGTTAAAATTGTTTAAACTATAGTCATTTAAATAAAATTAAAGTTATAGAAACAGTGTTTTTACTATAACTGAATTAATTAAATAAAAATGATTTAGAAATAATTAATAAATTATTTCAACAATTAGCTATGTGACATTTTGACTTACGTTACGTAAGTACTTTAAACAAATGCACATTAAAACAACTACTTCATGGGTAAATACCCCACCGGACATTGAATTAAATAATGTACACCTACTGTTGTATATCAATAAAATATTGCATCATGCAACATTTTTTTTTTGATCCGAGAAAAATTCAACGCTACTTAATATAAGGATATCTGTAGACACGTGTTTCGGGATCTATCCTTCGTCAGTACAGCTCCGTCTTAATTAATTTAAAGATGTTAAATTAAATTAATTAATAAAAACACAAGAACTGGACAAAGACAGACAGAAAGACCGATGGCCGATAGCCATTTTCCGAGGCTTAACTTTTAAATTAATTAAATCAAATCAAGCATATTCAGTCAAATTAAATTAATTATGTTGTATCAAAGCAAACTAAATCGATTTAAATTAAATTAAAACAAATTAATTAATGACAAATAAGGACGACCGCGCTAACAATGTGTGCGGCGAATTTTTTGTGAATTTGTAATTAGAACGCCGCCAACATTTTTAGCGCGATTGTCCTTGTCCGATATTTCTTGTTTTTTACATTGGATTTATCTTGGATAAAAAAATTGCATGATGCAATATTTTATTGATATGCAACAACAGGTGTACATTATGTAATCCAATGTCCGGCGGGGTATTTACCCAGGAAGTAGTTTTTTAATGTGTACATGTTTAAAGTACTTACGTAACGCAAGTAAAAATGTTACAGCTATATGTACTAATAATTTATTAATTATTTTCAAATAATTTTTATTTAATTTATTTAAATAACTGTGAGCAAGAGAATGAATGCACTTTTCTATTTAACTTAATAAATTTATATCGTTTTTCCTCCCAATTAATGAAATTTTGGGCATTTCTATTTAATTTGTAATATGTCAATCGGTATTTTTTATATGGTATGAAAGAAAAAACAAATTTTTTATTGATAAATAATTGAGTTAACCATTTTTGAAAATGTGTTAATTTATTACATTTTAAAAAGTCCGTGAAAGCGAGATAGGCAAAATGAAGCCTTTCACCCCCGTCTACCTCGCGCAATCCCACAAATTGCGAGGTAGACTCTGTGCTCATTAAACCCGGTGTAGCTTTTCCAGTCATAAAAGGCAAAGTGTTCGTAATTCACGAATATTATCGCTATTGGTTTGTTTCTGGTCGGAAATATTGAAACTTGTTGACCTAGATTCCAACAAAATTGAAATACTCTAACAGGGAGTGAGGTCTAATTTTGTTAAGTGATATGGCAGTTCTAGCAAAATTAATTAGAAAAATAAAATATTTATTAATTACTGAAAACACTGGAATGAGCCCCTATTTAGCGAAATTGTTAATGATTATTATTGGCTAATCTTCGGTTATTTTTTATGTGGAGACTTATTTATTTTAATATAAATTAGTGTCCTTTCTCCTACTCGTTTTAATAATTTTTATTTAATAATAAATATGAATAGATTATTAAAAATCTATAAACAAAATAAATAAAACGCAGATTAAATTGACTAACTTTAAATTCTCGACCAGTTTCGAGTTATTAGACCATTTCAAGAGAATTTAAAATTTAATGTATTTAAATTTCTATGGTTATTTTTACAACCTTGTAAATGGGCTGACAATCCGAAACTCTTAGAGAATTTAAAGTTATTGAATTTAATCAGTTTTTTATTTATGAATAGATTATTATAAATCTATGAATAAAGATTTATAATAATCTATTCATATTTATTATTAAATTAAAATTAATAAAACGTGTACTAATTTATATTCAAATAATTAAAAGTCTCCACAATAAAATATTATAAAGTATTAATTTGTTATTATAATTTTATTTATAATATATGTCATAAATATTTTTATAAATGTTAAAGTCATTTTATTTCTTACTAAATTTATTTTAATCAATAATATATTATGATACCTCCAACTCGCCGAAAGATTCCCACTCCACAATCCTTTATGAATTCACCTAAATCTCACCCATATCCTAGCGTATATTAGCCTTAAGCAAAAAATGCCATAATCCTGATAACCTACCCCTTTTTACAATGTATTGTAATTATTTATTTTATATTGTTTTTATTATCTGTAATAACGATATGTATATATATATCGAGCGTATAACAAAAATTAACGACGAAGTTGGCGTTGGAAATCTGAAGTCATGTCTGTACTAAGATCACGGATGTTTACTGTTATTATCTAGACGAAATGATGAAAACGCGATTAAACAACCAAAATTAACTATAGAAGTTGAAGTTGGAAAATTTCCGTCACCCGCCGTATTCGCCAGACATTCAGTATAATTTCTTTCAAAATTTAAACATCTTTTTATCTAAAAAAATGCAATTCCATACAATTGACAGCTTGTGTGGAATTGTATTTTTTTTTGTTGGCGTTTTAAGAGTTTATTGACTCCCATGATCTAGGCTTCTTCAGCAAATGAGTTACTTCTAAAATAGCAAATGTGTATCGATAATATGGGAAAAAGTCAAATTCAATTATGTGCAATTTTTGCTCCATTTCATACTTAATAACCTGATATAATAGACTAAAAGTCTATCTACGCACATACATTTTACAATCTATCTAGATATTATGATAATAATTTCAAATCCACCTCTCGGTCCTCGTCTAGGGATTGGTGGGAAGTCCATCTCGGGCTGGCGATGTTGAGCGCTTACATAAGTACTTCATCTGGTTGTAGTGATTAGTTTATTTGGTTATGTTTTGTTTTCAGTTTAAACGGTACATATGTTAGACGTTTGATTATATTTGGAATAGTGTTGTACAATTTTATATCTGCAGTTAATGTTTAATTTGTTGTTGTTGCTTTGTCTGGTTTGAGTTGAGATTTTCTCCTTGTTTTGTAGTTGTGCATTTCGTTGTTTAGTGCTAGAATTGTATTGGTTTTCATTTGTTTTTTTATATTATAAAGAGTTGTTAAGTTGTTCAAAGTAAACATGTTTTTGTAATTTGCGGTATACCTCATCGGTAATTGTGTTTTGTTAAATTTGTAATGTGGCTATATTTTTCTTGGGTGTGTTTTCTTAGACACTTATTAAGTAGTTAATAGTGAACGTGAACAATGAATGATATATTTCATATTTTATTTGTTTGGTATATAATGCTTAATTTATCTTATAACTGCAAGTGTCTGTGCATTCTTTCCATATAGCTTATTGACGTGTACATCCCATTTAAAAGATTCATGTAATCGTTAAATTACGAACGTACCCTACAACGACTTCTGACTAAGACAGTTATATGTCATCATACATTTTTCACGACAAGAAAGGAAATATGAAACATCAGCCTGAAAGACCACTGGCCGATAGCCAATTAACATATATAACTTATACATTTAATTTTGTAATTTTTATTATTTTTTGCTGTATATATCTTTTGATAAAGAGTATTAGTATTATTATAATATTCAACAATTTTATGTAAAACCAATAATCTTAAGTCTAGATCAATAAATTCTAACAAAAAAAACAATTAAATAAAAAATAAAAACTCAAATCCCATTATTAATTGGGCCGATAAAAGAAACACAGTGACTATAATGAAAATGAATACATTGAAAGAAAAAAAAAACAAGAATTATTTTAAAAAATCCACTTTTCCAATTTTAAACTAGGATCCAACTAATAAATATCAAAAAGATTACAAAAATGTATTATTATAAATGTGTAAACATCTGATAGACCCGAATGATATTTATAAATTATTAAATATGAATTCGTTGTTATAGGAAAGATGATACAACTTATCAAAAACACATAAAGAAAATGTATGATACCTGTAGGTAGTTCCATTTATGAGTGCTCCCACTTATCGACTTTGTGAATTATAAAATAAAATTATTCCAGATTTTATAAACTTCATCCTAAAATATTCATTACAAAATTCAATTGAATTTGTCACGTTAACCAAAACATTGCCTATTCCTCTCAGTGCAAAATTAGTATCGTTTGACGTATAAAGTCTATTTACCAGTTAATAAATTAAAACAAATCCTTAAACACAAAATATTAAATTGCTCTGAACAATAAAGAAAAAAAACTAGAAACGCGTATGTTTAAAACAAAATTATCTTAAATATAATAATAAACTTGATTCACATAGAGAAGACTTACCTATGGGATCACCAATGTCACCTCTGTTTGCTGAAATTTACATGATATTTTTGAAGAATTTTTTCTGAGTCACATCAATTACAAAAAGATAAGATTAGTCAAGATTCGTGGATGATATATTTCGTATTTTTACTGGAACGAATTGACAATTATAAAAATTGCTACAATACTTAAATTAAATTGAAAAATACATCTAATCCACAATAAGAAATTAACAAAGCATATATTGAATTTTCTAGATTCAAAAATAACCCGCAGCGAGAATAAACTATTATACTATATATATCGTAAATCCGCATACAGTGATGCCATCATACCAACCGATTCCAACCAGTATAACCAAATAAAAATGAGTGTATTCCATAGATTAATAAATAGATTGATCAATCCTTAATAACGGATAATAATAAATTCTTTATTTTCCAATGACTAAAAATATTACAGTAGTATAGGAATCGTCAAAAACACATAAGTATATAAAAATAACTAATTATGGTAACACATTGTGCCGTTATCAAGGATTGATTTCAATTAAGATTTTGAAACGAGAAAAACTATAGTCACCAATGACGATTATTGTGAAAATATTATTAATTTGATAGTGGTTAAAAAAAAACGAAAACAAACTTTGTTGAAATTAATCTACGCTGGAATAAACAACAAAAAATAAACAATTCATATACAACACTTAATTTTCAAATATAAATTTGATACAATAAAAAATCCTCAATAAGCTAAATGTATAAACTATTTGTTACAATAACAAACAATAACAAACATGTAACTAATACTAAAAATAAAGATAAAGACGAAAAAAGTAGCTTTTTTTCAAATTAAGTGTAATTATTGCGAAGCTATATACATATTAATTATGGTATAATTTAATTAATTATAGTCTTTAATCTATTGTTTTTATGTAATTGTCCTGTAATTGGAAACTAATTTCCTGTTGGGCAATAAATGTTATTATTATAGTCTTCATAATTAATTAATTAAATTAATTTTGACCCTAAATACATTTACCACTTCTGATGAATCACCTTATATAAAACACTGCACCGTCTGAATAGTCACGTTTTTTATAAATATCCCATTGAATGGATAAAGCGAAAAATAAACACAATCACCAGTAATAAAGCATTTATAGGCGATGAATCTGCGAGATCCGCACAGGTAACAACTAGAGGCAATAAACCACTCAACACACCGTATTGATTAAATCCTCCACAGCTTGAATACATATCTGATTGTAACGCCTCGGTGTTTCGCAGCGCTTAAAACGTATCCGCTCAATCAATTTCCGCGTGCAATTTTAAACCGTTTCGAAAATAATCCATATAAAATTCGTCTGTCTCTTAAAGCAAAAAGTGCCAAGGAAGCCCCTCTGCGCCTAATCTAGGATCTGCCAGACTCGCCGCTGCTCCCGGACTTATCTACCGAATAACTTCCAGTTAATTAACCGCTGTAAAACGCCGGATTCCATTATTTCCAGCGGTGTTGGAAATAAAACGAGACCAGGAAGTCATGGCCGGGGTATTTTTATGGTCGCTGGGTTGAAATACTACGGGGAAGTATCGTTAAATTATTTGCGTTTTAGTGCCCGGGAGTTCTTTATGTGGTTGAAATTAACACGCGCAGCGTATTCGTTTTGAAAATAACATCGCAACAACGGGTGAACCAGTGGTATCTAATCGGTATATTCGAGATTATTTTAATCATCTATTGTGTAATTTTATTTCTCTTGAAATGGTCACAAGTTTTAACACAAATAGTATTACATTTTAGAAATATTGCAGTTGTAAGTAAACTACTATTTGTGGTCATTATTTAATTACTACATATTTGCTAATGGAATGAAAGTATACATTATTATTTAATTATATATACAAATATCCTTATTCAGACAATTACATTTTTACAAACATTGAGATATGTATTCAAGGGCAGAAAGACCTCCGGTCGATAGCTCAGGACAGACAAACTTTTATTCTAATATATGCATTATAATAAAAATTCAGCCCTTGAATACATATCTGATTGTAATGCCTCGCTGTTTCGCAGCGCTTAAAACCTATAGCTAGCTGAACTTGAAGCGTTTTGATGAATTCATGAATTGTGAGAGTAGGGTGGACATGATTTTGTGGCGATGTTTGTTTTTCGGGGAATACAGAATTTTGTAAGAAGGGTTTGATTATAGGGATTATTTGCAAAATTTTTGGAAAGGTTTGTTATACATTGAGGTGTGACTTTGGTGGATTCATAAAGGAATTCGTTGGAAGGATTGTGGAGAGGGTAGTTAGGATGTCTAAGTTTGGTGAATATTCTTAGGGAGGCAAATTAAATGTGATAGAGAGAAACTGGTTTGATTTGGGTAAAGAGTATAGCATCGTAGTCTAGTAAAAGTCCGCAAATTTATTTGTAAATGTGTGTCACTGCTTTTATACCTACACGTTAATGTTTGTATTATTTAATTAAATAACCAGAATTTATTAAATAACCTATAAACTGAGAATTATTTTTAAATTCAAATCGTAAATTAAAAGTGCTATTAACTAAATTGATTTAATAATACGTGCTATTTGCGATTAGACGATAACAACAATTTCGCGAATAAATATTATGATTCGGAAGAGAGACCTCGGATAGATAATCAATATTATAATCACAATTTACCAGTGAATCCAATGTGGGAACGATGTCGACATGCTGCAATCGAATCTAAACATCATATCTAACTGGTGCTCCCGTGTAAACTTAAAACTCAACACAATGCTCTTACAAGAACTTCCCATATTTCAGGTGATAATCGGTTGGTCGTTCGCTGCTTCAAAGACCTAGATGTTACTTTTCACAAGAAACTTTCACTACACATAGTGAAGCTATTCGTTGCGGTGCCTCCAGATTATTAGGTTTTATACTGTGAAACGTTCGTGAATTTCGAAGTACTGATGCCGTAAAGTCATTACACTTCGCTTTTGTGTCAGGAAAATTGGATTACTCTAGTTTGGACTGGTATCCGATATGAATTAGTCATTCTTTTCTACTACTTCATCGGCGATTTTTAAAATGTTTGTCTTGCAAACTTGACAGTACTTTTCCATCTATTGGAACGAATTAAGAACATCAATTTGAAAGGCGTAAGATGATTACCATTATCGGCCAGACGAGGCCACCACTGCCTCAAATACTTACGTGGATACTTTTCAATATTCCGTAACAATCAACCAGATTCTCTTCATCATGTATAGAAAAGTCATTAACAATAAACGCTATTATAATATAATTAGAATCTCGTAAAATAAACAATAAGCCTTTAAAAATGATACATTTAGGAAAACAAGACCTTAGAAATAAGTCTGAGCCTTTAAAAGCACTGATAAGAATTGATAAAGAAGAGGGAAAAAGTTTGTTAAAAATCAATGCAAAGACTCATATTTTTTCAACTGGATAGAACTTTAAAGCAAATAAAATATTAAAAGTAAACATGTGGAAATCAAACGATAATTCATACTTAAGGATTACATTTAAAAATGTGATCTTGTACTGTCAATATTTTAGCATTCTCGGCAATTAAAAAAACCTAGGAACTAAGAATCAAAACATACGAATTCTCTCTAGATATTTGCATGACTTATTATAATATCGTTATATTTAAAATATTATCGAAACGTAGTTCAAGGAATATATAACAAATTCTCAAATACTACGATCCAATTATAACATGTATATATGAAATAGATCTGTTGATGGGTCACTTAGAGATGGCTACATTCTTATAGCTATTAACTTATTCTTTCAAAATACCATTCATTAAAAGTAATTATATCATTAAAAATGAATAATTCCTTAACATATATCTCCAAAACACTAGAAAAATGCCAAGAAAATTGTAATTCACTTGATGATAACATTGAAGGTTACTTTTGTGATAACTAGCTAGTATTTTTTTGTAATTAATGGTTTTAATATTTAGACATTGGTAGTTCATATTGTATGAAATAAATTATTAAAAGTCAACCAATAAAACACAGATTAGATTGAATAACTTTAAATTCTCGACTAGTTCTCTTGAAAATGAGCTAATAAAAAACAAATTTTAAATTCTCTTGAAAATGGGCTAATAACCCGAAACTAGTCGAGATTTTAAAGTTATTAAATCTAATCTGTGTTTTTTTAATAATGTATTCATATTTATTTCATAGTATTTTTGTGATTTTAGTCTTCCTGATCAAATGTCTAATGATACAAAATGACATAGTTGCTTTAGAGCTGTCACAGTTGACCCCTTTTACCAATTAGTGTGATGTCTTCCTTCTCTATCTCTTCATAACTCTTTTTTTTTTCACTTCTCTTTTGCTTATTCCTCTGTCTTTCAGTACCTTTATTATGCTGTTTTCCCAGTTTTCTAGTGGCCTTTCTCTGTTCGTGATTATCCTTGCTTCTCGTATTTGTTTAAAAAAATATTATTTTTTCCATTCTCCGTCATTTCAGATGTCTATCTTCAACATAATTTTGTATATCCTTCGCATTCGGTTCTCTTTTCACATCCACATATCTTGTTCTATCTCTTCTAATTATATCCTTTATTCCTAGTAAAAATCATTTCAGCAGCTTCTATTCTGCTTTTTGTCTTTTTGTCAAGCGTCCTCGTATCTCACCCATATGTTAATATCAGTATGTATTTGATTTGGAAAACGGCCAGTTTTGTTTTCTTGATATTTTTTTATTTAATACGTAATACAGTTTGGATGTTTTTTTTATTATTCTTATGATTATGTTTAGTTCTTGTTTACCAATTTGCTGTAGTATCACCCCTAAGGATTTGAATTCCTTGAGTTGTTGTCCTACTTTTTTACTTATCTAAAACATTGTTCCATGTATTTATGTTTTTTCTGTAACCCTTCCTTTCTCCCTGCCAATATCACTATAATATCTGCAAACGCACATTTAATGAATTTTGCGAGTCTTAATTGATAGTATTCTAGAATTCAGATGTGGTCGATTTTCGATAAAATTCTATATCTATGAATGTTATGAATAGGATTCGGCTCATGATATCTCCTAGTCTCAATCCTCCTCCTGATTGGAATGTGTTTAACGTCCTATTCCTCGTAGTCACATAGTTGATATTCGTTTCGTACAGATTTTTAATAGCATTTATTAGTTTATTTGGCACCTCTCTTTGTCTTAGAATATCTCAGACTTTGTTCCTGTCCACCTTATCCAATGCTCTTTCTAGGTCTATAAACGCCAGATATGCTTTTATTTTTTCGGTTATTTTTTGTATAATTTGCTTGATAGTAAAAAAATAATTTTGTACGCTTCTACTACTAAAACCACTTTGTGTTTCCTCTAGTCTATCTTCAATCATGTTTCTCAGTCTTTCTTGCACAATTCGTTCGTATATTTTTACTAACGTTCTTAATAATTTTATACCTCTGTACTTTTGGCAGTTTCGCCTGTCCCCACTCTTATGCATGGGTATAATTTCTACGGCAATATTTTTCCATTCACGCCCATTGATTTTACCATTTCCGTTGTTATTTTGCCATGTCCGAGTGCTTTTCCATTTTCCAAAATTGCACGAAGCCTTATGTATGGCTTCGTCCAATTCTTCCATTGTTATTTCTTCTCCAATGATGGATGCGTCAGAAGTATTTGGAGGATCTGGGGTCGAGAGAGCGAAAATGGCACACATACAATACTTAAAAAGTGTTTTAGGAAGCGTACAACGTCAAGTTATGTGGTATTGTAGGAGTGCCAAAGAATGTCTGTGGAATAGAAGACAGCGAGGAGAGTAGTGAAATATGAGGACTTTTGGAGATGAATGGTTGGTAAAGGATGTATGGGGCATACGTTTTAAAGAATGACATAAGAAGGCTAAAGGTGCAGAATGGATGGAAGAGAGAGTCCACCACTCGTGGTCGTGCCAATTGGTGTATCAGAAGTTAGCGTTGGGGAAAGGCATGAGCTAGTGTATGCTGTGAGGGCTAAAGATATCCTATTACAATTACAACAAATAAGAATAGATAATAGCAACCCTAGCCCCATGTACAAAGAAGTGCAAGTGTTTGATGGACCGCGATATTTTGCGAGATTGTCCAAAGATGGAGCACGGCCACATGCACAGTTCAGATGTGGAAATAAGGAAAGAGGAAGAAAGATATGGATGGGGGATGAGTATACGAAGTGTGTATTTTGTCTGAGTGGAAAGAATGTATGGGAGCATTGGATACGCCAATGCAAAGGATTGTAAGAAAAGCTTCAAATAAATGATAAATATAGTATGGAGAGTATGTGTGCGAGTGGAAATGAAATTGAGGGACTCAACGCTCTTGTGAATCAAAGGCCAGAAAGGAGTATTTATTACAACAGAGGTTATGAGCATTAATTTTTAGTTGTGGGGATTATGTAAGAATATTATTTTATTGGTATTTATTATTTCTATCGAAAATATGTGCCAAATAAAGGTTTTCTTCCTGAAATTTGGTCCTTGTCATTATCCGATATCGTGTGGGGTTCGTTCGCAACTACCAAGTCTTTACATTGTCAGAAATTAATATATACTTATATACCTACCTTGGCTATTTAGTTCCTTAAAATAAAAAAAAACAAGCGGGGCGGCACAAAACTCTTTGGATATTTCACAAAACTCGAAAAAACGCATATTTTTCTTTATTCTTCTGGTTTATTTTCTCTTATTTCAAAACTAATTTAATAAAGTTACCCTTTTTAATATAAATTATCTTCAACCCATATTTTTGCTTCATATGCTCACTGATTTTTTTCTTAAATCATTCTTAGTTTTATTACTTTCTTTTTATCCGGTAACGCTTACCTAATGTTTAGCAAAACTAGAAAATCGCTGGATTAAGTAATATATTATGATACCATTCGTATATTACATAATTTCCCAGTCCCTACAATTTCCATAGGTAAAATTGCCCTACACTATTATTTATTAATCTCTACTCAATTATAATTAACTAATATGAGCACTTACTATATCGTTCACACTATCACTATCAAGAAAATATATTTTTGCTTCGAATAATGAACATTGGAAGCAAAAATATATATATTTTTTTTCATTCGTTATTCTTCTGTAACTCGAATTCCTCCCTCTAAGTCGCGTTGTCTCACTTTGAATCGTAGCCCGTTGGGCTTTTTAATGGCTACGAAATTTTCCTCCAGTGTGAAATAATAATTAGATTTACATTTTTGTAACAATTTAATTCGATTAAAAATAAAAAGAATTATGATCAAACTCATTGGATGCTTATGACGAGCCGCTTCTTTTATTAAGTGTTTACTATATTGCATATACATTGTTTTTCAATCACCACTTCAAATTATATCAACAATTACGAAAATAAATAAATAAATCTTTCAAAATTCCAATTTTTTATATTATTTCATAGAATTTTGCCTCGATCTCTCAAAATTGATATTAACAACATCACAATTTCCCCCTCCCATATCCTTTACGATTCTAAACTATCCTTTAAATTCTTCATCCTATTCATAAAAACCAAAACCAAAATAAGAGCACATCATTTTAGATCGATCACCCCTACAAACAAGAAGGCATAAGTGTAAAAGCAGCCACACACATTTACAAATGAATTTGCTAGATTACGGTACTATATTGTTTATCCAAATCAAATCACCTATCACATTCATGTTGCCGAAAGATCTCTAAGAACACTTACCAAACTCAGACATTCTTACAACCCTCTCCACAAACCTTCTAACGAATTCTTTTATGAATCTACCAAAGTCATACCTATATCCCATCATATAACAACTCTTTCCAAAAAATGCAAATTATCCCTATAATCTACCCCTTTTTAAAAATACTGTATACCCAAAAACCAAACATCCCTCCAAAATAAATCAATCCTACTCTTACCATTCATGAATTCATTAATACGCTTCAAGGTATTTCAGATAGCTAGAACAGATATTTTTAGAGTACATCACAAACAATTCAAGTGAGGGCGGAAGGGCCTCTGGTCGATGGCCCATGATAGATAAACAATCATTTCAATGTATATAATTTAATACAAAACGGGGATTTATTCACTTGTTCACAGTTATGTAAATAAATTAAATAAAAAGAATGTGAAAATAATTAATAAAGTATTTCTTCTTTAGCTACTGTGACAATTTGACTTTTGTTACATAAGTACTATAACAAATCAAATAAATAAAACACTTTAACTTTGTTTGTATAACACACTATTTTTTATTTTTGTGACTGCAGTTTCTACAACTCAACTTGCCATTATCAAACAGATATATAATATCACTCTGTTTGATAATGGCAAGTTGAGTTGCCGAAACTGCAGTCACAAAAATAAAAAATAGTGTGTTATACAAACAAAATTAAAGTGTTTTATTTGATTGAATTAACATGTATAACGAAGTAGAAGCCTCCACAGTTCATAATTTACTATAACAAATGTCTAATAATAGACACTTGCTGTTGCATAACAATAAAATATTGTATAATACAACAATTTTTGAATCAAAAATATTTAAAGCAAAAAAAATATATTAATTATTTTCAAATTCTTTTTATTTAATGTATATAATTTATGTTTATAAAAATGTTATTACCTAAATAAATATATTTGTATATAAATATATAATATCAAGCTAATTATAACACTAATAACATATACTTAGTAATATAAAAAAACGGATCACCAACAAGAGGTAGAAATTTTTAAACCAAACTTGACAGAAACAATAATCCTTCGAAGTGGAGAACTGATTATACATTTCTTAATTTTTCAATTCAACCACGTGTCGTACTTTTATTATCAACTACGCGAGTGCGCGATGAAAGTCAGTGGCTGAACGTAGGTGATAAGAAGATAATAGGAACAGATGTTAATATGAACACAATGTATTAATTCGAATTGAAAGAATGGATTAATTTAAATGACAAAAAAAAACTGATGTTTAAAGCGACTTAAATGAATTTTGTGCTTTTTATATTATTTTATTGCTGACACAAGTGAAGTGATTCTTAAGTAAATAAGGAATAAAATAAGTTACTTAATGCATTTGAATATTGTGCTATTTCAATTTGATCATTTAGATGATGTAAGTCCGGATTATTTGCATGTATTGAAATTCCTACGGCTTTTAAAATATTTATTTTAGTGTTCCTCTCTAAAAAATGTAAAATTTGAATAACTTATTGTTTCAATAAATTGTGATTTGAGTTCTATTAGTGTTAGGATATCGGCCTTGTTTTTGCTAATTTTTGAAACAACTACATATCTAATAAATCTTAATTATCAGTGATAAAAAAGCACTAATAACCTTTCTTCACACTTTTATTTTTAATTCAATATGCACATTTCGAATACAAAGTGACCATTATCAGTGGATTAATATTGGTTATTAGTGCTTCTTTATCAATTACATTTAACCTTCACGTAACTCACCCAATCAATTTATCGTAATTATTATTACTCAATTTATGCTAAATACTCACCTACTTAACTATGCATATTACCCACATAATTACACCCATTAAACAACTCAAAAATCCATTGGACATAAACAACACGCCACGAGCTAAATTTCGCACATTACATTTTTGTTCGTGTTAAATATAATTTACCGATTGAGATTGTTTAAAATCGGTATACATTTTTGCCCACAAACGCGAAATCTAATTACCGACAACACCTACCTCTCTTTTTCTAGCTCTTTCACAACCGTTAAGAGTAATTTGTTGTTAAATTCTCACGGGTCGGACGTAATTAAAACATAAATCATAAAACGACGCGCGCTTTCGGTGTTAAATTAAAACTTTCGTTTTGAATAATTTAATATGTAATAAATAATAAGCGGGAATGTTTTTCAAGGATTGCCTAATAATTGATTCGTCGGATACCTGATAATTAAGTGATTATTATTGGGAAAGAAATTGTGATCTATTACTGGTTTATGATAAACTGTTTTTCTTACACAAAATTAATTTTCACATAAGGCTCATTTTCTCATCGCGAAATGATTCTAATTTAGTATCTATAGGAAATCGCATGATTAATTGGTGCAAATTGTTAATATGTATTTTTTTTAAATATAACCTTTTAAAATTGCCGTTTCAGTAACTTAGTGTTGTAATACAGGATCTGTGTCATAGGTGCGGGCGGATAACATTACTCACACATAGGATATAAGAGATAAAATAAACAATCAAAAATATATTAAAATAAAAACGAAGTATATGCCCGTAAAGTAGTTGATTCAACAGGTATTTGTTAAAAATTTACAGTGTAAGTAATTCTTGCAATGTGGAAAAATGGAATGATCGAATTTTATTGATCATTTTCAGTATTTTTTCCTTTTTTAAGTTTTTTCTGTTTTCGGTATTTTCTACCGAAATTATAATAAATTAATTTTATTTATAATAAATAAAATAAAACTGATAAATTTTTATTTTGCTCTTCGTAATCCTTGATATCTATAAAATATGTCCCTGAAACGGTTTTTCGAAATTCCAATTTGTATTGAGCTAAATCGCATCTTGAGTGATCGGATTTTACACTTCTGGACCGCAGGTATTCCGATCACTTTGGAAGTTGGTAAAACCGGTTTAATTGGCAAAGTAGGAATGTTTGGGGTATTGAAACGCTTGATGGCATTATTGTCGGGCTCAATTGACTGCCAACTTAGGTTAGTCGTTTGTAAACTTTAAACGCGTTTTTCTCGAAAACATATTTTTCAAAGTTGCTTGCACGATTGCCGCCGAACTAATTAACGTAGAGTATTACCGTTTAAACTCGGCCACAGAAAACCTTTTTCTTGGAAGCTTGACGTAGAAACATTTCAAAGAAGTTCATTTTAAGAATATTTTATAGCGCACCAAACGTAAAAAAATGATTGAAAAAAGTACCTTCTTTTCACAAATCTTGATAAAAAATAAACTTTTTCAATTTTGTTCTACGTCAAGCTTCCTAAAATGTGTTGTACTTTTGGACAACAATCTTGTTTTTCATTTCAATTGAACCATTTGAGCTGTAGGATGAACTCCGTGAAGGCCTTTCCGTCCCGGATTCGTTGAGAAAGGAATACAATAAATTCTTAAAATATTGTCAAAAGGAGGTTTAATTGAACATAGAAAACCCAAATGTACCAACGCTAATAGATTAAGAAAAAAATGAAAATATTAGCATTCTTTTAAGATTTAATTACCGAAAAAAAACCTTAATTTTAACGAAAAATATTTTTTTGTGAAACGAATAAACACAATAAACAAAAGTAATTGTTCATGCATATAATAATTCACACAGAATTTCATTCAATTAAAGCATATCGCTGGATTCGAGAGTGTTTTAAAGGAAATTTTTACACAAATATTAGCCAAGAGATAAAATTAAATTAACCCTTTGAATCATATTTTTGAATAAAATTCAATACCGTTTTTTTTTTCATTTCTTTACTATCGATGACTCGCGTTGCAATATCAGCAAACTTTGCTGTTTTACTGGTGATTCCGAGGGACCTAAGAAGCTGCTGAAGCCATTGGTGTTCGTTTTCTTTCAAAAGCCCATAATATTAATTGAATTCTCTTTCCCGGCGCCACCCAAGCCATTTTTAGTATGATTCTGCAATGCCATATCCAACAAATTGCTTTTGCTTTTGAATGAGCAAATGAGTTGATGGTGTATTGGAAATTTACGAATGTTATAGATCTGTGTAGCATTTAAGAAAAAATAAATATGAATTGTTATCAATACAACATTCATTTAAGCTCGTAATAGAAGTCTACAAATAGAAGCAGTCATCAAAGGAGCGAATTATTTTGAAAATGTTCAGGTCGTCGGCCAACAATAAGACGTTTGAATATAAAAAGTGAAAATAGTATTTAAAGAAAACAAAATGACTTTTTTATACCAATTGGATTTTTCACAATTAAAACACTTTTTATTCCTTACTTCACTTTTATTTTTTATATACATTAGATGTACATTTCGAATGCCAAGCACTCATTATCAATAACTAATGAAATTACAAACTAAATGCGTAATTATATATACCTGAACAATATTGGGTAAAAACGGGAAAACCTAATTGTATTTACATTTGTGTCGCTATTCGGTAAACATTAAGGGGGGGATTAGATCAGGTCAGAAGATTAATATTTTTCGGTTTTTACAGAAGATTTAAGAGTGGATTTTCTAATGGGCTTAAATCAAAATTAAGTAAATTGTCTTTATTTTTATACATTTGTATTGCCTCCAACATATTTAATTGAAAGTGTGACGATTGTTTTAATAATTTCATATCATCTGTAATGAAATAATGTCCTGTTTTTAAGTGATGGTCAGCTAAAGCAGATTTGTCTACGTTTTTATTCTTAACGTGATATATATGTTCTTTAAAACGTTTTAATAAATTCCTCTGCGTTTGGCCGATGCAACATTTATTACACTCATTACAAGTGACTGAATAAATTCCAGACTCTTCTTAATGGCTTCTTTTGGTGAATTGATTGCCTAGTAATAATTTTAATTTGTTGTTGTTGTAAAATGCGGGAGACATGTTGAATTTATTCAAGACCTTTGTAACTTGTGTACTTGTTTTTGGATTGTATGCGATTCTAATATTTTTTTGTTTTTATTTTCTTCAATGGGGATGAGATGTGTGGACGATTTTAATTTTTGGTTTCTTTTGTGTTAATAATTAGTCTATTAAGTGTGAGTTCTTTGTAATCTAAGGAAATTGCTATTTTTCTTGTTAGTTCTTTTTTTCCTATTTTCTGTGGAGAGAGGTAGATTAAGGGCTCTAAATATCATACTGTTAAATGCAGCAAGTTTGTGTTTATAATGTGTGGATGAGGAATTGTGAATATAATTGAATGTGTGAGTAGGTTTTCTGTATATGTTAAATTCTATTTTGTTATTTATTTCGTTATTTGTTAGTAATAAATCTAAGAAAGGGATTTGATTATTTTGCTCTATTTCATAGGTAAAATTAATGCTGGGATACAACGCATTTAAATTAGTTTGTAAGTTTTCTATGTTCGTATCTGATTTTATTACGGCTAAGATATCATCTACATATCTGAACCAGACTCTCGGAAAGTTGTCTATTTTATTTTTGACTATATTTTCTACATTGTTCGTAAAAATATTAGCCAAAAAGGGAGATAGGGGATTGCCCATTGCTGTACCGAAAGTCTGTTTATAGATTTTGTTGTTAAATTCAAATGCGTTGCAGTCCATCACTAATTTAGTTAACTTTATGTAAAAATCTGTTTTTTTCTCTGTAATTGAATTTTTTATTAATAGGTTTTTTAGTATGATTATTGTGTCGTCTATGGGGATGCTGGGGAATAATGCTTCAACGTCAAAATAAACCAAAATTTTGTCGGACTCCATTGAAATCATTATTGATTTTGAGTTGTTTAAATTCTTTAACTAACCATTTAGAAATCTTGTATGTAGGTGAGTTTAAATTTGAAACTATTGGTCTCCATTTATTGCCCAGTTTATAAATTTTTGGCAAGAAATATAATTTTGGTAAAGATGGATTTTTAAATTTTAATCTATTAATTAGTTTTTTATGAATTAAATATGTTGGGGACTTGAAGAAATTGGTGATTTTATTGTTGTATGTGGTAAGTGGATTCTTTACTTGTTCTGTATATGGGCCATTTACAAGTAAAGAATTTACATTTGTGTAATAATCCGTTTTGTTTACAATAACTATTGCATTACCTTTATCCGATTTTAAATAAAATACGTCTCTTTCTTTTAATCGTTTAACGGTCTTATTTTCTTGGGTCACTTTTTTGAAATCGTCCTTTGTGGTTTTTAAGGATTTTCTCCAATGATTCCTTAGCTGTTACACGGTAGGTTGTAACAGAGCCAGCAGATGTCCCCACCGAAGTTATTATCAACGATATCGAGATAGCAACATCGCAACTAGGACCTGCGGAATCGACAACCTTCCCTGTAACAGCTAAGGAATCACTGGAGAAAATCCTCCGCAGTCTGTATATACTAGTTTATATATACCCGATTGGTACATTTTTTCGATCGGTGTTTTACAATTGAATATTGTGTTGCAAATCTTTTTATCTGTTTTAAATGCTATTTTTACATCACGTCTTTTAAATATGTTTTTTATTTTGTTACTTATATCTCCGTAAAAGGTTATTGTTTTAAAAAGTTTTGTTTCTGTGGTTGTAGGGGTTGCAAAGATGATTTTTTTTTATTTGGAAGATTTTGTATTTATTGATTAGTTTATCTATTAATGTAGGTGAATATCCGTTAATAACTGCTATGTTTTTAATTATTGCAATTTTGTTTTTACGTGATTGTGTATTCAGTGGGATTTTGAGAGCTCGTATAATCATGCTATAAAAACTTGAAATTTTATGTTTGTGTGGATGACGGGAGGAATTAGGGCTGATTGTATCGGTGAAGGTTGGTTTTCTAAAGATATCAAAGGTTAGATTATTATTAGTTTTGGTTATTGTTAAATCAAGGAAACTGATTTTGTTACTAGATTCTATTTCTACTGTGAATTTAATTGAAGGATGTAGAGTTGAGGTAAGTTAGAAAGTTATTAATTTGTCTGTCAGTACCTTCCACATGCCTATACCACCATTTAATATGTTTTTTGCCTAAGGTTGAACTTAAGATTGCTTTTGTTAAATTGTTCATGAATATTTCGGCTAGCAATGGACTTAGTGGGGACCCCATTGCTAGACCTTCTATTTGAATGAAAAATTTGTTATTAAAATTGAAATAATTGTGTGATGAGATGGTTTCGAGTAAGTTGATAAAATCTGTTTTTACTATAGGATTTACATTATTCTGGTCAAGGTATCGGATAATTAATTCAATTCAGTCCTCTGGTGGTATTTTGGCAAACATATTAGAAACATCGAAGGACACTAACCTACAACTACTGGGTGTAGGTAGGTGTTTAATTCTATTAGTTAAATCTACGGAATTTTTAATTGAATGTGAGTTGGAGAAGTTAGTGATAGTTTTGACAATAGAGTTAAGTTCTACTGCTACTTTGTGTGCTGGAGAGTTGATATAGGACACTACCGGGCGTATAGAGTTATCGGGTTTGTGTATTTTAATAAAATCATATAAGCGGGGGGGTCTTGGATTCATAGGGAATAGGTGTTTTTTATCATAGTCGGAAAAAAGGGAGTTATTGCTCGATAGAGTTTTTAGTTTTTGTAACAGCTGATTAGTTGGGTCTATTATGTTTGAGTTCTGAATAAAATTGTCAATTTTTTATAGTATTCCTCGTTTTTTAGAATAACTATTGAGTTGCCTTTGTCGGCCTTTGTTACTGTTAAATTATTGTTTTTAACTGTTTTATTAATTGATTTTAAAATCATTGTATCTGAATCAGAGAGGATATTAGTTTGTTTAATAATTTTAGCTATTTTAAGTTTATCTAAAGTGGAAATATCAGTGTTTTTAGAAACTATCTCTGATTCTACAATTAGTGTTTCTTTAAAAGACATGATGGTGACGGGGTGTAAAAATAGCATTTAAAACAGATAAAAAGATTTGCAACACAATATTCAATTGTAAAACACCGATCGAAAAAATGCACCAATCGGGTATATATAAACTACTATGTACAGACTGCGGAGGGTGCTACGTAGGTCAATCTGGTCGGAATTTCGAGACGAGACTTAAAGAACATTATAGATCGTATAGATTAAAAAACAACAACTCCACTTTCGCTAAGCATCTAAACGAAGAAAACCATACTTTCGGCGAGGATGTACTTTCAATTGTACATCTCGCTGAAAAAGGGATTAAAATGGATTTATTAGAGGAGCTAGAAATTCACAAAGCGAAAGATAAGCCGGACTTCCTAATCATTAACGACCAGGTCGACTTATAGTACACCCCCCTCTTAGAAGCACTATAGTCACATATAAATATTTGTTAAACAGTGAATTGTATTTACTATTGTTTGAAAATGATTACCGTGAATCGAAACTAGTGACGATTAATAAAAAATCCAAGTGGTATAAAAAACTAATTTTGTTTTCTTTATATACTATATTGAAAATGTACCACCAAATTAACGCCGACAAAATTAAAGAAAATAGTATTGGTCCGCAGTGAGATTTTTGGAAAACACCAGTGTATAGGCTTATACAAGAACTCATTAATTCTGACGTACTTTTTACGTTCTTTTAAGTATGATTATAACCATACTACAGTATGCTCATTTTCCATATTTATCTGTAGGATAATAGGAACTATACAGGCAGCGATCGTGAAATTATTAGTTTCCACTGTTTTTGCGTTTCCATCGATGATTTGTACTGGCGTAACTTTTTCTGTGCGGCTTTCTTTGGAGTTTGTGTCAATTTTGTAAGGTCGCAAATATGCTCTCCGAGGTACTTTACTATGTTTTTCATATAGTAAAGTTTAGCTATTGATAGGAGCCTTTTGGAGGAATGGGATGTTACAATTATTTAAATTGTCGTAGTCGTTATAATTGACTGAATTGTTTTGTCAGACACCGTCTCACTCTATGCAGTCTATTGAAGATTCGACTGCAAACACTTCATGCTTTAAATTGATTAGCTGTGACGTGTCTCAACCGTATTCTAAAATGACTTTCGAATCTGAAAAAAAAAAAACATTAAGTATAAATCCCTAATTGTCCCTCATACCCTGTGTGACCAACCAATTTTTGTCTAAGAAATATCGTATTTCCTTTTGATTTTATTAGCATGTCTTCTTCATGTTTTATGGCTTTGTTTTCTCTCCTCTTCGGCTTATACTGATGTAGCAGGCTCCATTGTTGGGTCTATTGCAATGCCAAGATCATTTTAACTGCGGCATCAATGATATATTTGTTGATAGAGTAATCCGAGGGACACAGTTTTCTCTATTGTCAGTAGTCGGAGTGTTGGAAATTTCAATGTTTTTACCCCACGATCGAGTCGGCCCTTCGCTTCAAACCATTATCTTTTTATTTACATTATTGAAGTTTGGATATGTCTACAACCACATTTGTTCTCCATCCACTTTAATGTCAGCTCTCTCCTCGTAAGTTTTGGAGCAATGATCGAAGCATTCAGATTTTCCATCACATTCTCTTCACCTGCTTCAAGTTGTTCTCCACCTTCAATAATTTATTGTGTTAAATAACATCCACAGATTTCCACTTTTCTGGCATTGATTCAATAAGGATGTAAGCCGTTTTTTTCCAAAGGAAGAAATGTTTTTACTTAGAATAAGTCATTTCTATTTTTACATTAATAGAAGACGAAAACAAATCTATCACATTCAATTAAATCGACAATTTTAATAATCGAGAATTTATATTGGATTAATATTAAAATTTGTTGGCTTCTATAGTATATTTTTTTAAGATTACAAGCAGGGCAAATTTGACGTTGTTCAGAGATTGATTGAAATTGCGGGAAAACTCAGCTTTTATTCTCCGTTTTTATTTTGTCTAACGGTCTTTGTCATTTTACTCGTCGGCATAAGTGTAGCATTATTAAGTTTAATATTGGAATACTATATTTAAATAACATGATTGATTATAATTTAAAATGTAATATTAAATTTATAGATAATATTAATTTAAATAGTAATTATGTGTGTGCGTTAATAAAGTATAACAACGTCTGCCATTACAGTTACGCCGTTCAAGTGCTGCAGTTTCATTTTATCTTAATGTTTCTTTAATTTTATAATTACACAATGAATAAAAACGCGAGTCCATCGATAAAAATATTAGAATGTATTCTATTATTTTCTCGCGCTGTATTATATTCGCCTAGATTTGAATTTCACGCCAATATTTGTCACCAGATTCACCAATTTTAATGGTGTAAATCAGTGTTCTGGTTATCTTAGGAAACACATATTATACTTTGTTATACATAGTAATTTAAAATAATATAACACTTTTACTTTGTATAACTGAACATTTTTCTACATTAACGCGTCAAATTACACTCTCTAAATGAATTAACAATTTTTTATCACTCTAAATATTTTCATAATAATGAAAAATTAGAGAATACCAAATGAAGAAGATAATGAAATTTTTTTAAAAGAATTTTTATAAAAGCGATGCATTCGAGATTTTTGGAAAATAATAGAAAACCGAAAGGATTCAGAAAATTCTTTCCTTTTTCTACTTTCAACACTAGTGTTTTACATTCAGAATATATATATATTTTAATTCAAACAAACCTAAGGATGCGGGCATGATTTTTTCGTTTTTTCGTGTAAATTAATAATTCGCGCTTTTTTAATATCAAAAGTCCTTGAGATATTTTTTCAGATATATGCGGATGAAAAGAAAATCATCAAAATTTTATAATTTTCAGATGTATGCATGAAAACAGTGGATTTTGGTAAACAAATCCGAAACTCAATAACTTGAAATTATACCAAAATGAATTTAAGTTGTGTGCTGCGGTTTATTTTTATATTGATATTAATTTTATTCTTATTTGTGTGCCTTTTATGACTATCTATACTTTATGAGATCTAACAGGTTTATATAACTTTCTGCTTATAACAAAAACCTTGCTACTCATGCTGCAAAATTATGAATCATCTGCTTAAATTTATAAAAGTCGTTGAAAGTAAACTTTTCTATTGTTAAAAAAGATTATTTTTCAACTTTTTATTAGTTTCTCAATTTTATAAACCAAATTCAATTTTTGTGTTTATATTTATGCATTTTAAAAGCGAGAATTCAATTATAAATTTGACAATATTCTTTGCAGTCAATAACTGTATATAGAGAATGAAACAAATATATTATTATTAGTTCTTGTTTGTTTTTACTTCCCCATATGAAATATAAACTGAAGTATTACTAACAATAGAAAAAGGAAAAATAATTCATTAATAATTAATTATTCATTTTCAAATAATCCTTTTAATTTAAAATAATTTAAAATTTAATCGTTTTTTTTTGTTTGTTTGTTTTATACACATGTATACATCAAACATAATCAATTCAATAAGTTTATAATGTGAGTTATTTGATATACGTAAAATGCTTACAAAAATAATAAAAGATTCAATAGTGGGATCGCGCCCGGGAGCCTGACCAATACAATCAGACCTTATCCTTAAAAAAAGAAGCTACAGAGCGGCAAAGCGAAACCATTGTAGTGAAAGTAAATACAAAATAGTTGAAAATCAAAATTATTTTGTTTTTTCATTTATTAATGTAATAATTGAAAATATTTACAAAGAAATCAAAATTTTTGATTTCCTCTATTTTTCTCGAAAGAAAAACACTATACGTCGCTTCCACTTCACGTTCCAAGATTTTGGAAAGGAAATAATCACGCGTCTCTGGTCGATATCTTTCCGCTCCGTTCTTCTCTAAGTCCAGCGAATTTACGAGCGACATCCGCAATTAGCATAACATATTACATTAGTGTGTTATCTAAGAGTGGCTAATTAGATATACAAATAAGATATTCAGCGGGTTTGATTAATTAGATTTCCTCTGTGCTTGCATACGCAACGACTACAAATCGCTTGAATTGAAATGGAAATCGCATTTAATTTAAATCAAACCGGAATACATTTCAAGCCGAGTATGATGAAAATATCATATTTATAAGGAAAGCATAATGTTAATTAAATATTGGGATATTATTAACTAACCAACCATCTTTATTCAAATGTGTATATGTATGTACAATAATATATAAAATTAGAATTATATATTCTAGATGAATCGGCTATCGACCGGAGGTCTTTCAGCCAGGTTATTATTATTTTTTGGAGTAATTGAGAATTTGGTTCACACAATTACATTTTGCGATCTTATAAAACTATTTTGTGGAATTTTGCTTTTTCCGAAACAACTGTCGATTTATAATTAGAATGAAAGTCTCGTGAGGTTGTCAACAATATTGCCATATTTGTGTCAGATCGGGGACCAATTGAAGACTAGTAATTACTCGATACCAAAATTTAAAATCCACTTTTGGTTCATCAACATTACCGGTAAACCCCGACACCATTTGGTAAAAGGGGACATCGGTAATATATATATATATATATATATATATATATATATATATTACCGGTTAGGCTATTTTTATTTAACGTTCAAATTCTTTAATGACATCAGAGTAATCAAATAAATTTATTATTTTGACAAAATGTAATCTGACGAATGAACATATCATAAAACATATAAAATTGATTTATTAGGACAGAAAAACCTTTAGTCGATGGCCCATACAGACTAACACATAAATGTATTGTACATAAATGCTATTTTAATTGTACTTTGTAATTGTCTGAACAAAGATGTATATCTACACCGTATTCAAGATGAGAATGCACAGTATGTGGATCTGGAAAATGGTAAAGGATATAGCGTGGATTCAGCTAAGCTAGGAAAACGTTGCAGTATTTAGAGTATGTTTTCATACCGATCGTAAAAATTGATGATAGTTTATCGTTTTTAATATTTTCCAGAAAATGCAAAATTATATTAAAAACTAATAGCATTTTGCCATTATCATTTTGTAGCTCTACAAAAAAGCATTTTTATATCCGATGCTTCATCTCCAATATGGTTTTCAAGATTCCCATGTAATGTATTGGTATCTTGGACACGGTGTATATAGATTTATTACTGTTAAGTTTTACTTTACAAATTAGAAGCTTAGTTTAAAAATAGGGTTTGCTTGTGCTGACACATCAATTTTGGAACCCTTGCTCCACCATGTGCGTGAGTTAATTAATATTATCATCATGGAGGATTGTGAGAATGCTAATAAAGAGGTCATTACGGCGGGAGGTGTAATAAATCCATTAAAAGAGACTGATAACTCCTCTAGGATAATGAAAATAAACAAAAACATGAATCAAGAAAACGTGAAGATGTTGATAGATTCCAGGAAAAGTCAAAAAAGATCCTGATTGAGGATCTTTTGGGATCAGTAACCACAAAGAACAGTATTGAGAGCTCCTTGACGAAGAGTTTCGAAATACGCACAAGTGCCAGTGTTTTCAAGAAAATAAAGATGTACTCGACTTTAACGGCTACAAAATTGGAAAAAAAAAGAAAAGAAAGAAGAAGAACCACAACCGAAAATAGAAGTGTGGAAATCCCAATTGTTCTCTTTGGACTTCAGAAGCCAAAACCTTTTTTTTTTTTGAAGCTCTCAAGAAGTATGAAAAAAGGCTTCGATGCTATTCACGCCTATATAAATACAAAGCCAAGGAAGAAATGAGAGACAGATATTAAAAACCGGGAACAGATCCGGTATTTATATTACAGGACTTGGCACAAGGTATCGAAACATTTAAAATTCTCAGATAAGGTCAAGAAAAATGTACAATTACGATTATTATATCAATCAATTCTCGATTATTAAAATAGTCGATTTAGTTGAAATAATAAAAATGTTTTTGTGTTGTATTCATGCAAAATAGAAATGGTTTGTTCTCTCTGACACCATTGCTTCTTAGGACAATTTTTGCTTCTTAATTACTAAATATTATTTTGAATGGTCTACGAATATTTTTAGTTTCGATTTTGTACAATCTATTAACTTTAGATAATTTTACTTTTACTTTACAAACATCCAATATTATTGCAAACAACAGAAGCGTCATGATTAAATCGATTCTCTAAAAAAATAACGATAACTCATTGGTTTAATGCCAATGAGGATAAACTTCATTAATTTAATTTTAAATCAGATTGAAAGGTTTCATTTTTATTTTCAACTTTTATTAAATACGTTTTAATTAATAAAATGTTCAGCCACCATTCATCTAGCGTATTGATAACTAGTGATGGCTATTTCGGCCATTGACGATGCCTCATGAAATTAGGCGAAAGATGGCACTTGCGTCGTCTTTCATTTATTATGACGTTTCAATTACATTAAATAGCTAGTTTATTATATTTTTTATATCATTTATAAAATTATCGCTTAAAAAAATCTGTCTACAAAGTAAACAACTGAGGCCGCGAATTGATAGTGCATTTTAAATTTCCTTAGCTGGCTTGGTTTTAGATCTATGAGATGATTAATTGGATTTTTCATTTTGGGACGCCCCTTATAGTTTGTTTCCATTTAAAGGTATGAAAACAGGTAGTTATTAATGTAAAATTTTCCATAGAAACCAATGACGTACTTAGATTTTTTTATAAATAAACTAACTACTAAACATCTTCATTCATGAAACATTTATACATAGTTTAGATAATTATTTACAATATATTTCACATACATTACATGAAATAGCTAACGACCGAAAGTCTTTCCACCTTTAATAAATTATTTTTTTATGAAACCCATGTATTTTCGCCTATCGAATTACCCATGATTTCCTTTTTTTTCAACCCTAAATTATATCAATATTTATCTTTAACAAAAAGTACTAATTAATATTATTTTAAATGTTTAACACTTGTTAAGAAAACTTATTAATACAATGCATAAATAGATAATTATTATTGATTCAACGATTTTATCATTAATAACAAAAGTATTATCAATTAATTAATTACTTAAATTCAAATTATAAAATGTTGAATTATAAGGGTAAATTTTAATTTGAAATCTTGTTTTGCTTCAAGTATAAAACTTGAGACATTGAAACGAACAGTTACTTGTAATAGTTTTTAAAAAAGTGCAAAATTTTTAGTTTCGCTATATTGAAGAACAAATATTAATCGACCTGTCTGACTCAATTTTGAAAATCTCGATAATTTGAAATGCTTGCCATTTCTCATTAATCATACAGTTTGTTAGTTTAGTTTTAGACACATGACTGATATATGACTGCAGCATAATAAGCTTATTCATTATATATATATATATATATATTGCAATATGCTAACACATTTGTTATAATTATGCAAACTATAGTTTGAAATTGAAATAATTTCGCAATTACTATTTAAATAAAATCGAGTAATGTAAATAATATTAAAAAATCAATAATAAATAATTATTTTTATGTAATATATACATTTATCGAACCAATTTGGAACATTTGGACATTATTAATTCCTCTTTGATGATATGTTGAATACAATTTTCCAAATTTCCACTTGTTACATCCAATACACCCAATAATATATTTTCACATCTGCAAATTTAAATGTTTGGTTTTCAGATTTTCGATTCCCAATGTTACGATGGCAATCTTAACACAATTTTCTTATGAACCTTATTTGATACTATAGCAGTAATTTTCTTACGTGAATCATCTTTTATCATCTGTTAATACATATTTATTATACACTGTTTTTCGGGCAGAGATTAGTGGCCCAAACCCAATCTCTTACGCTTTCTTTGAGGTGAATATGATCCCATCGCCAAGTTTGTACGGGATTCATACTCCATCACAACAATATAAACGAAATAATACAGCAGAATAACACTAATGAAACGCGACAGGGAAGGATAGCACAAAACAGAAAAAAAATAAACTCGGTGACGTTTTAATTTGACGGTATCAACGGCTGTGTCAAAAAATAGCGTAATTAGAATTATGTAAAAAGGCCGTACTCTTAACCAATCAGAATTAATGGTTTTAGCGCCATAGCAATTATAATACAAAAATAAATTAACTTTTATACGAAATTATATTAATAATCTAAAAAAATGGTGATGTGTCTACCATGGTACTTTCCCCGGTGAATTCGGTGAAATAAGTTTTTGATTGAAAATTTTATAGGAGAGGAAAAATTATTAATAGAAAAAATATATTCTTATCTTTTAAAGTTAAAACCGAGTATTTGAAAGAATATTATAATTTAGTTTGTTATTTCTTACCTATCAATAGATTTAAAACATTTTTCCGCACTCTTTTTCATTTTTTGAAGCTGGAGGCGCTTTTGAATGATGTATTAATTATGACGGTATTTGTCAAAAATAATGATTTCAATAATTAAAGTCTCCACAGTCAACATAAAGAAGATTATAAAAATAATTCTTTGTTTCTAAGTGAATTTATCAGGTTGATGAATTTCTTCCGCTTATAAAATGAAAACTGAAGTTCCTACAATCAAAATTTTATAACAAAAAATATTTAATTTTTCGAAATCTACAACTTTAATTTGAAACATTTTTCTATCCGAATTAAAATATAAAAAATCGCGAAAAATTGTACTTAATAATACATTTTTATTCTAACTAAAAGCTTTTCAGATTATTCAACTCATATTAAAAGCTTATATATAAGGTTTTGGTTCAATCCATTTAGCCGTTTATGCTATATTGCGGGAACAACCATACACACAGACATTTTCAAAACTCATTGGAATAGACTCATGAGACCTTAAAACGTGTATATTTGTTGAAATTGGCGATTCTTTTTTTTTACGATTACAATATTTTCTATTGGATAGGTGTCCGGGGAAAGTCAAAATACAAGGAGAGTAACAGACGTTATACCATTCAATGATATATTTTGAAAAGAATGACATGGTACTTTCATGTATGTTATATATCATATGTTCGAGAATTTGTATCCGCTAGATTGTTTTGATTTTTTTTTTATTATTAAAAAATATGTTTGCAATAAACGTAACAAAATGCTACAGGTTATGTTATTTTAACAAATTGAATAACAAAAAAGAATGTAATTGTAATAGCAAATTGAATTTAAAGTAAGTAGAGTTTAAAATCTATAGCAAATGTTTAAAGTGTTCTTAATTATTTAAACACAACGAAACTCTCCCTTTCTTATTGTCAAATGTACTCACTAAATGTTCTAAGATAATAGAATTTCAAACATTTCCTATCGCTTCTGTAAGTTCACCTATGATGTGGGGACTAATTTTATATTTTGTATTTTGAAAGTAAGGCAAAATAAATTAGTCAAGGATTTCTTTTAATATTTAGATATTGGTAGCTCATATTGTATGAAATAAATATGAATAAATTATTAAAAAATGGTGATGTGTCCATCATGGTACTTTCCCCGGTGAATACGGTCAAATAAGTTTCTGATTGAAAATTTAATAGGTAAGCAAAATGATTAATAGAAAAAATTGATTGTTGACTTTCAAAGTTAAAACCTAGTATTTAGAAGAATATTATAATTAAGTGTGTTATTTCTTACCTTACAATGTGTTGAAATCTTTTATCCACACTCTTCTTCATTTTTTAAAACTTTGCGAATGTGCTGAATACGACGGCACTTTGACGTTTTATTTGTCATTAAAATAATTATTTCAATAATTAAAATCTCTAAGGGAATTTATCAGGTAAACGCTTATAAAATGAAAACCGGAGATCCTACAATAAAAGTTTTATAACAGAAATTATTTATTTTCCAAGATCTAAAACTTTTATTTGAAACATTTTTCTATCCGAATTAAAAATTGAAAAATTACTAAGAGTAAAGTTGCACTTAATGAATTTTGATTTTGACCAAAAGCTTTCAGATCATTCCACTGTTATATAAAGCTTAGGTATAAAGTTTGGGCTTAATCCATTTAGCCGTTTAGGCGCTATCGCGGAAACACACAGACACACACACAGACATTTTTCAAAACTCGATGGAATGGACTCAGGGGACCTCAAAACGTGCATATTTGTTGAAATTGGCGATTCGAAAATTGTCACGATCACAATACTTTCCCTTGGACAGGGGTCCGGGGAAAGTAAAATCAACCAATAAAACACAGATTAGATTGAATAACTTTCAATTCTCTTGAAAATGGGCTAATAACCCGAAACTAGTCGAGAATTTAAAGTTATTCAACCTAATCTGTGTTTTATTGGTTGATTTTTAATAATTTATTCATATTTATTTCATAGTCAAAGAGTGTTAAGTTCGGTGACCTTGTCCGGAACTTGATTATACAATCGTCAAAAATGCATACAATAATCTTATGGTTTTAGGTATTATTGAGTACCTAAAACCATAAGCTGTTGCATTTTCTTATTGAAAATACCCACTTCTAAGTTCTTCATCGTAATTAAAAAAATGTTGCATTAGAAAGGTATATTTGCTGTAAAAGCCTTCGGATGGAATTTTTGGGCAAATGATTTATTCGTTCCTATATATTTGCGACATTTTCACCGTCCGTTTCGTTGATCTGCCACCGTTATGTCTTCTATTTACAGCTTCTATTTCACGAAACTTTACAACACATTATTAAATAGATGGCGCAATGCCGTAGGAAACTGCAATGGCGGAAATAAAGCGCGGAATTCTTCAATACTCGGTTGGAGGGAATATTAATTATATTCTCACTTTGTCTAGTCGGAAGTAGCTTTCGACAAGGAACATTTTATGTTCAGTAGTAAACAATTTTGCTGATGTAATAAATATTAACACATGTGACGTTTTAATAATAATAATAAATTTATTACCCAACAGGAAACAGTCGCCCAATTACAGAATAATACAAAACAATTTTACATTGTAGTAATAACAAGACAAATAAGAATATAATCGCAGTACAAATATAGATACGAAAACAATAAAATATACAAATAAAGATTACAAATTGTTAAAAGAATTAGTAGCGTAATAATATTGATGAAAGCGTATCACGGAATATATCACAATCATAAAACCGTTCGTTAAAATTCGACAATTATTTGCTTGCTATTAATCGTTGGTACAATATAAAATAAAGGAAAAAAATCGAATCACTCTCGAGGAGAAAAGTTAATTATAGTAAATTGTTTTTTTTTTTTAATGTTAAAGCCGAATATTATAATTTGATTGGTTATTTCTTATCTTACAATAGCTTCACAAAATTTCTCCACGCTGTTTTTAATTTCTTGAATATTCTGCATTTTGACGTTTTATTTTACGTACAAATAATTAATTAAATGATTAAAGTCTCTACAGACAACATAAAGAAGATTATAAAAGTAGTTGTTTATTTCTAAGGGAATTTATGAAGTAAACAAAATTATTTCGCTTATAAAATTAAAACTGAAGGTGATACAAAAAATAGTTTTATATTTTTTTTTTTCAATATCAACAAATTTTATTTGAAACATTTTTTATTGGAATTAATAAAATGAATAACCGATAAAAGCAAAGTTGAACTTAATGAGTTTTTATTGGGACCAAAAGCAGATTTTTCCACTGTTATAAAAAGCTTAGATATAAAGTTTGGATTTAATCCATTTAAACAGACATTCAGACACAGACAGATATGTTTCAAAACTGGATGGAATGGACTCAGGGGACCTCAAAACGTGCATATCCGTTGAAATTGGCGATCCGAAAATTTTTACGATCACAATACTTTCCCTTTGACAGGGGTCCCGGGAAAGTAAAAAGAGAATTAAATTCGAGTATTTCATAATAGTTTCCATCGTTACTACAAGATAATTTATTATAAGTTATTCAATCTAATCTGTGTTTTATTGTTTGATTTTTTAATATTATATTCATATTTATTTCATATAATACTAAATTAAATTAGTATTATGCGTTCTTTCAAATTATCCATAATCGCGTGACAAAATATATTTAATAAATAAAACTGTTTAAATAACATTTGCTTATTTGTTTATTTTTGTGTTAATAAAAACAACAAAGTTGTTACAAAAGTCTGTACAAGACAAGAGAATAGATTCTCTTTGACATCAGAATAAGTACTCACTTAAAACTAAAAAAAAAAATAATTTTCAAAAATGATGGCAGATGTTTTACAGGATTTCCTTTAATCATTTGCGGCTATAAACCTCTGCGCTTCTATCTCATGAAGCGGGCAACAAAACATGTTAATTGAGTTCTTCTTTGAAGCAAAAAAAAAACTGAGCAGTAATAAAAATATATGGATTAAAGAAACTGGACAATAAAATGTAAAAATTAAAAAAAAAAATAGTAAAATGATTTAAAAGAGGGTAGAAAGACCTCCGGTCGATAGCCCATGACAGACCACTAACTCATTAATATGTATTGTAAATATAAATACTTTTAAAGAATTGTAATTCTACTGTCTGAATAAAGATGTTTGTATTTATAATTTAAAATAATTATAGAAAATAACTAAAATATTAATATTTAAATTAATGTGTTATAAGTTCAAATAGATTTATTTGGTATAAGATTTGACCGTAATCGTTAGGTTTAATAGAACGAAGTTTCGTGAATTAATATTATTAAATTGATTATTTACAATATTAAATAATTAAGTCGAATTATTGGTGAAAAGAGAGAAAAAGAGAAATGTATTTTGTATTCAATCTTAATTTTCGTAATATATCCCCGTTGATTTAGCCTCATCCATGGTTTTCAAATTACATCCATTTCATATTCATAACTAACAATTTGGATCCCTGACGAGGTGATTTACGTCCAGCTGGGGTGTTCCTTTGTTGGAACGGATCACCCCAGTAATATTTTAATAAATCCCCAGTGTGAAAAACCGCAGTGCATCATCTCCGGGCCCGGCTATATTACAGGGTCAGTTCCAATGACCGCCGTCCAGCCGAGCCGAAGAGAGTGGCCGCCAGGTGATTAACAGGCTCGTAAAAAAAGAACGTGTTTAGTCCGAACCAGCGGGATGTCCAGTCCTGTTCTCGATTGGCCATCGATCCAGCTACGAACACGCCCCGTAGCGGTGTGCCCGCGAAGGCGTGGGGAACACCATGTGTGGCATATGGGTATGGCCATGGGTATGTGTTTGTATGGAGGAAGTTTGCGGCTTTTATTAAAACAGTAAATGGACACTTAAAGAAACGTGCCGCAGAGGGAGGATGTCTGGAAAGGGGGATATTACGGTTGTAAAACTGGGAGAACTGCGGTCATGGACTTTTTCGCTGCTATTTAATATCCTATTCTGGGGGATCCAATAAGGAGAATTGGTGGCTTTGCGGTTTGCTTTTATGTGCGTTATTATTGTCTACAAAATTGCTGTTCTTTTATAATCTACCTCTTTTATCTTACAAACAGATCTATTCTAATACAAACTCTAACCAGTAGCCAATTAAATTTATTAAAATTCGAAACTATTCAAGCCTAAATATTCTAGAT
This sequence comes from Philonthus spinipes, assembly GCA_963082785.1. Taxonomy (NCBI): domain Eukaryota; kingdom Metazoa; phylum Arthropoda; class Insecta; order Coleoptera; family Staphylinidae; genus Philonthus; species Philonthus spinipes. Next base: position 10,215,136 of record OY720303.1, on the reverse strand, counting down.
GGAGGGCTGTCGACTTAAAATTCGCTACCGATTAAAATCTAAAATATGTTAAAACAGTTACTTAAATACTTCTTTTAACATATCTATTCTTATTATCTATTACTAAGTTTAATCGTTTATCTACATCCTTGCTTATAAAGATGCACGAACACATTTTTTTTTTTGTTTCTTAAATTTTGACCCTTCTTCATATTTTTCTCAATTAGAAAACACGAAAATTTCATCAATTACAAGGTTAGTTCTTTTTTAAATATATTATGCGTATTTTTAGTTACACGAAGGAGAAGCTCATACGCTTATCCAAGGCCTGATTTATAGTAGCTCTACTATAAATCCTGCACGATACTAAATGCTAGCTGCATCATACCAAATTTTTGGTGTGCACAGACGAAAATCTAATTAAGCATATACGCCCTTGCGCGCACTACAAAATAGGATCTTTAAAGAAATGATGAAATAGCATCGGGCTACCCTACCATAAATGCGGCCTAAACTGATCAGATTACTTATCTAGTGACCCTTTGCTCAACTTATAACTTTGTTTGTCCGACCTGTATATGTATTTTGACCACGATCCTGTTCTTATACACGGATCAATTTAAAACATCATTCATTTATTCACATATACACCGAAAATCCATAAATTTCAAACTCAATAAAACCCTAATGATAAACACTCGACGGCAAGAGAAATGAAAGCAATAAAATCAAAAGAAGAAGAAAAAAAAAACAATCAATTCCGCCCGTGTTGATTCAATTCTAATAAATAATCGACGTATCTCGATCTCCCACGAATGATATATCGTCGTGTTTCTGTTATTGGTACCGGGAATGGGAATAGGACTGTTGAGACGCTGGGCCCCCGGATCGTTATCGCGGCGCTTTTTAAAAATTTAATTTGTTTAACAGCAAACGCGCTCACGATCGCCATAATTGCCTCGCGCAACGAAATCAATCAAACGCCCGTCATGTTCTGTCAATATTTAAACGTGCGGGCGCAACTCGCCGCGCTTTTTAATTAAAGCTAATTTCTAAACGAGTTACTAATGTTTCACAGATGTTAAATAATTATTATGTGAGCGAGTTTTTTATTCTTCGTGCTGATTATTGATTATAACAAAATGAAATGTATTATATTTCATTCTTATTCAATTCAATTATAAATGATAATTAGAAACTACCATTTGTATTAAACTATACAATACCATTGAGACATCGTTGGAAATTTTAATGTTGAAGCTTTCTTACGGCATTTCTTAATAAAAATGCGGTGTGTTCATGAAGTTTATTAGTGGAGGTAACGAGCTATCTTTTCTTATGCAAAATCCCATTTCATTTTCAAGAGCTTTCTCTGAAAATATGAATTTCATTTTTTTACAAAAAATAATCATTTGTTACTTCTTGGTTTTTCGTTTACTCTTACAATACGATTTATGTTTTAAATTGAAATGCGAATTAATTTAAGTTAACTCTCAATTCAATGTTAAAAAAGTCAAGACAGTCAATGGAAAAAATAAATCAATTTAGAATCGTTGTTTAGTTTTGTGTCAGTTTAAATTAAGACATAAGGCCATCAGCCAATAAATTTAAATTAATATTTTGTTTAATGTAAAAAAAAAATAATTATCTAAAAACAAACTGTTATTTTTTGTAGCAAAAAAATTCTTATTATTAATGATAAGTTATAACGAACAATAAAAAGAATTAATAATGGAACGCTCTCTAACCGTTTAAACATATCAAACAGTTTGAACTGCTGAACATATTTGAACGATTCGAACACTTTTTTAAAATCTTCTGACTACATCGTAAATACTGTAAACGTTGGTGATGGCTACACATTGCATATGTATACAAAAATAATTTGTAAATATTAAATTGTACGTTATACTCGCCATTATATTTTTGTTATTATGACGAAACAAAGAGCTTTAAAAAGTATATTCTAACATTTGTTTACATTAATATTTCAGATTATTAATCTCGCCAATATAAAAACTATTTATGGCAAATAATCGTTCTTCAGTAAAAGTGAAACCCGGTTGCGACGGTGATATAAATACAAATAATTGATTTTAAAATTAGATTAAAAGTTGTATTTATTTAATTTTTGTTAATAATAAAATTGCCTTTTTAATGAGAAGTGTTAGCGCCATCTAAATTATAAATGTTATATTAAAATTTCAGTTATTTTGTAATCGATCTAGAATTACATATCCATTATTTTAAATAAACGTCAGTAAACGTCAAGAGTGGTGTAATATTAATAATGTGATATTAGCCATATAAACGCAGGAAATGCTATAATTTGAATGTATTACGTCGAATGTTTAATTTAGATTCTCCCGAAATCATTCCCACAGTCATCCCCACCAAAAAACTAATGTCAGGAACAATGAAAATAGTAAGTTAAAATGTCTAATGATGTGTGTTTTTTTTATACTAATATTAACCTCTTATCTCGCAAATAATTATCTATTCAATAATCCTGTCCTCATAAACATGCTGGTCGAAACAAAATCCAAAATTTCTATAAACTTTAGGAATTAATCCTCTATCCAAATTCCATCTAGTACAGGGTGATTTTTTATCTTGAGACAACTAAATATATTGAAAACTAAGAATCTTATCAAAAAATGTTTCGAACAACATTTATTTATCTCAGAGGGATCTATTGGATGATACTAATCTCGACCTGCCATCCCACCCCCTGGGGGGTGGTAGGTGGGTCAAGTTGCGAATTTTAAATAGGAACCCCTATTTTTTATAACGGAGAATCCGAACTCCGCAAAAAATACGTAGATTTTGTTTGAAACATTTTTTTTGTTTTCCAGTAGATGGCGCTGAAATTGTATAAAATACAAATTTTCGCAATTCTGGTGAAATTGCACCAGGGGATGAAAAAAGTGATTTTTTGGCGTACACAAGACGCAATCGATTTCCGTTAACGTCATCTCGCAATGTTTGTTCAATTTTGTATGTTTAAAAGCTTTACAAATTTTCAGAAACTTATTTTCGTTTTTTTATTTTGGAACGTTTTAGCAATAAGATCTTGGAAGAGTTATAACTTTTTTTAGACCTATTTCATTCACTTTTAAATGATATAAACGATATTATAGCAACTTGGAATTTACTTGATTTGATATTTCAAAGTTGCCACCCCTCCCCCCCCCCGCTCTCTTTCAGAGGTTGGGGGGTGCTCACTCTTATAATTCTTACATAAGATAAGATTCTAAGATTCTTAAAAACACCATCACTTTTTTTTTTCATCCCCTAGTGAAATTTCACCAGAATTGCGAAAATTTGTATTTTATACGATTACAACGCCATCTACTAGAAAACAAAAAAATGTTTCAAACAAAATCTACGTATTTTTTTGCGGAGAATCCGAATCCGCTATAAAAAAAATAGGGATTCCCATTTGAAATTCGCAACTTGACCCACCTCCCACCCCTTGGGGTGGGGGTGGCAGGTCGAGATTGGTATCATCCAATAAGCCCCTCTGAGACAAGCAAATTTTATTCGAAACATTTCTTGATAACATTCTTAGTTTTCAATATATTTAGTTGTCTCAAGATAAAAAAAAATCACCCTGTATTTACAATCACAATCAACGCGGCGGATCTGCTATCCTAACCTATCCTTCAGTCTCCTCAGGGAAATCAAACCCTCCTAAGATTAATTCACTGATTTCTAGTTTATATCCTCCATAGAGGTCACAATCTTTGCCTAATAATGCCATTATAGTAGGTCATTGTCATATAGAGAGTGTTTGGTTAGGTTAGGTAGCTATGGCAGTCATAGGCTCACTTACCCCGTTCAGGCCCATTGTGAGAGTCTTTAATATCAATGAATCCATTTAAACAACTTTCCTTCTCATTCCAATATCGTCCAAATTAAAACTAATCCCACATTTCTCATAAACCAAAACCATGCTGGCACCCTTAACATTCTCTTTTGTACCAACAATCTAAAACTGTTAATCCATTTAATCCATTTAATTACCAATTTATGACCATCTGTCCATCTCATTTAATCTAAAAAATCAACCAACATCCTCCAATTTATCTTCAACTATCCTGACATAGATCCCTAAACCACTTCCACCCTCAACAGCTTTCTTTCCAAATCAATTGACAAATATACTGTTAAAATCCCCGAAAAAATACAAATATCCTTTTTGTAAATGTATTCTAAGACTAATTAAATACAAAAGACAGCTATACAGAGACTACAGACAGTTGGCGGACGAATGGATTAAAGCGGCATTTAACAGATTGAATTAAGACATACAAAAGCTTGTATTAGAATATAAAACAAGTAAATGGCTAAAGGCCTGCCAGAATATTAACGACTTACAAAAAAAAAATATTAAATATTAAGAAAAAAAAAAAAAAAAAACTAAGCAGATGCAAATGTTATAGTAACACCCGGGAAATAACTGCCCCAGTGTCAAGCGAACGATTCACTTCAGACAAGCACATATCAGAGACATTTGCCAGACACCATGAAAAGACTTTCAAAATGACCAACGACACATCCTACAACGCCACATTCTACAATAAAGTAAATAGTTGGTATGAGAACCGATTTTGTAATACACCTCTTGTACCCCCTCTCATAAATGACAATTTAGACGAAGAGACGTAGAACGAACTGCTACATAAATGTGAAAACACCGCCTCTGGATATGGAAAGGTATATAGATAAATCCTAAAAGCACTCCATGCACACATACATCCGAAAAGTCCTGAACCACAATTATAAATATGAAACATTTGCTCCGGAATGGAAGCGTGGTATTACTATTTGCATACTAAAAACTTTCGAATCTAACACCGACCTTGGTCGTAAATAATTACAGTCCTATCACTCTCCTATCTGTCCTTAGAGAGCTGTATGAATCCTTACTAAAACAAGAATTCCTGTCCCAAATAAAACATACCAATTCGGTTTTCTTCCAAAACGCGCCATTACAGTTCCATTAACTATCCTTACCTCCAACTGCCAAACTAGTCATCTAGAAGGAAAAAAGAGTGCAGTCCTAATTTGAACATAGCTAGGCTTTCGATAGTGTATAGCAGCATTGAGGATTACTACAGAAGTGCAGGATGCTCAACATTCCCTTCCACCTCATCAAACCTATCCAAAAATTCTTGGAATACCATTCACCACTAATCCGTATCCGAAAAACCCTATTAGATATATTCCATTCAGAACATGGTGTCCCCAAGGTTCTCCTCTATCACCACTTTTATTTATAATCTATTTTGCCATGACCTCCACAAACCTAATTTTAATTTTATCAATCTTACCAGTTATCCCTTACCGCCCTAATTGCTCACTCAACTACCCTATCCTCAACAATCAATTACCTTCATTCAAAATTTCATAATAGAAAGCTTCCGGTGGAGACTTAAAATTAATACTAGTAAATCCCAGCCATTCATTCCTTACCATCGGGTAACACCTAACTCCCCATCAATGTCTATATATAGCACATCAATTCATCCTTCTTTCATAAGTAAATACCTCGGAAGCCAATGTGATAATAAATTTTCCGTCAAAAAGCACACATCATTAGTAAAAACAATGTCAATAAAACGAGAAAATATCGGGACATAAATATACAAAATAATTTTTAGGTTTATGCTAGAATACTCCTACATCCTGTACCTGAATGCCTCGAAAAACACGCTCAACAATTTCGAAGTTGCTGAGAGATCATCCCTCCGTATTCTGACAATACTCCGTCATAGACAAAAGTCTCTCCACAATCCCTCTAATATTCTTCTCTATCAAACAACAAAAATATTAACAATCTATGATAGACTTCGATTACGGGCTGAGCCATTCGCATGCAACGGTAATAATTACTCAAGCCTTTGTGAATTCACAGAAATCCTGACGTCACTCCTAAATTCAAGAACCCAACCAACACTTAATTTGAATATACGAGGTGTTCAATTTAAGTGAAGACATTGAAATATCTCGAAAACTACACATCGAATAAAAAAATTATAATTAAAATTTGTTTGCCTCGGAGGGCGACATCTAACCCAAATTAAACTGTGCTTTGACATTTATGATGTAGATATATAGAGAATTAGTTTTCAACAAGCCATGGAGCGATATACACCTCAAGAACGTGGATTTATTGTTACTGCTTATTTGATAAATTTTCAGTCTCTTGTTTTAACGCAACGTGAATTTCTTCTAAATAAATTAAATAAAAAGAATTTGAAAATAATTAATTAATAAATTATTTTCCCTTTAGATACTGTGAGATCATGATTTATATTACATAAGTACTTTAACAAATGTCTAATAATAACAAATGTTGTATTTCAATAACATATTGTATAATGCAACAATTTTTTAATCGAAAATGATTAATGCAAAAAAACAAAACAAAAAAATAAAAGTTACGGGTGTTTGAACAATTAATTAAGCGTTTAGCTGAGCGCCCACCACAAATGTCGCAAGAAGTATCCAGCCTCGTACTGCTCGTTCGAATGAGAACATCGCTGCAGTTGTCGACGACTTAAGAGAGAATCCACAAAAATCAACGAGACGACGATGCACACAATTAGGTATCAGCAGACGTTTGTTGCAACGGATTTTTGTGAAAGATTTCAAAATGTTGCCCTACAAAGTGCAAACCTTTCACGAATTGCTGCCTGCAGACCGTCGGACAAGGTTAACTTAGTGCCAAACTCTGTTGATCTTGGTGGAAATGACTTCGTATCAAAAGTTATAATGAGCGACAAAGACCATTTCCACTTAAATAAAGGGTGTCCCAGAATAAATCATCATTTTGAATCGGGCATTAATTTTTTGGTAACAATCGTACAGTACTAATTCTTTTACAACTGTCACTAATAGACTTTGAGGTAATCAGTCATGGATAGATAGACGGTCCGTAAAACTCGCACACTTTTCGGTCATCATAACGCACCATCCCGTAGCAACCAGGTCGGTTTGTTTGGTGTGAATTTTGGTCTGGAGGTGTTATTAGATCATTTTCAAAATCAGGCTGGAACCGCCGTCACTGTCGCGATAGAGATATATGTTAATCGACTTCTTTTGGCCCGAAATTGATAATATGGATCTCGAAGATATATGGTCCCAACAGGACGGCGCCACTTGTCACGCAAATAATGGAGTTATTGCACGCCAGATTCGAAGGAAAAGTTATTTCGCGTCGAGGTGATGTGGATTGGCCGCCCCGTTCTTGCGATTTGACACCCTTGGACTTCTTTCTTTGGGGTTTCCTCAAAGGAAAGGTCTACGCCAACAAGCCTCGAATGATTGCGGATCTGAAAGAGGAAATCCAAGCAGCAATTGAAGCAATTGAGCCGCAATTATGCGAAAGTGTCATTGAAAATTTCATTAAACGAGCCCGTGTGTGCACGCAGAGCCGAGGCGGCCATTTGGCCGATATCCTATTTCATAATTAACTTCCATGTCTTTACTTCACACTTCAATAAAAGTTTCCGAACATTTCGAAAAGAATGCTCCTTGTTTATAAAAATTAAAATGACGGTTTATTCTGGGACACCTTTTAGTTATGTTAACACACAAAATTTGCTTTTTTGGGGCACAGAGAATCCACATGACAAGCAAGAAGATCCATTGCATCGCCTCAAAGTGACTGTTTGGTGCGGCATTTGTAGTGAAAAAGTGATTGGTATTTATTTTTTCAAAGAAGCCGATGGCGCCACCATAACCGCAAATGGCGAGCGTTGCAGGCAGATTCTAAACGACTTTTGTTTTGTTTGTCGTAAGTTGCTGCATTGGGTCTCGATCATTGTTGGTTTCAAACCGCTCTGATAACTGTAGAGATTTTGAGACACCAATTTCCAGGTCGAGTGATCTCCCGTTTTGGAGATTTGAACTGGTCGTCCAGATCGCCAGATCTAACAGCACCAGACTTCTTCCTTTGAGGCTTTTTAAAATCTCGCTTTTGCCACAACAAACCACAAACCATTCAAGTCTTGAAAGCTAATATTGGAAAAGAATTTGCCAATTTTGAGCCTGATGATTTGCGTGCAACAGTTTAAAATGCCATAATATAAGTGGATTTATGCATGAACTCGGGATGTTGATGCATAATTGCAGAGCTCATTTTTCATTTTTAACAAAATGATAGACAAGTCAAATTATGACATTACTTTTGCGCTAACTTGCAGAATTATAGTGCTTTATGATAATTTACACATTTATTCAGTTGGGTGCAGTATTTCTCAGTGTTGAGAGTTTCATCTTCTAATAAAGAAGGGATAGTAGACAATTCCAGAAGTAGACCGCCTAACAGTCACCATCAATTTCCTCAGATGAAGAAGGGCTAGTGAAGAAAACTTCCTAACGGTTACCATTATTTTCCTCAGATGAAGACTGAACTTGGGCATCTACTTTGGCTGTGAGTATATAAGCACTTTGAAATTCGATGACGATTATCTTAGAGAATCAACTTATTATCACATGCCACTATTTTATGTAGAACCAGAACCAGTATTAAATATTTATAATGAATTTTTGGACATTTTCGTTAGAGACTTGTAAAATTAATTTAAATAAACAACAGCAAAGAATGGCTGGATAAATGATTAAATAAAAAATAAAGGATTTTTTTCTCGTAATATATTTAAACTTTGTAAAGAAACTGACGACGAAAATTTATTGAAAATATATCTTGAAATGAAAAGTATTCAGAAACAAAAAATTAAAGACAGAAAAAAATGTTACGATAACTCTAAAATAATAAAATCAAATAATAAATCACAACCAGCCTGGTCGATCATTAATAAGGAGAAAAATACAGTCTTAGATAATGCATTCCCTCATATATTCACCGATGCCCAGGGCAATATAATAGAAAACCTCCATAACATTCCTACCATTTTTAATGATCATTTTATAGGTTCCGTTGAAAAACTAACTAATAATATGAACAACATTAAACACAATCATTATCGGTATGTGCAAAACTCAATATTTCTATCGCCAATTACTATCGAAGAAATCGAAACCATTATAAAATCAGTTTGTACGAAGAGATCTTGTGGTCCAGATGATATACCTTGTAATATATTATTATACATTATTGACTCAATAAAATTCCCCTTAACTTATTTAATAAATCGTTCATTTGAAGAAGGCACATTTCCCAACGAATTAAAAAAATCCATCATTGTTCCGATTTATAAGAAAAATGATAAAAAATGTATTACAAATTATAAGCCAGTAGCACTTTTATCGGTCTTTTCTAAAATTTATGAAAAATCATTATATAATAAATTAATCTCCTTCATAAACAAAAAGAATATTCTGTCAAACAACCAATTCGGTTTTCAGAAAGGTCTTGCAACATCTGATGCAATCTTATCATTATATAATCATGTCTTAGAAAATTTAGAGGCGAAAAGTAAGATAGCATGTGTCTACTTTGATTTAAGCCGAGCTTTTGATACAATAAATCGCCAGTTGCTCTTAGATAAATTATCTCACGAAAGCATAAGAGGTCCAGCGCATAACTGGATATCATCATATTTAAAAAATGGATCTCAAAAAGTTAAATTTAACATTAATGGAACTAGGTATTTATCTGACCCAAAATCTGTCACTACTGGTATCCCCCAGGGAAGCACATTGGGCCCATTGTTGTTCATTTTATTTTTAAATAATATAAACTCATCAATTTCGAATTTTATTACCTTATTTACTGATGATGCAAACGCCTCAGTAACTGGTAAAAACAGTATCGACCTAGTGCAAGCCACCAAGGAAGTTATAACAGATATGAAGAGTTACTGTGAAGAAAATGGGTTAGCTTTGAATCATACAAAAACCAATATGGTTATATTCTCAGCATCCCGCATGGACTGTAGTTTATTAATTCACGCCAATGAAAAATCATTAAAGCAAAGTGCTTCCGTCAAGTTTTTGGGAGTTGAAATCGATTCAAATTTGAAATGGGGTCCACAAATAGATAAAGTGTGCAAAAGAATGACGAGGCATTGTTTTGTCATTTGGCAAATGAGAAAATATGTTTCACTTGACATTTTAAAAATGTATTACTTCGCTCATGTTAACTTTTTATTAAGTTATGGCATAACTTGTTGGGGAAATTCTGTGTATATTAATGACATTTTAACTATTCAGAAAAAAAAAATTATATCAAATGTAATATAAATAAATTTGATAAATTCAGACCTAAAGGCATGTATAACTTTAGACAAACATTTAATTTGTTAATTTCTAATCAAACTTTATCAATGACTGCAAGGGGTCCCGCTATCTTGGGAATTAAGCTATATAATAAATTACCAATTTCGTTTAAATCGATTTCAAATTCCAAACAATTTAATACAAAAGTTAAGTCTCTTTTATTACAATATTCATTCTATTCTTTAAATGAGTATTTTGATTGTGAATTTGTAAAATAAGTGTAATCTTGTGTAATTTGTATTTTTTTGTATGTACTTGTGGTTAACGTTCCTACTATCTGACATATTTTCCATATTGTAAAATCTCGTGAAAATAAAGATATTATTATTATTATTCTTTCTCTAACGCAATACTTACCGGACCTATCGCCAATACCACTTCAAACGTTTAGGACAATTTTGGCGGAGAAATAATTTTAAATCGCCTTCCAGGAATTTCTTCAGCCCAGAAACTCGATTTGCTACAAAACTAATTTAAACATGCATGTATCACGTTGGGAGAAGTGTATTACATCTAATGGTACTTACTTAGATTATCTACTAAAAATTTATGTAAAATATCAGACTTGTTATGTGCAAGGACCTAACTATATAATATAATGTCTTGATAAAGGTAGTTGCTTCATCAAGACAATGATCAATGTCTTGATGAAGCCACATAAAGGATTGGTGTATGGTTATCACTGAACGTTTTCTAAACGCATGAAGGTGGTTGTTAAATAATTTATTAAACCTAAAAATATATTATTGTACCTTTATACCCTAAAGTAAAGTTTTCTGTAAGGAAATAGAAAAATTAAATCAAATAAAATGAATTTGGAAATTGTTAATTTACTCAATTGAACAATTAATTAATTACTTTGTTTTAGTTACTGCTAATTTTTGACTTAGGTTACGTAAGTACTTTAAAACAAAGATCCATTGAAACATTTCTCAGGCAAAAAAAAAAACTCGCAAGGCATTGATCTACAAGTAGAAAGGATCTTGATCGGATTACGTTTTTGGATTGATTTATATTACCTATCTGAAGGTTTCTTTCTCTTCTGATATTCTAACCTAAACAATGGTTAAAGATAGTGGTTAGATATTTTTTATACATTTTATCATGTTCTTATTGGAAAGTATATATGAAGTTGGTTTCCAAAATTATCTTTATTTCGATGTATTTCACTTTTTAATTATAGGTCATTTATGGATGAGAAGGCAACAAAAAATCTCAACAAAAAACACCATATTATTACCACCGTATTTAGACGTTGATGATGAAAACGAAACAAAAAAGCATACGAGATATCGCACGTCGGTTTCACGCGATCCAGCCCAATTATATAGTTGAAAAGTGCGTGGAATCTTAAACGCTCATAGACGGCAATTAAAAGCCCAATTAGGATGAAATTGTGGCACAACATCTATTGAAACGAAATGGCGGAAAGCGGAACGACACGGACGTTTTCCGTACAGTTCCCCAAGGTAATAACAAGGCACATACGCTTGTAAAATTGTAGAATGTCAATCATTGAATAATTTGCGGTTCGACGAGTCCGCCCACGGGAGCTAAATGTTTGCTATCAACGCAAACACAAAGGATATTGAATATTTAACGAGACGCGAGTGTGTGTAACGTTTCCAGATAACAATGGGGAGTTTTCTTTTATGGACGCCATTGTTGTTCGCTACGCACAAATTGATGGGCTCTTTTAAAAACGGACGGAAACGTCTGCCCATTTTAGGATCCCATGGGTTGTTTCCTTTTTATCGCAATAGGTGTTGAATGCTTTCAGGAGGTGTTAATATTGGCATAAATAAATAAGAAGCCTCGTTCAATGATAATTTTGCCATGTTGGAATTTCCTCTCTATTTGGTTTTAATCGAATTCATTTAAATTTATGGATCTATATAATAGGGTTTATTTTAATTTTAATTATCTTACCTACATAATTAAGTTCCAAAAACAAAAATTCTCCCTCCGTGAAAATGTTAATCTACAGAAGGTACAAAACGAAATCACATACGTTTTCTCTTGAATTGTTAGTCTAAAAAGTCTCCCAAAATTTGCTCAAGATTTGTTTTAAGCAATAATTTCTGCAATAAAGTATTTCCAATTTATAATGAAAACAACGTAGCTGTAGACAGCTTATGGTTAGTTAAAATGCAGAGCTACATTATGAGACAGAAATTTTTCTTTCTTTAACAATATTAAAAAAATTATAAAAGTTTCAAATAAAATTATCCAAGGCGAGAAGGCGCACGACAGCAAATCTATGATATAATATTTAGAACGTTTTGCTAGTTAAATGATATGTTGCACAATTTTGTTTAACCAAAAAGACTGATCCTTGCCAGAAATGTTCCTTGTTTAATTTCATTGTAATTTAAATAACTGCAAATGTGTGAATCACATTTGTTTCATTTTATTTAATTTAACCAAATATTCTTTATATAAATTTCATGTAATTTATGTAAAGGGTGTCTTAAAATGACTTGATATTTTAATTTATTAATAGAACATATTATATATTGGAAAACTACGAATGTTTTTATTTTAATATAAGGTACAAAGGTGTGGAACACAATATCCGATAAATGGGTGCCTTGACGTTGTTTACAAACGGTCATTCTTTTGAAAAAAAAAATGCAATGACATTTTGGCATAATTGCTGACTAATTTCATTAATGATGCGTTTAATTTCTTCCCTGATTTCCGGAATGGTCTGTGGATCATTGGCATACATTTTGCCCTCAGAAAACCCCAATCATAGAAGTCTAATGGCGTCAAATTGCACGATCTTGCTGGCTAACTCACATCGCCACGGCGCGAAATAACGCAATCTTTGTCCGCGAAAACTGCATTGTTTTGTTCGCAATGTGGCACGTTGCACCATCTTGTTGAAAAAAAAAAATGTCTTACAAGTCCATGCCGTTCAATTCATTCCCTTGTAATTCATTTCATAAAAAGTTGGTTATCATGTCATGATAACTTGCCACTGCTTTTCGCGGTTAGAATTGAACCACTAACCTCAATTTATTATTTTATTTCCAGTGTTACGAGATTGTGTGTTATGATGACCAAAAACGTGTGGATTTTTCGAACCGTCTCTACACAATTTTCACCATTTCTGTAATGAATTGCTTGATCACGTAATTCTTCATGACTAAACCTCAAGACTTCTTGATGCTAATTGCCAAAGATAAGTACTCTATGTTCTCCACACAAAAAATGGCGCGCAATTTAAATTATCAGATCATATATTAAATAAAAATGATTTAAAAATAATTAATAAATTATTTCCACATTTAGCTCTGTGACTTTTGACTATTTAAATAACTGTGACCAAATGAATAAATAGTCTTTTCTATTTATATGCCAGATCATTTTGAGACACCCATTATTACCTTGATGGCTTCGTTAATCGTCATAAAGACCGCATTTAAGATACAGAGAACTCTTTTTAATAAACAAGTGGATTCACACAATGTTACTGTTTGGAACAAAATTTTAAACGTAGGTGATTTAGGCTATATAGGGCCATTATGAGGTATGTTAGCCTCTCTTAAACTGCGACTTATAAGATCTATTGCTCTATATTTTTTTATCCTTTGTACACCAAAAACGAAACATTCTTATAACGAAACAATGTTATGAATATATTTCTAGATAAATTTGAGAAATGCCATAAATTTTGAACGTCTATTTATATAAACTATAACATTATCAGAAACCATTAAACATAACCATAACAGTGAATATTTGGGCCCTTATTTTATTTGCATATTCATTGAAATATACAATATATTTTTCGTCTATATTTAAGCCTTCTTCTCACGACCAATTTCAGGAATAGCCGCCAGTTCGATTGTATGCTATACCACACTATCTTTCCGATATTGCTAGTTGCATGAATAATTCCTTAAGTATTGCACCACAGAAGAAAAAGTTAATATTTTAATGCAAGTTCTTAATGATTATTTCAAAATAAGTTATACTGAACAAAACTAGGAAAAAAACAATAAACAAATAAAATGGTTTAGCAGTGAACTGCGTCAAATGCGCGAAACCTTATATCTAATTCGAGAAGCGTAATAGTATATTTCATTAGGAGTTCAGAAAAAAGGATTTTTCCGTGCGCGCTGACCGTTACTTATCTGAAAACAACAATATAAAACTAAATATTTAAATTATTTGATAATTACACTAATTCTAAAGAAATTTAAATGCAATACCTGTTTTTCGGAATTTGATCTGGTAAGCACTTTATTTCAAAATACAATATTAGTATATTCTAAGTTTGTGTACATTTGAACAAATTTACGAATTTCACAGACGGAAAATAAAACGTCAGTGAAACACAGAAGTGAAAAATACATCGTTGCTATGGAAATCGGTTAGTGCACGGAATGATCGCACAAACAAACTTTTTCTGTGCGGTCGCCTGAAAAAGTGACGATTCCATCATTCTAGAGGCATATGGAATCAACGTGTTTTCAGATAAGTATAATAAAAAAAAAAGATACTAACTATAAAACTAAATATTATTGGTATCGGAAAAAAAATCAATGAGACCTTAATAGATTCTAAGATAGCTGCCAAGAACAAAAAAGCGCCCGCGAAATGTGGAAAATAATCAATAATTATCGTGCAAAAATGCTCAAGATCCAAATAAATTAAACACTTTTTTTGCTAATATAGCAGAAGATCTTATTCTCAACTTACCCTACAAGGTTGCTGATCCCATGATCAGCCTTTAATAGCTCATAGTAGTCACACCTCGACCTGAAACTACATTAAAATCACCGAATTAACATTCGGGTAAGAGATATTTCCAAGAAGTTGAAAAATTCCAAGAGCAGGAACTTTTATGGTATCACAACCAAACCTAGACCTAATAGATGTTATAGTAATACCTGTAACAAAACTTATCAACCTATGTATATTATAAGGTATTTTCCCAACATTCTTGAAGAAAGCATAGGTAACACCAATTTTAAAATAGGCCAATCTCAATACTTCCTATATTGTCTAAAATATTTGAGAAAGCCATTGCAAACGAAATAGTATTTTTTTTTAACAGAACAAGTTTTAAGTGTAAAACAATTTGATTTTCGAGTAGGGTGATCGACAACAGCGCACACAGTGCTTTGGTCCAGGATATTTTAAAATGCTTCGACGAGGTTCTGTATACATCTGCATCATTGTTTGATCTATGTAAGGCATTTGACTTTTGTGTGCTTATATGTGTGAGAAGACGCACACTGTTATAATACAAAATAATGTATCATCAGAGACGACATGAAAATATGATGTACCGCAAGGTTCAATCCTCTCACCTATATTGTTTCTTATTTTTATTAATTAGTTACCGTTACTAAACGGAGATTCGTCAATATTTCTTTATGCTGATGATACTTTAGTAACAAACAGCGACGCAAGTCTAAACAATATGGAATATACGATACAAAAAGTTATTGAATGGTCTGTAAATAACAAATTAACATTTAAAGACAATAAAACAGATGATCTTGTCTTCTCCTTAAGATCCACACATATCACTTCAGAAACATCTACCAAGTTTCTTGAAATTTGCTTTGATAATAAAGTAACGTGACGCACACTTATTAAGGCATCTATCAAACTGTTTGCCACAACAATTCCTACGATGCATATATTTCTCCCTGGGCGAGTCTCTACTTGCCTACGGAATTAAAACCTAGGGACAGTCTACCATAATTCATAGGTTATTTGGGCCACAAAGGAAACAGAATAATAGCGCGGCTAGCTTATGAAGATGACTGCAAAAATGAATACATAAGGTTGGAAATATTAACACTGCCATCAATATATATTCTTAACTGTTTATTATATATCCATAAAAATATCGAGCATTATCGTTCTCACGATGAAATCCATGCATACAATACCAGAAATATAAATAATATCTGCTGTCAGAATCGATAAAAATGCTTAATATTAAGCTGTTAAAAAACATTAAAATCATATCTTATAAAAAATGTCACTACTCCATTGAAGATTTAAGGTCTGATAACTACGCATGCATTAGCTAAACATTGTGTGTGTACATTGAGAATGTTTATGTATGTGTTTTATTATGTGGGTTTTTAATGCCTTTTAATTATTATATATATTATCATATATCGTATTACTTACTTTTAAACTATAATGGTATGTGTGCGTGTATTTTAATAATGTAACATTTAATATTAATTTTAATGTGTTTGTGTGCATGTTCCTAAATAATATAACGTATTTACTTTACTATAAATGTTATTAATATTTTATTCTAATTTAATTAATATCTTGCGGACGTGTGTAAACATTTTTTTGTATTGACACTAATAAAGTATTATTATTATTATCTTCTGATTCATGTTCTATTGCAGTTTACAATTTTGACGTTATTGTTGTCTAGGAATGAGCTTTAAATGTTAATAATATTTTATGTGTGCGTTTTAAAATTAAAACACCGATTTTAAATGAATTTTAATAAAAAGTGGCTATAAAAGGTGTGGCAATTATCAGGTAGAATATTTCGCTGATTTATTTTTAATAGAAAATTTAAAGTTTAATAAAATTAAAGGAATTTGAAAATAATTAATAAATTATTATAGTGTGGCATTTTGATTTACGTTTCGTAAGTACTTCAAAATAAATATACATTATTGCATATTGCTGTTGCATTACATTGGTATATTGTATAATGCAAATTTTTTTTATTCAAATATATATAATGCAAAAAAAACATGATTACGTAATATAAGTCTATCTGCAAACGCATGATTCGGGATTTCGTAATGTAAATCAAAATACAACAGTAGCTAAACATAGAATAATTTATTAATTATTTTCAAATTGTTTTTATTTAATTTATTTTAAATAACTGTGAAAATGTGAACAAATGTTTTTTTTTTCTATTAAAGTAGAATTATTGTATTCATCAGTCGTTCCGCGCATTTTAATAATAATAGATATTTATTGACGATAAATCACCTTGTACAAATAAATAGAATTAAAAATTACAGAGTAACTCAATAAATTAATACAAAGATAAACGTACACAGATAACAGAATTCATTGGCAAAGAGGCAATAAAATGGAGACAGAATTATATAGGCCATACAGATAGAATTATAAAGCTGGTTCTGTGAAAATCTGATGTATTGTTGTGAGTTACGTGAAGATATTTGAACAATTAAAACACTTTTTATTCCTTTCTTCACTTGTTTATTTGTAACTCTGATCATGTGAACAAATAGAAAATAAATTGTGTAAGGCATAGCTGTACTGACGAGGGATAGATCCCGAAACACGTGTCTTCAGATGGCCTTATATTAAGTAGCGTTCCTTTTGTTTGTTTTTGCATTAAATTTTTCTCGGATCAAAATTTGTTCCATTATGCAATATTTTATTGATATGCAACAGCAGGTGTACATTATGTAATTCAATATCCGGCGTGGGTATTTGTCCAGGAAGTAATTGTTTTAATGTGCATTTGTTTTAGGTACTTACGTAACGTAAGTCAAAAGTCACCACAGTTGTCCTGCTTTCTTGAGATTTGTAACAAAATTCGTGGTTTAATACTTTCATTTATCCATACTTCTTAATAAGAGAACCAATACTTGACTAATAAATTTAAAGGAATGTAAATTTGGGAACGGTGGATCGAACAAGTATTAAATAATAATCATAAATCTAACAAATGTCAAGTGTGTCACATTTGAAATATTGAAAGTTAGAAAAAATATAGTAATTGATAACCATTCGTTTCCAGCCTTCTCGTAATAGAATTGCATCAATTGCAGCATATATCCTGTTAATAACGTTTTCGTTGTCCAATGGAGGTGTTGCTTAAATCTTTTCTTTTAAAAATTCTCAACCAATAAAAAAATATATAAAATGAATTCATATCAGTTACATTGCGGGTCATATTATGAGTCCATTATGTCCAATCCATCTCTTGAAAAAAATGTACTTTTAGTCATTTTCTGAAATGTGCGTATGTTTTATTTAAAATATATAGAAAATAGAAAATAATTCAAATTATCAGACAGAGTACTGATCAGAGGCTTCTACTTCTTTAAACATTGTGTAATATTGTAATAAAACGCTTTTTAACGTTGTTTATATAATAGAATTTTTTTCATAACAATCACGAGTGTAAATTGTTGAAACTATAGTCACTAAATATAAAAATTCTATTATACAAACAATCGGCCCTATTCCCGAAAATATTATGTTTGACAGGACGCTATTCTTCAAGGTTACGTTATATGACGTTTTCGTATTCCATATCGTACCTTTATCTCAGTCAACGTTCAGCGCCATGACAGCCGCTAAAATTGATGGAAATAGCAGGCACTGAAATAGTATAAGTTATCATAGCATTTAACCGAATTTTGAGGTTATTTTCAAATGAAATTGTTTTTTAGCAGTGGTTTCATAAATATTGTTGTTGTTTTTTTTTTAACTTATTCTCTTGTAAAATTGAATGTACAGTATCAAAAAAGGTCATTTTTATATATCACTCCTTCAGGTTATCCATAGAATGTGTATGAAATTGCGGAGCGTGTGTGCCTTTTTATAAATTTTCCCATAGTACGCAATAGGAATTTTTTAGATTAAAGACGTAATTTTTAGAGTATTTTTTTAATGAGGACACTGTAGGGGTTCAGAAAACATGGTGATTATTATTTTAGGTAGAAAAAGATTAAATCCCTTTACCAATGATGTGAATAGCGAAATTTACATATAAAAACAGTGCAATAAAACATTACTGCAATTTATTACAATCATATGACAATTTACAAACTTTAAATCAGAGAAAACAAAAGCACAGATTGATTTTTTATGATCGCCTTATGAACACTTCAACTCCACACGAAAACACATTTGCATTTTGCAGATACTTTGAGTGCGTTTTTTAATAAAGGAGAAAATCGCACAATTTATGGATTTTTTATGAATTTGATGTACTTTGGTTTTATTCGATTGTATAGTTTACACACACATACACACACACATTTTGCTAGGTTAATATTCAGCCTTTCGATGAGCATAACGTTGAAATTTATCGGCATTGTCTTACTAATTCGACATATATTAAACTCTCTCTACTGACACATCAAATCTTTTTAACACTGGAAAAATAACACGTCACTTGATAATACGGAATACGGAATTATACTGAAATGTTGCCGCGTACGCTATCGTAGACCACTATCTTAACATAACAGTCAACCTTTATATTTAGCGTTTTCGATAGGGAATTAGGCCGAATGTTAAAAAGTGTTTTATTCTAATTTTCTATAAC
Organism: Philonthus spinipes; assembly: GCA_963082785.1. Classification (NCBI taxonomy): domain Eukaryota; kingdom Metazoa; phylum Arthropoda; class Insecta; order Coleoptera; family Staphylinidae; genus Philonthus; species Philonthus spinipes. Next base: position 10,195,584 of record OY720303.1, on the reverse strand, counting down.
GAAATTTAGTAAGTTTTCCAAATTGAATCAACGAATCTACTTAGAGTTTATCATATTTTTTCCGGCCATCCTGTTTAATCATATAATGAAATTAATACAATCATTTTGAAAATATAAGGATATAATTAATTATAATGAAATTATAAATATACATGGTGTCCAGAAAGTGCGGAACCGGTTAAATATCATTGGAACTATTTACAGGATCAATAAGAAATTTGGAACATGTATTTAGCTAATTAATATCTATTCATGACTGTCAAATAGTTGTTTGACTCTAGCTGTCAAATTTTTCAAGATACAGCGCCAACTTGACATTTTTTTAATGGCATAGGTATATTATATTCATATACTGTTAGCGTATTGTTTCATCTATATGACATTGTCAAAAAATTACAATATTATATTCAATATATTGTTTTATAATAGCGGAATAACGTAAAAGTTATAACATTAAATACACTTTTAATTCAATATTTTAATAAAACCTTAAAAAACCGCATTGAAAAATATAAGGATATTTGTGTACAATTTTAACGTTTCAATTTATCATTAAGATTTTTTTTATATAGATAATTCGTATTATTTACTATTTAAAATTAAATAGTATCTATTTTTAAAACAACCAATATTATTTAGTAATAATAATTCATTTAGCAATGATTTACCTACGTAGGAGATTGTTGTGGCTTGCGATGTTTAAATGGCCCTAGCAGTTTTGCTCTGTTGGCCAGTACTATTTTAGAGACTTAAATTGTATGAGGTTAAAATTCACAAAGTTTTTATAATATAATAATATTTAAATTAATATTTAATATAAATAGAAAAGAGTATTATTCATTCACTTGGTCACAGCCATTTAAATATATTAAATAAAAATGATTTGAAAATAATTAATAAATCATTTTCACATTTAGCTCTGTGACCTTTGACTTACGTTACGTAAGTACGCTAAACAAATGCACATTAAAACAACTACTTCCCGGGCAAATACCCACGCCGGACATTGAATTACATAATGTACACCTGCTGTTGCACATCAATAAAATATTGCATAATGCAACAAATTTTGATCCGAGAAAAAATTTCTCTAATGCGAAAACAACAAAAGGAACGTTACTTAATTTAAGGCCATCTGCCCGGGAAGTAGTTGTTTTAATGTGCATGTGTTTAGCGTACTTACGTAACGTAAGTCAAAGGTCACACAGCTAAATGTGAAAATGATTTATTAATTATTTTCAAATCATTTTTATTTAATATAATATTTAATGTTTTATAATATTTAATTATGTTAGATTAAAGTTAAATTAAAAACCCGAGGAAAGGAAAATACACGTGAAATCGGTTTAAAAGTAAAGTTTAGATGTATAAATAAAGGAAAAGGAAATGCAACAAGGAGGGTAAAGAAAGGATGGGATAGGATTTGGATCGACCACGTGCTGGCTTTGTTTTTTAATTTTCGCGCAGCATGACCGGCCTGCTCGGGTGCAGAACTCGGAATCCTACGTAGGAGATTAACTTGTATTTATCTTATTTATCAAAATTTATACGCTATTATTTTGTTTGAATTTAAGAGTGCTACGCGCGCGCGGTTTGATTTTGGTATTTTATGCGTTTACTCGGCGTTGGCGAGAAATAATCGTTTTCGTTTTTTTTTAAATTTCTTCAGGTTATTGGATTATCTTTTGCACGGACACGGAGGAGTGTGCTGTGCTTGACGCGTTTGTGAATTTTATTCATCAAATTGTTGGATTTACGTGCATCATATTATTCTGTAATTATTTTGGAGATATTTGTATTATTCTGAAGTATTTTGAAGTTGATTGCAGAAATATTCCGAGGAGGATTTAATGCACTTTGATTTGATGCCGTGGAGATAATTTATTATTTATTTTTGTAAGGATAAAAACCCTTTGAAAGAGGTAAGGTTTATTTCAATTAATTCATCTTCAATTACCGTTGTGCTTCTGTTGTGTTAGTTTTTTTTGTTCACATAAAAAGAAAATGCTTATATGAAATTTCAATATTTTAGGTTTTTTTATTACGTTGGATTTTTTGTGTGTTCGTTTAAATTTAAAAACCAGTCGTACTATATTGAGAATCTGGAGATGAGAAGATTTTTATTCTACGTTGAAGGTTCTTCTATTCCATCATCTGGATTAATCAATGAAACCGGAAACCACGAAACGTTGTCGTTTTTTCCGGTTTCCTCGATTAATTTCCTGATTGGATGCTGAAGTTTTTCCACCTGGATTGATGAAAATACTTCACCCATACTTCATTCTGGGGTTCCGTTCGGAACTAGCGAGCCAGAGGACTGATTACAGGACTAAATCCAAGATATGTTTTACGTGTCTATTTTTTTAAGTCTTATTTTCAAGGAAAATAAAGTAAAACACTAGCAATGAATTTTTCAATTTCAATGAGTTAGACAATTTAGTAGTGAATTATTCTATAGTTTAATAAGTACATGTGCTGATATAAGAATATCTATGAATGAGTATTTTATTTTAATTTGGTTGTGATTTAATTAAATATAAGAGAATTTAGATCCATAATTTACCGTTACAAAAAGTTATAAATAATATTTCTGATTTTATTTTCAATAAGAATTAATAATTATAATTTATGTGAAGCATGAATGATCATTTTTGGGGGAAAATTATTTTTTTACTATTATAGCAAAGCTAAGTAAATGTAACATGTGATTATTCATTTCTAAATAAAATTTTATATATATATATATATATATATATATACATACATAATAAATATTTATTTGGGATTTATTTCTGTTCTTCACTTATTTGTCACATCTTTGATTATTGTTATTTTTGTTTAGCTTGCTTGATGATAATTGGTCCAACATCAGTAAAATAATTTGTAACCGGTTATTTTATATTTTTTTAGGGATTAGTGTGTAAATGATTACTGGCGCCCTTAATAAATATTTTTTCTTAGAATATACCCGCGACCAACCTCTTCGACACGGAGTTAGCTTGGTTCCTATTTATGCCAACTTATTGTGGACCATTTATTAGTAAAGTTTTTAATTTTTAATAAGTTGTGGCAAGTTTGTAATTCCAAAGTCATTGGATGTGATTGTCAAAACCCGTCATGAAAGTCTCATCGAATATCTTCACACGAACCAAAACTATTTTGTTGTATCTTGTGACAAGGCGTACCTTGCTTTATTATAACTAATTTGCTATTAAAGAATAAACAATTTCTGTCGGATACTTTTTTTATTCTTTTGAATAAATTACAACTTTTAAACGGTATAACGAATTATTTTTAATCGCTAATTTTTATTAATTTTTTTTTTGTGAAAATTGATGATTAATTGTCAGACGATTTCATTGCCACATTAGGCTCTAAGGTTCTCAAAAAAGAAAAGCTAGAACTCTTTTCAATTTTTTGATATATATAAATGATATTTTGTATCATATCAAACATTATAAATTTTCATTTTACACGACTTTCAGATATTTCTAATTTTTTATTTCTCTACATGAATTTTGCAATGTTAATGTTTGGTTTAATAATAACCTAATATTGTTCCATGTTAAAAAGTGTAATTTAATATCTATTTTAGAGAGATAAGATCTTCATAGATTCAATTAAAACCCTTCTTTGGTAAGCTTAGCTTTGGGAACACTTGTCATCACTCAATTGGTGTTTGGTAATGTTAGCTGTGATTGTAAACATTACACTAATCAGTTCCTATTATTTATATATGACAGCAATTTGAAATATTGTGACTTTGAAATTGCGTTTATTTTTAATAATCCGTCCAATATAATCATCGTGCGGTCATTCAATTTTTGTGTGCTGAAGGTTTTCAACCATAAATTAAAACGAATTTCTTTTACATTTATTGCTTTAAATGTAAAAGAAAAAAAGTATTTATATTTTAATCGAAATACTTCTAATTCTTGATCAATTTGAAAATTTGGAATCCAGTACTTTAAGCGTGGTATCAATTAAATAAATTATTTTTATTTTAAGCATGTTATCTTTAAAAAAATATTGACTATAGGTTACACTTTACATGTAAATTTGACCTTTGAGCCACTGAAAAAAGGTATTAAAAGTTAATTATTTGGTCAGATGAAGAAGTACAAAATGACACAAAAGATTTGTTTAAGCAGGGTATACATCGGTTGGTGAAATAACGGGATATGTGTCTTAATTGTAGTGGTAATTATTTGTAAATAAGTTCGCTTAAGCCAAAGATGGCTTTCAATTGAACAAGCCTCGTACATACAAACTAAAAGAAAATATTGTTTGCAATTTTCATTTAATAATAATCATTTGAAAAATACTTGTTTATGTTGCAAACCGACATCCTTTAATCAAGCTATCAATCTTGAGTTGTAAGGCTACATCTCAATAATCAATCACAACAAAAACTCTCTTTAAAAAATGTAAAGCGTGGTTTATTCAAACAAATGTTCACCTGTCGATGTAATGATGAACACATGACTAATGTAAGTAATTGGCTATTAACTGGGTGTAATGAATAGGATGCTCAATACCCGCAATGGTGTAGATTACTCATGTAAGATAATTGATCAATTAGAGCCCCAAGCACAGCACAGTGGGTTTTCGCGATTGCCTCGAAGGAACCAGCAGCAACCGCAAGATAACAACGGATGCGAGAATTAAGGAATGCTCCTTTTTTATTATTATTTCGAAGGGAATGGAAAAAATGGGCCGAATACAAATCATCAGCAATATGGCGTCGTTTTGTGGTTGGGGCTTGATTGGTCCATGGAAAGTATAACAGCTGCACATCGGGGACCGTTAATGGGGATCATCGGACCACGCCGGGCCGAAATATTCTGTATATAAATATACATTCAGGTATAGGAGGGAATTGGGTATCCAGCCGGGGGCCCTCGGTGTTTTTATTCTCTTTTTCTCGCCCTGTGTGCGCGGAGGTAATTAATGCGGCTAATGCTCGGCACATGTTCTGCAATTTTGGGCGAAAAGTAAATCAATATCTGTCGTTGTTGGAAATTGTTGGTTGAGCGTGGGGGCCATCATTTAAATTTTTTACGGGAGTGTATTAACTAAATTGCCGTGATGGTTTCAGATTTTTGCGCAGGTAAGGATGAGTTTCTGGGCACGCGAGTACGCTGCTTGCTTTTAATTACAACACCATCTGGTTTGTCTGCGAATCTGTTTGTGATTTTGTAATTATATATCCAGTTTTGTTACAAATGGAAAATTAAATTGTTGCCAGAAAAAGAAAGTGAACGAAAAAGAAAATAAAAAAAATCAAGAAATGTGCGCACGTAAGATTTTTACAATTTAAGTTTTTAGAATACATTTGAAGCGAAGAGTTCTTATATAGGAACTAGACAAAGACAGGCAGGAAGACCGCCGGTCAATAGCCGTTTTCTAAAGATATAGTATTATCCTTATATATGTAATCATAACTCGCTTAAAAACCCAAGTGGGTAGGAAAATTCAGTCTGTTATAAATATCCAAGGGTTACATATTTTTTTTTTTTCATATTTCTTATTGAGTATAATAATTTTTTGGACCAGGGACGCGTCGCATTTTAATCGCGATTTGACCACGATAAGTATTTAAAAAAAAAACAAGATATTATACAGGGTGGCGCAAGATTCCAATGAAGTCCAATATCTCAGTTATTTAGAAATTTACAAAAAAATATTACTGACATAATTTGTAGCTACTGTAAAACTTAACATTTTAAAATTAGTTTCATATATACAGGGTGCCCAATAGTCATAAATAGAATGCTATATTTTTTAAGTCGATTTTAGATTCTAGGCTTAAAATCAATCATTTTTGATATAAGATTTATTAGGTCAATATTTAATATTTTAAAAGTTGTAAACAATTGAATGTTGAAATCAATGGAAGATTGGCGCCTTATTTTTCAAAATTGAAAGACGATGTAAACTTTCTGTTAACACAATTTAATTGAAAAAATGCTTAATAATATTACGAATAATAGTTTGTTACCATAAAGCAAATGTTGTGTACAGGGTGAAACAATACGCAAAATGATGTTTTTCTTTTTTACTTAAACGGAACACCCTATATTTTTTATACCATTTCGAGAGAAAATTGGCTGTTCTTTAATTTTTTGTATAATAAACTATACCCCTATCTGTTACCGTTTTTTTAACAATTTCAATTCAAAGTACAAAATTATAAGTTTCGCTTATAATTTATAATTTAAGTAGACTATAATTGAAACAAATGCAAATCATAATCATTTTCTGACATATAATAACATACTTACTTCCTAACCTAAACGGATATTCAAATGACAATCCATATTTAAAGACTCATGCAAAATATAAAGATAATAGTTGATCGACTATTATTTAGCGAGTTATAATGGTTATTAGGACACATTTTTTTAGAAAAAAATGTAAAATATTTGAGTGCTATTGAATTACAAAAAAATGATTTAAATGCGTGAAATAAATACATAAAAATGTTAATACTAACAAAATATAATGATATACGTATTTTATTATTTCACTTAGTATCTATTTTCGGTTTTTCAGTCAACATGAATTGTTTAAATTAATCAATTTAAAATTCATATAGGAATATTTTAAATATTTTTTTAATAATAACCAAAAATTATATTTGTTGTTGGCTTTTAACAATTAAATTAACCATTTATTAAAGAAGTATGTTTAGTTGCACCAGTGTTACAAAATATAACGTAAAATGTATTTTACTTACTAAATATGATATTAAGCATAACTTTCACAACAAAATAGTTGTTCTGGCGCAGCCTACTTTAGTTAAAAATTCAATACCAAATTTGTATTTGAGATTAAATATCTCAAAAACTGTAAACGGTTATATAATATGTTATATCAAAAATGAAGAGTGATCAATTTTCTACTAAAATAACATAAAAAATGTAGGGTGTCCCATTAAAGTAAAAAGATAAAAAAAAATCATTTTTCGTATTATTTCACCTTGTACATAAAAAATGTTCTAAAAGAATAAAAGAGTATTTTTTTATTATTAAGTATTTTTGCATTTGTATGGCGTTGACAGAATGTTTATTTCATTTTTTATTATTGAAATATTAGGCTCTAAACATCCATCGATTTCAACATTCATTTGTTTATAACTTTTAAAATATTAAAAATTGATCTATTAAAGCTTATATAAAAAATGATTATTTTTAAACGTGGAATCGAAAATCTTCATAAAAAATATATCATTCTATAAAAAAAAAACGTATGTTTGATACGTCACGTGATTATTGAATACCCTGTACATATGAAACTAGTTTTAAAATGTGAAGTTTGGCAATAGCCACTAATAATGTAAGTAACATTTTTTTGTATATTTTTAATAACTGAGATATTGGACTTCATCGAAATCTTGCGCCACCCTATATATATGAGCCGTTTATTTTGAAAGTGGCCTAAATCCATTTTTGATTTTTTTTCTAATGACGGTAGAAACGGTTATTATTTGACGTTATCTGTCATAAATAACAATTTGCGATTAAGAATATTTAAAGTATATGATAATTATTAACAAATACGTTTTCACAAACAATTATTTATTAAAAAACATTATTTTGAAAGTGACCTAAGTCCACTTAATTAGTAATAATGTCCAAAAGTGCGGTTCTTCAAATTTACGAAGGCAGTGATGAAGGTAATTTTATTTAATCATTAATCAGTATTTATTATGTTTAATTATTGTAGTGAAAATATTCACTTAATATACACTTACAATTGAATTTTAAGATAAAATATTAAATTTATAGAAATTATTACACCTTTGGGTATGAATAAAAGAACAAGATTATTTAATTCAGAGAGTGAAGACGAGTTGGAAAATATTGATTTTAACCAGAATCGCAAGAGAAGGAGAATTTTAGAACAATATTCATCATTTGAAGATGAAGATGCAGGTGAGGCTTTTCACGACAATACCTCTGGAGCAAGATTTAGAGAAAAGAATGGTGACACCTACATTAAAAAATTGCGAAAAATTAAACGAAATACCGGGAAAAAATACTATATTCAAACTGGAAACAATATACCTGGAAAAGTGTTTCGAAACAAAAATTGTCGAAAAGTTTGTATAAAAATTATGAAGAAACAGATAGACAGAATACTTTTGAAAAGTTTTGGAATTTGAGAGATTTTAATAAGCAAAATGTATTGTTATACGAAGCAACCGAACGTTATGCTGTGAAACGAAGACGTCCAAAAAACAGAAAAAGTTCGCCAAGAAATTATAATTTTAGGTATTTTTTAAATTCTAAAATCGAGAAAGTTTCCATCTGTACAAAAATCTTTTTGGAGACCTTTAATATATCTGAAGGACGATTAAAACGTGTATTAAACTCGGCAAATGTAGGGAATGATTTACGTGGACATATGGCTGATCATCAAAAAGGATTTCTAACTAAGAGAAAAAGGATGTTCAAAACCATATTAAAAGTTTTTCCAAATTTGAATCCCATTATACTAGATCTCATAACCCTAATAGAAAATATTTACATCCTCATCTAACTCTAAAAAAAATGTTTAATTTCTACGAGCTATATTGCAAGGAAAATAATAGAAAAGCAGTTAAAGAGTGGACTTAAACCACGCAAAGATACATGCCAAAAATGCGACATATTAAACATTAAAATTAAAGCATCGGATGATTATGATGGAAAGAATAAACTTATGAAAGAACGTGATGTCCATTTAAGACTAGCAGAATCAGCAAGGAAATCATTAAAACAAGATCAAGAACTAGCATTACGTAATCCAGATCATTATTTCGCATTTTCTTTCGACTTGCAAAAAGCATTACCTTATCCAAAGTTGACCACTTTAGTAGCATACTATAAACGCAATATGTACGTTCTAAATTTGGTAATTCACAATTTTCTAGATGATAATGTTCACATGTACGTTTGGGATGAAACTATTGCATCCAGAGGTTCACAAGAAATAGCTTCATGCATCTCGAAACATCTTCAAAATTTAAGAAGTCAAAAACATATTTTAGCTTACAGTGACATGTGTGCAGGACAAAATAGGAACATTAAAGTAGCTTTAACATGGCTAAAACTTGTCCAAACTGTTGAACATAATGTAGAAATAATAGATCATAAATTCCTAATATCAGGACATTCGTAATGATAGAGATTTTGGCGTCGTAGAAATGTCATTAAAGAAAAATAATTTAATGTTTGTTCCTCAAGATTATTATAATGTTATCAAAAAGTGCCGGAAAGGTAATAACTTTCTTCTAAATGAAATGAAACAAGAGGATTTCAAATCAACAATATTTTTGAAGGACGCAATAAATTGGTTATAAATAGTCTGGATACGTTTTTTGAGTAATGAACCATATAAAATTTTCTATAAGATATCAATGGATGAGAATACAGAGTTTAAAATACTTGATTTATTACCACGTCGGGGTAGACCAAGAGAATTTGAAAATATTATATTGACACCACTTTATAAAAATGTAAGACCAATTACGACATCGAAGTACAAGCACATGATGGACTTACTTCGATATATACCACCGGAACACCATGACTTCATTAAATTCCTGCCGCATACGCAAAATGTAAATGAACAGTAAATTTTTATGTAATTAATAGAGTTAGAACATTTCTTGAATAGTACAAATTGTGTTTTTAAAGTAATGTGAAGATATATAAAATAAATTGAGTATTGTTTTTCAATTTGAAGCAATTTAAAATATGTCGAATGGACTTAAGCTCCTTCAAATTTTATAACATATATAGGTGTTAATTTTGAAAGCGGCTTAAATCCATTTGTGGCAAGAAAACAAATATTATTCACTTAATTTTTGGTATTATTTTAATAGGAATTGTAAATTTAACTCTTTTAGATAAATTTAAGCAGTGTGGAACATTGCTATCCTATACGTATATTTTTAATATTAATGAAATGCAAACTTTTAAATATCTCAATTTAAACATAAATGGACTTAGGTCACTTTAAAAATAGACGGCTCATATAGTGAAAAATATTCGCAGTTAAAAATACTAATCGACCTGTCCGAGCGTTTTTTTTTTTTTTGAAAATAATCAAGAGCAATTTAAACTAATTTATATCTTTCGTTGCGAACGTATTGTATATATTTTGAGTAGTATGTACCAGAGCTAGGTAGGTTGCTTTTATTAAGAAACAATCCATCAATCATTTATTTGCATTAATTAATAAATGAAATTAAAGAAAATTAATAAAATTATTTAATTTAATTTCATTAAAAATATAAAACTAATAATATTAATCTTATATTATGTTTAATTTGTTTATATATATATATATATATATATATATTATCAAAATCCCATTTACCCTTTCGGATGTCGGGTAATTTAATTTATTTATGCTTGGTAAAAAAAGTATACATAATATTACAAGCATACTATTGTTATGCAAATATATTGAATTGATTCAAATTCCTAAATCTAAAGTCGATTTATTTTCGTACGGAAGTGCCCTGAAAGGATTGAAGGTGTCATATAATTACATTGCCGTAATTAAAACTTTTTGGTAATATTAAATAAAAATAAACTCATAAAGCATAGAATATTGTCGCCGAAACAATATAAAAGAATTAACAGTATTACGTGGGGCATAACCCAACAGACAGATTTTTTTTCAACAAATTTAGTTATTATCGCCCAATATTTTTAAACAAATAATGACACTGCCAAATAGACATAATAATGAGCTAATCAAATGAGCATAATTTTGAATATCCATGCCATTTTAGAAAAATCAAATTGGCGTGAAAAGTTTGACAGCTAGCGTCAAAATTTTGACAGCCATAAAAATGTATCATTTAGTCAAATACATGTTCCAAATTTCATATTGATCCGATAAATACTTCCGAAGGTGTTCCCTACTTTTTTAAAACCCTGCATATGTGATTGATAATGTAGAGGATGTCCCAATAACGCGTTCTCGGAATATATCTCAATTCTCGTTGAATATAGAAAAAGTGTTTCCACTGAAATCGCTTAAATTTAAAAAGTCTGTATATATACAAATTGCCCCATATTATTTTTGCTCTCTTTTATTGTTTGCCATTTGCTAATGTTTTTTTAGACAGATAGAATTACTTTTTGGTTGCTAAGAAATAATTCGTCGATAAATGATATTGAGGTTATATAAATTTAATTTACGCATAATGTTTAAACAAATTATTGGCAACTTCATGTAGGTTTTTTTATTTATAAGGAATGAGCGAGGAACACCCTACTCTTCGCGGACTCGCTAATTTTTAAGCACATTATAATTAAACGTTACGTTGACATTTAATCAAATTAATCAACATCATGCCACATGAAATTAGGCAATAGATATCTTTTATTTATTGTGAATCATGTGTCATTTAAAAAATCACACTACCAACTTTATTGCGTTGTTTAATTATACAATTATGAATAATTGTCTAATAAATTAAGTAAATCGCACAAACATATAACTAGAACTGATCTCATACAATAAATGTTATTCCTGGATTATCGATCAATCAATATCAATAATACCCATGATATAAACATGGTGTGTTAAAATTATAAAAATATACTTGCCACACCCTTAAGTGCCGAGCAACAAAATTCTCATTGAAATATCAAGTTTACTAAAAAGCGACTAAAAACTTGCGTGTAATAATAAATTTTAATTTGGTATATATAGAATGTAGACGTTCTATCCGTGTTAAATTAATTAATTAAAAACAGTATTGAATAAAACTAATTATTAAAAAGTGCAAAGAAATTTTCTGTTACTATCGATTATTCCTGCTTCTGATCAAAATGTTTTTTTACGAAGTCACAAACTAAGGAAATTCAAGAAATTGTTTTGAATGCATTGAAACAACCAGACGCCATGGAATTATTATTATCGGCCACAATTGCTGATGAACTGTAAACGTTTTTCAGGATTGGCGAGGAGAAGATATCAATTCTGGAAATGTGATTGATAAACTGACCGAGGAGAACGACGAATTGAAAAGCCATACACAAGAAAAAATCGACGATCTGGAGAAATGCATCAAAATAAATAATTTTCTCTTGTGTGAAATTTCCGAGGATAAGGATGAAATCATTGAAGACAACATAGTAAACGGCTTTAATATAAAAGTGAATATTATCATAGATAGCGCAAATATAGAAAATTGTCGGCGCTTGGGCAGGCCATCAAATAAGGGAAAACTAAGGGCTAGTTTGGAAAATTGTACATCCAATAAATATCGCGATAATATATAAATAATAAAAGGAAACTTAAGGGATCTAAAATATCGGTTAGAGAAGACTTAACAGAATCTCATTTGAGTTTGCTAAAAGAAGAAAAATGTATATTCAAAAATGTATGGTCCGCTGCAGGAAATATTCTACATGAGAACGAAAAAAAAATAATAATAACGTGTGATAGAGAACTTTAAACATTAATTGGTAAAATTTAAGATGAATTAATTTAGATTTAAGACATTTGTGTTAATTTTGTTGTTTTTTCTTTCATATAACATTTAATTTCATTGTTATTAAAACCGAAAAATGTATTTAATTTACCAATCGAAATCCATTATTTTAATTATTAATTTACTTTATGTTTGTTATTCTATATTTAATATAGTATATTAACATTTTTGTTGCAACGAAGGTAAAAATTAATGATTAATATTACTATACATATGTATACGAGGTGCGTTCAAAAAGTAAGTTGACTTCAAATTTCGTGGGCGACGTACATTCGATTATCGATTTTCTTTATTGTGTTGGTACACATGTTCCGAACATATCTTCACATTTTCAAGTACGTAGCATACTTGGTTTGTTTTTGACAGATAAAAAGGTTAGAGGTGTTTTGTTGTGCTCAGCGTATTCTATTATTATAAAAAATGAAGCAAAGAATTTGCATCAATTTTTTTGTGAAAAATGGAATCAAGTGTTCTTAAACACTTGAAATGTTGACAGTGGCCTACAGTTAGTCTGCTCTAAGTAGAAAATATTTACAAATGGTACAAACTTTTCCAAGATGGCCGAGAAGATGCCAACAACGAACCTCGCCCTGGAAGCCCCATCATGTCAGCAACAGATGACATCGTTGAAGCTGTGAAGAAAATTGTTTTTGAAAATTATTGCTGATAATGTTGGCATATCAGTCGGCTCGGGTCATGCATTTTTTTCAGATGTTTTGGGCATTAGACTTGTTTCAGCGAAGTCTGTTACGAAACTTCTGAATCAGAAATAAGAAAAACCTTCGCATGAACATCGTTCAGGAGCTCTTGAATGACGTCAGTGATGATCCTGATTTACTCAAAAGGGTAATAATTGGTGACGAATTATGGGTATATGGTAATGACGTAGAAATCAAAAGAGAACTAAGCCCGAAAAAAGCACGCCAAGATCTTAAGAAGTGCGCTGTTTGCGAGAAGCAGTATGAAAAAAATATCCGGAATTTTTGAAAAATAAAACATAGCTTTTGCATCACGATAATCCATCAGCTCATTAATCGTTGCTTATGAATGATTTTTGGCCAAAAACAAAACGACAATCATGCTTTAGTCACCATATTCACCGGATTTGGCCCCCTGCGACTTTTTCCTGGTCCAAAAACTTAAAAAAAAACTGTAAAAGGACGAATATTTGCAACGATTCATGAAATAAAACCAAAAAGTGCTTATCAGACGTGCTTTGAGGTCCGAAAAATTGTTGGCACAAGTACATTGTATCTGAGGGGTATTACTTTGAAGCGGACAATATAAATATTGATGATCTCTGGTATCTCGTATTAGGGAGAGTGCAGTTATGTACAACACTTAGGCCGCATTAAGCCCATTGTGCTACCTCCCGTAGATCATTCATCCTCAGTACATCCAGCCTACCCTGTGTAGGTGGTCAAGTATAGCCGAGGTGGGTAGATCTCTTATAAAAGCCATTTCAGGCCATTTGTCACCTAGTATGGACTCCTTTAATGACGCGAGTGCTGGGCATTCACAGACGAAATGCCAAGCCGTCTCATCTTCCATGCTGCACGCTCTGCAAATTGGAGAATCACTTATTCCCATTTTATAGAGGTGCCCTTTTAGCCTACAGTGACCTGTGAGGATGGCAGTTAAGTGCCTTTAAATATTGATGAATAAATAAATATTTTTTTTATAAAAATATAAAGTCACCTTACTTTTTGTACACACCTCGTACATATGATTTTACAAAATATTGAAATATATAACATCTTTACTTCTGCAGACAATTTTATATACAATAAATTAACAATTTAATTCTTATACTATAACTTATACTTATAAATAAGTCAACAATACCGAAACTAGTGTTTGTAATGATATTATTATAAAATATTTTGAAGGATAACCATCTTCCTTTTTAATATCCTTTATATCTCCCCCGCGGATTAGATCTTAAACTATTGCAACTGAGTTGGCCATACAACTGCTATATTACTATGTTACAAATATAGTAAATATTTGTTTCTTAGAAGGCGTTTTTTCCAGCCAGCTGGAAAATGGCTCTGATCCTTCCACTGCTGAAAATTGGTAGCATTTATAATTTTCAGGAATGGAAGGATCGGAGCCATTTTCCAGCTGGTTGGGAAAACGCCTTCTAATTGCAACACCTGCGACCTGTTTCATTTCATCCTGATCAATGCGATGATGCTTTAGTAAAACGTTAAATGATTTATCAACATCGCATATTCTACTAAATCCATTAAAATCATCTTATCTGCTGTTTGTGCCAAAAATAAAATGTGCCGAAATACTATCCAATTTTAAACCACTAATGAATAATAAGCCGATACTATTCAGCACTAATGCCAAAAATCTATGTATTGTGATGGATATTTTTTATATATCGCAGTTTTTTTTTTTTTTTTCAAAATATGTTAATATAGCTTTCGCAAATCTAAGACGCATACACAACCGCGAATTAGATATTCAAAAATGGTAAAATCTTACTTTGTGAAACGACAGTTCTATCACGTATTGTTTTTCACAGTTTTTCACTCTCTTGACCAAGCGAGTTCAAAAAACATGTATTTTATAAATAATGCGTAGGCGCGATAGAAGTTATAAACTGAATGAATTAAAGTAGCTAAACATTGAGAACTGTTGAAAGTTACAAAGCTATTGTTTATATTATGACATAGTTAAGAAAAAATCATAAATTTATTTAATCATAATATATGGAAGATGACGCAAATGCCATCTTTTGTCTAATTTCATGTGGATAGATTAATAGTGGTTGAACATTTTATTAAACAAATTTATTTGTTTGAAAAACTATGTTAAAGAAGATCGTTTCATTTTCAATTGTTAATTTCCAAAATAAATTACCGATATTCTTTATTGATATTAATTCCAAACTAAATTCTAGAAAGCGTAGGTTTGAACAGTATAATTAGTAACATATTTAAAATTAATGATATTTATCCTATTTTCAAGTTTCTAAACTTATAATTGTTATAGGTGTGTGAATATCAGAAACTAAAAATGATAAATAAAATGTGATAACATATTCGAAGTCAGCATAAAATGTTGCTTTGAGAAACTGTTTATTATTATTAGTGATTAGATATTTGTGATTATATATTTGGCGGTCAACACGTGTTGTTTGTTTATACGTGCGTCTGTAATTTATTTGCATTTACATTGAAATAAAGTAACGACTCTATCCAGAAGCAACATACTCAGTAGTTAAGTGTGCGTAATTTAGTTGTGTATGAAAAAAATCAATTCTACTCTAAGTACTCAGCTAAAACTTGATTTTTGTTTCGCGTATTAACCACAAATTCTGGTTTCTAACCAACTCTGAATTCAAGGCCAAACTCTCTGCACACTCGCTGCACTTTTTGTTATTGTTTACATTTCTTTTCTCCGGACGTGACCCCTTTAAATAAAAAAAAAACATCTGTTTATTTCTATTCCTATTGTTTCACACACATTTATAAACCTGACTATCCGCGGCCTTCTTGTTTGTTTTGTTAATCACCGTTGATCGGCCCCAATCGGTGTAAAAGTATTCCTGTCTTAATTCCTCTGTTTATATTAATTAATCTACTAACTACTCTCAATAATGATCTGTCTCAAGTGGAACAAGGCAATCGATGAATCTATAGAAAAAATTGTCGTTTGTGATGGATGCAATAGAAATTTCACATACAATGCTCTGAGTTAACTACATCTGAATTAAAATGTCTAGAACTGCGCCAGACCTCCAAGCGCAGAATTAAGTACAATGTATCGAGTGTGAACTAGGGGTTCATCAGATCCCTAAGCTCATAACATTAATCAATGATTTAAAAGCCGAAATTAATGAGCTCAAGAATGGTCAATTAAAACACGGTTCCTCAACTGATCTTCCTTCAAAGTTCATGGAAGAAGCTATCGCCGAAATTACTGAAAGGGCCAAGAGATCGCATAACATCATAGTTTACGGTTCAGAAGAAACTGTTAATTCTAAAAAGCATTAATCTGATCTTGACACCGAACTTTTAACAACGGTACTCACAAAATTAAATCAAAATGAGACGCCGATTCAACCTCAACGCCTAGGCAAATTCAACAATACAAAACGAAACAAACGCCCAATCTAACTTCGCCTTACTTCCATCAATAATGTTCACAAAGTTATAAAAAACTTTTACAACCTCAAGGAAAGTCATTCCGAACTTAATCAACTAAACATCTCATTTGATCGAACGCCAAAACAAATAGATTTTTATAAAACCGTAAAGTCTGAACTTGACAATCGTAAACAAAATGGCGAGACGAATATTTCGATAAAATATAAGAACGGCATTCGAACCATTACATCTTCGGAAAACTAAATGTGTCCAACAAGATAGCCAACTCACTCATAATTTTCTATCAAAATGTGCGTGGCCTAAAATCCAAGACCGATAAATTCTACACTAAGTGCTGTAACTTGGATGCTGATATTATTCTCCTATCGGAAACTTGGCTGGACGACTTGGTATTTAATGCAGAACTTTTCCCTAACACGTTTGACGTTATTCGATCCGACAGACAATTCCTCTCAGAAAATCGCTCCAAAGGTGGAGGAGTTCTACTTGCTGTCAAGAACCATTTATCCTTTTCCCTAACAAATACAAGTGACATTGCAACTGCAACACCTTTAATAGATTTTATCCTTTTTAGGTATTATTTCGATTCTACTGAAATTTTTATAGGAATAGTATATATTCCACTTGACGTAACATACCAGGACCTTGAAACATTCACATCTATTCTAGAGGTTTATCTACCTGATAAAAAATTCATACTCATAAGTGATTTTAATTTGCCTAATGTATTTAACAAAAGATTACCACTGAACTATAAGGGCACATGTTTTAAATATTTTACGGAAATTCTTAATATCAACACTTGTCCTATTCTTCTATAACTGATCAATTTAAATGTTATTCACTCTAATTACCCTTTAGTTTCCGAAGACAACTACCACCCTGCGCTAGATATTATTGTACCACATTATGTTAAACCTACCTCTGAGACTTTTCGTTCGAACGCTAACTACAGGTACAACTTCTATAAAGCCAATTTTCCAGCCTTATATGACGAACTTTTCAATACAGATTGGAGGATTCTAGACTCATTTAATGATGTCAATGAAATGGTATCAAAATTCTATGATATACTCTTCAATGCTCTCAATAAGCACGTTCCTATGTGTCTCACATCAAAACCAAAATATCCACTCTGGTACACACGTCAAATCCGTCTTAACCTAAAAACGAAATTATTCTACAGACTTAAGTAGCAGAAAACTAAAAATCCTAAGTACCTGGCGGAATTTAAGGGAGTTCGCAACCTAACGAAACACATTATTGCAGAAGCGTGCTCCAATTATATCTCCAACACTGAAAATAATGTTAAAAAGAACCCCAAGGATCTATGGAAATTTATCTCCAGCAAGAAAGGAACAATGAGAATACCTGGCAAGTTATATGATGCAAATCGTGAAATTGCAACACCTAAAGATATAGTAAATGGTTTCGCAGATATCTTTAAAAATGTCTTTTGCAGTAATGCAACTCCCACCGTTGACACCATTTATTCTAACTGTCCTCCTTTCACAATTTCCAAAGTAGATGAAGCAGAGCTTGTATCCATTATTGCATCCCTTCCAAACAAACTCACAACGGGTGATGACAAAATTCCAAGTTTTCTACTCAAAACAATTCTACTCTAACATCAATTATTAATCTTTCAATAACTAAAAGTGAATTTCCGAACCGCTGGAAACGCACACCATTATGCCCAATCTTTAAGAAAGGCAACGCCTCGCAAATAAGGAATTATCGTCCCATCGCAATCCTATCGAAAGGTATTGGAAACAGTGCTATATAATAACATTTTTAACAACGTGCGATCCTACATCTCGCCCTATCAACACGAGTTGACTGTTTCAAAGACCTAGGAGTTACTTTTGACAAGAAACTCACTTTCACTACCCATATTGAAGCTATTCGCTCGGCAGCCTCCAAATTCTCTTACTTGTTTTTTATTAAACTAGATATATTTCTGAAACTATGTTTCCATCTTCAGTAGTAAAATTGAATAAATAATAGGTTGTTATATGATTTACAATGCAATATGATAATATTAAAATATTTAAAAATCATGTTGTTTATAAACTAATATAATTACAATTATAAATAACGTGCTAAATTTACGAATTAATAAGTTCTAACAGGGGGATATTTAAGCAACTGGTATCAAAATTAAAAGAAAATATATCAATGTGTTTTTTTTTTATTTCAATGCTGTAGTTTTTCATTTAATAACTACGGGACATAAATTTTCGATTGAAATTGTCAACCTTCTTAAATTTTTACGTGAATCACAATTAAACCTGATGGAATCTATTGAAACGAAAAAACGCATTGATATTTTTTTAAAATCTTGATTCTAGTTGCTTAAATAACCCCCTGTTTGTTCTTATTAATTCATAAATTTTAGCACGTTATTTATAATTGTATTTATATTAATTTATAACTAACATGGTTTTTAAATATTTTAATATTATCAATAATGTATTGTAAATATTATAACATTTAAACTTCACTACTGAAGATGGAAACATAGTTTCGGAAATATATTTAGTTTAATAAAAAAATAAGTAGGAGAAAGGACAACTATTTCATTTATTTAATTATAAAGAATTATATTAAATATTTGAAAAATAAAAATATTGTCCAGCTATTTTCTATTTTTTCTATTTACTTCATTATCAACTTAACTTTTCCCCAATGGGTTATTCAAACCGTCCTCATGGTTGGACGGTTTGAATAACGTTTCCCATTAAACGTTCCTGGATTAAGAGTGGTATAAAAGGCGAACGTGATAATCCAATCCGTGAAATTAATTTCGTCCTGTGAGAGAGCGCACCCCTGCTCCCTGAGTGCGTTAACTAAACCATAACATACCCCATTGAATATAAAACAAATCTCTAAAGTATCAGGACGACATTATTATCAATACCGAGAGGGAAAAAAACCAACCCCTCCGCTCGCGGCGTCGTTGTAACCCTAAGGGGACGATCCCATCAGTTATCTCATTGAAAAACTCGGGAGGGACGACGGGGATGAATGCGCACCAAGTTGCGAAAAGGTGTCCCGTGCACGTGTCCCGGCTCCCAGCGATCCTCCTTCTGTGTGTGTGGATTATGGTGGATGGTGAGAGAACATTTTATTTTGTTTGGGATTCGGGGGTTGAGGTGGGACAGGGGGGTGTGCTAATGGCGGAATGACGTGGAAACGCTTTGAAAAATGGAATGACACAATTCGTGTCGCACTTGGGTTTTTTTTATGCGTTTGTGTTGTTATAAATGATACCTCGTATAGTGTTACATCTGCCTTGTTGGGAATGATGCTACATGATGTTCCTGTTTCATATTAGCATGATGTCTTATTTTTTTTGTTTTGTCTAGTTTGTTACCAAAATTCAAAGAAACTTACAATGAAATTAAACAAGGAAAATTTCTGGTAATGATCAATAAAATTCGATCAATCCCTTTTTCCAACAGCAAAAAAATACTTACACTGTAAGTTGTAGTTGGAAAAAGAGATTGATCGAATTTTTGCCAGAAATTGTCCTTGTTTAATTTCATTGTAATTTAAATAACTACAAATGTGTGAATCATCTTTGTTTCATTTTATTTAATTTAAAGAAACTATTTATCTATTGTAATTTTAGGTTTTAATGAATAAAACGCTCACTTTCAAACTTTAATAATTGTTGTTTTTATTTCATAACAATTGTTTCGCTACACTGTAGCATCTTCAGGCGAAGAATGATACAATTTTGTTTACATAACCGGATTATATAGGTGGTGGCGGTAGTGGCGGGGGTAGATTAAAAAGATTTAGTAGTGGAGAATTTGAAATATCGGTTTGGTCATTTAGTAAATTTCCCATCAATTGCCTTCTGTTTATGTCCTTCCTTTTCTTTCTTTGACTTTTATTTGTAGGATTTCTTTTTTTTCCGAAGGAGTGTCCGGTTTCCGCGAGATGGTCTGCATATGCTGATTTGAATCGTTTGTGTTGAAAATCTTTCTTGTGTTCGTCTATTCTATCCTTGAATGCTCTGTTTAACCTATATACATATTAGGGCAGTCATCGCAAGTCAACATGTAAACATCACTTTGATGATTGAGTTGAGTTATGTCTTTTGTTATAATACGTGTGATTGAGCAATGAAACTGAGTAATTGAATATCGGGAGAGGTAAAAACTGCACACTACACCTTTTATTTTAACTTTTATTTTAAAAATAGTTTTAACAAAAAACACATGAGGACGCTGTTATACAAAATAAAAAATATAAACTAACAAATTAATAAATTCAAGATATGAAATTTCAATATCCCCACTATATCGATGAATTTACTGCAATTCTTTTAACCCTAAGCCCCTAATAAACTTCTCATGCTTAATTTTACATAATAATAATAATAATAAACTTTATGACCCAACAGACAAAGAGCCCAATTACAGAGTAATTAACAAAATAACAAAATATCATTAGAAACATTAACAATAACAAAAATAAAATATAATGGAAAACAATATAATATAATTAAATCTAACATATAAGCAAAAAGAATAGAGTATATGAACAAAAATAATTAATTCTATGCAAACTGCAGAATATTCGCTGAAACAGGTACCAGCAACGATTTGAACTCTCTCAAATTGCAACAAAATATATCAAAATTAAGAAAATTGTGACGTAGACATATACGGCGAATTGGAGAAAACTCAAGGATACTGGTACGTGCATTACAAATGAAAAATTGTGTGGAACGCCTACTACATAAACGAGGAACATTGAAGTTGACTCTAGAAAGTAAATCCGGACAATCAATCATATTATGAATAAGTTTAAACAAGAATAGCTGACCTAAGTTATCTCTGCGTACTGACAGTGACACTGCTCTAAACTCACATAAAAGCAAATCATTATTAAAGCCCTGAGGAGGATAAGCACCAAATTTTACAGACCATAGATATTTGTAGAATCTACGTTGAATATTTTCAATAGACCGCTGATGTATGTGATATAAAGGATTCCATATCAAGGAACCGTATTCAAGTATCGAACGTATATATGAATTGAATAAGGAGATTAATGAATAAATATTTTTGAATTCCTTGGTATTTCGCATAATGAATCCAAGAGGTTTATTGGCTTTGCAAATAATTGAATTATAATGTTTGCTAAAAGTAAATTTGGAATCGAAAATGATACCAAGATCCTTAAATGTTGACAGTTTTTCTAATGATTTATTACCGATAGTATACGTGAACGGAATCGGAAGCTTTTTGCGTGAATACGTAACTACTTTACATTTAGCTACATTTAGAGATAGATTGTTAACGGAGCACCATGTGGAGATTATATCAAGTACACTTTGCAAAAGTAAACAGTCAATAAGTGAATCAATAGTAGAAACAATTTTAAGATCGTCTGCAAATAGTAAGTGATTACAATCTAATAGTGAACTAAGGTCATTTATAAAAATAATTAACAATAATGGCCCTAGGTTGGAACCCGGAGGAACCCCTGAGCTGGCCATAAACCTAACAGATGAAAATCCATTGATCGAAACATACAGATTACGATTCGATAGATATGATTTAAATAATTTAATTAAGTGAACATGAAAGCCATAAGTATTGAGTTTGTTGAGTAAAATAGTATGATCAACACGATCAAAGGCTTTGACAAGGTCCATATATATGCAATCAACCTGACCCTTTCTGTCAAGTTCACTGCATACTCACTAAAGCAGAACAAATTGGTCATTGTGGATCTTCCTGTCATAAAGCCATGTTGACGTGGAGATATAAGACTTCTAATCTTGGGAAAAATATGACGATAAACAACTATTTCAAATATTTTAGAAAAGTTAGACAACAAAGTAATTGGTCTATAGTTGGCGATTATCTTAGAATCACCGCTTTTAAGCACTGGACATATCCTGGATTCTTTCCAGACTGTCGGAAACTAAGAAGTCTTTAATATAATATTGAATATAACCTGCAATGGTTTTATTAAAATGAGAGAAATATCTTTAATTAAAAAACTAGGAATTCCATCTGCGCCGTAAGTCATTGTATTGCCTAAGTGTGATATGGCATTGCAGAAGTCATCAGATGTAATATATGAGATATTAATTAATGGAAAGTTATTGTGCGAATCAAATGTTGTAGCAATTGGGTAGGTTCAGTATATACGCTGCTGAAAAATTCAGCAAATGCGTTAACGATACATTCGGGTGAGTCTAATAACGTGTCATTAAATTGCATAACTTTAGGTATGCGTGATGTGCATTTTTTAGAATTGATAAAAGACCAAAATTGTTTAGGATTTGCAGAAATATTAGCAGAAAATTTTTCAATATACTCCCTATATGCGCTACGAATGAGTTTTTTACTTTGAGATCTAACATTCCGAAACTGTTCAAGTGATTCGGCGCTTTTAGTACGAACGTATGCTTTACGTTTAATATGTTTTAAATTTAAAATATGAATAACGTCAGGCGTAAACCAACACGGATACTGGAGTTTGGATTGCTTATACGTCGGTACATGTTTATCGATACAAGAATACAAAGAGTCATAAAAGGATTTAACTATATCATCTAAGCTTCCCTCAGAGTTATATTTTGGCCAATCTCAAGAACTAAATTCAGAATAAAGATTGCCTAAATCACATTTAGTAAAGTTATAATTACTATTATTAGATTGGTTAATTTGAAAATAGCCTAGTGGCGAGTGTACTATATCTAAATTAAAAAGTAAAGCAGGGTGGTATTGATCTTGTTTAATAAATGTATTATTGTCTGCCAGTAATGTACAATTTAGGTTAGTGAAAATAAGATCTAATAATTTATCGAAATAATTCACAACAGAGTTGACTTGTTTGAGATTAAGAAAAGAACAAAAATGTTTTATTACATTACATAAATTATTATCAGCGCTGTCCTGATACTTAACGTAGTAAGGGATGTTAAAGCCGCCCATTATTAAAATATTATCAGCGTGATTACATAAATTACAAATGTGTTCAAGAAAGGATTCCAAATCGCGAAAATTGGGCATACGCGGTATATAAATAACAAATACAAGAAGTACAACATTGTCTATTACAACCTTAGAACCAACTATATCAATTAAGGGAAACAAATTTAAAAGTTCGGATGTGTCAAATTTGCGACTGAAAAATGTTGTCAATTGTTAGAAGGACACCTCCACCACGAGAAGATAAATGCGGGCAGCGATCTTGCCTATAAACGGTGTAGGTTGCATTAGGAAAAAGTTCATTGTTTAGAACCTATTCTGTAAGCCATGTTTCGGTAATTCCTATTATTTGAATATTATTGCATGCCGCTAAACAATTGAAATCATCAATTTTGTTATTAAGGCTCCTAGTATTTTGAAAATAACAAAATAGATTGAAAGTTTTGTTGTTGGGAGTTATGCGTTTAAAGTGATGATTTTGGGTTGACCATTAAAATATTTAATTTTTAAGTTATCTTTACCAGCCTTAATACGGGCGTCTAATTCAGATTTAAGTTTTTTATAATGGGAAAGTTGACGGGGGGTCCTATCAAATGCAATTGACACACTATTATATGACGCTATCTGTTTGAGACGCGAAGCACTTTTAATCATGTTGAATACCGCACTTTCTGATTGCAAGTTAATTCGGATAGGACGATGTTTGTCAGCACTAAATTTGCCTAAACGGAGGGGTTTGATAGTCGTAGATACTGGAGTAAACCCATCAGAGAGAGTCTGCAATAAAGATGTAGCAAAATCACGATCCTTATCTAAGCGTTCTGCTGCTGGAAGTTTAACATCAGGCTCGGGAACCCCAAATAATAATAAATTGAATTTACGTTTCTCACGGTCGGCGATTTCACTAGTAATATCCTCGAAGAGATCATTGATATTTGGTACGGAATCAGCGCCTCGGTTATTAGACTGTAATAATTTAACTTCGTCCTGTAGTGCAACGATAGCGGCTTATAGCGAATTAAGGTCAGATCCCATATCTGTGCACTTTTTACAGTTCCAAGATATTCCTTCTTTGGAATTGATTGTCCTTATTTCTGAAGTAGATAGTTTGACACATGTATGTCTGTAGGCTTTCTTGCATACACAACAAGTGACACCCAAGTGCTCTTAAAATTGATCATTACAACAGAAGCATTTATGGGCAGCCATGTTATTATATCAGGAAGAGATAAGGGAAAATAATGTAGTAATATGGGAAAGCAGACAATGGTCACACCTTTCACGCAAACGGGGCCCTTCGTAACCTCTTAGAAGAACAAATACAAGAGTTAAGGCCACGGATGTAAAACAATAGAGAAACACAGATGTGGAATAAATATGATTAAAAATAATAAATCGATGAATGAACACTGGAGGAGAATTAACAGTGATAAAAAAATAGATGTACGCGCACTCCGCGGTCAAGGACACGCACGGTTAAATTTTATCATGAGCCTAGGCGAAATTCCACAAAAAAGGTAATGTATTTGAATATAATTCGAGACAGCCTCGTTGGTTTATAGATAAAAAACCTGAGCTACTGAATAGATGCACAAATTTTAAAAGAACAATTGTGTTAAACACATACAAATACCTGATTAGAGTGAATTTCAAAATTTTAGAGTTTAATTTAACCGATTAAATTGCACAAAACCGAGGAGCACACACACCGATTTAGTAAGAACATCCGCAATCATATCATCCGTGCGCATGTATACAATTTTAATATTTTTGCTACTGACTGCATCCTGAACAAAATGATGACGTACATCTATATGTTTGGACCTCTTGTAATGAACCGTATTTTTCGCAAGTTTTCCCGCACTTTGATTATCATTGTACACGGTAATCGTCTCACATTCTCCAAACATTTCTTTTAATATATTTTGTATGTAAATGGCTTCCTTGGCTGCGTACGACAAAGCCATGTATTCGGCTTCCGTGTTCGACAATGCCACCGTTTGTTGTTTGCGGCTTTCCCACGAAATCGCTGATCCCGACAATAAAAATGCAAAACCAGTGTATGATTTTTTATCCACTTCATTACTTGCCCAATCTGCATCCACATACCCTGTTAATTTATCTTCACACTTTGTGTATTTTAGTCCATACATTTTAGTACCCTTTAAATATTTTAAAATTCTTTTTAAACACTTCCACTGGCTTTCTGTGTGGTTTACATTATATTGGCTTAAATAACTAACTGAAAAAGCAATATCAGGTCTTGTCAATCAATAATGCTGGCTTCTTCCGGAATATCAACCAAGTCTCACGCATCATTTTTCTTAAATGATTCTAATTCCTCTTGAATCGCAGCTTGCCACTGGTCACCATCGCTCCTAGATAAGGCTTCATCTACTGAGGTTGGATCGCTCGTGCTGTCCATTTCACATGAATAAGAAACGTAATCTGGCCCAAATTTTGTCTTGGGTTCTTTTTTCGATCTTTTAACACCTTCTCTGGAACTGCCAGTACGGAATCGTGATCCTTCTCTTCACTCCCCACCGAATCTGCACTTTCCTCCGTTTTCATTGGTTCTGTCAGAAGTTTCTCCGTTACCAAAACTTTAATGTCATCAATTGGTTCCTCGATTATTATTACGTCTCGACTCAATAATACTGTATTTTTCTCATTGTCGTACAATCGATAGATAACCTTTTGTTCCGTTTCCATATTCTACTAAGATGACCTCTTTGGATTTCTTACTCCACTTTGTTTTGGAACATGAGCCATTGCAACACTTCCAAAAAATTTTATGTTACTGAGATCTGACTTCATACCTGTCCACATTTTATATGGTGTTTTCTCAAGCCCTGCAGCTAATGAACGATTACGCAAATATACTGCTGTATTAATTGCTTCAGCCCACAGTTTAATTTCTAATTTTGCATCAAACAGCATGCATCGAGCCTTCTCAACTTATGTCCTATTCATTCTTTCAGACACTCCGTTTTGCTCAGGTGTATATGGTACAGTTGACTGATGCACAATTCCATTATTCTCCAAAAACTTATTAAACTTTTCATTGCAGTATTCCCGTCCATTATCCGATCTTATTTTTTTTTATTTTGCAATCTTTCTGGTTTTCTAGAAAAGACTTGAAAATCTTGAACTTATCGAACACCTCATCTTTTCCTTTCAGGAAAGAAACAAACACCATTTTACTGTATTCATCTTCGAATACCACAAAGTATCTTGAACCACCAATCAACTTCACCTCCATGGGTCCACAAACATCTGAATGGATAACCTCCAATAAATTACTTGCCTTGGTCTTCGAGCTCTTGAAAGGAAATGGAGCTTGCTTCCCTTCACAGCATGTCTTGCATTGACCAAGACTCATCGATTTGAAATTAATTCCACTAGCAAGATTGTCTTTCAATTTCTTTAAATCAGTTATATTTAAATGTCCAAGTCGCCTGTGCCACGTACTTACAGAATCATTACATGTAAGCATGCACTGTGATTCACTATTCAAACTAAGTTTGTAAACATTACACATCAATTTTGCTGTTGCAACCAACACATGAGGGCGCTGTTATACAAAATAAAAAATTTAAACTAACAAATTAATAAATTCAAGATATGAAATCTCAATATCTTTGTTATTTTTTTATTAATTTTCCAACTGTGTTACTTGTTTTGAATGATGTTAGTAGATGCCAATTTTATAACTTTTGTTACCTTAATAAGTAAGGGATATGTATGTTTTATTTTCAGTATTTTGATTTACAGGGTATATTTCGTTAATTAATTGTTTCTTGTTTTTTTTTTTATTTAAAATGTCTTTAATAATATTGATTAGATATCCGTTATTTTGTGCTAATTTAAAAATAAATTGCAATTATTTTTCGTAGTTTTCTCTAGTCATGGGGATGTTGATTAATCTATGTATCATACTTTGTTAAGCAGCTAATTTGTGATTTAATGGTTGTGTGAATTAAAATATATCGTTGAGTCCGTATGAGTACCTAAAACCTAAAATTACAATTGAAAATGAACTTTCAACAATTAAAAGCCTCAACAGTCAAAACTATTTATTTATATTTAATGATATATTTTTAATATGCAGAACGGAAGAAGAGTCCGGAATACCTTGAATTTCTCCAATAATATTAGTTTCAGATAAAAAAAATCAATTGAAATTTTTGGTATTGGTTTAGAGTAATGTAGAAATTTAAAGATAGGAGTAATAAATCAAATTAAAAAACGTGAAACAAATAATTTACATAATTAATAATTTATTAATTGAACTACACAATGGGCATTTGCTGCCGCATAATAATAAAATATTGGATAATGCAATATTTTTTGATGGAATAATATTTAATGGAGGTAACAAAAACGTTATGTAATATAAAGCCCTTTGTAGACACAAGTTTCGGAATTTATCCTTCGTAAGTACAGCCGTGCCTTTTGCATTTTTAAAGTTGTTGTTTAAATAATATTTGTAACCGAGTTAAGTGAAGAATTTGTAATTTAAATAAAAAAATTTCTTCACTCTATATTTACTTATTCAAAATGAACATTTCGATCACAAAGTGATCATTATCAATGAATATAACAGATTTATTTAAATTGTCGTTTAAAGTTCTTTAAAATTAATAAAGATATTATTATTAGTAAAACTGCAAATTTAAATATTAAATTATTGAAATTGTTTAATATGATTCATCTGACTTTAATTTCGATTATTTATTAATTTATGTAAAGTCTGAAACGTCTGGAACCTTTTCTTCCACACTATATAGTCGATAACGTACCGGTTGTTATTAGTTATTTATTAATGTGATTTTAATCCGTTTCTCGAGTGCCAGATAATTCTCTTATCTAAAACCTCGCATTAAAATCAATTCACTCCAATAAATAATAATAAAAAAAAACGAAACCTATTCCGGCAATATTTTGGTGTAAGATCGTTTCGTAATCGAAAAATATGCCCAGAACATTAATAACACGGCTTCGTCACGTGTGATGAAATTGATTGTATCGGCGGCGAAATCACCCGAAATTCGTGAGAACCGATTTTTATCAACTTTTTTGCCTCCTCCTCCTGAACACACCGCAATTAAACGAGCGCGGTGACTTCTGCGCCGGCTGATGAATTGTCCGAAGGCATCTTAAATATCGAAATCATTAAGCGATCACTTCCCGTGCAAATGATAATTTGTCCGAAATGTAGTTCACTTTAAATTATTACGTGTTGCGTGCACCTGTGTGTACTTTTTTTCTTCGTTTCATTTCCTGCAATGATGCAATAACGCTGGCGAGTTGATTGTTATTTATTGCTGTTTTAAATAGGATTGGATTAAACGGTTTTTTTATAAAGTATTTTTTTTAATTTATCGTATTCGTAAGAGGTAATAAAATAACATATTTATGAACCGATTACAAAAATTAAGGGAACATATTTAATTGCTTTAATTAATGATTTTATTAATGATATCCAAATAAATATTTTATCTGATTTTGCAATTGTAAAGCGTGTTTCATATTAAATATCTCCGATGGAATACCCTGTATAGGGTGTACTGTTTCGATGGTTTATTCAAATAAAGTACCATTAATATAAAAGATAGAAAAAAAGGTGACTAGTGTGTGAAGTATGGCTTTTGCGCATGACTTGCGAGTTTAAGGCATGAGCCGTTGGGCGAGTGCCATAATCACAAAGAGTGCGCAAAAGCACACGAGTTATCTATAAAACTTTATCTACGACCTTAAAAAATATTTATTAATATTACTATTAATGCTTAAATTAGAACAATGCCATATATTTGATATAACTATTTTCTGTATTTTATCCTCTTCGATTTGTTTTTCTGTGATTATGGTTTCTTTGAAGTAGAAGTTGAAGGTTTTGGATCATATATGTTGCCAAAAATTTTACAAGATGTTTGTTTCTTGTTTTCCAATAAATTCTCCACATAGCCTTCTGCCACATTCGAGGATTTCCATCCGCCGTGTCTTTTTATTGCTGTTATATCTGCTCCTGAATCAGCTAATAATGATGCAGAAAACCGACGGAAGCAATGACCAGTATAATTTTTAAATTGTGGCAAATTTAAATACTGAGCGATCAAAGATGGTATTTTACCAAACTGGTTAATCCCAATTGGTTGCTTCGAACATTTTCCGTTTATATAAAAAACAAAAAATTGCTTATGATTGCATGACGATGGTCGTAATGAGGCATATTTTAAATACATCTTAATGAATGTGTCATCAACAACTATGAATGTTCTTGGAATTTTATTTTTGCATTCTCAGATTTTTATAATTAATGTAGTCCCTGCATTTTGAATGTCATCTACCTGCAGGTCACATAACTAATGACGACGACAAGCTCCCGAAATTCCAAATATTGCAACAATCTAAACAAATTATGAAGCGTAATAAATTTATTCGTTAACTTATTATTTGCTTACCTTCATCATTAAGAATAAATCATCTGGAGCATCTTCAATAAACTTTATAATTTCCTCTTGTGTAAATATCTTGGAGTTTTTTGGTTGATATGAATCATTAACGTGTTAATTTTAATTTTGTTAATATGCTTTACCACAAAGATTTGTGAATTTAATTTAACTATTCCGATTGAAATAATTATAACAATTTTAAAGTAAAAGATTCATTTTTTTATCACCAGTAGTTCCGTAGAAAAAAATGAAAACTATAGAGCACACACTTTATCACCTATAGTGAGGTGCCTATTGAACACAATCTTAGGGGTGAATTATTTTTACCAACAGGTATTACTTAAAAACAACATATCTGATGATAGACCACAACGAAATAGCAAGAATTTTTATACATAATATTGGATTTATTTATGGTTCTGAAATTTGAGCCATGACTGATATTAATAACAATAAGTATTTATTGTGCAACAGAAATATTCACAATCATAAGTATAAATAATATGAAACAATACATACAATAAAGCTATATGTGAATTTATTTACATCAAATTAAAATATCAGTGTCGATAATTAATCTTCCCCAAATTAGACAATAACATGTTAAAATAATCATAAAAAATTTCACCGCATGACGATAAACTAATTTAGTCATACTATAAAAATAGTTTTATTTGTTATTCGTCCAATCAGTGCCTACTAAATATACAGGCCAAAATATCGGAGACCTGGCCTTGGAGCGCTGCTTGTCGCGAGCACTGCAAGCGGTTTAAATTATAACAATTGTTTTTGTATGTAATTATACAAACTTCTTTATTCAGACAACACAATTACAATTCTTTTCAAATATTTATACTTTCAATACATATAGATGGGTTACTAGTCTGTCCATCAGAAGTCTTTCTGCCCTGTAATGCATGTAGTTATAATGATAAATATTTAATTTTTCTACTAATAAATTAGACTTATGGTCATTAATTAAAATTATTTTATTTAGATGAAAATAAAATTCCACATTAGGTCGATAAATAATTGTTAACGGGAGATGTTTCCATCACGATGATTATTTGGTGAATGAATTCTCTTGGAAGGAGTCCGACTGGACTCCGAGATTTCGATTTTCCAGCTCCGACATTCCGGCCTGTATATTTAGTAGGCGCTGGTTCAATGTAATAAACGTAGATCTTTATCCATTGCAAAAGTCCGATCATATATCCCAAGAATATTTACTATTTCTAAATAATTAAGCAATAATTTGTGCTTAAATATGATAGATGAATTTTCCCTTTGATAACTGCCCATTTGAAAAAAAAGTAATTTAAAAATTTTCCCATATTTTTTTATCATTTTCACTGATAACGAGAGGTGCATAGTTCCACTTTGAACGAACTTAAGAATAAACTAGTATTTTTAGATTCAATGTTCTTAAAATTGAAACCTAGTATCTTTAATGAAGCTTTAACGATTGCCTTGACACGGTGGTCAACTACCGAAATAATTACCAACATCTATGAAACCGGTCACTTAATGTAAATAAATGTCTTAAATAGATTAATTATACGAGGCAACACAAGAGGATAGTCTATAATACAAAAGATTTTCTAGCTTTATTGACTCATTTTTTGCTTAAAGTATCAAAATAAACAAAATCAATAGGAGTTTTGTGTTGTACAGGGTGGGCCTGAAAGGCGTACGATTTTAAAAACACTCTTGTGTTTGAAGCTTCAGAGAGTGGACTGCGCGGGTGGTGGGGTTAAGTAGCCCGGTTCTGGGAAATTTAGTCGCGATGGATCACTTCACAGGAGCGCAACGTGCATTCTGCGTTAAACATTATTACAAAAATGGCGATTCGTGCGTTATTGTTCGGCGTTTATTTCAGCGTGAGTTTGGATTACATGACCTAAATCAGTGTCCGAACGAAAGTGTGATTCGATCGTGGGCCAGAAAGTTCGAAGCTACTGGTTCGACTCTCAACCAGAAGCCTGCGGGACGTCCAAGGTCAACGAGAACAGAAGACGCAATTGAACAAGTTAGATCTTCAGTTCAACGTAATCCTGCTAAATCGACTCGAAAGCGTTCAGCCGAACTTGCGGTATCCAGAACATCTTTGCGTCGCATTTTGTTGAAAGATCTGAAATTGCACCCGTATAAAATTCAAGTTGTGCAGGAATTACAGCCAAATGATCCAATTTTACGAAGAGCCTTTGTTCAAACAATGTTGGAACGCTTTCGGAGTGTCAACAATATTCTGTTCTCCGACGAAGCCCATTTTCACATGAATGGGCATGTGAATAAACAGAATTGCCGTTACTGGGCTGCAGAGAACCCACGTGCAAAACACCAAAAGCCTCTGCATTCGCCAAAAGTAACCGTTTGGGCGGCCATGTCAGCGCACGGAATTATCGGACCCTACTTCTTCGAAAATCGACAAGGCCAATCTGTCACTGTAAATTCTGACCGATACATAGCCATGTTAAGGGATTTTTTCTTTCCACAACTGCAACAATTTGAAGCCTATAATCGTGCGACATGGTTTCAACAAGATGGCGCGACATGCCATACAGCTAATGCCTCTTTGACGGTCGTAAACGAGATGTTTGCTGGGAAACTGATATCGCGCCGAGGTGACATTGCATGGCCTCCTAGAAGTCCAGATCTAACGCCACTGGACTTTTTTTTGTGGGGATATCTAAAAAGTAGAGTCTACTCTAATAACCCAGCCACGATTAACCAGTTGAAGACCAATATCCGGGAAGAAATGGCAGCTATTCCCCGTGCAATGTGCCAGCGAGTTTTTACCAATTTGAGGTTCAGATTCGAAGAATGTTTGCAGCGCGATGGTGCACACCTGGATGACGTTATTTTCAAGAAATGAATTTCCCAGATGTAAATTTTTATAGAAATAAAAATTTGTATGTGAATTGTACTTAGTTTTTTTTTAATGATTTTTTCAAATTCGTAATTATTTCTGGCCCACCTTGTATCTGAATTGACGACAACGCCATACCAAGAATGCATAGAAGTCATAGAAGTGTTTGGTGTCTAAAAAAACTGTTCGTCGGAGCGCGTAACTGGAAGAATTTGGCTTGATACAAGTTTGAATAGAAAAGGCTCAAAAGTATAAAGGATTATCGAGCCAGTAATGATGACGATTGAGAATAAAGTTATTTAAATTTAATGTCATTAAATAATAAAATACTAATAGAAACTAACACACGATAGTCCAGTATACATGACCAAATGTCATGTTAGAAAACAATAAAGAAAATCAAACAAAGGTTCTGATTATAAACATGGTAATTATTATACATAGCTTGGTAATTGCGAATAATTGAGTTATCAAACTCAAATGTCTGTTCTTTGTAATAAAAAAAATCCCTACATTTCCATGTTTTATATGTTTTATAATTTCTATCATGATTAATGCCTACTTGCACCGTGGATTTTTAATCATGATTAAATTGTTAAACACGATTAAGTCTGAAATTGGTTTGCACCAAGACTTAATCATTTGATTTTTGAAATTTGATGTTTTTAGGAAATCGTAATAATTTCCAAAAAACAAATTTGTATTCAGCCAATTTTGGCCGATTAATTCATACATATACAACATCATGTCGATTGAGAGTAATCATGAAATTGATAGAGATCATAGAAAGAGATAGTTAGATGGAGATTTGACGAAAATAACCAAGCGAGAATTTGGATATTGATAATTTAGAAGTAAATAATCCAATTAATTTTGATTTACCTTAGTTCCCAAACATGCTTAGACTGATTCCAACTTAGGGGTGGGCTCTCAATACGGCGCAACAAAAATCCGCCCATTAAAATTAATTATGATTAACTAAACAGAGAATTTAATCGGGGTCGGTGTAAGAGGGCATAAGTAATTTATTATTATTATTTTTTTTGATTTGTCGGACATTGTCAGTTTTGTTGAACATTTTATTTGACACTAATTACTCGAAATGACTTGATAACCCCGTATAATATATAATATAATATATAATATCTCTTAATTTTCAAGGTGTCATATACATGTACAAAATGAAAATTTCGTTAAAATTTACAAACTATTTTTAATATAACTTATATTTAGTTTTATTTAGGCTTTAACACTATCCATTTAGTTTCTAAAAAATAACATATGTACAATATAACTTACATCTACTTACATCTACTTACATCTACATGTTGTTATGAATTCTTCTATTGAGTATGGTTCACATTCAATTAAGAATTCAATTAATTTTGTTTTAAGTTTTTTAAAGTTATTTTTATGAATTTTTATTACGTTTGGAAGTGCATTCAACAGTTTAATCGCAGAGTAATGCTCTCCATCTTCTGTGGTTTTAAGACTATGTTTTGGGTAATATGTAGTTGTTTGTTCTGGTGTTGTATGTTTTAGATTTATTATCACTTCCTTTTAGGTGTTTGTGATAAAATAGAATTGTTTCAATGATGTAGGTCCCATTCATTGTCATTATTTTATTTTTTCTGAATACCTCGTGATATGATTGTTTGTAGTTCAAAATAAATATAATTCTAATCGTTTTTTTCTGTAGAATGAATATTTTTTGTGCGTGTGATTTATTTCCCCAGAAAATTAATCGATATCGCATAATGCTGTCAAAATTTGCCACATATGCGGTTTTCACAACAGACTGACATAAGTATTTTCTCAGCTCTCTTAGACTATATATTATAGAATTTAATTTACTTTCGACTATTTTTATGTGATCTTTCCAGTTAATTTTACTATCTACATGTACTCCAAGGAATTTTACACTATGATTAATATTTACAGATGTTTCATTTAGTTCAATAAATTTAATTACATATATCAAGTCATATCGAGTACCATTTAACCTGACAAATCGAAGTAACTTGAAAATATGCATCGTATGTACATATGACTAAATATTAATATTTCTTAAGAGGACATCATTTTGTTCTAAATTCAGCCCACTGTTGCCCCCTCAGTGGGTGGGGCGGGGAGTAACTTTGAAATTTCAAATTGGAACCCTCATTTTTTATTCAAAAATCGGATTCTAGGGATAAATACATACGATTTTATTAAAACAATATTTTTATTCGTTGCAGATGGCGCTGCAATCACAAAAAATTATACGAAAAATTCGTATTATTAAAAACGAATTTTTAAAAATGGGTCCATCATTTATAATAACTTATTAGAAAGAATTATTTAGAAGATTAGAAGGTAGAAAAGCCACAGCAACACGAATTTCTAAAACTACAAGAATGCTCATCAGTTGCTGTAGCAACCAATCAAAAACTTGTAAAGTTTAAGCAACCATGTTTATCAGAATGCCTAGAGAAGTCCAAATTGTGGGACATAAATGATGTGAGGGCCAAAGAATACCACTACTTAATAGGGGAAATGATAGCAGTAGATAACGAAGCTATAGCTAAGGTTGAGAGACTAGGATTTATGTGATTGATGAAGAAGGCTCTACCTCGGTATAACATACCTAGCAGAACATACTTTATTAAAAACATAATGCCTGATATATATAAAAAAACTGTTGATAAAATTAAAAATAACATAACAAGAAATTATGCAATATCGGTTGCATCTGACATGTGGACGTGTACCCATACGGGCGCCAGTTTTTTGAGTTTTACGGGCCATTCAGTTTAAATTAAACCATGCAGTTCTCAACATGAAGCATTTCGCAGGACTACATACTGGAGAAAATTTTGTCTCTGCTTTGATGGAAATTTCATCTATGTGGGATATTCCACGATCCGAAATACATGCTGTTATACGTGATAATGGTGCCAATATGGTTAAAGGTGTGAGAGATACCGGGAATGGATCTATTACCTGCTTCATACACACACCCCAACTAGTTACCGTAAATTCATTAAAAATTCAGACTGAAGTTACTGAAACGATTAGAGCAGGAAGAAGAATAGTAACCCATTTTAATCACACGAATTCAGCGCAAGAAAAACTGCAAACTATTCAACGAGAGTTAAGCCTTCCGCAACATAAGTTGGTTCAAGATGTTATGTTAGCAATACTGCTCTAGCAGAAGCGTTCTATTTCATTGTATCTAACGGATAATTCAAATATTCCCAATTTGTCTTCATCGCAATGGGAGCTTCTACAACAGATATTGAGACTGTTACAACCGTTTGAGGAGATCACAAAAATCATAAGTTTAGGCTTATCCTGTGTGTCAGTGACCATACCACATGTAGAAACGCTTATGTGCTATGTAAATAAAGAAGAAACTGCAAGGGCCACCAACAAATTGCAGAGTACAAGACTTTCTATTAAAGCGGAGCTGGAAAACCGCTTCGCCAAGCTCAAAACAGAAAAGTTGTATTTGCTGTCTACTCTACTCGATCCAAGGTTTAAGACGAGTTTTTTCATGGGCCAGAATCAAGCTGAAAAGGCTCGACAGTTAATAATGCTAGAAGCTTTAAAAAAACAGTTGTGACGAATCAAGTACTGACAGCGATACTGATATTGACGCTGTGACACCTGCGAATAAAAATAATATTAGGACTGATAACAAATCTAGCCTTGAGTCTGACACTCATTTAAGTTTTTGGGACTGCTATAATGAAGTGGAGAAGATCGCAGCACAGCAAAATAATAGTGAATCTCCTAAAAAGAGAAATAATATTGCAACTGAACTTGACAGTTATTTGGAAACTGCACGCATAGCAAGAAATGACAATCCTTATACTTGGTGGGCATCCAATCGAAATCAATACCCATATTTAACACAATTTGCTGCCATTTATCTGTCTGCTCCTGCGAGCAGTGTTTATAGTGAAAGACTTTTCTCAGAAGCCAACTATTCGGTATTCGGCCGAATAGTGAAAAACGTGCCGAATATACCGAATACCGAATAGTTGCCGAATATTCGGTGCATCTCTAATAATAACCCTATACAACATTGTGCATTATTGAGAAGACATTAATTTTAGACATAATAACAATAATTCATTTATAACGGAACCGCCTTATTACAAAGAATATACTATAAATCACTATTCTCTACAATTCGCTCGTTAGATCTCAGTTGGAGTATTGTCGGATAATTGGGTCTCCATCTTATGCGATTCACATTAATAGGTTAGAATCGATTTAGAGAAAATTTATTAAGTATGTATCGTATAAGTTACATTGCAGTGGGCTACTGCTATCAAGCATTAGCATCGAAATTTACTTGGGGTTGTTACCTTTGGAGATACGTAGCAGGCGGATGGATATGTGTTTCCTACACAAAATCTTAAATGGCTGTATTTCATCCAACTCCCTGGTTAGTTTAATTAATATCCATGTTCCCGCAAGAACTATAAGAAACATGCAACTATTTCATAACGTATATCATAGAACTACTTATGGACAGCATAGTCCCTTGTCACGTGTATCCAATCAGTGCAATACTATATGTTCTACAGTCGATTTTGTTGGTGTACCTTACAGTCTATTTAAGCGGCAGTTATATCAATGCTTAACTTAATCCCAATTCGGTGATATATCTGTGCGTAGCCTACTGCATTTATTGTATTTATTTTAATTGTTTAATGGTTGTATGTATGAATACACTTTTAACATTTTTTTAACGAGTATATACAAAGATCAATTAACTAAAGTATTAAATTTTAATTTTTGTTCGTCTGTAATTATCAAATATTTTCCGTCTTTTATACCTTTTTTATATTATTTTTTTTAGGAGATTTACCCATCACAGCTTCTAGTCATTTTTAATAATTTATAGAATCTTAAATTTTATCCAGAAATGTTTTTAATTATTAATATATTTTTATTCATTGATACATTCTTTTTCTTTTTTATTTCTTTTTTTTATTTTTTATTCTAGCCGTTTGGCGTATTATGTTTATTTATTCGTTATTTTATTGTATATTTTGTTACATTTATATTCGTAATTAATCTATAGTATTTATATTTTTTTAAGAAACATGCAACTAATTCATAATGTATATCTTTGAACTATTTATGGGCAGCAGAGTTCCTTTGGCAAGTGTCACAAATCAGTGCAATAATATATGTTCTAACTTAATCCCAAGTCATGATACATCTGTACGTGCCTTTTTATATTTATTACAATTGTTCAATGGACGTATGTATGAATACATATTTAACACTATTTTTATTAATAGTTTACAAGTGTAATTTAATTAATATTTTAAATTTTTGATCGTTTGTCAATTATCAAGTGTTTTCCGTCTTTTACATCTTTTCTATATTATTATTTTCTAGTCATTTTTAATAACTTATAGAATTTTTAATTTTTAACTTTCTTTCAAGTTATTATTTGTCTGGTGTTTATCTTTTTAATATATACAGGGTGGCGCAAGATTCCGATGAAGTCCAATATCTCAGTTATTTAGAAATTTACAAAAAGATATTACTGACATAATTTGTAGCTACTGTAAAACTTCACGTTTTAAAATTGGTTTCATATATACAGAATGTCCAATAATCACGTGACGTATCAAACATATGATTTTTTAAATGGAATGCTATATTTTTTATGTCGATTTTAGATTCTACGCTTAAAATTAATCATTTTTGACATAAGGTTTATTAGGTCAGTTTTTAATATTTTAAAAGTTATAAACAATGTAAGGTTGAAATCAATGGAAGATTGGGGCCTCATTTTTCAAAAATGAAAAACGATGTAAACTTTCTGTTAACGCAATTTAATTGAAAAAAATGCTTAATAATATAAAGAATAATCGTTTGTTACCATAAAGCAAATGTTGTGTACAGGGTGAAACAATACGCAAAATGATTTTTTTCTTTTTTCACTTAAATGGAACACCCTATATTTTTTACACTATTTCGATAGAAAATTGATTGTTCTTTAATTTTTGTATAATAAACTATACCCCTATCTGTTACCATTTTTTAACAATTTCAATTCAAAGTACAAAATTATAAGTTTTGCTTATAATCTATAATTTAAGTAGGCTATAATTAAAACAAATGCAATTCATAATCGTTTTCTGGTATTTAATAACATCCTTACTCCCTAACCTAAAAGGATATTCAAATGACAATCGATATTTAAAGGCGCATACAAAATATAAAGAAAATAGTTGCTCAACGATTATTTAGCGAGTTATAATGGTTATTGGGACACATTTTTTAAGAAAAAAAATGTAAAATGTTTGAATGCTATTGAATTAAAAAAAATGTGAATGTGTGAAATAAATACATAAAAATGTTAACAAAATATAATGATATAAATATTTTATTATTTCACTTAGTATCTATTTTCGGTTTTTCAGTCAACATGAATTGTTTAAATAAATCAATTTAAGAAGCATATAGGAATATCTTAAATACTTTTCAAATATTAATCAAAAAATATAGTTGTTGTTAGTTTTCAACAATTAAATTAATCATTTATTGTTTAACTGCACCAGTGTTACAAAATATAACGTAAAATGTACTTTACTTACTAATTATAATATTAAGCGTAACTTTAACAACTAAATAAATTAGTTGTACAGGCGCGGCCTACTTTGGTTAAAAATTCTATACCAAATTTGTATTTGAGATTAAATATCTTAAAAACGGTAAATGGTAGCAATTTAATGTTTTATTTAAAAAATGAAGAGTGATCAATTTTCTACTAAACTAGCGTAAAAAATATAGAGTGTCCCATTTAAGTAAAAAGAGAAAAAAATAATTTTACGTATTGCTTCATTGTAAGAAAAAAAAAAACAAGTGTTAGTTTTTTTGGAAAATTTCAAAGATTATTAAAAAATATTTCACCGCGGGTTAAATGATGAAAATGATTAAAAATTGACGAAAAAAATGTTGTTTTTTTTGTTGCAAAATTAATTTATTGTTAAACATAATTTTTGCGATGTGGACGATTTAAAAGAATAGGAATCGCAAAACAAACTAGCAAATCTTCATTGATGAATTTAGAACTAATGTATACCTACTTTAGTCTTGCGAAAATCGCATTTGTTTATTGCGAAAGTTATTTTTTGATAAATGCAATTTTAGAGAATAAATTGATGATAATAATAGGAATCGCAAAATCTGTTTAAAAACAAATTATTAATATTAACATACCTTAATAGAAAAAATAACTTCCAACCCATTCCTGGTGAATCGAAAACCAACTCACCTCCACCACTCACTAATTACCACTTGTTCATAAACAAAAATAAATCGCGTTTTTAATTATTAACAATTTCTAACGTTAAAAATTAAACCGGAATAGTGAACACTGCGCGTTTTCGGACGACTGAATCGAAATACAAGAGCGCAATTATCGCAAATCAAGAAGAAAAAAACGATCGGCGACTCACTCCGAGAACGCATTCCTGAGATAAGAAGATTGGTTGTACCTGGATCCTGGCGCACAGCCAAGAACAAACCTATTTAAATTGTTGTATTTTCAATATTATCGTGTATTAAAATAATTACAGCTTAATATTTATTTACTTTTTTTTATTAAATTCTCATTTATCCCGTGGTAAAAAAATATGTATGAATTATGATGTATTTTAATTAATACACTTGATTATTCGTTTCACTAAATTATTTTATATTTGTGTTCGCGTAACTTTCACAACTAAATAAATTAGTTGTTCTGGCACGGCCTACTTTGATTAAAAATTCTATACCAAATTTGTATTTGAGGTTAAATATCTCAAAAACGGTAAACGGTAGCTATTTAATATGTTATATAAAAAATGAAGAGTGATTAATTTTCTATTAAAATAGCATAAAAAATATAGCGTGTCCCATTTAAGTAAAAAGGGAAAAAATCATTTTGCTTATTGCTTCACATTGTATATAAAAATTTGTTTTGAGAGAAAAAAGAGTATTTCTTTTATTATTAAGTATTTTTGCATTTGTATGGCGTTGACAGAATGTTTATTTCATTTTTCATTATTGAAATATTAGGCTCTAAACATCTATCGATTTCAACATTCATTTGTTTATAACTTTTAAACGTAGAATCGAAAATCTTCATAAAAATATATCATTCCATTTAAAAAAACATATGTTTGATACGTTACGTGATTATTGGACACCTTGTTTATATGAAACTAATTTTAAAATGTGAATTTTGACAGTAGCTACTAATAATGTAAGTAACATTTTTTTGTATATTTCTTTATAACTGAGATATTGGACTTCATCGTAGTAATCTTGCGCCACCCTGTATATATATATATATATTATATTCATTCATACATTCATTTTCATTTTAAATTCTAGCCGTTTTGTATTTTATGTTCATTTATCCGTTTTATTATCAAGCTTTGCTTATAACATTTAGGTTGTTCTTTTAATTTATTATATATTTTGTTATAGGCTTTCTCAACTATCATCAAATGAACACAATTTGCAACATCAACTCAGTTATCCTTGATCTGATTTTTGTGCCTATCGATGTTAATATTAATAAGATTCAGCTGTATCAATCACAATTTCCGATCGTCCCTTGTGACGCCCACCATCCAGCTTTGGAGAGCTATCTAACATTTCAATCGGCCCTTAGCAACGAATGGCTAGAGCCAGAAAATAATTTTATTTTTGATTTTTATCATGCTGATTACGCAACATTAAATATTG
Source organism: Philonthus spinipes (assembly GCA_963082785.1). Lineage (NCBI taxonomy): Eukaryota > Metazoa > Arthropoda > Insecta > Coleoptera > Staphylinidae > Philonthus > Philonthus spinipes. The sequence goes on along the minus strand of OY720303.1, from coordinate 10,153,924 downwards.
CATTTATTAACATAAGCTGGGATGATTTATTTAGTTGCTGTGATATTAATGAGGCATGTGAAATTTTTTACTTAACTCTCTTTACAATTATTGAGGTTTACGTTCCTAAAAAAAACACAAACGCTAAAACTTCCCGTTTTCCTGTTTGGTTTAGCAAAGAACTAAAATATTTTATATTCTTAAAGAAAGCATTCCATAAAAGGTATATTATATCTCAATCTGCTGAAGACTATCTTACTTTTAGCACTACTCGAGACCATTGCAAGAGACTGGCAAATGAGTGTTACCTACGCCATATCAATACCATTGAAAATTTACTAAAGCACAATCCTAAAGTCTTTTGAGGTTACGTTAACTCCAAAAGAGCTTCAAATCAGATTACATCAACATTTGTGAACGGAAACTCCCTTGTTACTGACACGAATAACATAGTTAACCCCTTTGCGCAATTTTTTGGTTCTGTTTACAACACTATATTTAAACCTGTCATCAAATACTAATAGTACTTCGACCACTTACAGTAACAGTAGTATTAACGAATCTATTCCCCCTACATTAAATATATTAGATATACTGAACGAGTTGTCATCTTTAAAAAATAACAATAGTCTTGGACCGGATGAACTTAGTGCCACCTTCTTCAAGAATTGTGCATTTTCTCTTAGTCGTCCATTATGGCTTTTATTCAATGCATCCCTACGTGAGGGTTGCTTTCCCACCTGTTGGAAGAGTGCTTATATCACGCCAATTTTCAAATCGGGTGACCAAAATCGTGTTGAGAATTAAAGACCGATCTCTATCTTAGCTGTAACACCTAAAGTATTTGAAAAACTCATTTGCAGTTATTTAACAGCGAATTTAACATCCTCAATCTCTATGTGCCTACATGGATTTCGTTCTGGTAAATCAACATCTACTAATCTCTTAGTGTATGATTTATATATTATTCGTGCTTTTGAGGATACTATCAACCATACTTTACTAATGAACAAATTAAGGAAGTTTGATGTTGATAATACTATGTTACGCTGGATAGGGTCGTATCTCCGGGGAAGATGCCAATTTGTTAAAATTAGGTGCTGTATGTCACGTCCAGTCTCTGTAACGTCAAGTGTACCTCAGGGGTCACACTTGCCCCCCCTTCTATTTAGTATATTTATAAATGATGTGGTGAACTGTTTTTCCAATGCTCAATGCCTTTTATTTGCGGATGACATGAAAATCTGATGATGACTTGAAATCGTTTGTAAGTTGGTGCAGGACCAATAATCTATCTCTAAACTTGTCTTGTTATACAGACGGTTAACAACGGTAGATTTTCTTTATTCCATGTTGGGCGAACCCTTAATACGTTTAAATAGTGTAAAAGATCTGGGCGTTACGTTTAATACTAATTTATCTTTTTCAATGCACATCTCAACGATAGTAGCTAAATCATACCAATTGCTTGGATTCATTAAACGTAACGTCAAAGATTTTCGGAACCTTGATACAGTTACTGGTTCGTCCACACTTGGAGTACTGTTCTTGATATTGAAAATAATGAGCAGGTACAAAAATACTTTGTTAAATTTATTGCCCACAAATTCCATCTCGTTGGGGACTACTATGACTTGCTCAATATGGTTAATATTAAGAGTTTATGTTCACGGCGTGTTCACCAAGTTATCATATTTGTTAAAAATATGTTTGTTGAAACAATTGATTATCTTGATGTTTTACAGCTTATTGGTCTCCATGTTCCCACCCGTCCTTTGCGAAATGCATCCATCTTTTATATACCGTTCCACAGAACAGATTATGCAATCACACGCATGTTAATGCTAATGAATTTATTAAAGTATCCAGCTTTGATATGTTTATAGATTCTGTAAGTTCTTTGCGCCGTATACTTAGTGCAAAATAGTTCGTTTTTAAAATTGTGTTTTTTTATTAATTATATTATTTTATTATTGTAACTATTCATTTTATCATGTATGCATGTTACTGTATGTAATGGCCTCCGTTAAATAAATAAATAAATAAATATTTATATGCGTAATTAATCTTTGTAGATCTATGTAAAAGGAGATTTCGTCAATAAATATTAAAAAAAAAAATATATCAATTTTACAAATATTTTTCCATAGTACATTTTGAATATTTAAGTATAGAAAATTCTTTGACATTTTTATGTCACTTTATTTACTTATGAACTACCGTTCATTGTGAAATTGCGCGTGTGTGATAGTAAATATAATTGTGTAGTATAAAAAAGTCGAAGTGTTTTCATTACCTAAAATGGGGTTCAATCATCAATATTTAAAAATTCAACAGAGTTATTAAATAAAATAATGGAACATAAGCCCAAGAAACCTTGTCGCTTTTGGCGATTCGTAAATGGAAACAGACAAAGCAATATATTTGTTTTATTCTACTGCTAAGAAGAAGGCGTTCACGTTTAAAAATAATATCGATTTCGGAAAGCAGGTGTCGGCAATTATGACATAAATCAATGTTTACGAGGTAGGAGGTAATTTTCTGTAAATAAATTAGGAACGGTCTACGTGCAGCAAGGTAACGAAGCGTCGCCCGATGGTTTCCACCTCCAACTTCTATGACAAATTGTATTTATTTTGTAATTACACAACGGGTAATTCTAATTACATTCTATTCTAAAATAACCGCTTAGAGTTACGTATGAAATAACCACAATGATTAATTGCTATGTAAATATATCGAGTATGATTTCTTTTTTGTTTGAAAAAATTATAACGTAACTAATTTATTAATTGTTAAGATTTGTACTTTGATATGCATCGGTGCTCGATTAAGGAAAGAATACTTTGTTTATATACAGCACGTTCATAATGAAAGGAACAAAATCATTTAATCTCTAAGGAATCCAAATATCCATATAAAATATAGGGCATTGCATTTAAAAAAGATAAGTTTGTATCGGCATTTATTTATAGGACAACATATACAGAGAGCTTTTTTTATCAGTATACATTTCCGCTATGCTTACCTGCAAAATATGCGAGTCAAATGCATTAATGTATGTGTGTTTAGTTGCCTATACACGCAACTGAACACACATATGCCAAATAGTCAACTAAACATACACACATTAATCGGTTCAATGCGTTTGACTCGCGTTTTTTGTAGGTATACATTTCCACAAATGTATACTGATAAAAAACCTCTCTGTATATAAAATTTTAATAGAAAGGATGCTTGGTTGAAAATACTAATCGACCTGTCCGAGCGTCTTTCTCAAAAATAACCAGAAGAAGTTTAAATGAATTTATCCTCTTGGTATAATTTTTAGAAATATATGTTAATGTGTCGCAATCAAAAGTGCATCCAATTGGCTGGTTCGGTGAACGAAAATTACGAAACCTTGAGCCCGTTATGAGTTGTCAATCTAATTTAATCTCTACAATTGCGTCATCATTGTAAATTTTAATTAGAAAATGATAATTAAATTCAATGAAAGCATTATTCATCACTAGATTTAATTAAATGAAAGTCCATATAAATTAGGGTGATTAAGGTGAATTGTTTCTTCCAATACAAATGGTTATTTCTTCTTGTTTTATATATATATATATATGTTTTATTTCTATATATATATATATATATATATAAAACATTTTTTTGCATTAAACGTAACAAATTAATTTTAAAATGACTATTCAAAAAATACAACTTTAATTTTTCCAAATTTCATCATTTGTTTTCTTTTCGAATCACAATTAATCAACAACATCTCAATCGTTGCATTATGAAATGTATATCTATTATATTTCTTAAATTCATTTCTCATGTTACCAAATGATATATAAGAAATATATTTATTTATATATTATGTTATTCAGGTGCTTCAATGCCGATCGAGATAATTCAAAATATTACTTTACTTACTTTATGCAAAGTAATATTTTGTATTACGACAACTGACTTCTTAAAAAAAAGTCATGAATATGATTTAGTAATTGATTTAATTTGACTGAGTATAGTTGGATTTATTTAATTGATTTATTTTAACATCTTTATGTTATATAAGGCAGAGCTGTACTGACGAGGGATATATCCCGAAACACATGTCTGTAGATAGCCATATATTACGTAACGTTCTTTTTATTGTTTTTGCATTATTATTTTTTTCTGGGATCAAAATTTGTTGCGTTATGCAATATTTTATTGATTTGCAGCATCAGGTGTACATTATGTAATTCAATGTCTGGCGGGGTATTTGCCCGGGAAGTAGTTGTCTTAATATGCATTTGTTTATCGTATTTACATAACGTAAGTCAAAAGTCACAGAGCTAAATGTGGAAATGATTTATTCATTAATTATTTGTTTTTACTTTTAAATGATGTGTACATTTTCTTATTTTTACCATTTGCTTTGCTACCGAATATTCATGTGTATAATTATATTATTTTCATTATTTTTGTAAGGTTTACTTCTATTTACTTGTTTATTTATATGTATTGCTTTTGCCTTTTGTAAATATTTTTTGTAAAATATTTTATGTGTATTTGATTTACTTATATATTTATTCACGGTGCGCATCATTATTGTTATTATGTGTATGGATTCTGATTGAAAAACTTAATAGTTATACTTGATCAAGGAGTTATTATTCTAAATTGTATCAAATCAATTGAATATATTGTTGTATTTTGTAATTACAGATTGTCATTAATTGTAAAAAGGTGATTTTCCGTAAATAAAGAATTAATCAATTAAATAATTTTTATTTAATTTATTTGAATAACTGTGACCAAGTGAGTAAATACTCTTTTCTATTTATATATATAAATAAATGTTTCTTTGAAAATAGCGTAATGAACGAAATTAGTTAAAATAATGAAAGTAAAACATACGACTTAATTTTTCCACAGAAGCATTACATACTATGTGCAATGGTTATTAAAATTCTCATAAATTAAAGAATGCTGCACACCTGACCAATACATATTTTTTTATCTTTTAAAATATTACCCAACATGTGTTATAACCACAAAAGATATTAATTAAAATATTAAATTAAATTACACGAAGGCGTAATTAAGACTGCGGAGGAGAACCACCTCCCTCTCTCTCTCGATATTAATTCGAGCCTACCCCAGTTGGGCGCCATTCTCCCAGCCCTCCTGTGTTTTCCTTACCTGGCCGCGCTACCCCTTAATTATAAACGCACCGCATCGTATATAAAAATGGAAGACCAACCCCCGCCGAATCGTAATTTATAATGGCTTCTACCTCAGAAAGGAAAAGAAAAAATGTGTGTACACATAGAAGATATCGTTTCTAATTTACATCGGTAATGGAGGATGACAAGCGTGCGTTGAAAAATACGGCACGGATGGAAATTTCTGTACAGATTAATGTAATGATAAAGTGGACGAATTTATTATTATTGCCGGCTTGAAATTTCAATTAAAATTGATTATTAATGATTCGTTTATAATGTGTAAGTGAAATTAGCTTTGGTATTTCAAGCATTATCCTATGATCACCTTTTTTTATCAAATTATTGTTCTAATATATAATTTCCAAATGTTTACTTACCAGAAGCCAAAAAATATAAATTAATGCATGAGATATTCCCTAGTTGAGCAATCTCTTATTTCGGTGGAAATACAATTCCTTCAACAACCACACGAGTATATTGAAAGAGGAGATGCAAATTCAGTTCTAATTATAGCGATTTTCCCCAACGTTTGTTGATTTATTAATTCAATAAAATTCATATTCTCTTGCGTTATATTTCCAATTCATATAAACAAAATATTTTTATAAGTAATTAAAAAAAATGGTGATGTGTTCATCATGGCACTTTTCCCGGTAAATTCGGTCAATTACGTTTTTAAATAAAGAGTTAATAGTAAAAGAAAAATTATTAATAAAAAAAAAGAATCGTTGTCTTTTAAAGTTAAATCCGAGTATTTGAAAGAATAATAGTTTATTTCTTATCTTACAATGGCTCTACAACCTTTTTCTAGACTATCATTCTTTAATAAATATTCTCAGGGCGATTGCGAAGGATGACATGACATAAAAATAATTAATTCAATAATGCCAACATAAAAATAATTGCTTATTTCTAAGAGAATTTATCAGGTAGATGAAATTATTTCGCTTATAAAATGAAAACCGGAGGTCCTATAATGAAAGTTTTATAATAAAAATTATTTATTTTCCAAGATCTACAACTTTTATTTGAAACATTTTTCTATCCGAAATAAAAAATTAAAAATCGGTAAGAGTAAAGTTGCAGTTAATGAGTTTTGATTCTAACCAAAAGTTTTTCAGATCATTCCACTATTATAAAAAGACATAAAGTTTGGCCTTAATCCATTTAGCCGTTTATGCGCTATCGCGGAAACACAGACATTTTTTAAAACTTGATAGAATGGACTCAGTGGACCTCAAAACGTGCATAATTGTTGAAATTTGCGGTTCGAAAATTTTTACGATCACAATACTTTCTCTTGAACAGGGGTCCGGGGAAAGTAAAAAATAAATACTTGTGATTTATATTGTAACAATAAATATGAATAAACTATTTAAAATCAAATAGTAAAACAAATGAATATATTTAATTAAATTGAATTTCTTGAAGTTATCCAACAATTATTTTCTCATTGTTATTAGAATTTAAAATGTAATTTAATTTAAAATTAAAAGTTTTAATTTCTTTTACATATATATATATAACATCTTTATTTCTGCAGACAATTTTATATACAATAAATTAACAATATAATTCTTATACTATATTATACATTGTCCTTAGAAAACGGCTATCAATGTTTCTTTTATTTGTAGATTTTTAACAATTTATTCATATTTACTATTATTATTTTTTAAATAATTTGTTGAATAAAAAACAAATGGAATTTGAAAGTAATTAATTGATTCAACTGGATAATTAATTAATTAGATCAAATAAAAAGAAATTGAAATTTTTAATTATGAATCAATCATTTTCATTTGCTACTGTGGCTTATTTTATTTAAGTACTTTAAAATAAATTTACATTCAAAAAATTACTTCTCGGGCTTATACCCCTACAGACATTTAGTTGCGTAATATGCTATGCCTTCTACTCGAGAATTAGTAGTTTCAATGTACATTTGTTTTGATTAATAATTAATTATTCTCAAATTATTTTTATTTAATTTATTTTAAATAGCTCTGACCAAGTGAAAGAACCCTTTTTAATTAATTATTGCAGCAGGGAGATAAGTTTGATTAATTAATTTAACAACTTGAAAATTGTATTAGGTCGAGCTGTACTGACGAGTGATAAATTCCGAAGCACGTGCCTGCGCAGATAGCCTTATATTACCTAACGTTTATTCGTTCTTCTTCTTTGCATTAAATATTCTCGAATCAAAAAGTTGTTATACAATATATTATTGCTACGCAAATGTCCATTATGTAGTTCAAAGTCTAGCGGCGGGGGTGAATGTTTGTTTCAAAGTACTTACGTAACGCAAGTCAAAAAGACGCAGATGCTAAAGAGAAAATAATTTTATTTGTAGATTTTTAATAAATTTATTTATTTTTTTCAATTTTATTTAAATTTTATTAAACTAATATCAATTAATTCCCGGTATCGAGTAAAGCTTAACGCCTTTTGAAATTTTAGTACAATAAGCCGATTCCGCTCCGAGATAACAATGCGTCGTAAACTCTATTAAAGTAATAATGTTATTCATTAAATAACAATGCTAGGTGAGGACTAATGGTAACATCAATTGTGTTCCGAAGCTCTCATCTATGCATTTATGCACGAACACGCACGTATTCTTAACTCTTTGTGTCCTGTAAACTATTATCAATATTCCGTATAAATTGAATAGAATTAATAGTTATTTATTGAAGTGAGCATCTTGGATTAAATTAAATATTTTTAAAAAAAGTAAATGCATTGCAAAGTATGCTGAAATCAATTTAAATATAATTATCGACGCACAGATAAATTTAGGAAAATATGTATAATATATGTATCGAGCGTATAACAAAAATCGACAACGAAGTTGCCATTGGAAATCTAAAGTCATGTCTGAACTAAAATCTCACGCGCACGCATAAAGTACTGGTTGTCATGTTGACCGCAACCAGCATTTCACGCGTGTGATCTTAGTACAGACATGACTCGTGACTTCCAACGCCAACTTCGTTGTCGATTTTTGTTATACGCTCGATATATGTAAATACCACAATAAAGATGATTGTATATGTGATTCATATATGTGATCACATCAAGTTCTAGAAATATATCATAAGAATTTGGAAAAAAAAACTAGCTTGTTATCTCCATTAATAAACTCTGTTGTGTTGTTCATATTTTCAATAAGAAATTTTCTTACAAGATTCTTTTAATAAAAATGCGATTTCTTTTTCAATTCGAGCAGCGTCTTTAAAATAAAATATTTAATTTAAATTTAATTAAATTAATTTTTATTTAATTTAAAAAAACGGTTACAAATAATTACGACTACAGAATACAATAACTTAATTACAATGTATGTACTTTTGAGTATGTGTAAAAATAAATGAGAATCGTGTAATGAAAAAATAATAATAATAATAATAATAATAATATAAGCAAAAATGATTAAAACATGGAATGAATAATGTATTTTGCCCTACAGAGTCTATAAGTGAAAATAATAAACTACCTATTTTTTTAATACGAAGTAATTGTTTGTCGTTAGATTTTTCTCATTCATCGTTTATATGTATAATTTTTTGTCTTTTATTTTGCTTAAAATTAAAAATCTTTAAATTTTTATTTTTATTGTATTTACAGCATACATAGAAGAAAAAATCGTATTACAACGAATTGCAATGGTATTTTAAACATAATCCTCATATTTTCGTTGTTATTGGAAAATTGCCTAGAAAATAAACGCGTTATTATTACGGAATCATCATTTTCAGGAAGATGCGTCGAAATCATTGTCATTACTGCGAACAAGTTAACCACGACCCCCCATAAATAGCATAGAATTATAGAAGATGCAGTAAAGGCCATTCTTTTCCTCTTACCTTCTTCGCCTTGTTTTTACCATATAGATTAAATATCCACTTGTGTGTGTGTGTGTGAATAAAGAAGTAGAAGAAGTCTGTTTTTGTGAGTTAGTGTGTCTAGAGGGCACGTGATTAGCGAACGGCATTAAGATTCAGATTAGATGCGGCTCGCCTGTGAAGAAGAAGAAGTCGAAGAGGAGGAAAAGGAGCAACAAAACCTAAATAATATAATGCAACGTAGGATCGCGGGCGCAAGAGAAGAAACAACGACCAGTCTCTTCGGCCCGGCCAATCGCACACGGACACAACTTGGGTGGTCTGCCGTTTTGTTTTACTTGTTTCAGTTGTTACCAGTTTTCCCCGACACGCCGAACAGAAGAACTCCTTTTATAAATCCCACACTCGCCGAATTCAACGCTATCTCCACGAGCCATCATCTCTCTTGCTCGCTCCATCCCACTGGCCCGAGAGGAGCAATCTAATTATCTCTACACTTTACCTGGCAGCGCCGGGCGGTAATTGAGCCAGAATACGCCCAGAGAGTCGTTCCAGTTTTCGTACATAGATGGCTTTAGTTTTACTGAAACATTGATTTTTTTATGAATTTACAATGTGGAATGAATTATTTTTTTATAGACGTTATATGACAATTCGTATGCCTGATTGTCATCACACGAAAGAACTATATTTCTAATTAATCGGCAGTTGCAAAAAGTACAGTTTTAGTTAACTTGTAGTATAAATATTGAACATATCGTTTATTTCAAAATTTATTTATTAAATACACTACAGTTCTAAAGAATTCTGATTATTGTTTTTACTACATATATTAAAACAAAATTCTTCTAATAACAGGCAAGGTTATGAAATTTTAACATTTTTATTGATTTATTATTATTATATATAATATTTATAATGTTAATATTAAAATTATTAAATATATATATACAAATATCTTTATTCAGACAACATCATTACATAATCGTATATATACATTTATATTTAAATAAGAAAACAAATATTGTGTTAGTCTGTCCGGGCTATCGACCTGTGGTCTTTCTGCCCTGTCTGAATTTACGGTGATTTGCAATAAAAGTATCTGTGCTAGATAGCTGAATCATCTTGCAGTGTTCTGATGATTTCATGAATGTTGATAAACGGATGGCTGTATTTAGAACGGATATTTAAATTTCGATGGATACAGAATTTTGACAGGAAGGTTTGTTTCATTATTATATATTATATTAATAAAATTAATAATATGCCCATCGAATGCTAAAAACGGTTATCAAAAGTAACGCCTAAATCTTTTATAGTATTTTTTGTTTTAAAAAAATATATTTTCCAAGCCGTAAGCATATCTAATAATAAAGATAAGACTCGACGTTTTTATCCCACTTTTATTTTACTTTGGTGAGTGTACTTAAAAACAAGTATATGATTACCGTGTTATTAAAACTAGTCACTAAAGTAAAATAAAAGTGGTATAAAAAAGTTAAATCAAAATTAAAAATGTTCGTGGTACAACGCCTCCAAGGTTCAAGAATATCTATCTGGAAATATTGATGAAGCCTTCCAGACATTCATTAATTTACTAATGCAACTAATTAACACACAAGAATCATATTCTAGAAATAAATATATAAATAAAAATGATTTACCCTGGATAACAGATAATATTAGGAAAATGAGAGCTGAATTGAATGATTTATTTTGGTTAAAGGAAAACTTTAAATGTAATACTACTAACTTACGGTACATTAATAAAAGAACTGAATACAAAAATACTATAATCGAAACACGGAGTACTTCTTATAAAAAATAATTGAAAATGCTCTAAATAAACAAGCCAAGGTTTGGCAGTTGGTAAATAGACGCTTGGGCAAACAATCACATAATATAATTGATAAAATTATTACACATAATAACAATATAATAACGAAATCTGATGATATCTCAAATTCGTTTGCGATGTACTTTTCAAAAATTGTAGCTGATAGTTTATCAGAATATTTTGGCAACGATAAATCTACTAGTTGTACTAGTTGTACTGCATGTGTAGACTTTCCACAAACATTGGTATTTCTACCAGTGGATACAAATGAAGTTCAGTTAGCAATTAAAAAACTAAAAAATACAAGAAGTACAGGACAAGATGGAATTTTAATTTCATTTGTGAAGTTTATGAGTAATGAATTGTTGGAGCCATTAAAATATCTTATTAATGAAGCTATTAATAATGGAGTATTTCCCAAGATTCTGAAAACTGCGGTAGTAATTCCCGTACATAAAAAAGAAAATAAGTCGTCGATGAATAATTATAGGGCAGTGTGATATCGAAAATTATCGAAAGTATTGTGAATGATCGCTTATGGTGTTACCTAAATAAATATGAGTTGATGTCAACAGCACAGCATGGGTTTAGACAATCCCTTTCAACGAAGACAGCGTCATATCATATTGTGGAGTTCATCAGTAAAGAACTAGATTCAAAACAGTGCGTAGCCGTTTGATCTATCCCGTGCGTTTGATACAGTGGACATGGAATTTGTGAGGTATAAATTATACAAACTAGGAATTCGTGCTAACATTTTAGATTTTCTAATTTCATTTTTAAGTGATAGACGTTTTTATGTAAAATGTAATAATTTTAATTCAAAAGAATTCAGTATAAAAAATAGGGGTAGCTCAGGGCTCCATCTTAGGACCATTGATTTTCTCATTGTATGTGAACAACATGAAACAATATATTAGCTGTGGGAAATTAATCAATTTTACGGATGATACGTCGGTTGTATTATCGGCAAGTAATCCAATTCTCCTCGATAGCTTCATTAGCAAGACAAAAGATGAAGTCAAGTGGTGGTGTGATATAAATAGTCTCTTTTAAATCATAGTAAGACAGAATGTGTATATTGTTTCAACATGAAAATTCCAACACATATACAACAATTGAATTTTTCAAATTCAACTAAATTTTTAGGCTATTATGCAATACTAAATTTTAAAAATGTATTAGTTTTACCGAATTTAGTTGAAGTCTACTACGCTCTAGCATATTCCGCTCTCTCTTACAATGTAATCATCTGGAGAAAATCTGCTTTGCGTAGCAGGATTTTCATCTTACAGAAACGGCTAGTACGATTAATTCATAATATATCGCCGAGAGAGTCATGCAGATCGTTATTTTAACTTTTCCATCCATTTGTATAATGAGGTGCAGTTTATTTGTAAAAAAACATACTAAATATTTTGAAAAATATTTATCATTTCATAAATATAATACGCGACATCGTAATAGTCTTTCAGTAGTTGAACATAATACTGCACAATACGAGAGAGGCCCAGGCTACAATTGCATAAAAATGCATAATAATCTTCCGCCAGAACTTAAACAAATTAATATATATATCAAATTCAAGAAGGCACTTAAATTGTCTTTAGCTAGTAAGATTTTTTATTCTATAGAGGATTTTTTAATAAAAAAAAAAATACTTAATACTTAAGAAGTATGTATAAACAAACAATATTTAAACTAAAAATCACAGGGCTTGCATGTTGAGGGCCGAGTCATCGAGCGCGTTGTTGGAGCTCATTATTTGATTGTACATCTCGTCCTCGTCCACCAGAAGAGCTTGCATCCTCTTGTAAAATTTTTGTATCTATTAATTGTAATTGACTTGTCCAATATCTTTGTGATTTATATGGATCAATAAACTATACTTATACTTATATTTATATTTATACTTATAATAGTAATAATACAGCAACGCGTTGAAAGACTTAAATAAAATTTATTTTCCTGGCATCAGTATAAATATTTTCAAAATCTTATTGTAATCAAACCGTTTATACTCTCTTAAACATGAAACTGAATCTAATTTTAAGAATAATCCCGCCAATCTGTGGAATTTTATTTCTAGTAAACGTGGAACAACTCGCATCCCTAGTGTAATGCGAAATGAAGAAGTGGACCTTTCTAATCCCCATGACTTTGCAAATGGACTCGCTGATGTCTTTAATTTTAAACTTAATCACACTCACTGTATTGATCAATCGATGTTGGACAATGATTTTAGTGTAAATTCTCTTCATTCTTCTTCATCACTAAAGTGGATGAGTCGCAACTACTTGCCATCATAGCTCGTTTTCCAAATAAATTTACAGCAGGCGATGGCAACATTCAAAGTTTTCTTCGCAGGTCCATTCTAGCTACTTCATTATTCGCGAAACTTTTTGAAATTGTACTACATAATGAAATATTTAATGACGTTCGCGGTATGATATCTTCATATCAATATGAATTTATGCCCGCCAGATCCACTACATCTAATTTAGCTACTATTTCTCAGTATTTAGCTGATTCTATAGATTCTCGTTGTCAGGTGGACGTCATTTATACTGATTTTTTCCGTGCCTTTTACTCTAAGGATCATGAGATACTGATTTGCCAACTTATTGCTTTGGGTGCAGTCCCTGCAATTACTAATCTCATCAAGTCCTATTTATCGAATCGTTCCTGCTATGTGTTCTATAATGGCTTCAAATCTTATGAGTTCTTCCCTCCTCTGGTGTTCCCCAGAGCTCTTGTCTAGGACCACTACTTTTAAACATTTTTATAAATAAGTTATTAAGTATGCTTACTTGCCCTGCCTTCGCATATGCGGATGACATTAAATTTTACCAAAAAATCTATGGTAGCAGTGATGTCCTCACACTTCAAAACAACTTGGATATAATCGCTGAGTGGTGTGACCGTGTTCATTTTTACCTCAACAATAAGAAATACTGTGTAATGAGCTATTTCCATACAGTTGACTTTTCATATCATCTTATCTTCATATCTTCATTTCCGGAAACGTATTATCGAAATGTACAAATTTTAAAGATTTAGGAATTGTATTTGACCGCCAACTTACTTTTAAACACCATATTGAGTTTACTTGTGCAAATGCCTCTAAGACATTAGGTTTTATTATACGCGTTAATCGTGTCTTTCGCAATACACATGCTCTGAAATCTCTATACTCTCCCTTTGTTTTAAGTAAATTGGAATACAATACTTTAAAATGGTTTCCCATCTATGCCAGTCATTCGCTATTCCTGGACCGCATTCACCGTAGATTTTTGAAATTTATTTCATATAGAGCTGACCAGATACATCCTACTACTGGAACGCCGTAAGACGAACTTCTTCAACGTCACAGCATCGATTCTCTTGCATCTAGAAGAATTTTATGCTGTTCGAAATTTATGAAGAAATTTATAGATGCAAGAAACGAATGCCCGGATATCCTACCTCAAGTGCCATTCAACGTGCCTGCAAAATACACAAGATTTGCCTCTACGTTTAGATTAACGATCTCCAACTCTAATGTCCTGCAACGTTCACCAGTGTATATACAGTGTAAGTGCTCAGAACAATGTTACGAAGACATTTTCAATTAAATGCTATATATATATATATATATATATATATATATAGTATTAATGATTATATATATATATATATTCACTGTTATTCAAAATAGAACTTTTTCCTGTTTTACTTTTATTTTATTTGTATTTATGTTTGCTTTTCTTTTGATATCTTGTATTGTTCTGTAAATGGGTTTTCCTGTTGAACAATAAAACTTATATCATTATTATTAAATTTAACGATGTTATTCATAAGAATAATTAATAATAGGGGGCCTAACTTGAAGCCCTATGGGAGGACGCTAGTTGCGCAGTACATTGTATGTATAGTTTATTTATATATTTATTTAAATAAAATACATTCACATTTTTGTAATTTCAATATAAATTCAAATTATTCGGAATTACATAGTCCACAATTTACATGCAGACATTAACAAATTAAGAAAGTGAAATTCCAAGTCCTTTATTTACTACTTTGCTGCACTTTGCTTTTCTGATTGAATTTCTTGATCAATTTGGTATGTTGAAGAGCTATTTTGAGGAACGACTTTTACAGCAGACTCGCTATCTTCGAATTTTACGTAACTGATGCAATTTTTCTTTAGGGTGAATTTATTTACTTTTGCAGCAACACCTGTCGGAATATATAGAGATACTTTTAATCCTAACAGAAACAATTTGTCTATATTTCTTAAATATTTTCTTTAATTATTTTCGATCTGTAGTCACACAAATATTTTCAACGAATATCGTATTTTTAACACTGTCACAATTAACATATTTTACTTTGCCTTTACTTAATGTTTGCTTCTTAGCAGCCAGAATTTGCTCCTGATGTTTTTTATGTTTATCATTCGGCTTTCCCTTCTTTCTCCTCTTCTTCAGCATCATCACCAGAAACAGGTTGTTCGTCATCTTCCTCATCATAAGAACGATCGTCTTCTTCATTAGAATTTTCGTTGCTCACATAATTTTCATTGGTGTCTTCATCATCATCATCAATCTGATCACTTACTTCTTTAGGATCTCTTCACTCTTCAAGCTGAACTCACATTTCTCAATAGCTTTGATCACCTTTATAATATTCCCCGTGATGTCGACTTCATTCTCTACCTCCTCGCTCTTAGCATTTATTGGATCTATAACCCATAAATTTACATACAACCCATACATATCTAAATATACAGTGTAAACTGAACAACTATTTTCAATAGAGTTTGTAATGACATCTTGAAAACACAATAAATTGGAAGTGGTAGACCTACCTACACGAAAACCGTGCTGTTCATAGATTATTACCTGTTTTCCCATCCATTCCAATTCAATAGATATGAGTTTGTTGAACAGCTTTGGTATACACGACTTCAATGTAATGGCTCTATAATAATAAATATTTCTCTAATACCAGATTTGAAGATAGGTTTAAAATAATTTCTTTTCCATTAATTCCGAATAACGCTCTTATTTAAGTAAAGATTAAAAATTACGAAAAGCGGAATTGTTGGTGAACAAATACATTTTTTTAAAATATATGGAATACCCAGAGTTGCAATTCGCTTCAATTGATGCCATTAAAAATTTCACTTTTAGTGAGATTCTAAGGCACATCGCCTTGTCGAAAAGTTGCATAGGTAAGTTTGGCATTGCATCATAATTATATACTGAGGAGAAAAAAATTATGAAAATATTCACGTAATCCGAACCAACACAGACTGTTTTAGTATTGTAATTCATTTTCCGCGTTTTTACTCCGACTAGTTTCGACCTTAGGTCACTGAAAAATCAGTGGAACAAACCAAGTGTTTTAATCAAAGTCTATTATCAACCATTCATCTAGTGTATGAATAACTAGTGATGGCCATTTAATTTTTTCGAACCTCATCGGACGATGTCACATGAAATTAGGCAATAGATATCATTCTTGATAATGGCATCACGACGAAACTAGTCGAGTTAAGGTTGCGGTTTAGTAGAAAGAGATAGCTATACAGTAAAATGGAAACAATCGTTTGGAAAAAACAATGAGCCATTCTTTTGGATTTAATAATATGAATATGTATTTACATTTTTTATCCACCAATTAAATAGTATCAGTCTAAATAAAAAATAAATCGTTAATTTTCATGTATTACGTCAATTTACTAGTTCAAGTTAAAAAAGGAAACTGTAAGATATAATGAAATTCATAGGTCATGTCTGCTAAGTTATTTGAATGCAGAATTTCGTGAAATCCTTGAAATTTTCATTGTACAAGTTTTTATTGGCAAAAATATAATTTGAAATTTGCTTTAAGTTTGATCAATTTTCATTGTTTTTCACACAAACTAAACATTAAAATAATTTTTAATTCATCTGATGAAATTCCTGCTTATTGTTAAGATTACTTTAATGTATAATACAATATTGTTCATCGATCACACCAACAATCTAACTCGAATTAGTGATTGCCAATATTTATATAGCTATGTCTAAACCGTACCCTTAAATACATAAAAAAATTAAACAAATCCACGTGTTTTAATATTTTTATATCAATTTTACAATTGATGGCGCTTGCGTTATCTTCCATTTATTATAAAATTGAGAATATTTTTAAATGATTTAGTTTTAATATAGGCTTATTATTATATAAATAATAAATCAGTATACTTAGTTTAGAATTTGTAATGTATTGAATGTGTGTGTGCATGATAGTTTATTGTGAAATTAATTTTAAAGACCTACAAGGTTGCAATGTGTATCTAAACGTACTTAATGAACGTTACATGTAATTTATTATTATAAGCCATTTAATTGAAGGTAATTTATGTTATCTATTATTTCCGATTGCTATAATTTCCACAGCCCGCTAAATTCAAGTAGTATTAGCAAATAATTGAAACTAATTATCCGATCATAAAACATTCCCAATAACGCAAATCCACAATAAAAGCCTCCTGAAAAGGTTCTGCCCCCAATAACACCGAGACATTCAAACGGCCGCTTTTGTTTATCAACACGATTAAACCTAGATAATCGTAAACAACAGCAATCCGTCCAATAAAACTCGGAAAATGCCAATCCGCTCCTCGACATAAATAATCGCTTTATCGCCGCCCATAAATAAGCCAATTGCGCCGCATGAAATTATCGATTGCGAACCGGCCGCGCTGTAAATGAAGAGGGGGTTGATGGTGGGTCCAATTAATAAATCACAATAAAAAATAATCACGTCAATCAAGAGCGCCGAAGAAATATCGCTTTGACCTCATCGTGGTGGTCGCGCCCGGATGAAAAATGACATTGCCATTATTATTGTTATTGGCACCAATTGAGGCACGTAACATGTTGTCGTTTTATGGCTCTTGGGACATATGAAAGGGTTACGCTACGGTCACTTAATTGGGCAATTGACAGCGTATAAATCAATAAAGTCACTGACGTACGCTACGTTTTTATGTTAATCATATTTGATTTAATACACAGTTCGATCTAAATTAGATGTCGGTTTATATTGGCTGATTCCTATGAGTTAATATTCTAAATAAGAAACCACAAAATTATATTTCCTTGATTGCTGTGGAATATAGATATTGAAACAAAATATTAGTAATAACGATTGTTTCTTTAATTAATTGTTGGTTGCGTAAAAATAATATAAATATGTAAAAAAATATAAGACAAATTCCTTTTTTTTGTCATTATGTTTACTTCTAGAGATTAATTTTCCATATTTACCTATTTGCACATTATTTAAATTGTTTACTTCTACGAAAGGGGTTCTAAGTAAAATAATGTTATTAGCTAAATAGATTAGTGAGTACAGATTGTTAATAATAATAATAATCTTTATTTTACAAGATTCACTAATTACAGAACAATATAATTACATATACATATATAAAATAACGTAAAAAGTATATATTTATAAAAAAAACAAACTTAACATTAATTATAATATTAAAGACTAGAAATAAGTTTAACTTAACAGAAGACCTCATAAAAAATATTGTTGGCATTTCTGGACATATGGAACAACAGCAATTTGAATAAAGTGTTAGATTTGGCTAATTTGGTATATAGCGAAATATTATGACGTGATTGAATTCTTGGAACAGGTAGGTTGGCTTGCGATAATAATTCTGAACAATCTATACCAGTATGTAGTAGATCTGACAAAGATTCTGCTTCAAATCTACACAACAACTAAACATAATCAATTCCTTGTACAGGATATTCCCCACATAATTTGTAAGACATGCATTTCAGAAATCTTCTCTGTATACTATACTACAGAAGCTTATTATAATTTGCTACAGACAAAAACAAAATAAACTTACTTACATAATCCGACACTATTGGAGGATTTAGTTTTACGTATTATAAAGCGAAGCATTTTAGTAACACCTCTGCATATGGTTGGAGAATGTTACCGCTATCAAAAATTACACTGATATCTTTTATTTCTGTCATTTTCTGCAACATAGTTCTTAATACATTATAAGAAAAAAATAGTAATGTAAATTAACCGGGCTTAATTAACAACGGCGCATTTTTTGACATTTAGTTTTAAATGATTATTGACACATCAGGCGGTTATTAAGTCTAGGTTATTTTGTAATAATAGGCAGTTTTGCTGAGATGTCATATTATTATATATCTTAATGTCATTTGTATAAGCTTGAATGTGACTAGAAATAGACGTAATTAAACCATTAATGAACATAATAAAGAGAATGGACCAAGATTAGAACCCTGTGGAACACCAGACGACGATATAAATTCGTATGACTTGAAACCATTGTAATAGTCATAATTATACCTTCAATTAAGTTACGATTTTATAAGGTTGATTGTATTAGTTCCGAAGCCAAAATTGGAAATTTTGTTTAATAGTATATCATGGTTGATACTATCAAAAGCACGAGAGAAGTCTGTCTAAATCAAATCTGTTTGCACTCTATTATCAATAGCCTTATGCTATATTCGCATGCTGCATGACAGTTATAAGATTTGTATTGTTATTGGATGGATATGATAAAATTTTGTTTTTAAAAAAGTTAAAGTCAATACTTAAGGCATACATATTCAGAAACTAATAGATGTAAATAATGTTCAATTAAAAAGTTTGCGCTGAAATTAGAGAAAATCAGATAAAGAAGTCTATCATTATTATCAACTATTATATTTAATTGTTTTAGGTTCATTCAATTCATTAAGTTAAACAATGCCTCCAGTTTTGAAGATGAAACATTTGCACCAGTATTAAATTGCAGAAGGTTAAAGTCTTCTAACAATATAAAGTCTTAATCTACCATCAAGACTTCAATCATTTCAAATACATACAATAACATTTACAATGAAACATCCGGGGGTATATAAATAACAACATTGAATGATACATGTAAATTAATTCTACATTTACAAAAACTTATATCTATAAGAGGTACAGCATTATGTGAGACCTCCACCTTTTGAAGGGCTTACACTTTAAAATTTTCTGCCGCATCGAAATATTTTATGGCTGAAAATAACTCAGAAACAATCACTGAAGTATCAAGCCAAGTAAAAGCAATAATGTCGAAGTTTGCGTTGAGTATTTTGATAATACAATGATGATGTTGGATTTGTTTAATTAAATTAATTCTCCTTATAAATTATATTTACATCCATGAATTGTAAAAATTTGAATGTACAATTGAGGTATAATTTAAGTTAATTAAATATAAAGTAGAAAAGAAACTTCTCTGATGGGATTTGAACCCATGTCCCTCGATTTCTAATCGAGTGTGTTACCATCTACAACACAGAGACCTGTGATATCAAATCTTCATTCAGTGCTTCAAGTCCACTTATGTTCAATGTATACAGACATTCGTAATGGGCCCGAGGACGATACACAGCGCTAATCTATTCCCATTTGAATTTTACTAGAAATCGAGGGATATGGGTTCAAATCCCATCAGAGATGTTTCTTTTCCACTTCATATTTAATTAAATTAATTGTACATTGAAATTTTTACAATTTATAGATTTGTTTAGTTTCTCGTAGCTTTAACTATAGTAGGTATTCCACGTACGCAATGTATTTTGATATTCCTTTCGCCACCAGATATTCTAGTATCCAATTCAAGCAAAGCCCTAGCAACGAAGGTTTTACGTTGGCGATATTCCTGTATATAGAAGGAGCCTTGAACAACATAAACCGAAAGAAATTGTATTGTCCTCAAAGAGGACAACAAATAATAACCCACTATTTAAATTTATAGGTAAACTGCTCACCGAACGATACATAAACTCGGCAATGGACATTTAGAGCCTAAGAAGGCAAGTAAACAGAGGAACACCGCAAGGAAGAGTCTTCTCACTACTACTACTACGGAATTGAGCGCTAAAAGACCTTTTATAGGAACTAGAGTATACTGGATTCAGATCAATCACATACGAAGATGTGATGAAAGTTGGTGCCACAGATACGGTTTAGAGATAAACCCTCATAATAAGGAGCTGGTAATCTCTATAAAAGTGCACAAAATATATAACTTTAAGAGACTCAATCTAGGAGGAATAATCTTGGAGTTAAAGGAGCAGTCGAAGTTCTTAGGATCATAGTTGAAGGGAAAACTGATCTGGAAGCCTAATATCCAAGAAATAGGAAAGAAAGCTCTACTCTTACAAGAAGACCATGAATGGTAAATGGGGAATAACACTCAGCCGTGTCCGCTGGATCTACATGGTAGTTGTAAGGCATATTATGCTCTACGAGGCTCTAGAATAGTAGACAGCTGTGAAGAAAAAGTTCCACCGGTCTATATTGGAGAGGATAAAAAAGGCGGCGAGTTTGCTAATCACGTGAGCCCTGAAAACAACTCCTACGAATGCACTGAATACTGCTAAACTTGCCCCCCCCCCTCCCATATATTTGTTCTGGAGACAGACAGAACCCAGCACAGCAATAAGAATAAACTCGATAGAACTGTTGTAGCAGAGTCACACGAGGATCCTACATGCTAGGTAACAGTTCAACTAAGACGGACAGATGTGTACCTGAGGTACAATTCGGAAATGTCTTTTCAAAACACATTCCCACCAAAGGCAACTGGAGTCAGGGTGCGGTGGCAAATAAAAACTCAGTCTGGATCTTCTCGGACGGCTCAAAGATAAGTTACAGAGTTGGAGGAAGTATCTTCTCGAAAGATCTCGGTCTGAAATTATCCCGTATAGTGACAGCCAGGCCAACCTAAAAGCACTTAATAACCAATGGTGCAACTCAAAGGGAACCATTAGCTGCAGAAAAGAGCTAAACGAGGTCTGTTGAGCTCGTTTAGCTCTCATTTGAGCCTCATTTGGGTTCCAGGATAACATAATGGCAGACGAGCTTATACGCCAAGTTGCAAGACTACCGGCTATTACACACCAGATGGAACCATCCTACAAAATATTTATGATGGTGTTAAATGAATTCATTAAAACCCTAGTGAATAAAAGATTGGAAAATGAAAACACTTGTCTTATAACGATAATTATGGCCGAAACTTAATTTAGCCAATAGCGAAAACTACGAAAACATAGAAAAGTCATGAATTGTCGAATGGGCTGAAAAGATGAGGGGCAAGATGGCTCAGCTCTTCACTTCCTTAGTGAATGCCTAGCTCTGGAAGCGAATAGAGTACAATTTCTAGGAACAACTTAATGGGTTGAGGGACCTCGCACTACTCAAGACGAGGAGCCTAGTCAAATATATTAATAGCTTCAACTGATTTTAGAGATTACAATGTTCACCTTAAAAGGCCTAAATGAGCCACGGCTGCCACTGTAACCTAACCTAATATATTCTATTTTGAAATGTTGTTCAATGTCCTAGTATTCAGTTGTCACATCTTTTTTTGTTAATTAATAATGACAGAATACATTTGTTACAATCTACAGTAATAAAAGATCATCTTACACTACATTATTTACAATTACAATTATTTTTTTATTTTATCTCTCACAATTCTCTCCTTCCTCCTATTCATTCTTCTATTTTTCTTTTTCCTGCCTCAACCTTATCACAATCTCTATGCTTGCCCCATCATCTCTCGTCCATTCACATATCCTTTTTATTCCCCCTGTCAACTCTTCACGCACTTCCTTGCACTCTTGACCTAAATGACTCCATATGTCCCACTCTCGCATAATACACAGCAGTCATATCGTACTCCAGTCCATACCTTCCTTTCTCTCTCCTCCGATCCACATCTAGCCTTTGCCAGAGTAACCTCGCCCAATCTGTCATTAATAGATACTCTGGCACCCTTCAACACACACGCCATCTTCCATATATTGGGCTGTAGCTACTCCTTACAATACATTCCTGCCGTTATTGTGCTTCCACTTCCAACTACTTTTCTCTCAACCATGCCAACATATTCACTCTCTGTACCAACCATTCTTTCACTACCGTTTCCGCCACCCCCGTTTTTTCACACATCCTTTTTCTGTCCGTTCTTCATTTACCTCTACAAACGTTTTCATTAGTAGAGGAAAATAGCTGATTCTAGAACCTCCTCAAACCTTGACTCCGATCTTGATCTCCTCTCACCCTCTCCGTGATGAGGAGGGTTCATCCTCCCTCCGTGAGGAGGAGGTGGTCTCACCCTCTCCATAACGAGGAGGGTTTACCCTTCCCCGTGAGGAGGAGGACTCACCCTCCATCCGTGCAGAGAAGGATTAGAGGAGGAGGTCAAGCTCATTAACTATCAAGGTCATGATCAATTACATTGCTTGTTTATTAACCTTGACCTTGAATTTTAGGATGAATGACCTTTACAGTTAATAACCTTGACCAAAGGTTAGAGTCAATAGTCAGACTAAGTAACGTTGTGCGCGATGGAGATGTTGTTTCATCGAAGGTTGGACGATGAATGACCTTAAATGAATAAGTTGTCATTATTATAGAAAAAGTAACTTTGGCTTCATTACTGACTTTCTAGTCTCATCGAAGGTTACATGATGAATGATTTTGAATGATTGGTTTGCTATTTTATATTAAATAATTGATATGATATGTAGAACTCATGTCATGATTGACATTTTTGACAAAATATTGTAATAATTATAAATACAATAGCGATAAAATTTCTTATCTAGAGAGGAGGAGAGATATTAGTTGCGTAACAGAGGTGGTTTATTGAGGAGGAGAGTGAATGAATAACAAAACGATAAAAAATTTCTTATCTACAAATGAAAAGTGATATTAGTTGTGGGAGGTTCGCGAATTCATCCCTCACTAACAACACCACCACCACGCACCAAAGTGAGTGCACTAAATGTTCCTGGGTAATGGAATTGCAAAAATGTTCTATCGTTTCGGTAAGTTCTTCAATGGTCTGGGCGATATTTTTATATATTGTATTTTAAGGTAAGAAAAAATGAAGTAATCGAGGTTTGTTAAGTCCGGTGACTTGGGCGGGAAATTGATAATCAAAAAATGCATGCAATTCCTTTATAGTTTCTACTGCTGTATAAGCTGTCGCGTTGTCTTGTTCAAAATAGTCATTTTAAGTTCTTCATGTTTAAAAAATGTTGCAATTATTTTAATACCTATTTGCATTTACAGTCTCATTAAAGAATATTGATCCAATAATCAGTCTTCGTGATACGACAACACAGACTCATATTTTTTGAGCTTCAATAAATTCATGTGGATTTTCACAAATTCGCATTATTTGTTAACGTATGGAACCACGCTTCATTTGTGTAAAAGGATCTGTCAAGGACATCGTTGTTATTCATATTGTTACGAAATCGGGTTTAATCAGACTCGGAAATAAGTAAAACAATGTCTATTTATTTATTTACAGTACACTCAATACGTTACCATCACACTGTCACTATTTATTTATAACGAGATGTTGAGCGTTCAGTCGTTCGTGATAGACTGACTGACTGCAGCAGCGCCACTAGCGCGGGTTTATATAGCGTGCTTTCCGGAACTTTCGATGATGCCGCATTTACCGTCGCGTTCTCTGTCGAACATTCTATGCTGATGTTTCTTCCTTCACTTTCGTTACAATATTATTTTGTAAAGATCGGCAATAATTAATTAGGTTTTGGTAATCGAGGGGCTGAAGTTCTTGCACACAGCGGAGCTTGTTCAAAAATTTGTGAAGAACTTTTTTAAGAATATATTAGAATGTTCCATATGATAGCTTTACTTAATGTGAAGTCTTTCAAATGGATTTTTGGGTAAATAATTTATTCGCTCCTCTATGTTTGTGACATTTTCAGTCGTCCGTTTCATTGGTCTGCCACCAAAAGACCTTTTATTTCCAGCTTCTATTTCACGAAACTTTAAAATACATTCTTGAATAGTATGCAGCAATCATAGGAAACGCGTAAATACATGAATTTATTTAAACTGTAATAGCGTGAAATGCAGCGCGAAATTCTTCAATATACGGTTGGAGGGATTACGCTCATTCTTTATTTTCTCTATTTGTCCCATTCGAGAAGTGGCTTTCAACAAAGAAAACTTTATATTCGGTAGTAAACATTTTATACTGATTAGATAAATAATAACATATGTGACGTTTTTTTGTTTCTTTTTATTCACTGGTGCCAATAAAATGTAAAATAAAGAAAAAATCAAAGTACTCTAGAGGAGCAAAGTTGTCGATCATATCATATTTAGAAAAGTATATATAAAAAAAAACAAAATAAACTGACAAATACCACAATTATATATATATTTTATTTTGTCGCAATATATATTTGTAAGGGCTCGTATTCCGTAATCATAATAAAGGTTAGCAAACTGAACCGCAAGACCAAAAAAGCATATAGGAGTTGCTAAATCACACGGAAGACAAACCAATGGTGAGTAACTGAACAACAAACAAACCATTCACCCTTGAATAGCAAAACGTGTCTTCACCCATTTAACAAAATGTTCATATATAACAATGACTATGAATTTTTTTTAATTTTTGTAGTTTTTTATGTCCATTGGTTTATTTTCAACGTAACTGTTTCATTTATAAAAGTAGCCTCATGAATCTCTTCAATTTTAAAAATTGTATACGTTCTAATTAATCTAAGTTTCTGTGAATATACTAGAATATATTATATGATTTCTATATAATCAGTTTTCAACGATGCAAAACTTATTTCTAATCATTAAAATTGCGTTACAATCGAAGACAGCTTTTTGTTCAATCGGCCACACTGTGCGCTGTGCGTAGGCAGTGGAAATTTATTTATTACCAATCAATGCTTTCAATACCATATATCATGTTTTATTTAAAGGTTACATAAACAATTTATATATAATTGATATTTACATAGAACCCGTCCCTCGGCTATGGAAATATTATGCATGCGCAAGAACGGTTCGAAATACCCACAATTTAACTCGAACGTTTTCCTTATGCGACTCGCACATTTCCTGCATTTTATTTGGATGGGGATTATGTAAACGGATTTTATTCGTTTTGCTATAATTTAGATAATTTTGATATTATTCAACACATGTTTCTAATTTGTATAAATATACTCACGTTTTGAGCATAAATCGTTGCATTTAATAAGTATTAACACAGAAAGAAATGTTTTAATGAAATATGTATAAGTGTCTCTACTTTACACAGAAATTTCCATCTTTATCGGAGATTTCATATTTAAAATATCTGTATAAACAAATATTGAAAATTTGTTATATTTTATTTATATGCAACAGCAGGTGTACATTATGTAATTCAATGTTCGGCGTAGGTATTTGCCCGGGAAATAGTTGTTTTAATGTGCATTTGTTTAACGTACTTACGTATAAGTCAAAATGTCAGAGAGTTAAATGTGGAAATAATTTATTCATTATTTTCAAATCATTTTTATTTAATTTATTTAAATAACTAAGACCAAGTAAATGAATACTCTTTTCTATTTATATTAAAAATATATATTTTAACTTAACTTCTTTGATTAAACAATATATATTTAATGTAGATCTTTGTAACGTAGAGAAATTTATACTTTGCGTGTTCACAATGAAAGGAACTCTAATTTTATCAATTGTGCATTCATTGACTGGAACCATATAACATGAACGCTAATATTTTTTTATCGATAGTCAAATATAGTTATTTGGGCAGAATGGCCGATAGCCCAGACAAACTGACACATACATGTATTGTAATTCTTGTATATTATTTGTGTATTTTATTTTTTTAAAGAAAAAAATAAGGCAAATTAAGGTCGTGTTCCACTAATTTGTAGGTACAAATTATTATTTCATTGTTACTTACTTTTATTTTGTGATAATATTTTAAATATTTAAATTAATTAAAGTGGTGCGTTAATTTATATATATAGTTATTTCAATATTATAGAGTGAAAGATTTTTATTTCAACACATTTTCAGGCTAATAAAAAATATCTAATATTCCCAACAACACACAACATTAATCTCCTTAATGCCTCAGAAAATATTACGCAAATTGCAGAACGCGCACACACGTATATAGATAGACTAACTAATCCTCGCACGAAACACCCACGCTATGCTCGCCAGTAATAACTTTAAAAGGCGCATTTGCATAAAATAAAAGGCCCTTTCGAATTCCACCGAAGTCCTCATTAGCTATATGGATTCGCTCTCCAATTACAAGCCTTCTCCGGCGATATTGTTTCGCCGGAATGGAATTTATAGACGGTACGTCATGTTGTATCCCATACGCGATTAATTGTGCGGTAATTATTATAATCCGCACGGTAATTTCGTTCTAATTGGTCGATAGCTCAATTACCTTATTATTGCTCTTGATGGAGAAATTGTACCGAGTGTCCACTAATTGATTAATTCGGTGATTAGGTGTAATTAGGGCTTCATTAGTTAATGGACGTGTGTATGTGTGCGTGGGATTATTAGGCACGAGTTTGGGTCAATATGCCGATGGAATTCAAAGAAAAATTCAGGCGTTTGTTAATTTAATCAATGGCTTCCTTTTCTTCCTTGTCCTGCATTTTATTTCATATCATTCTAATTTGAGATGTCAAGAAAGAAAAATCATAATTATCAAAACAGATTTCCATCTTTCAATAACATTAATAATAATATTTTCATAATAATTTCTTCTTCCTATAATCAAAGCCTATTGTAATAATAATTTAAAGTTTTGTTTATTGCCAAAATTAAAATATGTGCTTTATTATTATTAAGTATTATTATATCTTACAAATATAATTAATTTATCACTATTCATGAGTAGTTTTTTTGAGATGTAGAGCTAAGTATATGATTATTTACTAAAGCAATTAATTTTCACAAAATTCACTACAGAGACACTGCCCCAATTCTTTCACCAGAGCAGTGGAATCATCAGGCAGACTATCAATTGTTCAATTGATCATCTTATCATCTTATTAATTGTTCAATTAATCATCTGCCTGATCACTAGATCAGCTGCCTGATTATGATACAATATTTAAAAAAAAGTATACAAAAAAATATTTTTAGAGAAAATGAAAGGGAATTCCACATACGCTGATTAAATTTAATGATAATATTGAAATTCTTTATGTTTTGGAGAAACTAGAATTACTCAATTATTTTTAAACATCTTTGTTACTGTTTTGATATAATATTTATACAAAATATACACAATTTCAAATTAATGGATAAAACAGCAATCGACTAACGTTCAGACGTTATATTGACGGTTTAAGTCAATATAACTTTGTATTGGTATTTGTTTATTGGACACCCTGTATATAGAATTTTTAGTGAAAAAGGTTCGCAATTAAAAATTCTTATAGACCTGTCGGAACCAGCAGTTTTAAGTATTTACTTTTTTAAGATCTACAACTTTTATTTGAAGTATTTTTATCCGAATAAAAAATAATAATCGCTAAGGCTAAAGTTGCACTTAACGAGCTTTGATTCTAACCAAATGCTTCCACTGTAATAAATAGCTCGGATGTAACGTTTGGGTTCAATCCGTTAAGCCGTTTATAGCGCTATCGCAGAAACACACAGACATTTTTTCAAAACTCGATAAAATGGACTCAGGGGACCTTAAATCGTACATATCCGTTTAAATTCAATATTCAAAAATTATGCCGATCACAATACTTTCTCTTAGACAGGGATCCGGGGAAAGTAAAAATCGTAGACTGTAAAAATTAATGTTAATCTAATTTAAGCTACATCTACATTTTGCACTCCGATCAAAATAGATAAATTTCTATAGCATTCTTAACCCAACTAGTCCTTCAGCCCCGGTTTATCGTAATTTGATGTTTTTTTTTATCGACCATGCGGTTCTTCAAGTCCTTCTATAAATTCTCAATCAGATTCATTTCGGAAAATTTTCAATCTTTCTCTACTCTAAATGAATAATATAATTGTCCGAAAAAACATTATGAATAAGTTTTAGCAGTCGAATCATTGTTTTGATATTACACCCATGTCCTTCTCGGCTTATGGTAGTATAATACCATATTTGATTAAGGATGATATGACATATTGCAAAATCAACAAGTCGATCAATTAAATGTAACTTGGAAAGCCATTTCCATACGTTTCAAAGCCTAGAAGCTGAGAAAATGCATACCACATGAACTGAATGAAAGTCAGCAGGAAAACCGTACAACTACTTAAGAAATGCTGATCGCCAGAAACATAACAAATTTATTTCGTAGTATAACTGGCGATGAAAAATGGATATTTTTTGAAAATCCTAGCTGTTATGTATAACTCCAATCTAACTACCGATGTCGATTGCAAAATTAAATCGTTATGAACGGAAGACATCCCTAGTAGAAATTACATCTAGTAGCAATGTTGGCACATTATTGAATTTTAGTTCTACAACCTTGTATCAATATTGGGATATGAACACGACACCAGGTTGACATAATATTTAAATACAACTTGAAAATAAATATTTTTACAAAATTGACACATTATTGTATCAAGTTGATACAATATATTTACAATATATATTGTGTCTATATTGTACACAATTTGAATATTCATTAATTTTATTCTAGATTTCAACATTATTGTGTCTAGATTGAATTTTATTATTGTATCATTCTTGACACAATATTGCTACAAGTTACGTTTCTACTAGGTACTGCTCTGTATTTAGTGGTATCTATAAGGTGTAGTACAGATAAAATCTGGTGAAATCATTAGTACTGAACGTTGCCGATTACAAACAATCAATTTGAATGAAGCTGTTATTGATAAGTGTCCATAAAAACACTAACAATTTTTTGCTTCAAACCTAAAGTCTGCATAGTATTTACCAACTAAACGCCGCAATGTTAATCCTTGGCCGATTTTGATGTGATGTTATGGAACATTATTATCACAGCAAAATCGGCCAAGGAAACGATTGCGGCGTTTAGTTGGTGAATACTATCCAGAGTTAGATTCGTCTGATTATTATTTATTTGCATTGATGGGATACGCACTTGCGGTCATGCAT
The DNA here is from genome assembly GCA_963082785.1 of Philonthus spinipes. Taxonomy (NCBI): domain Eukaryota; kingdom Metazoa; phylum Arthropoda; class Insecta; order Coleoptera; family Staphylinidae; genus Philonthus; species Philonthus spinipes. Next base: position 10,124,014 of record OY720303.1, on the reverse strand, counting down.
CTATCCTGCAGATTTAAGTTAATCATTCCATAAGATGGAATGGTTCCTTCACTAGATCCGGTGTAATATATAATACACAATATTCCGTCTTATGGAATGATTAACTTAAATCTACAGGATGGGTGCATGACCGCAAGGCCATATCCCATTAATGCAAATAAGTAATAATCAGACGAATCTAAGTCTAGATGGTATACCTGCAGATTTAACTTAATCATTCTATAAAATGGAATGGTTTCTTCACTAGTTTCCGTGTATATTGCACGGGATTCAGTGATGGAACCATCTGGTATAGATGGGGAGAAAAAATAAAACTAACCATTTGCATTTACAGGAACAGTAACCAGAGCAAATAATAGTAAATATCAGATTAATTGGTATGCTCATCAAAGCACATATTATCCTTAATTCAATGAAAAAAAAAAAAACTAAATCCATCATTAGAAAAACAACATAACTCTATTTTATGTTGCCACCGTTAAATTACACAATGCCAATCGCCTTAGATGGCTTTAATTCATCACAAATACGCTTTCTTATGAATATTCTTCCATTATTTTGCTTAGTATAAGAAGAACAAAATCTTTCTTTAAAAGAAAATTTCTTTTAAAGAATTCACGTAACGCAAGTCAAAATGTCACAGTAGCTAGAAAGAAAATAATTTATTAATCATTTTTAAATTATTTTTATTTAATAAATAACAACACCCTGAAAGAATACAAAACAATGCTACAAGAAAATAACTACAGAATAGCAAACAAAATAACGAACGAAACCCACATAAGAATAAATAAAAATAGAAACAATTCACATAGAACAATTTAGTATATCAGACCATTGTGTAGTGATCACCAAATTAAAAGAAATCGTCAAAGAAAAATCAATCTATAAATTCTACAAAACAAAGAAAATAGAGTACAACGCTAAAGAAATGAATAGGATAGAAAGAATAGAAATAACAAACATCGAACCACTATCCAGGAAACTACAAGACATAATAGAAAATAATGAAACCACCTATAAAATAAAAAGATATGTTAAAAATCCCTGGATCACGAAGGAAATAGTAAAATAAATTCATCAACGGAACAACCTGCATTATTTTTAAGAAACCTACAAACACAAGAATACAAGAAAAGTACTATAATCACAAAAAAGGCACAACAAAACTAATCAAACAAATAAAAACAATAAAAATGATCAGTCTAAGATATGGAAAATCATAAACAAACTAATTAAAAAAGATGAAAACAATGAAAACTACATAGATGTAATATACAAATTAACAACAAACAACCAAGATATGGCAAATGAATTAAATGCTTATTACGTAAATATAGGAAAACACAAATACAGAACCAATGAAGAAATGAACAAAATAATAACTGAACAAAAAGATAACAAAACACTCGGCTACGACAAAATCACAAATAAAATAATTAAAGAAAATAAAACCACTAAACTAGTAAACTTTACAAACAACGTTATATACGAAGGAAAGTACCCGGACTATCTCAAAAAAAAAAACGATAATAAAATCAACTGAAAAAAGGAGACAAAACATGCCTAGAAAATTATAGACTAACATCCCTTCTGTCAACTCTAAACAAAACACTGGAAAATGTCAAATAAGTAAACACCTTAAAGAACAAAATATAATACAGCAAAATCAATACGCATTTCAACAACAGTCTGGTATCTTATATGCAGTGAACGATTTAATACATTACATAAAAACTATTCTGGAAAACTAAAAAAAATAGTTTTAGACATGAAAAAAGCGTTTGATACCATTTCACAAGAAAAATACAAAGAAAAATACATACAAAACTCATTGCAAATTGGTATAAAAACAATAAAGCAAATGTTATTAAAACGTACCTAAAAAATAGACCACAAACAACGCGTATCAACGAAGAAGAAAGTAAACCATTAATAGCCCAATACGGGATCCCGCAAGGAGGAATGTTACCTTATTATACATAATATACACGACATATTCAAACAAACGTTAAATGGAAAACCATTTATATATGCAGACGATACATGTAAAATATACACCGAAAACTCATACGACAGCATTTTGGCACAAATAAACTCAGACATTAAACAACTGGAACAATGGTATTACAACTTACTGACAATTAATGAAACAAAAACCGAATTCATGATATTTAGTAACATAGAAAACGTACAACTAAATATTACAATAAAAGAAACACCAATAAAACAAATTACAATAGTATAATACCTAGGACTAACAATACAGAAAAATCTAAAATGGGACGAACACATAAACAACTTAACAAAGAATAACGCTAAAACAATACATGCACTAGCAAAAATACGAAACTACATACCAGAAAATAACAGAAAACAAATATATAACTAAATATTCTGAATAAATTCCTCACTCAGCCAGTGGTGAAACATTTTTAATTAATAATATTATAAAATTAAAACACTTGTTTTTTATCAAAGAGTCTCCTTGATAATGGTCGCTGACCGAAACTAGTCGGATAATAAAGTATAATCTGTGAAACATAAAAAAAATAACAAGCGTTTTAATTTTATATCATTATATATCTCAATGTTCACATCACAAAATATTTACCTAAATAATATATGGGGTGAGACAACACAAAAAATCTAAATAAACTGCAAATTCAACAAAACAAAATACGAAAAATAATTTATAAATTAAACAAAAGAACAAATACGGAATAACTATACGAAAAAACACAAGAATTAAATATAAATAATATGATAAAAGTAAGTAACTTACTAATAATTTATGAAATTAAAACAAACATTGATATCAAAATCAACAACCAAATCGACAATTATAAAACAAGCAGAAAATAGGACATAAGGACAGAAAAATTAACAACAAAGAAAACGATAATAACATTAACATCAGAAACCATACGACAATATAACAGACTAGAAACAAGCATTAAAGAATTAAGTTACACTACATTTAAACTAAAAATAAAAAGCTAATACTTAATGATAAAATAAAGTAAATAAAAAAGTAGGAGCTTAAGGAACCCCAGACATCCCTGAATACCAAATGGAAAGCAATGCAAATTCCGTGGTAAAGAAGAAGGGAAGGAAAATCGCCTAACATTTTACAATACAAATAATGTAATATGCAATTATTATAGTAAAATAAAGAATACTTGAACCTAAAAAAAATTATTTAAAACTTCCCAATAATAATAAAGCAAAGAATTTTTAATGCTACTCTTTTTATTGCTACTCTTATTATAACTCTTTATGCTTTCTGCAGGATTTTAATGGTTCCCAAAAAGGAACGCGCTTTCCGTTGACACAAAATTGCATTAAACAATGGAATAAATCAAAGCTCAATTTAAATACGAACAATACATTAACCTCGCATAAGAAATGCCGCAACACCGAATAAATCAATTCCCGTAGTATTTCCAACTTTCCCTCCCTTTGAGCAACGCAGCGCGCGAACTTCAAACGCGCCTGAAACGGGCGGGCCCGTTTCAATTAACATTACACCTGGGCTTATTAGAAAGTATTTATTAGGACAATTAAGGCCGCCGTAAATCCTCCTCCGGAACGGGCGCTTTGTTTATTAAAATCGCGAAACCCACAATGGCCGTAAATAAATATTAAGCGCGCGGCGGCGCATGCAACGCAATTACTTTGATATCTGGCATTAATAAAGATACTTGAGGTCCGTTCTTTGGCCATTATCGTTGCGAAATTGTTTCCACGAGTTGATGAATGTAATTGCGCCCGCTGTCCGCAGTTTGCCTTGTTGAGGAGAGGCAATTGTAATCCGGAGAGGGGATTAGTTTAATTTGTTTATTTCTCTCATGTTGCTGGCGCGTATTTTATTACTGGTTTGGTTCCAAATATATTGAAACAAAAAATTACATAAGTATATATACTTATGTTATTTTATATGTAAAAATATTTTTTTGCAAATTTCTGATTCCCGTTAAATTTCACAGAAAAACTGAAAGAATTAAAATGTGTCCAGAATTTCAAAATCTTTCTAAAATGTTGCTTTGTTCAATTTTAGAATTGATGTATAATTAATAAATAATAAATCAAATGTAATTAAATTTGAGAATTATCTTCACTTTTAATATGTTTAAATGATTTCAATTTAACATTGATGTTTTTCATAAAACATGGCTAATGCAATTTAAATACGCAACATTTTGCAAATATAATCAATATCTATTTATTATTTATAAATTATACACGGGTTTAGAAATTAATGAAGCATATTTTTCAATTTTGAACACATTTCATTTATTGTAGTTTATCTCTAAAACGGCGAAGCAGGAATTTGCATAAAATTGTTTTTACATTTAAAATCCCTATGTATACCCGATCGCGACAATTCCCTGTTTATACAGGGTCCTACACTCCAGCTCCCGCATTCTGTAGCTGAGTTACTAATTAAGTTAGGACTTTGAAATTTTGGAGACTTTACTTAGATCCTAGGACGTAATTCAGGAAAATATTATTGATTATACAGGGTGCCTCAATATATACGTTAGTTTTAATTGTTTCATCCACATTTTATTAATTATTTGGGTGTTCTTTTTATTCCCTACTTTCCCAAAATTTTAATGCAATAAGTTTTACGTCATTGGCTTTTAAACTAGGATCCAAGTAAAGTTTTCAAAAATTTCAAAGTCGTAACTTAATTAGTAACTGAGCTATCAAAGATGGAAGCTGGAATGCAGGACCCTGTACATATATATATATATATATATATATATATAAATTTATTCATTATACAATATATATTGATGGCTTAATAGTCTGTCATGGGCCATCGACCGGAGGTTTTTCTGCCCACAAATTATTATTTTTATAAAAATCTTCAATATATAAAAGTACAAAATTTGATTGACGATCTATAAGCTCGTTTTTAACAGATTTATATAACTTCACTTTCATGGAAGTTTTATCTGTTGATACGGATATATTTGGCTATTTCCTGTCCGTTTTATTTTTAACAAACTTTGCAATAAAATTGCGAACAGCTTCATTAGATGGAAGCTGAACCCGAATTGGCCGCTTACATGTTTCTCGGGATGGATTAAATATTCCTAATCGAAGTGGGCTAGATATTTGATCAGCTATGTTTAGTTCTGCTGTAATACCATTCACTGTAGCTACATCTAACCGCCTTTGTTCATCCTTAGAATTACCCGATTCAATGCAACCATAAATTATAATATTGCATGACCTTTTATTACGTTCATAAATTTCATTGATCACAACTTCAGTATTAACTGTTGAATTAGAAATAGCAGGAGTTGTAGGAGAATTGTCTTCCGGGTTAGTACGTCTCTCCTTGAGTACGCAGATATCTTCTTTCAATTCATTTATAATTGATAATAACTTTGGTATTTGATGGAGACCTTGTTCACAATTTAGGCATATATATTTTATACGACGTTAGGAATTTGGACGCAGCTCAAAACATTTTAATTCAGTGGCAGTTAATTCCGAGCAAGTAACGTGTATTGCCTTATTACAACCATCGCATCTTATAAATGATTTTTCTACATTTTCATTAACAATTATGTTGCATTTGATACACAGCATTGTTTTAATTAGGTGGTATTATTAACAAGGACACGCATTTCACCTCACAGGGTCTATTGTGAGGACTTTTATTGCACAAACAAGACAGACCACGGAAAGACAGACAACAAAAAATATCTATAATTTACACTGAACACAATTAAAAACAAATAAATAATTTAGCGGTCATTAATAATGATTCATTCTTTAGAATCCGATAAGGCAATGAACTCTCGATATCCGTAAAGCAAAAACTAAATCACGGTCGTTAGCACAAAAAAGTGCGAAAGAGCGATGAATTGGAGAGTTTATCAATTAACCTCAGTTTTAATTTACTGCAAAATGTTTAAATAACACGAGATCAACGCAATATTGTTGAATTAAAATTTAAAGGTAAAAGGTATAACCATTTGATCTTGCAAAAACTTATGGTATTGCGGCTTGTATTTACCAACCATTTGCTAGTTTCACGAAGAGCTCTTTTTCACACACTTTTCACACAGACTGTATAATAATTATTAATTATAATATCCTTTATTGCCCAACAGAATAACCAAATACAGGACAATTTAATTTAAAGAAGTAAAAATTACACAATATAGAAATAAATATACAAAAAAAATTCAAAACAAAATATTTGCGTATGTTAACGCAAACTTAAACAATATTGATATTACAACCGACATTGAAATTAAGAAAGTAAGAATTATCTTCTGAACTTATTAGAAAAAAATATATCATCAAACAAGACATCACGGGATGCTACTCTAGGAATATGTATATTCACTTCGAATAATTAACCCGAACAATCAATCCTGTTATTTAACAATATATACAAACATCTTTATTTAAAAGAATTTGTATAGAATAACAATTACATATATTTTACAATCAGGCTATATTTATATCTTTTCTTCTAAACTGGCTAACGACCTGTGGTCTTTCCGCCTGTCCTTGTCCAGTCTATGTCATATATTTAAAAGTTATGATCACTAACGTCCGGGTCTATGTCTGGATGATTTGATGAGATGAAATGATATATGGTTGATGTTGGTGATTTATATCTTGAGGGAATATTTGGATTTCGGGTAATACATAAATGTTTAATAATGTCGGAGATGAAGGGATTGGTGACAAATTTTAGGGCTAGAATTTCAAGACGATCCTTGATTGTTGGGATTTTACATGTGTTATACAAGAGGGTATTGGAGAGATTGTATAGTGGATTGTTCGGGTGTCTGATTTTTGTAAGAGTTCACAGGGCTGTTCTTTCAGCTACTTCATGGTTTTTTAAGACTGTCGGATGAGGATTATGGTAGAGAATCGCGGCATATTCGAGGATGGGGCGGCATGTCATATAGTAAATCTTGACTGCGGTGTTTGTACTGATATCTTCGTTTTTATAAGTGAACGCTCTGAAATACCGTGCCCTACTCTTTATATTCGCTTTTGGTGTCAGGAATGCGGAATGAAGGTAAGTTTAGGGTCAAATATTATACCTAAATATTTGCATTCAGAGGATGGAAATACAGGATAATAATTGATGAAAATATGGTATGGTGAATTTGTTAGGCGGTGGAAAGTGATTAGAAGTTAGGTTTTCTTTGGATTTATTGAAATCATCCATTTAGCAAACCAAGTTTGGATTGTGTCTATTAATTCCTGTAGTATACTTAAGGCTTGGGGAAGTGTAGGAGCATGCAAGACTAGTACAGTATCGTCTGCATATAGTAGTGGGTATGCGGTGGGATTTATATATAAAGGATCGTGATGATAAAGGTCATGAACAAAAATATTATAAAGGATTGGGGAGAGAGGGGAGCCTTGTGGTAGACCTTCTTGTAGAGAAACTTCATTTGATACGGAGTTGCGGATTCTGACACAAAGAGATCGATTTGTGAGGAAGCTGTCCAATAAGTGAATTAATTTTTTAGGAAATATTCATCGGTGACATTTAAATAATAGTCCTCTATGCCAAACGGAATCATATGCCTTCTTAATATCGAGGAATACAATGGCAGACTTTTTATTTTCCAAACGCGCTGTTTGACAATTTGAGGTTAATATGCTAAGCGGGAGTGAAGTGGAGCGGTGTTCGATGAAACCAAATTGATACATATGGATCCCAGATTCTTAATCTGGGAGGAGAGTTTTTTGGCGATGAGGGAGAGGTGTTTTTGCCCTTATTAAGGATCTCAAAATATTGTTCTTCTTTTAATTATTCTGTGATATATGTATTCGATTGGGTATGAGATTGACTGCTGGTTTGGGGGTAAATTTTGGACTGGGATTTAAAATTTGTGTACCAATTGTTAACTGTTGCTTCTATCGTTTCGTCGTAATCGTGGTCTTCAGTCCTTGAATATAGTGTCTCAAAATATCTTGCAAAACTGTCCGCTATGTTCTGATCGTCTGTAATGATTGTGTGTGTTGTCAGGTCTTGAATACATTGGAGGTAGTCTGTTTTGCGATATTTGGAGAGTTATTTTAGTTCATTCTAGAAACTTTTACCGTGCAGTTCTTTAATGTCACTGCAGGTTTTAATCCATATGTCTTGTTTATATTGTACAGTATATCTCTGTTCAGTCTGTTGAAGTACCGTTTCAAGTTATAGTCTTCTCTCAGTTTTATGTCTCTGCATAATTGTCCTTTTTTGTTTTATTAGTGTTAAGATGTATTTGGGTAAAGGATATTTGTAAGGAGTTTTATGGTATATTGGGGTATGTTTCTTAACTGAATCTGTAAAAGTGTTTAGGAATAAGAAAATGGTGGATGGGGTTATAATTTTATTGGAATTAATAAATTTGTTAATATCTTTTACTACTTCTACTACTTTTAAATTCATTATGTTTATATATCATTTTGGGGGGTGTAGGCAGAGAAGGAGTTAATGCTAAGGAAAATTGTATTGAAAGATGATCTAAGCACAAGTCGAGAACTATCTGTAAATATTTTATGAGGTGTTGGATGTTACTGGTGCATAAGAGGACATCGGGAGAGGAGGATTGATTGTTTGTCATTATGAAAGTAGGGTCGGTGTGAATGCGGACATAATTGGAATTCGAAATAAAGGATGATAGTTGTTTTTTCTTAGTCTTATTTAGATTGAAATATCCGAACACTATCACATAGTCATATAAGGACGCTTTAGTAAATGTTGTGTCTTCGATCTGTGAGATGTGATGGACGTATACAAGTAGTAGATGTAGGGTGAATGAAGAAAGTTCTATGGTGCAGTGTAAGCATTCATTAAATACATTATTTATACATGGTGGATTCGCTTTTCCTAATTTTATCTCCGGCCTGACTGCCACCATTGAACCTCCTCTTGTATTTTGAATGGGATTATTAGCTGGTATTTGAATATAGGAATATTCGCGCAGGGGAAAAGGTTGATTGCATTTGGTTTCAACAAACATATTAACGTGAACGACATTATTTCTAAGGAAATTGAAAATTAGGTGGGATTTTTTAGGAAGGAAGTTTATGTTTGTGTACATAAAATTTAATTTAGACATTATTAATAATGTTTGTGTAGCCTATGTGTACCGGGGAATGACATCCGGGGTTTGCAAATCAAACATGACTATATACATTCTGTTGCCAGAAAAGTTTACATGGGTGTCAACGTGAAATGAGTCAATGAATCGTGATTTTAGTTTTTTAGTAAGTTCGTCTCGGTTATTGTTTGTGGGTGAATTAATTTCTGTGGGATAATCGACGATAGTAAGAGACTACGTAACATTTATTGATATTCAAATTTAAATCATTGTCACAACACCAGCGACTTATTTTAGACAAATTATTTTGTAATATTAGTAAATCATCAGGGTTATCGATTTTCGCAAAGATTTTTAAATCAGCGGCATAAGCTAATTCAGAGCATGTTAATGAACAAATTAGATTATTTATGAATATAATAAATAACAGAGGTACTAAATTTGACCCTTGACGAACCCCAGATTTTGAGATGAATATATAAGATTTATATCCGTTATAATAAATATAATTTTTCCTTTCATGAATATATGAATTAAAAAGATTGACATACGAATCAGAAAATCCGAATGTTCTCAGTTTTGCAAATAGTAACTTGTGATTGACAGTATCAAAGGCCCAAGTAAAGTCAATATATATTGCATCCGCCTGACCACGATTATCCAGTACTTCACTTATGTATTGTGTAATTACAGCTAATTTCGATACGTCCTGAAATAAATCCATGTTGTTATGAAGAAAGTAGCGATTTTATTTGTAAATACATATCTTTATATAGGATCTGTTCAAAAACTTTAGAAAAATTAGATAATATAGAAATTGGCCTATAATTACTTAGCTCGTGTTTGTTTTTTTTTTAAATACTGGACAAATCCTTACAAAGTATGTAAGGATTTTTCCAAATGTTTGGAAACGTACTCGTTTTAATTGCAAGATTTATAATTGTAGTTAAGGGCCGAACAAATACAAATCGACAGTCATGAATAAGAAAACTGTGCATTTGATCATCACCACTAGTGAATTTGTTTTTTAATTTACCTAAGCCCTTCAATATCTCTGATTCTTTAAACGTCAAAGCAGATATTATGGTACAATTGGAATGTATACATGTAACAGTATCATTAGCTTGATTTTGTGAAAGTACATTAGCAATTTTTTTGGCAAATGCATTCACAAATATCTTTGGGCTCTATATAATCAACCTGATCATCATGAACACGACCAGGAATTCGAAAAACACCAGATTTACTGCGTATATAATCTCAAAAGGCTTTGGTATCATCTAGTATTTTATTCTCAGTTCCAAGTAAATATTTTTTATAAGCTGTATCAACTTTTATTTTAATATCTACGAATTCTAAATAATAATTCTAAATAATAAAATGAGGAATTGTTAATTTTCGACTTGCGCCTATACAATTCTTTTAATTTGATTAAACGCTTTATTTCTGGTGTATACCAATCAGGAAAAGACAATTTATTTGTAGTAACCTGAGGAACAGCAATATTTAAAATTGAATATAGTTTTAAATAAAAAATTGTCTACTGCATTGTCAACATCATCACAACCCTCCAAGAATGACCAATCGACTTGAAAAATTATATCATATAAAAATAAATAATTGGCTTTTTGGAAGCTATAACGCTTGTTAACATTACTGGCAAATACAAGATCATTATTACGCGTGAACAAATTTAGTTGAATTAATAATGGAGGGTGGTGTATTTGAAAAATAAAATCCAATAAACGTTCATTGTAGTTTAAAATATTGTTATATTGGTGCAAATTTAGGTAGCTATTAAAATTATGCAGAGAACATAATTTAGAGACAGGAGGAATATCGTTATTATAATACTGTGGTATATTGAAATCACTAAGAAGTATCACTTGCTGACCCAGTAATAATACTTCGAGAGATTCTAAAAATAAAACAAATAAGTTTATGATACATCGGGTGGAATGTAAACAACAACAAATATTATCGTTTTAAAACAAATTTTAACTCTACAAGCAATAATATCAATGAGAGGAATAGCATCGGTTATGTGCGAGCAATCAATAGTATCAACTACAAAATTATTAGAAAATGCCAGTAATACACCACCTCCCATACTGCGGCCAACTATTGAGTGTCTCCTGTCGCATCTAACAACATTATAACCATCAGCAAACAATTCAGTGTTAAAAATAGATTCGTATAACCATGTTTCCGTAAGTGCTATACAGTCATAAATAGTATTATGTGAAGCCGCATATAGAGAATGAGTTTTAGTAAATTATCCTCGAGTGTTATTATAATATATATTTATATTGTCGTGATTATTGTTAGGCTGTATTAGTTTTTCAGATTACTGACAATTGTAGAAATTCCTCGAATGAACTTGATTCTCAAGTAATTGATTTCAAAGTTGTGGTTATTTAAATATCTAAAAAAAAGTTCGTTCGTTAACCTAAAAAAGAAAGAGAATGTGTGTTACTCTGCACCTGGGCTCCTGTGCTTCTCCTAACTGGACTAGAAAACAAAAACAAGAAAAATCCATATCAGAGTCATTTATTTGAAAATATTGAAATTACATTATTCAATTCACGTCTTGGAAAATATTTATTTGTTGCAATCTTTGAACATAGTGACATACAGATGAAATTGCGTATTGACATATAATCACATGTGGGTTAGGTGACAAATCGATCGTCCTATATGTTGCCTAATATTTTTAAATACATTTTAATTCGATGTTTTTCTTCTTCGAATATTCAGTTGTTTGACGTACTATATGAGAGACGTGATACAGAAGCGGCTTGGCTGGGAAGCAATATCTAGAATAGTGACATACAGATGATATTACGTATTGACATATGATCACATGTGGGTTGCAGATGAAACCTGGCCTAGACAATCCAATGTGTTTTCTTTAATATGATCAAATTTAGGATTTTTTTAAAGAAATCCACTTCAACACCAAAGGTTTATAGTAATGCTGGTGTAATAAACAATAATATCTCCAATCATAAGGGACAATTACTGAAAGCCCTTACCAGAATAGGTAAAAATACAGAAATAGTTATAACAAGCAAAATATACAATTTATTTTATATATTTATACTATATAATTGAATAAATATGTTTTTGGATTAAATATTTTCGATTCAAAAATTGCTGCATTATACAATATGTTATTGTTATGTAACAGCAAATGTCTATTATTAGACATTTGTTATAGTACTTATGTAACATAAGTCAAATTGTTACAGTAGCTAAAGAGGAAATAATTATAATTATTTTCAAATTATTTTTATTCAATTTATAACACAATAGATATTTGCTGTTGCACGATTAATAATTGAATGATGCATCAATTTCTGATTTGAGAATAAACAAAACGTTGCGTAATACAACAGACACGCGTTTTGGGATTATCCCTTTATTTTATGAACAATGTCAATGTTTTTAAATTTTAATTATTAAACGTAACAAACTATTCACTTCCGACTTATCTGGTGAAACATGATTAGCACTGTATTTTTGAATAAAACACTTGGTTATTGTTTTTACTATTTTTTTATATATTTCTGAATAGTTAATGAAAACAATAAACAAGTATTTTATTTAAGCGTACCGTCAAAGGGGAAACAAAATTAATTGATTTTAATTAATTAATTGTTTTTAAAAGTATTATTATTTGATTTAATAAATAATTTAGTTTTGTTTTCCAAACGTTGTACAAAATTACTTAAACATATGTGTATGTGTGTTATATAATATAATTTAAATAAATATTTGAGTAAACTGTATTGCATCATAAATCAACACAACATTACCGTCTTTAATTAAACGTGAGATATTTCTATTTGTTTCAGCGCGTTTGCCCACGCCCATAACGCAATAAACGTCGTACAATTTCACAAGGAGCACTAAATAATAAACAAAACGAGCGGCGAGGAAACAGGCCCGGACTCGCGCAAATGGATTAATCCGCCCGGATCGGATTTAAACGTCTTGCGCGCGTTGTTACCGCATTGACAGCGCGATGGTCGTGATTCCGAGCTGTCAATCAGGCGTGTCGACGGGCCACGCGAACGCCGTGTCAGCGTCAGCCCACTCGTTCAGAAATTTTCACGTATTGCTCAACAACAGAGGGATCCCATTGTGTTTGTATGTGTGTGCCCTTTATTATAGAGAGGTTAGTTTTTTGTAATAAATTTATATATTCGTGACACTCGATGCGCCCACGTTTCAAAATTAGGAAACACGTGTCGAAAATGTCCTCTGATATTAAACGTATAACGATTATCTATTATGTTTTACAAGATTAAATGTTTCGCAAGAAAATTTGAATAATGAAACAAATGAAATGACGTTATAGTCACATTTAGGGATTTTATATTAAATAGGAAGCATAGGAATATTATTTAGCAGTGATTAGTTTATTTTTTTAACTATTTATAGTACAAAGTCATTACTTCTTTGCTGCTCTTGCCTGGGCTTCTTGGTCTACTTCTTAGCCCCTGGGCATGGTCTTCTTGCCGAAGAGGATACCGTCCCTAATTCCAGATTTCCTCAGGCAGTTGTAAGCTATGGTGCGGATCTTGTTTCTGCGGGACCTCGCTTTGTGCAACTTGAAACGATCAAAATCATTCATCGCAGCACTCTTTTCCTTAGCTTCCAGGTTCTTGGACCAGAGACTAATCACCTTTAGGGCATTTTGCACATGACTCAAAAAGTTTAAATATGTAAAAAGAGTAATCTACATAACATTATTCGTTTGGCTTCACGTATACCACCCTTCGTATTTTATCGCATGTAAATTGTAGTACAGGTAAATTTTATATGCGATTTTTTACGAATTATTTCAAATAATTGGAGGGGGGGGGATTATAGTACAATTTATACTGGTACGAACTGTAATCAATTCTTCCAATACCATTTATGGCCGACCTCATTAACATGAATTTGTATTAAAATCGATTTGATTATATTTTAGATGTACGAGGATTGTCTTTTAAGTGATTAGAAGTTTCACTAGAAACGAAAAAGATTTAAAACATTGTTTTATCACTTTTCGAAATATTCACCTTTAGTGTGCGTATTTGCATACCGTTAAAATCAATTTTAGGAATATTTTCTCCACTCTGAATCTGAAATCGTAGGAACATGGTTTTGAAAGTCTTCAACAGCTTTCTTAGGTGATTAAAATCGCTATCCACGCATCTTTTGTTTGATAGTGGATAACAAGAAAAATATTAGGCGACAAATCGATCGTACGATATGTTGCCTAATATTTTTAATGAGATTTTAATTCGATGTTTTTCTTCTTCGAATATTCAGTTGACGTAATATATGAGAGTCGTGGCTGGAAAGCAATATCCAGAATGTCAAAGCAAACGACTCCTTGGATCTCTACGTTAGAAACACTAAATAGGATTTTCCACGATGTAATGCAGGATGAAATGACAGACATCCTTTGATACTAGACCTTGAGAAAAAAAATCCTGTTGTCTATTTTCTACATCATTAATTCTTTGATAAATGATTTTACGTTAATAATAAATTCATGAAATAATAATCCAGGCAAAGCGACTACAACACGTCGCTTATAAAACCGTATTATTCTTCGGGGCTGCGGGAGGCGGAAGGGATCTTTTATGAATGCTCAGCTTATGATATTAAAATCCCCGCCAGTTTACTTTACAGCTCGGCACAATTACAAACTGCGAAATGAAAACCGTGCATACAGTTAAGTACCTTGAGTCGGGCGGCGCAATTTACATCGTATATTTTCATCCCGTATCTCTTTCATGGAGGAGTGTAAGTGTACCAAGCGATAAGGCACGTTCGGCCCATTACACAGATGACTGGCGGTTTCAAGAGAGTGGCCGCACAAAGCTGTTGCGGTGTTATTACCTAACCGCCATAGATTACGGGGATAAGGGCCTCCGCCGGTCCCGGTTTCAACCCTTTTAGACTCCGCACTTCATTTCTGGTGATTTCGCTTCGTAGTGCTGGAGTTGCGCGAATTGGTTTTTCTTTTAACGGCTTTATCATTTTATGTTTAATAATAATATAGTTCTGTTTAATTAACAATTATAAAAAGTAATTGTTTTTACCTTATATTGAAACAATGTATTACTGTTTTCTTAAAATAAACACTTGATTATTGTTTCACGGTTTTTATTTATTTTTCTGACTACTTTCGGTCAGGCGACCATTACAAAAAAAAAAATCAAAAAGTTTATGATTATGATTTTACAAGAATAGTGTACCGCATTTCATACACAAAAATTTAACCACATGGTTAATGATTTTAATGAGCTTAATTATTAGGAGGCAAATTTGCAAACAAGTCTAGCAGTACTGTGTTAATAGTATTCAGGTTCTCGTTAGTTACTTTTAATCCAACCTTAATGGATTTCTTAATGTCAACAATGTCTCAATAACTAAGTTTTTTGATTTGTTGCTATATATTAACAGTGTGAATTTTGAAGAATCGAAAAGGAGGCCGTTTTCTATGCAATATTTAGCGAATCCCGTTTTGATTTGCTTGTCTATTATTGATTTCTTAAGTTCTTTTAATCCAGTTTCAAAACACCTACCCGTTTGATCTGTATATATTGCTCTGCAATCATTGTAATTAATTTGGTATATACCACTCTTTTAGTCCTTGTCTTTTCATCTTTATTATTAATTAAAATTTGTTGTAGGACAGTTTTTAAATTGAGTTTATTGAGGATATTTTTTTTTAATAAATCATATTTGTTTGACAAAATTGAGAGTTGTATATGAATTGTTTTTTTTTTGTTCGAGGCTATGGCTTTTATTAGTTTCCAATACTTTTATGTTGCCAATCGCCCTATACGATAAAATATTGGTTATTCCATTTGAAAAAAAGTTATCATGTTTTCAAGAGGGCACTGAAATGTTGACATTTTTGAAATACCTACTGTTAAAATTGACACATGTTATTTTTTTATTCTAGATGGATCTATCGCTAATAATTCAAGATGTCGCTGGTCTGTCTATCTTGTTCCTATATGCATTTTTCGTAACGTCAATTTGAGGTTAAAATTTGACAAATAATTTTTTATCTCAAAAACGGCTAGAGTTTGTAGACATAAATTCATATGAGTGGTTAGACAATTAAACGGGGAATCCGAACAAAATATTAAAATATAAGGTGTTCCATTTAAAATAACAAAGTTGATAGCTATTTCCCTACGTGAAAGAAAGTCAAAGACCATCTCAGCATTCAAACGTGTATTGTAGATTTTTTCAAAATTTTCCACGTTCAGTAACCCAGAAAACTTTGAAGGGCCGTTTTTCGTGGCCCACCCTCTATATAGTACAACAGTTTGTAATCACTGAGGGTTATTGTTAAGTCTAGGAAATTCAATGTTTATTCTGTTTCCTTTTCTGTTGTGAATTGAATGGACTTTTCTATTAAATTTAGGAATTATAGCAATTGTTATAGTTGTCTAATAAAAATACAAAAAATATTGTCTACTTATCTTGGCCAAAGAAGGATTTTATCTTTATTTTTGTTGTTTTTGTCATTTAGGATGCATTCACGTGAATCTCAGTAAATACAGGTGAACCCATTGGTAAATCTATTTGTGAATAAAGTTATTATACATCGTTGAAAAGTCTATTTAGGCTTTTTACACGCTTTTTAAATATGGCGGCCATTTGAAATAATAAAGTTGGTATTAATATTGCGAATACCGCCACCTTGAATTTTATTTTGACTTGATTTTTATGTTTAGCTAATTAAACCAAGTAACATTTATTTGAAACTTTATTTGCATCTTTGATAATTATTGAAATATTTAATTTTTTATAGATGTCTCAACATAATCTGAACCAGCATACAAAACAGCACAACATTGCCCATTCTATTTAGGACACCCTGTATAATTGTTAGAACATTTTTGTAGTCGTTCACAAAAAAATATTCACTCAATAAAATATAACGGCATTTTTAAGTTTTATTTGACATAACAATAATAATTTATTTTTAATGAAATTTATCAGTGCAAACGAAAGTTTACTTATAACATGAAACTAAAGGTCCTAGGATACAAAGTTATTCCGTTTTTTTTTTAAGGTATACGACTTTTATTTGAAACGTTTTTCTCTCCGAATAATAAAAAAATGCTAAGAGTACGATAAATCAAAAAGTTAATAAAAGAAAATACTTATCTCTTCAAAATATACAACTTTTATTTGAATTATTAATTCTTCGATGTGATCAACGTTAGCCGAACAATTGTAGAAAATAAAAAACGTCAAAGATGAGTTTTTGATCTAACCAAAAGCTATTCAGGTCTCACAGCTATTATAGAAATCTTAGATACAACGTTTGTATTCAATCCTTTCAGCCGTTTTTTCGCTATCGCGGAAACACACACACAGACTTTTTTCAAAGATATAAATAGTTTTTATATTGGCGAGATTAAGGGGACTTCAAAATGTATATATTCGTTGAAATTGGTGATTCGAAAATTTGTAGGATCACAAAACTTTCCCTTGAATAGGGGTCCGGGGAATGTAAAAGTCCATGTTAATTAATTAATTTATAGGTTGAATTTGAATGGAAGATCAGCCGCACTTCGGTTGCGCTGAATTCATACCTTTTAGTTTTTCCCTTGGTAGGATCGCTATGTAATTATTTGTTGATTTTACTTAAAAAAAATAAATTGCAATTATAGAAATATGTGAAAGGTGAAGTTTATTTTAAATACAGCTTTTATATGAAAGTCATAGCTAATGTAATTTAATTATTTTGCAAATTTAAGTACATTTAATTTATTATTTAAACATCGATTCTAAAACTGAACAAACATCATTTTAGAGATATTTATTTTTGTAGCACATTTTAATTCTTTTAGTATTTTTTTTTTTTTTAACGAGAAGAAGAATTTCTGAATAAATGGTTTTAGGTGTAAAATTCTTCTGCGACCAGGTAGCGTAAACACATATACATAATCATTTATTTACAAACACAATAAAATATCTACAAATAACATAAAATATTACAATATATTTTGTAAATTTGTTATCGACCAATAGTCTTTCTGCCTGAAACCAAGTGTAATAAAATTAAAAAAAATGAAACCTTAATCATTAATAGGGAGTAACACGTTTCACAATTTTACAATTTTTATATCAATTATTCATGCTTGCGCAAAATAATTTCTTAATCAATAATAATATCAAAACTATTCGATCAATTTATCGGATTTCAAAACTTAATTGATTTATAAATGCAAACGATGATTTTATTGTGACCCGGAGTTATTTATACCCTCCGCGTCCGTACAGATTTATGGCGTACATGTGGCCGTTTGATTGAATTGCTTGTTTTATTATAATGAGCGTTTTCTCTATATGGGACTTAATTAACGTACGCCTTGTAAAAATGTATTCGGGATGTAATAAATCGGCCACACCTCTTCAATATATAAATATATTGGCGCAACAAGGACTTAATCGGAACGCTATTAATGTTAAAATTAATGTATTAATTATGATTGTATCAACAAATAATTTATTCAGTTTTATAAAAATATATAACGAAATGAGTGGATTTTAAAGTGGATCAAAAAACTTTATTACTCTAAATAAATAGCGTTATATTCCATTGAAAATTCATTCATAACAGATCACTTAATAAGTACCCGGTCTGATACATATATGGTAACATTGATGACAGATCCAAGTCATTTTCGGGTAGTAGTAAATAATGTGTCAAAATTTAATGGCATTCTAACCCTTATTTTAAAGGTCACAGTCGTTTTAGTGATGTCAGTTTTGTAATTTTCAAGACAATGGATAGAAAGGAATTCCGTGTGTTGATTAAACAATTATGGGGACTATGCAATAATAAAAAAATATTGACTGGTTTTCTGAATTTAAACGTAGTAGGCACCAATGGTACTGAACACTCTTGTCGTCTAAAATTTCCGAAAACATAAAAAAATGTCCACAAAATAGTTTTAAAAGACCCTAAAATGAAATTGTGTGATATAGCTAACATCTTGAATAATTGAAAGTAGAGTCTTTACAATTTTATATGAAAATTTGTGTATGTGCAAGTTGCTTTCGAAGCGGATGCCGCGTTTGCTGGACCAGAAACAATAACTAGTCGACGACTCAGAGTGCTTATTGGAGTGAAATAAAAATGTTTTTTTGCATTGGTATGTGTTAATGGATGAAATATGGATCCACTATTACACGCTTAAATCAAAAATTTTATCAGATGAGTGGACAGCAATGGTGAAATTCGTCCAAAACGACTAAAACTCAAAATCATTTGGAAATATGGAATTAGTATTTTTGGACGTGCATTGACTATTTTAAGAAAAGCAAAACTATTAATGGTTTATCGTTATTGGATAGATTGAAAACATAAAACAAGAAAAAATAAACGGGCCCACATACAGAAGAAAAAAGTGCTGTTTCAACAGAATAATAAGGGACATTATTCTGTTGAAACAGCACTTTTTTCACAAATCATAAGTTAAACAATTTTTAAATGGGATGAATTTCTTTCTTAATTGCTTCCCAAGCCATCAGGTTTAGCCCCAGCGATTACTGGATTTTTGTAAACATGAAAGGATGCTCCAAAGAAAGAAATTTGACTAATATGAAGAAGTGATTGCCGAAACTGCGCTTTATTTTTACAGCAACGGTAAATCGTTGTTCATAAAGGGCACAGATAATTAGAGAAGTGTTGGAATGAACGTGTTACTCTTGAAGGAATATATTTGATGAATAAAGTGGAATTCTTAAAAAAAATGATTTTCTTAGTTAGACCGGAGTGATATATTAACTATTGCGGATATGCGCTAATATACAGGGTGGACCACGAATAACGGTCATTAACAGTTTTCAGGTTTCCTGGCCGCGGAAAATTTTGAAAAAATTCAATTGCAAGGTTGAATGCGACCACCTCATGGAACATAGTTTATCTTTCACTTGGAACACCCTATATTTTGATTTTCCTTCGGATTCCCTGTTCAATTGCTCAACCACTCGTATGGATTTATGTCTACATAGCTATTACAGTTTTTTAGATAAAAATTTATTTTATGAAATAAATATGAATAAATTATTAAAAATCAACCAATAAAAATAACCCGAAACTAGTCGAGAATTTAAAGTTATTCAATCTAATCTGTGTTTTATTGGTTGATTTTTAATAATTTATTCACATTTATTTCATACAATATGAACTGCGAATGTCTAAATATTAAAGCCATTAATTATATTAAAAATGTATTTGTCGAATTTTAACCTCAAATAGACGTTTCGAAAAATGCCTATAACTTCTAGTAGGAACAAGATAGACAGACCAGCGATATTTTGAATTTGTAGTAATAAATACATCTAAAACAAACAAAAAAAATAACGTTTGTCAATTTTGATAGGTATTTCAAAACACTTCAGTGCCCTCTTAAAAACATCATAACTCAAAATTTTCAAATGTAATGACCAATATTTTATTTAATAGGGCGATTGGCAAGACAATTTACAACAGTAATATTTTTTCGGGGTCAGGAACCCAAAAAACTTTTAATGTCCGTTATTCGTGGCGCACCCTGTATATATTCGGAATATATACTGTTTTATCATTTGAAAACAGCTCCCCACTAGTTCTTTATAGTAAAAACCCGGCGCATACACCACGAAGATAAAAGACAGTTTTTTTTTTAATTTTAGTATTTTTAATTAGACTCTCCAAAATACTTCGAGAGTGGTTATTAGAATACAATTTATGAAAAAAAAAATTTTATAGATAAATACACTCAGAATAAAAATTTAATTAAAGCAATTATTATAAAGAAAACTGTTAATTAAAGTAATGTAAATAAAATAATATATTTTTTAAGAAATAATTCCTAATAACAATAATGGGACCATAAACAAATAAATTAAAATCAACCCGAAACGAAAACTTGAAGGATAAGGATAAAGAGTTAAAAACAGAGATATTGACAAACTTGTTAAAGAATTGCAAAAATTAAGGGCCTACATAAATGAAAATAATTAATAAAAAGAGAATAAGATATAAAAGGATCGTGTAAAGAAACAAATAAAGTGCAATTAAGAAGTAACAGAGTAAACTTAATTACTGGAAAATGCATTAAAAAAGATTGAATAAATGTGTATGGTTTTGCGTACTTTTTAAGAGCACTTAGTTGTTACGACTTAGAAAATAAAACACAGGTTATTGAGGATTTAGGTATCAATTCCGAAATTATATGTAACAACATCCAACTAGATAATGATAGATTGTTGACAAAAAATAAAATAGCGAAATTGATAAGAGAACGTGAATTTAGTAAACAATCAAACAAATTAGAACATATAACAATAGTAAACTTAAAAAAAGAAATTAAAAAAAAAACATAATATTAACAAAGGCAAATAAAGGTAATACAGTAACGATTTCAAGTTAAAAAGATTATATAAATAAATTATAAATTTTATTAAATTCTGAAAATTGTAAATGTATAAATATTAATCCAACAAATAAATACCAAAGAAACTGCCTTAAAAAAAGTGCCATTACTTAATTACCAAATCGGATCGTATAAATACATAAAAATGAATCCTAGAGCTCCGGTGTTATATGGTTTACCGAAATTGCAGAAGGAAGGTATTACGATGAGACCGGTAGTCTCAACCAACATATAATCTATGTAAATATTTATCTAAAATATTGCCTGGATTTATTAATTTGTCGTCACTGTACTCTATCAAAAATTTAATAAAATTGGTAAGGAAATTAGAGAGTGTGAACATCCCCCAAATGCAAAAATGTTATCATTTGATGTAAAGAGTTTATTGACGTCTGTTCCAACTAAGCAACTGAAAACATCAACAACACAAACCATCCTGGCACACACAAATTGGAGATAATGACTCTCGTTAATATTTTTATTGACCAAAATTACTTTGTATTTAATAACAAAATATTCTGCCAGACCGCCTATGGGTTCACCGTTATCGCCTTTACTGACAGAAATTTTCATGACTAATTTTTAAGAACATTTATTTAAAGATAATAAGTGTAAAAATATTGTTTATTGGGCGAGATATATTGATGATGTGTTTTGCATTTGGGATGGGACAATTCGACAGTTAAATTCATTCACAACTTCTTTAAATTCAATGAACGAAAATATTGTTTTCACCACAGAAATGGAACAAAATAATAGATTAAATTTTCCAGATTTAACAATTTTTAAAACATAGATAATACACTAGATTATAAAATTTACGGGAAAGATAGTTTCACCGATATAATTATCCCTAGTTGTTGTAATACTTATCACAAAACCAAAAACAGTACATTCCACTCTTTAATTCACTTAATGAAAATAATTTTAAAATAGAATTGAATACAATAAAAACAATAGCTCTTAATAATGGTTATAATGAACAATTAATTGATAACCTTGTAAAAAAGAACAAAATTAAAACAATACAAAAAATATTTTTATTGCACGCAATCATTCCCTTCTTACTAAATTCTGCATCCCTCGTAACCTTAATATCCCTCCCAAACATAAATACCCTTCTGTTACAATTCACCAATTCATCACTCATTTATATGACAGTTAAGCTAGCTAGCAAAGTTCTCATTTACAAATCACCATAAATTCATAACAGGGCAGAAAGACATCCGGTCGATAGCCCATGACAGACTACTAACCCATTAATATGTATTGTAAATATAAATGTTTGTAAAGAATTGTAATTCTGCTGCCTGAATAAAGATGTTTGTATATATATTTTTATTGTGAATCAAAAACCGAAAAATCAATCTGGCATGGGTTGGATTTTGTTAACAATCTGTTTGAAAAACACTTTCAGAAATATAATCTTAATGTCATAATGATTAACCCTTTAAATCTAAATAAACTTCTAGTCAATAATAAATCTGTTGATAAACTTGATAAGTGCGGTATTTATGAAATTAAGTGAGGCGATTGTGATAGCATATACATAGGGCAGACTGGAAGACATTTTAGAACATGCCTGGAAGAACACAAAAAATCAATAATTAATAACAAATATTCAACCGGAATCGCACAACACTGTATCGAGAATAATCGCATTTTTAACACAACAGATTGTAAAGTTTTATACTCGGGCAATAAAGGACGGTACCTAAACTTCCGCGAGGGTTTGGAAATTAGGAAGGCGCTAAAGCGGGGTAAACCAATTGTAAATAATATTGATGAGATTTGGAACTCTCCTATAACGTCCGCACTTATTACCTGATTTTATGATAGCATGAATTTACATTCCTCCCTGAAGATGACCAATGGTCGAAACTAGTTGGAGAAAATATAAATAAGTGAAACAAATCAAGTGTTTTAATTTTAATTAAATCATCCTTAATTAATTCAAAAATGTTTCACCACGGGTTAAGTGAGAAATTAATTAAACACACCGGATGTACTTTTGTATTTGCTTCTATTGATATTTTTTACTATACAGAGGTTTGATGGCTTTCTCTTATCATCATAGGGTGGTATATTGAGCTACTTCACGCATGCGCTTTGCCTTTACCGCATTGAAAAATATTTACAAAAATATGTAGAAAAATATTCTTTGGAGGGGTGGTCATTTTCTCGAAAGACGGCAAAACGAAGAGATCGGCACATAGGCATTAATTTATGTGTAAAATTACATGCCGATACCGAACAGACATAAATCGAAAACATAAAAGAACAATATTATATTAAACGGAATTAATCAACAAAGAAAATGTTAATGATTCGATAGATGTGGTAAAAAAGTAATAAGAAGACTATGTATTAATGTTGAAAACAATGAGATGAAAAATAACTGCATAAAAGACCAACATGAATTAAATTAGTAGTCCTTAAAAAAAGAAATTATCTGCTAGAAAAGCTATAGGATCGATAACTACTAAAGAATGTATATTAACCAGAATAGCTGGAAAAGAGATAGATTTATAAATGAACAACCAACGGCACACGGAATTTATATATTCTACAAACCATAGCTAAGAAAACAAAATAAAAAACAAATATTCATGAACATTTAAAAAAAAGAAAAACAGAATAACTACCATTCAGTTTCACAATTATTAACACCAAGTAAAATTCTATAAAATACATTACAAAGAATATAAAAAATGTAATTATGTAAAATATGAAAATTTGAACAATATGTATATCAATAAAATTTCGTAAACCAATAAGCAACAATCGAAAATAAAAAGAAAACTTGATAACAAAGAGAATGTAAAGAATATATACATTAATAAGACAAAAAAGGCTCTTGAAACAGCCTCAAAGAGTATTTAACTTTGTAAAAGATCGCATACTATGCAAAGAGATTGCCCGTGGAATACCCTCGGCTAAGATGCTCGAGAGACGCCCTAGACATTTGTCAGCCGATTAAATAAATAAATAAATACTACGTACGGCTAATAACTTTGTATCCGCATTTGTTTATGGGACACCGTGTATATGAAATGATTAGTCTAGACGAATCACTGTTAAAAAGAGTAATCGACCTGACTGAGCGTTTTTTTTTTTCCAAAAAATCATCTAAATACAATTTATTTAAAAAATAAATGTGTTATTTTCGTTATGATTGCAATATATAAGGCCTTTTTAATCTATCAGTATTTTGTGTTAAAGATAGGTATATAATAATATAAAGAAAGATTATGGATTCTCCGGAGAATCCAAATTTGTAATAATATATAGGGTGTTCCATTCAAAAAAGGTAACTTTGTGTGGCATTTGTTTATTATGTATATATAATGTTTGGTGAAAAAGATGGACAGTTACAAATACTAATCGATATGTCTTAGCGTGTTTCTAGAAAATAATCACCTACAGATTAAATGAATTTGTTTCAATAAAATAAATTTAAATAATTTGAAAATAATTAATAAAAATATTATGAATAAATCCGTTTCCTATTATTTCTATTATTATGAATTTGTTTCTTTCATTATGAACGCATGTTACATACGCGGATTGCATATACAGTGCATTTTTTTATCTAGGCCTCATAGGGATTTACATAGGAAAATCTTTTCGTCGTGTTAATGGTTTTTCTATGGTATGGATTTTGATCAAATTAAACACACATTTAAATTAGAGTAATTTGTGCAAAGTTCAGCAGATTTAAATTATTTTAAATGCATTTAATGTTTTAAATAGTGATTTAAAATAATGATATTTTTAAATATTTTCTTAATTAATAGGCTTAGTTCTCTGACATCTACTGAAGTTGTCAAAGTATTCTAGTTTATTGTACATCTTTTATTGCAAGAATATTGATCACGGTGTAGACCAAGAAAAGATTTAAATAGTAATGGATTACACAAAAGAGCTTATTTTGAAAAGATATTAAGGTTTAGTTAATTATTTCAAATTAGTTTTCAATATTCAATAAACTTTAATTAATTAACTTAAACTAGGCAATAGAATAACTTTAAAAAAACTATAACATTAAAGTAAATGTTCAAACTGTTGCCCATAAGCAGCTAAACAATGGCCCAGCCTATCTTTAAAATGTCTTTTCACATTTTGAAGCTGCCGGAGAGTTATTTTAGCAGATTCTTCGAGAATTCTTCCTTTTAATTCATCTAAATCCTTTGGTCTGCTACGGATATCGTCAAAAAACATTGCTTGCCAAATAACCCCAGTAAAAGAAGTCGAGCGGTGTTAAATCGGGACTCCTTGCTGGCCATTTCAGAGGTCCAAATCACCCAATCCATCCATGCGGAAATTGAGTATTTAAATACTCAGTAATTTGTCGCGTGCTATGTGGAAGAGCACCGTCGTGCTGGAAAATTATTTCACCATTGACTGGCACATGTTCCATGGCAGGAAAAATATTTTTCATCAATAATCTTTTATATTTTTCACTATTTAGCCTTAGACCTATAATATGGTTACCTACCATTCCTGTCCATACGTTGACCTTTTGTGGCCATTGTGTGTGTGTGTGTGGTTTGGAAGAAATATGGATTTTTTCTAGACCATAATCTTGTGTTTTGATTATTTACTGACCCATTCAATATGAAAGTTTTTTCATCAGTAAAAAGAATTCTATTCATTACATTTGGATTTTCATTAATTTTATTAATCCAATACTCGCAGAATTCCATTCTCGGAAAATAATCACTTTCTAACAGATGGTGCCTATTGTGAATTTTATAACTTTTAAACTTTTCCAACTTCAAAGCTTGGTAGCAACTGCTTCGTGTAACTTGAAATTGGTTGGATAATTTTGTCACACTTATTAATGGATTTTCTTCAATTGCCAAACACACATTTTCCCTCAAGTCTTCTGTCACAACCCGATTTGCACGTTTTCTTCCTCCACTATGTTCCGCATTAACACAACCAAATTTAACAAAGTTGTTGTAAAATTTTAGGATTGTTTTCTGATTTGGAATTGGCCGTCCTGGATACTCCACGGAGAAATGATCACGCACTTGTCTACTTGATAGCCCTTTTATGTATTCCATCACCATTTTAACTTTTTCTTGGGTGGTATAAACCGACATTCTTTCAATAAAAGGAGTACAATAAATTGGAACACTGACAATTACGATTGATGTCAGTGATCTAAGCCTACTATTTAAAAAAAATATTCAAAATTATTATCATTGAAAATCAATTTTAAAAACATAAAACGCTTTTAAAATAGTTTAAAAACTACTGAATTGTGTACATATTACTCTAAATTAAATGTGTTTAATTTTATCAAAATCCATACCATAGAAAAGCCATTAACACGACGATAAGATTTTCTTATGTAAATCCCTATGAGGCCTAGATAAAAAAATGCACCAATAAGATAGGAAATACCATATAAACGATACTCTATTTTGAACTCTCTTTGTTACCAAAAGCTGTGCTTCCTCGCAGACGCAAACAAGTTTATTATAGGTTATAAACGAATCAATAATTTGTTTGCGCTTTAATTTTCCCAAACTTTTATACATATCACGTCCAGAGAATACTTGTTTAATTAGAATCATAGTTAAAATGTGTTTTGCGGCAGGATGTGCTTAAAGATTAACAATGAAAGTTTTAATTTTCATTTAAATTTGAAATATCAACAAATAAATTATTAATACATCACAAACACAATATAATTAATGTTACCTTAAATAAAACTGCATTAAACCAGCTGATGAAACTAATAAAAGCCTAATACATCATATTAATTGCAGTGTTCTCCAATTATGAAAAAAATCATTTAAGGTATAAAACGATTTGGTTTCAACAATGTGTATCGACAAATTCGATAACTAGGAATATTGAAACACCAAATTAGAAAGATTATAATATATATATAATTAATTTTACCGGAAACTTTGCACTGAGGCTATATTTTATAAAAGATATTTCGAATATATTGTTTAAAATGAAATAACTAGACGTTTTTTATTAAGGTTTTATGAAAAGTTTGAATTAAATTAATTTATTAAATAGTATTTTTTTAAGTTATTGAACAATCATATGGCAACATTTTCATACAACTAATTACACTGTCAAATAAACAAAAGAATAAGCTGTGAAACGAGCATTGTATATTTTATATTTATTTTATATTAACATTTCCAGCATAATGTGCCCTTTATCAATAGTGTTTTTAATTAAATTGACAAATAAATATAAATAATAATAATTACATTAAACTTGTAATTTAAATTCACTTCGTTTAGTTTTACTTATGTAAACGAAGTGAATTTAATTTACAAGTTTAATTTAATTTTAACAATGTTTTACCAAGTGATTAATAAGAAAAAATGTCTGATATATAATTTAATAAAATTAAATATACAAATGTGATGTACTTCAAAGCATATAAAGGTAAATAAGTATTTAATTTGTGATTGATAAGTAGAAGCCATCGTAATTAGTGAACAAGTTTTGTATATAAATTTAGGCCACACTGTACACACTTGTATTGTACATTTTATTAACGATACAGTTTATTTCAACACCAGAGTTGATTACAAAAAGTAAACCCCAATTTCTTTTTATTTCCTTGTAAGGTAATTACAAAATGATTTATTAACTCCTTAACGGTTTTCGAGTCCAATCATAATTTTTGCTCTTTTTATGCTTTTATTGCGGTTTCGGGCGCGTTTATATATTGGTAATTTTCAGCGGGAACGTGAGGATCGGTCCCGTCCGGACGTCAGCAGGTTCTCTTCTCTTATACATTTTTTTGCTTTTTGTTTCCTTCTCTGCGTTCGTTCTTTTTGAGAACATTACTCGTGGATTCCTGCTGGATTTGTCGGCGCGGCGAGCTCACAGAAGGAGCGACAAGGAGGGTAGAGAGAGATTGTAAAGCGGCGCTCGTGAGCAGGCGAGTCGCTCACCTAGCCGAGGACCACACACGTTGAATTCCGCCCTCCCTTCCTCCCAACGCCGCGGACTGCTGAAATTCCCATGGTTGCGGCTGTTGTCGAGAGATGGCGGAAGGTTGTAGGATTTCGGGATTATATTGTGGGAATGGTATGAGACGCGTTTGCTTACTCTGTACGGAAAACAGATTAATACGGTCACTATCATAGACTTTAAATTAATACTGCTATAATTATCTGTTGTCACTTCATAGACTAAATTAAATGAATTAAAACAAACTTGCTATATTTCTTTTAATTCATCATCTTCAATACAAGGAACAAACCAATTAAGAATAAAAATACAGGACAAAGTAAAGTGGGACCAACATATAAAAAAACTAAAAAGGAGAATGCGAATGCAGAAACAATAGTTGCAATTATGCAAATTAAAAAGTAGAAAAAAGGACTATTTGTATGTTCACAGTTATTTAAAATAAATTAAATTAAAAATATGAAAGTGATTAATTTTTTATTTAAAAAAATTTAGTAATAAATCAATTATTTTTAAGTCAAATATTGTCGTATTATACAATTTGTTATTGGTGTGCAACTGAAAGTGTCCATAACCGAATTCAATGTCAAGGGATTTACAGGCAAGAAAATTAGTTGTTTTAAAGTATATTTGTTCAAAAGTACTTACTTTACGTAAGTCAAAAAGATCACAAAAGGTCACTAAAAGGAAAATGATTGATTAATATTTAATTATTTTCAAATTTATTTAATTTATTAAAAAGTAGATCCGGGTGAAGAATATTATTATATTATATACGACGTACTACTACTTCCAATCTAGCCGGTCAACAGTAATAATAGTAAAAATCCCTATAGGTGTTTTTTTTTTATAAAATCAAAGTTGCTTTTTCGAAAAATCTATATATTTTATTTTTTATCTATAATTAATAAAAATCGTCTTCCCAGTACTGTTTTATTAGACGAATTAAAAATAATTTATTTTATTGATGCACAATTTTATTGACAAAATTGATGCAATGGAATTATTAATATACACATTCATTTTACATTAAATAAACACTACTGAATTTTCTTGTATAATGGATGTAAAATATGTTTGTATTTTGTATTTTATTTGAAAGAATTAGAAACATTAAATTATGAAAATGTTCTTTATGTCTTCCATTTGCACTTTTTCTTTTAAGAAAGCGCACATATTTCATTTCTGTTTTCTTTACAAATTATTTTTTTGTTTTATTTTTTTACTTTTCTTTTACTTTGTTTTATGTGTTTATTAATATTAATAATGTGTTAACTCTGTTATAATAATGTGTCTTGTAAAAAAGTAAATAATATTGTTGTATACGTCACTTATGTCTTGCGTTATGTTATATGCATTTTTATATATTTTTTATATATTCTTTTTGCTATTTTACATATTTTTATGTAGCTAATATAAAAACCCACTGCAACTTTAACTTTATACTATGTTTTAGTATAACTATTTGTATCTTTATACAAATAAATAAATAAATAAATATCCATGGAAAATAAAATCAAATATAGTATATTACCTAGTAGGGCGGAGCGAAAAATGTGATTTTCAGCACGTAATAGTCAAGAATTTTTTTTATTTTTATCATCTTATAAACCTGTCAAAATTCATTAAGATATTTCAACTCCTTCCGGTACCCCACACATCTGAAATCTGCAAAATATTGTAATATATCGAGCGTATAACAAAAATCGACGACGAAATTGGCATTGGAAATCTAAAGTCATGTCGGAACTAAAAATGTCACTGTTTAACCGCAACCAGCATTTCACTCGTGTGATCTTAGTACAGACATGACTCGAGACTTCCAACGCCAACTTCGTCGTCAATTTTTGTTATACGCTCGATATATACTCATATAAATCGCGCAAATATAGCAATTATATTGCAACGTTCCTGGAATTATTTCACTTTTACTCCATGACACCAGTACCCGACGATAGTCTCATAAGTCATCCAGGACTTCAACATACTTTTCGAAATATAAGCGTTATTTCTAGGTGTGAGTAAAGGAGCTAACTTCGAAAATAAATACAACACTATTCAAACGCAAGATTAATTAATAGAGGATAACAGACACTTACTGAACAAACATCAGATATAAATTCAACAATTTCCACATGACGGTTGCAATTTCTTCGTGTCGTAATTTAGTCCTTTATATGATTCAACTATAAGTAAACTACGCTTTTTCGGTAGCGATTTAGTTATCAGTATTCCAAGTAATAAAATCATAGCTTCGACATCGGCATCATCGGGAATAAAAACTCGAACAATGGTGAACTGTATTGTTGTTGATTGGTACGATAAAGGGGGAAAAATGAAAGATGCGATTCAAACTGAATTGTCTAAATTACCGTGTCAAACACAAAATCGATATGTTAAATTGGTAACAAATTCGTCCTTAACCGTTTGTGGTCAACAAGTCCGAGCTGGCTATATCCGTTCCAAGATGGAATCATGCCGATTGATGCCAAAATTTGAGACGAAAGCACAATATCTTTCAAGAAAATATGTTACTTTCAACAATGTTGAATGGACTAAGTTACATATTTTTGGTTATCAATTAGAATTTGCAGTTTCGTTCTTTAAAATGTAATGTATATTTTGTTTTATCAAAAAGAAGAAAAAAATATTAAATTACCAAAACTTCTGACGCAATATCGTTTGGAAATAGAATAAAGGAACATAAAACTAGTTTCGAACAAAAGAAACCAATTCTACATATGCTAACCACCTTATCGAAGAAAATCAACATTTCAATGAAGGCTTCAACATCCTACACAGGAAAGAAAAAGGCTTGAAATTAAATATTATGGATAGTATGGAAATAAATAAAAGTAATTTTATCGGACATCTTCTTAATGGTCAACTGAATATCACAAATTTACCACTACTTAATTTAAAGTGTCTAAAAAATCCCGCCCCTTCATAAACTCATAAAACATTTTGTGTATAAATACTCTGACAGAATAGTGCAGAGCATCATTTCTTCGCATGAGAAGCCACAGTGTAGTGAAACAATTGTAGCGAGATTAAAATAGAGATTGAAAAGCTATATAGTGATATTTAATATAGTATGCAATAATTTTGCTTCATCTTTATCTTCGACTTCTGACGCGCTTAGTTTCGCCAGATTAGTAATGAAATAAAATTTATTGTAATATAATTTATAAGCATACTATCGTTTTTTTAGTTCTCCTGACAATCTGTAAATTATTACCAAAATGGTAGTGATTCTGAAATTTTCTCGACCATTCTTTTGATCCATCTCTTCTCTTGATTAATTTCGCCAGTAAGTAAGTTACGCTGATGGGAATCGAGTTCTATTAATACTTCGCCAATGCATTACATTCTATATATCCATATACACTGGAAAGAGTATTTATTCAATTGGTCACAGTTATTTAAATAAATTAAATAAAATTTATTTGAAAATAATTAACAAATTATGTACGGCAGAGCTGAACTGACGAGGCATAGATCCCGAAACACGTGTGTGTGGATGGCATTATATTGAGTAACGTTCTTTTTTGTTTTTTATTGAATTTTTCCCGGATCAAAAAATTGTTACATGATGCAATGTTATTGATATGCAGCAGCAGGTGTACATTATGTAATTCAATGAATGGCGGAGTATTTGTCCGAGAAGTAGTTGTTTTAATGGGTTTTTAAAATACATATGTAACGTAAGTTAAAATGTCACAGAGCTAAATGTGAAAATAATTTGTTAATTATTTTCAAATCATTTTTATTTAATTTATTTACATATCCATATTTTAAAGTGATTTAGGAAAATTATTGTTACTTAATTTTTATTGGTGAATTTTTTTATCACGAATGGCTACTGCGTACGAAAGTATAACAATTTATTGTTAATTAATAATAATCATTGTAAAGTTGACATTATCTGGAATATGAATTTTACAAAATACATAGAGTGTTCCAGATTTTTTTATGATGATGGGTGGGATATGAAAACCAATAGTTTGCATAATTATATAGTTGACATTAGATAATTTACACTTTGAATTAAATATATTTTTCTATCTTTAATATATTGGAATATGTATGATGGACATGGAAAAGTTACATTAAATGAAATGTGAATTTCGTTTTCCTTGTTTTTATAAACAGGCCTTCCTTTAGTGGACGAAATAATGATTCTCGGTTGTCTACCTTGTAGACCCAAATCCTTGACGATGCCACTTGAAATTGGGCAAAAGGTGGCGCTTGCGTCGTCTTTAAGTTATTATGGAAAAGTTAGCCAATATGTATAACAATTCTTATTATTCTTACACAATATTATGAACACTATTATGAACTACCCTCTACATTTTAATAAATTGTATTCTGCAACATCAATGTTAATAATCAATAAATTCTGAATCCTAAAAGAACAATCATTAATGTTATATAAAATTGTAAAATAAATACTAAATAATTGTTATGTCTTATTGTAACAATCTGACTTCCGAAGTGCAATTGGTGATCCAATAAATTGCATATAGTACAAGGTAAAAATGTATTTGTGAGCAGCTAGATTGACAAAATGCATCATAGTGCAACGCTTTATTTTCCTAAAAAATTGATATATGAGCAAAATCCAGTGAAACACAAAGAAAAAAAACTTAAAAAGTACAAATACATCGAAATGCGATACTAAAAACTATTTCCTACAATCTATACAAATTAAGACAGGAACTAAATATAAATAATACCCAAAATTGATTTACTCTTAATTTATAAATTAAAAAAATAACCTGACAAAAAGTGATATAAAGATGAATAAAAAATACATACCTACAAAATAGAGCATTCGACCCAAAAAAAAAAAAAATGGCAGAGGATTGGAGTTATTTACTTTATTGTAATACCGAGCTTTCAGGACGGGTTTGTCCCTTCTTCAAGGTTAACAATCTGAGATTATTGAACATGCTGTTCTCAACCTAACATTCACAAGGTTGGAAATCCGCATTTTACAGGTGTGAGACACATGATTTTTTTTTTTCGAAATTAGTTTATGTGGTTTACTGTAATATTGTATTGTTGTGAATTATTATAAATATTGTATACCGGACGTTCACACTTTTACACTTTAAAAATTATTGCACGTGATTATTCTTTACACTAATAACTATTCGGCTAACATCACTTTAATTTAACTTTTGCTAGATCGATAGGTTTATGCATCGCTGAGGCGCGCGTGTGTTAGAGAAAATCAATCCCAGTGTTTGGTTCATCATCCCTATACCATATCCAAGTTGCCGAAAGATCCTCTACAAATTCTCTCAAAACGCATGCATCCCAACAGAGGGTTACAACCCTTCGAACGAATACCTCTATGAAACAACACAAATCACTCCCACATCCCAACCTATCCCAAAAAATTGCATAAAATCGTTATAACCAATCCCTCCTGATAAAATTCTGTATACATCGAAATTTAAATATCCCCTCTAAATACATGAATCCGTTCCTCATAATTCATTAAATAATTAGAACACTGCAACACAATTCAGTTAGCTAGCATAGATACTTTTATTGCATGTCACCGTAAATTCAGACACGCAGAAAGACCCCAGGTCGATAGCTCGGACAAACACAATATTTTTTTTTCTTTTTGTGTAAATATCAATGTATCAATATATAAGCTTATGTAATGTTGTTGTCTGAATAAAGATGTTTGTATATATAATATGTTTACATTTAGTTTTGAGAGACTATTGAAACGTTCCAAACCAAGTGTTTTAATTTATTTAAGTTATACTGAATTAATTCAAAAATGTTTCATCATATAATCTTGTGGGATTAGCTTTGGCAAAATGTAATAAATCATAAGTTGAATTCAACGAAAAAAAAAAAAAAAAAATAGAATTTAAAATATTTCGGATTATAGTGAATTCATTAACCAATTCCCTAAAATACTATCTTTAAACACACAAATTAGAATTTGTAAAGAATAGCCAATCAATTATTAATTACACGCGATAAACTCCGAAACCCTATCACGAAACAAATCGAAACCGGCGCAACCCCGAAATGCCCTCCCCCTAATCGTGACATTTCCAACTCACCACCTTTTGTATTCCAATAACCTTCGCATCCTTAATGTGTCGCGTTATCAGGCCGATCCAAATTTTCTTGTATTTATTTTTTTCTCCGGCGTCCGAACGCGCATAATTCATCGGGTGAAACATTCCCGGTCATTAAATCCGGTAAACCGGCAGCTGATCCGAAAGACCGACCACCATTGTCTCTCTCGAAACGAAAAAAAAAAAAGAAATCGGGAGATTTATCAGCGTGTCGGGCCACTAAATTAGTGACAGAGGGGGCGCTAAAAGAATGCGTCCGAATGCACACAAACAACAACATTCCGAAAGTCTTTTTTTTTTGTAATGTCCTGTTCGGGGTCCAGATAGGGTTGTTTTCTGTTTGGGGGGTCGTATTTATAAATTAACGTCTCGTTTAATCGATAATTTAATTGGATTGCTTATGACCTTTTGAATTATTTTTAATCAGTTAATCATTGGAACTCGTAATGAATATTAATAGGTGCATATTATTTCTATATATTGCTTTGAAAGAATATACTACATGTAATATTAATATCTATATATCATTGATTATTCTTTCTTTCTTAACCTTATCCTCTTTTACCCGTATTGGGTGTCGAGGTTTGGTTCTATCGCTTATAAAATTGTATCCACTCGTTTCTATTCATTGATAGTTCCTTTGCCTGCGCTCAACTCATCCCTTTTTGTTTTAGTACTTTCTTAATTGTATCATTCCAGGTCTCTTGTGGTCTTCCTCTTGTTCTCTTTCAATTTGCTCTTGCCTCCCACACTTGCTTCACTTGTCTCCTCTCGCTCATTCTATTTATGTGTCCAAACCACCTTAGTTATCCCTCTTCTATTTTCTTCTGTGTAGATATGCTTCCTAAATTTTTCCTTATGTCTACATTCCGTATTCTGTCTCTGTTTGTAACTCCTTCCACTCTTCTCAGGTATTTCATTTCTGACGCTTGTACCTTGGATTTTTGTCCTGTGTTCATCACCCATGTTTCGTTTCCGTACGTCAGTATTGGCATGTATATTGTTCTAAAGACTATCATTTTTGTTTTTGTTTTGATACTTCTCTCTTATTTATGAAAGATCTTTTTAGAGCACTACGCTGTCGTACTTTCCCTGGCTGTCTATTATTGATCCCAGATATTTAAATTCCTGTACTTGTTCCAGTTTTTCTCCATTTACTTGTATGTTCATTATCTTGTTCTCCTTGGATATTGCCATTACTTTAGTCTTGTCTTTGTTTATTTTCAGCTTTCTTTTGTTTAGGGCCTCTTGCCAAATTTTTACATTCTCATTGAGATGTTTTTCCGTCCCTGCGAATATTACAATGACATCTGCAAATGCACACTCCTTTATTTCTATCTTTCTCATATTTTTAAATCCAATTGTAATTCCTTTCGTTGTTGATTTTGTTTCATTTATTATGTCGTCTATGAGCGATATAAATAGCAGTGGGCTTAAAATTTCTCCCTGTCTTACCCCGTTGTTTGTCCTGAATTCTCCCGACTTCCTATTTGCGGTTCGTATGTAATTCTTTGTTTCCTTGTACATTGACTGTATTGCCTGCATTTCTCCTACACCTTTTTCCTCTAGTCTCTTCCATACTTCCTCTCGTGGTATGCTATCAAACGCTTTTTCTATCATTGATTATTGAGGTGCTTAATTTTTGAAAATCCATAATTACTTTTTATTATAAACAAACTTGTGTATGATTTTCAACATTTTAATTATAATAATCTTTATTAACAGATATTTACAGCAAAAAATATTAAATAAATATTAAAAATTGATTTTGTAATTTTTAATATTTATTTAATAGTTGTGTATATTTATCTTTAATATTTATGTATATTTTATATCTATTAATTGGCTATCGACCAATGGTCTTTCCGCCTGGCTTTTCGTGTTTATGTCTTTGTCATGAAAGAGGTATGGTGACTTTTAACTGTGTATGTCAGAAGTCATTGTCGGTTATGTTCGTAATTTAACTGTCATTAATATGGTGAAGTGATGCAATGAATTGACGAAGAGTTGTAGTGGGGAATTTACGTTTGGGGTTTATATTTTTTATTACGTGGGATATATGGGGAATTCGTTAGGTTAAGGTTTGTGGGATTTGAGGCGAATTTGTGGGCCAAAAAGGAAAGTCTGTTCTATAGGAGTGAATTGGTTATTTCACAAAGAAGTGGATTTGATGGATTATGTAGGGAGTTTAGGGTATGCCTGATCTTTGTTAGCACTCTAAGCCGCTCTTACAGCGACTTGTAAGTTATTAAGGATGATTGGGTGAGGATGGTAAGCAAGGATGGCGGCATAATCGAGTAACGGGCGGCACACCATTTTATAGATATGCACTGCTGTATTTGTGCTTATTCCCTTTTGTCTATAGGTAAGGCTACTGAAATGTGCCGTCAACATTTTATTAATTTCATTGCAGTTGTTTAGCTTCTTCGGGCGAATAATTTAAAATTTTTGTTCACAACTACAATATTCTCAACTAAAATTGAAAGCAAAAATAGTTAATTAAATATTCAAATGTGTTAATTAATTCTATTCAATTGTTTTCTTATTTATTAACTATGACGTTTTTGAGCTTCAATTTAACATTAATCGATGACTCAACAATTAGTTCTCTTTTAATTAAATATAAAAGTTTTATTTAAACATTTAAAAAATTTAAGTTATTTTTTTCGGAAATTTGTAATATTTCAGAAAATTTGAGCAATACCTCACGTTATAAAAGCCTCTAATTTTAATTGCGTAGAATCAGCAAATTGTTTCAAGTCAATGGATCTTAAGTATTTATATTTGATTGGAATTAACCCAGCACAAGGATAATAATTTTTTGATATTATTTTATTTATATTCATGTTGACAATTTTTCCTTGGATATCGTGTGCTCGATTCCACCGTATTTTCAATTAAGAATTCGTAATTAAATAAAAATGATTTGCAAATAATTAATAAATTATTTCCACATTTAGCTCTCTGAATACTCTTTTCTATTTAGTGAAATACAAATGAAAAATTATGTAACGTAGCATTAAATTTGATTCCCTTTCTTTTCTTCTCATTTAAATACCGACTCAGTTGCATAACGATGATTTTCTTACACTTTTTCCATCTTCTCGAATTGAGAAGACGACAAACAATAAAAAAGAGCCACCTTCCTTTTAAAACATTATCTCTCCGCGAGTAAAGGAATTAAATGTACCAGTCGCAATAAAACACCGACGTGACAGCGCACGTAGGGTTCGATTCCTGGGAAAAGACATTTTTACAACGATCGCGACATCATTTTCGACTTTTTTCCCTCCCCGAGGAGGAGGAGAAGGAGGATGAGACGGAGGAATTCCGTCCGCTCTCGCGGATGGATTCGTTTCCTTTCATTAAACTTCTTTTATTGTTTCCTCCGCTTCAATCACTCTAATTTCAATTATGCCCAGTCGCCGGAAAAGGCTGCGAAAGGGCTGCTGGAATTTCGATTATCTGCAGAAGGTAATCCTCCCTCAAACCCCTACAAAGTGCCCTCCTTCTCTCCATCTCACTCTCTTGTGACTTCTCGCGCTTTGCACTTATTGGATTAATTATACGTGGTAATTCCTACAAAAATAATAATACAAATTAAAGCATGCTGTCCGAGCTAGAAACATATCACAAAATGAGATCAATAAATAATGAATTAAACGAAGACTTGTAATTACTCTATTCATATTACATTATTGTGTTCTACTTATTTTTAATTATAAAACTTTCTGGCCAAATTAAATTTATTTTGTCTGTTTTTCTTTAGATATACCGCTGTATATAATAATTTTACTCAAAACAAATTACTACAACAGTATAGTAGTTAGTATAACGAGAATGAACATGATGCTCAAATCGCACGAAGACAAATGCGATATAAGCTTTCCATCTTTATACTTTTTCTACAAAAATAACATTTATTTATTTATCATAATTAATTAAAGACGACGCAAGCGCCACCTTTTGCCTAATTTCAAGTGGCATCGTCAACGATTTGGGTCTACAAGGTAGACGACCGAGAATTATTGTTTCGTCCACTAAAGGAAGGCGAACTTGTCCTGTTTATAAAAACAGCCTCACACAAATAAAATAAAATTCTCTTTGAATTAACTTACTTTAAATCCATTTATATTATTTGACATATTCTTCCTTTCTTTAATAAATGACAAATTTTTCTGATAGTTCCTCCGTTTTTTCATTGCAGTACAATTTTGGAATAATGTAATCTTCTATAAAAAATTCAACCGTTATTTTTGAACCACTAATAGTTCTACTACTATATTCAGTCCTCGTTACTAAATAATATTAATAAAAGCATGGCGTATCATAGTTATATTTTTCTAATAGAATACTCCATATTTTATTTAGTTTTATTTTTTCAGATTCTACATCAAAATTAAGGTTAACTTTCGTAATATGTTCATATGCCTAAACGTAATAATTTTTGAAATATTTAAATATTTTTGGAAAAATTGACGTTTTGAATCAGTGTATTAGACTAATGGGTGAATATTTTAGGCTATTTACAGAAATTTAAAATCTTAAGATGTTTTGATAATTCAACGTATCTCCAGAAACACATTAAATGTCAAATTTCATGCTTATTTTAAATGGCATACCCTATATCTAATAGGTCTATCATGTATGAAATTTTATTGTCTTTCAAAAAGTATGAAGGTATTCTACACCTAAATCTAATAGTTTTGAAGATGAAAGTAATGGAAATTGAAAAGCAAACAACACCAATCCAAGTAAGTTTAAATGGAAATAGCATAGAACAAATATCTAGGAACAAATAATTCAAGAACCGGAAGCAATAACTATGAAATTAAAGCCAGAATTGACAGTGCAGCAAAGCTATACCATGCACTAGAACAAAATTTATATAGTGATAAATCTGTGATCTCTGTACATACATTTGGATGCGAGAAATGGATATTAAGAAATAAATTGAAAAACAAACTCCAAACCATGGAAATGACATTTTTAAGAGGGATATTGGGAGGATCAAGAAAGGACAAAATAAGAAACATAGATATAAGACAACAGCTTAGGACATAACCAATTAGATCGATATGGACACTTAATCAGAATGAATAGCAACAGACCAGCAAAGAAAGTGTGGTAAGCAAGGATTTGGGCAATAATAATGGAACGTTATGAAAATGGTCTTTTAGTGTACAAAACTTTCTCTGATGGAAGACATCCTATTGTAGAGGAAGTTTTAAATACATTTAAAACTGTAGGCAGTGTGAAGTACCTGAAAAAACAAAACTTGATTCAGTAACTAATAATTAGGAGACACAATTACAAGTTTAATTCCATTGAATATTCGCCAAAACAGGTGGTCACAGTTCGATGGTGCGCTACCTAATTTTTCATTGACTGTTCGTCAATATTTAAATAGAATATTTAATAGACGATAAATTGGAAGATGAGGCCACGTAGCTTGGTCGCCTAGATCCTCTGTTTTTATCCTCATGAATTTCGACAAGAAAGGCAGAATTAAGAATACATTCAGATCAATTACATCTAATATGCTGAGAAATGTTAAAATATCATTTAAAATAAAATTGCATTTATTATGTTTTTATTTTAATACTTTTTTGTCAATTTATTTGTTGTTTTCCGTTTTATTTATTTTACAATTATAACAAGTTTTTATCAAATAATTTACACATTTGTAAATAAATAATGCAAATAATGTATTCACAATCAATAACATTAGTGTATTAATTTAGGAAATATCTAGAAAATCATTTCTTAGGTCAACTTTATTTATAAACAAAAACTAAACACTTGCCTATTGAAATAATTGGAAATTATTAATAATAAATTGAACAATAGAATGCGCCTTGTATCACCTTCCCATATTAAAATAATAGTGATTATGTCAAAAATTAACAAAATTGGATATATCTTGAAAACTAGTAGGTTTACGTGTAAAACACCTCTATACTTTTTAAAATAACATTTTCTACAATATAGGAGTATTAGACGTAGGATGTGCCTTTTAAAATAAGTACGAAAATCGACCTTGAATGTGTTTCCGGAGTTAAGTTAAATAATCAAAACATCTTAATATATTAAATTCCTGTAAATAGCCTGAAATAATGATCCATTCGTTTATGTACTGATACAAAATTTCATTTGTTTTTATTTATCCATTTGAAAGTTATGATTTTTTTTTTCGAAACGTCAATTTTTCCAAAAATTTTTAAATATTTCAAAAATTATTAGGTTTAGGCATATAAATATATTATAAAAGTTAAATTAATTTTTGATGCAGAATCTGAAAAAATATATATATAAAATAGGGGGTATTCCATTAGAAAAACATAACTATGATATAACATACTTTTATGGGACAGCCTGTATTTTTGAAACTAATTTTAAAATATGGTCCTAATAGACCTATATACCCCAATGAAAGCCGATTTTTTTTAAAATAAACCATTTAGCCGTAAAGCCACTCGGCGCGCAAGCTGTGACACCCTGTATATTATACACTCATCTTTATTGAGGTAATTTATACACGGATAAAATACAATACAATTTATTTTTATTTTATTTCCAAAATGACTACCGACCATTGAACTTTCAGCCAAAAGTCACTGTCTTATATGACTTATCCGTCTTTTAGTCCTTAATGAAAGATGAGATGAATGTATGAATAGTGGATTTAGGATGGCGACATTTTGGGGGGATATTTAGCTATCGTTTTAGGCAGAGTTGGTTTTGAATATCTTGGTTTAAGGGATTTGTGGCAAATTTTTGGGATAATTGAGATAATCTTTGGAATATTGGGATTATGCCTGTACTGTTAAATAGGATTGTG
The DNA here is from genome assembly GCA_963082785.1 of Philonthus spinipes. Classification (NCBI taxonomy): domain Eukaryota; kingdom Metazoa; phylum Arthropoda; class Insecta; order Coleoptera; family Staphylinidae; genus Philonthus; species Philonthus spinipes. The sequence goes on along the minus strand of OY720303.1, from coordinate 10,082,562 downwards.
TGTTGGAAGGGTTATGTGAAGTATTATTTGGGTTTCAGATCTTGCTAAGCGTTCGAAGGGCTGATCGTTCAGCTACCGCGATGCTGTTTAAGGGTGCGGTTTAGAAGAAAGAGATAGCTATACAAATATGTGCAATCACTAATTTGAGTTAGATTGTTGTTGTGATCAATGAACATTATTGTATTATACATTAAAATAATCTTAAAACAAGCAGGAATATCATCAGATAAATTAAAAATTATTTTAATGTTTAGTTTCTGTGAAAAATAATTATGAAAAACAATGAAAAATGATCAAATTTATAGCAAATTTTAAATTAAACTTTTGCTAATAAAAACTTGTGCAATGAAAATTTAAAGGATTTCATTAAATTCTGCATTCAAATAAATTGGCAGACATGACCTATTAATTTCATTATATCTTACAATTTTCTTTTCTAACTTAAACTAGTAAATTGACGTAATACACGAAAATTAACGATTTATTTTTTATTTAGACTGGTACTTTATACTTGATAGATAAAAAATGTAAATACACATTCATATTATGAAATCCAAAAGAATAGCTCTATTTTCAAACGATTATTTCCATTTTACTATATAGCTATCTCTTTCCACTAAACCGCAACCTTAAGGTAGAGGCGCGTTTGAGGTATATATTGCTTTATGAAATGTGGCCAATTTAAACAAATGTGAATAATTTGAAAATAATTAATAAATGATTTCCTCTTTTGCATCTGAGACATTTTTTACTTATATTACATAAGTTTCATGTACTTATTGTATTAATTATTTTCAAAATAATTTTTATTACTATTTTCAAATTCTTTTTATTTAATTTTTCAACTACTTCTCAGGGAAAGACCCTGCCAGATATTGAATTACATACTGGACACTTGCTGTTGCACATCAATGACATATTGCATAATGTAACAATTGTTTATTCGAGAATATTAAAATTGTAAAAATGAGGCCATCTTCAGACACGTCTTTCGGGATACATCCCTCGCCAGCACAGCTATGCCTTACACGATTTTAAGATGTTAAATTAAATTAATTAATTTAATTTAAAGCCTCTTAATAACACTATCCAAGCATTACAAATATATATATATATTTTGAATAAGTACTACAGTATCTTCATTGAAATAATAATGATGCAAATTTCCACAAAAGTTCAAAATAATACGACGACAGAAAATAATTACTTTGAAAATTGAAGTAACACAAATCCCCAATCAGCTAGAAATTTAAGAATACAATGAAAGTAAACCCCAAATGATGCAAAAAAAGAGTTTTACTGTTTTCTACCTTGACTTAGGGCTTAATGCTGTAAGATTTTTTTGTATATTTGAAAAAATCAAGTTTGAGCCACTCAAAGTTTTTATTTTGTAAATTTTATGTTTTGAAAGGTTTTTGTATTTAAAAAATAAAATATGATGCATTACTAAATATCCCTGAAAATTTCACATACATAACCTTAATACATTTCAAGCGGTTGTAAGTTCAAAATTATGTTAGATTTTAACAAAATTAAAGTTATTTCTAAAACCATTAATTTTAGGTTCTAATAACCTTAATGAAAACAATAGTTATATAGACAAAATATGCACCCTATATATTTTGTTTAAATATTTTGTCCATTAAAAAAAGTTTATATTTTTATGGTATTTGGGACACCCTGTATAATATGGAAATAATATTAGAAAGTAGCCCTTATAGGCTCCAATATACCTAAAATCAAAATTTAAAAAAAAATGTCCATTTTGGCCACAATATTCCGTTTTATATAATAGTGTGAATAACCCTGTAAATATTGAATCATCATATTTTGATACAGAAGTTTTATAAATAGACTAATTATTATATACAGGGTGACCCATTTTAATACATCCAGTGGAATATCTGGACAAATATGCACAATAGAAAAAAAGTTTCGAATAAAGGTTTAATGGTTTCGAGGGGGACAAGAGGTTAACTTTGAAATCTCAAATGGGAAACCATATTTTTTTATTGTATATTCGGATTCTACTCTTAAAATAATAAAAGTTTTATCTGAGTTTTTTTTTTTAATGTTTTGAAAACTTTTGTCAAAACATTTGTTTTTTTTTTATGGAATGATATATTTTTTATGAAAATTTTCGATTCTACGTTTAAAAATAATCATTTTTTATATATAAGATTTAATAGGTCAATTTTTCATATTTTAAAAGTAATAAAGAAATGAATACTGCAATCGATAGATGTTTAGAGCCTAATATTTCAGTAACGAAAAATGAAATAAACATTCTGTCAACACCATACAAATGCAAAAATACTTAATAATAAAAGAAGTGAAAGTGAAGCAATACGCAAAATTATTTTTTTCTCTTTTTACTTACATGGGACACCCTATATTTTTATGCTATTTTAATAGAAAATTGATCACTGTTCATTTTTATATATCATATTAAATGGCTACCGTTTACCGTTTTTGAGATATTTAATCTGAAATACAAATTTGGTAAAGAATTTTTAACCAAAGTAGGCCACGCCAGAACAACTAATTTATTTAGTTGTGAAAGTTACGCTTAATATCATATTTAGTAAGTAAAGTACATTTTACGTTATATTTCGTAATACTGGTGCAGTTAAACATACTCCTTCGATAAACGATTAATTTAATTGTTAAAAACTAACAAAAAATATATTTTTTGGTTATTATTGGAAAAATATTTAAAATATTCCTATATGCTTCTTAAATTGATTTATTTAAACAATTCATGTTGACTGAAAAACCGAAAGTAGATACTAGGTGAAATAATAAAATACTTATATTATCATATTTTGTTAGTATTAACAATTTTATGTATTTATTTCACGCATTCACATCATTTTTTAAAAAAAATTCAATAACATTAAAATATTTTAATTTTTTTTTTCTTAAAAAATGTGTCTCAATAACTATTATAACTCGCTAAATAATCGTCGAGCAACTATTTTCTTTATATTTTGCATGCGCCTTTAAATATCGATTGTCATTTTAATATCCTTTTAGGTTAGGAAGTAGGTATGATATTAAATGTCAGAAAACGATTATGAATTGCATTTGTTTTAATTATAGCCTACTTAATTTATAGATTATAAGCGAAACTTATAATTTTATACTTTGAATTGAAATTGGGATATGGGTATAGTTTATTATACAAAAATTAAAGAACAGCCAATTTTCTATTGAAATAGTGTAAAAAATATGGGATGTTCCATTTAAGTGAAAAAAGAAAAAAAAACATTTTGCGTATTGTTTCACCCTGTGCACAACATTTGCTTTATGGTAACAAATGATTATTCCTAATATTATTAAGCATTTTTTCAATTAAATTGCATTAACAGAAAGTTTACATCGTTTTTCATTTTTGAAAAATAAGGCCCCAAACTTCCACTGATTTCAACATTAAATTGTTTATAGCTTTTAAAATATAAAAAATTGACCTAATAAACCTTATGTCAAAAATGATCAATTTTAAGCTTAGAATCTAAAATCGACATAAAAAATATAGCATTCCATTTAAAAAATCATATGTATGATACGTCACGTGATTATTAGACACCCTGTATATATTAAACTAATTTTAAAATGTGAAGTTTTACAGTGGCTACAAATTATGTTAGTAATATTTTTTTGTAAATTTCTAAATAACTGAGATATTGGACTTTATCGGAATTTTGCGCCCCCTGTATATACTAAATTATCTACTATGTTATCTATAACTGTTTGCATTGAATGAATTTTTAAGTTTATGTGACTTTTAAGTGAATGTTATTGATGAAATAATTTTATATTGATTGCCAAAATATTTCTGTTTATCTTTCTGGTGACATTTTCTAGTGTAAGTGTGACTTACATCAGTAGTCCGACTGTTTATAACATGAAATATAGTAATACTGTTATATAGATCATAAGATCTATATAAATTAAGTTTGGCCCCCTTAGAGTTCCTGTAAATTTGATAGTCTAGAAATTATACAAATATGTTATTTATTTTAAATAATTTTAATCCCGAAATACCAATTGATTTTGACGAGATAATTCTGATCTACCAAAAATAAATACCTTAAACAAAAGTCGCGAAAATGGAGTCTTGAAATTTATTTTCAATATCGTCAAGGGCATTATAATTTCTAAATTTTTCTATCACTGGAAGATTAGTACGACATAAAAAGACTTTTGCTTTGGTGCATGCCTGACAGATTACGTAACGAAATCGTCATTCAATCGATTGTATGTACTAATTAACGTTAGATTAAATAATTACATATTCTCGGATGGTCGGAAAGTATTCATTAATAAATTATTTCATTTATGTTTATGTAAATATTGAATGCATTTTATTCAGGTGTAACTGTTTTTTTTTTATTATAATAATTATTGATGATGATTACATGTGTTCTCTGATAGAATAAATCTAATAGTAATCACAAAAGTAGTAACTTCTGGATAATTCAATTTTCCCCTCTTTCAAATTATATTTACAGTCAATGTGTAAACGGCATACGTGATCGAACATTCTGAGCGGAGGAGCTGAAGAACAAAATATGAAAATATTTATCAATATTTGCCTTTTGCATTTTTAAGGCAAGTTTCTTCTTGTTATCTTTGTTACGTATGCCATTTCATTGACTAATGCTAGTTGAAATTATTATTTAAAATAATATCGAATTTGGGTATGAGCTCGTATAAGTTAATAAATAAGATTTTCCCGAATAGTAACCATTTTTAATTCATGCATTTTTATTAGTTTTTGTTAAATATCCAACACAATAATGTTTTTATAAGGATACCCTTATACTGTGATTATTAACATACTCCAATTACCAAACAGAGCTTATCATAAAAACAATATCAATTTTAATTGTGCTCAATCGAAACAGCGTTAAATCCCGACTTTTGTCTGCGGTAGGTAAGAAATGAGGTGAAACATTGTACTGACGATTACTAACTCGGTAATGGGCCGCTATTGTCTGTGTATTTATTATTTTATTCATTCGGTTCTGTATGGCGTAACGGCCGTTTAATGGCCGTAGGTGTAATTAATGTATTATTTGTTTAAATTGTTTTACGCCGCGGAGGTTTGCAATACTCTCAAATCCGCGTGTACGGTGAATGCTTATGGAGACGATGAAGACTATTACAGTAATATTACACGTATAGTTTGTACTGAATTATAATTACGTGGGTGAAATAAATCTACAACAAATTTGGTCATGATATTTTGTATCGCTTCGATGCTTTTGTTTTAGTAAATTTACTAAACCAAAATATAATTTACCAGTTGCTAAATATGACAGAGATTTAGTGATTCCGTGGCGCTGTTTTACAAGTGTATGGAATAGGTCTATTCATAAAATGTACGAGAAAATGGATAGATACGAAAAATAATAAAATAATAATACACAATTATAATTACCAATCTCAATTCTGTCTTCTTTCCGAATTGTGAACTAGAAAATAGTAACTTTAAAATTAAAACAAAAATACTTGACAGAGAGAGTTCTTTATAATTTCTAAGTTAGTACCTAGTATTCATTTCGTAAACGTAATTTCTTTCTGGTTTCCTGTTGAAACTGAATGTTTAGTATAAAATAAAAATATAGTTATTATATAAATAGAAAAGAGTATTTATTCACTTGGTCATAGTTATTTAAATAAAGTAAACAAAAATGATTTGAAAATAATTAATATTATTTCCACATTTTATTCTATGACACTTTTGCCTTACGTTACGTAAGTACTTTAAACAAATGAACATTAAAACAACTACTTTTCGGGAAAATACCCCGCCGGACATTGAATTACATAATGGACACCTGCTGTTGCATATCAATAAAATATCATATAGTTGCATCATGCAACAAATTTTTGATCCAAGAAAAATTCAATGTAAAAAAAATATTAATGGTTTTAATATTTAGACATTGGTTGTTCATATTGTATAATTTAAATCTAATCTGTGTTTTATTGGTTGATTTTTAATTATTTATTCATATTTATTTCATAAAAAAAATAATTTGAATTAATTTGATTTAATTTAATTATATTTTAGTTTATTTTAACATCTTTAAATTATGGAAGGCAGAGCTGTACTGCCGAGGGATAGATCCCGAAACACGTGTCTACAGATGGCCTTATATTAAGTAACGTTCCTTTGCTGTTTTTACATTAAATTTTTCTCGGATCAAAAAAAAAAAAATGTTGCATGATGCAATATTTTACTGATATGCAGCAGCAGGTAAACATTATGTAATTCAATATCCAGCGGGGTATTTTCACGGGAAGTAATTGTTTTACCGAGTAAGAGAAAACGTGTGCAAAATAATGCTCCTACAGTTAAGCCTTGTGTAGCGATTTATTTGACAATTATTTATTGTTAATATAATCCGAATAAAGGAGGAATATATTACTTTTTAGATTGTAAATACAATTTCATTTCCTTTTGTAATTAACGAGTTATCGTGATTTTATTAGATTAATTAAATATATTAATGTGAATAAACGGGAACGTTCGGCCCCTATCAAACTTGACCGAAAATTAATTGAATCGACTCGACACTATTCAATAAATTTTTTGCATTCATTTCACTTTTTTCTCTACCAATACGGATTTATTACAACAAATGCACAAATTATTTTAATTTTAATAAAACATATTATATTAATAATTTTCCGTTTTCCATATTAAACCTTTGTTTTACTTCTTTTATACCCATCCGTGGCTCTTATTGTTTGTCGTTGTTCGTCACCCTGGCAGGCCCCTGAGTGTGAAGAATATCCTTGTCATTTATTTTATATCCTTATAATCTTATTAAACATGGTACAAAATTTTGTATCTTGTACTAGAAATATAAGTACTCGTACACAGGGAACATAATGTAGCAAATGCATGGAATGTAAATACTACGCGTGTTTCAGTATTGCGGAAAAAATTAAAGGCTTTGTGGAAAATGTTTAGCTGAAAATGCAGATTCTGTAATTACTACGTCGTCTCTGGAATCAACCATTGCATCAATTCTTGATAAACAGATGGATATATTTCAAACTCGTATTCTATCTTCTTTACATTCAAACTTTACGCAATGCTAATCAAAAGTTGCGTGAAGAAATCACAATTTTAAAACGTGAATCGACTAGGGGTTCCATAATGAATAATGATATTATATGAGAAATTGAAGAGCGTGAGAGAAGAGCGCGTAATATTATGGTGTATATTTACCGGAATCGGACGGCACTGTGGAAGAAAGGGTAGATAAAGATACTAAGGCAATACGATCTCTTCTTGGTACTCAGAGTGATCCGTCTTTTAATCCTCATCAGTTTATTCGTCTTGGAAGTTCATCTCAAAATAACTAGACGAGTAAAAGTTATCTTTGATAAAAATCTGCATTAGCATTACTGGAAACCGTTCGTCAATTAGATACTGGATTAGTGAAACACCAACGTGAGTATATGAAGGACTACATTGAAGAACTCAACAACAGCAAAAAGAATGGTGAAAATCTGAGAATCAAATAAATTCATGAAATTCCGACAATTCTTCCGTCTATTCCCAGGAGAACGCTGGTGGACTTAAAACTAAACTTAGTAATTAAAAAATTAACACTTCATAATCACATACATTAATGATTATGATGTGTTTATTATAGTGGAAACTTGGCTTGATGGATGATTGTATTCTTGATAATGAACTAGGGTTGTTTGGGTATACAATATTTAGAAGGGATGGATCACCTGAAACAAGCATACAATGTCAAGGTGGTGGAGTTATGATAGCAATTAAATAGAATATTGACTGTTCTAGAATAAGTATTAATTCAAATATTGAAGAGTTGTTTGTTAAACTGCATTTAAGTTCCTGTAACATTATTCTATCAGCTGTGTATATTCCTCCAAACTCAGGGATTGATAAATATGAAGCACATTGTAGGTCAATCGACAATATTGTTATAACTTATACTGATCACAAATTCGTAATCTTCGTAATATAATTTACCGTTAGCTGTTTGGGATATTGGTAATGATAATATTATTTCTATCAATAATTGCTGTATCTATGCGAAAATATTGGAAAAAACAACGACTTTTTATGATTAAAAAAAAAAAAGAAATTCTAATCTCTAATAGAGGTGTTTTTTTAGATTTAGTATTTAGTAATATTTGTTCTATAGATATTTCGAGGTCTAATGATCTGTTTAGAGCAACTACATATTCTATCACCATTTCTGGCACCGAACGTGCGGACAATCTTTATTTTTCTGTTCCTATATTTGATTTTAAATCTGCCAACTACATTGCCATTAATAATTATCTGTATAATGTAATTTTGTCTGACTATTTGATTGATGATGATGTTAACATCCTGGTTGAAAAATTTTACTACATGTGCCTGTTCGCCATTTCTGCATTTGTTCCTATGAAATATAATAAATCTACTATGTATCCGAGATGACTCAACGCGGAAATTATATCTCTAATAAAGGCAAAAAGAGACGCACATTCAGTTTATAAGACTAGTGGTTTGCCAAAGCACTATGAGAATTTTAAACATCTACTGTCTAAATGTTATACACTGAGTACTTATTTGTAACATAACTATATAGTAAAAATAGATAATAAAATCAAATTTAATTCAAAGTCATTCTGAAACTTCGTCAATGAATCTCGAAAAACTGATGGATATCCAAGAACAATGCATCTTCATGAGAGGGTGAGTAATAATGGCGATACCTGTGTTAACCTATTTACAGATTATTTTTCTGGGGTTTATGTCGATAGCTCTGAGAGTAATATTATGAGTAATGATACAATTCTGACAAACAGTATCGATCTAAATACCTCCACCATTAATATTTCTGATATTTTTAATGTTATTTCGAAAATAACCGATTATTGCTCTTCTGGTTATGATAAATTGCGTGAAAAACATCTTTATTACGCCCTTATTTAAAAATGGTAACAGGCAAGATATTACAATCTATAGGGGTATATGTACTTAATCTGTAATTCCAAAATTATTTGATAAGTTAATATCTGTACAGTTAGCTTGGTCCAGTAAACATTTATAGTGTTTTCTACTTACACAGAACCTGGGAGCACTAGTGCGCACTGAATGAGAGCGATGACGTATTGCACTGCCCCGGTTTTTAAACACTGGGTGCAATTCAGCACTGGCTCAGAGAAGCGAAATACAAATTGATTTGTAGGCAATTTTATTATATAGCCAGAACGTTTGCAATTTACAATGAACGACATGAGAGAAATAAAGTACATTGTAGATACCACAGAAAAATGTTTGAAAGTAGGTGAAAGTACATATTCCTCATTAATGAGTAAGTACAATTAATGCACAATATTTATATTTAAGCTTGTAGAGGTATTTTTTTAAAGAACGTAATCATGTTAAAGTATAGATAAGTACTTTTTGTTGACTTTTATTCATGATTAATTATTTTTTATAATTCGTTTTATTGTTAAAAAAATATTGGATTGGTAAACTTCATATGCCTGTAGCCTAGTAATAATGTAGTTACCATAATTTTATGAGTTAATAATTAGCAATGTTGAAGATGTAAAAAATTGACTTATTTTGTTCAGACATACCTGATTAAATCGAAACCTAATAATTTTAGATAATAATCAATATGCAGCAGATAATATAAAGGAGTTACATAAAACAAATGTTTTGAAAATTCCTCACTTTACATCTATTTATCGTGTGGAAATTGATGGGTAAATATTTTTTAGTTATATGTTTTTATTTGTGTTACATATGTTTATAATTTACAGCTCTTCGACTCATCTAATAGGGGATAATTTCATGGCAATTGTTCAAAAAGGTAAAAACCAACCAAATGATAAATAATGTATAATTATATACCTGTAATTTTAATAACAGAAAAAGAATATTTATTAACTCAGTTAATTAAATTAAATTAAAAAAATACTCAACTGAATAATTCCATTGCTGAGCTTTATCATTTACATTTGAGATCAGCGACAGTGAGTTTAATTAATTTAATAACAAAAGTTGCTTAAGAACATGTATCTGTAAATGGTTTTATATTATGTGATGTGTTTTCTTCTTTGCATTAAATACTTTCAAATAAAAAAAATGCATTAACCAATTATTTCTTGTGCAACAACAAATGTTCTATGTCTGGTAGGGTACTTAACTGGGAAGTAGTTGTTTCAATGGGTGTTTTTTAAGTACTTAAGTAATGTAAGCCAAAAAGTTGCAGTAGCTAAAAAGAATATAATTAATTAATTATACAATTGAGTAAATTAATTATTTCAACTGAATTAACTGGTAATTTTAAAATTGCAGATAATGAATGGGATATACCGTCGACATAGCTTCTGTTGGATCGTTATGAAGAATTTTTAAAATACGTAGGTCCCAGAAAAAAGTTTAGAACAAAAAAATGTATGTGGCGCCAAATTACCAAAGATTTGTACGAAATTTTAGATGTAAACAAAAGTGAAACTCAATGTGAAAATCGTTATAAAACTGTATAAAAGAAAGCAATTAAAAATAATCATACCTCGGGAAGTTCGCGACAGCAAATGCCAAATGAGAGTGAATTAAATAAAATTTGTGCTAAAGACGATAGTATTTATCCAGAGGTCGTGACAGGAACATCACATTGCATTATAAAAAATCCAACAAACACAAAACAAATTGACTCCGATGACAAAAATAAAAAAAGAAAACATTTTTGTACGGTGTATGCAGAAGTGCAAAGAAGAAAATGCAGAAAGAAGACACAAAGAAAAAATTAAAATTATGACCGATTTAATAAACACTTTAAAAAAAAAATAAAGAATGAAAATTACAAATAGCACCATGAAGAAAGTTGTTACTTTTGTTTAGTGATTAAAAAAGTTCCTATAGTTTTAGTCCTAGTTGTATCAAAAATGTTAAACTTGAAAGAATCACAAAAGAATCAGAATGACAGATATTTAACTGCCAAAAATTATGCTTTGTTCAATTTTAGAATCCATATATAATTAATTAAATTACCGCATAAATAAATTGTATTAGCCATAACTGTTATATAAAAGATCCATTATGTATTGTTTATGATTGCAACATCTGGTTACATGTGTTGTTAAAAAGTGTTTTTTTTTATTACATTAAAACTTTTTTTTTCTATTTCATTAAGTATTTGTGTTCTAGTAGTTTATATATTAAATTAAAATGTAATATTTTCTTTGTTTTGTTGTTGTTAAAAGTGATATTTTTTTATTATATTTTTTTCTCGAATCAAAATGTTTTTTTCTGTTTCATAAAGTATCTGTGTTCTAGTAGTTTGATTATTAAATTAAAATGTAATATTTTCTTTGTTTATCATTTCTTATATTTGTTAATGTTTTTCAAATAAATAAAACATACAAATATCTACAATATGTTTATAAAATTAATATTGAATTCAAATCTTTAATTATAAATTAATTAATTCACAAATGTGAGAATGTTTTTGTTCACCTAGATGTCTTAAATGACGCTCATCGTCATCAGTTGCAACTAACTGCTCTTCTTGCTGAACACCTACATCTAGGGAAAAAAAGTCATTACAATTTATACATAAATTATGTAATGTACAGCATGCTATTATAAATTTTGTTATTTTATTAACACGGTGAAAATATAATTTTTGTAATTGTCGAAATCTAGACTTTAAAATTCCAAAAGGATTTCCTATTAAAACTCTTGTAGCAGATTTTTTTATTATAAATTATTTCTTCTTCCGTCAATCTACCATAGTCTCGGTAGGGTGTTAACAACAATTGTCGTAAAGTATATGCACCTATATGTCTCCTAAGATATGATAATTCTCCCCGCATACCTCGGAAATATCCTGACTAATGAACGACATTTTAAATACTCTACTATCATGGATTTTTCCTGTGGCACCTGTGAAGCAATCAATAAATCTTATCTTATTGTCGCAGATCGCTTGGAGTGTTATTGCAGGTTTATCATGTCGATTAACATAATTAGATTTTATTTTGTGTGCAGGTGTATTAATTTCGATATAGGTGCCATAAATACAACCTATCACACCTGGAAATCCTGAAATCTAAATAATATATTTTATAAATTATACTAAATTGAATTTTTTGTTTTATACCTTTTTAAATTCATTTGAGATAAATTCTTTTTCTGCAGCAGTATTTGGAAAGGTAATTGTTGTATTACTAATATCCACCAAATAATTCATTACTCTATAAATTTGAAGAAATGCAGTGGTTTGGCCAATATCAAACCTTTCAGCTACATCTCGAATGCTGCATTTATTTGCTGAAAACCTATAATGAAATGTATACCTATATGAATATCTAAAAATGAAAAAATAAGGGCCGAATCACAATCGCTCAGGAATGGAACGGATTGAATACTGAAAGGCTCCTCTCTGACCAATTGTAAACTGATACCTGTAGATCCTATTTTAAAGAAAGCTGCTAAATAAAAATATTATTATCCATTTACTCCTTAAAAGCTGATAAGTTACCATAAAAATGTAAAAATATGGTTATCAGCACTGGACATTTGGCTTCCAGAGTGTGAATTATTTCCGAAGTAGTGACTAGAATCACTGAACCCTCTTATTAATTGTGTTGCCGTTGATTTATTCAGACGAAATGCCCCTTTATACTAATTGAAAAATTATTTTTAACATGCAGATGAAACCAACACAATGAAGTACCTGCTCTTCACTGTAATTTAATACAACATTCTCTATATATCCCTTAATTCTGGGTTTATCATCATTCTTTCCTAATATATGAAAAAGTTCATCTTCACTGGAACTCGAAGTTGACTCCAAAAATTCAGCGCAAACTGTCACAAGATTTGTTATTTGGTTCGCCATATTGCACTGGAATTCGTGCACTCACTCCCCGAGTCAGTGCCGTTTTTTGCACTCGATCGGGGCGAGTGCACATTTCTATGTAAGCAGAAAACAATATTAATTTGTGAGGAGCAACATGGCTTTCGTGAAGGCAAATCTACTGTGACAAATCTATTATGTTTTTTCAATCTTATATTATTCAATCTTTGGAATCGGGCATCTATGGATGCAGTGTATGCAGATTTTTCAAGGCTTTTGATCGAGTTTGTCACTATACATTAATAAAAAAACGTACTAGCATAGGTTTTGGTCATTCTGTAACCAAATGGCTGCGCAGTAATTTACAGGATAGACAACAATTTGTAAAACATAATAATTTTATCTCGCGACCAATTAATGTTAAATCCGGTGTATCACAGGGGTCACATTGTGGTCCCATTTTATTCTTACTATATGTGAATGATCTTGCGTCATACATTCAGAACTGCAAGGTATTATTGTTTGCGGATTATGTAAACATTTTTCGTATAATATCATGCGGTAAGGATAATTTACTTATTCAAGATGATCTCTCCAACCTTAGAAGATGGTGTAACATTAATAAATTATAACCTTAACATTAATAAATGTTTGTGCATTCAATTGTTTAAGGGCAAATTTTTACCATTTGTTTATTCGGTGAATGGTGTGAATTTGTCTGTAGTTAATTACATTCACGATCTTGGTGTTACTTTTGATAAACAACTTACTTTTGCTAAGCATAGAGATAATGTGTATCGAAAATCATTGCAGGTATTAGGTTTTATAAATAGATTTGGTGGAGATTTCTCCGTTGAGACTAGAAAGCTATTACATTGTTCTCTAGTTAGATCGCAACTAGAATATGCATCATGCATTTGGTCGCCATTCTATGCCAATTCAATTGACCAAATAGAACGTGTTCAAAACAGATTTTTAAGGTATACGTTTTTCCGTGGTGTTTTTCATAACTCTATGCAATTAGCCTTATGCTTGATATGTTAAATACAAAATCATTACAGGAGCGCCGTGTTATGTTAGATTTATGTATTATTTTTAAAATTGTCAATTCAGATATGAATTGTTCTTATTTGCTTGAGCGGTTAAATTTTAATGTTCTCCATACAACTCGAAATTGTTTAGTTTTTCGATAACGGTGAAAATACCGTAGTAACTATGGTAGACATGAACCGCTTAATCGAATGATGAAACAGTTTAATCTGATTAGCGCTAAAAATTGTAATATTTCTTTATATGGAATATCGTTTGATTTGTTCAAAAAGAAATTATATTGCACAAATTTATTTTTTTTCTCTTCGAATTTTATATGAAGTGTTTCAAAGAAATTTATTTTTTCTTCAATTGTATTTAAATTGTAAAATGTGTATGTTGTAATAAATAAATAAATAAATAAATGTGCATTTGTTTAAAGTACTTACGTAACGTAAGTCAAAATGTGGACATAATTTATTAATTATTTTCAAATCATTTTTATTTAAATTATAATTATTATGTTATGTTTTTATTTTCATAAAAATTATCGTTTTATTCAAAAGATACAATTTCAACACTGAAGTAGAGCAACAAGTCCGTATATTTACGTAAATCGTGGTCACTTTTTTGGTCGTATACTGAAATACTCTTAACGAAATTAGAAATTTCAATAATGCGCACATAATTGTAAATATCCTAAAAAATAAGAAATCCCACTCATATATCCTGCAGAATTTAAAATTAAACTTGTAACGCTTCTAAAACAAAAAAATGTCCACATGCAAACAATTAAACATTTTCCAGAAATTCAATTTGTTTTCAATTACACCGTAATTGTGCAAATTATCCATGGATTATCAATTAGGATGTTCGAATTAATTAAAACTAATTATCACCTTTTTATCGACGTTTTCAATTAAATCGTTCACGCCTCGTGATAACCTGTGCGTACTTCCTTCAATTGAATATCATCGGCTTTCTACGAACGAACAAAAAATTAATACAACAGTAACCGTTGGATTGGTTAGGAAACGGAAAACCGGGAAAAAGTGGAAGCGGATATGATGATTATATTTACAAATGGTTTTTAATGCAGGCTACCTAAATAATTTCGTTTACTTGTGACTCATTTATTATTTCGTTCTTACAGTGAAACAAACCTAAAAAGCTAAAAGTATATACTAAAGTTAAACGAGGAAAAATGTTATTAAATTTTTCTCATTCAAGAAATTCAAATATAAAATTAATAACAAATGCTTTTTTTCGCAAGAGAAAACATACATATAACTTATATCAGTGTATGCTAAATTCAGTTTTGTTTGGTTATTGCATTTCCACTTAATATTATAAAACGATGAAGTAAAGAAAACAATATTTTTTTTTATTTCTCCTAGTTACATCGAATTTATTAACCTTAGAGCTCTCAAAGTAATAATCAGCACGTACTTTTTTTAAAATTAAATATATTACTTGATTTAAGGGTACTTTATATCAAGCGTATAACAAAAATCGACAACGAAGTTGACGTTGAAAGTCTCGAGTCATGTCTGTACTAAGATCACACGCGTGAAATGCTGGTCGATTTTAGTTCAGACATGACTTTAGATTTCCAATGCCAACTTCGTCGTCGATTTTTGTTATGCGCTCGATAGAAGCTAAATGAAATTTAATAAATATTGTAGATTTGAAGGTATATTAATCGCGGCAACCTGATGTTTAGCAATAAAAGCGGTGTGAATTCTTTACTTCACTGGTTTTGTATTGTGTTCATTATCAATAGTTAACTAATAAAATTTTACAATGTGTAAGCATATGTAATAATGAAGGAAGGGAAGAGGTGGAAAATTCCAAAAGTAATTAACACAATGTCGGTACAATAATACAGTAATATTAATAATGCAAAACCGAAAGGTACCGTCGAAACATTAAACCGAATTCTTCAAACAAGTCGAGTAATGGTAATGCCACGTAATGCGCCATACCTATGGAGGATTAAGTCTAGTAGTGCGTTGTTCAGGAGATTTATATTAAGATTCAGCAAATTTTAAAAATGTTTCTTCATTTAGAAAACGTCTAACCTTTTAAATTATAGGATGAATATTAAATAAATTGACGTTATTATTATTAAACATATGTTCTGTTGGTAATTATAATTATAACAATTTTCACGTAACTCACAAACATACACACTTATATACCGTTTCCAGAATGTGTTGGGAAAAAAACTGATTTATGTCGCTCAAATTATATTAATTTATTAAACATTTAGCTCCGTGACAGTTTTGACTTACGTTACGTAAGTACTTTAAACAAATGCACATTGAAACAACCACTTCCCGGGAAAATACCCCGCCGGAAATTGAATTACATAATGTACACCTACTGTTGCATATCAATAAAATATTGCATCATGCAACAAATTTTTGATTCGGGAAAAATTCAATGTAAAAACCAAAAAAGAACGTTACTCAATATAAGGCCATCTGCAGGCACGTATTTCGGGATCTATGCCTCGTCAGTACGGATCTGCCTTATATATTTTAAATATGTTAAAATTAATTAATTAAATTAAATCAACTATACTCAGCCAAATTAAATTAAATTAATTAATTTCAGAGGGCGTTGTTCAAAGCCTCCGCTTTCAGAATATCCAAAAAGCAAAATTTACCTAATCGGTAGTTTTTGAGTTATTTTTAATTTTGTTCGTAAAAATAGTAAATAAACAATTTCATTTAACAACTTTACGGCGAAGCTTCGAAAAACTTTCTGGGATGTTATATAAACCCTTTCCTCTCGGAATATGCCGAAAACCAAACAAACAGCCGATCCACAGTTTTTGTTGTTATTTTATTTCATCGCCACAAAAAAAAAATATGTGGTGTATTTGGTAACGCACTCAGCTAGAAATCGAGGGACATGGGTTCAAATCCTATCAGAGATGTTTATTTTCCACTTATATTTAATTAATTCATATTATATTTCTTTGTAGTACTTTAAACAATATATAAGACTGAACCTTATAGACAGATATAATAAAAACATTTAAATGGTCTTAAATATCACAAGCGAATAATACTGACAATTTGCAAAATATATCTCAGATTAAAGTATTCAAAAATAATGTAAATACACAGTGTAATTACTAGATAAACCGAATAAATAGCAGATTAAAATTTACAATCATATAAAACAAAATACGTCAATTATATAATTTATCAATGATATCAGACAAATCAATTCTGAGCAAATGCATTTTAAATCTTGATAGAAAGGGCTAGAATAATAAAAAGTTATATTTGCTGTTTATACGATTAGAGATTCCCATCATCCTACAAATAGGCTCGAACTTACCATAATTGGTAGTGTGTACCCGATTGTAGAACAGTGATTTTATCCCTATACATACCTTTATGAAGCACATTGAAATCCAACTTTCCGATAATAAATGGACAATTAATGTGTCCATTTAATAATTGAAACAAAAATAATAATAAGTCATTAACAACAATTCTTCTGTCTTCCAACGACCTTAGACCGATGGACTAAAATATTGCCTACTATTTCCAAGCCTAGAGGACTCGAGCATTAAACATCTGGTTTGGACTTTTTCTAATTCGTAACATAAAATGTGTGTGTATGGTGACCAAGCACAAGACGCATGCTCTAATTAAGCACATATATAGATTACATAAAATATCTACGCTAAAGTCTTTGGAATAAATACCGTTGCACAAAGCTGAGGCACTGCATTTCTTTGTTTGTTATATATTTTATGTGGTTCGAAAAGTTAAGTTTATAATTAAAAATAAAAAATCCTTTATGTCTTGAACATTAAACAACATCTGATCACATAACTTGTATTCAAATTTTGATTTGGTGCAATGGTAGAAAGAGATAGATCTACATTTCTTTGTATTAAAATATAATTTACTTTTTGATGCCATTCTTTGACACTATTGAGATCCTGTTGCATTCGTTCCTGATCTTCAGATGATTTTACACAATTAAACATCTTAAGGTCGTCCGCAAACAGGAGAAACTTACTAAATTTAATATTTTGTGCCCGCAATGTGAACCCTGAGGTACCCCAGACGAAACATTTATTTCTGATGAAAAAACATGGCATATTTTCACCACTCGGGTTCTTCCTGTCAAATAAATGCGTAACCACTGTAAAATATTACCCCCCAATCCTAGTGTTTCTAGTTTTGCTAATAATTCAACATGGTCTACACGTTCAAAAGCTTTAGAAAAGTCCATGTAGATGGCGTCAACTTGATAGCCATTTTCCAACGAATTAGAAAGATAATAGTGGTACGAAATGAGATTAGTACTTGAGGGCCTACCATTCATAAATCCATGTTGCTCATCAATTATAATAGGTTTGCTGATTCACATTAATTTATCCGATACTAACTGGTCTAATATTTTTGGCAATGTTGGCTCTAAGCACACAACCCTATAATTTTGTATACCATTTTTCTCACCACACTTAAATATTGGCTTAACAAAACTTCGTTTCCAACATTTCGGAAATTCACCAGATGAAAGGGTTAAATTGAACAGATCGCAGATGGGCTTTGTAAGTGAATATTTACAGTTTCTTAAAAAGCTCGCTGGGATTCCATCCGGGCCTACTCCACTAAGTTCCTATAAGTTTGCCATAGCTTCAAATACCTCCGTAAGACTAACCTTCATTGATGAAAACTCTACTGATTGGTTCAATTCAAATGCGTGTATGGCTTCTAAATCACTAACAATATATGAATTAATAAAATGACTAGAGAATAATTCTGCAATACGATAAAGAGAATTTGACGACTGTGTTTCTAAATGCACCTTCCTTGGAATTTCACTTACCTATTTAATTCAAGTTGATTTATTTCTATTTTGGTTGATGATAAAATTCACTACATTTCAAAGGAAATAGGAAACTTGTGCCATGTTACGAATTCAATATTCAAAAGAATCATTAAAAATGACCACTCGGAAATTAATTTAACAAAAGAATAACATTACATATATTCCATCAGTGTATGGTATTGATGATTGCTGTTCAATTATTTAAGAATTAATACGGAAATATTAGAAGCATATTAAAACATTTTGGTTGTGATATTTTTATCTCCCCAGTATCATAAATTATTAGGATTTATTAAGTTACACATATTTTTTTTAAAGGGATATCACTAAACAAAGTTGGTGCTATGAATAACAACAATTGTAATTTAATAAATAATAAATAAGTAGAATTGTGGCGTATCATAAGAGAATATAAATTTTACAATTACAATACTTTCCATGAACAACAATTTGATTGATGAATGTAAAAATGTTATTTTTTATCAAATATAAACACTTAACAATTTTAATATAATATATAATTTTATTCATGATTATTCTTTTATAATCTATTTTATTTAATTTGATCGCTAGGTATACTGTCAATGTGTATTAAAAAAAACATAGCATTAAAACAAAATTGAGCCCGACTTTTTTCACAATTTGTAAATTAAATTTTTAATTTATTATTAATTATAAATAAATAAAATAAAATTAAATCGAAAATAATTAATAGGTTATTTTCTCTATAGCTTCCATTGATAATTATATATATAATGATTTTATTTACTGTTTTTGTATAATAACTAATCGTTTATAATTTATATACTAAATATAACAAACATTATTAAAATATAATAATTCATTTTAATGTTATAAAGTTTTTTGTACAAAAGCACATTTTTAATCCCTGAGTTCATGCTAATAAATTATTTCGATTAGCAAATTCAGTTTTGGGAATTTCAGTTCTACAATGAAATTAAACAAGAAAAATTTCTAGCAATGATCAATAAAATTCGATCAATCCCTTTTTCCAACTGCAAAAAAATACTTACACTGTAAGTTTTACAAACATCTATTGAAACAACTACTTCCCGGGCATTTACCTCGCCGGACATTGGATTACACAATAGATATTTGTTGTTGCATAGCAGCCCTTGTTTCCTTGTTTAATTTCATTGTAATTTAAATAACTGCAAATGTGTGAATCATCTTTGTTTCATTTTATTTAATTTCAGTTTTGAAAATAATATTAATATTTATTAATTTATTTTATTATGCGTATATTAAATCCAAAATATCAAATATATTACCACTTGCTGTTGTTGTAATTGCTATGTGTGTGTGTGTGTGTGTTTGTGTACATCAAAGTTTTAAATCTTGAGCCCTTCCAGGTTTGGGCAAAGGGAGATCCGTTTCGTCGATAAGGGTAGGGTCCCCAGAATTTATTTAAAATTCCACGTAACACTCCCCGCATTCTTAGAAAATCTTTAAAGGAGAATGAACGATTGTTCTCGCCCGTGATTCATACCCCTTGGACGGGCGGGCGACACACCGAGAGGGATTGATATCTCGACTGGATATCACGCGAGCATCATCAGATATTTCAGGGACCTAATTTAATTACCTCATTAAGCGTCGATTAATTGTAATGATAAAATTCTTCTTCATCATTTTTATTCTATAATAGAAAAAAAAAAACGGAATACAATTATTCATTAATTTTTTAATTCATGGAATGTGGGATGTAAAAAATTAATGAAATGGTGTAATTATTACCGTACAATATGTTGATCACATTTTTTTAAGTAAGAGAATGATAAAATATATAGCAAACTAATCATTATAATTACTATTGAATTTAAATTTAAAGCCTTCAATCGCATGTAAACTAAATTACACGAAAAAAAACTTGGTATTGTTTCATTAATTAAAACCTTATTCCGGCTAGTTTCGATTTGATTAAACAGCCGTGGTATTGCAAGTTTATCGCCCAGTTCGATGCAGTAGCAGGAGTTTTAATTTTATCATAGTTTTTTGATTTGGTGATAATCGCTCAACCGTAAGAGTTTTTATTATTATATTTTATTTTTATTACGTCGACGAAGTTTTTTTTCCTCCTACTAGGTTGTGCGAGAGCGATCATCTCCTTTGCAAAAGCGTGGACGACCACCTTTTTTGAGGTGGCAGTCAAAGGTTCTGTTTGGCGTTTTATTGTGCGGTGGTTTAATCCTTTCTTATGAATGTAGGTTGTTTCTTTAAGTTTTTTTATATATTGGGTTTTTGTGCGTTTGATAATTGCAATTGTTTGTATTTCTATGTTTTGGAATGTTTGTAATGAAGTTTTTGTTTAATTTTTCAATTTGCTCGGTGATGTTGGCTTCCAGTTGTTCGAGGCCGTATAGATATTTCTGTTAGTTGTTAGTGAGGGGGGCAATGGATTCTATTTTCAAATTTTTAGATTTCTACGACGGTGCTAGGAGATGTGAGTGACCAAACCGGACATGCATATGTATCCCATCTAATCATCGATTGGTAGAGTATCATGCGGGTTTTGGGGTTGATTTTATTGGTGATGCAAGTTTGTTAGTATTCGGTTTGTTAGACCATTTTCAAAGGAATGTACAGAAATAATTATTTTCTAGATAAATATATAATATTTTTGTTTCCGGTAATAAGAAAAGTCGAAATTAGGGAATTTGAAAACTCCTCGTTATTGTTTACCATGTTTTCTCCCATTTTTATGATCATGTTAATGTCCAGGCCATATTTAAATTTAGTGCCTCAATGCAAAATTTTAAAATTATGCCGATTAAAGAAGTGATTAAATGCCATGCATTATTATCTAAAACATTTTTTTATGTTCTTTCATTCTGATTTCGAATGACCTGCCGCTGTGTTCAATATAAATTGCATTTTTATTTTCTTCTATTTTTGTCTTAATCCTAGAATTGCTCCTACATGTCAGCATGCAGTTATCCACATTACAGCGCTCAAACTGTGCTGTATTGAGAATTAATGTACCACTCACAGGTGAAAACACAAGTTGACCGTCGCACATATCGCTTAATAAATATCGTATGTTTGAGAAAAATAATTTCGCTAATTTCCTTAATAAATTCCACAGTATAGTACAAGTATAAATAGGTGCGGAAAATAACAAAAGAATGCTTTTTCTAGTTTAGAGTAAAAATTTGCAAAAAAATGTAAGTATGAACCTCACCAAATTTCAAAACCTGATTCTATCAGTCATCATAAAAAAACACACTCTTTATAGAGTTTTTTAAGAACAAAAAAGGAAGTGTAGTAGCAAGTATGAGCTTCTGCCCTTTTTTCTTCATTTTTTTTTTTTCAACTATTTTTGACTAATCTTCATTCTGAAAGAAATTGTACTTAAAATATGGTTTAAGCATACACAATCAGGTATTAACGGCACTGAGAACGACGAGTAACAGAAATCTTTGCAAAGAACCAACAAAAATTCTACAAAAACGTTGCAATTTTCCTCGAAAATCTGAAAGGTTATAATTCCGAATTTTTGTGACAGCTTTTTTAGAACTTTCGTTGGTTCATATCACTATTATATTCTTTATTTTTCGATTGTAAAATTATTAAATTATAAAACTATACTGGGTTAGTTAAAGAAATATAAATAATTCTGCAAACGTACGAATTTTGAATAAAAGAGTTTCAAATAAAAGATTCTTAGATATAAACAAGCCATAATTTATATATATTCTGGATGTAAAGGATGTTTCATTTACTTAGAAATTTGGATAAACTGTGGATAAACTCGTTTTTCAAATGGAACACGCTAAATATTTTTACATTCTTTTAATTCTTTAATTCTAAGATAAAAAATAACTTGCTGTATCAATAATTTCTCTATAAAATGCACTGTTTTTAAGTTATAAGCAATTAATAATGCATAAAGTTAAATTTGTTTTAAAAAATACTTTAATTCAGTTTAACCCATTTAACACATAACGATAACAATATTTATTTACGGGAGACCCCATTATTTACCAATAAATTACATATATAAATACAGATAAAAAAAACATATAAGTTAACATAATATTAAAACATACAAAATATCATAAAATGTCTTTGAGTGTGAATATACAACAATCAAGCGTAATATAATAATAATACAAATATATACATATATATATACAGGATCCTGCAACAGTGTGTCGGGCTTTCCTAGCGGGATTCCCGTGAAAAAAAAAATGTTTCGTACAAAAAATTATTGATCTAAAAATCTTTATGGCGTAAAATTATTTTCAAACATACAGGGTGTCCCAATTTTGCAGTATAACAAAAATATTTGTTTTTTAATGGAACACCCTGTATTTATTCAACTTTTCAAATGACATTCTTCAACCTCTACATTGTTGTCCATTTAGTTTTTTATTATGTTACAGTGTTGCCGATTTACAAATGTTTTCTTCAAGTATCATAAGCAAGCTCAACTTTAAAAAATCGTAGCGACCTCGTTTTTTGAAGGTAAGAATAAGTTTTAGCAAATATCTCAGTGTAATTAATAAGCAACGTTTTATTAATGAGCAATTTAAATTTAGTAGTACAGGATGTTCAGAGAAACATGCCAAACTTTGCAAATTTCAAAACGGTATAACCCATTTTTTAAAAATGGAATGCTCCCTATTTTATGTCATTATTCGATAGGTCTTTTTCTTCTCTTCAATTTGATGGGGCATATCTAATCTCTAGACCCCATAGTTGTTGAGATATTCAATATTTTTTCACAAAAGTGTCCATTTAATTACATGTCTATGCACTCTAGTAGGCCATGCTGAGACGAAACAACTGTCAAAATGTAAGTAAAAGTCAATGTGAGATGAATAAATACAGATAATGCTTCAAAATTATTAATACAAAAGAGAAACGTTACTACAGTAAATGTTCGGTGGGCGCTTTATTATGGCCCCTTTTTCTTTTCAAAATTCGTACTGTTTGGGCCGCACAACACTCACTTTGGAAATATATTTGCAATATTTCAAAACGCTCCTCAAGCAAAAACATGTATGTTTTATAAATGTTCAGTCAGTTCAGTCAGTAATAGAACTGTTAAAATTTGAGGTATGTAGCTCTCTTAGTATTACCATACGAGAAATTAAAAAAAAAACGATGGCCCACCATTTAGAATTTATATTTGTAACAAGAAATAGTATTCAGAACTAGTTAGCCATTGCGTTCATATGAAGATGCAACATGCTTGGCAGCTCCATTAAATTCAGGATGGAAAATTGCATCAACTTACTTTCAGACGCTCTGTCGCTTCCGAGCTTCTGGAAACACATGCTCCGTTCCATTCATATAAAGAGCATTCTCGTTTCGATAGAATTTATCATATTATTATTCACAAGAAGTACAACTTTCGATGTAAAAAATTATATATTGGATTACATCCAAATGTTTGTTTTCTTAAATTTCATAAAATATTACTGGTATTGAAAATCGTCATTTATTTACTAATGCTACTCTGTATTTTCTTAAAATTGTATTACTTTTCTTGAAGTACAAATTGTTATGTTAATAAAATAACTAATTAAGTTTTGAGTATACACAAATATGATTTGTTCCGTTCTATCATGCGCGATAGAACACGATGGCTGATAAAAGTTTTGTTCTCTCTTCTTTAGGGGAACCTGTATTTACTATGGTTGGAGAATCTGGTGGGGCATCCTCTTCTGGCATGGAAAGTAGATGTTTCCGGTTTCTTCGAATTGTTGATATACTTTTCGTTTTGATAAGATATGACCACGATCCTGAAGTTTTCTCCAACACTCTTCCTTCTTCCGTTTCGGTTACTCTCCACATCTTTTCTTCGGAATATAGCTGCTTTCATGATTTTGTTATTTTCTTCCTATTGTAGTTTTTTGTTCTCGGATCTTTTGACTGATCCAGCAGGTGTTGGGTATTTGGTGATTAATGAAGTTATTAATTTTGGGAAGGCTTTCGTTTAGGTTTTTGGCAAATATCAACTGATCTTTCGTTTGTTTTCGCCTGACACCAGTTATCTTCGCAGGCGCCGTTAATAAAATAACGGTTAACTTTTGAGCGGTTTATTTATTGAATACACAGCTTTTATTTGTTACGTTCTATCGTGCGTCATGCACTCTGTGCAACTCCCTTTCGGCCCTTGCTTACCACTCCTCGTATGTGTCAGCGCCATCTCTGATCACACCATACAAATAAAATATAGTCTTCTATAAAAGACCGTGTTCCTTCAAGAGGAGAAGAGTTTCTGAGAAACACAGGTAAGATTTTTTTAATGATGCCTGATGCACATAGGAGTGATACGTAATTTCAAGCGAATATTAAAAATAGTTTTAGGTATAAATAAGTTAATTATTTTGTCATTTATTTTTGATTTTGTTCATTTTGGCCTTTTGCTTCAAAAAATATAGTTGAATATAAATGGGACGGTATTTTTAAGTTCAAGAATCTGTACAACTTAAAAATTATCAATTATACAAAAAATAATTCCTAATAAAAGTTCTTAGAATTCGAAATAATGTTATAATATACAGAGTGTTCCACATGAAAAATGGAACTTTGCCAATTTTTCATGGTAAATTGAACAGGCTATATATTCTAGATTTAAAGACATCCAGATAATATCCGCCCCTTTTTTTTTCGAAAAATTCATTAATTTGTTCCGAAAGGCACTTCCCAATATTCGAAAATTGAGTTCGATATATTTATAAAAAAATACAAAATTAAATATTATTTATTTACAATACATACCTTATTATATGAAATGATGAATATCGACCAGAGGTTTCTCTGCCTGTCTTGTTCTTGTTGTTGTCTACTTATAGAGTTCGATAATAAATCTTAAAATGAATTAAATCAATTACTTATTTATTATATAACTTAAAATTTATGCATTTTATAAAATAATATTCTTAGAATTAAAAAATGTAAACATATATAGGGTGTACCATTTAAAAAAAAATCGCAAATTTAGCCAAATATCTAAATATATAACAAATAATAAAAATAATTTGAAAATAATTAATTAATTATTTCCATATGTAGTTCTGTGAAATTTTCACTTACGTTACGTTTATGTAATTCAATGTCCGGAGGGGGGAGGGGGGGCGGCGTTGGTTTATTTGCCCGGGAAATAAACGTAATGTGAAGTCAAAATGTCATAGAGCTAAATGTAGTAATAATATATTAATTATTTTCAAATCATTTTTATTTAATTTATTAAATAACTGTAACCAAGTGAATACATACTCTTTTCTATTTATATCTAAGTAAATTGAACACTCTGTATATTCAAAATATATTTAAATAGCTGTCATGTTTATATCTAAGAAACGTTTATTTGAAAAAAATTTTGAAATTTGTTACTATTTGATAATTATTTAGGTGTTCCGGTAAATTTGACTAACCCTGTATATAGACTTGTGAAACCAGACGGATTAAAAAAGGTCTTGTTTCCATGCTTACGTACTCCCAAAAATATTGTTATTTATTATCGTGTTCTATGTTTTTATCTCATGACATAATGTTCATTATTTTTTAAGAAATATATATAAAATATTCACTTGTTACTCGTTAATCACCATATAATAAAATAAAACAGCCGTTTCTCTTTTCGTTATTTATGTTGCAGATAATCCTATAAAGTGTAAACGTGGAAAACACGAATACCATTCGCGGTATTCAATATCAATCTGTATTTCAAGGAAGCGAATCGGGGGGATCAGCATGATCAAAAGCCGGGCGGATTTATCACCGTATCCCCAGCATCCTCTTCACGAGAACCACCATCGCAGCAGACACCGTCCTGTCTCGAATTGCAAACTGCAAATTGCCATTTGCGGGGAAGGCGCACTTTGCATATCAATTTGCTGGTAGCCACTTGCTCGTTCCCCGACGACGATTTATATGCAGGCCTTCTGGTTCTTATTTACAAACGCGTACAAATGGATTATCGGCAATTTTTTATGATTGCTCTTTTTTTCTTCGTGTTCCAAACACCTGTACCTGTAATTAAGCGGTAATAAAATCCACTTCGAAATGGACCTGTAAAATGCAATTATTACTGGTTAAAAGCAATTTAAGTTGAGGTAATTCTTTTTTTCTTTTGCTTGTGTAAGTTGGGAAAAGTTATACATATTAATCTTGTAACTTTGATAATGATCGGCTGACCGAAACTAGTCAGTGAATAAATAAGTTTATATTTCTGTAAAACAAAAACTAAGTGTTTTTTTTTATTACCCTAAATATCCAGTTATAGATATATTATGTAGATCGTTTCTTCGTTTACAAATATAAAACAAATCAGAAACTTCTTCATCACACCCTTTAAGCAAAAATCGCAACATAATAATTATTAAATAATTAAAAAATATACATTTTAATAATTTCAAAAACATGCTCTTCAGCGCTTATTTTTCAAAATTGGTTTTAGTAAACTCAGACCACACAAAAATATGATTATCTACTATAATTTGGATGTTTTTTTTTTCACGATTATAATACTTTCTTTTATATTTCATTCGGGAAAAGAAAAAATTTACAAGGTGTCTTAACAGCAAACATTATTTTTGATATAGAATTTGATAAAAAAAATCATAGCTTTCAAACGAATGGAGATGGCTTTCCGCGTCACATCCAATTGATCTAGGAGTTCTTGTTGAGTTTGAGTATCATCTTCACTCAATAAGGCTAGATTTTTTTTGTCTGGGAATTTCTTAGGCGGTATCTACGGTCTTCATTTCTCATGTCAAAATCAGTACTTTTGACAAGCATTCGATGCGATTCTGCATCAGTATTCGTTGTTATGTTTTGAAAATTATTGTCACCTCTTAGGTGGACATGATGGCGTTACAGAAGCGGTCATACGGTCCCTAGACTGATACTAGCACCATCTATCGGGAAATTCTAGTTTTATACTTCTTCATCTGGCATAACCATATGGATATTATTTATAACTTCAAAAGCGTCTCAAATGATTAATGAAAAGATCGATATATGTTTTTGAGTTCCGTGAGGAGTATATTCATGAAAAATTAACACTGTTGTATCCTTTCTTTACACTTTATTTTCTAATAGTTAGATATATATTTCAAGTGCTAAGAACTCATTATCAATAACAACTAATTCTAACAACTGTTGTGCGGTTTACTTATTCCTACAATTATAAAGGAAAAACCGCGATAAGGGACGACGCACATACGGGTATTTGGAAGATCTCCGCTAGATTTTTTTTATAATAAATGCGCTTTTCTATTGTTTCATTACAATATAAGTTGTTTTCGGTATAAATAAATACAAATATGTGCTACTTAATGCGCGGACTGGCACTTGAACGGATCGAAAATAGAGTTAAAAAACACTGTTTTTCAAACATTTTTAAAAAATTATTTCTTTATGCGTAGTAGGGGGAAAATCGTCAAAAATTTGGCACATTAGGCAACCCGTACTATAACGGTAGCCCGATACTAAAATTGCATCTAAAAAGAAATAAACAATTCGATTTAACCATTCTAATTTTTGAAAATATATAATAAATATTATATTAAAAGTGCAATTAATAATGTTAGTCTGTACCTATGTTATATAAGAAAAAGAGCTGACGTACTCTTCGTCTAAAGATTCTTCAGAATATGGTTCATTTGGACTTGGCTTAGCAGGAAGTAATAACTGCAACGACTCTTCTAAGAATGCTTTGGTATTTTTCCTGAACATTGCCTTCAAGCTGCTTGAAAGAGGATCCGAACTTAAAGCAGCCTATTGATAACATCAAGATAGCACGCATATCGTGAAAATGTCCTTGCGAAGGTCAGTCGATATAATCTAAAATGTTTATTCCGCGCTTCCGCAGTTTCTTCGTATAGCTGCCAAATAGACAGTAATGAACTTTTTATTACATCTGCTCCGTGAATAAAAATGTTATGCATTGTAAGGGTCATCGGATGCCATATAATTGCACGTATAATTCTGCGATTTTATGTCTGAACTCGGAAAATTTTTCACAATTAATTTTGTGTCCACTTGATGGCACTCTCAAAATGATGTTGAATCTAAATATCAGATTAAAAGCAATACCCGCAATATCAACGGCTTGTTTCGGATCGGCAATAAATCTTCTGCTAGTATTGCCGTCATTGGTGTTGCCAAATCCCGCTTTCGGAACATCAGCAATTAATTCAGTCTGATTTTTAAAATTTTTCTGAATTTAGGCCTTTTTTTGCTTGACAATAGTCTTATCCTCCTCTGATTTAAGCTGCCATTTCTTTACAGGCACTTTGTAAGCCAGATGAAAAATGCTTTAAAATAAACGAATTCTGGCATACAATATAGATAACCCAAACCTTAACGTCTTGACATCATTTTTTTCCATTCAAATCGTTGAAATCTTTTGAGGTCAGCCTACAAATGTAACATTTTATGGTAGAGGTGGTTTTAGTTGCAGCATTACATACTTTGGCATCTACCATTGTCAGCAACATGGTATGCTGCACAAAGAGACTGTTTTGATTTTTGTAAAATGCTGTAGCAGGAGTAAAACTTCTTTTTCGATCAGAAGCAGCATCTCATATTGCCGCCTGGTAAGATCGGCTTCCACAAACATTGAGAGGGCCCGTAATGGTGTCATGTGGGACACACATGACACCATTACTTCTGAGCTTTGGTATATTTCTTTGAGGATTCTGGAAGCATCTCTCTTTCCAGATGTTTGCAGTTTTATTTGAGTTGCATAGTCCTCAATGTTTCGAAGCTCTTCTGTTTTTCTTTTTTGCTCCTCTCACTGAATTTTTCAAAAGGTTTTGGTGGTCGACCCGTGCGTTATTAATTTGTAAAAGTGGATTTTTCGTCAGTAAAGTTATTATTATTATCAAATGTATAGAAATTACGTTATTTTTTAACCAAAACTTATTGGTACAATTTTTCCTTGTTTGTGTAGATGTGGCTTATAATTTCATGTATTTCATTTGGGATTATAAGATGGTTTGGACAATCTTATCCATTGTGATGTGTTTCCTCAGTTGTAATTGTAATTTTCTTGGATGTTTTATACCTAAAAAAAGGTATGCTCGGAAGTATCTTGTATTTTGCAGTATTGGCATTTGTCGTTTTCCTTTCTTAAATCTATGAAGATAGAAAGCGTGTTATTAGCTCAAGCGTTTTCTTCAATAATTAATGAATTTAAACAATTTAGAATGGAAATTAAAAAAAATGAAGCTAAGAGAGGGGTTAAGTGTGTGATTGTTAATTATGTGTTCTACGGTTTCCAATATAGTCATCGTTTGCACGTTTTAATCACTTCCATATCCCATACAATACAGCGAAATATTTAAATTGACTTTGGACATGGGAAACTACAACAACTCCAGGAAATGTATCGTTCCAGTTTATTGTATTTGTCTTCCATACATGTCAACAGTAAGCATTATGCTACAAAATGACGTAGATAATATATTTATTTAAACTTGTTTTCAAATAAATATTATCATCATTATGTCTCGATATCGACGTTGTAACAAAAAATAATTTTTGGGTTAAGTAAAAATATTTGAAAAAAAAATCTGTTTGCGCCATTTTGTTGCGAAAGATTCAGTAAAGGTCTCTCCTCAAAATCGCCGCAGGCCATAACTTCTTTATTTATTAACCAATTAAGAAGAAATGAAAAAACAATTAAAATGGCTTCACTAGTTGTACAAAGAAGCTTTTTACCAAATCAACTTTCAAATCAGCGATAGTCAACTTATTTTTTAAAATGAATACGTATATTTTTTTCAAAATTATTCTGAAAGAGGATATTTTTTTAAATTCAAACATATACAAGCTTATGTGTAATATTCATAAGTAAAAAAAAATACACATCAAAGTATAAAATAACATTGTAAAGAAGACGTATGTCTTTATTTATACCTGACTATTTTAATTTTTGACGTTGCTCATAACAACTTTAAAATACGCATTTTTAATAGTCATAAATTGACACTCTCCAGCGTGTTTTAAAGAAGCAAAATGATGTACATAAGGTTGTTTAATTATAAATATTTTAAGTGTGCCCTGGAAAACAATGTGGAATACTTTATTGAAATAATGTAAAATATGCATGACACAAAATTACAAACATTTCTACAAGAACTGCTGAAACTGATGACTACGTTGTTGAATACATAATCTTCTCATTACTGAGTAGGTCGTATTCAATATAAATTTACGGGATATTTCACGACAATATTTTATAATTCTCTGCCTCAGAATTTCTTCGTTGTCTGGTTTAGTAACATAAACATTGTCTTTAAGATAACACCAAAGCCAAGAGTTGAGTGGTGTAAGATTGGTCGAACATGCAGGCCATCGAACTGGACCATTGGTTCCAAGCCACTTTTTACCGAAGTTTTCATTCAACCTATTAATATTTCTTATTATTATAAAGTGTTTATCCATCTTGTTGAAAATAAAGTCTCCTGCGTTCTGCAAGAGAAAAATCATATAACACATCTTCAGTCAATAGTTGATGATATTTCACTTGAATTAGTCTGCCGTCTATGAAAAATAGCCCAATTAATCGATCGCCCAAATTACCGCACCACTAAATCTTCGTTTAAAATTATTTCAAATGAAAATATTTGGATTTTCCTGTGCCGAATATCGAGGGTTGTTTCTACAATAAATACCATTATTGGTAAAAGTGCATTCATCTGTCCAAATGATTTTTCTATAAAAAAATCGGATCTCTTCTGATCATATTTAAATAAAAATGGCAAAATTGCTGTCGTCAACCCGGATCATTTTCCTCCAATACAAATACTTTTTGAGATATGTATTGCTTTGTGTTTCTTCAAAATTGAATTTATAGTTGTCTTTGAAGTGCCAATGTTATTTGATATTTCCCGAATTTATGTTCTTGGATTTTCTTGCGCACTAAAGAAAACATCTAATTCTACATTTCCGCGAAATACATGCTCCTCTTTCTTGTTTTTTTTTTTGTAAGTTCCATACTTTATTCAGTTGTTTTCAAGTTGTCCAAATTTTCAAGGCTCTGGGACCTCCCTGTTCGGAAAGCGGTCCATGAGCAGGAGCGCTGCATGATCGCGATTTTTATTGCACTTGTAACACATCGCCCAACAAACTGTTAATATTATATTATTTCACCAATAATAATAAATTTGGCTGACAAAATATCGAATTTGAGACACTGTCACTTAGATAGCAGTTATTGTTTCATGTGTTCAGTTTGATTTTTTCATGACATGAAAAACTATAAGACTCCAACTTTATGATAATAAACATTTTTTACCACTGAATATTGCACCAAAGCCAACTTGTTGTAAACGTTTAGAATTAGATAAGTAACCTCTATCAAAATCAATTAAAAAAATAAACGTGGCCATTAAAAAAAAAAAAATTGACTGTCGCTGATATGAAACTTGATTTGGTAAAGAAGTAAAATTAGAGCTTGTTTGTAGATCTTGTGGAGCCATTTTAATTGTTTTTTGATTTTTTTTAAATCGTTCAATAAATCAAAAAGTTATGGACTGCCGTGTTTTTATGAGACACCCTGTATATGTCTGTAAAAATAAATCTGGATAAATAATTTTATAAAGGGCAGAAAGACCTCCGGTCGATAGCCCATGACAGACTACTAACCCACCAATATGTATTGTAAAAATAAATATTTGTAAAGAATTGTAATTCTGCTGTCTGAATAAAGATGTTTATATAATTTTATAAAAATGCTGTATACAATTATAAAAATTATAAACAGATTTTGTTTAATGTTTTTACATATTCCAACAATAATTTTTGTTTGAACGTCCATTTGGAGACATGAAAATAATAATATTAATTACTTTAAAGTAAACACGTTTATTATAACTTTTAAATTAAGTTTATTTTTGAATTTCACTACAAATGTTTCGCCACACTGTGGGTTCTTCAGATAATTGATTAATAAACATTTTTACTTTAAAATAATGAATATGAACTTTCAACAACTATTTATTTGAACATTTTTATAAATTTATATTTTTCATAACCTCCTCTAAATTCCGGAGCAGTTAGTTGTAAATTCCGCTGCCGATTTTTTTTTTAATTACTGAACAATTATTGTTGCAGGCCTATTATGAGGATTGACATTTTACGTAGAGGATATTGCAAAGCTTGTTTATAGACGGAGCAAATGGCTGAAGCGCTAGAGAAGTAGGCTAGATTTCGATATTGAAATAATTAAATATATATATATATATACTTGGAGAAAATTTCTGTGAATACGTTTCATTAAAGTAATTAAAATTTATAACATAAATGGTTCTATTAAAACATTTATAGCCCATTTCGGCGTTTGTAAGAATATGGTCATCATACGTGTACCAAAATAGGCTACAAATGTTTCAATACAACAACTCGTTTTTACGCAAAAAAAATTAAACACCACAAGAAATTCCAGAAAATATCCTTGTGTTTTCTTTTGTAAATCCAACGTTTTTTTTTTCTCACATCAACGCCTCGCGTATCTTTTTCCAACTTTATCTATCTCCTCACACAATCGAATTTCGAAACCGATTAGGCGCCGCCGACATAGCTAACAAGACCTCCTTTGGTGCATTACCGGCAATTAGATGCTTATCTGGATCATCACCGGCTAATTGGCCAATTTCCCGGAATTTTCCCCCAACCGGCTCGCTCCGGTGCGGAGCGCAATTACGGTTTGCATAATTTTCACGTGAAACATCCAGAGGATTCTCCCTTTGCGAACGCGGGCCCGGCTGCCATCTATCCGGGTCAATTGCGCCGAGCGCGATTTATTACCTTAATTATGTTATTTTTCCGCCGTTTTCGGAAAGCGCGCTTTGGAAAGCCAGATTTTCCACGTAAAACGGTGTGTAAATTGTAATTGAGACCGTTTTCGCGATCCATCTACGGCCGGATTTATATCTTCGTCGACGGTGCGATTGGCGGTTTTGCAAGATGCGCACACGGTAATGTGCGGTTCTGGGAATAAGAAGGAAAAAAGAACGTTTTGCAACTTAAATTACGCCTTTCTTGTTTTAGCGCATTGAATTTTAATTAAACTAATCAAGAGTTTACTAATCACGCTTTGTTGGGACATTACGCGTTGCGTAAAATTGCCAGCGTTGATATGTTTAAAAAATAAATTAATGCTCTTTAGAATCCAAATCTTACACCTTAAAGCACGAATAGATTTACAATAGTTTCAAAAATGTTGAATTTATATAAATAACAACCAATTTTAAAGCACAATAGTTGTAGATTATTAAAAAAAATATGAAGATATACAGTGTATCCCAAATTGCGTGTTACTATAAGGAATTTCGGTTATTAGCAGAGAGCAAAAAAAAAAACGGATGGCGCATCCTCTAGCTCTATTTTTAAGACAAACTCAACGGCAAAAACAGAAATTAGCTGTCGTCTTTTCAAGTTATAGTCAAGAAGAATCAATATTCTACATTTTCCATTTTTATTATAATCTCATTTATTTATTATTTTACAAAAATGAGAATTGCATGTTCTTCAGACACTTTTTTTAGATTAATACAGATAACAAAATCCATTTAAAAAATACAGCACAAAGTTGTATCTTTTAAATACAAATCATAATTCGCGTAAAGATTTCGCTAACAATGATTTGTATAGTTTTTTTTAATTGATATACGATGTCGGTTTGTTTAGTTTTCATTTTATGGCGATATAATTTATTCTATATTAATTTCAATACTCTTTCAAAGAAATCCAGTAGGTTTGTAAACAAAACAATATTAAATAAAATAAAAAGAATTTGAAAATAATTAATAATTTATTATTTCCTCTTTAGCTACTGTGACAATTTAACTTATGTTACATTAGTACTTTAACAAATATCTAATAATAATAATAATAGACATTTGCTATTGCATAACAATAACATATTGTATAATGCAAAAATTGTTGCATTATACATATATTATAAGATATTGTATAATGCAATAATTGTTGCATTATACAATATGTTGTTGTTATGCAATAGCACCAGTCTGTTATTAGACATTTGTTAAAGCACTTATGCAACATAAATCATAATGTCACAGTAGCTAAAGAGGAAATAATTTATTAATTATTTTCTATTTTTTTATTTAATTTATTTAAGTAACAGTGATCAAGTGAATAAATCCTCTTTTTTTCTATTAAAACAATATTATTTTGTATATGTCGGTTGTATGTTTTGTTTTATATTTGTCGTATCAATTATTTTTGTGTTTTAAATTTAATAAGTTTGCAATATGACAATTACAGAAAATCGACATGTTACAAAATTTTATTCGAAGCAATAACAATTATAATATTTTCTATTTTCAAACGATTGAATGAGAACCTCATTAATCATTGATCTCTCAACAAAAATAGATAGAAAGAATATAATATCCTAGATGCTGAAGAAATTGGGATTAACGTTATTGGTAGTTATTGAGAATCCGGCAGTTTCGAGCAGATAAATTCAAGAAGAGTTAGATATATCAAGAAATCGGGCACTTAGCGTTTTAAAGAAAAATAAAATCATCTCTTACAAAATTCGAAAGAGGCACCATTTGAATGCTAAAGATTTTGGACATATACTCGAATTACTCCAATTTTGCAACTGATATAAATCAAAATGTATAACCAACCTAAACATAATTTTGACTGACGATGTTTACTTTAGCTCTGCAGGAATTTCTAATAGGCACAATGCACATTATTGGACCGATTCAAATCCCGATCGCACAGTTAACGTTAGAACTCAAAGTCAATTTGTTTTTAGTGTTTGGTGTGCTATACTTGGAAATAGAGTTTTGTGCTACAAAATATACAATGGACATCTAAATGGACGAAAGTATAGATACATTTTAGAACAACAAATAATTGATAATTCTCTAGATGATTTGCCTTTGGTTCAACGACAACAATTGTATTTTCAACAAGATGATGCACCACTATTGTTGTGAAGTGTCAGATGTATTAAATATTAATTTTCGAGCAAATAGGTTAGGCATTATTTCTATTGTGGGGATATATAAAAAACAATTTATATACATTTTCTAACATTTCGATTTTTTGTAATTATCGCATTGCATACTTAAAAAAATATTTAATTTAAAGCACAACAAAAAAGTAATTGATACGATAAACATAAAATAAAACAAACAAATAACCTAAACAAAATACTTTTTGTTTTGTTCATAAGTCTACTGCATTTGTTTGAAAGAGCATTTAAATTTATATAAAATAAATTATACATCGATTAAATGAAAACTAAACAAACCGACATCGTATATCAATGAAAGACATAATCTATTTATTAAATACATAGTCAACTATGATTTGAATTTAAAAATAAAACTTTGTGCTGTAAATTTTAAATTAATGCAGAAAACAAAAGTATATAAATTGATTTCAATTCTCTTTGAAAAAGTGCCACAAGAACATGCAGTTCTTATATTCATAAAATAATTAATAAATAAGACTTTACAAAAAATCGAAAATTGAAAATATTAAATTTTTGATTACAACTTGAAAAAAAAAAACGATAGCTAATTTCTGTTTTCGCCATTGAGTTTGTCATGAAAACTAATAGATGCGCCATCCGTTTTTTTCCATCTCTGCCAATAAACGAAATTCCCTATAGTAATGCAAAATTTGGACCACCCTGTTCATCTTCAATACAATGGCAAGGAAAATCTAAAAAAAAAACTAGAATATTTCTAATTAAAATATCGTGGTTTGATTTACAAATCTATATACTATACAAAAATTGTGTCTTTTTACTCTTAATTATGTAATACAAATAAAGTTAAAAAAAGAAATAAACAACCCACTGGGCATACATTTTTAGTAATGTTTCATCAACATTTAATGTTGTTGCAGCGTTACTAGAACGTTATTATTATTATTTTATAATCAGTCATTCCGAATGCATAGGGAATAACCCCTATTTACACCATTGTGCTAATCTATCAATCTATGACTATGATATACTCTACAAAGTGGTCAGAAATGTTCTGATAATCTTCAGATAGAGTGATTCATTGCTTATATTCTATAATTCACAGTTATTTAAATAAAATTAAATAAGAAATATTTACAATAATTAATTTACTCTATTGAATAATTAATTAATATCATTTATAGTTTGATAATGAAGCTCTATGCTTCGAACTATTGTCACTAAAATAAAATAACAAGTTATACAAACAAAGTTAAAAAGTGTTTTATTTAATAAACTCAAAATGTATAAACAAATGAAAGCCTTAACGATTAAAACAAATAATTAAATTCTCTTTAGCTATTGAAGTAATATTTGCCCGAAAAGTATTTGTTTCAATGGATATTTGTTTTGAAATTACTTACATAATGTAAGTCAAAAAGTCGTAGTGGTTAAAGAGAAAATAATTAATTATTTTCAAATTCTTTTTATTTGCATTAGTGAAATGTTCAGCCACCATTCATCTAGCGTATGGATAACTAGTGATGGCCATTTCGGTTTTTCGAACCCCATCAAACTAGTGTGTTCCATGTGCAATACCTTGATGAAGGCGGCTGAACGGAAATTATGTTGGGGTTATATACCCGATATTAATCATAATTAAAGACGACGCATTATTTGATTTATTAAATAAGAAAGACATTCGGGGCTATTCTATAATGGGAAAAGTTAAATTTAAAGTGCGTTAGTTTTATCATCACCGTCTAAGCAATTTTTGTATTAGATATTTATTCATAGAAAGAGAATTTAATTAATAACGTACACGTTAAACATAACATTTCCCATACGGAATAGCCCCAATTGTAGCTGTATATTTTCTCCAAAAATTATATATGTTTTTTTTTAATGCAATGTAACAATGATGTCGATTAATGATGCTATTAAGGTGATAATGAAATTTATTTATTCAAAATAACCAATCGGCGAATCTGTTAACCTATAATAATTATAATTGATGGAATTATAGGGGAGAATTCAATATATTTTTAACAAGAGATTATTAGTAAAACTGTGCAAAAAGGCAGAACAAATACGTTAAGGCAAATTACGACTGAATGGAACCACGGAACTGGATTAAATCTGTCAAGGGAATGCTGCCGCCAGTGGATTCATAAATGTGGACTCAAGTTTTATAAGGTTGAATTTCAAGCAATTTAGAAGTACATTTAAAAAGACATATTTTCTTATAGACAAAGGAAAAAACACTGTCGACGGAAAAACAAAAGAAAGCCGACTCACATGGGCAAAATCTAAATTATCTTTGTCGGCTACAGACTGGTCCAGAGTAATTTTTAGTGACGAATCAAAATTTGACGTATGTATTGGTGATTATCACAAACGCGTGATTCGCTCAAAATATGAGGCGTTTCACAAGGATTGCCTATAACGTACCGTAAAATTTCTTAAAGGAGTGATGATTTGGGGCTGCATGACAGCTTAAGGATGTTTTGAATTTATTGATAGTATCGTGAATACTGCGAAATATCAACAAATACTGCAAAACAGTCTGCTACCAAGTATCGCCAAGTTAAATGCTGACGAATATTACATTTTTCAGCAGGATGGGGCGGCATGTCATACGGCCACAAAAAAGTGGTTTGGCGACCACAACGTAAATGTTCTTTCTTGGCTTTGCAACAGTCCTGACCTTAATGTCATTGAAACAGTATGGCATAAAATGAAACAAACATAATCTAATTAAGTCCTTTTTGGATAAGCGGACGCAAAGGGTTGTGTTACGATCAAATCGAGGTAATATTATTAATCATGAATATCACTCAAGAAGCGAAGTAATCAAACAAGGCACGCCTCAGGGGTCAACTTTAGCACCTTTTTTATTTGTTATTTTCATGAATGATCTAGATTCTGCATTTAGTAATCTGCCAAATGTTACATTATATAAATATGCTGATGATACGTCACTATTAATTAGCGAAAACTCCATTAATACCGCCCATAATACAACTTGTCAATCAATCAATATTTTTCATTCGTGGTGCAGCAAAAATAAGCTGATGTTAAATTCCGACAAGTCGAGTTTTATTCATTTTAGAAACCCAAGGAGCCATAATTACGAACAAATTTTAAACTTAGCTATAAATGGCATAGAAATAAAAGCATTGGAAATTGAAAACTTCTTAGGTGTTCTCATAACACCAACACTTAACTGGAGTGAGCACATAAACAAAATAAGTAGTAAAATCAGGTCAGCAAGCTTCGCTGTGCTATCAATGAGAGACGCGGTTAATAGGCGCGGCTTATTAGTATTTTACTATGCTTGTGTTGGTAGCCATCTCAGGTACGGGTTAATTATCTGGTGGTGGGGGGGGGGATCTTCTGAAACAATGCGACTTTTCAGATTGCAAAAGCAACTGATAAGGAGGATAACTTTTTCTTGCTCCAAAAGATCGTTTCGCCCCCTTTTTAAAAACTTGAAAATTCTAACATTTTACTCGTTGTACATATATTGCTGCTGTCTCTATGTGTATCAATATAAAAGTAAGTTTTTTTTACAAATAGAGTATTTAATACATCATCCGCTACTAGACACCTAGATAATATATCCGTACCTGTACATCATACGACATTGTTTAAGCAAAGCCCATATTATATGTGTCTCTCTCTGTACAATAATAAACTACCAAAAATAATAAAAGATATTAAAAATACGAAAATATTTAAGCGTAAGCTAAAAGAACTGCTTATTGAAAGAGCGTATTATTCGGTCGCGGAATTTTTGCAAGATATTATTTAATTCATTTATTGTTCGACATATTAAAATATGAGAAATAAAATGAGATGTTTTCTTTTTTGTATTTTAATGTATATTATTATATAATTATTATTTTTACTTTTAGTTTTAACTTTATGTATTTTATAGTTTATAATTTTGTATGACAAATGCAATACTTGTGAAAATTGTACATGTCTTTTGCTTAATAAATAAATAAAGGAACAACCCACAACGGACATTACCTGAACTTGGAGCCAAAATAGAGTATATTTGGAATAAAATTTCTGCCTAAACGTGCAGAACCTTAGTTGAGTCAATGCCTAGCCGAACTCAAGCTGTCATTAAATATAAGGGCAATATTACTGTTTTTTAGAAATAAAATTCGTGCAATGTTCCAATATTTAGTTGCCAAACAAAATGAATATTTTTCTTGTAAATTAGAGGCGATAGAATTAATTTTGTTTTTGCGACGTTTATTTGCCCTAATTGTTGCTAATTAACTAATTACATAATATTAAATTAAAAAATACTAGAAAAAATAAATGAACTCTCCAATACCGGAATTTTATATGCATTTGATTTTGTCCCAATATATAGTTGTTAGGACTCGTATAATTAAAGGTGTGGGTTGATTTTCTAAATATATTGAATTATAATTTGTTGTTTTTTTTTTATTACTAGTAAATCCAGAAACGGGAGTTGATTATTTCATTCGACCTCATAGGTACAATTTATGCTCGGATACAAATTGTTAAAATGTGATACAAAATCATTCATATCTATTGATTTTTAGTAATAGAAAAATATAATTCACGTATCTAATTCATGTTTGCGGGGAGTTATTAATAGTCTGTTTGGCTTTATTCACAAAACTGGGTATAAGAATGTTGGCAAGTAATGCACACCCCCCTGTCTTCCCCATTGAGGTACCAAATATTTGCTTGTGTTAAAAACAGTGAACAAAGGAATTTAACTAATTTTTATTTGCATTTACATCTTCACATAATTCAAAAATATGATTATAATTATCACTAATTCGTTGCGTCAAGTAATAGAATAAATTTTAAATTTTCTTGAAAATGGGCTAATAACCCGAAATTAGTCGAGAATTTAAAGTTATTCAATCTAATCTGTGTTTTATTTGTTGATTTGTAATAATTTATTCATATTTATTTCATATAATATCAATGTTTTACTCTAGCCAATTAATTGAGTTAATCCCCATTGACCATTTATGGAAATGTGCATAGAGTTCTGTAAGACAAAAGACTTATTCAAATTTCGTACAAAATTTTGCAGAATAATAAAAATGAAATATTTTTATTTCATTTGAAGGAAATCAAAATATTTAATATTATAAGTTTGTGAAACGAAAATAATTTTGTGTTTTAACATTAATCTCTTTTTACCGTGGAATACCTGTTTGTTTTAAAGTCACCCCCTGGCGTGAAGAGTACCCTATATTAAGCCTCCAGATTTAGTTATAAATTATAAATTTTTCGTTAGTGGCTGTTTGAAGAAAATCCTATGCAAAAAAACATTTATCTTTATTTTCATAGCACAAATAATACAATTTTATAATACAATATCTAATAATCAATAAAATAGTGGCACAAAGACTTCTGACCGTTCATTGCTGTTTTAGTTGATTTGAAAATACATTAATTTGAAATGTTATATTTTATTTAACACAGACAGAATAACACCTACATGTATTGTAATTATTTATGTTAAATTGTTTTGTTGTCTGAATAAAAATGCGTATATATATATTTGTATAAATAAAACAGTAATAAAAATATTTAATAATAATCATTAAAAAGGTAAATACTAAATTGGCATTTCTTATTAATTATTTCTTGTCGACTTTTTAGTGGTATTTAATTTGCTTTAATAAAAGCCACCACTGTGTATATTAAATATATAAATAAAACACTTTATTTGTTTCACTTATAGGTCATAGTGTTTTATTTAAAGTGAGTAATTTAGTTTAATATAGCTTGTATTTTAATTTTAATTTAGATCGAAAAGGCTGTATAATAGTAAAGAATACATATTTTACATATTTTCTTATTTATTTTCAGGATTGAACAGCCTCATTGTCTAATTATCCATGAAGTGGGAGAAGAAAAGTCGGTGTATACATTCGCGACGCGAACAATCCGACTCCTATTGTCACCAGCGATGACAAGTAGTTTTTCGAACAATGGCACACTGGTGCACGGCCGGCGTGCTTATGCAAAACAATACACCGATGCCCATTAAACTATCGGAATCGACTTCCTCAGAAAACTTACCTGTACCTGAAAACGTAATCGATTTAACCGTGGCGGAGTCATTCTCGCTCTCTGAAAGAAGAAAAAGAAAAAAATCGGAAACGGTAAAGTCCGCCCCGCAACGCGTAACGAAATCAACACCATTTACCTGTTAAAAACGAGCCAAAATATTTATCTCGCTTGTCAAAATAAGTCAAAATATATCGTCTTCTTCTCTCCTTTCTGTACTTTTTTTTTGTTTTCATCTTCTGGGGGAGCATTTACCTGGCAGGTACGACAAGGGCGTGGAAAATGCGAACGGATTTTTCGCTCTTGCAATGTACCGAAAAACGGATTCCTTCTGGTTGTACGCTTAAACGCGATTATTTTGTAAACAAACAGCGGGGGTTGGTTTTCTTCGTTCCTGTTTGTTTTGACAGCGCAAATGGCTTCTGTATTGAATTCAGAAAAACTGGGACAAGGTGACGAGGAATTGGAACGGACTTAAGAGCGCGCTATACCTCCTACTTTTCTAATAAAGTTGTTTTTTTCGTTATTATTGTTGATATTTAAAATCTGTTTTCGCTGAAATTTCTATTTATTAGTTGCGGGGGGCATTGCGTCGAGTTTTTTTTAATTTTTTGCAAAATATAAAAAATAAAAATAAAAATTTTAAAAAATAAATAAAAAGCCAACGCTATACCATCATAAATATTTTGTACGAAATTTAATCCTAATAACATTTTTTTATAAAAAATATTTTTAAATGCAAAAAACACTTTTTTAGCTAGTAAAAAAATAGACCCGTAAAATGCTGCCATGAAGCGGGATTAATCTGAAACACTCTTTATGGGCGGAGTTGTGTTAAGTATTCGATCCCACTTCTTTCAAACAATGTTATTTGAGTAAGTGTATATTTCTGAAATTAATTAAATACGATCCGTTCCTAGAACAATTTTTCGAGCGAATACAGACTCGCGAGGCCAAGCGCGTTGCAACTTAGCGCGCGGCGACGGTCTTGTAATGAAATTGTTGTTTTAGCAGAGCCGACTGTTTATTCATGCGTTATTCTAATAACACCTTTATTACATTTGTACAAACACGATTTAAATATTATTACTTATTGATTTTATTCTATTATATATATAGTTTTTTCTAAACCATTGCTAACTTCGTTATTAGTTGAGCTAGAGAGTTGGTTAAATTAGTAAAATAGTAGTAAATTTTCCGGGAATTACAACGGTAAAATCAGAAAATCGCATTTTCAAGATATTAACAAAACAAACAAATTTTTAATGGAAACCCGTATCTATTTGAACACATCACCAGAGGGTAATTTTAACAAATAAGTTATAATAGACTATTATAAAAAAAATCACAAATAACGAAATTCTAGATCGAACTCAAAGCAATGCACTTAAAATGTACATCATTTACATACGTCACTTACATATTACACATTTTATATTGTTTGATTATATTTTTTGTTGTTGTAATGCATCAAAAAAAACAAAATTTATATTGATTTAAGTAGAAGGTAAAACTGTCAGATAAACAAATATTCTTTCGATGATTTGATTCTATTTTGTTATTTATAATAACTGGATTTTACTGAAGACTCTACATTGCTAAATTAATCGACTCCCTAGATCAACTAATACGAAAATTAGCAATGGTGCGCTCGTAATTTAGAACAACCTGTATTAATTATACAATTCGAAGAATTTTGTACTTGTGTGATGAACCATGAATAATTATTTGACTTACGAATAATACAATTCAATTCTATTAATTGAATTTTATTATTCCTATTAAAACGATATAATTTTCAGTTGATTGGGGAGAATCATTCATGTTTTTTGTTTCTTTCAATTTGTATTGATATAATCCTCACCATTTGTAATAATATAATACAAAGAGTCACATTTGCAGTTATGCTGAAAATAAATATGAATTTGATTATTTAAAACAGGACAGACTATATATTATTTTATTTTTAGAATCTGCGTATTTTTTATCAAAAAAATTGTGACAAAAAATATTGGTCTTAGATATGGGTATATTATTAAGTATAATAATATACTCTCCATATTATCCTAACTGAAATAAGCTATCTACTTTCGATATATCCGCAAATGTGATTATCTTTAAAATATGAATTCTTTGTCTGGTTAGTTAGCTGTTGTTGTTAAGTCTTTAACTAAACACTAATTTGATTTAATCAATAAATTACAATGATTTTAAGTTAACTGTTTCACTGATTAGTATTTTTTAATATAATTCTACGAAACAACCAATTATAAAAAAATGAATTTGAAAACAAAACAAAATATTTAAACTAACCTATTCAATTTGTTTACAAATTAAATCAGTG
This sequence comes from Philonthus spinipes, assembly GCA_963082785.1. Taxonomy (NCBI): domain Eukaryota; kingdom Metazoa; phylum Arthropoda; class Insecta; order Coleoptera; family Staphylinidae; genus Philonthus; species Philonthus spinipes. The sequence goes on along the minus strand of OY720303.1, from coordinate 10,038,440 downwards.
TTTTTTAAAACTTTAAAGTAGAAGCCCCAAATGACTAATAAATTCATCAGAGCTGAAGAGGATATAAATAATTTTAAAAAGTCCGAACCTTGCATTCAAATTTATGATAATTTATTAATTGAATCATTTTATAAGGATTATAATCCTTTATTTTAATTTCCATTTTAAATTTAAAATAACATGTGTTACAGTTTTTAATATAAGTCAAATATCAAAATGTATATGGCAATATGGCCTCTTCACTAAAATACTATTTTTCTGACATTATCCATTATTTACCTGAATGATTATTTGTTACTATTATATTTAATGAATTGTCTAAATACAATAAAAAATACTATTTTCTTATTTTTTTTTTCTATACTTACAATTATTATTAAATATTGCATTAAATATTAAAAAAGTTAAATCTTTTGTAATAATTATACAAAAAAATCGAATCATATATATCTCTTGTAAATCCTTCATTCATGAATTCATAATTCAATTCTAAGTGATTTGGGTTTATTTTTTAAGGATTAGGTTCAGCTCTTTATACATAAATCTATTCACAGCACCTGTTTGAAAACCCTTTCCCACCTCGTTTTGGATTTTTTAATCAAATCTAAAACAATTGTTTCAATTTTAATACATTAAAAAACTGACACCCTTGAAATAAATATCTCTGAAAATAATTTGTATGTAATAAATCGATATTACTTGTAATATGTATTATTTATAAATATTCTCAACTTGATATAATGTTCAATTTTACTTTTAAATATTAATTTTCAAAAAAAGTGTATTTATTTTTCACGACAATTGTTTGATTACAAATAAATTTTATACAAATATTTGAATGATCGTTAGATATATATTTCATATAACCATTTGAATAATCATTCAAATCATAATTCGAATGATCATTCGGAATGGTAATAATAGATCACTAAATGATTTTTGATTTTTCTCAATCGAGCTGATCCATCACTAGCACACAAGCCATGCATGCAGATCGAGTGAAAAGCGCGGTCTATAACCAGAAAATACGAAATAAACGTGTGTATTTGTTTAGAAAATAAAAAAATCTTGGAGGGGAGACTAAACGCGCCCATTGCGCGACTGTCTTCGTCTGACAACGTTGAGTCCTCATATGTACTCTTCCAAGGCGTTCGCGGGTTAGATACAGACGTAAGGGGAAAGAATGTTTACATCTGAGTTGATCAGCTGATACAGCGCGCTCTTAACGACCGTCCTATTCAAATTGAATTTTATTCACAAAACTATTCGGATACTATTGGAAGCACTGTTCCGGCAATTAAAATTTGAAAAAAATGTGAAATTCATCAAGTACACGAATTTTGTATATTTTCCGTTTTTTTTTTTTTTCAAGCTGTCAAATAACAGTTGTACTTTTTTTACATACTCCTTATAAGGTGATTACTATTGAATCTACAATGTAATTTTATGTAGATTAAAAAGAATCACATTATAAACTTTTATATCTTTATTACGTCAAGGGTAAACCGTATATACTAACTGATAGTCATTAATTCTTGTTATTTTTATGTCCTGGTGAATGGAGAATATTGTATAATATGCATTAATTCAATACATCGCCAATTTTAACATTTCAACAACTTGAATTAATAATAATATCGGAGTTAGAGCTGATTCAATTTGCCCAAAAGCTATTTTAGTTGCTAATACGTTTGGATTTATAAACTCGCACCAATTAAATAATATTCCTAATACTAATTTAGTCATGCTTGATATGGTTTTTGCTCCGTCTGATTTATTTTCTTCGATTAGAGTTACTGAATCAATGAATGAAGAAAATCACAAGATAAAATATACCTTGTTATTGTCTTCATCCTGCACTTGAGTTGATCCTTGAATTAACCACTTCTAACACTGCCTCTTAACTAATGATGTTTTTGAAAATTCTAATATTAACGATGCGTGTGACAGGTTTTATTCTATCGTATTTGATTTCGTTGAATTATACGTGCTAAAACATAGCGGAAGGTCTAGTAACGTCTCGTATTATCCTAAGTGGTTCAGCTGCGAATTAATTAATGTAGCTTATATATTTTAAGAAAAGATTACACAAAATATATATGTCATCTGGGAATTAATCTGATTACTCAAAATTTAGTATAATACGAAACAAATGTATGATATTGGCTAATGTGTGTTATTTAAATTACGTTCAAAATGTCGAAACATCCATTAAATGCAACCATAAAGTATTTTGGTATCACATTAAATCTAAACGCAACCTCAATGGTAAGCCAACGCTATTTACACATGGCGACTCGTTTACTTCGATCCCAACAGTCATATTGGACTTATTTGCAAATTTCTTCCGCAGTGTATATCACGTCCTTGATACTAAAAACAATAACATGTCACAATAACATTAACGTACATACACTACCTACTGTAAATATTTTGGATATTTTTAGTGAACTTATTTCCTTAAAACATAGTAATATTATATTCATGGAACAGATGGTTTACCAACGACTTTGGATTATAGCTTTTATTTAATAAGTTTCTCAAATCAGGAATATTCCTAGATTGTTGGAAGAGTGCTTTCATTCATCCAATCCATAAATCAGGCGATAAAAAGTAGTTCATAATTATAGACCAATATCTCTACTAACCGTGATTCCTAAATTATTTAAAAAAACTGATAACAAATCAATTGACTGAATTTTACAAGTATCAATTTCCATGTATCGGCATGGATTCAGAACTAGGAAATCAACATCTACTAATCTCCTAATTTGCGAATCATTTATTACTGACGCATTTGAAGAGAGTAATCAGGTAGATTCTATCTACACTGACTTCGAAAAGCATTCGACGCTGTCAAACATCAACTTTTAATCGAAAATCTACGTTTTTTTTTTGGTATTGGAGGCAAACTACTGCAATTGTTTTATTCGTATTTGTCGGGTAGAACTCAGTGCATTCGATTGTTTTAAAAATGCTAAATGCTTAATATTTGCGGATGATATAAAAATATTCAATAGAAGACGCGAAACTTCTTCAAGAAAATTTAGATCTTTTTGGCCCGTGGTGTTTAGTTAATAAACTTACACTTAATTTGAAAAAATGCCACGTAATTAGTATTCCCAGACTTAAATCTGCGGTGACGTATTCGTACTCTATGTTGGGTGAACTTTTAAGGGTGCGGTTTAGACAAAAGAAATAGCTATATAAATATTGGCAATGACTAATTCAAGTTAGATTGCTGTTGTGATCAATAAACAATATTGAATTATACATTAAAGTAATCTTAAAATAAGCAGGAATTTCATCAGATGAATTAAAAATTATTTTAATGTTTGGTTTGTGTGAAAAATAATTATGAAAAACAATTTATAGCAAATTTCAAATTATATTTTTGCTAATAAAAACTTGTGCAATGAAAATTTAAAGGATTTCACTAAATTCTGCATTCAAATAACTTAGCAGACATGAACTATTCATTTCAATATATCTTAGAATTTTCTTTTCTAACTTGAACTACTAATTTGACATAACACATTAACATTAACGATTTATTTTTTATTTAGACTGATACTTTATACTTGGAGATAAAAAATGTAAATACATCTCCATATTATTAAATCCAAAAGAATGGCTGTTTTTTCAAACGATTATTTTCATTTTACTATATAGCTATCTCTTTCTACTAAACCGCAACCTTAACACGTGTAACATGCATAAGAGACTTGTGTATTACACTTGATACAACCTTATCTTTCTAGACTCATATTAATAAAATTGTATCTAAAGCATATCAACTTTTTGAATTTGTTAAACGTAATGGTAGGGACGACTGTCATATTTTAATAGTTTTATATAATGCGTTAGTTAGGTCACATCTTGAATACTGTTCAAGTGTGTGGTCTCCGTACACTAATATTGAAAAAGACCATACTGAACACTCGTCAGTTTTGTATCATCCAAATATGGACTTGAAGGGATCTACAAGAACTTGATGTCAAAATTTAATATGGCCAGTCTTGAAACTATACTTTTTTACTATGATGTAAAATCTTAAACGACTCAATAGATTGTCCCGACTGTTAACTATCCATTTTTAATTATTATTATTATTTTTTCTTTCTTTCTTTACATTTTATATCTTATAAATTAACACTTAATCGCAGATAAGAATAAAAATGTCACGAAATAAAAATAAAAAAATAGTGAAAAGGAAGTAACTAACAAAGAATTGCTAAAAAAATTAAACGAACTGCAAGATTCAGTAAAGTTCATAAGCGAAAGCTTCGAAGAAATGAAAAAAAAAAATCAAGGAATTATAAAAACCACTACATGAAAACAGAAAACAAAATGAGACTCTAGAAGAACGTGTAAAAATAATGGAGCAATTACTAGAAAAAGAACAGAGAGAAAAAATAATATAATAACAGGTATAGAAAAAAAAATCAAAAAATGAAGAAACCACAGAAATAGAAAAAAAAATGTTCACCAAACTAAACATAAAAATCGAAACACATGAAATTATATCCTCACATAGAAAAGACACACAAAATAAAAACAGTCCAGTAATAGTAAAATTAAAAACCGACGAACTTAAAAACAATATATTAAAAGCGACATGCACAATTGGATCAATCGCTACTAAAGAATGTTTATTGCAAGAAAATAACAACGAAATATATATAAATGAACAACTGACAAATATGAAAAGCAACATATTCTACAAAGCTAGAGAACTTAAAAAAACTTAAATTCAAATATTTATGGACTCGAGATGGAAACGTATATGCTAGAAAAATAGAGAAGTAACAAAATCAAAATAAATACATATTATGACTTAGAAAAACTAAACTAATACGCTAAAATTAAAACATAAATCAAAAAACAATATGAATTATAAAAATAACAAATGAATGAATTTACACATCGTAAGAAGCGTGCAACAAATTCGAAGAAATAGAAACGATACCATCAACATATAATAAATTAAATAAAAATGATTTGAAAATAATTAATAAATTATTTTCACATTTAGCTTCACATAATGTTCACCTGCTGTTGCACATCAATAAAATATTGCATAATGCAACAATTTTTTTTAATCCGAAAAAAATTTGATGTAAAAACAACAAAAGGAACGTTACTTAATATAAGGCCATCTGCAGACACGTGTTTCGGGATCTATCCCTCATCAGTACAGTTTTTTTTTTAAATTTTTATTTAATATATTTAAATAACTGTGACCAAGTGAATGAATACTCTTTTGTATTTGTAACATATAATAACCCTAGAATAATTGCTTTAATAGAAACCTGGCTCACACCTCATAATGAACATCTTTATAAATTATCCAACTACAAAGCCGAGTATAATTCTGGAAATGCAAGGGGCGGCGATGTTCCACTCTTTATACGTAACGATATTAAATATATGAACTTCTCCATAATTTAACCATTAAAAAAATACTAATAATAACAATACAAATGAAAATAATCTAATCATAACATTGATATACAAACCCCCGCAAATAAACATAAAACAATTGCAAATAATTTTAAATAATAACATATTTTATAAAAAAAAAACATGCACAAATAATAATATGAGATATAAACATCAACATACTAGAAAATAATAAGACAACAAATGTTTATAAACAATTTTTAATAAAAAATAACTTTAAAATATTAAATAAAATATCGGAACAAACATATACTAGAATTAATTCTAACGGTAAAAACTCCATACTAGATCATGTTATATCCAATAACGAAAAAATTATAACAGATATTAGAATATAAAACCCCAGTATCTCTGATCACTGTGCAGTAATAACGAAACTAAATGATACAAAAAAAGCCAAACCATCATACAAATACTACAATAAAAATGCAATAAACTGTATACAAATATTACAAGATATAAAAAATATTGACATAAATACAATAAAAGACTTTGAAAACCTTTCGAAAATCCTACAAACTATAATAAACCAAAATAAAAGCACTCAAACTATAAAAAGAAGAATCGACAATCCATGGATAAACAAGAACACAATAGATCAAAATAAACGTAGAAATAAACTACAATAGAAACACATTCAGTACCCAACAAATGAAAGAATAAAAAGTGAATACTACAAACAAAAGAAAAAGACAAATGACACAATAGAATCTACAAAAATGAAATACTACCAAAATCTATTTGAAAATAATCAAAATAATACAAAAAAACTATGGAATCAAATAAATATACATATCAGAAATGGCACAAAAAATGCAATCGTATAGAAAAAATTAAAAAAAAGATGGAACAGTAACCCAGAACAACCAAGAAATAGCAGACGAAATAAATACGTACTTCTCAAATATTGGGAAAAAATTGGCAGGTCAACAAGTGACTAAATCAAAAAATACACACACAATTACAAATTAATTATATCCACGACTAAACATAAAACAAACAACTAAAGAAGAAGTCGACAAAATAATAACAGAACAAAAAAATAACAAAGCACCCGTATTCGATTAAATTACAATTAAAATTATAAAAGAAAATAAAGCAACATTAACTCCAAAATTAACAAAACTAATTAATGAAACAATAGACAGTGGTATCTATCCAGATTACATGAAAATGTCAATCATAATTCCGATATATAAGAAGGGAGGAACCGGACAGAATATTAACAGCGATATAGTCATATTAATATTAGTTATTACTACAAATACGTATATATATATATATTGTATATCCTGTAAATAAAAAATATTAAAAAAACGTACGTAGTTTAATAGGCTTACAGCACGGTCTCTACTTAATAGTGCTTTCTTCCATGTACCATTTCATCGAACTAATTACGCTCAGAACATGCGACAACTAGAGTTCTAAGAAATGCTAATAAATTATGTAACACTTTTGATTACTTCGCTGATTTCATCAAACAGTTGCGCAGAATATTAAATAAAGGCATTTTTTAATATGTTGGGTTATTTTGTTTTTATATTTATACTGCAGTTCTAGATTAGATTTCATTTAATTTTAATCTATACTAATAAATGTATATGTATTAAATGAATTCCGTAGATTGAATAAATAAATAAATTCTTTTCATCACTTTTGTATTTTTAAATACTAAATGTACATTTCGAGCGCAGTCTGCTTTTTATCAATAGTATTCTTTATATTGTATTATACATTACAGTAATTTTAAATATGCACGAATTTCGTGAAACAAATTTTAGTAATTAGTTTTTTCTACAAAAGAATTATGAAAATATTATGCATATTATTTATGACCTTAATTGATAATGTTGTCCGTCAAGACGTTACTAAACGAAGACGTCCCTTACTACCTTTCCTCGTTTGTGTTGCTGAAACTCTCCTAACATTTGCAAATACAGGCAAAGACAGTGTTCCTCAAAAACTATGTCATCGACTTCATCAACAGCGAAACTTTTCAATGTTGGAAACCATTTCCCAATTAAGGGAAACACGCAGAAGATGTGTATCGTGTGTAAAAATGAAGATAGAAGCACGCACAAAAATAGCGTGCACCTCTTGCAACGTGCAAGAACTGTTTCCAGCCCTATCACACCCTCAAGAAACCCAGACTTTGGATACTGTTGCTCCTACACTACTTTCATTTCTTTTATTTCTACCGTTCTTATTTTATAACTGTTAATTCTTAAAAAGGGTTTTAAATAAATATGTTAATAAAAATTTTAACGCAAATATACATCAAAATATTAATAAAAGGAAACGTTGAGTAAAATAATCATCAAAGTGTTAAGTAAAATTTCAATAACAAGGAGATAGGATTCCGGCCGCGACATACCTTGTCCCGGGGTTCAGATGCTTTGGGTTTACGACGGGACATATGCTGTCCCATCAATGAAACTTGTGAAATTATTATTGTTGATGATCCTTTTAGGCATAAAAGATATTTTATTTAATAATCGCTTGGAGGAGAAATAACTGATCCCGGCAACGGGACACACTTGGACTGATTTTTCACCGTATTGAAATGGTTAAATCTTTAATAATAATTAAAGGAGTGTTTAATTTAACTTGATTTGTTTCACTATTGTTTTCTATTTACTTGACTAGCTTTAAATAATGCTGTAAAAAGCAAAAGTAGTCAAGTAAATAGAAAACAATAGTGAAACAAACCAAATGTTTAATTTTTTCTTTAAATATTATTAGTTCAAAATGTTTCACGAAATGATAAGTCAGAATGTTATTCATGAACAAATGGTTAAACATTATCTATTACAAAAAACAAAAACAATATTTAATTAACGAAAGTGAATGTGTTTTTTAAGTATTTTTAATTATATTATATTTATTAATATGTATTATTATTGTAATGATGACATAACTATTAATAAATTATTGTTATTATATATGATAAATGCAAAATATAAATGAAATAAATAATTATTGTACGTTCTAGCAATAAATATTACAAAATATAATTACAAACTTTCCATATCTCGTCATTAAACAAATATTAATTATTAAAACAAAAATTAGTCACGTTTTTATTGGATTTTATAGCGCACGATTAGCGTTGCAAACCGAGCATGCATTCGCATTACTTTTTATAGTTGTAAGTAATGGAAAAACTATGACACCGTGCAATAAATAATTCACTAATAACATTCCCGACTCGACCTTTGCGAGATGATCTCTCAAATTTATTTATTCACGAAATGCTGCGTTTCACTTTGGATTCGATTATTTACGTAGAGTGAATAAAGCTAGTCGGGAAAGTGATTTGCATTTCAGCAGCTGTTATAAGTGTAATAAAATTGCTATAAAGTTTGTCATGAAAGTTGATTATGATAATTTTTACATCGATTATACTCAGTATATTTTGTTTATTTTCTGTTAAATAAAGAGAGTTTAGAGGTGATTTAATGGATGTATTGGCTGAAGTTTATTAGAATTTACTTTCAATTTTTGAAATCAATGCTGCTGAAAATATCATTTCCTGGAATTTGTAATTCATTTAGTCAATTTATTTTCTTAGTAATTAGAGAAGTACCGTCAATGCATTGCAGGATATAGAAAGTGGGATTAAAGTACTAGAAGTCAATATAGAATTCATATTTTTTATTTAAACCAATATATTAAAAATAAAATCGGGGCTAATCTGTAAGGGAAATGTTAGATGTAACGTGAACGTTATTTTTTATCACCATAGTCTAAGCAGCTCTTTTAATAGATGTAAGTAACCAGAATGTCATACAACGGGATTATTCATTTATTCCTTTATTAGATAATATATTCTTTTTGTATTAAATAAATCTTATAATATAAACGCCTAGTATATAAATTGTTATAGTACACTAAGAAATAAGCGTAATTAATATAAATTCTTAATAAGTAACTTGTTATCGCACACTAAAAAAATTATAATTGTATAGTCCAGTAGTCTTAGTTTGAATTGTAAAGAGCTAACATCTCCTAATAAATTGTTTTTAAAATCTTGCTCCCGAAAACTTATAACTTGTATATTTATTTAATAATAACGTACACGTTAAACTTAACATATTCCATACGGAATAGCCCTTATATCTTTGTTGACAAGTTTGTGTATCTACATTAATAATAATAATCTTATTTAGCATCCTGCTGTATGATAACCTAGAATATATATATATATATATATATATATATTTATAAAAAATAAAACACTTTACCTTACTTAATCTATAAATTATATCTATATATGTATAATAACTCTATAATGTATAATTTGTAACAATTACTTTAATAAAATCAGTCATAATAGAAAAACATATTATTTATATACAAAACAAAATAAATCTATAATTTACTTACTTACTTATCTTTCTTTGTACTTGTACTTATAGGAACATTTAATATTATATCAATTTTAATACTGCTTACACATACGGCATAACCCTTATGACTATTGTTGAAGATCTTTCAAGTAATCTAACAACTTTTACTTTTATATTTATTTACATTTTTTTCTGATTTTAAAGCTACTCAAAGATTATTATACTCTCGTGCAGCTCTAAAGAAAAGTGTGTTTTGTCCCGCTTTTGTGTTCTAGTGTTCAAGAAAAATATTCCTTCTGCGTCTTGTGTTGTATACATGGATGTCAGCATTAGTAATGATACACTTATTAAAGTATTTTGGCATCTTTCCAATTTTATCAATAAAAATTAAAACTTTAAATTTCACAAAACTCTCTATGTTAAGAAACTCCAATCGTTCTAACATTGTTGTGATATTGGTATAATTGTTACAGTTTAAAATTATTCGCATACCTTTATTCTGTAATATTTGTAATATTTTCAATGATCCAATATTTTCAAGATATAATATAGTTGCTGTAAAATGAATAAGTAACAGTATTGTGGTGTTGTAAAAAGTTTTTTTTTTGTAGCTTGTGATAAATAATAACTTCTTCGTCTCAGCACATCCAACTTTTTTCCTATTATTTTTACATGTAGTCCACATGTTCATTGAAGTCATTGCAGTCGCTTATCGCACATCTAATAGAACTCCTAGATATTTTATTGAATTGACATAAGTTATTCGATAATTATTGAATTTAATGATATTGTTTTCTATAAACTATAGACAATTCTTCTCTGCTGATTATCATGGCATTATTTTGGTGGTATTAATTATTAAACTGTTTTCCTCTAACCAATTATTTAAATTAATTAAGTCTCTATTTATTTCATCGGTTGCTTCTATAATTTCTATTGATGTCCTATATATAATAGTATCATCTGCAAACTGGTGGATTTGCAGTGGCTCAAGCAGTTTCCAATATTATTTATGTACAACACAAAAAGCAGAGGCCCCAAAATACCTTACTGCGGTACCTATTTCGATAGGTAGAGTGTCAGATGTCTCAGCTCCAATTTTAACTTTTTGTGTTCTATTATTCAAGTAACTGATAAACCAGTCTAATACTGTACCATCTACACCATAACTTTTAAGATTTACTATTAACCTCTTCCTATCAATTGTTTCAAACGCTCTCTTGAAATCTGCGAAAACGATGCTTGTACTTTGTCCTATGTCTAAATTATTCCATTCACTTACAAGATACTGCAATGCCATTTCATAAATTTATCTTTGTCTGAACCCTGACTGGTGATCTATTAATATATTTTGTTCAGTGATGTGTACTAATATTTATTCATATAAAATTCTCTCTAAAATATTAAATATTTTTAGTACAGTATTAATTGGTCTGAAGTCTTTTTGTACTATTGTTGACTAATTTAATTGGTATTATGGTATAATTATTCATTTTCTCTAGGACACTTTCCGCCTCTAATAATATATCAATTATATTAATTAAATGAGGTAAGCTATTTGGGAGACTCGTAATCTCAAAACTTTCTCAGTTATCTCATCTGGACTAGATTTGTTTGGTAAATATTATTTTCAGAAGTTCTTCTTCACTAATAAGTTTGAATGCCCTTATTTTTATATTAGTTATTTCTTAATTATTTATAGTAATTGCTGTATTTGTAATTGTATCTAGAATTTCTTTTATAAAATATTCATTGAATTTATTTCTAATATTTTGGTCATCTGTATATATCGAGCGTATAAGAAAAATCGACGACGAAGTTGGCGTTGGAAGTCTCGAGTCATGTCTGTACTAAGATCACACGCGTGAAATGCTGGTTGCTGTCAACATGACAACCAGTACTTCAGTACTTTACGGGTGCGTGTGTGATTTTAGTTAAAACATGACTTTAGATTTCCAATGCCAACTTCGTCGTCGATTTTTGTTATACGCTTGATATAACTCCAATACATTTTACTTGATTGTATGTATCAGTTTTATTATTAGAAATAACATGTTTTAATGTTTTCCACATTGTTTTTTGGTCTTTTTTATTGGCATCTATAAAATCTTCATAATGAATTTGGTCTAATACGTATTTGAATAAACATTTAATATTAAAGAAAAAATAGTAGTGTTGATTTCCAGACTATTGGACCGTGATCTGTTTGAATTTAATCCAAACGTTTCACTGACAAATAAAGTCGGTATCTTTAGTGGCCCCGTGAACTAAGTTATTTAGAATTAAAAGTTATAGAAGATTTTCAATTTTTATACAAATCAGCCTACTTTGAAAAAAATAAATTATCTGAAAGTAAATAAATGATGAATCTTGTTATTATTAGAGTAAGTATGGAAAAAAAAAATATGTTTGAAAATTTAATTTTTTTATTCGATGCAATTATTGTTATAATTTCTTTCATTGGCATCAAATACTTTTGAACTCATATTTGTAACAAAAATCAAAGCAGGCTGATTTGTATGAAAATTGAAAGTCTACCATCAATCTTTTATATCTAAGATATGATTGTTATTTTACAAGATTTACCGATTTTAAAATATTAACAACAGAACAAAAAATTTGTATTGTGCAGTGCTACTGTTTGGGTAACCAGTATTCTTATTACGGAGTAATAAAATAATACCGAGAACTCGGGCTAAATTGTTCTGTATTAATTAACGGTGTAAAAAAGATTATGTCAAAATTTATACTTAGTGGGAGTGTGAATGTTAAGAAGACATAATCCTACCTAACTGAAGGAGACAATGGACAGTTGCATTCGCTATAGATTCTGTAAGGCGCTTTCCACAATTATCATTAATAAGGAGCATTAGAAATTGGCAATATTGATAAATCGCATTTTTTAAAAAATTTAAATTGTACAAAATTTTACACAATTCCAAAAAAATATAAAAATATCCGAGTGTATGTTGGCCTTAAGTAAAAAAAATACAATTCTGATAATCTACCCCTTCTTAGAAAATTCTGTATTACTCGTAACACTAATATCCTTCCTAAATACAAACAATCACCATTCATCAATTCATTTGCGCAAATCATCAGGACAGTTCAGCTAGCTAGCATAGATTTTTCTTTAACTTCATCATAAATTCACGACAGAGCAGAAAAACCTCTGATCGATAGCACAGACAGACAAATACCTACATGTATTTTAATTATTTATATTGTTAAATTGTTGAAATATATATAATAATACTTAAATAATAGTAAAAATAAGATCTGAAATATAAAACATAACGGGACATGAATAGTAAGTTAAACATGTTCATTTTATTAATGCAGTAATTTAAGAATTTAAGAATTCATTATATTAATAAAAGGCTGATTGTATCAACACAGTTTTAATTTTCTGTTAAAATATTTGAGGCGCTGGTAGATGATTTTAAAATCTGTCAGCATAATATCTTTTGCTGTTTTTGGTGCGAGCCAGTCGTATATATTCAAGGCATGTATTTATTTTATTTCGTGTATTATAGGTGTTTTTTTTATGTATGGATTAATTTTCTTAATGTTTGTGAGTGTGCATTAAACATTTATAAATACAAATACATGGGAATGTAAGTACTTTAAACTGTGAAAACAACGGTCTGTAATCGGATGTATAACTAACCCCAGTAATAATAATAATAATAATTTTATTGGTGTCAAGAGATTACAAAATCTTTACACAAGTCAAATATATTTCATATTATGAAATAATAAGGTACATTTTCTAATAACCATAATAATATTATAACAATGGGTGCTTTGTAGTAGAAAATTATTTAATTGTGTTGTTCGTAATAGGAACAGCTCGTCTCTGGATTTCAAAGATATCATGTCTGATGGAAGTATGTCCTCCATGATAGGATACCTTATGGTATGTGACTTTGATTTAGTGCAAAATATGAGGTTCTAAGAACTGTTGCAGATCCATTATTGCTGAAGTTTCGAAACAGAAATATATTTTTGTTTAAAAAATTAAATAAAAAGAAATAATTAATTAATTATTCCCATTTCCTATAATTATTTTTTTGTTTAATTTAGATCTCAAATTGATCCATTTTTCGTGCTATAACAGTTTAAGGTCTACATACACACCCCAAAAAAATAGTGGAACTACCAAAGTGTCATTCTCTTCAAAATTTCGTAAAATGAACATTAACTTAGTGGTTTTAGATTCGTTTAGTTTGAGCTGGTTTGACTGAAACTATTTACTAGCTTTCAACCTTGCATTCTCCCTCAGGTGTAGAGTTGTCTGCAGATTACTATTATATGTTAATATGGTTGAGTTATAGGCAACTTTTCTGTGGATAAAACTATGGAGAAAATCATTAAAAAGTATTACAAATAATAACGGCACCAAAATTGAACCTTGGGGCACCATAATTTGTGTATCAAGATAATCAGATATTCGACCATTTATAGATACACATTGCTTTTTCCTTGACAGATACAATGATAATAATAATCTGCATCTTTCCGGATGAATGTTAAACATGTATAGTTTTCTCAACATAGTAATTCTAAGAACTTGCGGAATCTCAATGCTTTTATAATGTGTATTCAATATTTATGCAAGTTCAAAGTTGGAATATGGTTCAATAATTTGGTATCCACAAACTCAACTGCAGATTAATCTCGTGGAAAGTGTTTAACGAAGATTTCTTAAATTTATATACCTGAAGACTGAAGGGCGATATCCTGAAAGAAGCTACGATCGTTCTCGTTTGCTTGAGAAATTCAATATCGAATCTCTTGAGTGCCGATGATATAAGTTTAGTATCCCATTCATATATAAAAACTCTTTAATAATAAAATCGACAGCCCTGATATTTTACAGCTATTCAACCGCCTTGATCAAGGTATTACACATGATACTGCAATCTGATGATGTTTTAAAAAACGAAATGGTCATCGCTAATTATCAATACGCTAAATGAGTGGTGGTTGAACATTTTATTAAATTCTTTAATCGTTGTTTATGTTAGTTTCTTTTTTTATTATGATAATTAATAAGGTTTAGTATGTTTTAATAAATGCGAATAATTATTTATTAAAAAATACTATACCTTATTGACTATCATAATTATTCAAGTATTTTGTTTAATTACTCTTCAGGCATGGGTCATTAAAACCACATATAAAAATTCTCATGTTGGTGACCAAAATCAATGTAGGCTGATTTGTATCAAAATTGAAAGTCTAATACATTTTTAAATCTGGTGAGATATAAAAAATATGTTATCTGTATACTGCGGGAAACAACAACAGAAAAATTCTTCTAAAGTATACGGGTCAATATACTTTAGAAGAATTTTTCTGTTACAAAATTAATTCCAACCATTTTTGACGCCATTACAATATTAAATGGAAACATGCAGTATGCGGTAGTATTTTTGTTAATATAATCGTGAATTTTTTTTTGTACTATTTATTGTGGTATTTAGATATACATACAGAGAGTTTTATGTAACACCGAACATACTAGAATGTACTCAATGTAAATTTCCCTATGTTCGATTTGTTCAAGAACGCATCAAAGCATTGAGTGCGATGTGATTGGCTACTGTTTCTAAAAATAATATAGTCAACCCAAGCTTCACCCTTTTCACAAGCAAGTAACATTTATTGTTCTGGCTCTTAAAGCAGAAGTAAACGAAGAGTTGGACATCTTTACGTATCAATAATGTAAACAAAGGATGATAAGATTTTTATGGTATGCATTGCAGTTAAGTATAATATTCATAATTACACATGTTGCAATGACATAATAGTTGACATTAGAAATCGTAGCCAAGCACATCGCACCCAATGCTTTGATGCGTTCCTGAACAAATCGAACATAAGAAAATTTGCATTGAGTGTATTCTAGTATGTTCGGTGTTACATAAAACTCTCTGTATATTATACAATATATTTGATCTAAACTTATAAATGGCTATTGACCTTAGGTTTTTCAGCCAGATTATTATTATTATTATTAGATCTGCTAAGATGTAGACAGTTACACAAGAAATTAGTCAACAGTAAGACTAATTTCTAGAATTTGGCAAGAAATTAAACACTCCGTATATTCATTGATTTGGCTCATTTTATTCAATATCTTAGTTTGAGACTAGAAAAATGAAGATCCGACTCTTAAAAAATGTCATTTATAGTGTATCCAGCTGTTTTTGCTCAGCAATAAAAATCGAATTCGAATATCCTCAATAAAATTATAATCATTATACAACCTTACGGCTACCGGCACTGGAGGAAACCATCGCGGGGGTAGTTGGAGCGGGCCGACAATGATGCTAAAGCGTTTCAACTTCCCCTCGCACAAAATGTATTAATAAATACCTGTAGTGTATTATACCTGCGTATTTTTGGAGAGCAAAAATTATATTTTTCGAAATGTTCTCTGAAACCGACATAGATGCAGGTGTAGATGTTCCATTGGATTTCCAATAGGAAAACCCTGTATGCATTTCCAATCATTTTTGGAATTTATTTCTGTGAATTTCTTGGATAATTAGCTTTTAAAAAGTCGTTTTGCTTAGTTTAAAATTCATCATTTTATCAGCAATTGTGTTAGTGCATATTTCGTCCTTAGTTTTATCATTGTTTCTTCTTGTTTCTACTTCACTTACGAGTTTATATTCTCACGTATTTTGTTTATTTTATGCTTTTGACCACTATATTTTTTTGATATTTTTTTTTGACTATGTAGGTATATAAAGTGATGGTTTATATATTATTATTTATTGTTTTTGTACATATTTGTCAACTCTTGTTTGAAAAAATATTAATTGACCAATAAAATGGTCTGTAATGATTTTATGAACGATTAATTTTTTAATAAAAAATGATACTAGAATTATATAATCATAAAATCATTATGGAGGGCTCGATGAAGTTATATTTTATATTTTTTGTATTTTTGAATACTAAATTATTGGTAATCATAAGGTAAATCACACTCTTTAAGGGTATTATAGCTAGAGAATACGCAAAGTTAATTCTGATTTTTACTAAGACTATTACAACCTTGACTGATAGCTATGACAAGAAGTGTGATTACTAGAGAGCTAATTTCTAGTTATTATGCTTATTCTTAATATTTATAGCATCGAGAGAATTTCTATAAATGTATACCAATCACAAAAAAATGTGATAATTTGGCAATATTTTCTTTTTTTCCTTTTATGCTTAATTTTATTTGTATATCTAGTTGAGATTATTGTTCTCATGTAAAGAATTTTATTAAAGTTTTGAGAAGTAATAGGCAACATGTTAAAACAAAACAAAAATCTATTTTGATCCGGGGTTGTTAAATAAAACTTTTTTTATTTTTTATTTCAATTAAAACAAAGTGCCTCCTTCTAGAGGAAAACGAATAAAAATTTTACATTGCGGCAAAGAAAATGGATAGGTAAACGATTGTTTCCTTCTATCTCGATTATAATAATAATAATATAATAATAATAAATGTCTTTATTTCATCAACAATTGTGCAATAGAAACATAAATAATTAAGAGTAGGCGAAGTTCAGGCAGGTTAACGCCCGTCGCTGCTCTTCCACTTAACCTACTATAAATGAAAAAAAACTAATAATAATAAATTATCTTTGAAATATCGGGCGAATTACAATTTGTGTCGTATTTTATAAACGGTTCGAGTCAGTAACTTTAAAGCTCAGAATGCAATATAAAAATACGTATGGATGATTTGAAATTGTTCAAATTGAGAGATTTCAGGTGTATGGGTATTCTATTGAATAATTTATAAATGTTTCAGGTAAATGATCTTGTAAAGAATGCTGTTTTATGTTTCGGCGGTGAAATTAATCCCCGAAATCTCACATTTACATTATGTACATCAGTACGGAATATAATTCTGTTGTATGGGTAAGGTGGAGTACGAAAATGTATGACCTTAAAATATAATGTATAGTAATGTAAAGTTATCCTATCAGCCATATTTAACCAATTTAATTCAGGCAATTTATGTGAAATGTGATCAAATTTACGAATTCCAAATATGAGTCGAATACAAAAGTTTTGCACTTTCTGTATACGCTCTATTGTTATTTTGTCTAGACATGCACTATAGACTACATCGGAAAAGTTGAAATGGCTCAACACTAAGGTATCACACAACATACGTTTAATGTTGGTATTCAGAAGATTGCGGTTGACATAAATCATTTTCAAATTGTGATAAGCAAGAGAAATACACTTGCTTATATGTAACTTAAAGCGCAAATCCGAGTCAATAATAAGGCCCAAATTCCGAACGGAGTCAGCAAAAGGAATAACGACATTATCTACTTTTACCTTTAGAAGAGTCTTGGCCTCCTCCAGTTTATTCTTAGGACCAAACAAGATTGAAGTTGTTTTCTTTGCATTCATGATTAGTGAATGTCTATTAGATATTTGTAACAAATTTGACAGGTCCGAGTTTATGCTATCACTTGCTGCTGTGATATCTTCAAACTTAAAAGAGTAAAGCAATTGTGTATCATCTGCATACAAGTCACTTGTACAAAATTTTAGCACATCTATTAATGATGATGTATATATTGAGAATAAAATATGTCCAAATATAGAACCCTGTGGTATACCTGCTAACGGGGTAGCAAAGTCGGAGATCATACTATCAATTTTGACTTGTTGTTTCCTATTACCAATAAAACTAGCCAATGATCTGATGGCACTCGAACTAAGTCCAATGTGCTTTAGCTAGCTAATAGTACCTTATGGTTGATCGTGTCAAAGGCTTTACTGTAATCCACTAAAATTAAGCAAGTTATTAATCCTTTATCTCTGGAAGTAATAATATCATCTGTAACATTTAATAGTGTGGTAGCGCAACTATAGTTACCTAAAGCCAGATTGATGATCAGGAAGGATATTATTGGATTCTATAAAGTTAGTATGCTGTTCCTTAATGACAAGTTCTATAACCTTGGACAGAACGGGAAGAATACTGATTGGCCTAAGATCCTTTAGATCGTGTGGATTTTCTATTTTAGGGATAAGGGTAATTGTAGCTAACTTCCAAGCAGATGGAAATACAGATTGCTCTAAACAACAATTAATAATATGAGTGATGTAAGGAACTATATAAGGACAACACATTTTAATCATATCTATAGTTAGACCATCTGATCCGGTAGCATTAGAAGTAATTTTTGACAATATAGTAGCAATTGTGACAGTATTTACTGCTGAAAAAACAAGTTTAGTTTCAATGTTGGGGTAAAATGAATCGTAATAATTAATTAAGTCATCATTATCGGGTGATTTGATTGAATTGATAAGAAACGAGTTCGCAGAGTTAGGGTCTTTTAAATAATCGGGGATAGTTTTGGCATTTTGTTTAAGTAAAACATTAGCATTTAAACATTTCCAAATAGATTTTTTTCTTATTTATTACAGAATTTAAATGAGCCTTTTCCTCACGATTTATTGCGGAGTTGACAAAATTTCGCCACTGCTTATATACGTCAAAGTCATTAGGCGACTTCGATGACTTAAAATTCTTATATGCCTGATCACGAGTAAAAATCATATACCTAATTGTATTAGTTAACCAAGGAGCGATTTTTTTAGTTATTCGGGAGGTTATTAACGGTGCGTGGTAATTGAAAAGTTCTAATAAACTATCGGCCAAAAAATATACTTTATCATCAATATTATTTAAATAAATTAAATTCGGAAAATTAACTATATAAATATTATGTAGTTTACGATATGTAACAAATTTTTCAGATTTTACACAGTTAAAATTAAGTCGACAGTAGATTAAGTGGTGATCGGCTATATTGTGTAATTTGATGACACCAACTTCTTTGATGTCACTTTTGTTAGATACAATAATTAGATCAATTATTGACTTGGAGTATGCGGTAATCCGCGTTGGCCCATCAATGATCTGATGAAATCCGTATGCGTCCAGAAAATCAATAAAACGTCTTGTATTATTAGAATCAACATTTAGCATGTTAATGTTAAAGTCACCCCGTAAAATGATATTATCACATATTGGTAAAATATGGCCGACAGCATCGTCAAGAGATTCTATAAAGTTATTAATGTTAATAGTTGGAGATTTATATGTAACACCTATACAATAGAAAATGTTGCTAAATTTACATTTTATCCAAATTTGCTCAGTAATATCTGAGATGGAAATGATTTCAAACCTAATATCGTTTTTTATATACAATCCTACGCCTCCACCGCGACCAACTGCTCTATTTTTATATACAAATTTATGACCGTCAATGTTAACTACAGAAACATCTATTCCACAATTTAACCATGTTTCGGTAACCGCGATAATATTATACGAATTAAAAGTTACGTGAGCTTTAAAGTTACTGAAATTACAAATTAAAGATCTTACATTTATATGACACAAAGTAATAAGATTCATGAAAGTATACGAAGAGCGTACTGCCTATGTAACTTACTAGTTTAATGGTGATTATAGACTTAATTTATTATTCATAAAACTAAAATTAATGCTGTAATTAACTAAAATAAAAAAAAATATGCACATATTCATATTATCATTAATTTATATAAATATTTAAGATGTAATGAAGAAAAAAAGAGACATAAATTTGGATTAATGTAGTACTAATCAAAATAAGACAAATTATAGTTATTTGTTCTAAGGTATCTTAGTCTTTCTGTGTAAATAATTCTTCTATATGCGCATCTTCAAATATTTTATGTTTGTAGTCTTTTCCATTAAGCGTAATCTTTCAATATATAGAGCCATTATATGACCAAGCGTTGATATTTCCAAGTCTATCCCATGAGAATTTTAATAATTTATATCTTGAAGGTAATAAGTCCTCGGTTATGACAGTTCCAGATTTTTTTTAGTAGAAAACGATTCTTTAATAGTAAATTCACTGATTCACGACGAGTAACGTTGATTATTGTAGTACGCGGTTTAGACGCATTTCTTCCAACACCATAACAGCTTGTGATATTTATTTCCTCTTTCATGCATAATTTATTTTTAAAGAGATTATGTAATTTCGTTGTTAAATTTTCATTAGGTTCCTCGGAAAGGCCTATTATTCTTATATTATTATTTCGGGCTGACTGCTCCAACTGATCGACTCGCCTTTGTAGTGATATATTCTCTTTATTTAATGCCGATATTTTTGCATCGCATTGCACTTTGAAATCAGCACTTTATCAATAACACTGGATAGAAATCCATTGGAATCGAAGATTTCGGACACGGTTTCTTTAATGATTGATTTGATGTCTATTATCTGCTCTCTTGTGAATGGCATCTTGATACAATTCGTACAATCAAAAGATGTATTTATTTAGAAGCGGTGGAGTAATTTGCAGTAAATAAATTTACTTATAACCAATAAAAAATAACTTTAAAGGCAGAGCACACAAATTCACGACTACTCGCACGACATGCGTTTAAGTATCATGACGAAATTACTGCTGTTTTATTTGAAAATTGGTTCGAATATAAATTGATACCATTTTTTATTTAGCCAAAAACTCGGTAATGGTTAAGGACAATGTCTCCTTCGATAGTCGACAAATTGATAAGGCACCGACTACATCCAGTAATCAGAAATATCTGATTATTTATATAAAAATGATTTATCTTACACAAAAGCGCAGCTTCTAAAAGTGTTTAAAACACATTATATAAAACATCTATTTCAAATTTTCAATTTTTTGCTAATATGAAAGAAGATTCAGAAATATCACTTTACCCAATAGTTATGCATATATATAAGAATTTTAGTAAAATGTTTAGTAAACAGTATTTTGTTTAAAATTTTATACGCACACATTGTTTTTTTTTTCTCAACCTTACACTTTCCCCTAAGTGTTATATAAATATGTTATTACAGTTTTCAATAATACAAATATACGTCTGATCAGGGGATGATCTGCATCCGAGGACCTATGTTTATGCCAAAAGTGTAGTTTGACTGAAAAACAAATATTGGAAGATACGTTTATTTTACCCTCGACTTTTGAATAGTGCGAATGGTCGGGATTGCAGGTATATTTTGAGCCGGCAGAAGAAGAAACAGTAAATCAAACCATTTAGCATATTTGTCGTCCCGGTCTAACTACCCCAAACGCTGGTCACCCGTAGTGGTAGTAACCGCAAGTTTTATAATAATTATAATTTTATTGAGGGTATTTAAATTCGATTTTTATTGCTCAGCAAAAAAGCGATGGATACACTATACACCTTATATGCACTCAATCCGCGAACACACTATATATCGAGCGTATAACAAAAATCGACGACGAAATTGGCATTGGAAATCTAAAGTCATGTCTGAACTAAAATCACACGCTCGATATACATAGTATGTTAAATTATTTAATAACGCATACGTTAAATTTAACATTTCCCGTATGAAATAATCTCGAATATGCGTAGGAAATCAATGTTTGTTGAGTTAAGTGAAAAAAAATGAGAGAGGAATTCATTATGTTATTCACCCATTCACCCATTGAACAGTATATCGAATTCCTTTTTTGTTTGTTCATACAGGATTGTTATTGATGAGTTATAAAATGAATTTCTAATATAAATTAAATTAACAGACACGCTTTAAAGATAACCTTACCTTTTTCAATCAACGTTCCATTAAAATATAATAATAAACATTTATTCTCCTTCCCTATAATTTAACTTTGCTTCAATTAGAAAATCATTTTTCATTTCACGTTATTTAATCAGGTCTATTATTGCGCGTTGGTTGATGCAAATTAAAGGAGCGAGCAGCGTGAAGAGGGCAAGAATGAGAGAGAGAGAGAGAGATTAAAAAAAGGTTTATTTGCAAATTTGTGTGTGTGTTGCGGTGCGGATACCAATTCCGGCGTTTCGAAGCAGGAGACCACCCACGGTGTTCTTCTCCCGAGCGAGTCGCACGGGTACCACGACGCGGACGTGGTAATACCTTCTTATGCCTACCAACTAACTATAAATACCCGCATTACCCGCGGAGTTACTTAACAATTATGCTCAGCAATTAAACTTTACCGCCGTCGTTTTACACCTGCGAATATTTCACAAACACCGCGCTCGAAATATTTTTTTTATATGCAGAAAGAAAGAAATGTGGCCAGCGCCTTTGAGTTTTTCTGAAATAAATAACACAATTGCAACGATTTTTTCAGATTATACATTATATAAAGCATACACATATAATGAAAATTTAAGAAATAAAAGGATTAATTTCTTGAACATCCTCAACCATTGTAGTAATTGTGAAATTATCATTTTCGGAAATAATCGTTACTATTAATTTCATGATATATTGTATTGGTTTATATTACATTTTAAAAATAAATACGTCAGCAGTGCTCGGCAAAATAAGTTTCGGGTAACATAAATTTATTATTTTCTCCACGATGATTAGTGAATGTAATAATTCCGAAATCATTTTCACTTTCCCCGGACCCCTGTCCATGGGAAAGTATTGTGATCGTAAAAATTTTCAAATCATCAATTTCAACAAATATGCACGTTTTGAGATCCCCTGAGTCCATTCCATCGAATTTAAAAAAATGTCTGTGTGTGTGTTTCCGCGATAGCGTATAAACGGCTAAATGGATTAGACTCAAACTTTATATCTAAGCTTTTTATAGCAGTGGAATGATCTGAAAAGCTTTTGATTAGAATCAAAGTCATTGAGTGCAAATTTTTTCATTTTTTTTTTTATTCGGATAGAAAAATGTTTCAAATAAAAGTTGTAGATCTTAAAAAAATGTTATAAAACTTTTTTGTGGGATCTTTAGTTTTTATTTTATAAGCGGAAGAATTTCATCTAGTTGATAAATTCCCTAAGAAATAAACAATTATTTTTATAATCTTTTTTTATGTTGACCGTGGAGCCTTTAATTATTTAAGTAATTATTTTAATAACAATTAAAACGTCGAAATGATTTCATATTTAAACAACACTGAATAAGTTGCGCCAACGAATAAAAATAGTAAAGAAATTATATAAAGTGTATGGAAATGTTACCAAGGCATTGAAACAAATAAAACAATCCATTTTTTCAATTAATATTTTTTCCTTTACAATAGTTCATTCAAACACGTATTTGACGGAATTCACCGGGGAAAGTACCATGATGGTCACATCACTATTTTTAATAATGGAATGCAAAAAATCTCACTCTTGAGAATATTTATTCTGAAACACTTGCTTCTTATGTGTTTTGCATGTATTTTCATTCTTTAACAAGATACAGAATGAATGTTACTAATAATATATTATTAATCGAACTAAACAATCTAAGAAGTTTTAAGTTTCAAAAATGTCAGTGTCAGATGTAAATAGCGACGTCGTAATAATTATTTTCAAACAAGTTTCAATATAACTATAATTAATAATGAGTGACAAATCAAGTGAATCAAGTATAAAATTGGATAATACTCCACCTGAAATTATAAATTCCGCAAATAATATAAGCGAGAACCTGCTTCCGCAAAAATCGAGACAAGAATATAAATTATTATTCGTTGTTATGAGGTTGGAGGCCATAAGAAATAAAAAACGAACTCCTTTTCCAAAAATGTAATAATTGTATTCTTCGGTGATTTATGAAAAAATAAATTTCTCGATTCTGTGGAAAATATATTCAATCCTAAATGCAGTGATAAATTTGAAACATGACATCCATATTTCAAGATATAAAAAATTACAAACGTTGTTAAAACGCTCTTTTGAAAAGTATGTAGTTCAGAAGTCGATGGATTTACTGAGAGATGAGATATGTAAACAGCAATTATAATAAAACTTTGTTTTTATTTTTATAAAGCCCTTGTTATTGGTGTTTTTGGAGCTTTTCGCAAGAATGAGCTTCACAGCATTAATATTTTTGATATTAAGCAAAACCTAGAGAGTTGACAGGAATATATAAAGGTTTTTCTTGAAATAAATACTTGGTTATTGTTTTACGATTTTTTTCTGACTCGTTTCGGCCACAAATAAAAAAAATATATTCCTTTGATCATTTTGTTTGGTCGAAAGTAGTCAGAAAATTAAATAAAAATTGTAAAACGGTAACCTAGTGTTTATTTAAAGAAAAACCTTTATACATTGCTAACCAACTCTTCACGTTTGACTCATCTATCGCTTGGTGACGTTAGATCAGTCAAAAGTCAAGAGTTCACAGGAATTTTTCATAACGTTGCACAGTGGTCTGGATGGCGACAAAACCCTATATTTTTTCTAATGAAAAAACATAAAATAAACACTTAATCTGAGATTAAACAAAAGTAAATTCGTGACTTCCAGCTGCGACCAGATGCGACCTTGGGATATGCAGGTTGTTCAAAATTAAGTGTACATCATTGCTAACTTTATTATTATTTGAGCTACAAAGTCGGTTAAATGAGCAAAGTAGAAGGAAATCTGATGGCGATTGAAATGGTCAAATCAGAAAAACAATTGTACTTCGCATTTGCAAGGTATTAACAAAAATATATTTTTAAGGGAACACTTGCTATCACTATTTCATAGAAAAGTTTATTAATAAAAAATAAGTTGTGATTCAATATTACTTAAATGTTTTAAATTAGAAATATTAATAATAAATTAATATAATTTATAAAATTATTTTCTTAACAAGTAAATTTAGTTATTAATAAAAAAATGTTTTTATCGAAAATGTTCCCCTGAATCCGCAAAAAGAAAAAATGTAAAACCTAAATTTTCAGAATATATGTATTTTAACAAAATACTTACTTTGTTTAGGTTTCAAACTAATGTTTATTTTACGAATCAAAAGTGCCACCAAGGTCTTTAAAAGTTGTAAGTTTTTCTAAAGGTTGATTTCCAATATTAAATATGAATATTATTGGTTTAATATTGCGTGAATAAGTAACTACTTTACATTTAGCTACGTTTAAAGTTAAATGATTAACACAACATCATTCAGTAATTAAATCAAGCAAGTTTTGTAAATTTAGACAACAAGAAACTGTGCCAATATCAGGAAATATTTTAAGATCATCGGCAAACAGTAAATGGTTACAATCCAGTAAAGCACTTAGGTTATTAACAAAGAGAAGGAACAATAATGAGCCCAAATTGGATCCTTGAGGTACACCCGAACGAGCAACAAACATTTTAAATGAGAAATCATTGATTGAAACATAGAGATGGCGATTACATAGATAACATTTTAATAAGTTAATTAAGTTGACATGAAATCCAAAATTATTAAGCTTTTTTAATAGTATTGTGTGATCAACACGGTCGAAAGCCTTAGCAAAATCCGTATAAATACAGTCAACCTACCCTTACCGTCGAGTTCACTGCAGACATATTTACTAAAGAAACACAAATTGCTCGTCGTAGACATACTTTCCATGAAACCATGTTGATATGTGGAGATATAGTGTTTAAGATTTGGATAAATTTTAATATAAATTGCAAATCACCATAAATTCATTTAGGGCAGAAAGACCTGTGGTCAATAGCCCATGACAGACTACTAACACAATTGTCCATATTGTTATAATAAATTTTGAAAATTTTTGTTGTCATAATGTCTGAATAAAGATGTTTATATATATATATTATTATTTAGCGTTACATTTTCTAAAACTTTGCTCCTTAGAGTTTTTTTTTCTATCTATTTTAATAAACGGGAATATACGTTTGATATTTTTTTAAATATCTAGCTACCCTTGACTTTTTTGAAAAAAATATATGTATTTTTATTTAGTTCATAATTCTGCACTTCTTTGTCCATTTAACCGTTTCTCTATCTCTTATAGTTTCCGAGATCCCCATAGAGAACAAGAAAAAAAAACGTACATTGTATATGTCCCTTCTCGTGAAAACGGAAGTACAATTAAAGTTTTTCGATCACTCGTAAATTCTAATTTGTATGCTGTATAACTATTCCAAACATGAAATTAATATCTCACATAATAATAAAAAACGTGGGATTTTGTTGCATTTTTTTCTCGGTTTCAGACCACTGTGTGTTGGTAAAAAAAATACTGTGCTCTGAGACGTCGTAATATTATTTCTTATATTTTTTATTAATTAAAAAATTGTTAGCGACAAGCAAATGGGACAAATGAACTGGGATATAAGCCTAAGCTAATTTCCACATTTTTAATCTATACAACCCACAAGAGCCACTGTTTCCGTGGTACTTCAGCGAATACGTTGGTAAATACAGGTGCGGATATTACAACATTAAAAATGCATGGCCGTTGGATGTCTTCTCAAGTAGAAGAATACATAGAAAATTCGGCGCAAAGTCGAATAAATATAGCAAATCAATTAGTTTCTTCAACTACTGTATTTAGCTCATCAGTAACCTTCTCCTTGCCATGCATCAGTTTTTAATTTTAGTAATTGCACCAACACAATAAATATTAATACAATGTAATTATTAATGCTTTATACTTTTTGGTCATGGAGAAATTTCATTCTCATCTCGTTACAGAATATACTATTAAGTACATATAACTAACAGAAGATTACATAAAATTATTCTAATATTTTTTATAGGTTATAAAGTTATAACATTAACAAATAAAGCCATTTGAAGTTTAATCTCCTTACAGTTTAAAAGTCAAATTATTTAATTTTAAGAAAAAAAAGTTTAATATTATTTATAAATAAAAGGAAAGTAAAGGAATGGTACATATCTTTAAAGAAATTAAGGGAATGAGAATGGAAATGAAAGAGATGCTTGACAAAAGCAACGAGCAGAAAGGAATTAGTAGCAGTAAAAGAGGGAATGAAGAAGAATGGAAGGAAGAAAAAGAAAGTATGTGTAACAGAATTCAAGAGTTGGAAGAAAAGGACGAGAGAGCAAGAAATAAGACGTAAAAACATTTTGATTAGAAACACAGAAATAAACGAAATAAATATAAGGGGAAAATTTGGCGAATTATTAAAAGAAAAGTTGGAGGTGGTAGTAGAGATTGTGGACGCGTAAGAAATGATAAATGGAGTGATATTAGCAAAGATAAAGGATTTGAGCAGCAAAATAAAAGTAATGACGAACAAGTGGAAACTAAAAGGGACGGAAATGTATCGAGCGTATAACAAAAATTGACGACAAAGTTGGCGTTGGAAGTCTTGAGTCATGTTTGTACTAAGATCACACGCGTAAAATGCTGGTTGCGATTAAATAGGGGTTATTGACAACTGACTTGTCAACATGACAACCAGTACTTTACGCGTGAGCGTGTGATTCCATTGCCAACTTCGTCGTCGATTTTTGTTATACAGAGGATGACTGGACTGTGAAAGAGAGAAATATTCAAAGTGGTCTGAGAAAGGTGGCCAGGGAAGAGAAAGAGAAAGGGAATGATGTGAAGGTGGGATATAGAAGGCTAGAAATAAATGGTAGAAACATGTCGTGGAAGGAAATATGTGACCGTGTTAACGTAAAAAACGCAAAACACAATTAAAAGATAAGAAGGGCAAGGGAGTAGGGAAGGAGAGAGAGAGTTATTTAAGTGTGGGATTTTGGAATGTGGCAGGATTAAAGTCAAAGTGCAGGGAAGAGGGGTGGAAAGTGGAGTTCGAGAATTGGGGAAGGGGGGAAGGATGTGGTAAGTCTATTAGAGACGTGGGTACAAAACGGGGAATGGGAGAGTGTAAAAGATCATGAAAGGGGCGGAAAAGACATCGACAAGAGAAAGGGCAAAGTGTGTAGGGGTTAGGGAGGAGGTGAAGGAAGGGGGTATGGAAGTTAATGAAAAGTTGAATGGAGTAGTTTGGATGAAGTGTAGTCAACTGGAAATAGGGATAGTATATGTAAACAAGAATTTGGAGGAAGTTATGAATGAAATGAATAGAAAGGCGAAAGAAGGAAAGAGCTGTGTATTGGGAAGGGGGGGGGGGGATTTTAATGCGAGAATAGGCGAGATGGGGGGGGTGTAGTAAATGAACTATGGAAGTTTGTAAAGAGAACATCGGAAGACAAGGTAATCAACACAGAAGGAAGAGTGTTGGGAGAATAGTTGTTGGAGGAGGGATGGGATATATTAAACGGGTGTATAGAAGAAGACTGGTAAGGGAAGAAAACCTACATTAGCCAACAGGGATCTTCGATAATAGACTATGTTGTAACGAAGGGGATGGGCAGAGAAATGGTGAGACGAATGGAAATGAAAGAAGTAATGTTGTAGGATCATATACCGATAGCGGTAGAAATAAGGACGGGAAAGCGAAAGACACAGCAACAGCGAATAAAAGAGTGGAAACTTGCAGACGGAGCAGAGGAATTAGAAAGAATGGGTCAGCGACTAGAGGAGATAAATTCGAGGGAAGTAGAAAGTACGGAGGAGATTGAAGAGAATGTTGCGGGAGAAAGGTGAAACGGAGCGGCGGTGAGGGGGGAGCATGGTTCGATAAAGAGTGTAGGAAGGCAAAAAGGAGAGTGAGGAGAGTGGTAAGCGACTGAAAAAATTGAACAAATGGAGAGAAGGAAGTAGCAGGTTCCAGGGCGAATTACAATAAATTATGTGATAAAAAGGAAGAACACGCTATTAGAAAAATCACGGAAGATTTGAGGGGAAATGTGTAAAATTCTAATCACTTCCCTTCTCCCTACAAGGGAAAGGATGGAGATATCTCTACATGATTGGAAGAAGAAATGTGTAGAAAGCTGTAGAGAGCATGTGCAGCTCGGTAGTAGAGAAGACAGAGGGAAAGTGGAAGAATTTTCAGAGAAAGAAGTGGAAAGAGGGTTTGAAGAGGTGAAAGATGGAAAGGCGGCCGGATTAGACAGATTAAAGTCTGAAATATGGGAAAGGATTGTAGGGGAAGGAAAACGAAGATTTGGAGAGCTACTTAATCAGATGTGGAGAAGAGAGACAGAAATCCCGAAGGCTTGGAGTGTGGGAGTAGTGGTTGTAAGAAGGAAGCAAATAATAATCGGGGATTAACGCTAATGTGCGCCGGAAACAAAATTGCCATGATTATTGTAAGGAACAGGCTTGAAAAAGAAGTAGATAATAAAGGGTTGCTGCCAGAATCTCAGGGAGGATTTCGTAAAGGGAGAGGTACAAGAGATCAAATTTTTACACTAGCAAGAATAGTAGAGAGAGTGATAGAGGAGGAACGTGTATGTATGCGGTATTTCTACATTTGAAAGCTGCGTATGATTCGGTACCGAGAGATAGGTTGATGGAAGGGCTCAAAAAGAAAGGAGTGAGCGATGTGTAGAAAGGAATATATGAGAAAACATGGGAGAGAGCAAAAGTAGATGAATGCATATGAGATAAGTTCAGAGTATGGATGGGAGTGATACAGGGATGCCAGCTTAGCTCGTTACTGTTCAACTTATACACAAGTGAAATGGAAGAGGTACTGAGAAACAGGCAGACGGGAGAATCGGTAATAGGAAAAACGAAGGTTGGATGTTATTGTATGCAGATGACGTAGTGTTATTAGCGAGAGAATAGGGAGAAATGATTGAAATGTTGAAGAGGGTTCAGAAGTACATGGATAAGCGAGGGTTAAGTGTGAATGTAGAGAAGACGAAGTGGATGAAATTTAGCGATAGGGGAAAAGAAGGAAGAATAAAAGATTTTATGTGAAAGGGAAAAGTGATAGAACGGGTAAAAGAGTTTAAATACTTAGGATTTGTGTTTAGAGCGAATGGAGGATACAGGGAGCATTTCAGATTAGCGCAAATGAAGGCAATGAAGGTTTGTTATATAATGAAGGAAAAATGGGGTAAGTGGCTCAGAGGGCATGAGAAGATGGCGTGCATTCTGAGGGATGCGTGTGTTAAGCCAATAATAATGTGTGCGGTAGAAGTGTGGGTATCGAAAGTGTATGAATGTGTTGAGAAAGAGCAATATTTGTTCCTAAAATACTGGTACTGGATATGGAGAAGTCAACGCCTAGTTACATACTGCTACAGGAAACGAATAGAGCGAGTATATATGGAGACGCAATGGAACGAGTGGAAAGATATGATATGAGGTTGAGAGAATTAGGGAATGAAAGATTGATGAAAGAAATATGGAGAACTTGTGTTAGAGCGGGCGAGAATAAATTAAGAGTAGAACAGAAAAAAATGTATGAACGAGCAGGGGTATCTGAAAGTATGGTAAATGAGAGGTTGGGAACGGGTGTGAATATAGCAGAGTGGATGAAAGAGAAATGGGGCGAAGTAGAAAGACAGGAAAGGCAAGGAAGGATTGAAAATAATAGGTATAATCCATTGTATAGGAGGTGGCAGGTGCACGGGAAATGGCCAGAATACGTATTAAGATCCGACCTTAAAGCTACAGAAGGTGGCATTAGCAAGGACTAGGTGTGGGTCGGAAAAGAGAGGAAGGAAGGTATGGATGGGTGAAGAATATGGAAGGTGTGGTTGTGTATTGTGTTGTGTGTGAGGGATACGTGGGCACATTTAGGAAGGGAATGTATGGAAGTGCGAGAGGAATGGATGGAAGGGAATGGAAGGATAGGAGTATGGATGCGAGAGAATGGAGCTGGTGTAAACATTGTGATAAGGTTAGGGAGAAAAGAAGAAAAGTTTATGTTGATTAAAATATGTAATATATGTGTATAAATATGAAGGGTATGATAATAAAGGTCAATTTTTATATGAATATTTTTATATGAAATACTAAATTAAGTAATATTGCGATTGATGTATGAACGCTAATTAAAGATAAAATATTGTTTTTATTCGATACAAACGTTCCTTCTACAGCAAAAACATTAATAAAATATCCGACCTGGTATTCGTTGTATTTAAAAAGTATGACAAAAAAGAAAATAAATATTTTACATTTTCAAAAACACAATTTTAATCATATTTTAATTTGGAACTATCTTATCGCGCTTAGTGCTATTTTTCTATTAAAACACTTGGGATTAATATTCTTAACTCCAGACAGATACCGATCCTATTATTTCATTATATTTTGCTTATGTCTGCACTCAACTTGAATACTGTTGCTCCGTTTGTAATTCATGTTATATTAAATATGCTAATTTAATTTATTCTTTGCAAACAAATTCCCCTTGTTTCTACTTAATAACCAACTTGAAATCAACAATACCGACATTATCATTGGCGTCTGATTTTCCTTCAATTAGTTTCTATAAATTTGTATATATTTTGGCGACAGACCCTGAATTCGACACACTGGCGAAATATATACACATATCAGCATATGACAATGAATAACTGTGACAATGTGTGCAATACACAATTATCTAATGCAGAAAAGGAACGCTGTTTCGGCATCTGACCGTTTCAGTTTAGACAGTTCATGAAACGCACATGCTATATTGTGCATTTGCGAAAATAGACATAACTTAACAAAATACAACGTGCGTGTTCTACGAGTTATTGTGTGTTTTTTGTGAATTAGTGAGTTATGATTTTACTGTAATTGTCATTTGTGTCTTGTAAGATTTACTTAAAGCACCAGTTTACCTGGTTTGATAGATCATGAAGGTTGTAAGCGGTTTAGTAGATCAGTATCAGTTCGAAGACAAACTATATCAGGTTATACAAAAAATGAGGGAAACAATTTTACAACAGTTCTAACGACCGAACAGTATTCTCAAATTTTAAGTGAGATTAAGAAAAGTATCCAGAAGAAAGACTATGGTGAAAATTTTAGCTGTCAACATTATGGACGCTTGAATAGGTTTGAGGTATTAAAAAATTCGAAAAACTGAAGAAATCATTGGAAAACGTGAAAATAATGACGTAGATTTGATAAAGTACTATTGCTGCATTAAGAAGGTGTGTGATATTTTAGAAAAAGCGCATAAAGACACGGGTCATAAAAGAAGGCTGGCAATGGAAAAGAAATTGCAAAAAAATATTGTGATATTGCCAGAAGTGTCATTGAGGAGTATTTGGAGTTATGTACTCATTGTCAGTTGAAAAGGAAATCAAAACAGAAAGGTTTAGCAGTAAAACCCATAATTTCTGCAGTATTTAATAAGAGAAGACAAATTGATTTGATTGGCATGCGGAGCCAGATGGACCTTAAAAATGTATTATGAATTATCAAGATCGCCTTACTAGATTTATATTCTTAAAGCAAATTAAATAAAAAGCATTTGAAAATAATTAATTAATAAAATATTTCCTCTCGGCCAAGTGAATTAATATTTTTTTCTATTATTATTCTTTAAAGCATTTAAAAAGTAAAAAAGCGGAAGAAGTGGCGTATAATTTAATAGATGTTTTCTGCGTTATCGGCACAACTTGCATACTTCACAGTGATAACGGTAATGTAATAAAATTTTGCAGAAATGTTTAATGTCGAAATAGTTCGTGATAAGACTCGAAACTCTCAAAATCGGGGATTAATCGAAAGAGCTAACGAAGATGCCTGTGATATCTTAATAATATGGATTCAAGAAAATTAAACATCAAAAGAGTCAAAAGGATTACGATTCGTTCGATTAAAGAAAAATAGACCTTTACTTCCCACACTCCATATATTAAAAATTGTTAACACTCTGCAGGGGCTGATAGATGATCTACAAATCTGGTTCGCCAAATGGAAAATATCAATCAATCCCAATAAAACCCAACTACTTATTCCTTTCCATAATCACAACAATTCCCCATTCCAAATTACAATTAATAACTACCCCATATCTATCTCCTTTTCCTACCTGCATATACTTAGGTGTAAATCTAGATCCCAAACTTACTTTCATTAAACACTCCCTAAACTTGAAAACTAGTACAAAGAGCAGGGCGAGACATTTTATAGCATTAAAGTACAAGAATCAAGGTATCTCGACAGCCACTGCTGTACATATTTATAAAATGATCTGTCGACCCCTGCTTGAATACGCGTCTATCCTTTTTCACAATCCATGTCCTAATGTCCTGAGAAATCTCCAGGTCGCGGAAAGGTCAGCCCTTAGAGTGTTAATAAAAATCAGACATCCGAATAACCCACTTTATAACCCACCCAATATCCTTCTGTACAAAATCTGCCAAATTTCAACCATTGAAGCAAGACTAGAAATCCTCTCCCTAAAATTTGTCACTAACCCCCACGTTGTCCCCATCATCCAACACTTATGGATCCCTCGAGACCCAAACATAATTCCAAGATTTAAGAACCCAGTACTAACTATTTATCAATTCATTTCTTCAAATTTAGCAAGACGTGACATTGGCAATTAGCAATCATGGCGGTTTAATCAACGACAGGAACTAGACAAGGACCGACCAAAGGATCTCCGGTTGATAGCCGTTTCTCTTAGGAAATATATTTGTTTTAAATTGTTTCATATATTCTATATTAAATTAAAAATGTATGTATTCTTTGGGAATAAAGATGTTTGTATTACACAGAAGAATTCAGCGAAGTCATTACTATGCTTTATATTGGTCTTCCAATTAGTAATGGCTTAAATGACACAAGCCTACCCTTACAAATAGTTGGAAGCATGCACATTGAAGAAGAAATTTAGAGTCTTGTAAAGTAATTTAAAGAGTAATATTAAAATCACTGCACCGTTTACTTTTTTTTATTAATTTTTAATATCCAATTATGTATTTTATTTATGATTTCATTATTAAACCATTTTAATAAATCGTGTTTCATTTGTATGCTTAACTTCCGACAAAATTAGCAAAACCCATACCATTAAACGGATGAATGTAAAACATTAATATTAAACAACAAATCAAATATTTGTCGTAATAATAAATTGACTGGCGTTTTACATTTGCACACGATTTCCATAACATTGCATTAATTGGATTGGATGTATTGACTCAAAGTATCAATTATTTTGCATGCGCAATTATTCCATGAATATCAAACGCCCTGTTTGAGTGCTTTAAATGTAACAACTTGCAGACATTTATGTCATTGCAATATTCGAATGATAGACACTATAGAGATGAATGTTTAATCGGTTATTCAGTCAATATTAAGCAGAAAATTTTAATATTAACAAGTGTTGTATTTATATATAGGGTGGACCACGAATAACGGCCATTCAAAGTTTACGGGGTTTCTGACAGAGGAAAAATTTGAAAAAAATCTACATTACACGGTTGAATGTGATATCCTAATGGAAAATATTTTCGACATTCTATCACTTTCGATTATACCGTAAATGGTTACCAACTTTGTTATTTTAAACAGTTTTGGAGTTAAAAATTTAATTGTCAAATATTAAACTCAAATACACGTTTCGAAAAAAAATCCTGCAACTTCTAATAGGAACAAAATTGACAGACGAGCGTTATATTAAATTATTACTAATAAATCCCTCTAGAAATTAAAAAAAAAATATCTGTCAAGTTTGACAATAGGTATTTCAAAAGTGTCAATATTTTAGTGCCCACTTAAAAATATTATATTTCATTATATCAAATGGACTAAACAATATTTTCTCTTATGAGCGCGCCGTATCAGCTGATCAACTCCCATGTAAACATTCTTTCACTATATCTAACCCGCGAACGCCTTGGAAGAGTGCATATGAGAAGTAAACGTTGTCAGACAAAGATAGTCCCCTCCAATATTTTTTCTTTTTTTTAATTTCTAAACAAATACACATGTATTCGTCCTATTTATTTCGTATTTTTTGGTTATAGGCCGCACTTTTCAATCGATCTGCATATGTAGATTGTATATTGAAACGATTTAAAATTATTTAAAAAAATATGTTAGAACGTAATTATTAATTATACTTTTGATATTAGAAATTAGCTATTAACAATTAAACATAACAGTATTTTAAACAATTGTAGCAAACATTGTTTTACTAAAAAATGGAATACAATCATTGGCCCAGAAAGTCCGGTGATTTCCACCTCCCCCCCCCAGAAAAAAAAAACACCCCGAAATAATAAAATAATCGATTAATATTACCGATAATGATATTACATAAATAAAAATCACTTCAGAATTTCCAACACTAGTCTAGATAATCTATAACATCAATTGATATCTATAAAATACAAACAAACAAATATTATTACGTTCTAATTGTTCTTCATTTTAATTTATTTATCTGCTCAGAAACAGCAGTGACATGTGTTAAATTGTGGCTTTTCGTTCCATTACATGAAAATGAACAAAATTTACTCGAGGTCAATTCATTTTATTAAATTCTAGGAAAAAACCCTTCACGAGTCGTTCAAATTATTATTAGCTGTCTTGTACATCTTAAATTAAGAGTAAGATATTTTACTTAAGTAACCACTGTTAGTGCCTACCTACTGCCTACATTTAGTTCTTCATTCGTTGTTTTGTTTTGTACTTTTGACAATTGTCTAGTATTAATCTGTTAAATAATTTGAATTATATGATTTTCTAAGTACAATTACAGATACAAATAAAAATACGGTTTAATAGCAAACAAATACTTGTTTTCTAGATTTAAAAATGAAGAAATTTAAAGATATCAGATCTTTTTTTCAAACCACTACTTCAAGAACACGTGAAGAGAACACGGAAGTAGATGTGACAAAACCTAGTATTCTTCCATCCGAATCATCAACAAACTCTACACAGGAACGAACGAAAAAAAAAACGGAGGTTGAAAGTGCAAAGGATTCAGAAAACTCCCTTGTATTATCGCCAGCTTCAACATCACAGTCAGCCGACTCAGCCGTAGAAGCTGTTGTTGTAATTGGTTCCACAAGACCTGTTTCAAACCAAACGAATTAGGCACTTTTGAAGTTGGACCATCACAACCCGTTATAGATTTTCCAAAAACAAAATTTGGAACAAAATTCAGGTCGTTTTCGTCGAAATATTATGGATCTTATAATAGTTGGTTGGAATATAGCAAAAAAGAAAACAAAGTCTACTGTTTCGTATGCAGACATTTCAACAAGGGAAATATACGAGATCAAAATGAAAAAATTGTGAAATGTGGTTTTAACAACTGGAAAAAACTGGCAGAGGCGTTAAAAAAACACTCAGAATCATCGCATCACGCTGAATGCAGCCAAATGTATGTATCCTACCGTCAATCTTTGACAGTTGGAGATGTTCATCAACAACTTATGAAGCAGCAAGAGGAAGAAATTGTACAAAACAGAGAATACTTGGTCAAACTTATTGATATTGTACTGACCCTTGTTCGTCAGGGTTTGCCTTTAAGAGGACACAGATAGGACCTATCTTCTAAAAATAGAGGTGACTTCTTGGAAATTACTCAATTGTTTTCTAAATATGATGACAAATTTTCTCTCAACTTTGAAAAACACTACAATTACTGCAGCCCAGATATACAGAATGAAATTATTACGGTGATAGCAAATCTTACTCTGGAGGAAATTGTGAAAGAAGCTAAAGCATGTGGATTTTTTTCTTTGAGTGTGGATGAGGCGAGATTTTTTAAAGAAGAACAATTATCAATTACTATGAGATATGCGAATGGTCTGGACGTTGTCGAAAGATTTATAGGTTTCGTAAATTGTTCCGCTTCTAAAGATGCGCAAGGACTGGCTATACTAATTTTGGAAACTTTGCATAAACACCATTTAGCCGAAGTTCCAATTCTTGCGCAGTCTTATAATGGCGCCAGCGTCATGTCGGGTCAAAATCGAAGCCTGCAGGCGATTATAAAAGAAACCCACCCTCACGCAATTTACATTCATTGTTTAGCGCACAAACTTAATCTGGTCGTTGTTGATTCATGCGCAAATGTTTCACTAGCAAAGACATTTTTCAACGGACTTGAAGCTTTGTATATCTACTTCCATAACCTGGCCATCATGCCAGCCTAAACAAATTACAATGCACTCTCGGAATTAATACAAACCGTGAAATGGGAAGTCTAAGTACTACCAGATGGAGTTGTCGCAACGAAAACTGCAAAGCAGTACTAATAAACTATGAGGCAATTAAATTGGCTTTGGAAAAATAGATCACTGAGAACAGAGAGAAGCACACAGTGGAAGCACTAGGATTGCTAACGATTATAACGAAACCAGAGTTTGTTGTCTCTTTACACACATTTCACTCAGTCCTCGATATAGTAAATGTTCTGTGCAAATTTTTCCAGACGCAAAATGTAACTCTTGGTCAGGCTAGTGATCTCATAACAAGTACTATAGGTGCTCTCGAAGAATGTAGGAACCGGTTTAAAATTTGGACAGATATCGAGCAGTTTGCTAAAAAGCAAGCGATTTCACTAGAACCTGAACCCGTTAGAGTCTCAAAACGGAGAAGTCAACAAAAGGACTTTTATAGCGAGTCAACTGTGGGCAAAAGCAGTACATTAGATTTGCCGGATGATACACAACCGGAAGACTACTGGAAGATCAACATTTACTACCATGTAGTTAATAATATCATTGTAAATCTAAAACGCCGAATTGAAAATTTACCGTTGGCTCGTGCAGTTGACGCATTTTTTTAAATTGGATATGAAGAATGGAGAGGATTTCATCAATAATTACAAACAAATCTTAATAATTGATACTTCAGCCTTGGAAGCTGAAGCGATTGTTATGAAAAACATGCTTCAATTTAAAAATGTTGAAGTGAATGCTGAAAATTTGAGAAAGCATATTAAAAAGAGTACTGCCCTTACCTATATAAACTTTTACAAGCAGCGATGGTATTACCAGTGAGTTCAACCGGGTGCGAGAGAAGTTTTTTTGTCATGAGGCGAATAAAAACGTGGATCAGATGTACAATACAGGAACGATTCTCTCATATATCACTGATCAATAGAGAGAATGAGATAGTTCAGAAGGAAATTTCAGCAGAAAAAAATAGAAAACTAAGACTTATTTAATTGAGTACCTATCAAAAGTAAGATTTAAAGACTGTTTGAAATTAATGTTAATATGAACTCATTGAAATAAGCAAAGCAAGTTACATTTATGTGTGTGATTATTGGATATTATATACATTTTAATTAGAAAAAAACATGAGAGTAAACAAAACCAACCCATAATATTGATTATGTACATTTTATTTAGAAAAAAAAAAACATAATTGTAAACAAATCCAAACTAGTTTTTTTTTTTTGTAAAGCCGGCCCCTCCTATGCACCAGCCCCCCCCCCAAAAAAAAAAAAAAAAAAAAAATGCTGACTACGCCCATGAATACAATAATGTTTGTTTTTCTGATAATATTTATATAGATTGGAAAAATCATTCTCCTTGTCGCTTATATTTTTCTTCTACATTGACTTTTTATATTCGCATACTTTAGACTAAAGTTCGTCGTATATTTAACAATTTAATAGAATTGAATATAATATGTGGAATTTGACGCTGAAGTAAAAAAAGCTCTTTAATTTCTTTTTATAGATTAATCGGCAACTAATTTACAATTATTGAAGTTATAACAAATTAAAAAATAAAATTTGTTACATATGTGATGAAAAATTATCTTCAAATTAAAATTATAAATTTATTCATAAAAAATATAATAATTTAACGCTAAAATTATGAATAAGCCACAAACAACGGCATAAAATTTTATAGGGTTACTGACCGAGGAAAAATTTGAAAAAAATACATCTCATGGAAAATATTTTCACATTGTTTCACTTCACTTTCACTTTGTTATTTTAAATGAAACACCTTATTTTTTATTTTCCTTTCATTTGCCCACCCACTCATAGCGATTATGTCTACATAACTCTAATAGTTTTTGAGTTACAAATTTATTTGTCAAAATTTAACCTCAAATAGACGCCTATAACTTCTGGTAGGAACAAGATAGACGGACGAGCAGTATATTGAATTTTCCCTATAGATCCCACTAGAATAATTACAAAATAAGAATAGACAAAATAATAGTCTGACAAATTAGTATAATCATGAACAGCCGTGCCATTAAATGCAAGCTGGCGCTGTATTTTCAAAATTTTAAAAGATATTGCAAATGTTTTTCATAAATATTAATTATTAACATGTTCTAAATTTCAAATTGATTCCATAAATTTATGGCATAAAAATAATTTTCAGAGATATTTATTTTATTCCAATATATTAAAATTAAAGCGACAAATGTTTTAGGTGCTTTACAACAGCTAGCTAAACAATTATTTTAAATTTCATAAATCATTTTCCAAACTAGGGGGGAGTGAGGTATTTTGAAAAGACACAAATCCGTTTAAACTTCAGCTGATTGTTTTCGAGAAACACGCTCTGACAGTTCGATTAGTAATTTGAATCAACTGCGCATCTTTTTCACTAATAATATTACATACAAAGGTTCCCTTAAACAAATGCCGACATAAAGTTATATTTTTTAAAATAGAACACCATCTATATTATTAGATATTTGGATTCCTCAAAGAATTCTAGATATTTTTTGTATATACTATCAACTGTTGACGAAATATTGACAGATTAAAATGGCCTTGTACAATGCAATCGTAACATATAGAACAAATTTATTTTTTTTAATAAATTATATTCAAATGAAAAAAATTAGAAAAAAGGTTTAGATTGGTCAATTAGTGTTTTTAACAGTGCATCTCCTCGACTAACAATTGTATATACGTGGTGCCCTATAAACAAATGCAAATAAAAAGTTCATTTTTTTATTGTAACACCCTACATATTTTTACATATTTATCTTCTTCAGAGAATTTTTAACATTTTTCATGTATAATTTCCTATAACTATATTTAACTGTTTACAAAATAATTCATTCAACTTAAGAAAAAAAACTTAGCAACAATTGTAATGGAACACAATTAAGTTTGAACGATACATTTTTTAGCGGAATTGAAAATATCGACCTGTCTGGGCGTTTTTTTTCCGAAAGTAAATAACAGCAGATTAAATTAATTTGTTCCTTTTATTGTGAACTTTAAAACAAATGTACATTAAAATGCAAATATTTTTTCACTTTTTACATTAAATATTTAAATATTCTCGAATAACTGTTGCATTATGCAATATTTTATTGATATTCAACAGCAAGTGTCTATTATGTAATTCATTATCTAGTGGGATATTTGCCAGAGAAGTAGTTGTTCTAATTTACATTTATTCACTTGCGTGACGGAAGTAAAAAATGTTACAGATTCAAAATATAAAATAATTTATTCATTATTTTCAAATTCTTGTTGTTTAATTTATTTAAATAAGTTTGCCAAATGAATGAATACTTTTTTCTCTTGTTGTTAAAATTATTTAAATACTACCAACTTTTATTAACTTATTAGTAATATACTTCATTATATATTGTTCAAATTTAAATAAAACATCAATTTACTTTACTTTTAATTTGTAACTTTGGTAAATCAAATTATGGTTATATAAACAAAGTAAATCTGTTAGTTTAAATTATTTCTTCGTTTTCAAATTCATTTGTTTTGTTATTGGTGGTTTCGCTGAATTCTATTCAAAATATATCAATCAGTGAAATTGTTAACTTATAATTATTTTAATTAATTGATTAAATCAAGTCAGAGTTTATTTTAAGACTTATCAAGAACAACCAATCAACCAGACAAAGATTTCAAATTTATATTTTAAGTCACAATAACTTGTCGAATAAATGAACTGCTAGAAATTAAACATGTATATAAATTATTTGCAGTTGTGAAATTTCTATGATAGATTAAAATATAGCTTTATAATAGAGGCAATAGAGACCATTTAACTTAAAATGATTTAAAGATGGTTGCATTTGCGGATATACCGAAAGTAGATGTGAATTTGCTTATTACAAATAGGATACTCACTATATTATTATACTTATATATATATATATATATATAAATTATCCGCTTAGTTAAGCTCTCTGTCTAACTTCATATCGTCTATAAAAGCGTATTATTCTCGCTTTCAAACCTTGAAATCATTATTAATTTTATAAAATCACAATTATTTGGAGTAATTATTATTGTTACAAACGTTATAGTAATCAAAAGAAACTTTAAACAATATATTTATTTAAGAATGTATAAATTTGACGATTTTCTTTATAACATTATTGGTTTGTTTTCTCTACTTTAATCATTATTAATAAATTTATAATGTATAGGTTAGAATCAGTCGTATGTTGACGCTAAGAAACCCTTAGTGAAGTTAAGCCGCCAACATCAGCGGTTTTATGTGCGCGCGGTGCAAACCAGATGTTATGAGTTAAGGTTGCGGTTTAATAGAAAGAGATAGCTATATAGTAAAATGGAAATAATCGTTTGAAAAAGGAGCCATTCTTTTTAATTTAATATTATGAATATGTATTTACATATTGTATCTACCAAGTGTAAGGTATTAGTCTAAATAAAAAATAAATCGTTAATTTTCGTGAATTACGCCAATTTACTAGTTCAAGTTAGAAACGAAAATTGTAAGATATAATGAAATTAATAAGTCATGTCTACTAAGTTATGTGAATGCAGAATTTAGTGAAATCCTTTAAATTTTCATTGAACAAGTTTTTATTAGCAAAAATATAATTTGAAATTTGCTATAAATTTGATGAATTTTCATTGTTTTTCACATAAACTAAACATTAAAATATTTTTTAAATCATTTGATGAAATTCCTGGTTATGTTAAGATTACTTTAATGTATAATACAATATTGTTCATTGATCACAACAGCAATCTAACTGGAATTAGTGATTGCCCATATTTATATAGTTATCTCTTTCGTCTAAACCGCACCCTTAAGGATTACTTAGCACTAAGGAGTACTTAAACAAGGCTGTGATAAATAAAAAACTAATTTAAAAATTAGGAATCTTGAATGAGCAATAAACATTATAGAATTATAGAAAATAATGAAGAGTGTGTAATTTTTAAAATAAATTAAATAAAAAGAAAGAAATTGTTTAAGTACTTACGTAACGTCAAAAATGTCACAGAAGCTAAAGGGGAAATAATTTATTAATTAATTTCAATTTATTTTTATTTAATTTATTTAAATAACTGTGACCAAGTGAATAAATAAAGTGTTTTAATGTTGTTATTTTGGACGTACTTTATTTAATCCAATTTAAACTTCACAGTTACCCTTGAACCAGTTAATATAAATTCGGGCAGTGCAATGAATAACCTGTGCACTTGCACGGACAATAAAATGATCTCCCAGGTAATCCATTCCGTCCATTCTTCTTCCTCTTCTTCAGAGCGGGACACACATGGTGTCGGCGGACGGTGAGTGAGCAAAGCGCTGGAACGTGAGAAGTCGAGTAGTGCGTGGGTAAGCAGGGATCAAAAAAAAAAAGAAAATAAGGTGGAGATCAACGGCGAATGACTTATTCTGTCACCACAGGGATTAGGGATGACAATGCCGCCATGGACCCGTCAACAATGCCCGGACGCAATAACCATGATATTGTATCTCATGCGCCGATGCGGCCCACCTGAGTTGAGGAAGGTATTAATAAATTACACAGACATGGAAATCATAATGGATTCACCCGTTTGAGATTGTGGAGATAGCTTTTTGGTTTTCCGTTTGCCGATTTTTTTTGTGGGTTTCGAGAAAATGACGTTGAATTCTTGAAATGTTCGCCATGCGGGATTCCCATGACCTGCAGGTGAATAAATTATAAAAATATTGAAAAGTGATAAATCTGTAATGATGAAAAAAATGTAAAAAAAATATTTTATTATACAGCACGTACATAGCGAAAGGAACAAATTTATATATAAAATGTTTAGTCCAAAAGATATACAATTAAAAATATTAATCTACTTCAGTTTACAAACTTTTAAGCTTTCAACCAGGACGAGGAACCAAATCTCTGGCATCTTGGCGAACAAAAATTAACTAATAAAATTTATTTAACGTACGTTTGTGTTAAATAGAAAAGAGTATTCATTCACTTAGCCACAGTTATTTAAATATATTAAATAAAAATGATTTGAAAATAATTAATAAATTATTTTCACATTTAGCTCTGTGACTTTTGACTTAACGCTACGTAAGTACGTTAAACAAATGCACAACTACTTTTCGGGCAAATACCCACGCCGGACATAGAATTACATAATGTACACCTGCTGTTGCACATCAATAAAATATTGCATAATGCAACAAATTTTGAGCCGAGAAAAATTTAATGTAAAAACAACAAAAGGAACGTTACTTAATATAAGGCCATCTGCAGACACGTGTTTCGGGATCTATCCCTTGCCAGTACAGCTATGTAAGTCATAGCTGTACTGACGAGGGAAGTAGTTGTTTTAATGCGCATTTGTTTAACGTACTTACGTAGCGTAAGTCAAAAGCCACAGAGCTAAATGTGGAAATAATTTATTAATTATTTTCAAATCATTTTTATTTAATACGTTTGTGTTGTTTAACATTACGGTTCTTTTATTTATTTTCGACCTACTGGATTTTTTATCAAAGACGCGATTTAGTCAACTTGGACCGAAACACAAAGATTGAAAGTTTAATGATTTGCTTAATTTAATTTGTGTCGATAACAAAGTTTCTTTACAAATTAGCAGTGATTAGTTTTAGAATTTAAACTTAGAAGATTCAAAGGTGATTTCGAATTTCGAATTATTTAGAGTTGACTGCCTTGTTCAACTGCAG
Source organism: Philonthus spinipes (assembly GCA_963082785.1). NCBI lineage: Eukaryota > Metazoa > Arthropoda > Insecta > Coleoptera > Staphylinidae > Philonthus > Philonthus spinipes. The sequence goes on along the minus strand of OY720303.1, from coordinate 9,994,089 downwards.
AAATGGAAGTTTTCTCCTCAACACCAGAATAACTGAATTTCTTTAGTGACACGCATAACATGGAATAGCATAATGACATTATAATGATTATTGATTTAAAAAGTCCAAAATTTTTAAGTTAGGAATATTTACCATTTCCAATGTTATCTGTGCATCGATATAATTGAATAATAATTTTCTTTATTTACTCTTATGTAGTAAGAGTGAATAAGAATAACATTGAATGTTAGCACAATCATTACATTTACTTATCTTACTAAAAAAGGACGCCATACACAAAACAAATTTTTGATATTTAATATTTCGAGAAACAAATTTATATATAAAATATTTAGTTCAAAAGATGCGCAATTAAAAATACTAATCTATTTTTTGGAGCGTGTTTTTTTTTTTTTTTTTTTTCGAAAATAGAACATTAGTATATTCTTTTTGGGTGGTTTCTAGGAGCAGTTATAGAACATTTTATCGATCAGATCAGTTCGCATGTCGTTAACATAACGGTGTTACATTTCAATATGTTTTTTTTTTATTGAACGATGATAGAATAATAATTTATTTTTTAATAATAAATATGTATAGGTTACTAAAAATCTACCAACATAAATAAATAACAGATTAAATTGAATAACTTTTCATTCTTGACTAGTTTCAGGTCACCCGCCCATTAACGAGATAATTAAAAATAACTCAATTTCGAATTACCTTAATAAATGGAAGATGGCACAAGCGCCATTTTTTACCTAAATTATTAATTTAATTCTCTTGCTAATATACTGATAACCTGAAACTAGTCGAGAATTTAAAGTTATTCAATTTAATCTGTGTTTACTTTATTGGTAGAATTTTAATAATCTATTCATTTTTATTATTACAATATTAACTATCAATGTTTAAATATAAAAAATATTAATACAATTTATTTTTCATATGCATTTATTCATAAAATATTAATTAAATTTATTTTTCATATATATTTATTCACGGTGCGCATCATTATTGTTATTGTGTGTATGGATTCTGATTGAAAAACTCAATAGTTATACTTGATCAAGGAGTTATTTGTCTAAATTTTATCAAATCAATTGAATATATTGTTGTATTTTGTAATTACAGATTGTCATTAATTGTAAAAAGGTGATTTTCCGTAAATAAAGAATTAAATAATTAATTTATAATTATATACAGGGTGGCCAGAAAAGGTGTGATAATCTTCAGATAAAGTGGTTCGTTAATCAATTTTAAGTAGAAAAAAATAAATTAAAAACATAATAAAACACAAAAATTAATATTCGGTAATTATTCACTAAGCTTTGTGAGGCCATTAATATCCTAAAAATGTGACTAGAATTTGTTTTTAACATATTACGTATAATTATTGCTATTAATAATAGACTTATCATTAAATAAACACTTGCAATATTTAGCTGGATGTTTATATAACTAATTTTAATCAAAATATTTAAAAAATATTACCGACTTCTAGTCACATATTTATTATACCAATGGCCTCGTGGGCGTTAACGAAGAACCGTACAATATTTTTTACTTAAATTTTCTACTTGAAATTAAATAATGAAAGACTTTACCTGAAAATTATCACACCTTTTCAGGCCACCTTGTACATTAATAATAATTTTATTATAAACTACTCATTCTAATATTTTAATCAGTTACTTATTACTCCTTTTTTATTTCCTAAAAAAAAAAACACGCAAATATTGATTAATAAAACAAACACGAAAACACGCCCAAAACGCACGAATCAATCTTAATTTTACCCGATATTTGTTTTCATTAATTAATCATGATTAATCGATTAAATGTTTGCCTTTCTATTCATTCGAGTGGTTACTTTTTTTTCTTTGATTAATTAGCTTTGAGGACCATTAAAATATTTCTTAAAAAACGCACGAGCTGAGTTATGTGTGCGCGCAATTCCACTGACCTTTTTTCGGCGTTTTGGAAACGGGGCCTTTTATTTTTATTGCGGGTGATTAATTATGATCAAAGTGTTATTTAATCAGTGGACGTTGAGTAATTGCGGAATAAGTGTTGTGTAAATATGTATATAAGTGTGTGGTTTTTTTTGTCCGAGAATGGGTTTCTTCGAAGTTTTATTGAGACGCTGAATGTGTTTATCATCTTGTCTAGATAATTTCTTAATTAGTGATTTGCTAAATAAAAGAATATTAAATATACATAGAGTTTTTATCAAAACAAAAATGGAAAATGGATATAATAAATTAAAGAAAAGAGAGTGTTCATTCACTTGGTCATAGTTATTTAAATAAATTAAATAAAAAGAATTTGAAAATAATTAATAAATTATTTCACCTTTTAGCTCTGTGATATTTTTGAATTACATTACGAAAGCACTTTAAAACAAATGTTCATTAAAGCAACTACTTCTCGGGCAAATATTACGTAACGTTTTTTGTTGTTTTAATGTAAAAACATGGTGATGTGTCCATCATGGTACTTTCCCCAGTGAATACGGTCAAATACGTTTCTGATTGAAAATGTAATAGGAAAGCAAAATGATTAAAGAAACAATTAAATTGATTGTTGTCTTTTAAAGTTAAAGCAGAGTATTTAGAAGAATATTATAATTAAGTGTGTTATTTCTTACCTTACAATGTGTTAAAATCATTTCTCCACACTCTTCTTCATTTTTACAAACTTTGCGAATGTGCTCAATATGACGGCACTTTGACATTTTATTTGTCATTAAAATAATTATTTCAATAATTAAAATCTCTAAAGTAATTTATCATGTAAACGCTTATAAAATGAAAACCGGAGGTCCTACAATAAAAGTTTTATAACAGAAATTATTTATTTTTTTTTTTCAAGATCTAAAACTTTTATTTGAAACATTTTTCTATCCGAATTAAAAAATGAAAAATGGTGATGTGTCCATCATGGCACTTTCCCCGGTGAATACGGTCAAATAAGTTTCTGATAGAAAATTTAATAGGAAAGCAAAATGATTAATAGAAAAAAGTGATTGTTATCTTTTAAAGTTAAACCTGAGTATGTAGAAGAATATTGTAATTAAGTGTGTTATTTCTTACCTTACAATAGGTTTAAATCATTCCTCCACACTCTTCTTCATTTTTGCAAACTGGAGGCGTTTGCGAATGATAAGTTGAATTTGACGGCACTTTGACGTTTTATTTGTCATTAAAATAATTATTTCAATAATTAAAATCTCTAAGGGAATTTATCGGATAAATGCTTATAAAATGAAAACCGGAGGTTCTACAATAAAAGTTTTATAACAGAAATTATTTATTTTTTTTTTTCAAGATCTAAAACTTTTATTTGAAACATTTTTCTATCCGAATTAAAAAATGAAAAATTGCTAAGAGTAAAGTTGCACTTAATGAGTTTTGATTCTAACCAAAAGCTTTTCAGATCATTCCACTGTTATATAAAGCTTAGATATAAAGTTTGGTCTTAATCCATTTAGCCGTTTAGGCGCTATCGCGGAAACACACAGACACACAGACATGTGATCGTGTGTCTGTGTGTGTGTCTGTGTGTGTGTCTGTGTGTTTCCGCGATAGCGCATAAACGGCTAAATGGATTAAGCCCAAACTTTATATCTAAGCTTTTTATAACAGTGGAATGATCTGAAAAGCTTTTGGTTAGAATAAAAACTTATTAAGTGCAACTTTACTCTTAGCAATTTTTCATTATTTAATTCGGATAGAAAAATGTTTCAAATAAAAGTTTTAGATCTTGGAAAATAAATAATTTCTGTTATAAAACTTTTATTGTAAGACCTCCGGTTTTCATTTTATAAGAGAGATTCAGCCAACAATTGACGACATGATTACATTCTTTCTCAAGAAAAGTACCCATTTTCAATTTCAATTTTAATAACGGCCTCGTGAGATGTTACAAAGAAGAATACAATATTTTTTGATTTAGATTATTTATCCAAAATTAATGACCGAAACACACTATCTGAAAATTTGTTACGATTCAACTATACGCAAATTATTTTCCTTGCATCGTCAAATTCACTACCGTTTATCTATTTCTAATTAAAAATAAATATATATGTCTTTGTAGACACACACTTTTTCTGACCACCTTGTATTATTAATTTAATTCAACGGAGTGTTTAATTTAGCTAAAGACATTGAAATATCTCAAAAACTACACATCGAATAAAAAAAAGTTATAATTAAAATTTGTTCGCCTCGTATGGGGCATTCTGATGAAACGAAACTTGACCCACTACCATCAACCTCCTAAGGGGTAGGGGTTGAGAAATTAAATGTTAAATAGGAAGCCCTATTTTTTGTACGGATTTGAATACTCCGAAAAAAAAAATAGAAAGTTTTATCTGAAATATTTTTTTTATATTCGTGACAGACGACGCTATAACAGACAAAATTCAAAATTGGCACACCACACAGCCTGTCGTGGTGACTAACACAAGTTAAAACACACTTGGTAAGTTGGGCCACGGAAATTTTAAAACATAATAATAGAAAAAAGGATTTATTCATTTGGTCACAGTTATTTAAATAAATTAAATAAAAAGTATTTGAAAATAATTAATTAAAGGCAGAAAGACCTCTGGTCGATAGCCCAGACAGACTAACACCTACATGTATTGTTATTATTTAAATTGTTAAATTTATCTATATAGTCTGAATAAAGATATATATATATATATATATATATATATATATAATTATTTTCTAGAATGGTGACGAGATGTAAAAAGTGAATGAACATTTCAAGGATACTTACAAAGATACAATAGGTCTTGTTGAGGAATTTTACATTTTTTTATTTACGAAAATTGACATGCATTATTTCGTGTGGTGCTAAATACTCAATTTTAATATCGAAAATCAACTATGAAAATTATATATATATATATGAGCACAATACTCTATGTACTATATACACAACAGTTAATTTTCATTTGAATTGAGTTGATAGTAATACTTTAAAATTGTATTTATCTGCATTTTAATTTTCATTGTCAGTATTGAAGCAATATAAAACCATCGACCTCTTTTTTTTTAGTAAGACAAGGACGCATAGACACTCGGCTCTAGTTATTAAAAAAACGCGCCAATTCTAAGTCGATTCCATTCATTCCGATTATTATTTTTAATATTTTAATTTCGTGTTTATTTTCCATATTGTTTATACCTTTGTTTTTTTTTTATGTTTTAAGTAACAGCAAATGTCTATTATTATTATTATTATGATTATTATTATTATGATAATAGACATTTGCTGTTACTTAAAACATAAAAAAAAAACAAAGGTATAAACAATATGGAAAATAAACACGAAATTAAAATATTAAAAATAATAATCGGAATGAATGGAATCGACTTAGAATTGGCGCGTTTTTTTAATAACTAGAGCCGAGTGTCTATGCGTCCTTGTCTTACTAAAAAAAAAGAGGTCGATGGTTTTATATTGCTTCAATACTGACAATGAAAATTAAAATGCAGATAAATACAATTTTAAAGTATTACTATCAACTCAATTCAAATGAAAATTAACTGTTGTGTATATAGTACATAGAGTATTGTGCTCATATATATATATATAATTTTCATAGTTGATTTTCGATATTAAAATTGAGTATTTAGCACCACACGAAATAATGCATGTCAATTTTCGTAAATAAAAAAATGTAAAATTCCTCAACAAGACCTATTGTATCTTTGTAAGTATCCTTGAAATGTTCATTCACTTTTTACATCTCGTCACCATTCTAGAAATAATATATTCCGCGAAATGTGTAAGTCATGGGGAAATTGCTTACGGCATTTTTAGATTACATTCTGTGTACTAAGTTTTATATTAATCATAGTTTTGTATCTTTAATATTTTAGCTAATATAAGTTGGACAATGATATTTCAGCTATCCTTTATATTGCAATTATTATTTATTATTTATTAATATGATTAAACAAGGCCGAAGGACCTCCGGTCGATAGCTGCTTCTCTTAAGAATATATATGTGTTTTAAATTGTTTCATGTATTGTATATTAAATTAAATATGTATGTATTAAATAAAAATGATTTGAAAATAATTAATAAATTATTTTCACATTTAGCTCTGTGACTTTTGACTTACGTTACGTAAGTACGTTAAACAAATGCACATCAAAACAACTACTTCCCGGACAAATACCCACGCCGGACATTGAATTATATAATGTACACCTGCTGTTGCACATCAATAAAATATTGCATAATGCAACAAATTTTGATCCGAGAAAAATGTTTTAATGCAAAAACAACAAAAGAAACGTTACTTAATTTAAGGCCATCTGCAGACACGTGTTTCGGGATCTATTCCTCGTCAGTACAGCTATGGCTTACATAATTTAAAGATGTTAAAATAAATTAATTCAAATACAATCAGCAAAATTAAATCAATTATATTAAATCAAATTAAACTAAATCAATATAAATTAAATTAAACCAAATTAATTCAATTTAAATCAAAACCGAATAAAATTAAACGAAAATAATTGAATCAAATTAATTAAAAAGAGCGACCCTCACCTGCCGCGCGCTGTGATAGTAATGACGGGCAAAGAGGTCGTGCGTTCTTGTATTGTTGTTATCGCAAATTCACAAAAAACTTCTCTCGGCTCGGATTTGAATAAATGCCTCGCTGGCTATTAATATAAATAGAAAACAGTATTCATTCACTTGGTCACAGTTATTTAAATATATTAAATAAAAATGATTTGAAAATAATTAATAAATTATTTTCACATTTAGCTCTGTGACTTTTGAGTTTTGATTTGAAAATAATTTATTAATTATTTTCAAATCATTTTTATTTAATATATTTAAATAACTGTGACCAAGTGAATGAATAATACTCTTTTCTATTTATAAATATGTATGTATTCTTTCGGAATAAAGATATTTGTATATATATATATATATATATATATATGATTATTCAAATATATCAGTTAGTATATATATTACAAAGCTTTGATTCGTATTCGTACTATTCAATCCATTAATTTCTAAGGAATTCATTATTAAGAGTTAACCTGCAGCGAATAATCAATAAAACTAATACATGCTGTAGTATACTAAATAATCAATCAATTTACCCCCGCGTTGATAAACTACAACCCCGTAATACCCGACGACAGGATATAGCATTTCAATACCATCATGCAGCCAATAAACCCCTAAATAGATAGATAACATTAAATCCAGTGTTGTGTAAATCAAGGGGGAGGAAGAGAACGAGAGAGAAAAAAAAACGGAGCGTGAAACGTCGCCCCCTTTCCCCACCGTGACACAGCACCTATCCTTCCCCGTACATATCCGATTAAACCGAACGCTCTTTAGTTTTAAGGGAATTGAGTTTTTCGGGGACGATCCCTCCTCGCGATTCGCGCGCGCCGGCAAATCCACCCTTACGGCGCCCCGGCGCAAGAAGCGTCGCGGTATTGTTATATCGATTGATTGGTGGCGGTGGTGGTGGTGGTGGAATCTTACACCTTGTAGAGGGTGCGGAATTCAATTTTCTACATCACTTGTAAATAAAATCAAAGTGCGGGTCGTCGCAGGGTGGAGGGGATCGATAACGCACCCCGGGGATTCGCGACGCTCAATTTCTTCATGTTCTCACCTTATTCTTGTGTTTTATACACCCTCTGAACAAAAACCATTCGTGTGGGGATAAAAGTGTTGAAACCTTTGATTTTTATGGTTTTCATGCAAGAATTTTATAAATAATTCAAATGTATTGAATATTTAATAACAAAAATAATTGTTTAACAACTAAGGGCTTACAGGGCAGAGCTGTACTGATGAGGGATGAAATTCCGAAACACGTGTCTACAGATAGCCTAAAAGTATTATTTGTTGTTTCCTTTCATTAAATAATTTCGACTCAAACCGTTGCAATTCGCAGTAGTGCTGCTATGCAACAACAAATAGTAAATAGCAAATGCTCGGGAAGTAGTTGTTTCAATGGATGTTTGTAAAACTTACAGTGTAAGTAATTTTTGCAGTTGGAAAAGGGGTTTGGTCGAATGTTATTGATCATTGCCAGAAATGTTCCTTGCTTAATTTCATTGTAATAAAAATAATCACAATCATTCAGAAAATACACATGATTTATTAATAATAGCCCTTTGGATTCGTCCTTGATTACACTAAAATATGTGACATCACAATGAAAACACCACGACTATCTCAAGAATATATCAGGAAATACATTTAATACGATATATATTTATGATGCATTCCACGTAACAAAACTATAAGTCCAAAACATAAATTCCCCAGTCTAACCCTCCATGAATTCATCACTTCATTTCACATCATTCAAGACAGTTAAGTGACATACATATCCAACAGAGACTTTTGACTGTTAACGATCATCACATTTTATCCGTTTAATTTGACTATGACGAAAATACAAAATCCAGGCGGAAAGACCACCGGTCGATAGCCAATTGGCAAACTCTTACAGCATGTATTGTAATATTTTATGTTATATGTAGGTGTTGTAGTACGTTTGTCAATAAAGATTATGTATGTATGTATTTATGATTTCTCCACGGAAACGTGACGAAATTATTCCATTTCTGTAAGATCTTTTTAATGCGGAAGAAAGGTTAATAATTTTTAACAACCATAATCGTATCTTGGATCATGTATGATAAACTAGCCTAGATGATATCATGACCTGAGAATTACAAAAAAATCTGTTGTCAGATTCGTGTGAATATAAAGGAAATCTGTACTTTGAACTTTTAGCATAAAACTAACCGGTTAACTCGAAAGTATAAGTTCAACAACTTATTAAATTGATGCAGGCTAGAAAAAATCCTGAAATAGCAATATTTTTTATCATGATAATGCAAAGCCATACATACCTCTAATCATTCTCCAAATATGATTGGAAATAGTATGGTTTACGTGGAAGTAGAAACCAATTTCTTCCTAGATTATAATAATCCCAGAGCAGAATATTTCTTCGGTATCCTTATTTTTTTTTTGTTAGACAATACACCATAAACGAGGTTTAAATCGATATCGCAGGTGAAAAATTTACTGGATAATTCAGAAAATAAACTTTTTTATAATTATCTGTTCCTTTTTTGATTACACCGTTATACTACATTGTGAATTTAACCAACATTCTACCGCAACTAATACAAAGTTAACAATAGTGCGGGCTTAGTTTAGAACACCCTGTATAATATACAGGGTATTCATTTTATTTCAGTACTATTAATCATGAGCATTAGTAATTCATAGTTAAAAGAATTTATTTTTATAAAGTTCGTTATATATTATTATTCAACCAATAAAAACACCCCTTAACTTTCAAAGGGTTTTCATTATTAAAAAAAAATGATTAATCAAGATGGCGACCGAAGAAGACGGTTGCGATTTACCAAGTGCTAAAATAATTTCTAAAACTCAAGATACAAATAAAAGAAATTGCATTTGCGGTTCTGTGGTTAAAGCAGGTGCTCAGTGAATAATATACGGACTCGTCTACAACGCAAGATGTACAAGAAAAGTATAGTGAACCTAGTTATCAGCAGATCGACAGTGGATAATTTAAACTATAAATGGAGGCGTAAATGAATCTTAAAAATCTGGTAAGCGAACTGTTATAAAAAAAATCTGCTATTAAGTGATAAAGTAGCCTAGTTAGAGGAGGAAAATGAAATAAGGTTAAAGATTTTCCACCAATGCCGATCGTAAATAATACCGAAGTTTACAACCTAAATAAAACTAATGTTAGCAACACCTATAACACCGAAGCTAGCAAGAATAAAAATGTCACCCAGCAAAAAAGTAAACAAACGCGAAATCTGATTTATCAGCGATGCGCCGAACGATCTCAATAAATACTCCAACGAGCGCTTCTCCCACTCCACCCGCTCGCTCAGTTAATGAAATGGCTAAGAATAAGGCGGCTGTGCCAACTCCGGCAACAAAAGGCAACGCAGAACCAGATAATGAACAAAAACATGAATGGACCATCGTACAAAGGAATAAGAAAAAAAAAATACTACCAAAACAATAGTCGGCTCAGTCAGCGGTGTAAATATGGCCCGCCAAAAAACGCATGGATAGGCAACTGCATAGAAACCGTCAGCAAGCAAACTATCGTTGACTATCTTAAAGCAAGATTTCCGATTATCGATATTAAAGTGAATTAAATACTAAAGGAAAAAACAAAGCATTTAAATTAGGAACCGACTACAAGTTTTTGGATTCATTGATGTCAGAAGGTTTAATTTCTGAAACTCACAAGCAAAATTTTACAAACAAATCGGCAGCAGCGCTATCCATTTGAAAAATAATTCAATTCAGGAGACTGATTTTATCCATCTCTATTTCATAAACATACACTAACATAAACTAATTGAACTTGAAGTATTTCTGTTAGAATATTCTTATATATTTGATATATCGAGCGTATAACAAAAATCGACGATGAAGTTGGCATTGGAAATCTAAAGTCATGTCTGAACTAAAATCACACGCGCACGCATAAAGTACTGCTTGTCATGTTGACAAGTCTGCAATCAATAACCTCTAATTAATCGCAACCAGCATTTCACGCGTGTGATCTTAGTACAGACATGACTCGAGACCTCCAACGCCAACTTCGTCGTCAATTTTTGTTATACGCTCGATATTATGTACCGGGTGTCCAGATAAGAAAGGTCACCGGCTATATCTCAGGAGCTAAGACTCATAGAACTTTCAAATAAAAATTATGTTAATAAAAGTGACCATGAGAATATGTTGGAAATATATTTCAAGTTCGTATCTCTTCCAGTAGGGGGCGCAATCGACAGTCGAAAAATAATTCTGCGATTATTTCAAAAAAAGTTCAAATAATGGCATCATAAAACTTCACTTTTTGAAATCATGATGAGTTTATAAAACAAAAATGTTAAAGAAATTTTTCTCTTACTCTTGAAATAAATGGTGGGGAAGGTCAGAATTTAAAAAAGAGCAAATGTCAAATAACTCTTTTATTTTTGATTTCATATTAATGATTTTAATTTCATACGAAAGAACTTATCATACTGATGAAAACAATTGACAACAATCATAAAAAATATATTTCAGTCGCCGCTAGATGGCGCCAAGTTAAAAAGAATATAATTTTCCATTTTTCTTACAAATTTCAAATGGAATGATATATTTTTCTTAGTATCAATAGAAAGTGCGTGAAAATGTAAGAAATTTGGTGAAAACCGCATCTCAATACCTTCATTCTATCTCAAGTTATATATAAAAGAAAATTTCAAATTAAAAATTACAAATGTCATTGGAAAACTTTTTGAGGTTAATGAAATTTATAACAAAAACAACAAAATTGAATTAGTTTATCACCACTAGGGGGCATTTTTTAAAACGTGCTAAATTATTTGGATGTACTCTTTCTTGTGAGGTGAATAGATGGGGATGCTTATTTTTTTGGTCACCGCGATTTGCCGAATGTTCAGATTTTTATTTTTGGGGCAAATTAAAAAATATTTTTTATCAATCCAGGCCCAGAACGAGGAAAGATATAATTTTTTGGATCTGAAATGCAAAAACTTCAGCAATAGATATACTGCTATTGCTAGAGTGGACGTCGCTGCTTATGTAATTGTATAGAATTATGTCATAGTATTAAATATGGCGGTGGAGTCATTGGACAATTTGAAAGACAAAATTTTAATATAAATTTGGCATTGAAAATGTTTTTCCATTTGGTTTTAATACTCTTTTCACCTGTATTATAAGAAATATTTCTTTATTTAAAAAATGAAAAAATTATTATTAAAAATTAAATAACGCCCCCTACCGGTGACAAAATAATTTAAGTTTGTTATTTTAGTTATGATTTAATTTATTTTAAATTAACACATAAAATTTTTAAAATTTACATTAATAATTTTTAATTCTGAAAATTCTTTTAATTATAATTTGTGATGGGATTTAGATATAGACTTCCGGTTTTCACTAAATTTCTTACTTTTTAATCTTCTTTCTACTAACCTTAAGAAAAATATATCATTCCATTTGATTTTTTTAAGAAAAATGGGAAAATTATCTATACTTTAAGTTGGCGCCACCTAGCGGCGATAAAGTTAGTTATTTTTCTGATTGTTGCCAATAATTTTAATCAGCATGATAAGTTCTTTCGTATGACATTAAAATCATTCAGATCGGTTAAAAAACAAAAGAGTTATTTGACATTTGCTCTTTATAAATTCTGACCTTCCCCCACCCTTTATTTCAAGAGTAAGAAAAAAATGTCTGTAACATTTTTGTTTGACGAACTTATCTTGATTTCAAAAAGTATAGTTTTATGATGTCTTTATTAAACATTTTTTTGAGGTAATCGCAATATTACTTTTCGACTGTTCATTGCGCCCCCTACCGGAAGAGTTACGAACTTGCAATTTATTTCCAGCATTTTCTCATGATCACTTTCATTAACAATTTTTTTATTTGAAAGCTCTAGCACTCATAGTTCCTCAGATATAGCCGGTGACCTTTCTTATTCGGACACCCGGTACATGTGAACATTGGTTAGAAAACTCTGAAGCTTCTACATTTAGCATCAAAAATTATAAATGCGCATCTATTTTTCCTGAACAAGTCACATCCACGAAGGTGTGTTACAGCTAATAAAAGATATCATTCATATTGATGAAATTAATAATATAAATTCAATGTCAGTGGAAAGACACTGTGAAATAGCATCAACATACATCCTTTCGCATTGTATTATAGTTATCGACATATACAGGCCTCCAAATGGTGATTTTGGTACATTTATCAATGTTTTAGGGAATATGCTGAATCTCATCAATTTAAATAAAAACGTCATTCTGGGGGGAAATTTTAACGTCCACTTCCTTTCTGATGATTACTGTGCTCGTCAAGTAAATAGTCTTTTATTATCCTATGGTCTTCGAGGGTTAGTAGAATTTTGTACAGGGAAAATAATTGTTTGGATAACTTGAATAAAAACACTTGGTTAATGAAGTAAGAAAGTAACCAAGTGTTTTTATTCAAGTTACATCACTTCACGTTATACTCAAACCAAATATACAATATTTTGGATAACGTTTCTACAAATATTGCATCAGAAGATATTGGCACTATTCCAATAGATTTTTGTCTATCACATCATGTTGGAATACATATTAAAGTGCAAATAACAGCTCCAGTAAGATCAGATATTGATAGAATTATAAGGCCCATTACTGATTGAGGTAAAAACGAGTTATACCATATATTACTATATACGCACTTTTCTTTTGTTCATAAATGCCGGGGCTTAGACACAGCTTTTTCAAACTTTATTTATTTATTAGAATGTAAATTTTTAAAATGTTTCCCGCTAAAAAAACAAAATCTATTAACAATAATTTAGTCTGGTGCACCCAGATCCTAAAACAAATGAGTGAAACCCTTTTTTTAATGAAATAGGCCACTTCACGTTCACCAGAATTAATACATACATACTCAAAATACAAAACTAGATATAAACTTACATTACAGCAAGCTAAAATCGAAGCTAACTCAAACTATATCAATAGCTGTAGTAACAAACCCAAGACAATGTGATCATTAATAAAACGAAATACAAACTGCGATAAAGGAAACTTTGATATAGATCCTAATGTTTTTAACATATATTTTAGCACGATTGCTGAATACAGTTATAGATCGACTCAGGTTGATTGAGTCAGTTATAGACCCAATGGCACTTATGAATTCACGCAGAACTTACAATACATACTTCTCTTTTAAAGGGGTAAGCGAAGTTGTAGTCAGAGATACAATTACTTCTTTAAATTAAATAATTCTAAATCGAGAGATATATATGGTATAACTTGTGGATCCATTAAATACATAAAAAATGTGATTCTATCCCCGCTAACCAAATTAATAAATAATTGTATTCGAATGAATACATTTCCTACCTCCTTAAAAATCGCTAGTATCATCCCTCTCCATAAAAAATCTTATAAGGATGTTGGTAATTATCGTCCAGTTTCGTTATTGCCAATAATATCAATGATTTTAGAAAAAATCAAAAACCTCAATCAAAAACTTAACTTTCTGGAGTACAATGAGATATTAAATGATAACCAGTATGGTTTTCGAAGGAGATATTCAACGGGAGATGCGGTGCGAGTTCTTGTTGAGGAAGTAATCAATGGTCTAAAAGCAAGGCAATATACATCAGCCTTATTCTTTGACCTCAGCAAGACCTTTGACTGCGTCCCTCATGACGTTCTACTTCGAAAACTGTACTTCTATAATTCATATCTCCAAAACAGAGTCCAGTGTGTAAAATTCAAGTGGCAGACGTCTAACTTTGCCGAAGTGTCATATGGGGTCCCACAAGAGTCAATATTAGGTCCACTCCTTTTTCTAATATAGATAAATGACCTTCCTACACACATTGTATGTATGTATGTATGTGTGAAGGTGTGCTGTAAGCACTGTGCATAGGGCTAAAAAGCCTCTAGCCTCCCTTCATTACAGGCCCGCTATCCTCTGCTACAACTAGACTGTCCCCTGGAGGTAATCCAGTATCACAGAGGCGGGCAGGTCTCTTATGTCGGCCATGTTAGGCCATCTCTCACCAATAGTAGCTTCCCTTATATCGCAGGTCGCCGGACACTCTATGAGAAAGTTCTTGGCTGTTTCGTCTACCGTGTACTATGAGGATAGCTGTTATCCTCCTTAGGTTTGTCCTGCCTAATCTGAGATATCTGCTTGCCGCAAACTTGCTCGGGTACTGAAGTGCTTCCTTTGCAAAGGCGCAGTCAGTTGCGTCGTCCCATCTTTCTCTGAATTTTTTCGTCATCCTTTCTTAGACTAGCTTGATGAGGGTAGCAGGAGGAATGGGAGCTAGCGACACACACTGAAGACGGCAGAATTATAATGTTTGCTGATGATACGACATCAATAGACGGAGGCAATGAAATTCACCACACAGTACAACAAAGAGAGCTAATAAATAACCAGGTATTAGCATGGTTTAACTCTAACAAACTGTCGCTCAATACCTCAAAGACTGTTCGCCTCAGGTTTTCGCTAAGATCTGGCAATAGCGAGCACGGACCTGTAAGTTCTAGGCATTAGCATTGACCCAAAATTGAGCTGGAGAGAACATGAAAAGGTGTTGAGTCAATCACTCAGCAAGACCACATACCTACTTAGACAGCTGAGTACTACTATACCAAATCATGCACTACTTTCTGCTTATCATGGCAATTTTCACTCTAAATTACAATATTGTATACTTCTATGGGGACTCTCTAGCAGCTCGGATGTTTGGACTACAAAGACGAGCCATTCGAATTATAGCGGGCATTGAATTCAGGGATAAATATAAAGAATCCTTACTTTACCTGGAATGTTTATACTGGAATGTCCGTTATAGGTTCGTAAAAATGTTGATCAATACAAAAAAACAGACCAAGCATGAGGAACTGCGAACATATCTACAATGAACGACTAAGATTATCCAAGTCTCAGAATGGAGAAAACTTTTACGGGCTTAAATTTTATAATTATTTGCCTCAAGATGTAAAATCTCTCCCCAATCTACGATTCAAGAAATGTATTAAAACGTATTTAATAAAAAAATCATTCTTCAGCATTGATGAGTGTATTAAATAAAAATGATTTGAAAATAATTAATAAATTATTTTCACATTTAGCTCTGTGACTTTTGACTTACGTTACGTAAGTACGTTAAATAAATGCACATTAAAACGTACTTACGTAACGTAAGTCAAAAGTCACAGAGCTAAATGTGAAAATAATTTATTAATTATTTTCAAATCATTTTTATTTAATATATTTAAATAACTGTGACCAAATGAATGAATACTCTTTTCTATTTATTGATAAGTGTACTAGAAATAGATTTTTCGACTTAACAAAAAATTTTTTTTATGTTTTAATAGTTTTAACCTTTATTTTAATGGCTTTAATTTTATTAATTTAAATACTGTATTATTGTGTATTTATGGACGACTATAAACCTTTGGTATGACCAAGAAATGAACTTACTTACTTTCTTACTATAATAATTGTTATCATTAAAAAAATCGTGTTTCTATATTTCTTTTAATCTAATATTTAAACAAAAATATAACAAAATTACGATTCAATTTAGACGAAGCAATAAATCTTTAGCTTTAAAAATGACACATCCATTCATCTTTATTTATAAAATTTACATTTTTAATAACGAATTCACCCATGTCGTAACAACAATCCCATCACTTTGTTTCGCGGCACAACGTTTAATAATAACGTTTTATTCCTGTGTGATCTGAAGACTTCATATATATATATTCATATAAATATCATAATCGCTCTCGTCGATTTGATTACAGAGGAAAACTCGACGTTCGATGGAATGTGTTTGGGCGAAAATAAATGCGTGCGGTGATGATGCCCCGTAACGAGTTTCGAGTTTGAAGCCTTGTAATTTATTCGGCCGCTGCGGGCGCTCGTTCCGTGGACGGAATAATAGAAGAATAAAGAGGTACGAAGAGTGGAATATGGTGTACTTTCCTGAAAACGAACTGGTGTCGGTCCGGTAGTTAATTATTTCAATAAGGGGAAATAATAATGTGGAAAGGAAGAGAGGAGAGACGAATTATGTGTAATTTCGTAATGCAATCGTCAATGTACTCGTATTTGTTATGAGTTATGATGTCGTGTATCAAATTATTCATAATTGACTTTTTTTGTTCAGGGCATGTATTTAAAGTGTGGAAGAGAGGTTCTTTAAATACGTTTTTTTAGTAATAAATATGACTAAATTATTAAAAATGTACTTTTTTTTCACTTCAACTTAACCGGTCATTTTCAAAATAATTCAAAAATAAAATTTTGAATTTTGTTATTTGTTTTATTGAGATATTTTTATTAATTTATTAATATTTCTTAGTAATGGGCAAAGTCGATCTTTTATAACTGCTAAATTAAGTATATTATATTTTTATGAACGATACTTATTATAAAAATATCAAGAATAACTCCCCATTTATTAATAAACAAAAATTTGAAGTATTTTTTTTGTTTTAAATACTTAAAATGACACATTTAGTAATACTCAATTACTAATATTATTCAATTTTGCAAAACACTAATATTTATTATCATAAAATAAACTACCTATATTTAAAAATTAAAAATATTAATTATATTATTTTTATTTTAGTTGTATTTCACAATTCGTAAAAAAAAATCACTTCTTCTCGAATATATTTAAATTGTCAATCATAAGAAATGAAGTCTCCTTTTTAATAATAATAAATCTTTATTAACGGTTATCGCATTTTATAATAAAATACAATAATAATAATATGATGTGAACCATAACTAAATACAAATCTGACATCTAAAAATTAATAATATAATCACAATATACACATATAAATATAAACAAAAATTCATAAAGATTATATAAACTCCGACACATTGAAGCGGAATAAAAACATTTTGAAACGAAATAGATTAACAGAGAAAATTAGAAAATTTGTGACTTGATTCAACTTATTTCCGATTCGCATTATTCTAATAATAGGGTGGTTTTGCCCATAATTAGATAACTCCTAAAAATATACTTCGACTTTGTATGGAAATAAGTTGCCCAGAAATTAATCTTACACAGCAACTCTGGACGTATTACTTGTCCATTTAACACATTATATAAAATATATGCGTCTGCATAAAAACGTGTAAGAGTGGGCATGTTGGAAATTATTAGCCACATTCTCTGATACAATACCAGACTTATGTGCACAAAATCTTAAACATTTATTTTGTATGCGGTCTATTTTAATAATTAAGCAGATTTGATGGAGATTGCATATAATGGAGGCATACTCTAAGGTGGAACGTGAAAACTGTAATACAATAGTTTTACGGTATCGATTGAACAATCTTTACCAGTTCCAAATATAAATCCTAAAATTTTAATGGCTTTCTTAACTATTTGATTTAACTTTGAAGTAAATGGTACTCCGAGATCTTTTATTTGTTCTACACGTTCTAAATTAACATTTTTAATAGCATAATTGCAATCAATCAAAGATATGTTTTGGAGAACTATACAGGGTGAGTTTTTTTCGATGTTCTCTATGGGGATCTCGGAAACTATAAGAGATAGAAAAACGGTTAAATGGGGAAAGAAGTGTAGTTTTATAAGACGAATAAAATGACACTTTCAAAATATTTGAAAAAGTCAAGGGTAACTAGATATTTTGAAAAAAGTAAAATGTGTCAATTTTTTTAAATCAATATATCTCTATTATTATCATAGATAGAAAAAAACTGCACAGGACAAAGTTGTAGAAAATTTTACACAGATTAATAACAAAAAATCAAAAAAAATTTTTCGCCCATATTTTGGGAGATATGACACAAACTTACCTTTTTTAAATGGAAACAATAGTTGGCTATGACTTTATTAAAAGGGATATTTTATTCCCTTTAATCCGATATAACATATGCCATAGTTATTTTTAAAATAAAATAAGTTATAGTCGTTTTTAATTTTACCCTACACCAAAAAATAGTTAGCCATGAAAAAGACAAAAGTAAAACAATTGCAGTTGTTTATTCTAAACACACATTAATTCATTTCCATATTTGGTTTGTTTCGATAAGTTTGTTTTGTATTTTTTTGGTGTTTTAAGTTTTTTAAAGTGATAATGAATTTTTCCAACGAAGAAAAGCGTGATATGCTTGTTTGTTACATTCAGTGTAATAAAAACGCTGCGGATGCTGCAGAACAATATTATAATCAATATATCGATTGTCGGCAGCCATCTTTACCAACACTCAGAAGAATTTACCACAATTTGGGTGAGTACGGATCCTTTACAAAGCCGAAACTTGAAAAAAAAAAACGAAATTAATGATGTTTCGGAAATAAACGTATTAGCATTGGCGATGATAGATCCATCCACATCGACCAGAAAAATTGCAACAGAAGCAAGCATATCTCAACGGACTGTAGTACGAGTTTTGAAAAAACATAAATATCACCCATATAAGGTATCAATTTCACAAAATTTACATGACGGTGATACCAATAAGAGAATGGTCTTCTGTATGTGGTACAAAAACATGTGCCAAGAGGCAAGATAATACGTTCCCTACAAAAATAATTTGGACAGATGAAACGCGATTTACTAATTGTGGGATTTTTAACCGGCACAATGAACATGTTTGGAGTCAGGAGAATCCACGAGAAGTTGCACAACGTAGACCACAAATTAAATTTGGATTTAATGTATGGTGCGGTGTGTTCGGATCGAGAATTCTCGGCCCATATATTTTTGATAACACATTGAATGGAAATGATTACCTTCGTGTTCTTCAAGAAACATTTGAAGATATGCTCGATGATTTAAATTTATCAGTACGGGCAAGATTGAAGTGGTTTCAACACGACGGAGCTTCACCTCATAGCACGTTGGCTGTGCGAAACTATTTAAATGATGGTCTTCCTAATTCATGGGTGGGAAGAAATGGACCCATCCTATAGCCACCTAGATCACACGACCTATCCGTTTTAGACTTTTTTCTGTGGTGTTATGTGAAGAACAAAGTGTATCAACAATCATATCAATCCGTGGAGGATCTTAGACCAGCTGTACTTGAAACATTTTATTCTATTGACAGAAGAAAAGTCAAAAAAGCCATAAATTCGATTTTAGAGATGATGTACTTTATGCCATAATAATAATGGTGGACTTTTTGAGCATCTTATGTAATATTTAAAATTTTCTTCTATTATTATTTTGATTATTTCGGAATTATTTGCTTGACTTTTGACAAATCTAAAGGAAGATAATAAATTAAATATTGATTTGCTACGTTGCTATAAACAACCGCAATTGTTTTTCATGGCTAACTATTTTTTGGTGTATGGTAAAATTAAAAACGACTGTAACTTATTTTATTTTAAAAATAACTATGGCATATGTTATATCGGATTAAAGGTAAAAAAATATCCCTTTTAATAAAGTCATAGCCAACTATTGTTTCCATTTAAAAAAAGGTAAGTTTGTGTCATAACTCCCAAAATATGGGCGAAAAATTTTTTTTGATTTTTTGTTATTAATCTGTGTAAAATTTTCTACAACTTTGTCCTTTACAGTTTTTTTCTATCTATGATAATAATAGAGATATATTGATTTAAAAAAAATGACACATTTTACTTTTTTCAAAATATCTAGTTACCCTTGACTTTTTCAAATATTTTGAAAGTGTCATTTTATTCGTCTTATAAAACTACACTTCTTTCCCCATTTAACCGTTTTTCTATCTCTTATAGTTTCCGAGATCCCCATAGAGAACATCGAAAAAAACTCACCCTGTATATACTTACATTTTCTAATATTTAAATACATATTGTTGAGTGCATCTATTGAATCTAATATTGTTGTAATAATTCAGTATCCTCAATATTTTTTATTACCTTGAATAATTTTAAATCATTCGCGTAAATAATAAAAATATAAAATAATAAATATTATTATAGGAGCGAAAGGGAGTAGGAGGCTGTTGGAGTGGATGAAAGAGGATGGGGTTGGGGTAAGGACGTTGGAGAAGCTGGGGAGGGAGAGGGAAAAGAGAACGAAGGGTGGTATTAGATGTTAGAACCTTGATAATGTAAAGGAATGATGCCAATAAAGGTTTTTTTTATTAAATAATATTGGTCCCAAATGCGAACCCTGTGGAACCCCTGATTTGACGATAAATTCCCTTGAAATTAACCCATTTATTTTCACACAATGAACCGACTCAGAGATAAAACTTTGTGGCCAGTTACAGATAGACGTATTAAATCCAATAACACGCATTTTGGCTATAAGTAAGGTATGACTGACCCTGTCGAAAGCCTTTGAGAAATCGGCGTATATGACATCCACCTGTAAAAATTTCTCAACGGCTTCCAACAAGGCATCTTGCAGTAATATTAGCTTTGTAACTGTGGATTTTCCCCTTTGAAAACCGTGTTGTTCCTCTACAATGCTGTTACGACATAGCCAGCGCATTTGCTGAGGTAGAATGAAATCCACGATTTTCGGACTGTATACAAGCGCCTCTATAACTTACAACTTCGTCAACATTCTCCGATTGGAAAAATAGGGGTAATGTAACTGCGTTTCCAAAAATCTAGGAATATTTCTTGATTTAAGGACAAGTTAAAAGTAAGTGCAATTGGTTTCGTCAATGGATAAATACAATGTTTCAAGAACACACCAGGGACGCCATCTGAGCCACACGTAGAAGTACTTTTTAACCAATTAATTGATTCAAATACTTCCAATGGATTTATTTTAAATAAATAATTGAAATTAACAGATGTATTAGCTATAAAATCTGGCACCTCACTAAAATATTTTAATCGTTTGAGAAAGATTTATTGAGTTACTAAAATATGACAGGATTTCGAGATTTTTTTTTTACACAAAAATAATTGTTTATTTATAAAGACATTTATCAGGCAATAAAAAGTTATATAACAAGAAGTATTTAGTTTTTCAAGAGTTCTAGCTTTTATTTAAAACATTTTTCTATGCAAAATGAATAATCGTTCAGAGAACTGAAGATGACACAAAAAACTTTAAAAGAAAATACTTATTTCTTTAATATAAACAACTTTTATTTGAAACATCCTTCGATGCAATCATATTTGCCAAACAATTGTGGAAAAAAATATTGATAAAGATTTATTTGACATAAAAATAATTAGTTAAATAATTAAAGTCTCCACAACAGCATAAAGAAGATTATAAAAATAATTGTTTGTTTCTAAGTGAATTCATCAGGTAGATGAAATTCTTCCGCTTATAAAATAAAAACTAAAGGTCCTACAATAAAAGTTTTATAACAAAAATCATTTATTTTTTAAAGATCTAAAACTTTTATTTGAAATATTTTTCTATCCGAATTAAAAAATGAAAAATCGGTTAGAGCAAAGTTGCACTTAATGATTTTTTATTCTGACCAAAAGTTATTCAGATCATTCCACTCTTATAAAAAGCTTAGATATAAAGTTTGGGTTCAATCCATTTAGCCCTTTTTGAGCTATCGTGGAAATACACAGACACACACAAACCCACACAGACATTTTTCAAAACTCGATGGAATGGACTCATGGGACCTAAAAACGGGCATATTTGTTGAAATTGGCGATTCGAAATTTTATACGATCACAATACTTTCCTTTGGATAAGGGTCCGGAAAAAAATCGATAAGAGTAAATTTGGACTTAATAAGTTTTTGTTTGCAAAAGCTTTTCAGATCATTCCATTGTTATAAAAGGCTTAGATATAACGTTTAGGTTCAATGCGTTATCGCGGAAAACAGATACAGGCATTTGTCAAAACTTGACGGAATGGCCTCAGGGGACCACAAAACTTCCGCTGAAATTGGCGATTCGAAAATGTTTACGATCACAATATTTTCCCCTCTATCCCTTGGATGTGGGAAAATAAACATAGATTGTTAAAGCCAAGTATTTAGAAGATTTCTTTTATTATTTCTTACCTTACAATGGTTTAAAAAATAGTCCCAATTTATTTTTCTTGAACAATATTTTAGACGTTTGCGAAAGGTTTATTGAAAGATGACAGCATTTCGACGTTTCATTTTAAATAAAAATAATTCTTAACTATCTAAGGGAATTTATTAGGCCGACGACATTCTTTCGCTTATAAGATGAAAAATAAAGGTCCCACAATAAAAGTTACATAACAAATACTGTTTGTCATATAACTTTTTTATTGCAGTGTTTTAAGATCCTGCACTCCTGAAAAAGTCACCAAAAGTCGAATTTAGTGAACACACTGTATAAAATACTCAATGGTCAAATTTATTGTCCTGAATTTTTGGAGCAACTAAATATATTAGTACCCTGTAGTGTAAGATCCAAACATCTATTTCATCTTCCAATGCCCAAAACTAACGTAATGGTTGAGGTTGCGGTTTAGTAGAAAGAGATAGCTATATAGTAAAATGGAAGTAATCGTTTGAGAAAAGAGCCATTCTTTTGGATTTAATAATATGAATTTGTATTTACATTTTTTATCTACCAAATATAAAGTATCAGTCTAATTATAAAATAAATCGTTAATTTTAGTGTATTGCGTCAATTTACTAGTTCAAGTTAAAAAAGAAAATTGTAAGATATAATGAAACTAATAGGTAATGTCTGCTAAGATGTTTGAATGTAGAATTCAGTGAAATCTTTGAAATTTTCATTGCACAAATTTTTATTAGCAAAAAATAAATTTAAAATTTATTAAATTTTCATTGTTTTTTTTTTTTCATAATTGTTTTTTACACAAACTAAACATTAAAATAATTTTTAATTCATCTGATGAAATTCCTGATTATCTTAAGTTTAATATTGTTCATTGATCACAACAGCAATCTAACTCGAATTAATGATTGCCCATATTTATATAGCTATCTCTTTCGTCTAAACCGATGTATTCTATGTGCTCCACATATAATCAGCTTATTACGAAAGAACATCGGTATGTTGATATTTTCAATGTTAAATCTGTGAAGGCATTCTTCAACTTGATTGTTGAGTATCTTTCTTAGTTTAATTTTATTTGCCTTGTAATTTGAATTTACTGTCTTGTTTCTTGTCAATCTTTTAATTATTGTTGATTATACCAAAAGTTTTTCAGATCTAACCACTGTTACAAAATACTAAGATACAACGGTTATATCCATTCATGTTGTTGTTTTTTTACACCGTTGTCTATGTATAATAATTATTCTATTTATGTATGCATTCCAATATAAGAGGTAAGCAGCATTAGTTTAAATTTAACCTCAGCTATTGAACCGTAGGGCAATACTGTTTCAGATTCAAATTATCCCATTCTCATATTATGTTGTTTAATGCCTTCATTTGTGTTCTGTTTAGTAATATAATGAGCATGAGATACATATGTTTATGTATAGCTAATTCTGTTTTCTTACATTTGTAAAATAGGTGAATTCCGTAAATAAAGGTAATAATAATAATAATAGCTTGTATAACAAGTTATACAAACAAAGTTAAATAAAACTCAAAATGTATAACCAAGTGAAAGCCTTAACCTAGGAAGAAATTATATATAGTAACCACATAGAAATCGCTATGTTCCAATATAGTTACTACATAACGATGTGAACATTTCTGTCTATAGATACTATATAGATATCTATATTTTCGCAATATATTTTAATTTATATAGAAAATACTACATATATTCAGAATAGTAACTACATCCTTAAAACTATATAGAGTGTACTATTTAGATACTATATAGAAAAATATATGCAGTAGAAATAAAATTGCGAATATATAGAATATACTATGTATTTTAAAGATAGTACATTATATATACTGATTGTGAACCAAAAAAACTTAGTCAAAGCAAAAATGCTTTACAATTAATTATGTGCTGAAATTTAAAGGAATAATTTGAATCATTAAAACTTAGTAAGATAATAATTTATTATAAAAATCTAAAATTGAATTAATCAACATGACATTTAACAAACATGCACTATAATTAATTACCTTTACAATTAATCCCATTTTGTTGTGACTACGTTTTGGTTCTTAACATTTAGTATATAATAATTTTTATAATTACTGGGGTCAATTTATAATATATAAGATAAAAGTTCACATCAGACAAACCATGTTTTATTACATAAATAAACAATTTAAAACAAATTCATATTTAATATTTTTCTCTGCAAGTGAACTCGTAAGGCTCATTTCTTTTTCCTGAAACAAATAAACCTTGTAAAAAAGCACAATAAATAAAGCATTAATTAGCTTACTGATTTAGTATAGCATGTTTTGACTTCATTCCACCAAACCCGTCGGATGATGTTGCTAAATAATTACTTATAATATCAGTGTCCACGGCTTCGATGTACTTCGAACAGCATCTAAAATTAACAAATACATTTTAATTAGTATGGATTTATTACAATTAATTTTATTTATAAAATGCGAATTGTAGCTAAATGAGAAAATTAGGACCATTTTTACAATTTTTAAAAATATTCTTTGATTTTTTATTAGGTTCATAGTTGTGCTTCTGTTTACTTAAAATAACAAATTAATTAAAATTAATGTTAACAAAATTACATACAGAAGTAAATTGATAATGATTACGTGGAGTTTGCAGTTTTTATAACTGCAACCTTCATAACAAAATCGGTTACATTTTATACAAACGATATGAATTTCCTTTAATGGAGTATGAAAATTTACTAACACTACAGCACATAGATTTCGTAATCTGTGAAATTACTAACAATAAATAAGTGCTTACCTTAAAGGTGTTAATTATAATGATCATTTATAAGACTACTATTTAAAATGTACACACAATCACAAACTATTAAAACTCGAAGGAAAAACACTCACTTTGCTCACCTCCGTTAAGATCGAATGTACAGTCAAATGCCAATTTTGCGTATGCGCACAATTCATAAAAAACAAACGATCTGTTCGAAGCTGATACAATGGAATTCTGTAATAGAATGTTTTCGGTAATTTTTATTCATTTTTAATTAGTTTTCTCTAAGATATTTGTTGGCGAGTACGGGAAGTTTCTTGATATAATGTAGTAATTTTATTCCTTTCTTCACTTTTTTATTTTTATCACCATATGTACATTTCAAGCACAAATTAAACAAATTATTCCACAGTATCAATTTTACACACGAAACTGAAACTAACGGCTGTCTTCCATTTTTAGACCTTTTAATTATTAGAAACAATAAGAAATTAAATTTTAATATTTATAGAAAATCATCACATACCTTTAATTAAATACATTCGAGCTCTTTTTGTAATATACATAAATTTTCAATTTTTAACAGCATGATTTTTCGAACAATGAATTTACCAATTACAGATCAAAATAGAAATGAGGAATTTAAATTAATTCTAGATGTTGCAAATTTTCTAAATTATGATGTTTCAATAATTAAAAAAATAATTAACAAACCAAAAAGGAAATATTTAATTAAACATATTACAAAATTAGAAAAAATCAATTAAATTATAGATTAATTAAATTATTTAAAAAATTTAACCTAACACCAGCATTTAATTCTAAAACTAAGATAAAATTTTTATTAGGAAATACATTTAACAAAATTAATGATTTAGAAAAAAGTGGCATTTATTCAGCACAGTGCTGTAACTGTGAGTAATTATATATTGGACAAACAAAAAGAAATTTAAAAACAAGATACAAAGATCACATCTATTATTCAAAAATAAACAACAGAGAAAAATCCGCAATTGCTAATCACATAATAACATTTGGATATAAATTTTCGTTAAACAATTTAAAAATTTAAAAAATATCAAATTCACCAAAACTAAATATGTTAGAAGCAATTGAGATGTACGAAAATTCTAGTAAACTTTTAAATTATGACTTAACTCCGTTAAATAACAATTTATTAAAATTAATTGATTTAATTCAATAAATTACCTTTATCTGATTTCTTAATAACACATCACATTTGTATATTAAATTTTGTTTACATGTTTATTTATTTATTTGTCAATTTTACATAAAACTATTGAAAAAGAGCACGTTGTGCTTGAAATGTACATATAGTGATAAAAATAAAAAAGTGAAGAAAGGAATAAAATATTACTACATGATAGTTTTCTCTAAGCCAATTTTTGATAAATGAATTAATGTAATTGATAAATCCTATAATTTAAAATGCTTACAAATCTAATAATATATCTATTATACAGCACCTTGGATCGATTTGGAACAGACATAATAAAGAGGAAAACAATCAAAGTTCTTATAATGCATATAGTTACTATGTAAAACTATATAAATTTCTTCTTAGAAACAATTAATCTAATTTCAATATATTTTATTTTAGAAATGTAATTTATTCAATAATAACATTATGTAATACTGTATTGTAATTATGTTGTTATTTAATTAAATAATTAACACTGTTGTATCCTTTCTTCACTGCATATATATGCAACTATTGCTGTTGTTATTAATATACAAAATATATTCAAATTTCAAAATTTTAAGATAAAGTAATATTTATGACAAATTGATGATTGGTTTTGACTTTATTTGAATTTTGTATATTTATATATATATAAGTATTATAAAATAAAGTCAAAACCAATCATCGATTTGTCATAAATATTACTTTATCTTAAAATTTTGAAGTTTGAATTTATTTTGTTCTTTGTGAACATAAAATAGTACCAGCAACTTTAATATAATTAATGGTTTTAATATTTAAACATTGGTGGTTCATATTGTGTAAAATAATTTTAAATTCTCCTGTGATGTTTTCAGTGCAAAAAAAACATTTTTTTTTTTCACATTTTTGACAACACACAAACCATCGTGTATATATCTCGAACAAATCGCGAAGTCCCAAGTTTTTAAGAACGCTAATATTTATTATTTAATCAGCATTCGGAGCTATTCTGTAAAAGAAATATTAAGTTTCGCGTCTACGTTATTTTTTATCATCACAGTCTAAGCAGCTTATTTAATAAACTTATGATACATTGAATCTGAAATTAATTAATAACGTACACGTTAAACTTAACATTTCCTATACGGAATAGTCCCGATTTTCGAACAAAAAATTGTTAATTGAGTTCTTATATTACTGTCATATAAATTAAAGTAAAGAGTACATAAACGTTAAAGGAAGTGATATAAAAATAAAGATTATGTCTTATGAGTTTAGTTTAAATTATTATAAATCCTGATTTTAACAATACTTGTAGAAGAAAATGGAAATTATTAATATTAAAGGAAATAAAATTGTGAAATTTGTAATCATTAATGTAGCGTAATGGTTTTCTGATGTATTGTTATTATATTGTTGGAATTTCACAAATAAAGATGTTTGTATATATAAAATTATTATTGCCACTTTTCCCTTTGCATGATCAACTAATTAAAAATTATTATAAATTAAATTATTTGGCTACACTATCGACGAATAACATAGCATGTGATGTAAGTCACGTTAAACATGTTCACATTATTTTTTAAAATTTTAATCACACCAATGAAATCCATTCGCGTAAATAAACGACACTCATTGTGCAGTCATGCGAAATAAATAAACAACTAAAAATAATCAAGCAGCCCGTTGTAACAGGCACGGACGCGTCTAACAAATGAAGGATGAAATAATTATTAATCGCCGGGCAGAATATAGTTGTGAACGTGAACCGTTTGAAATCTATCAATTAGTTCTACCGCATTGATAAAACCATTATCGGAACCACTTATTAATCCGTACCACTTATATGCAATATTGAATTACACGTTTAAACATGCCAACGGCCACGCCTACTATCTGCGAATGGAGGGAGGTAGGGGGGAAAACAAACAGACGTACGTCTCAATCTCGCACCGCGGCGCCCCACCATCGGCGCCGGGGCCAATCCGCTGCGGTCACGCCCTTTGTTCCATTGGTTGGATTTAGAGTGAGATACGAGATGGGATTGTGGTGTTGGAGTGAGACGGTTGCGGATTTTGAATGTAAGGTTTTGTTTTTTTGGAAATATTAATTTTTGTTAATTAATGAGGGATTCTGGGGGTTTTGAGGATTGCTTGATTGGGGGTGGAAAGGGTTAGGGTTTTCGTTTAGAGCTGGGAGCGCTGGCATCGATTTTTCCGGGCGCAGAGAGAGATGGGCGAGCGAGGGGTGCACGCGCGAGTGAAACGGATAGGGACCGGTGGGCGTGGCCTCTATTCGAGACCCAGAGTAATAAAGATGACTATTTTGAAAACTCACTCAGTTTGACAGGGTACTTACACAAGTAAGCACTTGTTTAAGAATAGTTAGAGAGTTGAAGTGCGTGCAGTTGTTTATATATATATATATATAAACAACAAACCTAGCGTGTTTGATTGGTGCATGTGTGAACTTGTTCTGTGCCTGTGAGGATGGCTTTCGAGGACAGATCGAGCCCTAGTGCAGCAACGAGCCCCGGAAACGTCACCGACAGCCCGATGGACTCTCCGAATTCACCGGAGTCCACCAGGACGTCGCCCTTTACGTGCACTACCATCCCCGCGCAGTCTTATATTTCACCACCCTCTTCACCTTACATATCCCCGAAAATCGAGCAAGAGAGGACCTTCCTGAGGATCACCTCCTACGCGCTGTCTAGTCCCAAACACGAGAAAGATGATGACTCACAAATCAGCTTCGGCTCCAACCTCACCCGCTCAGAACCCTCCTCGTCGCCCCCGCCGAACCACGAAGAACCCACGATACAAACCCTCAAATATTCAATCACGAACATCCTGCAGCCAGATTTCGGGAAATCGGCAGTCTTGCGGACGAAATCGACGCCGAGCAAAATCGGATTCAAGCCCTACGAGACGGACGTGAAGCCCTTCGCCACCGCTCCGCTGGGCAGCCTCTGCCAGACAGTCTCGCAAATCGGTAAAGCGGTAAAGAGCCCCGAGCCCATTCCACCGCCGAGAGAGAAGAGCCCGAAGATCCAGATGGCCGGACAAGCGGAGACGAAATCGGAAGACGGGGTGCCGACCCTCTGGCCCGCGTGGGTCTACTGCACTAGGTACTCCGACCGGCCCAGTTCAGGTAGGTGTTGCATAACAGTTCGTTTACCCTACGCGTCACGTAAACAACTATTCTGAGAGTTTTTTTTTTTTTTTTATGAAATGAAGCAGAAAAAAAAGTGTTAATGTAATTATGATTTCGTGACTAAAAAAAAAATATATATATATATAAATGCATTAAATAAATAAATTAAATTCACCTATACAAGGTGAGCTTTCTCCGTGAATCTCCATAGATAACACGGACATTGTCTACTTTCATGTGTGGGCCATGCAGAATAGATGTTAATGGTTAATAAATATTCAAAAATTAGCAAAAATCCAATTTCTTGAACGTAAAACTAAAAAAAAAAACTGAAATTTTCCCGTGATATGCACAATTTTTAGTAGAATTCTTTATAAGGGCCAAAAGAACTATAATGATAAATTGCAGGTTATTGAAATATTCAACAAAGTTACTCGCGTTTAACAGTATTATTGTCACAGACAGTTCTGCAAAAATATGCACGATTTGTGTGTTGTTGCATAGATTAAGAATAATATTCCTTGTCAAAAAACATCTTTTTTATTTCTACATTAAAAACATCACAACATATTGAAAATCTCGATATTTTGACAAAAGTTGGTTGGATTTAGAAGTTCTTAATAATTTACGAGGTGTAGCCGTACAAAACGAATGTTTTACTAAAAAAATGGTAATTAAAAAACAAACGAATTTGAAGTAAACAATCGAACTCAAATAGAATTGTAGATTATTAGAGTGTTCAGCAAATTTACTTGTGTTCATACAGACAACATTATTGTCAAAAACAGTTCTGCTAAAATATGCACGGTTTGTGAGTTGTTGTTTAGATTAAGAATATTACTTCTTACTTTATTGTTTTTGTCAAAAATGTGAAAACATCTTTTTGTTTTCTTTCTACATTAAAAATACTGCAACATATTGAAAATCTCGACGTGTTAACAAAAATTGTGTATTTTGGCGTGAAGGACATTTGACGCGGACATTGCATTTAGAAGTTTTTAATAATTTACGAGATATAGCTGTGTAAAATAAACATTTCACTAAAAAAAAAACGTAATAGAACAACAAAAGAATTTAAACTAAACCATCGAAAGGAAGCAGAAAAAAGTTTTGATGTAATAGTAATTTCGTTATTAAAAACTTTTACATATTTTTAGTATTTATTTACATTAAATATTTTCAGAAACTATAAAAAATCGATACCCAATACGGGAAAAAGAGGATAAGATTAATAAAGAAAGAAACTATAAAAAAAATAAAGAAACATTTAAATAGGCAAAATAGTTCAGTTTTGTGAGCTGAACAAAATGACTATTAGAACAAAAAAATAAAAAAATCAAGGCTGACTAGATTTTTTTAACATTGTTCGTTTTTCAAATTTATTTTACTCGGATATCAAATAATAAGGAAAAAATGTAAAGACCAAAGTTATGGATACTATTTAAATAAAATATTATAGCCCATTGCGAGCTAAGCTTCCTTTTTTTTCAATAATTCTTCATTTAATTCTGAATCACTTTGTTATTAATAAATAACTATTATTTTGAAAGTTAGCTCTCAGTACCTCATGATATTTTATATAACTTTAATTTTAAATGTTTTTTTTTTTTTCTAATATAAATAATAAATGGTGAAAACTGGCGACTATATTTCGACATGGTTTAGTCTTCCCTATTAATTTCGCTTTCATAAATTTGAAGTGCCGATAAAACGACGTTTCGATTAAAAAGCACAAACGGTTTTGTTTAACGCCTTTTAACTCTGCGTGTAAACATTGTGAGATGCGAATAATCGGCAAGGAAAAATTATTAAAATGATTTATGCGGACGTTTGTTTTAACACAAAGGCTTGTCAAAATTAACGGCATATTACTTTCAAATAAATACGATTAATGACCGTATAAAATTTTTAATTACCTCCTTTTGAAACGACAAAAAAATTAATTAAATTCAATTAAATCCAACTAGGGAATTTATTTCGATTTAATAAATCTTGTGTTTATTCTGAGATTTATTTATCAAAGGAAATCGCATTTCAGTAAAATATATAACATACAAAATTAAATTAAAATACATTTACAAAATACTAATAAATTAAATTCAAAATTTGATTGGTGCATTGAATAGGCCAATAAAACCTTATTAATATTAACATAATAATGCTCAACTTTACTATTGAATAAAAGAAAAACATATATAATAATAGTACAAAAATATACATTTTTATTAAAAACATAATATTTATAATAAAAACAAACATAATATATATTAATTATTTAGATTATTAGATTGCTTGAGGCAATAATAGAATCATTTTTAATTTCAAAAGAAACATTAGGTTTCTTTTATTTAAACATTTTTTTTATAACTCACGTTTACTCAATTTAATTCCATTAAGAACGTACAAAAAAATACAGCATTCAACAGCGATTAATTTTAAAATTCTCGGTGCATTCATTGTTCGCCGTGGCATTTAGCAAAAGAGAAATCGGTCACCAGTTTGGTTCATTACGGGCGACAATCAATCAGCGCGAAAGAGATACATATAGAAAAAAACGCATAGAAAGTTTCGCGCCTGTCTTTCATGGAATTGAAACGTTAATCAATCAATTAACACATCTGACACTCCTTTCAATAAAACGAAATAGATACGATAGAAAAAAAAGATTAGGATAAAGGTGGAAAGAAAAAAAAAAGAAGGAAACGTAATTAAATTATTCAATTTTAATAGCAAAAAAAAAAATAACAAAAGGAAATCAGCGTCAATTAGTTTTGTAATACTTGTAAGTTGGATTAGATGGAATAATTGTTTATAATAGACAAAATTTATGACAATAGACAAAAACAAAATTTCTGAAACAAACCAAGTATATTTTAATATAAACCTTTAACAATAATAATTAAAAATCAAATTAAATTGACATTCCTTTTAAATTATATTTACATCTATGAATTGTAGAAATATCAATGTAGAGAATTGAGGTATAATTTAAATTAATTCTACATATAATTAAAAATGTTTGACTACGGGCTGTTGTGAGTGTAACTCACAAGAATTCTCGGTGAAATTCACAATACAATTATATAAAGACAACAAATATAAGTTTACAGCGATTTTTATAATATATTTCTTGCGAGAATTCTTGCGAAAAATATTGAACATGTAATCTAGAATATTATTATATAAATCAGTCTCCCAATAATATTAAGCATAGCATACACTGAAAGAAATAAGTGATCATTTTAAATATGATAATAATTATGCTTACCATTTAACTTGTCGGCCTGGGAGCATGCCAAGTAACGTATTTCCAGCAAACATTCTAACTTAGTTAAGATTTAATAAAATGTATTGCTTAATCCAAACAAGATTATGTTTATAGTAAGCAAGATTCATTATAATGTTACTATAATTACTTGGTCAAGAGAGAATATTGGGTGGGAATTGCCAATTAATTTAGTACCACGAACCAAGATAATTTAACTATTTT
Source organism: Philonthus spinipes (assembly GCA_963082785.1). Taxonomy (NCBI): domain Eukaryota; kingdom Metazoa; phylum Arthropoda; class Insecta; order Coleoptera; family Staphylinidae; genus Philonthus; species Philonthus spinipes. Next base: position 9,960,874 of record OY720303.1, on the reverse strand, counting down.
GACTTCGTTCCGATAATTATATTTAGGTGTTTACTTTAAACGCTTTTGTGATTATTCCATTCAAGAACTTAAATATCGGGAGACTGATTTTTGAGAAACGTTTATTTTTAATTTAAACCCTCAACAGTAAAAGATAAATACTTATTTTATATATAAAATAAATTCAAAAACATTTTATTTTAAAATAATTCAACATCATTAAAATTTATTTTCTTGTTTTGTAGTTTTAATGAAGGGTTATTTATGTACAAGCGTTTGTTAATAAGGCATATAACGACCGTCCAAATGACATCCTTAAATGGCCCTTTAATAAAGCGCACCCTCTGGGACCGAAACGGCCGGGGTTACAGCGCCACCATTCGTAAGGGCGCCGCACAATTGTCCCAATTAGGGTCGAAAAGGTCGCGTAATATTGTTTAATGCTCACAGGGCCGTTAAGGGCAGTAATTTAATTCACTGGAATGGGACGGTGTTTACATTCATGGGGAATGATATTAATTCCAAATACACAACGCTTAACAAAAAATAAAAAAATGTTTATTAAATAAATATAACTTGTTATAACAAGTTATACAAACAAAGTGAAAAAGTGTTTTATTTAATAAACTCAAAATGTATTTCCAAGTGAAAGCCTTAAGAATTAACAAATAAAAATGTTTATTCTTATGTGAGAAATAATAGTTTGTTATGTAATAAGGGAAAAATGATGTTAAATTTATGCATCGAGAACGTTGTTTTTATTAAAATATTAAAATAAAGAATGCGAACATTATTTGCATTTCCTAATTTTATAAAAGTTATTTGTATTTTTTAAGGATTTTTAACACAAATCACAAATTCATTTGTACTCGTAACAAAAACTGAGCTTTTAACGCCACTGACAGCAATGCAAAGATAATAAATGATCGCATAATATTGTTTATTGCTCGCTGGGCCGTTAAGGGCACTAATTTAATCCACTAGAATGGGACAGTATTTACATTTAAAGGGAATGATATTAATTTAAAATACACAGCGCTTAACAAAAAATTAAAATTGTTCATTTTTATTTTCCGAAATAATAGTGCGTTTTGTAATAAGAGCCAAAATGATGGTTGTATTATGAGATTTTTAATTTATACATTGGTAACGTTGTTCTTATTAAGATTATTAAATTGAAGAATGCAAATATTGTTTGCAATTTATGATTTTATGCAAGTTATTCGTTTTTAAGAATTTTTAACACAAATTGCAAGATTGTGACGTCATCAGTGCACTGTCAGCAATTTAATGTTAGAATTTGACATATTGGAAACTTTAGAAATGTACAAATAAAATAGAGAAAAACAAAAATACGGATTTTTTTCACTTCTGGTAGTGCAGAAAGTTAAACTAGCGTTTAATTTTTCCACTTTATGCAAGAATTACAGTCGAAATAGCGAATCGCGAAACCATTATTCAAAGTATTTGACATATCAAAACACACGTGATTATATTTGCGCATCCGAAACGTGTTCAGAATTTCGCCGTTTTGGCGCTACCATCTTAAATTGTATCTCCAAGATTTCATGACGTTTTGAAAGTTAAATTTTAAGGATTTTTAAGAAAAAAAAAACTAATTTACAAATTTATTATGATTTTGATTTATTTTTATACGCGGTACAAAATTCGAATATAAAAAAATGACATTACAAAACTTCAAATCAGAATAAAAGAAAAACATCCATATCCAATGTGGGTCAGACTACATAAATTCTTTTATTAATTCGTGGATGTAATTGCGCAACCGAAACAACTTCAGAATTTTGCCACTTTGGCGCTGCGATCTTAAATTGTATATCCTAAATATCATGATTTTTAAAGTTAAATTTCAAGTATATTTAAAAAATACTATTTTACAATAATGTAATCACTAGTTTACTAATTTATTCAGTCTGATTTTCGTTTATTATTATACTATGAATAAAATTACGAGTTTAAAAATGACAAAATCTCAAAATTTTAAAGAAAGGAAAATATCTTGATTCAAATTGTGTCAATATATATAAATACTTTAATTCATTTATTTTTACTTTTCTGTATTTTTTCACAAATCAGAACACTCGTGAATATTGTTGCGCAATCGAAACATGTTCAGAATTTGTTTTTTAAATTCAGTCAGATTTTTATTCATTATTATTATTGTACTAGGTATAAAATTACAAATTAAAAAAATTACATTACAAAATTCCAAATTAAAAAAAAAAAGAAAATATCCATATTAAATATTTGTCAAATTACACAAATCAAAATTAATATTACAAAACTGCAAATCAAAAACATCCGTATCCAAAATAGGTCAAATTACATAAATACCTTTATTCATTTGTTTTTTTCATTTCTGTATTTTTTTCACTAATTGCGACACGTCACATTCGGTAATTAATGTCCGGGCGAGTGGTGAAAATTACAGGTGCGAGCCTCGCTGTAATCACCGGCCGGTAATTACGCGCGCATTTAATTGGCCCGCGTTAAAAACACACACTTACACACACACACATAACCTCAATGCGTCAAACCCCGATTGATTTACACGGATGCACGGCAGAAAGGCAAACAGGAGGCGGAGAAAATTGGGGTGGTGGGTGATTAAATGGCCGGGGATCATTATTACAGCGGGGATGAGGTTCTTAATTAATAAGCTTGTACGAATCATCATGTCTCGAATGGAGATTTTGAGGTTATGTAATTAAATAATTGACAGTTTGTTTTGAAAGTGTACATAGAACTTTCAAAATTCCGAAATTTTGATATTAATTTAATTAAGAATTATCATTTAATTAGAAAAAAAAGTGAATCTCAAAAGCTAAATAATTTCGGCAATTCGAAATAATAAAATTTTGAAAGACCTCTGGTCGATAGCCGTTTCTCTTAAGAATATATATTTGTTTTAAATTGTTTCATGTATTGTACATTGAATTAAATATGTATGTATTCTTTGGAAATAAAGATGTTTGTATATATAAAATTTTGACGTTATGTGTGTACTTAAATAATCGAAAGTCTGTTTTGAGCGTGTCCATAGATTTTTCAAAATTCCGAAATTTTTAATATACATTTCATTTAATTAGAAAACATTTTTGAATCTTGAGAGCTAAATAATTTTGGCAATTCGAAATGATAAGATTTTGAGGTTATGTAGGTAATTAAATAATTGACACTTTGTTTTGAGCGTGCCCATAGAATTTGAAAAATTCCGAAAATTTGAATATTGATTTCATTAAAAATCATCATTGAATTAGAAAAGTTATTTGAATCTTGGAAGCTAAATAATTTCGTCATTTCAAATTGAGAAGATTTTGAGGTCATGCGGGTAATTAAATAATTGACACTTTGTTTGGAGCGTGTTCACAGAATTTTCAAAATTACAAAATTTTAATTACAGATTTTGTTATTATTATCTTTTATATTATTTTATATTTTATTATATATATAAATATATAATATATTAAATATATAAAACTATTTTCAATCTTGAAAGCTAAATAATTTCGGCAATCAATGTAACAAATAAGCTTGAAGGTATCTATGTTATTTTACATGCATTATGCTAAATATATTTTTTACACATTAATGCCAATATGATTTAAATAAAAAACAACATTATTATTAACTCGAAAGCTATTTAAACCCTTAACGATTTTCTTTTGTTTCTCTAAATATGAAATGTAAAATAATTGATACTTTGAGTAAGAATTTTATCAAATATTTTTTTCAAATGTATTATTTGAATTAAACAATATTTATTTATTTTGAAATAATTCATAATAAATAAATTATCACATTTGGGTAATTAATTAAAACGTAAACATACAATAAATCATTTCTAAATTCCTGTTTGGAATTTGTCGGTTTATATTCTTTGTCGGTTTACGACACTTTAAAATCGCCTAAAAATTTACATCCGAAACATTTGCCACTCGATGACGCCTTTCGCGGACGGCAGTGGCATCCGTCACTCAGTGTGGCACTTAAATTCTGGAGTAATTCACTCGAGACGCATTAACGTTTCGTCGGGACGCTAAGTGCAGTGCGTTTGGGTATTTTCGTACTTCGATGAAAATATCGAAATACCGTGTAAGAAAATTATAATAAAAAAGAAACAACGTAAATAATTTAATGCTAGTATTTTTATGTTCATATATAGATGGCGTTGTTATTATTTCGAAGAGCGTCGAAAGGAATTTTTTGTTGTGCAATAATATTTTTGATAAATAAATAAGAGTTTTTATATGGTTAGAAACTTTGTTTTAAATTTTCCTCTTTCAAATTCGTTCGTTTAATTTAATCTCTGTAACCATATAAAAACTGTTATTTATTTATCAAACGTTTAATTGCATAAAAAAATCTTTTGTTTTGACGCTTTTCGAAACAATCTATATATGAACATCGAAACTGCTGTTTTACCAAATTAATACAACTCAGTTTTATTGTAGAGTATCTATGATCAAAAAGTAAAAGTACTATCTTTAAGTCAAACATATGGGGATTTAGTAACGAGAAATACATTTGTGATATATATACATAATTTCTATTGAAAAACGTAATGCAATATCCACATATAACATAAAATAATAATCTTTATTATTAAATATATACAGCAAAGAATGCAAAATAAATAATAAAAATTACAAAATCAAATGTATTAATTTATATCTGTTGATTGGCTATCTTTCCACCTTAACATAAAATATTACAATGTATATTGTAAAAGTCTGCCAATTGGTACTTTCAGACAGGGACTTTTGACATAGACAGTTAACGATCATCACATTTTATCCGAATATATTGATGAGAAAGGAAATACAAAATCTAGGCAAAATCCATCCATTGGTCAATGATCTTTCCGCCTAGATTTAGTATTTTCGTCCTTGTCCAAAATATATGGATAAAATATGATGATCGTTAACAGTCTATGTCAAAAGTTCCTGTCTGATATGTACTACATTTCTATACTATACTATATTTCGAAAATATTCGCATAATTAATGATTATCAAAATGCATTCATGAAATCATCAAGTGTTCCAAAAACACACCCACACGATTCAAACATCACAAACCGCACATTACCGCATGGAATCATCAGGTGTAACGCACACTTAATTAATTTTAAATGCACCTCCACACGGTTATTAAAACCAAAACGAAAGTACAACAAGCACGGCAATTGCACGTTTAAAAATTAATAGTATAAAGAAACAAGAAAAGGAAAAACCACCAGCACGGCCCCATTAAACAGGTGTAGAAACAAACGAATGACAATTACGGTATTTAAGACCCCCGGCTAATAACACGGTAGATGGCGCTGAATAATGCAGAGGGAGCTTTTCGCGCATCTCGGGGATTATTTATTAAACGTTAATTTGCCTTTCGCGGTGACTCGGTAATTGGTTTTTTTTGAATTGGGGTTTAATTGATGGCTGGGTTTATTGTTTTCAATTATTTAGTGTGGAAACAAACGCACGCGATTCTGTTATAAACGCTGTGTAGACAGTGGATTATCACAAATTTGTAGTAATTTAATTTTTAACAATTTGAATTTACCATAATTACTTTTCTCAAATTATTATAATAAGTTATCCAAGAGCAGAAAGACCTCTGGTCGATAGCCCATATGTCTTGTAATTATGTTATATTGTTTTGTACTATTTGTACAGTCTGAATAAAAATGAGTGTATATATAACTTATTCCATTTAGGGGGATGGGGCATAATAATAAAAATTTGAGACTCAACGATCACGGAGAGGTAAGGAGATAAGGGGCTCCTTATCAAATTTTCTAACTCGCTAAAGGAGGTAATTGTCTTGTTCTAAGTTCATATATTTAAAATCACTCGCTAAAAACCTAAAAAAAATTGAAATGTATTTGAGAATCTCCAAGAATTCATAAATTTGTAAGTTCATGACAATACAATCACTCCCCAAAATCTTGAAAATCTTTGAAATTTCAAATTTTTACAATCACTCTCCAAAAACTAGAAAACCTTTGAAATTTATTTGAGAAACAATATGAATCTATAATTTTCAAGTTCTCATGGAAGTGGTTGTCAAAATTTGAACTGAATCATGAAAAAGTGGTGAAATTAATGGAATTTTGGAATTTCTCAAATAAATTTTAAAGTTATTCATGTTTGTGGAGAGTAATTATCATACCCAATACGGGTAAAAGAGGATAAGATTAAGAAAGAAAGAAAGAATTATCATAGTCATTACCTTCTTTAACTAACAACTCCTCTCCCCTCTATACGCGTTTGATATGAACTATTTAATCCCTTTTAAATTAACGTGTATTAAATTAAAACACAGTATTATCAAAATCATATAATGATTTTCAAATTAAATTAAAAGAAAATACTTTTAAAGTAATTAATGAATTAATTGAAATTGAAAAACAATTTTTCTGCAATTTATAGATTTACGAAGTGAATAGTAAGACAAAGACTAATATCTATTAAAACAACTACTTTCAGGACAAATACCTACGCTGGACATTCAATTATACATTTTACCAACGTTTCATTCAATTCTTTATATTAAAAATATAATTTCTGAAAAATATTTGAAACTATTACAATTATTTATTTAAATAAAAATTCCCCTACATTTAATTTTTTATAGTAGTGTACTTAATAATGTAATTTCTCCTACTCACTTTATTGAACTAAACTATTGAAATTTTGCGGAAACCGTAGGTTTGTTCTAACTCGCGATTCTCATATCGCCCTGAAACCGTCACAGAACTGTTTCGGACGATTTTGTACGTATTTGTCCACTTTGAACCGTTCCGTTCCCATTCATAAATCTGCGTCAGTTGGAAAGCTTCTGGGATTGTTTCATGCATCGTTTATAACCCCACTTTTGGTTGTTACCTAAATAATTTTTATTTTTCATGTGGCGTTCATTTAACATTAATTCTATATTATCTTCAATACTTTCATCACATAAAATGTCATTATTTTCATCGTCATTCACAATTAATTGTTAAATAATTAGGAAGAACTAAGTGTCAAATTATCTGTAGCATTGCGCAAGTCAGTCCGAACAGTTTCCACTCAAGTACAGAAATTACGGCACGGCAATCGATTTCCGAACGATTCCAAGTTCGATTGGAACATAAAAATGACCGTACGGAAAACCGTTATTTCTCGGTTGGAACACTTTTTTGCTTGTGCGCATGACAGTGGCCATATAATGAACGGTTTTGTGCGCAGTTGGAACAAACCACATATACTGATATTACGGTACGACAAACGATTCCCGAACGATCCCAAGTTCGGTTGGAACAGAAAAATTGTCGTACGGTAAACCGTCATTTCTCGGTTCGAACAATTTTTGTCTGTTGCGCATGACGGTGGCAATATAATGAACGGTTTTCTGTGCAGTTGGAACAAAAATCATGTACTAAAATTACGGTACGGCAAACGATTCCCGTATGATCCCAAATTCGATTGGAGCAGAAAAATTATGATATGGTAAACCGTGACTTCACGATTGGAACATTTTTTTGCTATTGCGCAAAACAGTCACTGTCATATAGTACAATCAACGGTTTTCTGTTCAGTTGGAACAAACCTTACGTTTCTATCTCCAGCACACTAGTTTTTTTTTAATTAACGGTAGGAGAATTTTAATTTAAATAAATATTTATGATTATTTCCAATATTTTTCAGAAATAAAATTTTCAATATTAAAAATTAAAAAATAAAATTTCAAATAATTTCAAACACAACAAAAAAACCTTCAATATATTATCGAAATAATTTACTTCAAGTGACTTGAAAGGCGTCGACAATTAAACGTGATTAATTCGGTTTGAAGGAGGGAAGGGGATGGCGGTGGAGGAGCGAAAGGGCCGGTAATGAATTTTTATTAATTAAAACGCCCCCGAAATTCTGCCCGCTCAGACGGTGGCCACCCCATCCCTCAAATGTAAATAGGGCGCGGAGTGCTTGTAACTTCAAGGGTGTCAACATTACATTAGCTTGTAGAATCATCGAGGGGTGGATTTCATTTAGACAAACGAAAGTGTAAGGGGTGAATAAAGAAATTTATAAAGAATTAACATTGTTTTCGTAGAGAATTACTTGAATGATAAATATCTTTCATTAAAAAAATGCTGCACGCGAGAAAAGTATATTATTTTTGTTAAAAAAATATTTAAGAGGAATGGATACTATGTCTAAATTTCCAACCCATTTTTGTGGTAAATATTTCATATATTGACAAAAATATTGTCATTACTATAATTCGAATGCTTATAAGGAAGACCTACAAGGTTTACATTTTTTATATATTTAATATATTTCTTGCAAATTTACAAAATTAAAAATTATTTACAATGTATATAATTACAATTTTAGCTACCGACCAGAGGTCTTTCTGCCCGTCTTGTTCTTGTCATTGTCTACTCCTCAACTTTATTATTCAATAATAAGGCATTACTAAAATAATATTTTAATTGGAATTTTAAAATTATTCTTTTCTTTAATTATACTCTTTTATTTTAAATGATTCACAACTCATGTCATAATCTCTTCAAAATGTATACCGATTCGTAAGCTGATAAAATCCCGTGTTGAAGTGATCCCGAAACGGTTTAAGAAAGGCAGGTGCGGTTTTAGGTCGCCCCCCATCGAAAAGGAATTGTTTCGCCCTAATGTGACGAATCCATCAAGCCCATTGTTTCAGTGGAAGACGGAAAAAACGAGGCGAGACGGATTTCGATGAGGCCAATTAGTTGGAACCGACTACCGGTTGAAAGGTCGATAAGATAAATCATGCGTGATAAAACGGCCCATTGTTTTATGAAAATGATTTCTTTCCTCTGGCGACGTTTCAGTTTAGCATTCGTTCACGAGATTAATGATACGGTCGGGTTACACGGATTTCTCGTGATTTTTCTAAAAGTGAATTGTTATCTGAAAGACTTAGTGGTTTACAATGTGCCAAGTTCTGCTAAGAGGAATGAATGCCATGCCTAAATTATAAACCCATAGAATATAAATAATCTTTATTAATAGAATATATAAATTTACATATTTAAATAAAAAAACAATAGATGACATTTTCAAAATAGTTCAGTAAATTGGTGTAAGGGGTAAATATAAAAAAATTATATAAATAGAAAAGAATATTCATTCAAAAAAGTACCTTTTTGATTTAAACATTTATCACAACCAACCATCTAATATAGTATTCATTCACTTGATCACAGTTATTTAAATAAATTAAATAAAAATGATTCGAAAATAATTAATAAATTGCTCATATTTATGAATAGTGATGTTATTTTCATACTTTAAAGAATCACCATTTATAAATGCTTATGTATTTACTGAGGAAACTAGAGCTTCATCATATACACAAATTTCTCTCCATCTACTTTCAAGCCACATCCTTCAATATAATTCAAATCTTCCTGGCTAACCCGTACGTGAAATTTCATATTTAATGCACTTTAATATTTATTGTCACAATCTAAGCGTGTTTTGAATTTGATTTGTATTCTTAGATTAAAATAAAAAAAAAAACGTTTAGGTAAAATTTCACATATTTCCAATAGAATAGACTGTTCGGCCATTTGATATTGTGAATGTAAAATATCATGTCGATGTTATTAAGCAAGTTTATATAATTGATAATTATTATTAAATTTTCTAATATTTGAGTATTGGAAATTCATATACCAATAATAATTATTGACAAAATTAAAATATATAAAAAGAGCAATAAATTTTAATTATTATTTTCATTGTTTCAGGTCCAAGATCGAGACGCATGAAAAAACCCAGCGGTCCGAAAGCCACCACCGAAGATAAGCGCCCCCGCACGGCCTTCTCGGGCGCCCAGCTGGCCCGTTTGAAGCACGAATTCGCCGAGAACCGCTATTTGACTGAACGCAGGCGCCAACAACTGAGCGGAGAACTAGGCCTAAACGAAGCTCAAATAAAAATCTGGTTCCAGAACAAACGGGCGAAAATCAAGAAGGCTTCTGGACAGAAGAACCCCCTGGCTCTCCAGCTGATGGCGCAAGGTTTGTACAACCACTCGACGGTGGCTTGCGACGAAGACGAAATGCCGCTTCCAACGTAAAACCAAAATTAAAAGAAAAATATATATTTATATGAAAAAAAAAAGGCGAGATGTTTTGTTCTTTTCTGTCTTAATCTTAGATCTCATTTGTAAATATGGATGGAGAGCGGATGTACATAAGGAACTTATTTATGTTATGTATAAATGTACAAAAATTCTCAATGCTTACGTAGACCTGCTAGATTTAGTTTATTGTATTTATATTAATATTATTACAAGATATATTTAAAGAAGATTGACGAGGGCGGAAAGAATATAAAGAGAGAGAGGCAAAAGTTTGTTTGTAAATATTACATTAGCTTTATACACGTTTGTAATATGTAAAACCAAATAAAATAAAATAAATCGCATTTATTCAATACTTTTAAATATCTTAAATCAAAATTTTCAGGAACACAATTATTTTAAAAGAATTTCCAGGAAGTTGTTTCAAATTAAGCACCACAATTATTGGAAAACATTTCTAAGATGGTGTGGCAAATTTAGCATTTTTCATCATTAAATAAAACAGAATATCAAATTTATATAGCGCGCTAGCTATTGGTTAATTTTTAAGGGAAATCGTCAACAAATCAAAACTTTCAGTGACATTATTATTCTAAAATAATTTCCACGAATTTTTAAATTAAGCACCATAATTATTCGAAAACATTTCTAAGATGGTGTGGCAAATTTAGCATATTTCAATATTAATAAAACATGAATAATAAATTTAATAACTAGCGAGCCGTATATTGGATATTTTTTAAAGGAAATCGCCAACAAATCAAAACTTTCAGTGACAAATATTCTAAAAGAATTTTCATGGATTTGTAAATTAAGCACCATAATTATTGCAAAGCATTTCTAAAAAGGTGCGACAAATTTAGCATATATCAATAATAAATAAAACATGAATAATAAATTTAATAAATAGCGCGCTATTTATTCGTTAATTTTTAAGTAAAATTGTCAACAAATCAAAACTTCCAGTACTAGAATTATTATGAAAGAATTTCTAGGAAGGTATGGCAATTTCAGCCAATTATTATGAAAGCATTTATAAGAAAGTGTTGAAAATTTAGCAATTTTGATCATAAAATAAAACATGAATAACAAATATAATATCGCGCGCCATCTATTTCATAATTTGTAAGTGGAATCGTCAACAATTTGATTCTACTAGATAAGTATAATACATTGCTGTTCGTTTAGTAAAATGAAGGCGAACTTACCCCCGTTTATGAAAAGCAGGGAAATCAACAAATTTAGTTCAACCACCAGGGTTTGAATAACTGGTGATAGCAACAATCAAAATTAAAAAAAAAAATGTTTTATTATTTTCTATTTTGTTTCAATGTTGAAATATAACTTTCAACACATTAATCCAAAACGCATCTTAGATATATTTGAAATAATGAAGCGTTGTGGATCAATGTGAGAAATTTAATATTTATAAAATTAAATAAAATATAAAACATTAAAAAAAACAAGCGTTTTGTCTTAAACAATAGATCCATTCAAATTAAAATACGCAAATCCTTCTCTAAAACCTTTATTCCCGAACAAGGTCTACCCCAAGGTTCCCCCTTATCACCGCTCCTATATAATCGCCTAGTATACGAAATATATAACACTTTGATCCGAAAGATAAAGACAAAACTGCTTATCTTCTCCTTTATACCGATGATACAGCATTAATATCACACGCTCCTACCCTTCCTAAAGCCCTCAACACTCTCCAAGGGCTGATCAACACTTTACAAACATGGTTCGCGAAATGGCGCATTTCAATTAATCCCAATAAGTCTCAATTTTTAATTCCTTTTCACCGACCCTGCAATTTTCCATCACAATAAATAATCAATCCATTTATCCCTCATCCAACTGTAAATACCTAGCCATCCTTTTTGACCCTAAACTTACTATTAAGGACCATTCCACAAACCTGAAAGCCAAGAAGCTTAACCTATAAAAAAGAAGGAATTAGTGCTAAAACAGCTGTACACATCTACAAAATGGCGTGTCGCCCTTTACTAGATTACCCAGCAATCCTTTATTACTATCCCCATCCAGTTACTTCGAAATACATGCAAGTTGCCAAGAGATCAGCCCTTAGAGTGCTAACTAAGATCAGACACCCCCAGAATCCTTTACATAATCCTTAAAATCCACTCCTACATGAATTCACCAATTCCTATCAAAAAAGACGGTGGCTTTTCTCAAAAATATTCCTCAAATCCCATAAACATAGAACTAATAAACTCCCTATGAATTCCTCGTAACAAAACGTAAATTCCCCAGTTAAACCCTTCATGAATTCATCACTTCATTTCACAACATACAAAATTGTTAAGTGAGGTACATATCCGACAGGGACTTTTGACAAAGACTGTTAACGATCATTACATTTTATCCATATATATTGACGAAAATACAAAATCCAGGCGGAAAGACCACTGGTCGATAGCCAATTGGCAAACTATTACAGCATGTATTGTAATATTTTAAATTATATGTAGGTGTTGTATTACGTTTGTCAATAAAGATTATGTATATATATAAAAAAATCGGTTTCTATGAAACTAGACATTAATTAAATCTCTTTGAATTAAGTGAAATTAAATTATTAAGTAAAATACGGAAGCCAATGCGGGGAGATATATCTGTACGTAAAGAATTAAAAACAGATAAATATAAAGCGTAATTCGTTTAAAATAAAAATATTAGAAATTAACATTTTTTTAAAGCATTTCTTACGCTGGTTCGAACATTTTTTAGTTATTCACATTTTCACTCATCTAAAACTTGGCAGATCATGACTAATACTATATAGATTTTAAAATAAACACTTGCGTATTGTTTCATTATTTAATTTTCTGTATTCTGACTAGTTCTAGTTAAACTGCTATCACCACAATTCACCATTATTAAAGTAATACAAAAAGTTAAATAAATTTAATTGTTGAAATAATTTATCAATAAAAAATAAATCTTTAATATTTAAACATTGGGAGTTCATACTGTTATAATAAATATGAATAGATTATTAAAAATTCACTAAAAATAAATAAATACACGGATTAAAATGAATATTTTTGAATTCTTAACTAGTTTCCAGTTAGCAACCCATTTTTAAGAAAATAAAAAATGATTTGTTTAAATGTTATGGCTACACAACATTTTTAATTGAAATAAGATATATAAATTCCTTAAAAGGCAATATAATTTCGGTCGCAGCATTCACAAATAATGTAAAAATTAATCACTAAAAGACGTCCTCAGGATCATTATTGAATTATTTTGATAAAACGAAATAAATTAATTAATTATATTATTTTTTCTTATTTGATTGATTACATACAAAAAGGTTTATGAGAAACTAGCCAGAACAAAACAAAACATAATAGAATAATTATTTGAACATTTCATTTTATGTAACTTTTTGTATTACTTTAATAATGGTGATAATAGTACTTCGGCCTAAACTAGTCAGAATACAGAAAATAAAATATTAATCCAAAACAATATTTCAATTCATTACATCCTTCCAACACTAGACAGTTAAATTGACATTGACGATGTCAAAAGACAGTTTAGCAATGACGATCAGCAAGGAAATAATTTGCAAAAAGAAGGCAAAAACAAAAAAATAAAAATACCAATGGTCCGTAGCCGATTGAAAAATAACCTTCACATTTTAAAAAAATATGTTTATTTTATTCTCATTATTGTAAATACAAAAAATGAAGATATATAATATTATTAAAATGATAAAATAATAATCAATTGTTAATTTAAAACATTTTTTCTTATAAAAACTGTATAGAAAGTTACTTTTTTAAGAATAATTTTAACAATAAAATAAATGCGATTTAATTTAAAATCATCACAAAACCGCAACAAAACACGCATACAAAATAAATGTATATAATACTGTGCCTTTGTCGGTTCAGATGTTTCACAGGGCTTCGAATCGCTGACAAAGTGAAATATTGTTAAAAAATAAACCACTAAACATAGTGAAGAAAGTACAGTTATTTTATTTAATTATTTACAAATTAATTATTAAATATTAAATTTCGTCACGATTCGAATTCTCCTTTGGTGTTTTGCGCTATTCTGTGTAGACCGCTGAATGTTATTTATTTCGATTTTCTGTCTCTTAGAACGTAGGGGTTTGTATAATTATTATATATTTTTTTGTAAGAAATCTGTATAAATGTGAAGAGAGCCTTAAGGATTATAGACTGATTTAAAATTAGCTGTGGGCGAGCCTATATTTAATGTGCAATGTTTCCTCCCCTCTGTAATAATTAATTAATTTATATTACTCCACTTTGACCTGATGTTTGTTATTACGTGTAAATAATTATGTTAATCGAAGTGAATAAAGAGCTGTATTGTTCTTCCGAAATTTATTGTGTTTGTTTATGATTGTTTATTTACCTTTATCTTACCTTCTTTATCCCCCCCCCCCAAAAAAAAAAAGGATTTAACATTTGAAATCTTTAGGAAATAAGAGAAATAAAAGAGAAAAAAAGTTAGTAAAGAAAGAGCGAAGAAATGAAAAATTGAAAGTAGTAAAGTATAAATGTAAAAAATATAAAGAAAAAGAAAAAAAAAATAGTTTCTATAGACCGTAAGAGTGTTTTTGAAATAACTAAAGAATAAATAAAATAGGAATTGGGTGAAGCAAAGAAAAAATGGAAGAAAAAAAAGCAAAAACAAAAAAATACGTTTTTAAAGTGATTCTTCATTATTACATCTTAATATAATATTAGGTGCTTGTATATAATTTGATCAGCCACATTTATTGCTGAAAATGTGAAGTAACAATGCAGTCCGTTAAATTCGATGGTTTTGATATTCCTCTATATAAAATAACAAGTTTTCATTTAGTTTTATTCAGTCAGAGTAAACAGACGCTAATCAAAATTGCATTAATTACTATTGTTTTTTGATTTTAAGAATTTTGCTTTCGAAGCCCATTAAATACTTTTAGAAACTAATAGTGATGCTGCTCTGTCATATTCCAGTTGTCGATTTAGGTTAGGTAGGTTGGAGGATCAACAAAGTTGAAAGACAATGAATTGCAATGCTTATTGGTCGATAACCCAGCTTGAACTCTCAAAGAACTTTAAGCCAGTTTTTCGGTTGATGAATCAACTGTTTTCAGGCGTTTACTTGCAATAAAAAATATCCAAAAGAAGGAAAATAGCTACGATACTAATTGACTGAAAATGCCATTTCAGTCTGATTCAACATCGCGGTTTCATTGCTTACCCAGCAAAAAAGAAAGATTTTCTGTGGCGTAGTGAGACTAACAATGAAAAGTGGATCTACTACTACAATCCCAAGCACCAAAAGTTCAGCGAAATAGTCATGGCCATAAAGTGTGTTACGGGCTTTTTAAACTAAACGAAACTGTTACTACAGATGTCTACTGACGTCAACTAAACAAATGACGTATTGTTGTAAAATAGACAAGCAATAACGAGTAATAGACGCATAATCATCCTCTAGCATGACAATGCTCGGCTACATGCTTTAAGAATTATGAAGGATACACTGTTGCAGCTCGAATGGGAAGTTCTGTCTCACCCAGCGTACTCACCTTCTGATTAGCACTTGTTTAGATCGATGCAGCATGGAATGGCTAGCACACAGTATCGAAATTCTGAAGAAGTTCGAAAATGGATCGAAGATTGGATAGCTGCTAAATCAACATCATTCATTCGACACGGTATAGCCATGTTCCAAGAAAGATGCGTTAAATTCGTCGAAACTAATGGTATATATATTTATTAATATATATTTTACCAATGTCTCCGAATAAATGCCTTTTTAAAGTAAAACAGTGATAATACTACAAAGTACCTAATAGTACAAATATTGACCTTTAAAACACACGCAGAATTAATTGAACAACATGCAGTCAATAAAAATTATATCTTCTCAAATCTGACTGTCATGAAGCCAAATAATTCTTAGGACACTCAAGAATACACGATAACGTTTTTGTGAATATGATTGTGTGAGGAGGATCTCAGTAATGATGCTACGAAGAAGAGAAGACGATGGGGTGTGTGTTTCATGTTCTATTCAATGTACGACATATTTTAGGTGAAGGGAAGCCCTAAAAGCCCAAGTGAAGGCCGACCTCTTAATATTGATTATTGCAGGGCCCAACCGTGAGAACCGAATGAATCACGATAGGCCTAAATAGACGTAGTGTTTTTGATTTGCACTCATATCTGTCATATAATCTTTGTCCCTTAAATTATATTTTCAGGATGATATTAAATCGAAGGTATTTGTTGGTGAGTACGTCAAGTTTTCTTGATAGTAATATTTATATCATATTTCTTTCGTATATATTGTAAATAATGCTATCAAAAAAACTTCACGTTTGAATTGTCCTCGATATTAATAGCTTTTTGGTTGACAGTTAACTTACTTTTTAAATACATAACAAAGATACAACTAATCAGAGCAGATATTTACTTCCTCGTCAAGGAAAAAGAAAAAAAAATAAGATTTTCCCAAAATTTACAAACACAATTAGATTACATCAAAATAAAATGCATATTTCAAAATTTATCAATGACGCAAAAGTCATATTGATAAAAATAGAAATTAATAGACTTCCTTCTAAATGGAGCTATGTCTAAACTTTAGCAAATGGTCTATATTTAAAATTGGAAGGAAAAACAATTCCAAAAATTTGAGCCAAATGTTTAAATAAAATTAATAATTTCATAAGAGCTAATATCAAAACGAAGCCCAAGAAACTACAAAGAAAATTAACAAAAAAATGAAAAGAAAGCATTTAAATGCTAATGATACAAATATTGCTTAAATTAAATTGTTATTCCTTTTAAATTATATCTATGTCTATTAATTGTAGAAATCTTCATTATACAATATTGAATGAAATAAATATGAATAGATTATTAAAATCAACCAATAAAACACAGATAAGATTGAATAACTTTAAATTCTCGACTAGTTTTTGGATACAAATATTATTAACCCAATTATTAAAGAAGACTTACTTATTTATTTTAAATTATGTATCGATCAAAATTATTTTCAATTTAATAACATTAATTATATGCAGAATTAGCAAAGGGATCTCCTTTAAGTCCATTACTAGCTGATATCTATATGAATACATTAGAAGAAACAATTTCTGTAAATCCACTTAAAAAAAAAAAAAACATATTAAGTTTTGTTATAGATATGTTGATGACATTATTGCATGCTTTGATGGGTCTAATGAATACTTAAATTTATTTTTAGAATATATCGATTCTTTAACCCAATACATAAAATTAATTTTAGAAATTGACTTAAATAAAAAGATCAACTTCTTAGATTTAACTATTATACATACAATCAGATAAAATTTGAGATTTATAGAAAATCAACCAGTAACAAAAATATCAATATATTATTATATGATCAATAAAGTTTTCAAAATTCCACTATTAAAATAATAATTCTATAATCAATTAAATTTAATAAGAAATATTAGTACAAAACTGGTTTTCCTTATCACACAATTCAAAAATTAATTAATAAAGAATTTACAAAGAAAGCACTTTTTGAAATCAAAAAATTAAAGAAAACAATAAAAAAACATTTAACTTTAACTTATTTTGAAAAAGAAAAAATAGAAAGAATTGCAAATATATTTAGAAAAAAATTACAAAATAGGATTAAGAATTAAAAATAAATTAGGTAATATATTATACAATAGAAAAGATAAAACAGAAAAAAATTAACAAATCTGGTATTAATAAACTTATATGTTCTAATTGTAATAGTGTGTATATTAGAAAAATTAGTCGATTTTTTTTATTGACCCCTAGTCAAGAAAGAAAAAAACAGTGAGTAAACTTTGACATTTTATCGGACTCAGCGTTCTTTTTTTCGATTCTCCTTGGCGCTTCCATTGGAATGATTGAACTTTGGTTTCGACATAACCATATACCCATGATTCGTCACCAGTTATGACCCTTTTGAGCAAATAAGGATCGTCACTGATGTCATTAAAGAAAGTTTTGGAACATACTACACGTCTCGTGCCCAAAACATTAAAAAAAACTGCATGACTCGAACCGAATGATATGCCAACACGACGATTTTCAAAAACAATTTTCTTCACAGCTTCGCGATATCCTCTGTTGTTAACGTGCTGAGGTGTCCAGAGCGAGGTTCGTCGTTGACATATTCGAGTTTGTACCACTTGTAAGAATTTTTTTTACTTGAGCAGACTCACCGTACGCCACTGTCAACATTTCAAGTGTTTTAGAGCACCTGATTCCATTTTTCACACATTTTTTGTTTGTAATTCTTTGCTCCATTATTTATAATAATAGAAAATCTCCCACCCCTTAGGGGCGAAGGGGTGGGGGGCTGAAAAATGTATATCAGGATAGCATTTTAAAAATAAAAATCTACATGTCAGAGCATTTTTCTAAAATATGTTTAATTACGATTTTATAGAAATTACCCGTTACTTTTGAAACACCCTGCATATATATATCGAGCGTATAACAAAAATTGACAACGAAGTTGGCGTTGGAAGTCAAAAACATCTTGCATTAAAGGATTTTAGTTAATTTCATTATGTTTTTCTCTAATTCTCTCCTGCAGGTGAACCAGGTTAATAATAAAAATACTTGTCCTTTCTCCTACTTATTTTTTATTTCACTAGATATATTTCGGAAACTATGTTTCCATCTTCAGTAGTTGAAGTTTTTATAAATATAAATATGTTGTTATGGTATACAACGCAATATTGATAAAATTAAAATATTTAAAAAATCATGTTAACTATAAACTAATCTAAATATAATTATATATAATGTGCTAAAATTTATGAATTAATAAGATCTAAAAGGGGATTATTTAATATACTAGTGTCAAAATTTAAAAGATTATCTATGTTTTTTTTCATTTCAATGGACTTCGACATGTTTAATTGTGAATCACGTGAAAATTTAAGAAGTTTAACATTTTCAATCGAAAATTTATGTCCCGTATTTATTGAATGAAAAGCTACAGCAGATTTTTTTTATTAGGCAACACCTTTTTGAAAAATAATCCTTTAGAAAATTCTGGTATTTATTCAATAAAATGTAGCAATTGTACAAAATGATATGTAGGTCAAATCACTAGAAGTGTTTTAACTAGATTTAAAGAACATAAATACTATATTAAAAACTTTAATTCTGAAAAATCTGCTGTAGCTTTTCATTCAATAAATACGGGACATAAATTTTCGTTTGAAAATGTTAAACTTATTAAATTTTCACGTGATTCACAATTAAACATGTCGAAGTCCATTGAAATGAAAAAACACATTGATAATCTTTTAAATTTCGTCACCCCCCTTTTAGATCTTATTAATTCATAAATTTTAGCACATTATATTTAGATTAGTTTATAGTTAACATGATTTTTTAAATTTATCAATATTGCGTTGTATACCATAACAACATATTTATATTTATAAAAACTTCAACTACTGAAAATGGAAACAGTTTCCGAAATATATCTAGTGAAATAAAAAATAAGTAGGAGAAAGGACAAGTATTTTTATTTAAATACCCTGTATATACCCACTGGATTTATACACTTATAAATTTAAACTATATATTTACATATTCAATGGTTAGACAATGTTTTAAAGTGTTTTTAAGAAGGAAAATTTATTATCTAATCAATAAATCTATTTTGAAGCTAGTGATATTTTATAAATATTTTTTTAAGTATATACTCGTTAAAAGATATCATTCCCCTCCTGAAATCAATTAATTCCTTTAAATATCCCGTTCGGAATACCATTTACATGTGAGTAAATATTTCGTTAGGATCCATTAAAAATAACTAATGCTTGGCGTTCGCACTTACAAAACGTCAACGCTCCGGCATTCCTCTGGGTTGTTTTTATTTTATTTATTTTTTCATCGGCCATTTAAATACACATCAACAAAGTTGATACGGAAGAAAATTTAGATTTTAGTTAAGCACGTAATACGCGAATTAGTTTCATGCATTTTTGTTAGGTTACTCTGTGGAAACACTTTATAAAATTAAAATGTTTTAATTGAATTAACTATAAAATATAAATAATCTATTTATAATCTTCTGTTAGTTGATTGTGAAGACATTTTAAGAGCCCCAAGTGTAATCCTTTCGTGACATTTATTAACACATTTATTTTTTAAGCGAAAAGTATATTCAAATGACAATCAATGTTTAATGGTGTATGCAAAATATAAAGAAAATAGTTGGTCGACAATTATTATTCGAGCTATAATAGTTATTGGGACACATACTTTTAAGAAAAAATTGTAAGATGATTGAATGCTATTAAATTAAAAAAAAAAGATAGGAATGCGTGAAACAAATACGAAAACAAAAATTGAATAATAACAAAATATAATGAACAAATTATTTAATTATTTCACTTAGTATCTGCTTTCGGTTTTACAGTCTATATGAATTGTTTAAATAAATTTAATAAGTATATAGGAATATTTTAAATATTTTTTCGCATAATAACAAAAAATATATTTCTTGTGAGTTTTTAACAATTATATTAATTATTTATTGAAGAAGTATGTTTAACTGCATCAGTGTTATAAAATATAACGTAAAATGTACTTTACTTACTAAATATAATATTAACCCAGGAAGAAATTATATATAGTAACTAGAAGAAAACGCTATATTTCAATATAGTTACTACAGAGCGATATGAACATAGTGATAACACAGTTATATAGAATATACCATATAGATTCTACATAGATCTCCATATTTTAGCAATGCAGTTTAGACTGTATAGAAAATACTACATATATTCAGCATTGTAACTATATACTTAAAACTGTTTAGAGTGTACTATGTTGGTAGTACATAGAATTATATATGTAGTAGCAATATAGTTGCACCTACATATAATGTACTATGTACATTCATTATAGTGCATTATATATACTGATTGTGAAGCAAAAAACTTAGTCAAAGCAAAATGATTTACACTTAATTATGTGCATTTTCTGAAATTTAAAGCAATAGTTTGAATCATTAAAACTTAGTAAGATAACAATTTATTACAAAAATTTAAAAATAAATTAATGAACTTCATATTCAACAAAAATGCACTATAATTAATTACCATTCCAATGAATCCTATTTTATTGTAGTTACATTTTGGTTCTTAACATTAAGTATATAATTTTTATAACCACTGGGGTCAATTTATAATCTGTAAGATATAAGCTCGCATTAGATAAACAATATTTTATTTAAAAGAAATTTATTTTTCTCTGTAATGGGACTCATACGGGGCACTTCTCGTTTTTTTTTGTGAAACAAATAAACCCCCGTTAAAATAACCACAATAAATAAAGCACTCATTAAACTCTTTTAGAATGGCACGTTTCGACTTTCTTCCACCAGTCGGATGAAGTAGATAGACAGCTACTGATAATTTAAATAAATTTAATAAATACATTTTAAATAGTATGAGTTTATTATAATTAATTTTATTTATAAAATGCAAATTGTAGTTAAATAAGACAATCAAGCCCTCTGTTACAATTCTTAAGTAATACTATTAAATAAATTGAATGAATTATACCTTCCTTAAGTATTGCAAATTGCGCCTTAATTTAATAGAATAAATTATAAATAATGAATTCTACATTCAATAGTTGATTAAATTTTTAAATTTAGTGAAAAATAAAGTAAAAGAAAATTACATAGAGAAGTAAATTGATAAGGATTACTTGGAGGTTACATTTTCTACAAATAAATAATATAATTACATATATTTGCAGGAATTACGACGATGTGAATTTCCTTTAATGTATTGAATAAATCGCAGTACGATAATTTTCTAACACCACTGTTTTTTAACATAGATTTCGTAATCTGTAAAATTACTAACAATAAATAAGTACTTACCTTAAATGTGTTATTTATAAAATCGTTTAGATTATTATTAGGTATAAATATAAAACGACGAAAACTATATGAAAAAAACACCCACTTTGCTCACCTCCGTTAAGATCGAATGACACGAATGCGTAAATCCCCTAATTCTGTGCTCAGCAATCTGCACAGCCAAGTTTGCGTATGCGCATATTTCATAAAAACAAACGATCTGTTCGAAACTGATACAATGCATTTGTGTAGTAGAAAGTTTTAGAAAAATTATATTCATTATTAATTAGTTTTCTCTTATACAATTTTTGATATGGAAATTAAAGTAAATAATAAATAAATTTAATTATAAATTAACTACACAGCACTTTTGATTCTTTTGGAACAGACCGATAAAAAATAGGAAAACATTCAAAATTGTCAATATATATATAAATATAATTTGTATGGAATGTATAAATATATATCCATAAAAAGGTTCGTAATATGATTGAATATTAACTTATTTAGAATTAATTATATAGCGAAATTGCATAAGACCTACATAATATATATCTAGTGATTATATAGTAATACTATATAAAATAATTATTTCTTAAACAGCATTTGTAATAACTTGAACTCTATATGAAATTCATAAATTTCCTGTGTCCATACAGGAATGGTGGTAATGTCATTAAATGTTTACTATCTATTAGAAAAAATAATATAGCAAAATTACGTAGGGAGTAGTGGCCATATAGTAAAACTATTAGCGATTACATTAAATCTACTTTGAAGCTAAATTTAAATTATATGGTAACAATATATAGTTCTATTATGGTAATTTTATATAGTAACTATGTAGGAAAACTTCTTAATTACAATATAGAAAAATCTATCAATTCACAACGTTTTGACTATGTTAAAATGTTAATACAAAATATTACTGTATATTTCTATGTTGGAACTATATAGAAACACTATATTGTTTTTCTATCTAAAATCAATATAGCTACAATGTAGTTATTATGTAAAACTATATAAATTTATTCTTGGGAAGCGTAATTTTCACAACTAATTGTTCTGGCGCGGTCTACTTTGGTTAAAAATTGTATACCAAATTTGTATTTCAGATTAAATATCTCAAAAACGGCAAACGGTATCTATTTAATATGTTATATAATAAATGAAGAGTAATCCATTTTCTATTAAAATAGCATAAAAATATAGGGTGTCCCATTTAAGTAAAAAGAGAAAAAAAAAAACGAGTATTTTTTATTATTAACTATTTTTGCAATTGTATAGCATTGGCAGAATGTTTATTTCGTTATTAATTATTGAAATATAAGGCTCTACACATCTATTGAGTTCAACATTCATTTGTTTATACATTTTAAAATATCAAAAATTTGCCTATTAAATCTTATATCAAAAATGGTTATTTTTAAACGTAAAATCGAAAATCTTCATAAAGAGTATATAATTCCATTAAAAAAAAAAACAAATGTTTGATACGTCACGTGATTATGTACAGGGTACATATGAAACTAATTTTAAAATGTGAAGTTTAAGTTTCTAAATAACTGAGATATTGAACTTTATCGGAATCTTATGTGTATCATTGTAGATTTATTTACATTAAGTACAATACAATATATTTTATATAATATTGTTACTAAATGGCTATCGACCATCGGTCTTTCAGCCATGAATTTTATATAATCGATAGATAAAAGGCGATCGGTCAATAGAAATACATTCACGGTTACACGGACAATAGACGATTGTAAAAAATGTATAATAAAGCAAAGTTAAACGAATAGATGAGGTTAATTTACATTAATAAGCGATATGAACCAAATTATCAAATATGGCATGAATAATATGAGTTATAACAGCACACACAGATTAGTACTTGCCAATAATTTGTAATAGAAATCACTGATCAAGCGAGCGACGTGTACGTATTCACTCACACACTATGCAGCAGTAAGCAGCAGCAAGTGTATATTGTTGGGCATTTGTTTTAAAGTACTTAAATAAATTAAATAAAATGAAACAGAGATGATTCACACATTTGCAGTTATTTAAATTATTGTGAAATCAAACAAGGACAATTTCTAGAAATGATCAATAAAAATCCCCTTTTCCAACTGCAAAAATTACTTACACTTTTAGTTTTTAATAAAAACATCTATTGAAACAACTACTTGGATTACACAATAGATATTTGCTTGTTGCATAACAGTACTACTGCGAATTGCAGCGGTTTGTGTCGAAATTTTCTTGATCATTGCTAGAATTTTTTCTTATTAGATTTCATTATAATTAAATAACTTCTGTAAGAAGTAAAAATATCACAGTAGCTAAAGAGGGAATAATTTGTAAATTCTTTTCATTTATTTTATTATTGATAATTAATAAAGATATATAAAATATTTATAATTTTTAAAAATTGTTAGTTTATCCATCATATTGCCTTCCGGGCTGTAAGGCCGAGGTAGGATGACGTTTCTTCCAAATATGTCAGTACATAGTTTAATCGATACTTCATATAATAATATTTAAAATTTTAAATTAACTTGAGAATGGGCTAATAACCAGAAACTGGTTAAAATTCTGAAGTTTTTTCAATTCAATGTATGTTTTTATTATCGATTTACTAGTTGAATCCAACAATTTATTCAAAAATATCATTAAAATACTTATATCATTAATGTCCAATTCTTTCGTTGGCATATGGTATTTAATTAATCCGAGCAGAAAAATAAAAGGGGGGGCTAGAACACGCACTGGGTGTAGACCGTGGCGCGGGTTTCTTCGCGTCACGAGTCTCACGTGTCTTGTTAACATTTTTGGCGCTAGCTTTGGTGTCCAGTTGCGCCGGCAAGCCACCGATGTCGTACGGGTGGTCCTCCGGCCTTTCTGTCTTTCTCCTCCCGTTCCTCCTGATTTATACATCTCTAGACATCATTTAAATTAAGCGGAGATTCCGAGCCTTCCTCTCTTCTTTCCTGTCTCCACACCTACGAAAGGATTTTCAACCCCCACCCAACACATTACAATAATGAGGATAATTACTTTAAAGAATAATGAATAATTTTAAGTTTTACATTGTTTCCATGTTGAACTTATTAAATCTTAAGTAGAGGCTTTATTCTTAAAATAAACAATTATTTGTGTGGACATTACAAAAAAAGATTAATTATTTTATTAAACATCTAAAATAAATCGAGGTATCACTTTATAAATCTACAGGTGGGTGTATTTACATAAGTAGAAAGATATATAAAATTATATAATGTCCAAAGATATAGTTTCCCAATACAGAATTCTTATTCTGCTAATCTCAAGAAAATTCAAGTTGCGGAACGCTTTGCTCTAACCAAACTAACCAAACATCCAAATCCTGTACATAATCTCTCCAAAATCTTACTTTTCAATATCATCAAAATAACGCCAATGACAGATTGCAGCTTCTCGCAGAAAATGAAAAGAATTGAATTTGAGTCTAAATTGAAAATGTACAACGAACTGAACACCTCTCTGAAATCTAAGAATAAATCCCTATTGAGTTTATCTAAAATATACAGGGTGAGTAATCGAAGTGACCGTCTTTGATATCTTCCTTATCGTTACAAATTCAGCATTAATTTATTAATAATACTTGCTTGACTTCTGAAAACGTATAATGCAAAATTAGTTTCATATATACAAGGTGAACCATTTTCCCAGAATTGATAGCAAAATTATTATTTTAAATAGAACATCCTATATATTAAATATTTATTCGATTTTCCTTGAAATTTATTTCACATCAATATAACATAGTTCGTAGTTTTGACGAGCCGTCACTGAGAAAAAAAATCTAAAAATGTTGCAGTTGCAGTGGTCTAATAAAAAACCTTTGTATACATACTAATACAGTACTATTCTATTTAAATGTGTGATTTTTTCTACCTGTGTGATTTTATTTTTTAAATGGCCCCATATACTTTTATTTTTTTATCTTGTCATAAAAAGAGGCAGATTTTTTTATATAGCATGCTATATGCTTACATTTCGTAGTTTTGAAAATATTTCACATTTTATACTGTTTTTAGTTTTGACTTATTTATAAGATCAACCATTATTTCGTACATATATAGATTTTCTTTTATTCTTTTCTAATTTAAATGAAAAATAGTATTAATTTGGCATTTAAATTCAATTTCCATTATTTCTGATACTTATTTCTAATGATTAATAGAAATGACAGTAACCATTTCTATTGTTTTTCATATATAACCATTCAATTCTTTGTTAAAATGTAATATAAATACTATAAAATACGAAATATTTCGATAAGTACAGAAGATATATATACAGGGTGGCGCAAGATTCCGATGAAGTCCAATATCTCAGTTATTTAGAAATTTACAAAAAGATATTACTAACATAATTTGTAGTTACTATAAAACTTCACATTTTAAAATTGGTTTCATATATACAGGGTGTCCAATAATCACGTGACGTATCAAACATATGATTTTTTAAATGGAATGCTGTATTTTTTATGTCGATTTTAGATTCTACGCTTAAAATCAATCATTTTTGACATAAGGTTTATTAGGTCAATTTTTAATATTTTAAAAGTTATAAACAATTTAAGGTTGAAATCAATGGAAGATTGGGGCCTTATTTTTCAAAAATGAAAAACGATGTAAACTTTCTGTTAACGCAATTTAATTGAAAAAATGCTTAATAATATAAGGAATAATCGTTTGTTACCATAAAGCAAATGTTGTGTACAGGGTGAAACAATACGCAAAATGATTTTTTTTCTTTTTTCACTTAAATGGAACACCCTATATTTTTTACACTATTTCGATAGAAAACTGATTGTTCTTTAATTTTTGTATAATAAACAATACCCCTATCTGTTACCATTTTTTAACAATTTCAATTCAAAGTACAAAATTATAAGTTTCGCTTATAATCTATAATTTAAGTAGGCTATAATTAAAACAAATGCAATTCATAATCGTTTTCTCGTATTTAATAACATACTTACTCCCTAACCTAAAAGGATATTCAAATGACAATCGATATTTAAAGGCGCGTGCAAAATATAAAGAAAATAGTTGCTCGACGATTATTTAGCGAGTTATAATGGTTATTGGGACATATTTTTTAAGAAAAAAATTGTAAAATGTTTGAATGCTATTGAATTAAAAAAAAATGTGAATGTGTGAAACAAATACATAAAAATGTTAACAAAATATAATGATATAAATATTTTATTATTTCACTTAGTATCTATTTTCGGTTTTTCAGTCAACATGAATTATTTAAATAAATCAAATTAACAAGCATATAGGAATATTTTAAATATTTTTCGAATAATAACCAAAAAAATATAGTTGTTGTTAGTTTTTCACAATTAAATTAATCATTTATTCAAGAAGTATGTTTAACTGTACCAGTGTTACAAAATATAACGTAAAATATACTTTACTTACTAATTATAATATTAAGCGTAACTTTCACAACTAAATAAATTAGTTGTCCTTTGGTTAAATTTGTATTTGAGATTAAATATCTTAAAAACGTTAAATGGCAGCTATTTAATGTTTTATATAAAAAATGAAGAGTGATCAATTTTCTACTAAACTAGAGTAAAAAATATGGGGTGTCCCATTTAAGTAATTATGGAATAGGATAGAAGCGTATTCGAGCAAGGGACGGCACATCTTCCATTTATTATAATATTTTGTAAGAAAAAAACAAGTGTTAGTTTTTTGGAAAATTTCAAAGATTATTCAAAAATATTTCATCGCGGGTTAAGTGATGAAAATGATTAAAAATTTACGAAAAAATGTTTTCTTTGTTGCAAAATTAATTTATTGTTAAACATAATTTTTGCAATGTGGACGATTTAAAAGAATAGGAATCGCAAAACAAACTAGCAAATCTTCATTAATGAATTTAGAACTACTACTTTAGTCTTGCGAAAATCGCATTTGTTTATTGCGAAAGTAATTTATTGATAAATGCAATTTTGGAGAATAAATTGATGATAATAATAGGAATCGTAAAATCTGTTTAAAAATAAATTATTAATATTATCATACCTTAATAGAAAAAATAACTTCCAACCCATTCCTGATGAATCGAAAACCAACTAACCTCCACTACTCACTAATTACCACTTGTTCATAAAAAAAATAAATCGCGTTTTTAATTATTAATAATTTCTAACGTTAAAAATTAAACCGGAATAGTGAACACTGCGCGTTTTCGGACGACTGAATCGAAATACAAGAGCGCAATTATCGCAAATCAAGAAGAAAAAAACGATCGATGATTCACTCCGAGAACGCATTCCTGAGATCCCGAAACACGTGTCTGCAGATGGCCTTATATTATGTAACGTTCCTTTTGTTGTTTTTACATAAAACTTTTCTCGGATCAAAAATTTTGTTGCATTATTCAATATTTGATATGCAGCAGCAGGTGTACATTATGTAATTCAATGTCCGGCGTGGGTATTTGCCCGGGAAGTAGTTGTTTTAATGTGCATTTGTTTAACGTACTTACGTAGGTAAGTCTATAGTCACAGAGATAAATGTGAAAATAATTTATTAATTATTTTCAAATCATTTTTATTTAATATATTTAAATAACTGTGACCAAGTGAATGAATACTGTTTTCTATTTATTTCAACATTCATTTGTTTATAACTTTTAAACTATGAAAAATTGACCTATTAAATCTTATAAAAAAAATCTCCATAAAAAATATATCATTCCATTTAAAAAAAACATATGTTTGATACGTTACGTGATTATTGGACACCTTGTATATATGAAACTAATTTTAAAATGTGAATTTTGACAGTAGCTACTAATAATATAAGTAAAATTTTTTTGTATATTTCTTTATAACAGATATTGGACTTCATCGTAATTTTGCGCCAACCTGTATATATAGTATGCTTAATGAAATATTTGTATTTTTTTATGATAATTTAAGAAAAAAATTAAAAAGTATACGGTGTCACTAAAAAAAAGGTATGGAATGTCACTTATTTAAAATAATTTTTCGAGCACCCTCTATAAAAATATTTCACATTTAAAGTTATTATCATCATAACAAGTATAAAAAAATCATTTCTCGATTTCAAAAAAATAAATAATTCGTTTTTAGTGTATATCAAAATGTTTAGAAAATATTTTTTTTCTGCAATAACGGCTAGTCAAAACTATTAACTACGTGACATTGATGTAAAGATAATTTAAAGGGGAATCGAATAAAAAATATATAGTGTTTCATTTGAAATCATCAGTTCCGAGATAATAGGACACCATGTATATATGAAAATAATTTTAGATTAGGCGTCTTCTGTAGACAAGCAAGTTTTATTAATAAATTAATGCTGAACTTCTACGACAAGAGAGATATAGAAGACAGGCAATTCGATGACTCACCTTGTATAAAGAGAAGTAAGAATTTCAAAAACACAAGTTTAATATTTCAACGGCCTTTTGTAGCGTTATGAAGAAGCATTAAATATTTTTAAATTATATTTTCTTGAATATTAACTAACACCTTACTTGAAGATTGTTAGACATTTTCTAACAACATTGTAAAAATAAATATAATAAAGCAACTGTGGCGATATTTCATTTAATCATTATAATTTAATTTTTCACTTCGTTCTATTTTTGGTTTCGAAGGAGGGTGTTAAGTGTCCGTCCATCCATCTCTCCGTCTAATTATTCACAGAAAATATACCGTTCCCGCAAATGAATATCAAATGAAGCGCCCCGCACAAAAATAACCACGGGCGCGATAAATCATAAGCCGATAAATCAAACGCGCCTCACACGAACGCGCCCGTGTCAAGCCAGCCCCAAAGTCTAATTAAATTTATTAGCGCGGTGTCATCCGGATCTAGTAGGCCGTCAAGTCATTAGCGGGCGGCGGCTAATTAGCAATCCTCTATCTTTTCCCCACCAACGTTTTCACCAGTGCGTCTTTAATTGGCTGAAGTGCTGAATGTAGTTGCGTTGTTTTGTGTTGAATCACACATTTCGGTTTTCTGAAAAATATTTATTTTCAACACTTAAATATATATAATTAGAAAAAGGAAGTACAAAAATAGGGAGATGATTAAATTTTATCAAACCACCGTCATCTTTTCTAATCAAAAATATTCAGCTATATATACAAACATCTTTATTCAGACAACATTACATTAGCTTATACATCATACATTTATATTTACACAACAAGAAAAATATTGTGTTAGTCTGTCCGGGTTATAGACCTGATGTCTTTCTGTCCTGTCTGAATTTATGGTGATTTGCAATAAAATTATCTATACTAGCTAGCTGAATTATCTAATGATTTCATGAATGTTAAGGAACGGAGGGGTGTGTGGGATATTTAAATTTCGATGGATAAGGAATTTTATTCAGCTATTATCGAACGTGACAAGAAGTTGTTTGTTGTAATAAGACGAAGAGATTTATAAAAATAAAATACATTAAAGATAAAGAAAGCAATACAATGAGAAGGAGAGAGAACGCTACCATTAAACCAACAACAAATCTCATTAAAAATATTGACCTGATAAACGCCTGAATGAGAAAAAAACAACTGAGGAAAAAACCTCTGAAAATATCACGGAAACCCACTTGATATCCATATTTCCTCTCTAGAAAGATTAATTCTTTCTCCACCTCTGTTAGAATTGAAAACACATGAAAATAAAGTATAAAAACAAATGTTTATTGAGCAGACAGGAAAATAATAAGAAAAAAAGTTTTTCGGGATGTCCTATTTGAAAGGAAAAGAGAATATCCCCCATAGCGCTGATACCAGTAGTAACTCCATCCTATTACTGGCATCTGTGTTCTGAAGGATTTCCTTTTTCCTCATCAA
Organism: Philonthus spinipes; assembly: GCA_963082785.1. Lineage (NCBI taxonomy): Eukaryota > Metazoa > Arthropoda > Insecta > Coleoptera > Staphylinidae > Philonthus > Philonthus spinipes. The sequence continues at coordinate 9,929,905 of OY720303.1, read as the reverse complement.
ATAAGTAAGTTTTCCTTACTATCATAATGTCAGGTGCTATTGATGGTGTATGGTGATGTTGGATTTTTTCTTCAAAATCATCTTCATCTTTTTCTCTACTAAGATATCTAAAGAACCTGTCATTCAAAGATTTACCTCTTATTTTAATCACTCTCCTGATGATAAGGTGATGAATGCAAACGTTTTCGTCCAAGTTTATTTCGTCCCTGAAGTGGATAAGATGTTATACGGTCAATTTGTTTCGTATATCTGCTATTATATATGCCAAAAAACTATTGTAACATTCTAATATCGCTCATCATTAGCAATCAACAGTATGTTAGTAAGGGAAATTTGTTTATCTTCAAAATAATTATTTAGAATACGATATATTGATTATCCTTTAGTATACGTTTATCAAGTTTGGGTAAATAACAACGATTTGTTCATTCCTTATAAAATTCACATAAGTTAACGCATCACTCAATAAGTCGCCGGATTAACTAAGAAAAATTGTTTTTTTTTTATAGAAATTCCACTATATTCATCAATATTCTCTCATTCAAGAGTCATATCTTCTTTCCAATTCTCCTCTATTTTTTTTTCAATGCCTTTTATGTAGAACAATATGTTTTTACTTTCAAAATAGGCTTCAGGCTTCAGAAATCACTTCTTTATTTGAGACTAATTTCTTTCCCTGTCTGTAAAAAGTCAGTAGTCACTGGGGGCCAAATCTGGAAAGTACGGCTTAATCATTGTTTAAATCTATTTGTGACACAGAGAATTGTTCTTGTCAAACAGCATTTTTTATTTTGCATGTGGGACCGTGTTTTCTTCATTTATTCGCTCAATCGATCCAATGTCGCCACCATTTACTATTTATAGGTTTGTAGTTATTAAGATAGTAAATGAATACAATTGCATTCACGTTCCAAAATACACTTGCCATAATTTTGCCAACCGATTTTAGAGTTTTTGTTACTTTGCTTGACTTTCGCTGTCTACTCAGCTGGTAATTCAGATGTGTAGTGGTGGATCCATGTTTCATTCATTGTCGGATACCGATGCAATAAATCCTTTTTATTTCTCTTGAACAGTTCCACACAGTGCTCTTAATCGGCGGCACGTTGTTGTTTCTGGTATGGTGTTAGCAAATATGGCACCCAATTCGAAAGCGCATGTCAAAATTTTCATGTAAGATTGTAAAGAAGCTACGTTCTGATATCGTCTATGTGATATTTTTATAATTTCCGAAACAACTACCGATTTTGAACACCATCATCGAGGCTTACATACTACGTTTAAATTCAGCATACCATTCAATATTCGTTGATTTACCTGGTGCAGAGTACCCATTATGTTTATCAAGCCACTGTTTGGCCCCTAATATTATTTGAATTTTCAATCACACCTTCAGATAGCGCGCCCATATATAGAAATTGGAGAACTCGATCTTTAAACCGAGGTCGGGGCCGATATATGTGTTAAAGATGAAAGAAAGGATGTCTAGGTAAGAGTGACTTTGCAGAACAAACTCTTCACATGGAAGTCACTCTTCCTCGACTTTATCTTGTGGAAATTCAAGATTATTTATGTCACCCTCTAGAAGTAGATCTAAGAATTAAGAATTAAGGGTGGGAGGGCAGCTCATACAATGCACCTATTCTTAGTAAATAGCACTACCTTGTTTTAGTAGTGATCACAGGAGACGCAACAACACCTGTGGGCCTTCTCTAGTGACTTAAGCATAAATCTCCGTATCGGCTAAGGTTTAAATCACCTGCCTGCTGTTTAGTAAATTGCTTATCCAGCTGCATTACATGAGGCCAATTTCAACTGTTACCAAGACTTTCCCTATATTTTTTAAAGACGCCTTATCAAAGACACTTTCAATATTGATTAATGTTCCTAAAGTTATGTTTTCAGCATTGTCTGGAGAGTCTCGGTCACACGTGTACTATTATTCCGTCCTATTATCTTATCTTACCCAAGTAATGAGGATCCTTGGATAGTACCTTCTTTAGTCTGGCTGCAGTACTTGTGGACTCTGTATGCTTATAATACTACCTCCATGCCTGTGTGATTTTTCCTTACTTCATTGTGTTTGTGTATATCTGTTTTCTAGGTTTCTCATTTTTCCTTGGTTGTCATACTCGTTGCTCTGATAAATAGCTTGTTGGCTATTCTTTTAATTTTTTCGAATTTCTTGTTACACCACAATGCCTGCCTTCCTTTTTTTGGAGAGCTAGTTAGTCAGGATTGGTTGTTTTAATTCTTCTGTAGCCATCTCAATTTATTTAGAGTTCTCAAAGTGATTGTTGTCAGTTGTTTATAGGAAGTCGAGAGAGCGTTTCTATACATATATCTATTAGTTCTTTTCGGCTTTCTGTGATTAGTCGTTATATTACCTTCATTAAATGTTAGCCATTTAAAGTCTGATATATTTGCTTCATTATGGACATCCCATTTCGTTATAAAAACTTTGCAGGACACATTTATTTATACTAGCATAATATCTATTACCTATTGTCTTATAGCATTTATAAATGTTGGTTCATTACCTGTATTTATTATATTAAGTGAGCTTCTCATTATATCGGTGCTTCCCCAAATTACATGATGTACATTGGCATCGCATACGATTATCAGTTCTTTTATGCATACCTCACAATACTTCAATTCCTACGACATCTTCAACAAGTACTGCAGCCAGCCCAAAGAAGGTACTATCCAGTAGATCTAACTCACAATCACGGAGTTCTTCGAATAGATCGTTTTCTACTTCGAGGAGATAGTGTTCCAGACATATTCTGGTAGCGTCATTTTTAACATTTTTAGCTTAGCATCCTTAAATTATACAATTTACATATTATTTATAAAATTTATGCATATTAAGTTTATTATTAATGTTCGTGTTTAATGAGCCATATATTTGTTTATTTTAATTACCATTTGAAGATAATTAACAAATTATTTCCTCTTTTGCGTCTGTGACATTTTGACTTACGTTACGTAAGTACTTTGAATGAAATGTACATTAAAACAACTACTTCTCGGACAAATACAGAGACATTGGAGATCGCAGCCTGGAAGGTGCGCATTTAATTTATTCAATTTAATTAATTTAGTTTAATTTAACATTTTTAAATTATGTAAGGCAGAGCTGCACTGAGGAGGGATAGATACCGAAACATGTGACTGCAGATGGACTAATATTACTTAGTTTTGTTGGTCTTTTTTACTCTTTATATTAAATATTCTCGAATGGCAGAAAGACCTTCGGTCGACAGCCGATTCATCTACAGAATATAGTTATAATTTTATATATTACTGTATATACATATAATATATACAGAGAGCTTTCTTTATCAGTATACATTTCCCCTATGTATACCTGCAAAATACGCGAGTCAAATGCCTTAATGTATGTATGTTTGGTTGCCTATAACACGCAACTGAAAACACATATGTCAAATAGTCAACTAAACATACACACATTAATCGGTTCAATGTGTTTGACTCGCGTTTTTTTTTTTGCAGGTATACACTTTTCCTAATGTATACTGATAAAAAAACCTCTCTGTATATATATATATATATATATATATATATATATATAATATTCTCGAATCAAAAATTGTTGCATTATGCTATTGATATGCAACAGCAAGTGTTCATTATGTAATTGATGTCTGACGGGTAAGTAAAAAATGTCACACATGCAAAAGAGGAAATAATTTTTTATTTATTTTCAAATTTTGTATAGTTCATTTATGAAAAATAAATGTCAGATAAATGGAAATGGGGAAGAAACGGAGAATTTCTGATTGCTCAAATTCTTTACGCAATCAATTGAGTGAAGTGATAAATACAAAAACAAATATATGTTCTACCATATGATCTAGAACTTATCTTTTCTAGAATGCTTTGATTTTTTGATTTAAAAAAAATGATGTTGGCAATAAAAATAGCCACACACAATAGGATATATTATTTTAACTAATTAAAGAATCACAATAATGAAACTTTAGAACACATTCTTGAATAGCATGCCGTAAATCGCGGCAGGAAACTGCAAAGGCGAGAAATGCAGCGCGGAATTCTTCAATAAAAGGTTGGAGAGAATACGACCGTTCTTGATTTCTTCTCTTTGTTTTATTTCGGAAATAGCTTTCGACAAGGAAAACATTATGTTCGGTAGTAAACATATTTATTGATTTGATAAATAATGACACACGTGATGTTTTAATTGCTTTTATTTACTAGTGTCAACATAATAAAGAAAAAATCAAAGCATTCTAGAGGAGAACAGTTATCGATCTTATTGTAGTTAATATCTCACTGGTTATTGAAACTTACTAATTATTAAATTTAGCATAAGGCTTACTTTACTTGTGACGCTGAAATGAATTTATTGTTACACAGATAGAACAAGCAGTCGTTGTGAAAATGAGTTGTAGATACATAGTAAAAACTGTTTCGCCATTCATCAGTTGTCACGTAATAACAACATATAAATATACAATAAAAATTAGGAAGAGTAAAAAATAACATTTCGTATATTTTGCTTCACTTAAACTACTAAATATATGCTTTGATTATTACAGTTTGCAAACACATATTTCTTGAAAAAGATGATCTATGTTATTCTTAATTAACTCAAACAATTTATTAACCATTCTTAAGAAAAACTACAATTAAATTTAAAAACAATGAATTCTTTGAAAATAATATATTAATAAAATTTTTAAAATATATTCAGGTTATTCTAAATAAAGTGCTCACCATTGCTACCTTTGTTATTAGTTGAGCTAGAGAGTCGAGTAGAAAGTAGTAGTAAATGTTCTGGGGATTACAGCGGCAAACAAAAGAGCATCGCGTTTTCAAGTTATTAACAAAAAATATTTTTTTTAAATGGAACACCCATTATATTTTTATCGTAATTTGAGAGAGAAGATAATTCTTAACAAAAAAGTTATAATACACCATCACAAAAAAATAACAATTAAAAAAGTTATTCTCATATTAGTATTGTGTTTTCAGTTCATGTAAATAACAAAATAGCAACAAATCATAAAAACAAAATTTGTTTTCTCAATATGTCAATTAATTCAACATCTACTTAATCGATTCACACCTTGTTTATTGATGTATTACAACAAACAAATTAATTTTTCAATATAAAATGTGCAATATGTTTGTGACGTATATTGTTTAGTGCAAGGCTTTGACGTTCGATCTAGAATTTACATGTTTTTATTTAATATACCATAATTGATGTTTACAACTATTAAACAGGTGATATATAAACTTAAAATAAACGATTTTTCATTAATTGTTAGTATTTAGTTTTTTATAGCAACTTGATTTTATTATAAACAAATAAACAAATTATTAAAATGCCATTAACTTTGTTATTTGTGATTTTTCCGAAAGATTCCATTATAACTTCTTGTTTAGAAATACTTTTTCTGTTAAAAGGTGATAGAATATAGGGGGTTCTATTTTAAAAATGCTTGTTTTGTTAATATCTTGAAAACATGACGTCCTTTTGTTTTTCGCGGTTGTAATCCCCGGGAAAATTGACCACTTTAACTAATAAAAAAGTTAGAAATGGCGCTCACTTAATTCAGAACAATGTATATATTCTCCTCAGCTACTGCAGCTTTGATTTACTGCACTTTAAATTTAAATTAAACCTATTAATGGATTTTTCAATAAGTTGAAATCGAAATTCATTAAACCATCTTTTTTTTATTTTTATCATTTAATTTAATAGGTTTAACTTATTTCTATTTCTTGATAGGCAACAGTTTATTCTTTGTCTTAATAAAAATGTTAGTATTAGTTAAATTAATTGAGTACTAATAGAAAATGTATACGTTGTTCATTTTTATAAGTAATTATTACAACTGCATGCAAATAAATGGTACTTTTTAACTGTTGAGACTTCTAATCTATTATACATTGTATTTCAATTTTAATAAATGAAACATATTTTACTTTCTTATTAAAATTGTTAAATGGTAAATTATAATACTATTTTTGGTGATATCAAAAGTTTAGCTATGCTTTATTAATCATGATGTAGAAGAACAAATAAGAAACATTTTTTTTAATTTTAATTTGAAAGGTTGTTAGTCGTTGAAATTTATTTAGAATTTAGAAGGGTTTTATTTGTAAATCGTGTTATAAATCAATAATAAATCTCCATTCAATTCGCTTTTGAAAGTTAATACTAGCCATAATTTTATTTACCGTTATTTTTTTCTATAAATGTATTAAATGAGCTGATTCTTTATTGGAGCAATTTATCAACATCTGATCTTCGGTGCTTTCGCGGAGACCACCCAGTCGACTCTCGTTCACTAATGAATGGCGAATTTATTTGACGATTTGGCATTTCCCGGACAGATAAGCGCCGGTCCAATTAAAATGCCGAAAATATGACTAATTTAGAATCGGTACAAAAATTTAGAGTGCTTCATTAGATATCGGTACGAGAGCATTCCGAAAATGCTACCCATGAAATGTCGTTACATCCCATTCGGATTTTTGATTTAATTGAAAACTCGACACTTGCACAATCTATAAAAATGAGTACAGTATATTTAACTTTTTGTATGTTAATTATATTTCAGTCAATTATGGTATACATTTTAATTTATAATGTTAACAATTTCAATTTAGTTTAATTAAATTGGCTTCTTATCGGTGTTTTAATTCATTTTTCTATATAAATATACGTTGCAAAATTATTTTATTCATTTTTAATTAAGACTAATCGTTTATTAATTTTTTAAAAATAATATACAGGATAGGACACGAATAATCACCATTGAAAATTTTCGGGGTTCCTGACCGCGGAAAATTTTGAAAAAAAAATCTAAATTGCACGGTTGAATATGGCCACCTCATGATAAATATTTTGACTTTCTTTCATTCTTTCACTTCCTGTTGTACTCCGGAATGGAACACCCTGTATATATATATATATATATATATACAGAGAGATTTTTTTATAAGTATACATTAGCGAAAGTGTATACCTGCAAAAAACGCGAGCAAACCGCATTGAATAATTAATGTGTGTATGTTAAGTTGACTATTTGGCATATATGTTTTCAGTTGCGTGTTATAGGCAACTAAACACACATATATTAATGCATTTGACTCGCGTATTTTGCAGGTATACATAGGGGAAATGTATACTGTTAAAAAAAGCTCTCTGTATATATATATATACATATATATATATATATATATATATATATATACATATATATATAAAGGACCTTTATTTAACAAACAAATAATAATATATAAACAAAATTAATATGCAAATAAAAATATAAGAAAATGTACTAAATAAATAATGTCACGCTATTGTTTCTTTTTTTGCACACTTACAGCTAGCTACATCTCCCTATTATATATTTATATTCCCTCCTAGCATTTCCTTCCTCACAGTTCGCATTCTTCCCATTGCCACTCTAACCTTCTTACACACGTACTCGATATGTTTGGATGCGCGTCCAGTTTCTGAGAAAATGTATCCTAAGTACTTAAACTCCCTCATCTGTTCGAGCTTCTCTCCCATCCACACTAACTCCTCTTCCTTTCTTCTTCAACCCACATTTTTACACACTATCCATTTTGTTTTCTTTACATTTATTTTCAATTCTCTCTTTTTTTTAAAGCGCCTCTCAAGCCTCCCTTTCATATCCTTCAATTCCCCCAACGTTATTGCCATCACCACATCATCAGCTTAGGAAAAGCTCCACATCTTCTTTTCCTTTCCACTACTATTCCACCCCTTGTCTGACACCACGCTCTACCCTAAGTCTTTCAGGAATTCGTTTCGCAACAGGGGCTTTCGGGACAAGTCCACTATTAAGTATATTTGCGGATGCCGGAGAACCTTCTCTGAGCTATCGTAGACAAACACTTATTTTACGATATGCATCTAAATTATACATTAATCGTAATAACCCTGCCCATGATTGTGTGTTTAATCCACGTTACAATGCCACATATGCAACAGGAAAACGTTCTACAAAACCTTTAGGTATACGACTATGGATCTTAATGCGAGAAATACATTTCAGCTTTCCGAACATCTATGTTTGTGAACCGACTTTACCTCCATGGAGGATGGCTCGGCCACACATTGACATCTCCCTGTCAAAATATAGGAAGTCTGAAACTTTCCCATTCCACTATAAACAACTTTTCCTGTCTCTTGTTGATAGAATTGGAACTTGTAACAGAATATTTACTGACGGATCCAAAACGTCGGACTCTTGTGGAAGTTCATTTCTGGTAGGTGAGGATCTGCACATGTTTAAGCTGCATACACTATCAAGTGTGTTCTCATGCGAAGCTATAGCTATCCTCAAAGCACTAAGCTTTGTGAAGTTGCATACAAACTCCAGAATTGCAATTTTCATAGACTCTCTAAGTATATTACAAGCCTTGGATCAATTTATGCCTCAAAATGCCTTCGTGTCTCAAATCCAACAACAATTTATACTACTCTTGCGACGTGGAAATAATATATCCTTTCACTGGATCCCAAGTCATACCGGAATTGCAGAAAATGATATTTACTCCCAATGTAACTGTTGGTGATGTTCTACAATTTGTTTCAATGACAATCCATAACAAATGGAATAGTGACTGGAATGAAACTCGGAATAACAAACTACGAGAAATAAAGGACACAGTTAGGGTATGGACATCGTCCACTAGAAACGTACGTCACGAAGAAGTCATGTTGACGAGACTCCGAATAGATCATTGCCGATTTTTTCATGAATACCTGCTTCGGGGGGACGATAATACTCCAATATGTGACACCTGCGGTGTTCAGGTCTCAGTACGACATGTTCTTCTGGAATGCATCCAATTTCGTGACAGTCGCGAACTGACTGATTTTGGACACAGTCTGGCAGAGATTCTGGGTGATAACCCTGTCGAAATTGGAAAACTATTTATTTTTTTAAAACATTCCAGACTGTTATGGCACATTTAGTTGTAACTAAATGTGCCATAACAGTAAACAATTTTTATACTTGTAGTAAATAATTTTTATACTTGTTTTAATAAGTAAGTGCTTGTGCTCTTATACAATTTCAATATGTATTTATGTCATTATACAAACTAGTCATTATCTGTGATACTACATATACCCTATACATATATGTAGCTTCTACTTTAATTATATACATTATTTGAACGCGGACCTTTGCCGTCGAAGCCCCCTACAAACCTCAAATCTCTCTCTCTCTCTCTCTTTCGGACTCATTCTCTCCTACTCTCACCTTAAACCATGTCTCTTTATATACCTCAGATATCCAACTAACCACTTGCTCTGACACACCCTTTCCTTTCAGACACTTAATCAACCTCGTTCTCTCAACCGAATCATACGCCGTTTTCAGATCCACGAACATCAAGTAAATCTTCCGCTTCTTCGACAGCTTACTTTCGATTAGCCAATTCAATGTAGCTATTTGCTCTACCGTAGACCGCCCCTTGTAAAACCCGCTCGAACTTCTGTTTTAAGAATTAATTCACATAGTTAAGTTTAAATAATAAATTTTTAATTCCAATAACCAAATCTTGTCATAATTATATTTTTGTGTAATGTTTTAATGTATGATTAGATTATAATTCTTAAATTAATATTAGATTTTGCGCTAAAAACAATCAAAACGCTCATTGAATAGTGTGAATGAATTAAAATAATAAATTATTAAACCTTCTCGAATTCGCCGAAATCACATTTAGTGATTTTCGTATTTCGAAATTTTGTAAGATTCTGATCAATTTATCTATTCGCGTTAAACTAATGTAACTTTTTTATAATTTGTTTAAAATAGCTTGTCAAAAGTCGAAAGTGAATTTATGTATTTATTCACAAATAAATACAATTAATAATTGTGGTAAAAATATATATAATATAATGTTTTTTACATTATACAAATATTCCTACATTTAACTAAAAAACAACAGTATGTCTTATTATTTAATTTAGTTTCCTTTTCTTAGTTTTACTTTATCATATAAATATTATTCGAACGGTCCAAACTATTGTTTGGTAAAGTCGAGTAAATTTAATAATCGCATATTTCTAAATGAGCCATTTTAAATAACGAAATTAAATTACAAAAGAAAAGAAGGTCTATTTATAAATATCAATAGAAAAATTAAATAAAAATAATTAATAAATTATTCTCTCTTTAGCTACTGTGAAATTTTTACTTTTCCATTGTAATATGGTTAGACTACTGAAATAAATAGAATAATTGAGATTTTTGTTGGTGAATACGTGCAGTTTTATTAATTTCATATTATATTCCTTTCTTCACTTCTTTATTTTAAATAATATATGTAATTTTCTAGCACTGTGTGCTCTTTATCGATAGTTTGAAATGTACATATAGTACTTAAAATAAAGGAGTGAATTGTCATGGTTTCTCTAGCCTCTCCTCCCTCGTGGCGAAGTCACTCCCGCGGCTGCATGCGGAACATGCCGGATCTAGAGGAGCAAACCTAGATAAAAGAATCCGTAATCCCCAGTCACAGATTACCTTACGCCAGTGTCATCCGAACCGTGCCGATGGGATGAATGGCACTACGTTAGTGTGTCTTCGAACGGTGGTCTCCGAATCGTGATGAAGTTCAGTTGTATATAGCCTTCCACCGGTATAGGAGCACTGCCGGTGGCGACTATTTAGTTCTGTCCATATTGTGGGAACAAAATGAAGTCTCTCTCTAAATCAATAAACACCAACCTGCAACTGTTTTTGCAGGTTTTCAGAACCGAAGGCAACTTTGATAAAATCTGCTCTTTTATGGTTGACCAAGTTATACACAGCGTAATAGAGGAGTACAGAAACATAACAAAGAACAAGGAAGGAATGTTGGTGGAAACAACCAGTAACACACAGTCAAAAAATTACTGGAAACAAAAAAAAAAACTATGCGAGTTTGAAGATACTGTGATACCATACAGTACCTTAAATTACTGTGGTGGTATTGTGTATTGCAAGGATTTTTGAACTGTTCTATCGAGGAAATTCGGGAAAACCTTGCAATACAAGGTGTAATTGAAGTTAGGCGAATCTCCGTAAAAAGAGAGGGAGTGACTCATGATACATATTTGAAATTCAACCGCCCAACATTGCCTAACACAATCTAGACGGACTACCGCAATTTCCATGTACGCTCCTACGTACCGCCGCTGATGCATTGCCATAAGTGCCAACGTTTTGTCCACTCGACCAAAGGGAAGCGATTTGTTCATGCGGTAAGGAGCTTCACGAAGGAACGAGCTGTGAAGAACAGATTATGTGTATAAATTGTTAGGGGTGGAGGAACTTCGACTCGTTTCAAAAATTGTCCCAAATATAAGGAGGAGACCGCTATTCAACAACTCAGGGCAACAGAAAAAATCATATATTGAAGCCAAAAGAAGAGTTCTTTATAAGCTGCCAACTGCGGGTATATCAAATTCGCAAGCAACAGCAAAAACCAACATTGTCGGTGAGTTATTAAAGAAACTACTACATCAAATTGTTAGTACAATTACGAAGGTAGAGAAGTAAGAAATCCGAGATATGTCTCTGTACCCCAAAATAACCATAGTCATCACAAAATCTCAGACCATCCGTCTTCGAGAGGATACGTCCTACGCTGCCGGTCAGGTAGCTGCTTCACCAGCACCCTTAAAAGTACACAGCAGGAGATAATAGTTATGCCTCTTGCTATAGGAGAACTACTATCGGCGGTGGCGAAAGCCAATGCCTATAGAATGGATAATCCGCATCAAGACTATGGCAAATATCTAGCAGTCTCCGCAAACAAGACAAATGTGTCATTACAAGATACAACTGCAGTTCCACCTGTGGTCGGCAGAGTCCAGGCTACTGCAGCAGCAATGGTTGCAAAACCAACACCTTGCGCTGAACCAGCTCACTCAGGGTTTAGAACCACAGTAGATGTGGAGTCTAATCCATGTCCAAGCGACAACTCTGTTAAAAGAGGAGCCGGTTATGCATCCCTATCCTCCTCGGAGATCGAGTAGGTTAGACTGGATGGAGAAGGGCGCCCGTAGCGCGCTAGAAGAAGAAGGCCAGGTTGGCAGAAGTGTGTGCCAAGGAAAAAAAAAACTGTTAGGCTCCTTTCTGGACATTTTTTTAACTTATTTAAACCATTTTTATAGTTTTTTGTGCTAATTAATTATTAATTTTTTATCTATGTTTTTCTTTAAATTGGTTTTATATCGTTTAATTGTTTTAGGTGTACGTATTTTAACTTATTATATTATTTATTTTAATTGTTGTATGTGTCCGTAGTTTCAAGCCTGAAATTTACTGTAAAGTAAAAATGAGATCGGCCAATGACCCTGGCAGTCGACGCCGGTAAGTGGGAGGGGTTTTAGTGGGTCAACATTTGACTGTAAGTAGTCCCACACTACGTCCGTAGCTGGATTTTCCCGTTTCACAGCCAAAAAAAGTGAAGAAAGGAATATAATATAAATATTACTGGAAAATAACACGAATAAAATTATTGTATAATTGATTTAGGTGTGAATAAAATAAATAAGCCAATAACCTTAAAAAAACTAAACTTTAATATTTGTATATTTAGTATTTACTAATTAAAATGAAATTGTATTAAATAAACAGAAATGACACATAATGTGAAATTAATTCTGAAATAGATTGATTATTCTTATGATTATTAAATGATAATTTAGCGGTATAAAAATTAATCACTATCTATTTGCAAAAACCAACACAATTAAAAATGATTGAAATGACTATAATTTAAATAACGATCCCCGCTTGGGAATAAATAATTGGAATGAATAATTGCGGGTGATTTCAATAATTTAGAAAGTGAAATGCTCATAAATTTTATGAAACTTATAATTAAAATGTTGCTAGTAAAAATAAAATTACACGAGGTGTGAATGTCGCTAATGAATTAGTATTGCCTAATTGCTGTAATATATGTGTTTATACAAAAATCAGGAACAGCATTTAAAAAAATGGATTATTTTAAATTCTATTTAATAATTTAGAATTGATTTTAGAATACATTTCAAAAAGTATTTGTTTTTTATTATCTAAAGGGTTGATGGTTTGTTACAAAATTATATATTGAATTTATAAGGATCGAACTTTCTGTAGTATTTAATTAAAATAATAGAAATAAATTTTATAAGTTAAGATCATTGAATACTGTGGACAAAATTCTTCGCTCGCTTTTCTTTCCGCTCATTTACATTTCTACCTTAAAAGAGTAAATTCCGCGTATCATATGCGAATTCTTATATAGAGACAAGGATAAATAAACCTAATATCCACTGAACCACGACTCATTTTGCGTTAGCATTGAATCTTCGACTATTTTTCCGCGAAGAGAAGTACGGGTCATTAGTTTTCAGAATTTCCATCCCATTTTATTTATTACTTACGGATTACAGAAAATAAAGTTACAGATTACTTATATTCAACATCAAAATATAATGAGCCTTAAAGGCTTAGTTTTTCATATTTACGTTTATTTTATGACTTATTGAAAATTATTTATTTAATATCAAATAAATATAAAATGTTAACTTTGTAGGTCCTTTACAAATACAGAAATGACAATTTTTTTTTCATTATATACAATATTTACCAGAAAAATGGGTTTGAAATTTAGGCATGGTAACCATTCTTAATAGATATTAAATAAACTGATTATTTTTTATTCTCTTGTCGCATCCATATATTACATTTACGAAATGTGTTATTAGTTTCAACATTAAAAATAATAATAATAATAAAGTTGGTGTCATTGAAGTTAGAATTTTTGTTAGTATAGTTACTTTAAAATGTGAGAAGCAAGAATCGTACTTCTTTTAATTATGCTTTAAAAGTACAATAAAATAAATAAATTCAGTCCTTACTTCACTTTTTAGAAAAACTGAATTTATTTACTTTATTGTATTAAAGCAACTTCACATAACTCAAATTAAAACCTAGCGTAGCTTTAAAAGTTTGTATTAAATATTTCATGGTTATTATTAAGTAGCAATTATTATTTCTTTTTTGCATAAATGAAACAGTGTGTACGTGTGAAAATGTGTAAATAAATAATCCGTTGCCGCAATAAGTTGCTTTATGGCCGCGAAGAACACGGGATTGGTGGGATTACCTGTTGTAATTACAGGTGCTTTTAATTGAATATTATCAATTACCAAGGGCCGTTCGGTTGATGTCGGAGCCGTAATGCGCCAGAGATGACAGATCATTAACGAGCCTTGATCCCGCTTTGATAAGTAATGGCCTCGCCGGATTCGCTCTCCACGGAAAAGTCGGTAATTAATCTTCTCCTCGTTCGAAATTTCATTACAACAAGAGGATGGATAACGGCTGAGTTGCTTAATAAATTATTGCTCCTTCGATTCCTGAATCATTTTTTTGTATATGACCAAAAATTCTACAAAAATAATTTGAAATTAAATTAAAAAAAAAATCGAAAATTATTAAAAAAGTAGCTACTGTGACGTTTTAACGTATTGTTACGAAATCGGGTTTAATCAGACTTGGAAATAAGTAAAAAAATATCTATTTATTTATTTACAATACACTTAACACATTTATTTACACTAAACTGCCACTATTTATTTATAAGGATATGTTGAACACTCGGACGTTCGTGATTGAATAACTCGGACTGACTGACTGCAGCGCCGCCACCAGCGCTCGTTTATATAGCGTGCTTGTTTTCCGAACTTTCCGGAAATTTCGATGACGTTTACCGTCGCGCGCTCTGTGGAACATTCTAGAGTGATCTTTCCAGTTTTCTTCATTGTTACAGTTGCAGATGTTGTTAAAAGGTGGGAGATTGCCAACAAATCCACTATGTTGGTTATCTCCGGATTGTTTTCTGAAATAATAAAATAAAAAAATATGGAAATCTTATTTATTCATAAATAATTTAAATTATGGAAAATAGATAATTTCCTGAGAAAAAAAAAATTAATATATTTTTTACCAACAGAATTTTAATAAATAGGCATATTGTATTAAAATCATAAACCAACTAAATATACAGAAATAGTTCTTTTTAATACAAATATTGTTGAATCGCTAAGATACACATCAGGACTTATCATATGAAATCAGTATTATGAAGTGTTCAGTTTCCATAATTAGATTAAAAGGGTTCTATAATTTTAATATATTTTTAGGCAGAAAGTTATTACTATCTCGATTCACAAACTTTTAATATTATTATTTTTAATATAATTAATGGTTTTAATATTTAGACATTGGTAGTTCATATTGTATGAAATAAATATTATTTTTGTAATCCATATATTTTTGTATATAAAATCCTGTTGTATATCTGAACGAAAATTTCAAAATAAATAATAAGAACAACCTATATACAAATTTTATTACCCATATATCTGATAAATGGAAGATACACTCACCAATAAATAACCTTGTTGCTTTTTAAGTCATGGATATTCATTTAAATAACTCTCTATTGTTTTCTCCGAGTTTGTTAGAAAATTATGAATGCGATATTTGATGTAAGTTTCCACTTATTTTCTACTAAATTCCAGGGTGCACAAGAGTTATAAAGCCATTGAAGATCTTCACTGACTACATCCAAGTCATCTTCTGATATATTTACTAATGTCTGTGGCAGTGGTCTAGTAGATAATTGTGTGGTTGATGGACATTCCGGACTAGATGTCCTACTCCGTTTGACTCTTACTGCTAAAGCGCCCAGTTTATGCACCTTTCTTCCGGTATTTAAAACCAGGCTTACCAGCTTACCCCTGGCCTGGAGGACTATTGCCGAAGCTATTGTTCAAGAGTGAATGTATAATGTGGTAGTTCTCTCTCCAGGGAAAAAAACTTTTAATAGCATTACATCATATGTTTCTCCTCGTATCGACGAATTTTTTGCTACTTTCAATATTTCTTTAGCAATAATTATTGAAATTAGATTTCTTACTCTGTCTCCACTGAGTGCTCCAACTACACTAACCAGAAGTCCTGTAACCTCTAGATGATTGTTAAGTACGGTCCGGAGATCCTACGATTTAGAGATTTCAATAAAATTATTTTAACTTTGATGAAATAATTTGCTATTTATAAAGTTTTATTCCTCTCATACAGAACACTTCTAAATGTGAGGCAATGCAAAGATTTCATTGCATGTACTTATAATGTAACTTTCGTTACAGTATGTTACATAAGTACTTTAAACTAATGTTCAATAATGGATATTTGCTATTGCATAACAATAAAATATTGTACAATGTAGCAATTATTGATTCGAAAATAAAAAAAATGCAAAAAATTGTTTTCTAGATTTTTTTATTTAATTTATTTAAATAACTGTGATCAAGTCAAGTCAATAAATCCTTTTTTTTTCTATTATAATGTGAAATATCAAAAATAATCTTCCCAACGTGTTAGAAAAAAATCTGAAATTACGAATAACGAATAAAATATAAAGTCGAGGAATAAAGAATTTATTACATAAGAGGGAATCAATCAAGTGTTGTTCCCCAATAAAATTTGTACGTCTATGAAAATCCAATCAAATAAATCCATTAACCTCACCACAAAAACCGAAACCGCGCCGATAACACCCAATATCACCGAAAACCATCTCTTACCCAATACACAAAACAGCTCACGGTAAACAAAGAATTACACAACATAAGTGATTACAACAGGCCGTTAAGGAGCCAATAATAACCTCCTAAACGGCCCCGGCTTTTCGATCTACGATCCACGTAATTTTATACAACGCTCTCCGGTTACCTTATTTTATTGTCGGTCATTAATTGATACAACTGGTCATCAATCTCGGAAAACAAAAAATATATATAAAAAGAAAGAGAAGGATTCGTTTGTTGTGCGGTGTTTTTTTTTTTTATTTCTTTCTTTCATTGTTTCTCCTTATCCTTTCGTCCATGTTCCAACATGCACACAAAAGAAGGTATTAAGGGCCCGCCGGTGTGACTCTGTCGATACTAATCTAATCTAAAACTTCATTAAACCGCAGGGTCGGTGGTTTCGTTTCGTATTTAGAGAGATGGTGAGGAATTTCGGGTATTTATGAAAAACGATTGTGTGCCTTTTATTATTCAAATTGCCGGATTCGCTCTCCACGGAAAAGTAGGTAATTAATTTTCTACTCTTTCGAAATTTGTAAAGGCGTATTTGTTGAAGGTGAAGAATACAAAACAAAGGGCTTCTTTAAATTTTCTAATTAAAATGTTTGGGAATTCAGATAAAGAACTATCAAGATTGTCACGATTGAATTTAATAAACGATTGTTGTTCATTGTTTAAAAAGTGCATATTTACAGAATTTAAATTAATTTTATTGAAAAAATAAACGATTTTTTTAAAGCGAGATATTTCTATTAAAATCATTTGCTTAATTTAATATCAGATGCAAGGATGAAACACTGCCCATGGATTTTATATATAATAACACTATTAAAAACAAAATTGTATTAAAAATTAAACGATATCTGTAATAAATTGTATCAGAATCGAAGAAACAATATGTACAAAATGAAACCATGCAGGGGATTAAATAGACAGAAAAGATCATGAAGAAAATTAACTCACTTACCATTTACTAAATAATTGAGAAATATTACATAAATCATCCAATATCAGAATGGAGCCAATAATAAAGTGGAGCGACGGATTCTATTACACTGTTCATGGGAATTAACTTTAACAACCGTTGTTCGGTATTGCAATTTTGTTTTTAGTTGCAATGAACACTTATATTTACAATATCGAACTTATTTCAAAACACGAAACTGAAACTGTCAATATTGTCAATTTTGTCAGTGTCAATATGGATGCATAGTGTTACTCAGTATGGCTGTTTACAGAGGAGGTCTTAAAAGCCCTCTGATAAATATCTAAGAACAATCAAAATTATGGTAAAAATGTTATAAAAGCCAAATATTTCTTTGTATTTTCAAATATCAGTTGTATAAAGTTCCTGTGTAGTTTTATTATTATGGTGGACATTTTGCATGTGCTTTATCTGAAGAATAATTGAAATAATTAAAACAAAATGTTGTCTTGTTCATCATAAATCTAAATATATTTGATAATTATTGTTTTCTTTAAAAATGTTAAAAATTTATATTATTTAACTGTAGAGGGCTAAGCTTGTTCCGCGATACAAGATAACTAACCTTTTCTAAATTTTACTATTACATTTTTTAAGTTCTGTAATATTCTGTATTATTAAACTTTAACAAAACAACATTTACAATCATAATTAACTTTATTTATCTCTTGTAATACATAATATATATGTTTGTAAATATTAATGAGAATAATTGAAGGGTCCAATGCAAGAAACAGCCAAGTTATAAAATTTACAGGAAATGAAAAAAACCTTTAAAACTTTGTATAACAATTAATAATAATACATTTATTTACGGAATCACCTTTTTACAAAACATATGCTAAAAAAATATGTAACGAATATATATATATATATATATATATAATATTCTAACTGATATATAAATATAAAATAAAATACTAATAAATACTAATAACAATACTAATATTTAAATTACGATACAATTAAATATTGTTATTAACCAAGATCAAGGCCATACAAACATCTTTTAAAATGAAAAAATGAAGGCTGAAATAACATACTAGTTCCGTTGTTACCTAAAAGATTGCATAAACGCATTATTCGTGACAACGGATTATGCAAACCATAATTAGTAGAATGAAAATTAATTTTAAAAATACAGACATTGGATCTAAACTCCCTAGATGGAACATGTAAATTTAACCGGCTTAAAAGATCAGCACAATCGATTAGGCCATTTAGCAGTTTATATAAGAAACATACGTCAAGGGTATTTCTTCTATGGTCGAGAGTACATAAGTTGAAAAAGTGTATCATACCACTTTGGCTAAAGTTACGACGGTCGAAACCTAATCTCCTAGAAGAGAATAATAAAAATTTAATTTGAACAGACTCAAGTTCCATTGACAATAGTTTGGTATATTGAGACCACACGCAAGAAGCATCCTCAAGGTGCGACCGTACTAAGGAAATATAGAGCTTACGAAAAGTTGGTATTTTTAAGTCTCTTGAAAATCTAGTAACGAAGCCTAGTGCTTGTAATGTTTTGTTAATAATAGATTTAATGTGATTCTTAAAGTTAAATTTGGTATTAAAGAGAACACCTAAATCCTTGACATCGGATTTATAAATCAATGGTTGCCCATAGAGAATAAGAACAAAATGGGTCCACAGTGTGAGTCTTGAGGCACCCCGGAGCATACTTTAATTTCAGATGAACAAATATCGCCAATTCTCACTCTCTACACTCTGTCTGACAGATAACTACGAAACCAATGCAATACACCACCGCCGAAACCAATTGCTGATAATTTACTTAATAAAACATTTGATCAATTCTGTCAAAAGCCTTGGAAAAGTCTGTGTAAACAGCATCAACCTGGTCTCTTTTTTCCAAAGCTTCTGAAATAAAATTATGATAGCATAATAGATTGGTGGTTTCATGAACCCATGCTGCTGAGATATAATATTTTTACAAAACCAAATTAATCTTTCTGAAACTAAATTATCAAGAATTTTTGCAATTGTTGATTGTAGAGAAATACCTCTATAGTTACTATTATTATCTCTTCGGTCACTTTTAAAGATTGGGTTAATAAAACTTGTTTTCCAACTTTTGGGAAACCTCCCTGAAGACAGAGAAGCAGAATATATATAATAAATTGGTTTAGCTAATGTAAAGTTGCAATTCTTCAGAAATATTGGGGGTATGACATCTGGACCCACACTAGAGGAATAACTCAATTTTGACAAAGCATTAAAAACTTCTGCTAAGGTAACATTTATATTACATAAATTAACATAATCAAGATTTACAAATTGAGTTACAATATAAGAGTCAGATTTTTTGTATACAGAGGAAAAATGCTCTGCAAATAATTCAACCGTATCAGACACAGAATCAGCAGATTTGTTTCATAGATAAAGTCTTCTAGGTAACCCAAATAATCGCTTACATTGATCGACATGCTGCCAGAATAGACTAGGGTTTTCATTAATTTTCATTTCGATATCGTTTATATAATTAGAATAAAGAAAACTGTTAAGATTCGAACATTCTAATCGTAGTTTATTGAAAGCAATATAGTCAGAAAATAAACCAGATCTTTCATATTGAGCGTGAGACATTTTTTTACGTTTAATTAGTTTAATTAGATCATAAGTAAACCATTTGGGAAATCTAGAACACTTTATAAGTTTGATAGGTATACACTTTTCAAAAACACTATACAGGATATTATTAAAATTTGAAACCATCTCATCGACATTTGTGGCATAAAGTAATGTATCCCAATTAATAGATATTAAATAATAATTTATTAAAGAAAAATTCGCAGTCTTAAAATTATATACGTATAAATCTGGAATAGATAATAATTCAAGGGATACATTCTTTGTTTCAATGAAAAAAGGACAATGATAGGTGTCAGATCTACATAGAACGTCAATTGCATAATTTGTTTCAATATTGACTGTAATGTTAATGCATGGTTTTCATAGTACGTTTTATCTATTCCTGGGGGAAGATAAGCAGAGCTAATAATAATAATAAATAACTTTGAATATAGCAAGTTATAAACACAGCCACACATGACGTATATATCAATTGTACTTAATTCTGAATTTATAGTTTTAAAGATATTAAAAAAATGATGGACTTAACCTGTTCTTGCATAGTTTTTTAATAACAAAAATTTAAAAAGTCACACAAAATGAAAATCTACAAGAACAATTAACAGCATAAAATTAACATGGATATTCAAAGTTAGAAAATATTTTAGTTGCATATTTTAGTTTTGTGGTTCAGTCGTCATCGCTGTATTCAGACACAGACGAGTGATGCTCCTCCGATTGAAAATCTCTGTGGTACCTCTAGATGTCATCATTGAACCACATATCAGCCTTTGGTAGGTAGTTACGGCCTAAATTCATAACATGTTCAAATTTCTTCTTTTTCAATAGTCGTTTCCCTGTGTGTAGCTTAGCTTTCCGTCGCTACTTGGTAATGTTAGTGGCTCCGAAACCCTCCTGTCCAGGATACTATAATCTTGAAATACTGGAAATGATACAAATTCACTTCATTGTAGTACTGTTATAGTTTCTTGTTATTTGTAACACATTATTCTGTATTTCGATATCGTAAACTTAGTATTTTTTCTTGAAGGATTTTTAACAAAGAATTTTTTGAAGTGTTTGTATAAGCTGTAAAACATATCTTGTGTGATTTGAACTACATGAGACTTTTTGCTGGATTTCTTAATAATATTGACATAATCCCAAGGAAGAATAATTTTATCATATTTTCTTTTTTGGATTTCAATGTGCATAAAGCTGCGGTCGCAGGGCAGAAAGGATACCTGCGCTGTATCATTCGTAATCTTTTAGTTTCAACTAGAAAAACTGAGTGAGGACATAGTTTTTATTCTGCGAGTAGCAGTTGTCAGAGAAAATGTACAAATCAGTGATATTTGATGCCAAGTGTGTGTTAATAAAATGCAGTAAGATACTTTCCACCTCATTTCGTCCTTTGCCTCCTAACGTTTCGTCATAAACATAAAAAATGCTCTGTCCTGTACTCCCAATATGAATACAAAAATTGTATATCCATAGCTGAATTTTATAGAACACGTCCCCACTCGGTAATACTGGTAATTTCAGATTCTGTTGAAATTCAAAAGATATAACTTCAATATTGGGATGACGTTTTGATAATGCGTTCTTATCTTATGTATCTGTTTTTGTTACATGCTGATTTTTATCACGTTATAGTGTTCTTCGTTCTTCGTCTGACTCAGCAGCATTGATTTTATTCTCCAATTTATCACACTTTTGATAGTTGTCGGATTTCGGGTTTCCAGAGGATATCTTATAATTTTCAGTGAAATATTTTTTGAAGTACTCGTATTTACCACGAGATTGCATGGTTTGTCTTGAAAATGCAGTTCATACTGCTCTGGTTCATGTGTCTCAATATAAATTTGATGCATTTCTGCAACATTTAATTGTGGGAAAGATAGTAATGATGCATATTATCTTTCCTACTATAATGTAACTTATATTTTGGAAAACTCAAAATATGTTGGCGAATCCTTTCTTCAATATGTTTAGGCAGTTGTTTGGTCTATTATTGTGTTTGCTTCTTTTGTCTTCCGGAGGAGTTCCCTGTCTAAAGTGTATGTATTGCTGCAAGCGATCAAGCCGACTCTTGGTAATTCCATATAAAGCTAAAAATGCTTTCAGAGTCGTGCCTTCATGACGAACCTACAATTTATTTTTTAAACCTAATTAAAAAGAACAAGAAGCAAAAGTAATAATTTATTAACTTGATAAATATACGAATAATGTTTGCTGTGCTTTTCTCCGGAACGATGCCTTTTTCGTTCTACAGGTTTAGTATGAAAAAGGCCATAGAAATGAGCATCCTGAATGTGTTTTGTTGATATGGCATAAAAATCTCTGAAAATTTTAGCACCGCCTATCGCACTAATTTTATCAAAGCACTGCATTTTACAGTTGCAACTATCTCCAAAAACTTTCTCTTTCGTTAATTTTTCAGGCGTATTTATATAACTTTCGCCCCTGGTTCGCTTTTGCTTGCGAATGTTTCTTTTCCAGGATGACATACGTATGAGGCATTTTTTACCTGGTTATACCAGTTTTGTTAAACCAGCAGAAGTTCCAGCTTCTTCCAAATTTACAGAATGCTCTGAATCCTCATTAGTTCCAAACTTCGCAAAATCTTCCTCGGACAAATCATCTTCTGAGTTTCAGTATTGAGGTTATGTTTAAAATGTTCTGGTAAAAGCTCATCGCCACTAGACTGAAATACATTTTCTTCTGAACTAGATGACATAGTGGGAACCGTAATTGTTTTCTTTTTTTGACAAAGTTAGGTACACACTACTTGTAAAAGCACAGTAATAATATTACAGAATACGCGTACTGCCGTAATGTTTGCAAACCAACTTTTGAGTGCAAGAACAGGTTAAGTCCATTACTTGGCTTGTTATTGCACAGTATGAAAAGGCTATCTATTAATCATTGCTGTAATACGTAGTGTATAACTTAGAGACTCGGTTCTTGGATGGGATGATAGAGCATTTGAAACTGTGCAACAATCAATCTCCAACTAATTTTTGCCCAAAAGTGGACTTCGCTGGTTCTTGCATTAGACCTTTCAATTGAAACAACTATTCGCGCGGTGTTCTGATTGTACGTTTACATAATTCGCAATATATTGTTGTCATTCTTCTTTTTTATTGATGGATAGATTTGGTAAGTGTTTTTTTTTAAGGTTCTTAAATAGACCTCTCTTCGGTAGATTTTATTTCGATAATTCAAAATCAGAAAAGAGTAGACGCTGCAAAGATGGTATATTTAGCCGAGGTTTTAGCTAAGAAAATATTCGTTTTCGACTTAATTCAATCATACAATATTTTCTATTCAACGGATTTTGTTTTAAGTTATGGAAACATCTGCCTTAAATTATAGATGTATTAATTCAAGCATTCAATAAAACATGCACAAAGACCATCTTTTTGTTTTTCGCGAAGTGCACATCTTCCTACACATCTGATCGGAAGTATCAACTCCAGCTTTTGTGATATTGTGGAAGTCAATAATAACCGTTATTCCGGTGTTTTCAGATTTGAACGTACTTCCTGAATGCATTGTCCTTAAAAATATGACATTCTTATTATTTTTGGATAAATACGACAGCAAAGTATTCTCCTTATCGAAGCAACTTCTAGCATCACTAGCTGCGTAATTTTTTTGTTGCAAGCATTTTACAATAATTTTTGTCGAAGGGTGCCTACCATAGTATATTAATATGGAGCTTGCAACAGATCATCAACATAACTTAACTGGTAAAAGAAAAGAATTATTTCACAGTTATGTTCCAATTTTCTTCTTTTAGTGATTTGGCGTTAATCTATATATAGTGTTCTACTAATGGCATATTATCTGTTTTCGTTTTTTTTGCCCATGTAAGGGATGCATCTATTATGAATTTTAATCCATATCAGATTTGTTAGATATACAGTGCGTTCACAATGATAAGAACAAATTCATTTAAATTGCTTGTGATTATTTTTGAGAAAAACCCTCGAACGGGTCGATTAGTATTTTCAATTGCGTATCTCTTACACTAAAACTTTTATATGCAGGGTGTCCCATAAACAAATGCTGATACAAAGTTATATTTTTAAATGAAACACTACTTTTTATGGGAAATTTGAATTCTTCGGGGAATTCTAGATACTTTTCGTATATACTTTTCTATACCTATCTACAACTGTTCACGAAATATTTTCAATTGTTCAATGGTGCTAAGTCAGCCATTTGACATTTGTTAAATGGTTATCATGATTGTCATTTTTTGTATGATGTATTAGCTTAAATTGTCATTTAAATCTATTTGCGTCGCATTATAACGGTTGTTATGTATTTCTTTTTTTTTAAATTGTTGACATATAATTATGGAATAATGCTATTATTTCGTAAAAAGTTGAAGATATGAATAGGATATTATACACGAAAATTATCAAGAATTTTCCGCAGAATCTAAATATATATCGCGTTCCATATAAAAAAAATATAAGTTTGTATCGCCAATGGTTTGTAGGACACCCTGTATAATTTTTTTTAGTTCAAAACATGCACAGTACAAAATACAAATGGACGTCTCCTTGTGATTTTCTCAAAAATTATCATCTTAATAAAATTTCATTAAAAAAATAATTGTGTACTCACATCATACAAGAATTACGTAGAATTCCTCAAAGAATCCAAATATTCAATAATGATATATAGGACGTTCCATTAAAAATGTATCGGCATTTGTTTGATGTAGATAAAAATACTAATCGACCTGTCCGAGCATTTTTCTCAAAAATAATCACCAATAAATGAATTTGTTTCTTTTCATTGTGAACGCAATGTATATGTTGTAACAGGGGATGTAGCCTTCTTATAGAAAAATAAAATTTAACTGTTACACTTAAGGTTTTTTAGGAATGAAAATAGTATCTAATATTATGATACTTCTCTAAACAAGATTAAAAGGTAAAACAAGTTTAACTTTGTATGATCTAAGAACTACTGAATTACATGCGTTTACAGAATTATTTTTATCAAAATTGTTTTTTTTTTTTCGTTATCCAGGAGTGCTTACTAATTTTGTCCGCCAAGTTGATTTCTATGCGAGTTTTTGTGTCTCTTGAAGTTCACTCTTGTTCCAACTTTTGCTCTCCTGGTGTTTGTTCCTGTTCACCACTGGAAGAATCTCCTATCCTTCAATATCCCGAGAGACATATGAATACATATGTATACGAAATGGGCAGCGGCGACGAAAAGTTAACAACTGCTCATGGATGGTAATATAGGAATCTGCTTTTGTTCATTGTACCCTTGTAATTTGTTTCACATAGACTACCATAAAAAAATCTTCGGTACTTAAATAATTATCTATTAGTGCTGCTGAAGATATTCCGATTACGAATGGTTATCTTTCTGGCGTTAAAATTAAGAGTTTTATTATTTTAATATTTATTTAATAATTGAATTTTATTTTTTCCTTCTATGATTAAGTATATTCCAGTATTTCCTTTTAGATTTAAATTTTCCCTCTAAAGAAATATTTCGATGTTTGTATAACTACTTTCAAGGTTCACATTTAATGAAACGTTCAGTCACCATTCATCTAGCGTATGGATAACTAGTGATGGCCATTTCGGTTTTTCGAACCTCATCAGACTAGTGTGTTCCATGTGCAATGCCTTGATGTAGGCGACTGAACTGAAATTGTACTGGAGTTATATACCCGATATTAATCGTAATTAATTAAAGTTCAGTCGCCTACATCAAGGCATTGCACATGGAACACACTAGTCTGATGAGGTTCGAAAAACCGAAATGGCCATCACTAGTTATCCATACGCTAGATGAATGGTGACTGAACGTTTCATTAAATGTGAATTTCGTTTCCTTGTTTGCTTAAACAGGACAAGTTCGCCTTCCTTTAGTGGACGAAACAATGATTCTCGGTCGTCTACCTTGTAGACCCAAATCGTTGACGATGCCACTTGAAATTAGGCAAAAGATGGCGCTTGCGTCGTCTTTAATTAATTACGATTACTTTCAAGGAATTCTTTAAATGTTGTGTATAAACAATAGTTATAAGTTTTCTTTTTTTTGAGGAGAGTTTCTCTTCCATTTAGGTTTTCTATGATCGACCCATTGAATCCGGCCCCAGATTTAATACTTGTTCACTAACTGCTATCTTCAGCTTCTTAGGGATTATGTAAATTGGATGAGTATTTGTGCTACTTTCCGATCATTCATCCTCAGTTTAGCCAGCCTACCTTCTTTAGTTAGTCTAGTATAGCCTAGGTGAATTCCATTATGGAATTCCTCAATGACAAGAGAGCTTGGAATTCACAAAGAAAATGCCAAGTAGTCTCGTCATCCATGCTGCATCATCTGCAAGATGGAGAGTCAACTATCTCTATCTTATAGAGGTGCCCGTTTAGTCCACATTGACCAGTAAGGAGGGCAGTTAAGTGCCTGAGATTCCTCCTAGTCATTTGCAGGTACCGGTTTCGTTGATCTCTCATTAAGATACCTCAGTATTTCCTTATAGATCTTCCAGCCCTCAATATCATCCTTATCGGTATGTATTTATCATTTTCGTATTATACGACAATTGGATTTCATAGAAGATTTCCTGGACCACGTCGGACTCCCCTAACAAAAGAAGAGACTAGCCAGACGCACTAGTGTCTAAGGTAAGAGTATGTTCTTCCCAGACACAGCTTAGGTCCATATCATGCCCCTTTATCCAGCAGACTTCAATGCTGTTATGCATTGCCCCCTGCTCGAGTTTCCTGTAGCACTCTATTTCGGTCTCTGACGTAGCACAGGCTTTATGCAGTGACAATATTTAACAACATACGGTTTATGATATATTCAGCCGCAAGTCTTATATCCACCACCTCTAGTTGTCCAGTTGGGTGGTGGTTCCATGAATTTTCATCGTAATCTTTGTCTGAATCTTTAGAATTCTGGAGAAAACTCCAAAGCCTGATCCATCTCTTTTTAAATCCATATGTGTTGATCCTTATAGCAACTATCTCATCCGCTTGCTGGGTCAAACAGTAATATTGTAGGGTGTGCTCCTTATAAGTGTCGGTACACAAAAGTCACTGGCGGATTTTAAAATATGTATATCTTTGCAGACAATCCTCAAGTACTCTAACTTTCCCACATCTGTTAACGTTCCAGATCCAATTACTCTGAAGGCGATGTATAGTCGCCAAAGCCTCAATGTGATTTCATATTAGTAATTATCGTCATGTAATTTAACTAATATAATACTGTACAATACAATAAGAGAAAAAATGTAGAATTCTCGAAACAAATGATAATATTTATTAGATGAAGCAGAGTAGACACAGCCATATAATGTAATACACGAATTTTCGAAATAAATAAAGAACATAGTTGCCAAATTTATAAAATACAACAAGGCTACATACCATTAATATTGTATTTAGATATAAATTGAAAGAAAAAATAAACCATCAAGTCGATCAAACACACTAATTCCAATTCCGATCGCCGCCTAAACTGGAAAGTAATTTCACCCGAACACGCCCCGGGATATTAATTACAATTACAAACAATTAAATCCATCATGGAGGAGCGATAAAGAACAAGCCGCCGCCGGTGACGACAGTAAAAACTCGCTGTAATTAAACCGTTTTTACTGGTAATTACGTGAAGCGTCGCGACGCCCCTAGCAGAAAAATACGGGCGTCGATAAACGTGAACGAGGCGCGGAGAGGAAACGAAAAAGAAAAAAAAGGAAAAAAGATGAAACGAGGGGGTCCATAAAAGGACGCATGCGTTTCGAGTTTCATTATGGAAACATCCGAGCGATTCGCTAATTGAAAGCGCCAATAAAAATTAATTAAAACCGACTCTTGCCGTCGCTGCCCTTTCTTGTTTCGACTCTCGTTTTTCCTTTTTTTATTATTATTTATTTTATTTTTTTATTATTTAGTAGCCGCCGTGGTCTTTTTCTGTGTAATCAGGAATGATTATGGCACGAGTGAGCCGGTTCCAAATTAATTGTAATGCGACCTTTTTTATTTTTTAATCGGTAATATTATTGCATCGAGTTAACAAGCTCGTTTTTGGTGGTTTCACGAGGCGATTCAGGACGTGTTATGATATTTTTTAATTGAGTTTGGCTTTAATGTGGGTGGTCTCTCAGAAATTAAAAAATATTATTTCTTCTTCATACGGAATTATATAATATTAAAATACTGAAGACATAAAAAAATAATATAGATTTAATTGAATTTAATTCAATTACTTCCTGAACTTTACAAAACTAAATTTACAATATGGAATTATTAATATAGTATTTAAAATTATTACTAAATTTGTTTCTTATTAGAATGGTCCCAGCAATGGCCAGTAAATCTCATTCAGGCCAACGAAGGATTATAACCAACAGACATCCATATCATTAAAACCAAATAATCGTATTTTATCTAATAAAATATTATGTTTAACTCTGTCTTTCGAAAAATCTAAATATATGTATACAGTCAACGAGGTGCAACAAATACGACCAAGTCAAAACAACTGCAAAGAAATATTACTTGATAATAGAAAAAACGGGACTTATTCACTTGGTCACAGTTGTTTAAATATATTAAATAAAAAGATAATTAATGGTTTTAATATTTAGACATTGGTAGTTCATATTGTATGAAATAAATATGAATATAATATTAAAAATCAACCAATAAAACACAGATTAGTTTGAATAACTTTATATTCTCTTGAAAATGGGCTAATCACCCGAAACTAGTCGAGAATTTAAAGTTATTCAATCTAATCTGTGTTTTTTTTTTGTTGGTTGATTTTTAATATTATATTCATATTTATTTCATAAATAAAAAAAAATTGAAAATAATTAATAAATTATTTCCTCTTTAGCTGTGACAATTTGACTTGTTACATAAGTACTATAACAAATGTCTAATAATAGACATTTGCTGTTGCATAACAATAACATATTGTATAATGCAACAATTTTTGAATCGAAAATCTTTAATGCAAAAAAAAAGATAAAATAAAATAAAAGTTACGTAATATAAGGCTATCTACAGACACGTGTTTCGGAATTTCATCCCTCATCAGTACAGCTACGCCTTTATAATTGCAAAGTTGTTGATTAAATTGATTAAAATTAATTAACGCAAATATTACTTGCACTAAATGTGGAGAAGGACACCCTATTACAATACCCAAATTCAATCAAATGTGTAATAAAACTATTGTTATCGTTTCCGTGTCCATATTAATGTAGATTTTTTAATTCAGAATGTCCATGGCCTGGCTTTGGTTAGAATACCATTAGCCATCAATAATTTGATTTAATAACTAACACTAAATCTATTTTATCATTCATACCCGGGATATCACAGGGTCACAAAATCTCGTCTAGGAGCTCATCGAGACATTTTCTAGATAAACACAGAATTAAGCCACGGTTTATCGGTTATCCACAGGGGAAATAAACAAAGAATTTTCGTTCATTCACACAAAAATATCAAATAATTTACTATATATAAGTTTACTATTTGAATGTAACATACATACATATGAAAATGGGAGATCTAATTTGAGAGAAATTGCCTCAAAGAGGATCTTTCTTTCATCAGAGTGTCTAGGGCAAAGTATTATTAAATGTTCGAGAGTGCCTCTTTCTCCACATTCGCAAAAGGGTTCTTCTGCTTGATTAATTTTATATAAATAAAATGGAGAGATCCCGTGGTTACTTCTCAGACAATAAAGTATGTTGACAAACTGTTTTGAGGTAATTCTAAGGTCCAAAAACCAAGGACTGGATGGAATTGTTGGAAATATATTTTTATAATACATCCCATAGTTACTGTTTTCGAAATATAATTGGAATTCCTTAAAAACTTCATTAAATCTTTTGGTATAACAGGATATTTTAATATTGTATCAGTATAGAGACCTTCTTTAGCTGACTTATATGCTTTCTAATTTCCCGATATAGCTGCATGACCCTTTACACATATTAAGCAAATATTATTGTTAAATAGTGGTAAATATTTTAATATTTCTCCAGTGATATAATTTAGTTTTGTATACATATTAAATTTATTAAAATAATCTACAATACCCTTACAATCTGTAAATATTAGTATATCTGTATAAATTGGTATGTTTAAAGTGCTTAAATATTTTATGGTTTCAAGTATTGCTATGGTTTCTGCAGAATATACTGACATTATATTACCCAGAGAAAATGAACGCGTTATATTTCTAAAAGGATCAAAGAATATGCAACCGTATAATCCTTCAGCTCTGGATCCACCTGTGTAAATTCTGTAAGGATTTAGCCATTTTGAAGATATGAATTCATTAAATAATGCTATAGTATTTATAGGGGAATGAAATATAGAATAATAATTGTAATTTGTAATTATCTCTATTGACATCAAATTATGTATTCAATTGACGAAAAAATAGAAATGGTGAAATGGTTTTACGAAGGAAACAGTTCTCGAGCAATATTTAGAGTAAAATACCCAGATCGAAATATTCCTGATCACACAACAGTTAGTAGATTTGTTTGAAAATACTGGTTCACTAATTGATCGTTGCAAGTATCATAAAGAAATTGGACGTCTTCTAGTAGAAAATGAGAGTGTTTTTAATGCTGTGGCCACTGTGACAGAAAATCCAACATTGAGTTTAAGACAAATATCTGCAAACGTTGGCGTACACAGTTTTGCGTATTTTGAAAGCAAACAAGTTTCACTCCTATAAATACCAGTGAACTTCTCGATAAAGATATGTTTAAAAGAAGTGTGTTTTGTTACGAAATGATGGAAAAGGTAAACGATGATCGTGACTTTCTTAAAAATATTTGTTTTACGGATGAATGCACATTTACTCTGCATAACTAACCCAATGTGCAAAATGTTAGAATGTGGGCTACACAAAATCCACATAAAGTAATTAACACAAAAAAAATATCCTGTAAAAGTCATCGTTTGGGCTGCAATTTTAGGACAACACATTATAGAACCATTATTTATCGATGGAAACTTGACAGAAGAAAGTTTTCTGGAATTGTTAATTGAAAAAATAGCGCTAGCAATAACTGAAGTGGCTCAAGAAGACCAATAAATATGGTTTCAAATGGATGGCTGTCCTGCGCACAACAGCCGCATTGTGCGTGAATTTTTAAACGACAGTTTTAATCGAAAAATAATTGGACCTAATTACGATATTCAGTGGCCTCCTCGTTCGCCTGACCTTTCTCCTAATGATTATTATCTATGGGGACACTTAAAATCCAAAATTTATAATGGAATACCATTCAATAATGTGGAGGATCTGAAATATGCCATTTGTGAGTGTGGAAGAATAACTCGCTACCAGTTAGCAAATGTTAGACGTGAATTTTATAATCGATTGCGATATTGCCAAGCTACCGAAGGAAATGTATTCGAACACTTGATATAGTTTTTTTTATTCTTTCTTATTTTGGCTTCGGAATCTAGTTTATAGATATTTTTTATTTTGGTGTTAAATAAACGATTAATCAGTTTTTAATATACATAATGAGTTTTATTAATTGTCTTTAAAATCTATAAAATAAAACTATTAAGAAATATTTTTGTATACTCTACATAAAAACTGTTATTGGGTTTACGATAAAAGCACATGGGGAGTAAATAATTGAGATTTAAATAAATACATGGTCCTTTACATTTAAAATATCTCAAGTGGATGTATTAGACTCAGTTTTTTGATCCCCGCAAAAAAAAACATATCATGATTTTTTGATAAAATGACGTGAGAAGTAAATAAATTATAATTTAAAAAAATACATAGTGATGGTGTCGTCCGATGCACCACCCGGTATAGTAACTATATAGGTCAAACTATATAGAATAAACTATGTAGGTTCTACATAGATATCTATATTTTAGCAATATGGTTTATTTTATGTAAAAATACTACATATATTCAGCATAGTAACAACATATTTAAAACTATATAGAATGTACTATGTATTTTCAAGATGGTACATTATATATACTGATTGTGAACAAAAAACTTAGTCAAAGCAAAAATGCTTTACAATTAATTATGTGCTTAAATTTAAAGGAATTATTTGAATCATTAAAACTTAGTAACATAATAATTTATTATAAAAATCTAAAATTGAATTATTCAATCATTTAACAAACATGCACTATAATTAATTACCTTTCCAATTAACCCCATTTTGTTGTGACTACGTTTTGGTTCTTAACATTTTATATACTAAATGTTAAGAACGAAAACGTAGTCATTTTTATAATTACTAGGATCAATTTATAATATATAAGATAAAAGCTCATATTAGACAAACTATATTTTATTACATAAATAAACAACTTAAAACAAATTCATATTCAATATTTTTCTCTGCCAAAGGTCTCGTAAGGCGCATTTCTTTTTCCTGAAACAAATAAACCTTGTTAAAAAAACAAACACAATAAATAAAGCATGTTTTGACTTTATTCCACCGAACCCGTCGGATGATGTTGCTAAACAATTACTTATAATTTCAGTGTTCACGGCTTCGGTGTACTTTATGCGAACAGCATCTAAAGTTAACAAACACTTCAATTAGTGTGGATTTATTACAATTAATTTGATTTATAAAATGCGAATTGTAGTTAAATGAGGAAATTAGGGCCACTTATACAATTTTTAAAATTATTCTTTGATTTTTTATTAGGTTCATAGTATTTCTGTCAACTTACAATAACAAATTAATTAAAATTAATGTCAAAAAAATTACATACAGAACTAAATTGATAATGATTACGTGGAGTTTGCAGTTTTTATAACTACAACCTACGTACCAAAAGCGGTTACATTTTACACAAACAATATGAAATTTCCTCGATGGAGTATGAAAATTTACTAACACTCCAGCACATAGATTTCGTAATCTGTGAAATTACTAATAATAAATAAGTACTTATCTTAAAGGTGTTAATTATAGTGATCCTTTATAATACTACTAGGTAAATTTAAAATGTACACACAATCACAAACTATTAAAACTCGAAGAAAAAACACTCACTGCTCACCTCCGTTAAGATCGAATGATACAAGTGCGTAAATCCCCTAAATCTATGCTCGGCAATTTGTACAGCCAAATGCCAATTTTGCGTATGCGCACAATTCATAAAAAACAAACGTTCTGTTCGAAGCTGATTCAATGGAATTGTGTAATAGAATATTTTGGGTAATTTTTATTCATTTTTAATTAGTTTTCTCTAATCAAATTTTTGATAAATGAATTAAAGTAATTAATAAATCCTTTAATTTAAAATGCTTATAAATGTAATAATATATCAACTACACAGCACCTTGTATCGATTTGGAATAGACATAATAAAGAGGAAAACAAACAAAGTTCTTATAATGTATATATAATTTGTATGAAATGTATAATTATAAATCTAAAAAAGGATCGTAATATAATTCAATATTTATACCTATTTAGAATTAATAATGTAGCAAAATTATATAGGAACCTATATAGTTCCGCCACCTGTTGCCCATACAAAAAAAGTTTTTGAGTAAAACCTACATAGTTTTTTTCACACTTTCCGAATTTGCAATAAAAAATGGGGGTTCGCATTTAAGATTCAGAAGTTACCCCTGTTATTCACCCCCTGGGGGGTGCGGGGTGAAATTGATAACAGAATCTAATGTCCCCCTGCAAACCACTAAACTTTGCATTAGACAACTTTTTCGTTTGGGCGCACTTGTCTCGATATATTCCACCTGAAAGATTAAAATGGGACAGCCTGTATAGTAAAACTATTAATGATTACATAAAATCTACATTGAAGCTATATTTAAACTATGTAGTGAAATTATTTTATGAATAAATACAGGTATTATATGTTGTCACTATATTGTAAAAGTACTTAAATGCAATATAGAAAAAACTAGCAAAACAGCGTTTTTACTATATTACAGTGTTCAAATAAAATATTACTATATATACTCTATGTTGGAATTATATAGAAACGCTGTAGTTTTACTATCTAATATCAATGTAGCCACAATGTGGTTACTATGTAAAACTATATAAATTTCTCCTTGGGGTATTTCTTAATAATTTTTAATCATGAGGGAATAATGATAACAAGAAATTTAAATCTAATTATTTTCTTCGAATGTAAAGTGGTTTCTCATTACATTCAGCATGTAAGAACCTGTGCGATGTCCTTGCAACATATAACCTAACAAGTATAGTTGCATTTAACACGCGTAAGTAGAATTGTTTGGATACTGTGTTTTCGAACATTCATCATTCAGATATAGCAGTATACCCTTGTGAATCTGGTATGTCTGACCATATTGGCATATTTGTTAATATTAAATTGAACGTAATTGCAAATATCAAGATTCAAAAAACGGTAAGACCTATTACAGAAGCTGGCACAAGTATACTTTATGCACTTCTCGAATCAACCGATTGGAATATGCTTATTGGTAATATACACAGCCCAGAATCGAAATTTAACACATTTGTAGATATTTTGCAGGAATACTGCAAACGTTCTTATATAGAAAGGAAAGTTTCAAAACCAAAGAATAGTTCAAATAGTCCGGTTAAATGGTTTAATTGTAATCTACATAATATGCGGGAGACTATGTTGCTAATTAAAGAAGCGAGTCTTAAAAATGTCGCGTTAAAAAATTACTACATAAATTATAGGAAAAAATATCGAATTACAATTAAAAACGCGAAAATATCTGCAAATAAATCGTTTATAAAGAACTCAAATAACAGCCCGAAAGCACTCTGATCACTCATTAAGAATAAACAATTCACATCACATGTTGCGGAATGCAAAATTAGTCGCAACACATTTAATTCATACTTTGTAAATATTGCGAAAGATCTGGCACAAGAGTTACCTAATTATATGCAAACTCCAATGAATTACATGCTTAATGTCCCCACTAACAGTAGTTAATACTTTGCATTTCAGGAAACTAGCTTTAAGAAGTAAGATATACCATAATCAACCTCAAGAATTCTCCTTCTAGAGATATATTTGGTTTCACAGTTAGTATTCTTAAAAGAGTTGTTGACGTTATTGTTACACCATTAACGAAATTGATTAACATATGTATTGCCAATAACATATTCTCGAGTGCACTGAAAAAAGCACGCATTAATCAAATCTTTAAAAAATCTGACAGAGAAAATGTAAGTAACTACAGACCAATAGCAGTATTACCGATACTATCTAAGGTATTTGAAAAAATACTAGAAAGGCAGATCATTCACCATATGGAGACTCAACACCTTTTTTCAGATACACAGTATGGCTTTCGTAGAGGGAGGTCTACGACTGATGCAATTGTTGCCTTTGTCGAGGAAATTATTCAAAGTTTTGAATCTGGAACGAATACAGTATCCTCGTTTTTCGACCTTAGCAAGGCATTCGACTGTATTGATCATGATATCCTTCTACGAAAGTTATATTTCTATAATTTTCACCCAAGCAGCTGCCGTCTAATCAACTCATACCTTTGTCAAAGGCAACAGATAGTTACGGTGAACCAAAACATATCAACCGTAAAATATGTCAAATTTGGTGTACCCCAAGGATCTACGCTTGGCCCCTTGCTCTTTCTAATATACATAAACAATCTATCATATGTTTGAAATTCTCTGAGAATGTTTCAATTCCCTGATGATACTACATTCATAAACGAATTAGCTGATGTAGAGAAAGCAACCCTCGAGCATATATCCATAAGTAATGTAGTATATTCCTGGTTTGGAGTAAACAAACTCTCACTGAATAAAAACAAAACGGTCAATGTTACATTCTTTCTCCGATCTAACGTGTCTAGAGAAATTACAGCTAATTTTTTAGGTATACGCCTTGACAATAAACTGTCATGGCACAGCCATGAGGAGGCTGTGGCAGTCAAAATCTGCCGCTCAATTTACTTACTACGGCAACTAAAACAATAACTTCCTGTGTCAGCATTACGCCCTGCATATTTTGCACTCTCCCAGTCACACCTTACATATTCCATCCTTGCGTTGGGTCATTCGGCTTACTGAACCGACTATTTGGCCAGCAGAGGCGTGCTGTTCGGATAATTCTGGGATTAGGATACCAGGAAAACTGCAAAAAAGCATTCACTGATCTGGGAATTCTAACCCTCCCATCTTTATACTTGCTGGAATATCTGATGCATGTTCGAGAAAATATCGAATAGTATTGTGTTCATGCCGACAAGCATGGACACAATACGAGAACTAAAACAAATATATGCTTAAAGAAATTTCGCCTCTCTAAGTCACGCAACGGCAAAAATTATTATGGACCAAAACTGTTCAATTTACTTCCGAAACCTATTAAAACATTGAATATGAAACAACTTAAAGCTAAAACAAAACAAAAAATACTTAACAGGGAAAGCTTTTTACAGTATTCAATAAATTTTAAATCATGATTACAAACTGATGATAACATAATCAAGACTATCCAACCACATATTTAATTATGTTAAATATTTTATGATTTTATTGGAACTGTATTTATTTATTTATTTATTTATTTATTTATCTAATTTATTTGTAATTATCCTTTAAACATTATATATTTAAATTTTATAATATTTTCACACTTTTAATATCTATTTATGTACCTGACGAGTGTAAACTGATGTGATAGCATGAATAAAATTACTTACTTACTTACTTAATGGGAGTACTTCGCAACAAACCCATACATAATATAAAGCATTTGTTCTGTACCAGATCAATCTTTTTTAAATGACCTTTACTGGCATTACCATAAAAATTATAACCATAATCAATTACTAAACATACAAATGATCTGTATTTATTTATTTATTTATTTCAATCAACGGACGAGTCCAGTTACAGATTGATTACAAGATATGAAACATTGCAAAATAAAAATTAACACTAAACAATAATGGAAAAGACAGTAGACGCAAAAAGACAAACAATATGAGCGCAAATTATTCTAAATTATTCTAAATACACATTATTAAATAATGAACACATTGAATATACTTGGGACTTGAGCATAATATTTGTATTTGGGATTGATAACTGGAAAAGACGTTTATTCCTTGTATTAACAGGCACATTAATATTAATTCGTGCAAGTAAGTCAGAGCAATCCATACGATTGTTGAGTATTTTATACAAGGTGGTCACTGTATGTGATTTTCGGCGATTTTCTAAGGAATGTAAGTTGAATTCACGCAATAGTTCAATATAATTATAATCAGTTGCAGGAACCAAACTTCTTAAAGTGAAGATATTTGACAAATTTCTTCTGGATGTCCTCGACCATCAAAGAATATTTTGCGTAGTATGGATCCCAAACGCAACAGGCATATTCAAGTTTAGATCTTACAAACGAATAGTATAGAATTTTAATGGCATCGATATTCTTAAAAGGTTTAGTGTTTCGTATTATGAAGCCTAACGAGCGATTAGCGGTCGATACTACTTTCATGACATGACTATTAAACGATAGTTTCTTGTCAAATAACACTCCCAAGTCTTTGAAAGTCTCAACATGGGATAATACAGAGCCATTAATCATATAATCGAACGTTATTTGAGACTTATTCCTAGTAAAAGACAGTGTCTTTCATTTTAAAACGTTTAAAGTGATGCTGTTGTTCTTGCACCACGTTACTATAAGGTCGAGATTATGCTGAAGATACACACAATCATCTAAAGTATTTATACGATGGTAAATTTTCAAATCGTCTGCAAACATTAATATGTTATGATTAACTTCATCAGCAATATCATTTATAAAGCAATTAAACAGTACCGGTCCGAGGTTTGAGCCTTGGGGGACACCCGAAGTGGCAATAAATTGATGAGACTTAAATCCTTTGTATTCTACAAATAACAGTCTGTTGGTAAGGTAATTGTAAAGCAAATTACAAAGGTTTGTTGAGAGCCCAAATAGGCTAAGCTTATTTACAAGTATACCATGATCGATTCTATCAAAAGCTTTTGATATATCGGTGTAAATTACGTCGACTTGGATACGGTTGTCTAAATAATCCGAGAGAGTTTGCGTCATTTGCAAAATGTTGGATAACGTTGATTTATTAGGTCTAAACCCATGTTGCCTAGAAGATAATTTGTTATTAATGTAGGGATTTATGAATTTACATAATATCAACTCAAAGCATTTAGCAACATTAGAGATGATAGCTATAGGCCGATAATTAAGGACATCTCTTTTATTACCAGGTTTAAAAACGGGTACAATGCGCGTACTTTTCCAGCAGTCAGGAACGGTATTGTGAAGGAGACATAAATTAAATATATGGGATAGAGGAAATGCAAGCATATTGCGGCAATCCTTTAATATTACCGCAGGAATACCATCAGGGCCCGCGGTGACTTTATTGCTTAGCTTACTAAGGGCATCAATTACTAAATTATCTGTAACCTTAGAAATGCTAATAAAATCATTTACAGTGTTAAGGTTATTATAAACAGCATTAATAACAGGTTTAGTGGAAGCAGTAAATGATTTAGAAAAGTGTGCAGCAAATGCATTCACTATATCAAGAGGTGAAGATAGGGAAAGATTTTCATATTCCATGACAGGAGGGATAGAAGATTCATGGCGGATGCAATTGATAAAGTTCCAGAACTTGCCCGGTTCCTTGGAAATCTTGGTTTCAGTCTCACTTATAAAAGAGGTATAATCAGCTTTGGAAAGCACTTTTATTTCTGACCTTAATTTAGAGTATCTAATTTTAAAGAACTGGGAGAGGGGATTCGAATTTTTTAGCTTCAAATATTTATTTTTCTCCCGAATCTTACTTCTAAGCTTACCTGAAAACCAAGGCGGAAATTTACTAGGACTTATAGGAACTAAAGGGACATTATCATGAAATACTTCGTACAGTTTTGTGTAAAAGAACGAACACGCATTTTCTACAGATTGGATTGTAAAGATATCAGACCAATCGATTGCAAGAATTGAATTGTATAAACCAATAATAAGGAAATAGCCGGGTTCGCACCCTAATTAGTAGAGGACAAAACTCTCAAGATATTAATGCCTTTTTCCACTCTTGATTTTATATAGGTTATGTGCGAGTTACAGAGTAACTTACTATCCAAGTACATTCCTAGGAATTTGACAACTTTAGTATGATTAAATAATTTTAAATGAAGTAGTACTTCATTTGTTTCAAATCTGCTACGCGTAAGTACAAACTTCAGATTTTTCTTCTGACATGGTCAATCCATTGTCGGCTAAATATGATTTTACTTTGTAAATATTTTTGCTCAATACTGAAAAACATTTGTTTATATGTATATCTTTTGTATAAATACAAAAGTCTTCAGCATATTGTATTATTTTTATGTTGTTTTCAAATATCAATTCCAAATCATATAGAAAGAGTGCATATAAAATGGGGCTCAGAATGTTACCCTGAGGTAACCCAGTGCTTGCAGTTTGCGGACCAAATATTTTATCATTAATATGACAGGATACTCTGCACCCTAAGAATAAATTAATAATTAATGCTACAATAGATTCGGGGAAGTCCAATTGAAGCATTTTTTTGCCAATAATGAAAGATTAAAGCTATCATATGCACCTTGAATGTCAATGAAGGGAGCCGAAATAGATTCATTTTTTGAGAATGTGATTTGTATATCCGTCACGAGGGTGCCTATAGCATTATTGGTTGAATTAAATCTACGAAAGCCGTGCTGGATGTGATTAAAAAATAGGATAGAGTGATGGATAGCACTCTATCCTATTTTTTAAGATCCTTTCGACTGTTTTCAATACACACCATGAAAGTGAAATCGGCCTATATGAAGATGCAAGCAATGGATTTTTATCTGGTTTTAATATAGAGATAATTTTATATTCTTTCCATTCGATTGGAATATTACAATTCTTTAAAATATTATTAAATAACCTAACTAAATGTTGTTTAGCATTTGACGGAATGTTATCTATCATCTTATAATTAATAGATCATCAAGACCAGGAGCACTATTGATATATATATATATATATATATATATATATATATTTATGTTTAAATTGAATTCCTTATAGGTTATTTCATTGTTTAAAAAGTGTTGACTAGTGTAGGAAGATGTAAGTATCGAGTTATAATTTTCAACCGAGGGAGGAGCTAATTTATTTAGAAATTCATCGCACCACTCACCATCTACTGTGGGCGGTTTATTTTCATACGAAATGTGTTTTTATTTTCTTTATTTCGTTCCAAATATTTTTCATAGGTGTACTATGATTTAAATTAGCGCAAAAATAGTGCGGGTAAAAAAAAAGAAATCGTCTGGATGTAACACAACATGGACTCTTTAGACTGAACCTAACCAAATTGGAACCTAACACAAAATCTCGGTGCAGCGAGCTCAAGGACTAAAATAAAAAAAAAATAATGTAAAAAATAATTATTAAAATTATTTCGAACTTTAATTTCAGTTTTTCATTATATGTTTTGAAAATTTTCTTACTATGTTTCGATTAACAATTTTCTAGTGATTTCTTTCTAAAACCTATTATTTTCCTAAGTGAACAATTCAATTTTTTAATATTAAAAATTTTGGGTATGTTACATAGGGGTGCTACCAATTTTAGAAAGGCTTA
Organism: Philonthus spinipes; assembly: GCA_963082785.1. NCBI lineage: Eukaryota > Metazoa > Arthropoda > Insecta > Coleoptera > Staphylinidae > Philonthus > Philonthus spinipes. The sequence goes on along the minus strand of OY720303.1, from coordinate 9,888,942 downwards.
GATGGGGCATGGAACAAAAAGGTAACGAAAAACTGCTTTATAGTCAAAGACTGTTATTGGTTAATGTTATTACAGTGTAATGATAGCAATAAAAGTGAATATTAATTTATTAAAATTATTTTGTAATATTTCATTATTAATTGTATTAAAAAAGACTACAATTAATGATAAAGTTCTGAATTCAAATACACTTTAATAATAAATAAAAGAAAATAGTAATTTGTAAATTCAAATGCAAATTAATAATTTTCGCGGTTACTTTTTTAAATACACCTCGTATAAAATGTTTTTATCATTAATACATTAATCATTCTATTTTCACAATTTCCAATACTTTCTAAATAAAAACATCAAGCACGTACGCGCGTTTTTCCTTTTTCTAACTTTTTTTTTCTATCGATACCCAAGAGTACTCAATCCCCGCTAATTCCGTATTCAATTAAAGCTACTGCACCTTACACTTTTTTCCCGCGCATTATAATAAATTACGGAGCGCAAAGAAATTAATTGAAAATTTTCACCCGGATCGGTTCCGGTTAAAAGCACCCGGGATCTAATTAAAAGAAAAAACGCCGAAAAAAAAACAACAATCGTTACGCGGCGTTAATAAAAACGTCCCCCCTCCCTGTCAAACTCGAATTAAAGAATTTGAGACCATTATTGTCGAGCGGAATGATTGCAAATTGCGGATTCGTCACGCGTTCCCCGAAAGTTTTAAATTGAACGCGGCGCGCACCCTCTTTATTCAAAGTTTGCAGTTTCGGTTTTATTAAATCATTCGATCGGTTTGTGTTACACGGTTGGGGTGTGAGGGGATGAGTTTTTTTTTCTTTCTTGCTAGTGTGTTGGGGTGGGTGTTTTTCGTGATACTGCAAGCTTGCTGATATACTCGTCCGTTCTTGCTTTATTGAGTGGAAATGCTAATAAAGGTTTTTTTTATTTTTCACTTTTTATTGAAAGAGGGTGGTTTTCTTTATAGCACATATAAATCATTTTTGTGTTATTAAAAATGTTTAGGTGGTGTTGAAAAATTGTGATATGAATAAAACGTTTAAACTTTGTATAATTAGACATTTTAATAATTATAAGTTAAATTACCACTAGTTGATAGCTTAAACAGTGTAACACCCACATGTATTGTAATTATTTATGTTATATTGTTTTGTGCTATATATATAGTTTGAAAATGTGTATATATAACTTAAGATTTTTATATCAATGAATAGTTAATCAATGTCTAAATTAAATGCCAATTTACGCAAAATTTTGAGAGTTTATTTTTTAATAATTCACTTTACTACTGCAATAAGTACATACAGGTTCCTGCATCACAGCTCCCGTCTTTGATAGCTCAGTTACTAATTAAGTTAGGATTTTAATTTTTTTAAAACTTTACTTGGGTCCTAGGACGTACTTCAGGAAAGTATTTTTGATTATACAGGGTGCCTCAAAAAAAAGAGTTACGGCATGATGATATATTTTTGTTTAAGTCGCTTAGTATACATTTTATTCATTATTTAGAAGCATTTTATGATTACCTACATACCCGCAAAATTTTATTGAAATTGGTTCAGTAATACCAACCAAAAAAATAAAAGTAGAAAAATGTTTTTGCGCCATTGGTTTCAAAAATTAATAAAAATAAATTAGGATCTTGTGAATAACATTATACAAGCTACTTGTTAAATAAGGTCTAACAATCCTAATAGTGACATTTTATTTATATGAATTATACAGGGTGTCCAAAATTTAATGTCAAACTTTTCAATACTTCTGTATATTTTTATATCATTCCATGCAGATTTAAAAACAAACATTTTTTCGTTACAACCCTACCTAAGTTTCTAACAGATTAAAAGGTATTGACAAAAAACTGTTTTTTTTTTGACCATTTCAATAGGCATTTTTATGAATAAATATCAAAGGTTGCTTTGAAAAAATATTCTATTAACAGGCATTTCATCCAACCACAATTATTATAACGACAGTTCTAAAGGTTTCACGGATCTTTGTCAAAATCGCACATTATGAAAGTATTAAACTTTGCATAATACATTATTTTAGTTATAAGATTAAAAGGATCGAACAAAAATATTTCTAAAAATAAATTACATACTTATGTTTGGCATGTGACATGCTCTCAATTATTTTGGAGGCACAAATGAAGACGAACATGAAATTGCCTTGCCAATCTTTGTAATAAGTCGGGTATAATATTTTGAAATACGTCTTTGATTGTTTGCTGCATTTTTTTAGTGTAGTTGGAGGTGAAAACGAGTTCTTTCCGTATTTTAGAAATACGAGAATCATTCATATAAGTTCATCTCGATTGAATTCGTTATCAAAAAATATTGTTTATGAAAAGCTTAAGCAAACGATTATTTATACCTTTAATATTTCTAAAGCTTACGTAGACTCATGTCACTTTGACAGTTGAAGTTTACAATGTCAAAAAAGTGTCTTTTAACGCAACCTTTGATTTTTATTCATCAAAATGGTTTTTGAAATAGTCGAGAAAACAGTTTTTTCAAATAACTTTTAATATATTGGGAATTGAGGCAGGGTTGAGAAGAAGAAAAATGTTTGTTTCTAATTCTACCTAGAAAGATGTAAAAATATGCAGCGGTTCCAATTTGAAATAAGAAAAATAAACTTCACGATGGTTTCGACCGTTACTACGTGGTAATCCATATTAAATTTAAATGAGACTATTACTATGTTTTTATCACTTTTATTAATTATATATATATATATATATACACAGATGTTTTACATTTATATATATACATAAATATTTTTACGACTTAAGTTTCGACAGTGTGAGTGTCATTATCAAGAATAACAAATTTCGGAAGTACAGTTCAATATATACCACTTTTGAGAATTACAGACTAGCATGGGGGTTAGGGGTTATTTACAGGTAGCAAACGTTTCGCATATATAAATGAATATTTTTATTTAATTTTTTTTTTCAGCCCAAAAACCTAGATCTAAATACATTTTATTTAATGCGGTGTTGAGTATTCATTTCTCAAAAACGCTAACATCCAAAAATAAACAACATTGTTGAAAAACAATCAATGGATGACTTTCTTCCAATGTAAAAAGAGTGTGGTTTCAGCATGACCTTGTCATTAAAGAATAAGTTAGAGGAATTTCCAAACACCTACTCTGCACATACAAGGTCTATAAACAGCAAAACAGAACAATCCACGAAGCCCATGCTTATATGGAGGACAAAATCCGCCCTTAAGAAATCCCGAATCCATAGATGACGCAGGAGTACGTTGGTAGTAAAACGTTAAAAGGTGCACCAAAAGAACATGGAGACACGCGATGATCAAGAGTAAAAAAGAAACCATAAAAGTGGTTTAAAACAGTTTTAGAAGAAATTAAGACAGATGATAAGGAGCAAACAGAAGAAATAACGCGGAGAATAATTACAGTGTAAATCGTACTTTGTGAGAATATGGAAAGGATGGATTTATAAATAAATCTTGCTGACAGTTGTATTGGAAAAGGAGGCTTCATTATACACCATTTAAGATCATTAAACATACCGCATGAACTTTATATTATATTATATTATATTATATTATATTATATTATATTATATTATATTATATTATATTATATTATATTATATTATATTATATTATATTATATTATATTATATTATATTATATTATATTATATTATATTATATTATATTATATTATATTATAGTTGAAAGAGTTAATTCAAAATATATTGGTTGCAGATACAAGTCAAGAAAACCCAGATATTGTTGAAATAGCTCTATAAATATATATGTCTTATATACTGTAGCATAATTTAATTTTGCGGAATTTAAATATTAAGAGAGATACATTCAACAAAAACTGATATTGAATATATTTCTGCTATACTATTAGAAAGAAGTCAGAAATTGTGTTAATTAATTTATATTGTTTACTTCAATCTAATCTTATTCATTGCTTTACTCTGCCTGTTAAATACGGGAACAGTGTAGAATAATTAATTAATGTAACATGCAACGAAGAGCAATGTTTCTCTTTTAAGAACTTCACAATAGGTCCAATTAATGTGTTGAAATTAAAATTACATATGAAAAGAATGAAAACAATAATTTATTTTCTTTTTGCAACTGAAACTAAAAGATACGCAATATCCACGAAACAAATATTTATAGAAACGAGCAAATTCATATCAGCATGCAACGATATTTGAATCAAAATTGTTCTAAGTCAGAAAATAAATATTATATTGAGTAAGGTGATATGTATAGCTTTTTTCTCAAAAGCTCTAAATATTTAAATGTTTCAACATAGTTTGTACCTACCATCGTTACCATCATTTCCACCTTAGTTGTGGTGGATATTATGGTACTTAGTAACTGATATAGCAACAAAATAAAGTTTCTGTTATTGAAATACCCGAAAGAATATATTGTAGATGCGACATAAACCCTGTTGAAAAATCTCTCGTTATTGTTTCCACGAAATTACTTAAACGCAATTATACAAATCACCGAGTCAGATCTGACTAACCGAAAACAAAACGAAAAGAAGACAAACACAAAACGTTATAAACGCCGCGGCCATTACGTGTAACGGCCGGCGCGATAAATCAAAAACCAAACGAAATATCTAACGTATTTTATGGGTTTGCACAACTGGATGGCCAACGTCGACCAACAGAGCTCATTACTTTGTGCGTCCGTGCGCGAGCATTTTAAAATTTTCAACACAAAGCACACACTCACTAATCAAAAGGCCTATCTCCGTGTTGAGTTTTTTTTTTCTTCTTCTGTTCACTTTTCACGTACAGCGTCAAATCCTATTAATCATCGTGTCTTTGCTAGATGATCGTAGCTGATATATTACACACACGTGTGTGTTTTGCAAATGAATGAAAATCTGTATTTTTAATGGATAATGACGCGGAAATTACTTTAAATTGATAATTGAGTCGTTGAAAACCAGGATGACATAAATCATACAATCGTAATCGATGGTTGAAGCTTTGATTTGATGCTGATTGAAATTGATAAGGTAAATTTTGATATTTTGTGTTGGTGTCGGCGTCTGATATTTGTCGAAATTCGTAGGTTTGTGAATTTTGATTCGATTTTATTTGCGTCAAAAACATATTTAGGCATGAAAAATCTAGCTTATCTTTTAAGAGTATACGGATCTTAATGCAAAATTCAACACAACGTGAACTGTGGAATTCATAATACATTTTAACGGCGCACAGTGGTCGGAGTGGTATCGGATCACAAAAATAATTATTTAATCACGCTAAATACAGCACATTACTTAATGAGCTTTATTTATTTTTAATCAAAATAAACGGTATTTGTTGGAATGGGGACACAGTGCATAAATGTGACGTTAAATAAAAATAAAATTTTATTGCAGAAAGCAGTATAACTAAAAAACACAACAAAAATCGAAGACTTAATGACCACATGAAATATAAATGGCAAAAAAATACATAATAATAAAAATAAATACCTTAATTATTGGTTACTACTAATGCTTGGGCATCTTCATGTAGGGGTACATGTTTTCGATTGAGTTTTGTTCTAAGCCTACTGATGAATGGGTCGCATATTAATAATATCTTTATTTGTAGACTCTCGAGAACAACTAAATTAGAAGATGTATCGGTGATTGTTTGTGCAATTTTGCCATCAATCATTGTAAAGAGAAGCTGGTGATGCACTTCGTAAGTTTCTACATTCAATGATGAATGATATCACGGTTTCGTTTAGGTTTGCTATTTCTGAGTACATCCTTGAAATTTCGTTTTTCGTGTCCATTGTCGTTTCTTTACTCAATTAAAACTGTACGGGTCTACAGTATCTTTTCGAAGATGGACATGTATTTTTCCAATTAACGAATGTATCGTTATCTTTTATAGATATCTGTAATGTTTTCCTCGTTATAAAATTTGTATTGATTTTTTTTGCATGTATATATACAGGATAACCAATTTTAATTCATCCAGTGGAATATCTCGACAAATATGCATCATATAAAAAAAATGTTTCGGAAAAAAGTTTAGTGGGTTTTAGGGGGACATCCTATGCTGTAAATATATGTTCACTGCCACCCTCGAGGGTGTGGGAGAGGTTATCTTTAATACCTTAAATGTGAACCAATATTTTTTAATACAGATTCGGATTCTACGCCAAAAATGATAACAGTTTTGTATGAGAATTTATTTTTGAAATTTTGATAGATGGCGATGTATAGTTTGGTGAGCGACATTAAAGTTTTGTCTGAAATATTGTTTTGTAGGATGCATATTTGTCGAGATATTCCACTGGATTAATTAAAATATTTATTACTTACAACTTTTACCAAACTTGCAACACAGGAATACCGTGTTGAAAGAACGATGTTGGTTTAGCAGCGATCCAATCATCCATCCATTTTCACACTTCTTCAGCATATCGAAAACGTGTACGAGCCAATTCATGCTGCATAGATCTGAATAAGTGAAAATCAGAAGGCGCTATGTCTGGTGAGTAAACAGGATACTACAGAATTTCCCTTTCCAGCTGCAAAAATGTATCAATCGCAACTCTTGCAACGTGAGGGCGAACGTTGTCCTGCAAGAGTATGACTTTGCGTCTGTTACTTGCTATTGATGGTCTTTTTTGCAACAATACGTTGTTCAATTTACGTTAATAGACGTCTGCAATTAGTATGAAATAAATATGAATAAATATGAACTACCAATGTCTAAATATTAAAACCATTAATCTGCAATTAGTAATTAATTAAATTGATATACTTTTTTTTAAATTATATTTATATCTATGAAATTGAAAAAAATCCAGTGAACAATACTAAGATATTTAAATTAACTAAATATAAAGGAAAAGATTTCAACCCATGTCCCCCGTTTTCTAGCCGATATGATTTGTCATCACATGTTTCTGTGATGTAGTTGGTAATACACTCGGCTAGAAATCGGGAGACAGGGGTTCAAATCGCATCAGAGATATTTCTTTTCCACTTATATTTAATTAATGTGGATTATATCTCAGTGTTGTACACTAGAATTTTTCAATTTCTGCAATAACCGTTTCATTAAGTTTTAGCAGCTCGTATTGCATTATACATTGCTCATTCATTTACATAGCGAGACTTTATGACCATAAATATTTAGCTTCGAGATCGATGTGGATGGCTCTCCTTTTTGCGCTTGAAATAATCGCAATAGATTCACTTTTCATCACCAGTCATAATAGGCTACAGAAAACTCTTCTATTTGCAATGCGAGCAATGAAACCTCAGTATTGGATCGGTTTGAAAATATATTTTCAATCAGTTCGTGTAGTAGCCATTTCCATCCTTTTGGATCATGTAAAAGTCTGGAAATAGTTGACTCATCAACTTCTAAGCTTTTTTTTAAGAGTTTGAGCTGGGTTTTCGTCCAATAAGTCTTGCAATTCATTGTCTTTGAACTTGTTTAGTCCCCCAGGTAGTTTTTTGTTATTGATATCAAAATCACTACATTAAAATTGTTAAAACCTAAACCAAAATTTTAAATATGACGGAGCAGTTTCATTACAACTTTCTAAAAGTGTTTGATAGACAGCAGATTTCTTCAAATAAAACAACAGTAATGAATGTTAAAAATGCATTTTTGATCATGATATAATTATCATGTATATACACTTAATAACTATCATTTTATGTGGAGAAATGTTTAAGCCATCTAATTTAACAGTTAGATTAGGTTATTTGCATTTGTACTTCGCATTTTTATCAATATAAATTACTGACCAAAATTCATGCAAGTACCTAATTCATTAAATATCTCTTGACACAAAATAAATACAATTTGTTTAGAACTATTAAAAATTACTTAATAATGTGATAACAAGAATTTCATAATGGCTATTGAACAGCTGCAACATGGTTTTATTCAATGTATCAGTATTGTAAGGTATTTTGATATTACTAAAGAGAAATGTAAGTTAGATAAACTGTTTTTCAGTATTTATTTTTGATTAATTAACTAAAATTTTCACGAATAAGCCACTAACAACGTTAAACAATAATAATACTTTTTAATTACCATTGAATATAAAAAGTAAGGGTTCGTTTAAGGAATATTAGGTACGCAACTAAGTTCTCGCTGTTTGTTGATGAAACTGCAACTTTCTTGGTTACAAATGAATCATTCAAAATAATGCCCGCCGCTAGCGATAACTTTTTCCCATCGTTCTGGCAGAGCTCGAATACTGTCATGCTATAAGTGTTCGTCTTTTGAGACTATCCACGACACAAGCCATTTTTAGATGCCATCGAACAGAACAAATAATAATCGGACAGCGCAATATCTGGTAAATATGACGGGTGGGATAGGATTTCCCATTTGGGCGTTTCTAAGCAGGTTTCAACAGGTTTTGCGACGTGAGGCTGTGCGTTGTCATGTTACAGAGTCACTGTTTCGCTTGGAAATTGCTTGGCGAGTAACTCCTAATTCTGAAGTAAGCTCTTTTTGCGTTTGGTACGGATCCTCATCGAGTAATGCCTCCAATTCAGCGTTTTTGAAGGTTTTTGGCCTTCCTTCAGGCAAACGGTCGTTAACATCGAAATCACCGTCTTTCAAGCAACGGAACCAATCACGTCACGTTGTTTCACTTCGAGCAGCATCTCTGTAAACTTTTTGGAGTTCTCGATGCGCTTCAGCTGCCGTTTTCTTAGAATGAAAGAAGAAAAGCAACATTTCCCGCAAATGACGATTATTTGGCACAAAATGAGACATTTTCACACAACCAAAAATATATGACGCAACAACAAAATCTCTAATGTTTCAAAGCGGTATATCTAAGCTTGGTTCATAAAGTTTTGGTTATGTCAGAATCGACCAGCATTTATTACTGGAAAAATAGCGGGAACTTAGTTGCGTACCTAATATACAATAATCAAATGATCACAAAAATACTTGAAAAAAAAAAGAAATGTTGTTATATAAATATTTAATATTACTGAATACGTATTTCGACTACAATTAATTGTAAATTATTGAAGATGACTACATAGTAGTAAGTAGTAAGTTTAGTAATAATAAATATTTGCGAAGAATAGTTTTTACAAGTGTTTTTCTTATATTAATCATTTAAATCTTAACACAACTCAAAACGATTTATATCGTAAACATCTGATATTAAGAAATCAATGTCTTTACTCTTTCTTTATAATTATTTAAAAGTCTGTATTAAATTTATTGACGTTATAAATTCAATTCAGAACATTTAAAACCAGGAAAAATCATATCGAATATGATGAAAAATGAAAAAAAAAAAGAGTGAATTAATGTCATGACAGCATGGAACAAAAGAATTTGCTCCAAATAGTCTTAGAAGGGTTTTTTTGTTTTAAGAATTCGATATGTTTGTCGAGTAACAAATATAAATTTAACAAGACAGCGTAAATCTTTGAATAAAATCTCGCCATTTTTAGTAATTATTTTAATTTATCCAATTTGTTTTAGAAATGCATATTCATATTGACTAAACTACATCAATACGAAAAGGAGAAAACACTATTAGATCAAAGCTAAGATCTCGCACAAAACAGAAACCCGGCGATAATTGTGTGTATTGTTCATGCACACGAACACGAGCAAGGATTTGGTATGCATCCGTGTGCGTGAACGTGCATGTGCATGTGCATGTAGTGGACGTGATAGGCAGGGACCACACACGTAGATGAGGCTGTGAACTGATCTGATCCTCGGACAACTTTACACGGCTACATTTAGTTAGAGCCGAGAGTAAATAATGTGTTCATTAGTCTGCCCATTACATATGACGTGTGGTCTCATTCGAGGAAGATGATACACAACGCCGTACTCTATATTATTCCTCTCTTCTCTTCTTCGTGTCCATAATGATCGGCTCGACAATATCGCTTCGAGGATATTCAAATGAGACGTAGGTGATGGGATTATTTATATATTGATGTTGGGTCCCGCGTGCGTCACACGGTGATGAATGTGTTCAACTTTTTATTGTTAAGCTCCGACACTTACTTAAACTAATCCAGAATACAGTAGAGTTTTGACATATTTAGCCACTGCAACACAGACTTATATAATGTAAGTAACTAAATGATTATAAGTTTTTAGTTTAATAAAACAAATTTAAAATTGTTGCCACAAAATACTCAACTCACAAACATCATCTATACATAATAGAAAAAAAGGATTGATTGAATGGCTCATAGTTATTTAAATAAATTAAATAAAAATAATTCGAAATTAATTAATTCATTATTTTTATTTAATTATCTGTTTAATTGTAAAAACTAAAAATATAACATACGTATAATTAAATAAAAACACAATTTCAATTTATTTGTATAACTTAAAGAATAAATATCTTGTTCCACTTACAAAGGAGGAAGCTTTAGCATTTATTATAAATAATAATTTGATCAAGCAACAATTTATGAACATTAGGCTACTTTCAAAGAAAAAAAAATCCCATATATATCCTCCATATAATGAAATATTAAGAGCAAAATATGAATGTTATGTAGAGCCTTTAAATGTAACTGATACATGTGCTTTAGTACCATTAAAGAAAATTGAAAAAACGTTACAATGCATAGTCTTGCTTCAAAATGAAATTATTTCCAAATTTTTTTAACGTACGATATTTATCTTCAGCCGAAGCTAAACTTATTGTTAATTATGGTTTTAATGGAACAACAGGACAATCAAATTATAACCAAGAATTTAAAACTAATAGAGAAAATGTAAGAATCTATACAGAAATAGAGAATTTGTCGCATATTAGTATTAATGTAGGTGATAAATCCCTTATAGCTCATCTGGCTTTATTTCTAAGATTAATAGATGGGAAAATCCTAAACTATATTAGTGGGACAAATTATAATCAGTTATATCTTATATGTGGTGCAACGTCGAAAAAAAAAAAATAATTCAAATGTATTTCAACCAAAATTTAACAGGCTGCAATTTGACATTAGTTCTTTGCATGCCTTGTATGCCTGGATAAGGTTATTTGAATGTATCGTTCATATTTCAAACAAAATTGTTGAAGTTCAGAAATGGATAATTAAACGTGTACAAGAAAAAGCAATAGTAGCAGTAAGGAAAAAAGATGTGAAAAAAAAGCATTTTAACATAATTATTCATGCCAGTTAGAATTCGATGCAAAATTGTTTGGAAAATATTGTGTAGAGACGGATAAATTGATGTAATTTATCCGTCTCTAAATTGTATTCTTGGTACCCTATACCAGCTACAGTATACAAAATTTTAGTTCATGGTAGGCAAATTTTGGAGAACAGTATTTTACCAGTAGAATATTTTGGAGAGGAAGCGTCGGAATGAAGAAATAAATTTTATCGTAAAGATACAAAATCTCAAGCTAGAGTTAATTCGCTTTCAACAAAGCTTTAGCATCTTCAGATCCAGTTGTATAATCTTTAAATTTAAAAAGTCGTTTACGAAAAAGAGATGTACAGTCCTTGCCAACTGAGGTAATTCAATTGTTGAAATCTCAAGATCAAACATTGTTCTCGAATGATATTAAAAATGAAAAAAAAAAAAAAAAATAATGAAATGGAGGCCAAAGAACCAAATTTAAATGTAGATAAGGAATTGTCTATGGAATTGTTAAATTATATCGAACTTTTCTCTCCAAATGATGTTAATTATCCTTAATGTTATTATATACTTTAAACAAAATTAATCCTTAATGTATAATTTGAATAAATTGAATTTTTTGTTGAATTTTGAAATACCATGAAATGTGAGTTGCATGATTTCATACATTTAAGGTATATTTCGTATTCACTCATATTTAAATTGAATAGTTACGAATATTTTACTTATAACATGTAAATATAGATTATTAATATTCTAGAGACATACATTATATAGGGTATATAATGTATGTTGTTAAATCACGTAGGAACAGTTATCTTTTACCTTTTAAAGGCATTTTGTTTGTATTAAAAATTATTTTTATTCAATTCTTAGTTTTCGCCAAACAAATTAGTTCTCAGACCACTGTGCATCTTTATGGAAAAATCTCCCGTTCGCATCTAAATAAAGTAATTTAAATTAATGATCATAAAAAATTTGTCAATAGAAAATTTAAAGTATACCGAGTGTATGGGATAAGGGGCGAACATAGGAATTTAACATGTAAAATTAAATATGTGTAATTACTAGCTCCCCTATTCATTACAGAGAAAAATGGTAGAGGAATATTTTTAGATAAAAATTTTTTTATAAAATAATTATAATGCATGCTGGTCGTTTGGAACAAATCATAATCATAACACTTACTTAGTGGAAGAAAGATATAAATAATTTATTCGTTATCAAGATAATTTATAGTGATGTCCGATTACAAACAGTTCGTGATATATTTTTGTTTACATTTTTATTTTACAGTATCTACGCTTAATGGGAAATGTTAGATCAGGTACCCAAAAAGTTCTCCATTCTGGTCTAAACAATAACCCAATATGTTATAAAATGTCTGCCTTACATTAGACAACTGCCTATCTGTAATTAATCTGCATTCCACAAAAATTGCTTCAACCAAAGATTTAATTTTTTTTATAAGTTTTGTTTTTTCAGGTGATACCATAAAAAGAAATCTCATGGTGTTAAATCAGGACATCTCGGTGGCCAGTTCATGCTGCCACCGCGACCAATTCAATAATTGGGAAAATTAGCTTTTAAATAAATATCCAGACATGTCTAACTAAACATATTAAACTATGAATATAATTATTTTCAATTACAAATTCAAATTTCTTAAGAAAATACAACAAAGTCTCAGCGCGGGGCAGGTGAGGGTCGTTCTTTTTAATTAATTTGATTCAATTCTTTTCGTTTAATTTTATTCGGTGTTGATTTAAATTGAATTAATTTGGTTTAATTTAATTTAAATTGATTTAGTTTAATTTGATTTAATATAACTGATTTAATTTTGCTGATTGTATTTGAATTAATTTAATTGATTTATTTTAACATCTTTAAATTATGTAAGGCATAGCTGTACTGACGAGGGATAGATCCCGAAACACGTGTCTGCAGATGGCCTTATATAATGTAACGTTCCTTTTGTTGTTTTTACATTAAATTTTTCTCAGATCAAAATTTGTTGCATTATTCAATGTTTTATTGATGTGCAACAGCAGGTGTACATTATGTAATTCAATGTCCGGCGTGGGTATTTGCCCGGGAAGTAGTTGTTTTAATGTGTATTTGTTTAACGTACTTACGTAGGTAAGTCAATAGTCACAGAGCTAAATGTGAAAATAATTTATTAATTATTTTCAAATCATTTTTATTTAATATATTTAAATAACTGTGACCAAGTGAATGAATACTGTTTTCTATTTAAACAAAGTCTATTTTATAAAATGTATTAATATCTTGAAAATCAAATAAGATAAGTATAGGGAATGCTAATATGGATCAGTACGCAGATATGTTGTACTTTAAAAATGTCAAAACATACATATTCAATCAATTTTTGATCATTTGATTTACAAATGTGTTAATATAATAAAAACAAGAAAAGATAAGACTAGGGAATATTATTATTGAACAATGCAGAAATAAATTCTACGTCAGAATATGTAAAAATATAGGGTGAGTTTTTTTCGATGTTCTCTATGGGGATCTCGGAAACTATAAGAGATAGAAAAACGGTTAAATGGGGAAAGAAGTGTAGTTTTATAAGACGAATAAAATGACACTTTCAAAATATTTGAAAAAGTCAAGGGTAACTAGATATTTTGAAAAAAGTAAAATGTGTCAATTTTTTGAAATCAATATATCTCTATTATTATCATAGATAGAAAAAAACTGTAACGGACAAAGTTGTAGAAAATTTTACACAGATTAATAACAAAAAATCAAAAAAATTGTTTCGCCCATATTTTGGGAGATATGACACAAACTTACCTTTTTTTAAATGGAAACAATAGTTGGCTATAACTTTATTAAAAGGGCTATTTTTTTCTCTTTAATCCGATATAACATATGTCATAGTTATTTTTAAAATAAAATATGTTAAAGTCGTTTCTAATTTTACCATACACCAAAAAATAGTTAGCCATGAAAAAGACAAAAGTAAAACAATTGCAGTTGTTTATTCTAAACACACATTAATTCATTTCCATATTTAGTTTGTTTCGATAAGTTTGTTTTGTATATTTTTCGTGTTGTAAGTTTTTTAAAGTGATAATGAATTTTTCCAACGAAGAAAAGCGTGATATGCTTGTTTGTTACATTCAGTGTAATAAAAACGCTGCGGATGCTGCAGAACAATATTATAATCAATATATCGATCGTCGGTAGCCATCTTTACCAACATTCAGAAGTATCACCGTTTTAGACTTTTTTCATATAAATCTGTGGAGGATCTTAGACTAGCTGTACTTGAAACATTTTATTCTATTGACAGAAGAAAAGTAAAAAAAAAAAAACACAAATTCGATTTTAAAAAGATGTACTTTATGCCATAATAATAATGGTGGACTTTTTGAGCATCTTATGTAATATTTAAAATTTTCTTCTATTATTATTTTGATAATTTCGGAATTATTTTACTTTATGTTGCTTTTGACAAATCTAAAGAAAGATAATACATTAAATATTGATTTCGTTGCTATAAACAACCGCAATTGTTTTACTTTTGTCTTTTTCATGGCTAACTAATTTTTGGTGTATGGTAAAATTAAAAACGACTGTAACTTATTTTATTTTAAAAATAACTATGGCATATGTTATATCGGATTAAAGGGAAAAAAATAACCCTTTTAATAAAGTCATAGCCAACTACTGTTTCCATTTAAAAAAAAGGTAAGTTTGTGTCATATCTCCCAAAATAAGGGCGAAACAATTTTTTTGATTTTTTGTTATTAATCTGTGTAAAATTTTGTACAACTTTGTCCTTTACAGTTTTTTTCTATCTATGATAATAATAGAGATATATTGATTTCAAAAAATTGACACATTTTACTTTTTTCAAAATATCTAGTTACCCTTGACTTTTTCAAATATTTTGAAAGTGTCATTTTATTAGTCTTATAAAACTACACTTCTTTCCCCATTTAACCGTTTTTCTATCTCTTATAGTTTCCGAGATCCCCATAGAGAACATCGAAAAAAACTCACCCTGTATATATATATATATATATATGAAATTCACTAGAGTTCGCAGTTAATTTAAGGGTTACTGCAATATTTTGAAACATTTTTAAATGAGAATATTATGAAGGGATAGTAGCAAATTTCATTCACTTTATTCTGCCTTCTGGTAAAATATTTTAAAATAATGTCTAAAAAGTGATTATTTTTATAAATATTGAAAAATTTTAGGTTTAGGTATTATCACTCATTATTGTTCTTGTAATAACGTCACATGTAGAATCTAAATTTGCAATAAAAAATATAGGGTTCCATTTAAAAAATAATTTGTACCTATTTCTGGTGTAAGCGGAAGTGATAGAGTCTTGAAAATATTTTCATTAAAAAAAGAATATTGGTTTCCATAAAAGTTTTTGATAAAATAAAGAAAAGCAAGGAGAAACGTCACCCAACCAACACTTTAAACAATCGAGTGTTTAAAAGGGAAGAACCAAATTTTGTTGAAAAGAAAAACATCAATTCAATATCTCATTGCCTATATTCACACGATTCATTGCCTAACAACTCTATTTTGTTCTCCATTGTCAAACAAACGATGCACTAACGGCGATTTCAATAACTTCAAAAGTTGTTGAAGACTTTCAAAACCGTTTTTCTGGTTTTTCAGCTTCAGAGTGGAGAAAACGTTCCCAAAATTAGTTTATAGGTATGCAAAAATGTATGGAAGGTTCCAATATGCTCGTTTCTATTTCACTTTTTGTAAAGTCAGTCTCATAAGCAATAAATAAAGTAGGCGCTGTATTATAATAACTAAGTAAATAAGTACTTAACTTTAAACCAGAATAAAACGGGTCACAAAATACGTTTTAAAAATATATATATCGAGCGATCAATACACTCGTAGCCTGAGGAAGATTAATATATTTTTAATAAACGCCTTCCTTCCTTTCTTCCTTGAAATTCCCAAACATTTTCACGCTCCACGCGTAAAAATTAAGAAAACCCATTAATAACCAACCCCTGCCTCGCCATTTCTCTCGGTCGACATTTGAAAAATCATCCGGACTCCCGAAATTAACGAGCGTTTTTATTGAGTCGTCATAATCCCACCGGACCGCGTTGACAAAAACACGGTCCCGACGGACAGGTTCGCACATTCCCGAAACCCGCAAACACAAAGGGCCGTTCCGAGCAAATTGAGCGAAAGAAAGCGAAAAACCGATCCACCTGTCACTCACGTGAAAGGATTGTAAATATTTACTCTGTTGCTGCGGATCGTATAGGGGCGTTTTAAGTGGTGTATTATAAATATTGTGGTTGACGGTTGGAATAATAATGACGACGTAAGAAATATGGATTTCGATTCGATGCGGTTTCGGGAATTGAATATTCCAGGTTTATGTAAAGTTTTCAAAAGGATAGAAAAAAAAAACACTATTGATATTATTAAATAAAGGCAGATTTCATAAAAATATTAATGTTTCAAAATGTTAACTTATTTTAACTTGTTAGTTCATTTTGTGTAATTTGCATCCTTGTATCTTTTGTAATTTAGTTTTCAGATTAGTATTAGGATAACCAGCCGTAAAATATACAGGGTGTCCCGTTAATTTTGGGAAATGGCTTAACCTCAGGTTCCTGGAACCAAAATATGACAATTCAGCAGAATTTATCAATATAAGTTAAGCTGGAATTCATCTTCAAACTTAAACAACATATTATTTGTTTTATTAATAACCATTGAATGCTTTATGAAATTTATTATGGTTTAATATAATAATAATAATAATCTTTATTTCCAACGGTACAACCAATTACAGGAAAATAATATAAATAAGTATATATATATATAAAAAAAAACAAGTATTACAAATGATTACAAATTTTTCTATTATTACTCCAAAAATTTAGCGTAGAACAAATTCCATAAAAACATCCTCCAACAGTTTTTCAGCGTTGATACACATTGTCGTGACGGGGGCCCGCTGCATTATATTTGTTCTGGATGTTCGCACTTGGAATGTGCAACAATGTCTTGATGAGGTCCTTGGGACGTGAAAATTTAATTTAGCTAATAAGTAAGAACAATCAATTTCATTATGCACTAGTTTCCACAGAAATTTAGCGCTTAAAATATCTCGTCTAGAAGATAGCAAAGATGTGTTGTGGCGTAATAATAATTTCAGTATGGTCAAAGCCCCTAACAGGATACACACCATCCAGTTTGTAACTAAGAAATTTAAGAAATTTTCGTTGAAATTTGTCGATTATTATCTGATGATAAGCATAGATCGGAGACCATATAATGGAAGCATATTCAAGTAGGCTAACTACAAAAGCGTAGAATAAATATTTTAATGTTTCGATATTGCTAAAATATTTTGAAGTTCTAATTAAAAATCCAAGAGAACGATAGGCAGTAACAATAATTAAATCTCAAATGTTACACCAAGATCCTTAATAGATGTTTTCTGTGACAGTTGTTGTTCATTAATTTTATATATATAGATAACAATGGAGATTTCCCTCGATGAAATACCATTGAATAACATTTAGCTTTAGTCCGTTTGCGTCACTCCAACTTGCAAGAGTATTTAAATTATTTTGTAAAACTTCTACGTCTTGTCTAGTTCTTACTTCTGAGAAAATCTTAATATCATCAGCATAACAAAAACCGGACAATTAAGTGTAATAAGTAGATTTATAAAAATAATAAACATAAGTGGCCCAAGATTTGAGCCCTGTGGGATACCGCAAGATGCCAGGTATTGATATCATCTGTTGTATGATACATAACATAGTCGATTGCTTAAATAACACTCTATGAGCTTAATGCTTGACGGAGATAGACCCATAATGTCCATTTTTTTCAAAAGCAATTCATGATCAAGGGTATCAAACGCACGCGAACAATCTGTATATAATACATCAACTTGACCTCGTCTATCTAGGATCTCACAAACGTATTGGGTTAATGAAGCCAAGTTAGTAACTGTGGAACGCTTTGGAAGAAATCCGTGCTGTTGAGTAGATATATGGGGACCTACGTTAGAATAAATATCTGTATAGATCAACTGCTCAAATACTTTTGCAAAATTAGATAGTATAGTAATACTTCTGTAGTTCGCTAATATTGATTTGTCCCCTTTTTTATACACTGGACATATTCTCGCTCTCTTCCACATATCCGGAAAAATACCCATATTAATGGCTTTGTTGATAATTATAGTTAATGGTTTTGATAGAATGTATCTGCAGTCTCGCACAAGAAAGCTCAGATTTAATTCACCCCCGCAGTAAATTTGTTACAAACCTTGGACATAATTTTAATCAAGCGATTTTAAGTGGTAGGGGAAATAGAGAAAGATGAAATAAGGTTAAATATTTCCCTATTGCTATATGTAGTCAAATTTAGTGATACCAAACGAAAGTCATTCGAGAATATGATAATATAACACATCATTCGAGTTATTATAAGTATCATCATTTGTTGGTAAGTGTAAAATATAACATAACCTATAAATAAATACTTAAATATCTTTTATTAAGACTAGTAATACTATCTTTAAGAATATTATTTGAATGAATGTTCAATTTGGAGTGTTTTTTTATATCTTTCTAAATTCTGATAATTTGCACAATTTAGATGTAAAAAAATAAAAATGAAATTAATTCCTTCTATTTATTTGATAAAATGCAAATCTAGTTTTTGTGACTTATTAATAATTAATGTAATTATTAGATTAAATATTTGCTATACGTTTAATTATTGAATCATTACATATTTACCCGCTCTTAAAATGAATATGTTAATAAATAAGTAATGATTCAAAAATAATTTATAGCAAATATTTAATGTAATAATTACATTAATAACTAATAAGTCAGATTTATTTACGTTTTCGGAGTAACTAGATTCGCATTTTACCAAATAAATAGAAGGAATTGTTTCGTATTTTATTTTTTTCTGACTGAATTTGGAAAATTATCGAAATTTATAAAGAGACAAAAAATAATCTAAATTTAACATTTATTCAAGTAAAAAATATTATTGCTTCTGTAACTAAAGAGATATTTAGGTATTCATTTAAAGTTATATGTTAAATTTCGCACTTACCATCCAGTGATAGTACTCATATTAACTCAGATGATGATATTAATCTCATTAAACCATAGTAAATTTCATTGAAATCGGCCAACGCATTCTATTGTTTTCAATAAAATGAATATTATTTTGTTTAAGTTTGAAGATGAATTCTGGCTTAACGGTTAACTTTTTATATAGATCAGTTCGGTTGAATCATCATATTTTGGTTCCAGGAATCTGAGGTTAAGCCGTTTCCCAACATTAACGCGACACCTTGTATGTTGTAGATTTTGTGCATTTTGGTGGTGCCATACATGGAAAAAAAAATTTAATTTGAGATATATCGAAGAACCGTTTTTGCAACCATAGGCCAATTTTTAATGATAGAAACAATGACGAAGAAAAAAATGTATCTAACCGTTTCCGGGTTATAACCGGATGAGGGTGACGAGTCATTTTTGGAAGGTGTTTGCAACTTAGTTATTATTAAAAATAGAAAAATATAATAAACACTTTCTCAAAGCAATATTTTATACTAATTTCGAATATGTTACCATATTTTATTTATCTGTTTTAGATTTTGAGTTATGACTTTTATTATTTTAAATCTAACTATAGTCAAAAATGACATTATTGGATACAGTTTTTTACATTGATTCGAAATGAATATTGTTTGTTTAGGTTCTTTTGCTTTTTTGCAAAGTTATTAAACAATATTATGAAGCCAGCTTAGATTGCCATAGTTACAAATGAATAAAAAAAAGTAAAACGTCTTACGATATTCTTTGCTTATTATTATTATAGAGTAAATTATTATTATTATTTTATATATATATATATATATATACAAACATCTTTATTATATATACTTAACAAGAATAAATATTGTGTTAGTATGTTAGGGCTATCGACCTGGGGTCTTTCTGCCCCGTCTGAATTTATTGTGATTTGCAATAAAAGTATCTGTTATTATTTTATTTTGTTTTTATTTTATTCCTTATTTCATTATTTAATACTCTAATATTTTGCTATTTTGTATTATTTTTTTTAAGTAACTAAAATTTATTACAAATGAACTTCAGAAAGCAAAAATGGCTAACGAAATAATATTAAATATCTCCTAATCCAAGTTTTTTCTGATAGAACTTTCACTCACTAATGACTACATACAAAATATGGATTTCACTTTGTTAAAGTTTAGAAAATTTAAAGTTAATTTCAAGTTCACAAAAAGACACAACAAATACTATTAGTAATAATAGATAAAGAGTATATATTCACTTGGATGCAGTAATAAAAAATAACATTGAAAATAATTGATGTGTACACTTATCAGTTCTGTGTGATGATATTTAATATTAAATTTAAGAAAAGTTAAATAAATTCCGTATGTACAATAGACTTCACTAGAATCTTTTTAGTTTAATTTTTAAATGTAAATTAGCATTACGCATTACATCCTTTCAAGACATAGGCACTTAAATTGACCCTGATAGATTCAATAGACAATTTAACAATGACGACCAACGACATAATAAATTGCAAAAGAAGATAAAGATAATTAATTATAAGACAGGCAGATAGACTTATGGCCGATAGCCGATTGACAAGAAACCTTTACATTTTCAAAATATTTTATATCAATAGAAAAGAGTATTCATTCTCTTTGTCACAGTTATTTCAATAAATTAAATAAAACATCTACTGTTGCATATCAATAAAATATTGCATAATACAACAAATTTTGATCCGAGAAAAATGCTTAATGCAAAAACAAACAAAAGAACGTTAGTGCTTGTTTTAATGTGCATTTGTTTAACGTACCTACGTAAGTCAAAAGTCACAGAGCTAAATGTGAGAATAATTCATTAATTATTTTCAAATCATTTTTATTTAATATATATATATATATATCTTTATTCAGACTATATAGATAATTTTAACAATATAAAAATATAAATAATAACAATACATGTAGGTGTTAGTCTGTCTGGGCTATCGACCAGAGGTCTTTCTGCCTTGTCGTGAATTTATGATGAAGTTAAAGAAAAATCTATGCTAGCTAGCTGAACTGTCCTGATGATTTGCGCAAATGAATTGATGAATGGTGATTGTGGGATGTTTGTATTTAGGAAGGATATTAGGGTTACGGGGAATACAGAATTTTGTAAGAAGGGGTAGATTATCAGAATTATTGGCAAATTTTTTACTTAAGGCTAATATACGCTGGGATATGGGTGGGATTTGGGTGGATTCATAAAGGTATTCGTTGGAGGGATTGTGAGTGGGTTGTTGGGATGCCTGAGTTTGGTAAGGATTCTTAGGGAGGATCTTTCGGCGACTTGGATATTTAATATATTTTATATTGTTATTATTATTGTAAACTCAAAAAACACGTCAATAAAGATGTGTAACTAACTGAACATTAGAAAGCAAAGAGACACACCTTTGTTGGATTGGCGTTGATAAAGAATGTCCACTATGATTTCTCGGATTCCTCGATGATATTGAAATCCATTAACATATAAAAGTGACGCAAGTAATCCACCGAAGGGATGTGAGTATTTGTATCACATAAACAAATAATGCAGGAATTTGTGAATCTATTTTATTACATAAATTCCAATATAAAAATCGAATTTTAAATAGCAAAACTCGCTCTATTTAAATTCGTGAAAATATAATTGACGTACACGATTAGAATAGCAAATCTAATCAGTAACGTTGTGGACGATCGGCGCGAACCTCGAAAGTCACAGATGCGCGGTCAAATGTAAACGATAAAAGATCATCCAACGCACAATTAATTTAAATATAGAATTAAATTAACGCTAATAAAATTGCACAAAACCCTTTAAAATAAATAAAAACTATAAATTAATTTTATACCGTTACAACATCATAGAATAATTAACTAATTATTTTTCCTTTATATACCGCAACTTTTTGACTTACATTAAATTGTCGACTACTGCTATAATAATAATAGAAAAAAAAAGATTTATTCACTGGGTCACTGTTATTTAAATAAATTTAATAAAAAGAAAAATAATTAATAAATTATTTCCTCTTAGATTCTGCGTTGCGTGTTAATAACATATTGTTATCGTTAATGCCACAATTTTTTAATCAAAACAAATTAAATGCAAAAAAATACGTAATGTGAGGCTATCTACAGACATGTGTTTCGGGATTTAATATCCCTCATCAGTACGCATTTTTGCATTCTTATTATTATTATTATTATTTCGATTTAAAAATTGTTGCACTATACAATATGTTATTGTTAGGCGACAGCAAATTTCCATTATTGAACATTTTTTTAAAATATTTATGTAATATAAGTCAAAATGTTATAGTAGTTAAAGAAGATATATTTTTTTTTTTTCGGGAAAGTTTTCTTTTTATTTAATGTATTTTATATAATATTAGAGTATTCTAAAAATAACATTCAATTATTTCAATTAAAATCATTATATTATCCTTATTTTTCGAAAATAATATACAAGGTGTACAGAAAATGAGTGAAAACCTTCAGGTAACTCAATTCATTAATTAATTTTTAATAGAAAATCCAAATAAAAATTTTTGTATGGTTCTTCATTGAGGCTCACGAGATCTTCGGAATTTTAAATATGTGACTATAAATTAGTATTGTTTTTTAAATATTTTGTAAATAATCGATAGCATTAACAATCAATTAGACACGTGTATAATTCCATTGATGTAAATGATTAATAAATCGGATATTTTTACAATTTTATAACTTCATCAGAAGCATTCTTTTAATGAAAATAGATCTGGCAACGACGCACGCTCGTTTGAAAAAGAAAAGGTGTATGCAACACCTCCAGCAGATGATGTAGCAGTTATAAACAGGATAAATGCACACTTGTTTGATCCAACGTTGCCAAATGTATAGTTCTTTTAAGTGGCCTGTGAGGCTTAAGGAAGGACCGTGTGACTTATTTTCGTTAATATTTTTATCTAAAAATTAGTCAAAGAGTCACGCTACCTAAAGCTTTTCACTCATTTTCTGTACACCTTGTATATCCCAATATATTATGAACATTTACATTTATATGAAAAGATTAATTTTGTTTGTATATCAATATTTAATGCAATGGAGAAACATTTAAATATTTATAAAGATGCTTTTTCCACATACATTTTTCATATTTGCCTTATATTGAAAACTGCAACACAGGTTATTTACAATTTATAATGTAAATTAAAATTAAGGACTATAATTCTTATGAAATGATTCAATTTATAAATTATCATAAATTTGGATGCACTATTCGAACTTTTTAAAATGAAATAAAAATTATTCAAAAATATTTTTTAAATTATTTCGTCTTTTGCACTTACTCTTTATAATTATGTTTATTGACATTTTATTTTCATTTATAATAATGGAATCAGAAATTTAAACACATTTAATATTAAGATTTATTTTATATAGGTGCCTCGGACAATCTGTATGGTGCTCGTGTAAATAGTACCATACAGTACAGCAATTACTCACTTGTGCAAATATTTTGGGAGAAAAGAAAATTCGAAAGACCTCACAAACTACTTGCTGATATAGATATAGAAATATGTAATACTTTTATGTCATAAATTGTATAATCTATGATATAAAATCCATTTAAACAAATATGTATTATGATGTTTTTAAGTGGGCACTGAAATATTGACATTTTTGAAATCTCAAAATAGATAGATGTTACTTTTTTTAATTCTACATAGATGGATTTACTAGTTACTATTCGGGATGCCGCAGGAGTGTCCGTCTTGTTCTTATTAGAAGTTATAGACATTTTTCAAAACGTCAATTTTAGGTTAAAATTTGACAAATACATGTTTAACTCTAAAACTCTCAGAGGTATAGGGACATAAATCAATATGAGTGGGTGGTCAATTGAAGGAGAAATCACAAAAAGAAAATATATGGTGTTCCATTTAAAATAACAAAGTTGATAGCCATTTCCGGTACAACCGGAAGTGCAAGAAAGTGAAAATATTTTTCATGAGAAGATTGTATTCAATCGTGTAATGAGGACTTTTTCAATTTTTTCCTCGTTCAGGAACCGCGTAAACTAATTCGTGACCCATCCCTTTATTATTAGCAAATTATTATTTCCAATCAGCTGAAATATATATTGTTCTTAATAGGAATAATAAAATTCAATTCAATTAATTGAAATAATTATGCATGGTTCATCGCATAAGTACCAAATTCTTCGATTATATAGGTTGTTCTAAATTAAAAGCACACCATTGCTAATTTAGTTATTAGTTGAACTAGAGTGGCGTTTAATTTAGCAAAGTACTGGCAAATTTTCGGGGAGTTAGAACAGCTTATGCAGAAAAACAAAGAGCGTCGAGTTTTCATGATATTAATGAAATAAACATTGGTTTAGATGGAACAGCCTATATATTATCATAATTTGATAGAGAAGATGATTTTTAAGAAAAAAAAATGTATAATACATCACAAAAAAAAAAACACACAAATATAGAAGTTATTTGCACATTAATATTGTGTTTTGAGTAAAATTCAGATATTATAAATAATAAAATGGCAAAATATCATAAAAAGAAAATTTGTTTTCTTAAACTAACACTTAATTTACTACCATCTACTTAATCGATATAAATTTTGTTTTTTTATGCGTTACAACAACAAAAATGAGTACTTCAATTTAAAATATGTAATATGTTAATGACGTATATTATAAGTGCAATGCTTTGACATTCGATCTAGAATTCACATTTTTTTATTTAATATACGATAAATGATATTTAAATAGATTAAATAGTTGACAATTTAATTTATTACATACTTTCTTAACATTATTTGCGTCAATAACTTCGTCAATTATTTGTGAGTGAGTTTTTGTAATGATCTATAATTTGTTTGTTAAAATTATCCTCTGGTGATGTAATCATAAGAGAGATTCTATTAAAAAATGTTTGTTTTATTAATATTTTGGAAATGCTATGTTCTTTTGCTTTTCTGATTTTTCCGTTGTAATCCCCGGAAAATTTACTACTACTTTGCTAATTTAACCGACTCTCTAGCTCAACTAATAACAAAGATAGCAATGGTGCGCACATCATTTAGAAAAACTTGTATATAAAATAAAAAAAATCAACAAGTAATAACATTTAAATCGAGTTTGTAAAATGTAATAAATGTGTTATAATAACAAATGTATAAACAGTCTGCTCCGCTAAAAACAACAATCGTCGCCGCGCGACTTCCCAAGTCTGCGTTCGCTCGAATTGTTCTAGAAACAGGTTGTATTTAATTAATTTCAGAAATATACACTTACTCAAATAACACTGTTTCAAAGAAGTGGAATCGAGTACTTACCACAACTCCGCCCATAAAGTGTGATTCACATTAATCCCGATTCAGGGCAGCATTTTACGGATCTATTTTTTGTGGTTTTTGCATTTAAAAATCGTTTATATAAAATAATGTTATTACGATTAAATTTCGTAAAAAGTATTTATGATAGCATCATGGTTTCCGTTTTTTTGATTTTTTGATTTTTTTTTAAATTTTATTTCTCATATTTAAAAAAATATTTAAAAAAAAAAACGCGTCTTAGTGCACCCTGGATTTAAAAAATTGAAATATCAGCGATAACAGATTTAAAATATCTGTAATAATAACTAAAAATTCAACTTTATTATATATCATATCAAAACAAGGTGGTATCGCGCGTTCTTAAGGCTACAATTGAAAAATCGGGCCCCGACAGTGTAAATAATAAAATAATAAAATATTATTCGTGTTGTATTTATCACCACTGCATAATTTGATACAGTTTGCATTGTAAGTCAGAATTAAATAATTGCCGGGGTGTTTAATTAAATAGTATAATTTTCAACATAGCGGAATAACTGTAAATGTGTGTTATTATTTTTTAATTAAAACGGCACAATAATTATTCCCAGCGGTGGTGTATTCTCCCGGTAATTACCCGGGGAGCTAGGGGGTAGCAAATAGACAAAAGCCTCCTCGTCGAGAGTGTGTGTTATTGTGTGCGTCGTAATATCGCATGTTAAAAGCTTATAGAATTAGCGGTTTAATCTATTTGAAAGTAGCCGTCGTTGTAATGTATATATAGCCAGTGAGGCCCATAATTCGTGCATTTTTAAAATAGCCGGAGGGAAGTATAAACACATAAATACTGCCTGGATAACCCCTATTACGGGGAAGTAATTAATATTGGAGGTGGCTGTAGGTTTATAAACATCGTGTGCAGACTGGATGGGGTGGGTTTTCGGCGGGCTAGTGTATAAATCACACCCTTTAACAAACCGCCCCCGCTACAGGCAGCAGTGCTCGAGAGGCAGGGGGGTGATAATGGCGGTTAATGCTGGCTTAGCCCTGACGCGGGCGGGGGGCTTTGCCGGCGAGGGAGGCTAATCGCGATGTGATAACGAGGGTTGGATGTTGTATGATTTAATAACGCGTCTGCGTGGGTGGGTGTGTTTGATCTACGTACACGTCGAACGGAACACTCCATTTAATCGCATTTAATCGGAATTGGACTTTTATTAGCTAGCTGGCTGCCCGGCTTCGATTTATGGCTCGATTCAATTTGTGCATATTGATAACGGGTGTAATCTTTACACACGCCTAATTTTACAGCCTTTATCGTTGCATTACACTCCCTCACGGTTACATTTTTTTATTATTAGAAAATAATTAAATTTACTGATATTTAATAGTTATTGTTTCCGCCAAGTAATTTTAACTCATAATCAACACACCTAAATGATTATTATATTAATTTATTAACACCTAATTTTGATATATTCAATATATCTTTCTGAAGAATTATCAAGTATTTATTTATTTACTCACCAAAAACAAATCCATTTTAATAGAGTAATACAATTTCAACTTATAATGATATACAAATGAATGCATATCTACAAATATGGCAGATTAGAGAGTACAACACACATGCATGCGCTTGAGATTGGATATAAATTTAGAACACGAATTAACAAAAAGATCGAAATTTGGATTTAGTGATAATTTACTTGACGTACGCATAAACCAAGAAAATGGACTATTTATAACGTAGTTGGTTTTGTGGAACGGAATAAAAAACAGTGTTGGGTGCATTATTTGTCGATTTGATGGGTTGATATAGAGGTTGATTTGATTAAGAAGATATAAACATTCCGCTTGGCTACTAAGTAATTTATAAAAGAAGCACAAGTCCGCGAAGTTTCTTCTACAACATAATTTATCAATAGTAAGCTCCTTACAGACTAAACTTATATTTGTATCTTTGTTATAACCTAATTTAATCAACATTATTTTTAAGAATTTATTTTGAATTGATTCAATCTTATTACAATACGTTAATTAATATAGTGACCAGACACATGATCCATATTCTAGAACGGAACGAACTTAAGTAAAATGGATTACTTTGAATGCTGTTGGAGATAAATCGACAGCTAATCGTATAATATAACCAAGCATCCTTAGAGCCCGCACACAGATTCTATTAATATGACTCCCAAATATCAATTTTTTTGTGGAATGTTATGCCTAATTCCACAATTTCATCAAGCTTATCTAATTCAAAACCGTCTATAAAGTAAGAAGTGGGAAAATCTAAAGGAATACATTTCCTGGAAAACTTCATTACTTTACATTTCTTAATATTAAATAAAAGATAGTTTTTGCAACACCAGTCGTGAATAGAAAATAAGTCCTCTTGCAACAATAAGCAATCATTTGGTAAGTCGATTCTTTTAAATGGCTTTAAGTCATCGGCGAAAAGCAAAAAAGACGAATGTCTAATGACTCGATGTATATCATTGATAAAAAAATAAAACCAGCAACGGCCCGCAATAAAACCCTTGTGAAACACCCGAATCCATTTTAATTTCTTTAGAAAGATGGTTTTTAATTTTTACGCATTGAATACGATCGATTAAAACACTTCTGAACCAATTGACTACATCAGTATGGATTCCTATGGCAGTAAGCTTTCCAATAAAAATTTCACGGTTGACATGATCAAAAGCTTTAGCAAAGTCAGTAAAAATCGTGTCAATTGAGCTATTATCCTCAAATGCATTTATAATGTATGAACTGAAAGATAAGAGATTAGTTGAGGTAGATTTGCCAGATCGGAATCCATCTTGCTCATTGATGAAAATATTTTTTTCTAATCATATTAAAGAATTTGTATATTTCTAATGCATTTTTAATTGAGAAAGTTACTCATTCTTCAACTATGGAGAAAATTGAATGCTTTCTCCACGGATATTAGCCAATAATATGACGAGATTTTACTTTTCTCCACGGATTGCATTTAATCTTTACAACCCTGGAAAGTTTAGACAACCCTAAATATTTTCCAAAAAGTAATTTAGATTTGTCATCGGTTATCATACAATATAAAATAATGGAAATTGATGATGATATTGAGAATTGTACCCCGCCAGACCTGCAAGAGACTGCTAAACTTATAACACTTAACCTCTTGCCACAAAAGTCGAGAAAGAAATACGAGTTAAATTACAAAACATTCATGGATTGGCGCACTACAAAGAATACAAATTTGTTCTCCGAAAATGTTATCTTGGCTTATTTCTCCGAATTAGCAGATACATACAAATCCTCGACATTATGGTCTCAATATTTAATGCTTAGATCCACTCTGAATATTCATAACAATATAAATATTGAAGCCTATCCAAAATTACGCGCATTTTTGAAAAGAAAGTCTGAGGGCTATCAAGCTACAAAATCAAAAACCTTCACACCCAAGGAAATTGATGAATTCTTATGCAACTCTCCAGATAACATATATCTTGCAACAAAGGTAATAAATATTTCACCTTTTTATTAATATTATGCGTAAATAATTATGTATATTTTCAAGGTCGTTCTTATAATGGGCATTATGGGTGCTTGCAGGACGAATGAAATTCATGCCATGAAAGTAAATGATATTTCCAACATAAACAAGATAATGATAATCACCGTCCCTATTACAAAAACCAAAACCTTTCGGAAATTTACCATAACTGGTAAATTTTATGATATTGTTAAAAAATATTTTGATTTACGACCGCTAAACATCACAACTAATAACTTGTTCCTAAACAATCAAAAAGGCAAGTGTACTGCTCAAAATAGAGGTATCAATAAGATTTCTCACATGGGACGAGAAATAGCCAACTATTTAAAACTATCGGAAGCTGAGAAGTATACTGGACACAGCTTCCGACGAACATCGGCTACAATATTAGTAGATTCAGGAGCCGATATAACAACTTTAAAAAGACACGGGGGCTGGAAGTCTACGTCAGTAGCGGAAGGTTATATCGACAATTCCATGAATAACAAGATGAAATCAGCCAGCAAAATCATTAATGCAATTCAAACAGCCAGCACCAGTGCGCAAATTCCTACAGTGAATAATAATATAACCAGCAAGACAAACGTAAACATTGATACTCCTGTAGATATAACGTCGCCTCCGTTTACTATTAATAACTATGGTACGCTTAATCTGTATGTTAATAATAAATAAAATATACTTATGTTGTTAATATTTGATTCTTTAATACAAATAGAAAAAGTATAGTGTTAAACTCGTGAGAAATGGCCATTTCCACGAGGATGATGTTTGCGTAACGAGCCGAAGGCGAGCAATTCATCTCACTCGTGGAACAATATACTATTACACATCCAATTCATTTGATTTGAGACTAAGCTATCAAACAGTTTCGGAATAACTGACTGCAGAGAGATACCACGGTAATTTTTAAAGTCATCTTTTTTACCGGATTTAAACAAGGGGATGATATAACTATTTTTCCAGCAGTTAGAGAAGACATTTTGAACATTTATAAGAAATGTGGCGAGTATTCCATCAGGGCCAGTGCTCTTGCTGTGTTTTAACTTTGATATAGCTTAAAATATTTCGTTTTTAAATTAAATTATGTATATTTGTATATTAAGTTTAACAATAGTCATTTTTTTGGCATGGGATTCTTTCTAATAAGAACTTTATAACTAAAACTAGAGTATTGATATAGGATGATCTTCGCGCCAAGGGATAGTTCAAAGGCGACTTTAAAACAAACAGGTATACCACGGTTCAAAGGTTTAATATAATCACACAGAAAAAAAAACGGTAATATTAAACTTTTGATAAAGTATATAATTATATATATATATATATATATATATATATTGTGACATTAATTCAATATATGGTACAATGTAATACATTTATGGTTAATTAATGGTATCGACCGTAGGTCTTTCAGCCAGCTTTATCTTATGTCGTTAGTCTCTCAGCCTTTGAAATGAGATGAGATTCATAGATAGATAAAATATATAGCAGACGAATCGTAATAGTTGTTGTTACCATGACTACGTATTCGAAAATAAATAATATCCTGTTTATCAAATTTTGCTTCAAATTTGGAATTGTCAAGTGCCGCGATGTCTTATACTCTGGAAGAGAGAATACAAATTATTAAATGGGTATATGGTAGCAATTCGATGAGGTATACCGTTCTATTATTTGTGGCAAATTTTGAGAACCGTCCAATTCCACACGTTTCAACAATTTCAAGAATTGTTTGTGGTTTTGAACAGACTAGATGTGTGGCGAACAAGAAATGCCATAGAAGAGAACAAAACGCTGCAGAAGACCAGGAAAGACGGGACGTAATGATTTGCGCTGTTGCAGAAGAAGATTCGTCAAAATCCAGCCTTCGGATTGCTACAGAAGTGGATTCTAACAGGGAAACGGTTCGAAAAGTTCTGAAACGAAATGGATACAAATCTTACAAAATTTCAACAGGTCATCAGATATTTCCTGAAGATAAGATTGAAAGAATGGTGTTCTGTGAATCGATGATGGCACGTAGAAGTGAAATTCCTAATTTTTTGAAGAATATTTGTTTTACGGATGAATCAACCTTTCCACTGTTAGGAAGGCACAATCCTAACGTTATTAGGTTTTTGAGTAGGGAAAATCCACATCACCGAATTGATTTCCGAACTCAATACCCACAAAAATTGAATGTATGGGCTGGTGTCATCGGAAATCATATTGTTGGACTCTTCTTCATTGAGGGTATATTGAATGGAGTTAAGTATTTGAATCTTCTCCCTGATCAAATAATTCCAGCAATGAGGCAACTTCCAGGAGTAGAATTTAACCAAATATGGTATTAGCAGGATGGATGTCCTGCACACGACATGCTTAATGTGCGTGAATTTCTAAACACTACTTTTCCGAATCGTTTAATTGGCAGAAGAGGTGATATCAGGTGGGCAGCCAGGTCTCCCGATTTAGCTGTAATTGACCCTTTCGTTTGGCCATACGTGAAGCAGAATGTGTATAATCATGTAAGACCTGCAATTTTAGAACAGCTTCGCCAAAGGATTATCAATATGTTTGGAACCATTACACCTCTAATGCTTCATAACGTGAGAAGGAACTTCTATGACAGATTAGGGCACTGTTTAGCGGTGCAAGGATCTGTATTTGAACATTTATTGTAAATTAACTTATCCATGTATTCATTTGTATTGTTGGTTGGTTCAAAAACCAGTTATTATATAATATGTGAATTTTACTCATGCTAGTTTCGAATGTGCTGTTGAAATCTTGCAATAATTATTTGTAAATTTATTTGCAGTAAATCAATTTCTTAAATAATAAATCGAAATGTCAAGATATCTGTCATTCGCAATTAATAGCTGAAAGTATTTCAAGTAACCATGGAATCAATTTGTTGTTTATTATCTATCCCGCTTCCTCCTATTGTTTGTGTAAGTAATACTCTCCAACACATAAAAGCTATGTTGCGAGAATTTATTGTAGATCGGTATAGTGGATTATGGATATTGGAATTTGGAAGGAATATTAGGGTTTCTTTTCAGGAATAATGGGTTTATAATATCTCTGATTGTAGGATTGATGGAAAATTTTTGAGCTATTTGCGCGTCGAGTGCTGCTTAATGGTTTATTTTTTTTTTCAAAATCGGCTTTCGCAAGCGTATGTAGGTCTATTAAGACCACATTTTAAAATTAGTTTCAAATATACAGGGTGTCCCATAGAAGCAAGGCGTATCATAGTTATATTTTTAATATGGAATACCCCATATTTAATTTTTTGTCAAATTACACATCAAATATAAAGTTAACTTTTATAATATATTCATATGCCTAAACCTAATAATTTTTGAAATATTTAAATATTTTTAGAAAAATTGACGTTTCGAAAAAAATCATAACTTTCAAATGGGTGAATGTAAACAAATTAAATTTTGTAACAGTATATTACACTAATGTGTGAATATTTTATGTTACTTACAGGAATTTAAAATCTTAAGATTATTTTGATAATTCATCGTAACTCCAGAAACACATTTAAGGAAGAATTTCGTGCTTATTTTAAATGGCACACCCTATATCTAATAGCCCTATCTTGTAGAAAATGTAATTGTCTTTTAAAAAATATAATGGTGTTTTTCACGTAAACCTAATAGTTTTCAAGATATATCCATTATCGTTATCTTTTGACATAATATTTATTATTTACAACATGGAAAGGTAATACAAACCGCCATCTATTTTTTAATTAAATATTTATTATTTCCAATTATTCCAGTAGCGTTTAGTTTTGTCTATAAATAAAGTCAGTTTATCCAAAGAAATTTGTCAATGTAGGAAACAGTGCGAGCATCGACTCTCTTGAATGAATACGATATGTTGCTGGCTTGTTAGGAAGGCATTATTCGAGCATCAGTCGCATTGTGAGACGATGTAATGAAACGGGGTCGTACCATTGAAGACCAGGACAAGGGCGAAAACGTTGCACTAATCAAATTGATGATCGTTTTTTGAGACAACGTGCTCTCAGAGACAGAAGAGTCACCAGTAGTCTGCTAAAAACGAATTAGCAGATGTTAGAAATATCGCTATATCATCTCGAACGGTTGTAAGACATTTACATGAAGTAGGATTGAGCAACAGAAGACCAGCAAAAATACCCTTGCTTACCAGAGAACACAGAGTTCCGAGATTAAATTTTACAAGGTTAAATTGATTGATTGAGTTACGTGAAGATTAAATTAATTCGATGAATAAAGCACTAATAACCTTTCTTCACACTTTTATTTGGATTACCAAATGTACATTTCGGTCACAACATCTCAGATAACGAAAGATTAATTTCATTTGATGTTGAATCCCTTTTCCTGGTATTCCCATCAGAGATATACTATCAATCCTTAAGGAAATATTAATTAAAAATGAATTTCCAGCTGAATACATAGAAGTATATCTTCAACTTACAGAGCTTGTAATGGACTCTAATGTATTCGAGTTTAATCACAAGTTCAACAGACATTTGGTACTGCCATGGGAAACTCATTATCGCCGTTTTTAGCTAATATTTTTTAAATCATTTCGAGAATAATGTTAAAAACACATTAGCGCAGTTTCCAGACATCTGGTTTCGCTACGTAGATGATGTTTTTGCCATTATTATCGACTCATTGCTAGAAATAATAATAAATTAGAATTCCAAATATTTAGAAAACCTACACACACCTTTAATTACCTCCACGCTGACTCGTATGCCCCAATAAAAACAAACTAGCATCATTCAAATACCTCATCCACAGAGCCCTCAGCATACCATTATCCACAGAAAATAGGGAAAAGGAATTCAACATCATCCACAGCATCGCGAGAAATCTCAAATATAGCCCCCAAACCATTTACAAATTAATTAACAATCACAAATTCAAAATTAAAGTTCATAATACCACGTCTCTTACACCCATCAACCCCAACACAGATACAAAATTCATTAGATTAATATATTCCTCCAATTCAGAAAACCATTTTAACAAACTATACAAAAAAATTAACCTAACCCCCGCGTTTTATGTAAATTCAAAATTACAGCAAGTCTTAGGGAACACATTCAACAAACCAGATGAACTTGACCAGTCTGGTATTTATTCAAGAGATTGTTGTAATTGTGATAAACTCTATATTGGTCAAACACAGCGCAATCTTAATACCCGATTTAAAGAACATTTAGCACACGCCAAACACCTTAATTACGATTAATCCGCAGTGGCTAACCATTTACTAGAAACCAGTCATAAAATCACAATTATCAAATTATTAAAACAATCGTCAAATTAGCGATTAAACATGCTAGAAGCCATTGAAATGAAGAAAATACCTGAAAATAAATTATTGAATTTTGATTTAAGTCCACTGCATTACACTTTGTTAGATTTAATTGCATCACCATAATTTGTGTTTTCCCTAATTCTCCCTTTTACCTGGTTTGTACCGCCACCCTCATTCCTTCGGCTCATTTCTTAATTTACGTTTTTCCCGTTTTTCAACCCTACCGCTGTTGTTTTATAATCCGTCGGCGTATATATAGTTTAAAATATATGTTTTGTATTTAGTGTTAATCCATTGATAATGGTCACTTTGTGACCGAAATGTACATTTGGTAATCCAAATAAAAGTGTGAATAAAGTTTATTAGCGCATTATTCGTCGAATTTACAAGGTTACATCAGAATTGGACCATCAATGATTGGAATCGGGTTTTGTTCTAAGATGAAACTAGAGTTAACCTTAAAGCTCCAGAAGGACGTGAGCGTGTCTGGCAAAGGCGAGGAGAAAGGTTAGCCAGCTGTAATATCTCTCTTCAAGTACCTTTTGGTGGTGGATCTAAAATGTTTTGGGGAGGAATTTGCTTCGATGCTCGTACGGAGTTGGTCCCAATATGCACGAAGTCTATGAATGCTCAATATTACTTAGACAATATTATTGTCGAACATGTAATGGCTTTTGCTCGGTTTGCTGCGCCAATTTGTTTTATTTATGCAGGACAACGCTTGTCCCCATGTGGCTAGACAGGTCATTGGCTACCTAAGTGATGTTAATATCTCTTTATTAGAGTGACCAGCTAACAGTCCGGACATTAATCCTATAGAACATTTATGGGACTATTTCAAAAGGAAGATTTGAAGTCGTAGACCCCCTGTTGCTAATCATAACCAACTCATAGAGGCCGTTATTGAAGATTGGGAGAATATTACGCAAGTTTTTGTTGAACATTTGATATCAAGCATGCCTCGATGCATGAATGCAGCGATAAGAAGTAGAGGAGGCCCTGCACGGTATTAGGGTTGGCTCAGATGCATTTATTCTATTTTACTGATTCTTTTTTCATTTTGAAGTTATGCTGGCTTATTTATGCACATCCAGCAAAAACTATTAAAAAAAAAACAAATAAGGAAAATTAAGCTCGTGTTCCACTAATTTGTAGGTACACATTGTTATTTCAATCTTACTTAGTTTTATTTTGTGATTATTTTGTAAATATTTAGATTAATTAAAGTGGTGCTTAAATTATTTTGCATTAAATTCGTCACATTTTATTCCATAAATGCCGCATTTCTCCTGTTTATTTGTTTTATCCTTATTGTTGGTTAACAAACTTCCTAGGTTTATTGGGTTAGAATATGTGATGTTAAAATCTTTTTTTTTTTTTTCATTAACTATCTTATATGATAAATCATAATAATAATAATATTTATTTTCAAAGTGTGAAACAAAATTGTACAAAATAAAAATTGCGTCAGTTTGGGTTACATGCTATCTAGAATAAAATGTAATACAATACAGTAAAATATAATAAACTTAGCTAAATATATAAAAAGTATTTACAATTTGATACACTAATTTAAAGCAAGAGTTTGTGTGTTTTTTTTATTTGGTCTTGTAAGGAATTAAACAACTTAATTGCTGAGTACGGAATCCCATCTTCTGTGGATTTTTTCTTGTGATGAGGGAAGGTGTAATTTCTTGTTCTCGTATTATAGTTGTTAGTTTTATTATCACCACCTTTGATGTGTTTGTGGTAAAATATGATGGTTTAAATTATGTAAATGCCATAGAAGGTGAGAATGTTATTGTTTCGGAATAAACCACGACATGTTTCTCTATATTATTAATAATAATAATCTTTATTAACAGATATATACAGAAAGTATACAAAATAAGTAATAAACATTAACAAACTGAAATGTATAATTTATATCTGTTAATTGGCTATCGACCAGTGGTCTTTCAGCCTGGTTTTTCGTATTTATGTCCTACTCTTGAAAGAAGTATGATGATATCTAACTGTCTTAGTCAGAAGTTATTGTCGGGTATGTCCGTAATTTAACCGTCATCAATGTTGTGAAGAGATGTAATGAATTCATGAAGTGTTATAGTGGGGAATTTGCGTTTGGGGTTTATATTTTTGTTACGTGGGATACATAGGGAATTTATCAGGTTTAGGTTTGTGGGATTTGAACCGAATTTGTGAGCCAAAAAGGAAAGTCTGAGTTCAATAGGGGTGATATTAGTTAATTCATAAAGAAGTGAATTTGAAGGATTATGTAAGGGGGTTAGGGGATGCCTTATCTTAGTTAGCACTCTAACAGCCGCTCTTTCGGCGACTTGTATGTTTTTAAGGGTAACTGGGTGGGGATGGTAAGCAAGGATGGCGGCATATTCAAGTAAAGGGCGGCACACCATTTTATAGATGTGCACTGCTGTTTCTCTGCTAATTCCCTTTTGTTTAAAAGTAAGGCTTCTGAAATGTGCCGCTCGTTTCTTTACCTTAGCTTTAAGGTTACTAGAATGGTCTTTAAAAGTGAGTTTAGGATCTAAAAGGATGCCTAGGTATTTGCAGTGGGCTGAGGGATAAATGGTTTGTTTGTTTATTGATATAAAGAACGGAGGGTTATGTGACCGGTGGAAAGGAATTAAAAGTTGGGATTTGTTGGGATTTATAGATATTCTCCATTTCGCAAACCACGTTTGGATGGTGTCGATAAGGCACTGTAGAGTGCTTAGTGCTTTGGGTAGGGTGGGGGCATGAGCTATCAGTGCTGTATCATCATCATAAAGGAGAGGGTAAGCGGATTTATCTATGTGTTTAGGATCAGGATGGTAAATGTCATGGACTAGTATATTGTAAAGTAGAGGGGATAAGGGGGAACCTTGAGGAAGTCCTTGTTCGGGGGTGAATGGATTGGATAAGGTCTGACGTAACTTTACTTGAAGGGATCTATTCTTAAGGAAACTGTCGAGAAGGTTAATAAGGTGTGGCGGGATATTTAGGGAGTAACATTTGCACAGCAAGCCTCGATGCCAGACAGAATCAAACGCCTTTTTTATGTCTAAAAATAAAATGGCGGAACGTCTGCCCTCAAGGCTTGCTGTCTGGCAGTTAGATGTAAGGATAGATAAGGGTAAGGCTGTGGATCTGTGTTCAAGGAATCCGAACTGGTATGGAGGGATAATGTCGGTTACTAAAAATAGGAGTTTATTTTTGATTGTGGATTCAAACAGCTTTCCAAGGACAGGGAGTAGTGTGATAGGTCGAAAGTTGTTAGGATCTAAGGGGTTATTGCTAGGTTTGGGGATACACGTGATAATACCTTTCTTCCATTCACTTGGGAAAATTTGGGAAGCGTAGATGTGATTGAAAATTTTGATAATGTATGTATGGATATTGTTAGGTAAGGATTTCAGGATCAGTCTGGGAATGTTGTCGTAACCGGGAGCAGTATTTTTTCCTTTTACGAGATTTTCAAAATATTCCTCCTCCTCCTTTATCTCATCATTAAGGATTAAGGAAGTTTGTTTAGACATGAAAGACATATACCAGGAATTCACGTGGGAAAGGAAGTTTATATCGTAGTCTGAGGTATTGCTGAAGGAATAGGAATTTTGGAAATGGGTAGCAAATATTGTTGTAATCTCTTTGTCATCAGATACTGTTTTGTTTGTTATAGTGTCTGTGATCCTCTGGATAAAGTCATTCTTTCTATATTGGCTTAGTTTCTTAATTTCATGCCAGTATTGTCTGCCATGTAGACTGTTAATACGTTCACACGACTTTATCCATAGGTCACTTTTATATTGGAAAATGAGGTTCTGAATGTCTTTATTAATTTTGTTGAATTTTTGCTTAAGGGTTCTATCTTCTGTTAGTCTGATATCTCTGTATAATTGTCTTTTATATTTAATTAGTCGGAGGATATATTTGGGAAGGGGGTATTTGTAAGGTTTTTTTGTGATGATAAGGTATCGGTGAAATCTGATATTGTGTTGGGAGTGATAGTTGGGTTAGAGGAGATAAATGTCGATAGTTCTTCCGATACTTTTACTGTGTCACAATACTTAAAATTCATTATAGTTTTAGGAGGAGATGGGAGTGGCGAGTCGATATTGAGAGAAAATTGTATGGATAAATGGTCGGAGCATAAATCGGGGATAAGTTTGACGTTGTGGATTAGATGTTGGATATTATTGGTACAGAGAAGGATATCAGGGGTAGTGGACTGGTTATTAGACATAACAAATGTGGGATTTGTGAGGATACGGACAAAGTTAGAGTTTGATGTAAAGGAAGAGAGCTGTCTAGATTTAGTCTTGTTAACGTTGAAGTTTCCAATTACGACAACATGATCATAGAGGGAAGCTTTTATCAGGATGGTATTCTCAATGAGAGAAGTGGATGGATATATACTAGGAAGACATGAAGTGGAAATTGAGGAAAATCGATTATGCCGTGCAGACATTCATTCAACTGGTTGTTTATTTTTGGAGGATTTGCCTTCGATAATTTGATTCCTGCCTCACCGCGATAATAGAGCCTCCTCTTTGATTATGTAAGGGAGTTGAGGAAGGGATTTGGATAAAGGGCCACTTATGAAATTTGAAAGGTTTGTTGGTTTTTGTTTCTACTAGTGATACAGCGTCAATTGGATTGTTGGAAAGGTAGTTTGATAAAAGATGGGATTTTTTAGGGAGGGAGTTAATGTTGCCATATAAGAAATTCAATTTAAAAATTCTCTATATTATTATTATACGAAGTGCTTTTTTTTTAGAGTAAATATTTTTCGGCCACCTGCTTTGTTACCCCAAAATATTATGCCATATCGCATGCTTTCAAAGTTAGCGCAGTATGCTGTTTTTACCACCGATTTATTTAGGTATTTTGATAGCTCCCTGAAAGTATATAACACCGAGTTCAGCTTATTCTCTGTTTTCAGTATATGACTTTTCCAGATTATTTTGTTATCAATATATACATCTAGAAATTTCACCGACTCTGAGATGGTGCTTTCTTGGTTATATAAATAGATTTTTCCTATATCGTTGTTTTTATTAGAAGGGCTATACAATAGAGCATTCGTTTTTTTGATTATTTATAATTTTTAGAACCATTCTTTCATTTAAATAAAAAAATAGATTCCTGCCATTTAACAGTGTGTCTAAGTCCTGTCCCGATATTTGCGTCATCTGCATCATTTACAACAGTTTTATTATTACTGGTTTGAAATTCGTATGCTAGATCGTTTATGAATAACAAAAACAGGGTGGGTGCTGTTAAGCTTCCTTGGGGCAGCTCGGTAGTTACCGCAGCTGATTCCGTTTGGGCTGTAATGCCGTTAACCTCTACCACCACACGTTGACTACTGTTGCTCAAATACGACCTGAACCAGTACAGGGTGTTTCCTCGAATGCCGTTGTTTTTTCGAGTTTTGATAACAAAATATTATGGTCGACGCAATCCTATGCTTTTGTTGGGATAATAAATATGCCAATTATTGTTTCTTTATTTTCAGTGTTGGTTAAAATAACTTAACATGAAATCATGAATCCCCGTATATGCAGATTTTGCTTTACGATAGCCGTGCTGACTTTTGCTTATAATGTTGAGTTTGTTAAAAAATGTAATTACTCTGTCAATCATAGTGTATTCATTTTTTTTTAACGGAAATAAACTTATTGGTCTATGATTTTCAACACATTCTGAATTTCCTTTTTAATAAATTGGCTTTATTACAGCCGTTTTTAGTTTATCGGGAAAGATACCATATTGGAGGGGGTTATTCAGGATGTGCGTTAAGGGCTCTATCAATTCAAATACAGTAAATTTAATAACTGCACTAGGAATATTATCGTCGCCACACGAAAGTGTATTTTTTAATTTGTTAATAATATTATAATATTCAGTGTGACTTACTGGCTGGATGAAAATACTTTTAGGGTTGATTGGGATCTGGTGTGAGTAATTGATTGGCGCTTAACAATTTATAAGCTCTTCTACAACATTTTTCAGATATGTATTGAAAGTTGTCACGACTTCTTTCGCTGAGCCTGATACGTTTATTATTGATGATTTTTTGTTTGTTTTTACTTTGATATTATTTATTATATTCCAGACACATTTGTTGGAATTGTTTGAATATTGGATTTGGTTTATTATCTCTTCAGAAGGAATATTTATATTTTTCGGTTTTTTACTAAATGTGTTATTTTCTTCTGGAAAACATTTATTTGCAGCGTTACCTACAATGTTGCTAAATAAATTCCATTGTACGTTAACATCATTATCACTAACCCGATAAATATTTTCCCAGTATTTTAATATCAATTCAGATCTAAAATGTTCCATATTTTAATTATTAAAGAATCTTTTTATAGTCTTATTATTACAGTTTTCAGTTTGTATTATTAATTGTATCTTTTGGGCTAAGTGATCAGATAGGTGCAGATTTATGATTCCTTTTTCGTGTTGATGACTTCGATTGATGAATATATTGTCAATACAGGTGCTCCAAGTGTTAGTAACTCTTATCGGTCCATTAAATATTTTATAGAAGCCATATCTTTTTAATAATTGATTTACGTCCCGAATTGGTTGATTATCAATTAAAAAGTATGTGTTGAAGTCGCCAGCAATAATAGTTAATTTGTTTTCGTTAAGCAGATTTCTTAATATTCTTTCAAATGAACTGAAAAAGCCATCTACACAGACATTTGGTGATTTATATATAACTACTACAATTATATTTTCTAGACTATTTGTAATTTGTATGCCGGCACATTCACAAATATATGGCTTACTAATTTTACTGATGTTGGTTAGTTCCTAATATCCAAATCCATCTCTCAAATAGACTCCTACTCCTTCATGCTGATTAAATTTTCTGTAGAATGACGCGGCCAAGATATAATTCTTCATTTTAATAGATTTTAGTTTATCTTCGTGTTTCCAGTGTTCTGTTAAATAAAGGATGTCGCAGTTATTGTTAATTTCTTCGTTGAGTATGTCACTGCAGTTGCCAATGGACTATACGTTTGGATGAATGATTATTAAAGTGTGTTGTTTTTTGGATTTAGCGGGTGGTATCGGTTATGTTTCCTCTGAAGGTGGGATAAAAAAATTGTCAATGTAGACATTTCTAGGCCACAATTCCTGTTTTAATAAGTCGTTAGTGTGTTCGGTTGGCAGAGATATTTTAAACGAAGAATAATCTTTGGGGTG
Organism: Philonthus spinipes; assembly: GCA_963082785.1. NCBI lineage: Eukaryota > Metazoa > Arthropoda > Insecta > Coleoptera > Staphylinidae > Philonthus > Philonthus spinipes. The sequence continues at coordinate 9,847,221 of OY720303.1, read as the reverse complement.
TATCGAATTAATCTTTTCGCATTTAATATTGTTTAAGTTATTTTTCTTTAGGTAGTTGACGATGTCATCCTAGTTCAGGGATGGGTCTAATTTGCATACATGAATCATTAATAATATTTAATTTAACCCATAATTGTTGTGTTGGTGTATACAAGTATTTTGTTAATTGCTTTTGTTTATTTTTTTAAATAAATTATTTGTAACTTAATCGTTACAACCATTATTTTTTGCAATTTTATAAATAATGTTTAATTCGGCTTTATAATCTGTACTGCTTAGAGAAATATTAATGAATCTCTTGATAAAGTTATGGAAGGTACACAATTTTATTTTATTTGTGTTATTTTCATTTGGTGAAGATGACGAAAAACAAATCAGTAAACAGGAACGTACTGACTCTTTCTTCGACATATCAGGCAAATTAAAATAACACAACTCCGCCAAGAAACTATTTTCCTGTAAAGAAAATGTAAGTTTATTTCATTAAGACGCATTCAAGTACCGCAGCTGGCTTCACGATTAACTTGGTATATTTTCAATTGTTTGTGCTCTAATCACCTGAATAGCAAGTTCAATTTCAATTTTTTACAGTATTTTTTTATATTACTTATTCTCAGTATTAGCTATTATAAGTTAGTTATCGCTCTTTAGTTAAGATAACTTTGTTCTGTTAGTAAAACTTGTAATTCTTATTCGGCTCAAATGACCCAATTTGTCGAATCACTCAAAAAACCCAAATTAATTCAATCATTTACAGATCCACTCATTGTAATGATATAATCAAAATTTTATATGAATTGTTTTATGTAGTCTTAAAGTATTACTTTCCATTAAGGTACAATCGGTTTTGAAATAGAGAACAGCAAAAATCATTATATAATTTAAAATATGTATATTCCATGATAAACACGCATAAATTATCTCTCTATCTGATTAAACTGTCTACTCTAACAACCTCAATCAAATCTATCAAAACCACAAAGTTGAAAGGTCGCCGTCCATTTTTCTTAATAAATATCCCCCTTCGTCAACAATCACCAACGAACACAAATCATAAGCTTAAACGGACAATGACTAGCCGCATATTCGTTAACAGCCTCTTTTTTTTCTTACTCCTTCCCATTTTTTTATTGTTATTATCATCATCTCCGAGACCCACATGGTGGACCACGATAAATCACGGGATCGCCGTGTAAAGAAAAAATTAAATAAAAATTTCGTTCTAATTGAAGCGATGGTGAAAAAAATGCTCAGTCATGCCCACATAGCGTCGCGGTGACATCCGTCCCTGTTGTTGATGTTGGATATGTTAAATAAAAGCGACGATAAATCTCAATTGCACGGAGACGTTTTAGGCTTAATGAGATGGTGAGTGGTGAGATTTAGACGATTGCGTACGGACATCTTTATCATCTGGTCCATCAAATTTGTAAATAAGATCCTTTCTTTAATTATATTTTGTGTAACTTGTAATTGTTACAATAACTTTAGTAAGGTTAAAACTATATTCGTAATAAACAAAAGTAAATTATACAAATAATATCTCCACAAAACTGGAGATAATTATAAGAAAGATTATACAATTATGCCAAATAAAGCTTCCTTTTTTGTTACAAATAATTTTAATTGTGTAATCTGTTGCTTGGTAATTTTTCTATTATTATATTAGAAATTTTTTTCAATTAAATTTAATTATTCGTGATTTAAGATTCAGTATGGACCAATTTTATAAAGCGTGACAAGTCCGTTATTAGTTAGTATATTGTTATGTTTAACATCATGCTAACACTACGTTAAGTTGAATTCAATTTTATAAAGAATAATTAACGATTAGTTAGTTAATTAACGCTTGACCAAACGTTATTGTTTTTTTTTTGTCCGATAAAATACAAATGTGTGAATCATTTCCGTTTTATTTTACGATAACAACGGTTGGTTTTAACAGAATCCAGTTTTACAACGGACTGACAAAAAGAAATAAAATATGAACATTAAAGTATATATTGTGTAATATTAAAACATAATATTATAAGTTAATTCCTTAAAAGAAAATTAGAATGCAATAAAGTATTTTCATATATTCTTTTTTGTTTGTTTTTACTTTCAGTTTTCATTTTATAAACGGAAGAATTTCATTTACCTGATTAATTCCTTTAGAAATAAATAATTATTTTTATAATCTTATTTATGTTGGCTCATTCAAAAACATATTTGACCGTATTCACCGGGGAAAGTACCATGATGAACAGATCACCATTTTTTTATTATAATATTTTTCTATGTTGCATTTTCGCTTGGGTGTAAAACCGTACGTAACCTCAATCTTTCAAGATTGGGTAAAGAATTCCGAACAAGTTCATGTTTAGTAAAGTGTTATTAGTGAAAATTAGTAATCGTCTAATTAATTTTTCCTTCAATGCCAAATTTAGATTTAAAAACATAGCAAAAAAGTAAGTAAATAAAAATAATGGAGATTGTAATAATTAGTTGCGTGCGGATTGAAAAATACTCAATTTTATTCCTAAAAATATCCGAATTTCCTCAACCTGGAGAACATATTTTAGTATAAAAACAATGAATTGCACTAGTTACTTTGAAAAAATCTCCGATTTTATAAAAAAAATAGATTTAACATCACGGGTTTCTCTTTTTACCATGTTTTATTGTTCATCGAGTTTATTTATTGTTAACTCTACAGACAGAGGATTTTTACATGTCAACATTATCAAATAAAACTTATCGAAATGAGTAATTCTGTGAATGTATTTTTATTACACTTGTACTTTTTTCTTATCGTAGATTTCATATGTATTCTGTTCTAAAAGAAACTACCTAGGTCCTCTTCTTCGACCTAGGTAGTTTCGGCTATCCGTCACCTTCACTATTAAATGAACATAAATTTAATATTGATATTTTTGGTAATTAATATCATTGTTAATTATAAATTAAGGTTTATTTTTAACTATTATGATGATTTTAATTTAAGTAATTCATATTTAATTATTCATTTTGATTCATTACCTCACTTTTAGATAATTGCTGGGCATCGATTAACAAGTGACTTCACGATACGTCAAGGTAATGCTAGCGTTTCGTTAAAGTTGACGACGTTTTACAGCACCAAGACTATCCTGCTACCCTCTTGACAGTGGAACAAATAGAGTCCACACTGGAGTGTATCATGGACCTGGTCTTGGCAACCGGGAATGAGGAAAATTCCAAATTCCTGGGCTTGCACAAACGCCCGGGATGGTTTGGGATTACCTGCGGCAACGAAGCCACGGCAACGTGGCTGAAGATGCATCAGGCCGAAATCACTCCCTGGGAAGGTGCAGCCCTAAAGGGATACTTCTCCAACAGTCAGGGGTACAGGGACGATCGTATCCTGCAACTGATTGGGGTCCAGAATGGGTGCGATGCCTCAAACTGGAGGATAATTAGGAGAACGACCGCCGGGCCCACCCAAGAGGTGACTTTCTCAGTGGATGCAACGTCCATGGAGAAACTAAAGGCTCGGAGGTTCCTCGTTAGATACAGGTATGGCGAGTTTCAGCTCCGCACAAAGGCGAAGCAGGATAAGCCTGATGAAGGGGCAGGAGCCTCAACCTCCAAAGAGTCCCAGCGTCCGGGCGACACTCCGGAAACATCCGTAACTTCGGAGAGTGGCTCGGCGCAATCTAACATCAGAACTGGTTTCATAGAGGCCAACAAACCTCCTGGAACGAGTAAGGCTCCTAGTGGGAAACTGACCACAGGACCACCCGAGAAGCAGGCCGATGCGCGCTCTAGGGGCATGCAGATACCCCAGGGCAAGCGAAAGGATGCCAAAGGTGGCGGTCAAACAAAGACCCAAAAATGACGGGTAATTGGAAGTGCCTCCAGATCAACCTGCATCACTCAAAGGCCGCATCAAGTTCCTTAAGCAGCAGGCTGGCCAGGGGGCAAATCCAAGTGGGGCTAATCCAAGAGCCCTGGATTCATGGAGGAACAATTAAGGGACTGCAGAATCATTCATACCACCAGGTATACAATCGAATGTGCGGCAAGCCAAGGGCCGCCCTGATTTTCAGGAAAGATATTAACTATGCTCCTATTCCAGAGTTCGTCACACAGGACCTTGCAGCGGCGGTTGTGCAAGTGCCGACGACGAAGGGTGGCAAGAGGCAAATTATAATTGCCTCAGACTACTTTCCGGGTGACGAGGACAATCCGCCGCCGGAGGCAGTCAAGGGCCTCATGGACTGGTGCCGCAGGAATGGGAATCAGGTTATCATGGGCTGCGATACCAACGCGCACCACACAGTATGGAGCAGCACAGATACAAACAACAGGGGTAAGTACCTTTTTGATTATATATGTTCTAGGGATCTAGACATTTTGAACAGGGGGAACAAACCCACTTTTATAAACGCGATAAGGCAAGAGGTACTTGATTTGACCTTGGCCACAGCGTACGGCGCGCAACTAATAAAAAATTGGCGTGTGCTGGCAGAACCATCTATGTCGGACCATCAATTGATTGCATTCGACATAGAGGCTGGGAGCACGGAAATCGCAAAATGCAGAGTGCCACGAAAGACGGACTGGGCACTGTATAGTGCCTATCTTCAGTCTGAACTTCAGGGCCTCCAACACAACATTGCGACCATAGAGGAATTAGAACAAGCCTCACTACATTTAAGAGATACCATCGTAGCAGCCTATGAAGATAGCTGCCCGGTAAAGAAGGTAACCTTCTCAAGAAACGTTCCTTGGTGGAACAAGGAACTGGATCGACTTAGGGCTTCCACTCGGAAATCCTTTAATAGAGCCAAAAGGACAAGCGACTGGACAGCATATAGACAGGCCTTGACTGAATATAATAAACGGCTCAGGAAGTCTAAACGAGAGGCTTGGAAGGCCTACTGCGAGGGTATTGATAATATGACCCCAGCAAATAGACTTCGGAAGGTCCTATTGAAGGATCATACCAATGCGGTCGGCATCCTAAAAAGAACTGACGGCAGTCATACCAATGATCAACAGGAAAGTTTAGAGCTACTGTTAAGTACTCACTTTCCGGGATCAAAGAGGTAGTGACTAAAGGCATAGATGCGACTGTCGCCGATCCAGGAGATTATCGCTCCAGTCGGGACAGCCGTTGCTTGGCGGGGAAAATATTCACGCTTAGCAAAATGACTTGGGCCATTCACAGCTTCAAGTCATATAAATCCCCAGGAATGGACGGTATCTTCCCCGCGCTACTCCAACGTGGTTTGGAGTTTATCGCTCCAGGACTTAGGGAGATATATAAAGCAAGCTATGCACTAGGGTACATACCCCGGTCGTGGAGAGAGGCAAAAGTGGTATTTATTCCCAAAATGGGCAATAGGCCTTTAGAAGAGCCTAAATCATATCGACCCATTAGCCTCACATCCTTTCTCCTAAAGACTATGGAGAAAATAATCGACGAACACATAAAGAGTGACTCACTTATTAGAGCACCTTTATATGCCAAGCAATTCGCTTACCAAGCTGGCAAATCTACCGTCGACGCTTTACATCACCTCGTCAAAGAGGAAGAGCAAGCCATTCTACAAAAGGAAATAGCACTCGGAATATTTGTAGACATAGAGGGGGCCTTTGACAACACCTCATCCTCTGCAATAAAACGAGCTGCTATTAATAAAGGAATATATCCTTCTACGATAAGGTGGGTAGAATCCATGCTCCGAGGCCGACTGGTATCGGCCACACTGGCAGGATCCACAGTATCGATGGCTGTATCAAAGGGGTGTCCTCAGGGTGGAGTTATGTCCCCCACATTATGGTCAATAGTAGTGGACGATCTCCTTGTTGAACTGCGCAGTAAGGGCTTCACAGTCCAAGGCTACGCAGATGACATAGCAATTATTATCAGAGGCAAGCATGAATGCACTCTCACAGACCTAATGCAGCAAGCCCTGAATATCATCAATAACTGGTGTGTTCGGGAAGAACTAAGTATCAACCCTAACAAGACGATCATAGTCCCATTCACGCGTAGAAGGAAGCTGCACATAAAGGCTCCCTCGCTGAATGGCGTACAGATAAATCTCTCCAACGAAGTGAAGTATCTAGGTGTAATCCTGGATACCAAACTGACGTGGAATCAGCACGTCGACAGAATCATGACCAAAGCAACGACATCATTCAGGGCCTGTCGACGACTAATGGGGAAAACCTGGGGACTAAAGCCCAAAATCACATACTGGCTGTATAGAACGGCAGTGGTACCCATTGTCACCTATGCCGCCCTTGTGTGGTGGCCAAAGAGCCAACAATTGGACACGCAAAAGAAGCTAGGCACGCTTCAACGTTTAGCCTGTCTAAGTATTACAGGGGCCATGTTAACGACCCCCACTGCGGGAATGGAGGCAATCATAGGCCTTCCTCCGCTTCATCTGGTGGTGCAAAAGGAGGGGCTTGTTGCGGCCCTTAGGCTACACCATAGAAATAAAACTCTGCCGGGAGACTGGACAGGACACCTAGAGGTTCTGAAACTAATCGATCCGGCCCTCCTTTCCAAACCAATGGACACTATGCCCAGGAGGCTAGATTTTGATAGACCGTTTAAGGTGTTGATTGAAGACCCCAAAACGGCTTCGGAAAAGCCCAACAAGTTTGGACGAGGCGTATCAAATTGGTACACGGATGGTGCCAAGAATAATAAGGGCACTGGAATGGGCATTTACAGTCCTAACCATAACCACAAGAGCTCTATGGCTCTGGGTAAAACACCCACAATATTGCAAGCGGAAGCAATTGCAATTGATATGTGTGCCAGGGAATGTTTAGGTAGACACTTAAACGGTGCGCATATATATATATGTTCAGACAGCCAGGCCGCGCTAAAGGCCATCCGGGCCTACAGCCACGGTTCACAGACTGTCTGGAAATGTCGACGATCCCTTGTGCAACTGGCAAAGAACAACTCGCTCACCCTCATGTGGGTGCCAGGGCACGAGGGTATCGCAGGCAATGAAGTGGCAGATGAACTCGCCAAAAGAGGTGCAGACGCTACTCCTATAGGACCAGAGCCGTTTTGCGGACTCCCCATGGCGTACCAAAAAGAAATGGTGCAAAAATGGGAAGAGGACAGAAGACATAGACACTGGAACAACGTGCCAGGCCTACGTCAGTCAAAACGGCTCATCAAACTTGATAACGGCCATAAGGCTCTCGATCTCACAAGGAACGAGCTAAGAATTTTCACTGGACTCATGACAGGTCATTGTGCCCTCAGGTACCATTTGTGGAAAATGGGAAAGGAGGAAAGTGGAAAATGCAGGCTATGCGATTCGGCAAATGAAACAACCGAGCATATACTCTGCGCATGTGACACTATTGTCCACAAGCGTTTTTCACACTTCGGCAGGGACCGATTATCCCACGAAGAGGTGAGCAATGTCACCCCCAAGAAAGTCATCAGGTTCATAGAGGACGTGGGACTGCTTGGGAAGTGATTAGGAAAGGGCAGAACAATAGATCTTACATGTCGCAGTTTACATGAGGCTAATTTACGTCTCACTAGCCCAGTATAACCTATAACCTATAACCTACAGCACCGAACCAATATTCCAAATATATTTCCCATTGTGAAATTTACAGGGTGTTTCAGCGTACGCGTCGAGTAGCTTTACGGCTAAATGGTTTATTTTTATCAAAATCGGCGTTCGCAGGCCTATGTAGGTTTATTAGGACCACATTTTAAACTTAGTTTCAAATATACAGGGTGTCCCATCAAAGCATTACGTATCATAGTTATATTTTTTCTAATGGAATGACCCATATTTTATATTTTTTTTTTTCAGATTCTACATCAAAAATAAAGTTAACTTTCATAATATGTTCATATGCCTAAACCTAATGATTTTTGAAATATTTAAATATTTTTGGAAAAATTGACGTTTCCAAAAAAAATCATAACTTTCAAACGGGTGAATGTGTAAATATTTTAGGCGATTTACAGGAATTTATACTCTTAAGATGTTTTGATAATTTAACGTAACTCCAGAAACACATACAAGGTCGAATTTCGTGCTTATTTTATGTGGCACACCCTACATATAATAGCCATATTTTGTAGGAAATTTTATTGTCTTTCAAAAAGTATAACGATATTTTATAACCAAACCTAATAGTTCTCAAGGTGTATCCATTTTCGTTAACTTTTGACATAATATTTATTATTCATAATATGGAAAGGTGATATAAAGCGCCATCTATAGTTCTATTCAATATTTATTATTGCCATGTATTGCCTTTTGGAATAATTGAGTGTTTAGTTATAAATAAAGTCGATGACCCAAGAAATGATTTTCGAGCTATTTCCTAAATTAATACACTAATCTTATTGATTGTAAATACACTAATTGAATTATTTATTTACACATGTGTAAATTATTTAATAAAAACTTGTTAGAATTGTAAAACAAATATAATGAAAACCAATAAATGAATTGACAAAATAGTATAATAAATTTTCAAAAATACTACCATCGAATTCATAATTAAATTTTATTTTAAATGATATTTTAACATTTCTCAGCATATTAGGTGTAATTGATCTAAATGCATTCTTAATTCTACCTTTCATGTCTTCAATTGTTGTGGGAGGAGTACTGTGTATTTTATTGGACAGAAAAAATCCATGGGGATTAAATCAGAGGATCTAAGTGACCAAGCTACGTGACCTTCTATTCCATTCTACCGCCTATTAAATATTCAATTTAAATATTAACGAACACTCAATGAACAATTGGGTTGCGATAAATCTAGCTGTGACCACCTGTTTTGGCAAATATTCAATGGAATTAAACTTGTAATTGTGTGTCTTCATTTTTAGTTACTGTATTCAATTTAGTTTTTTTCAGATACTTCACACTGCCTACAGTTTTGAATGTATTTAAAACTTCCTCTACAGTATTCTTATTAGGATGTATTTCATCAGAGAACGTTTTGTACACTAAAAGACCATTTTCATAACGTTCCATTATTATTAGAATCAATTAACATGATTCTAATAATAATTTAAGGAAAAATTCATTTTTGCAATTATTTCTAATAATACGAATGTGTCAATTAAATTTGCTTATAAACAAAAGCCTATTAGAATAACTGGCAATAATAATTATTAAATTAGACAATAGATGGCGCTTTATGTCGCCTTGCCATATTAAAATAATAATGATTATGACGAAAATTAACAAAAATGGATATATCTTGAAAACTATTAGGTTTAGGTGTAGAATACCTATATACTTTCTGAAAGGCAATAAAATTTCCTATTAGATAGGCCTATTAGATATAGGGAATGTCATTTAAAATGAGCTCGAAATTTGACCTTGAATGTGTTTCTGGAGATACATTGAATTATCAAAATATCTTAAGATTTTAAATTCCTCTTAATAGTCTAAAATATTCATCCATTAGTCAAATATACTACTGATACAAAATTTCATTTGTTTTCATTCACCCATTTGAAAGTTATGATTTTTGTTTTCGAAACGTCAATTTTTCCAAAAATATTTAAATATTTCAAAAATTATTAGGTTTGGGCATATAAACATATTACGAAAGTTAACTTTATTTTTGATGTAGAATCTGAAAAAAATAAAATAAAATATGGGGTATTCCATTAGAAAAAATATAACTATGATACGCCATGCTTTTATGGGATACCCTGTATATTTAAAACTAATTTTAAAATGTGGTACTAATAGACCAACAAATGCTTGCGAAAGTAGATTTAAAAAAAAATAAACCGTTTAGCCGTAAAGCTGCTCGGCGAGCACGCTGAGACACCCTGTATATCAAATGATTTCCCGATATATCAAATGAATATTATTTGATTTTAATATGTTTTTATTTACTTTATTTCTAATATAAAAAATATGTACTGCCATTACAATTAAATGTAAAACACATTTGATGAATTTTGAAAATAGTTTGACAAATAAGGAATTATATTTTGTGAGGAAAGAAATTTCGAAATAACTCAAACTACTCGCTCTCGATATAGAGATATGTAATAATTTTATGTTGCAAATTGTCTTACCATTCCCATTATGAAATAAAATATTGGTATTTCTATTACAAAAATAATTATTAAGTTTTTAAATAGGCACTGAAACATTGAGATTGTTGAAATACCTATTGTCAAAATTGTTAATTTTTTTATTTCTAGATGGATCTATTAATAACAATTCGAGATGCCTTTGGTCTATCAATCCTGTTCCTACTAGAAGTTATAGGCATTTTTCGAAACGTTAATTTGAGGTTAGTATTTGACACATAAATATTAAAATATAGGGTGTTCCATTCAAAACAACAAAGTTGGTAGCCAATTCCGGTAGAACCGGAAGTGATCACGAATACCGTAGTCCTGATACTGGAACCCCGTACTGTTAAATTCAGGATCTGTGGTATGGGGAAATTGAACGGTAAAGTTACAGGTAATTTTTACAGGCCGAGCACGAAACCTAGGACTGCCACGCACCCAGGCAAATGGGAGCCCACCTGCTGCCACAACTTTTCAATGGTGATACTACTGCGGTAAGAATTTGTGGACCGATGGGCAAGGGGAGAGACGTAGTCCTAGCAGCGGTCTACCTACCTGGGGATTCCACCCTTCCATCCTCAGGGGAATGGAAGTGCTTGTTGAGTATTGTAGGAAGGAGAGACTACCACTGATAATGGCTGCGACTCAAATTCACACCACTTTTCATGGGGAAGTGGAGCCTCAGATAGAAGAGGTAAGTCTTTGCATGACTATTTAATTAATAATAATTTAGAGATAATCAATCGTGGCACGGAACCCACTTTCGTAAAAACGCGTGACCAGATCGTGATTGATATCACACTGGCTACTACTGATGTCTCTAACATTATGGATAAACGATAGGTCAGTCGGGAAGCGTCCATGTCTGACCACAGATGAATCACTTTCCAACTGGGCCTAAAAATGAGTCTATTCAAACCTAACCGAAATCCGAGACTTACGGATAAGGAAGAATATATTATGCACCTCGGTGAGGGATTGCGGGATATAAACAAGCAATGTCCTGAGGACTGTGCCAGCCTAGACCTCCGAGCAGAGGAAGCACAGGCAACGATACTGAGGGCATATAAACTGTCCTGCCCACTAAAAAGGAGGTCTGTAACAGGGTCAGTCACCTCATGGTGGTACCCAGAGTTGGACTTCTTAAAAGTTGAGACTAGGAAAGCATTAACACAACGCTTTAAAAAGAACTCCGACTGAGCTACTTATAAGGTCCGCCTAAAAGATTACAAAAAGCTCACAAGGCAATGTCAAGGGGCGTTATGGCGTGCCTTCTGCGAAAGAATTAAAAACAGAACCACCAATAATCTGTGGGAGTTCTAAAGAAGGAGAACGGTATTATGACTAGCGACATCCTGGAAAGTCTGCAACTGTTGCTCAAAAATCACTTCCCTGTATGCACTCTACTATCTACGCAATCTAGGGAAGAGGTTGAAATAACTTCGGGAACAGAAGCTTTAGTGACCCATAAAATGATAATCGAAGAGAACATCCTCAGAGCAATTAAAAGCCTTTCCGCTTGTAAAGCACCTGGACCGGAGGGAATATTCCCTGTGCTGTTACAGTGAGAACGGGATGAACTACTCGAGCATGTAGTGATGATGTTTCGATTCAGTTTGGTGCTGGGATATGTTTCAAAACCTTGAAAAAAAGGGTCGTTTTCATACTGAAGCCTAGTAAAGCAGACTATACTGCTCCCAAGATATACAGGCACATAAGAGCATCAGTTCTAATTAGACAGCCACTGATGATGACACAATATGCATACACACGGGGGAGATCTACCGAGTGTAGAGAGTGAAAGATCACTGGATGCTAAAAAATCCGCCCTGGGTGTTTTTGTTAATATTGGAGGTGCGTTTGATTAAACCACAATACTGAAGATAAAAAAAAAACGCGCTTGGAGTACTATCCAAAATGTGTGACTGGATTGGCAATGCACTGGCTAATTGTAAAGTCACAGTGGAACAGGAATGTTCCGTATTAACTGTAAAATTCATAGAGGCTGTCAAGGAGGTGTCTTATCACCCCTACTATGAAATATAGTTCTGGATAGGCTCATACAAGAACTTCAGCTATTAGGCTTATTTGTGATAGCTTATATTGATGACTTAACCATACTTGTATGTTGCAAGTTTGAAGACGCCCTATGCGATCAGATGCAAAATGCTCTAAACACAGATTCGCGGTGGTGCAATGATCACTCCTTATCGGTAAATCCTACCAAAACACTAAGAAACAGAATATGACGGAAAAAGCATCAACACTATTTAATACGATGCACAGTGTTTTATTTGGAGCCGCGAAGGTTCAGGCGTGGTGGGGCCTGAACCTTCGCGGCTCCAAATAAAACACTGTGCGATGTTACGGTGACAACGACGATGAGAAATATCTGGGCATAACCCTCGATAAGAAATTAAACTGGAAAACACACAGCGATACCTAAACGGACAAAGTCATAAGGGCCCTCTGACAATTTCGTCGAGCTGTGGGGAAAACCTGTTAGTCAACTCCGCGCACAACTCTGTGGTTGTACATAACTTACATACGAAGCTTTAGTTTGGCGGCACAGGACCTAATAGAACACCATAATGACTCTCGCAAGTGCAGCGGACTGTCTGTCTTAGCGTCACAGGTGCCATGAATTCTTCCACCACTTGATATCCACCTGAAGACGAGGCTTTGGCGACAATACTTCGCCTTCATTGTAGTGGGATTTGGAACGTTAATAGCTGTGGGGAAGTTAGAGGACACCTCTGGAGGAAAGTCTGCAAAGATATACTTTTTTTAGAGGCCGCCACTGATAGTCGTGTACCGACTCTTATACGGAGCACACAATATAATGTTACTGCCCAATTCACTAAACGGATGAGAGGTCGGCTATAAGGATTTACACAGATGGTTTTAAAATAGAGATGAATTGGGCTTTGGAGTTTTCTCCAGAACTTTAATGATCCAGAAAAAGATTCCACTGGGAATTCAAGGAACCATCACCCAACTGGAGCTGATCTGTAAAACACTTGCGGATGTATACATCATAAACCGCAAGTTATCAAATGTATCCATATTAATCCTAACGTAGGTAAGCGATACTGCTTTCTGTAGGAAGGCTATGCTACGTAAGAGGGCATTTAATTACATAGGTTTACAGCCTAAATATACTTTCAATGCCACTATATTATATTGACGCGTTGAAAGATTTGCATCCACCATGAGAGCTAGTGCCTGGTCACCGGATAGCGAATTTAGCTGAGGATTATACTGCTTTCGTATCATTTTAAATGTTGTGCCACGTTTAAGTGAAGCAAGAGATACCCATTTCAGATAATTTAGCTTTTGTTGCTATTGCCAAATATTCTAAACTAGTAGATTTTAATTTTTTCAGTTTACGTTTTTTTTGCAGCATAAATGAAATTGTTTAGATGGTCTTCCGGGCTTCCAAGACAAATACCGTTTTACAGTCAAAAGAAATATTATATAATCATATATAAATCGATGCCTGTTACATTTCTTCAATGGAAAAATGTTTGGCAAACGTTCCTCAAACATGCCTTCAAATCTGCCAGTTCTTTTGCAGACATTGAAATATTGTCAAATTTTAGCAATACACAGTTTACTACTTCACTAACACCTTTAACTTTCCAAATATCGACAATGTCCTTTCGTGATATTTTTGGATACATTCTGAAACAAACGGGCGTGACTTTTAAAAGCGCAAATATCCGCAGCTATTTTTTTTTTGAGTATATATAGCCAAGAAGTAATTCTATTAATAATATCATATAAGACATTGGAATAATATGAAATAATATACTAATTTCATAACTAAACCGCCCCTTTTTTGAAAATAAATTTATATTGTCTAGCCAAAATATCTTAATATTTTATGTAAAATGTATAATCGCTAAAAGAAGTTTAGTTTACTTACATAAGTGGATATTTCACTTAAAAATGCTAACTTGTCACTATACGTTATATTTACTTTGTCCTTAATGATTACAAAATAGTAATTAACAAAGTAATTTACAAACCGTTTTTGCAGGTACTAAACCTGTCACTTCATCGTTTTTTATTGACACATTCATTAGTAAAAACGCAGCAAAACTACTTAATCATAATATTCAAATAATTTTGACTCGTCCATTTTTTTAATTAACAAAATTTTATTTTTTTATTTTAAATTCCGCTAGATTGCTGAAATTTCGCACTATACCCTGGTGTACCTCAAATATTAAACCTTACTCCCGTTCTTCTTATTGCTTCATGGCTAACATTTTAGCGAGCATAGGTCATATTTCTTAAAGATCTTTTAAGATTACTAAACCTATTCATTTAATTTTTGATTGTTGGGATTTTTTTAATAATCTTTATTTACATGATATAATATATATATATATAGTATATATGTATATATATATGAGTATATCGCTGTTAATATTCATTCCGGTTCCTCCTTTCTTCCTCACCTCTGGATTGTTGGGTATTTAGTCTTCATCCTATGGCTAACGGTATCGAGGGTTTATATTTTTGTTAGTATAATTTGTATTTATATTTATACTTATTTATTTTTCTTTATATGTTATTGTTTATTATTAAGTATTTTAGTTTGAGTTTATATGGGGTGTATTTTATATGTTTAGAGTCTTTGCTTAGTTTGTTGCATTACATTATTGAATCGGTTATTATAACATTGTTGAATTTGGCTATTTTGAATTTTCCTGATCTTATGTTGGATTTACGTCTCGTTTTATGGTTTATTTGTTTACTAAGGGTAAGTTTTAATTCGGTCTTTATTAAATCATTTTTTTATCTTTTATATTAATGTTAAGTTTTTAGTTTTACCATGTTATTTAGATTTAGTTCCTGTGTTTGATGGTATTGTTGATTTGTGTTTGTTCTTTTATCTAATTTATATATTAATTTTAATATTTTATTTTGTTGGATTTGTAGTTTTTTTTTTTTAAGTTTTTCTTTGTAGATTGTCCCCATATATTGTTTAGGTATGAGTTTTGTGCTGTAAAATGTGCGTTATATATTTGTTTCCTGTTATTTTTTGGTATGTATTGTCTTATTTTTGTTAATGCCGTTATTTTTTTGCTATTATTCTTTATTATTTTATTTATGTGGTTGCTCCATTTTAGATCCTCTTGTATTTCCAGTCCCAGATATTTTGTTTGATTTTTTTGTTTGATTAATGTTCCGTTTATTTTTATATTTAATTCTATTTTCGTTTTTTTTTGTTATTAAAGATTATTTACTCTGTTTTTGTTTCATTTATTGTTAGTAGGTTATCTAGGTACCATATTTCTAATTTCTTTATGTCATCGTTGATGTTCTTTTTCATTATTTTGTGATCCTGTGCTGCATACACTATGCAGGTATCGTCAGCGTAAATGTATAGTTGCCCTTTTAAATTTAGTTTTATTATGTCATTTGTATATATGATATACAATATTGGGGGTAGGCTTCTTCCCTGTGGTATTCCATATTCTGCTATGTCGGGATTACTGTAGGTTTCATTTATTTTTGATGTTTGTGGTCTATTTGTTAAGTATGTTTTAATTAGGTTTTGTTCCTTTCCCTTTATTCCCATTGCTTCACATTGTTTTAATAGCATATCATTAGATATAGTATGGAATGTTATTTTTTTTTATATGTATAAATAAGCTGCCACCGTCTTTTTTAGTCTAAATTTGTTTTCACATATGATAGATCTGTTTACTACTGAAATTGTACCGGATTTTTTTTGAAATGCGTACTGTTTTTTATGTATTATATTTTTTGTGTATAGGTGGTCACTTATTTATTGTCGTATTGTCTTTTCTAATATTTTATTTAGGGTAGATAGGGTGTAATTCCGAAGATCTGCTTTTTCACCTTTTTGTATATCGGAATTACGATTGACATTTTCATGTAATCTGGACAGATACCACTGTCTATTGTTTCATTAATCAGTTTTGTTAGTATTGGAGTTAGTGTTGCTTTATTTTCTTTTATTATTTTAATTGATATTTGATCGAATCCGGGTGCTTTGTTATTTTTTTGTTTTGTTATTATTGTGTCGACTTCTTCTTTAGTTGTTTGTTTTATGTTTAGTCGTGGATATAATTCACTTGTGTATTTTTTGATTTATTCAATTGTTGATCTGCCATTTTTTTCAATATATGAGAAGTGTATATTTATTTCGTCTGCTATTTATTGCTAGTTCTGGGTTATTGTTACATCTTTTTTTTTATTTTTTCTATGTGACTGCATTTTTGTGTCATCTATGATTTGTGTATTTATTTGTTTCTATAGTTCTTTTGTATTATTTTGATTATTTTCAAATATATTTTGGTAATATTTCATTTTTGTAGTTTTCATTGTGTCATTTTTCTTTTGTTTGTAATATTCAGTTTTTATTCCTTCATTTATTGGGTACTAAATGTATTTCTATTGTAGTTAATTTCTACGTTTAATTTGGTCTATTAGGTACTTGTTTATCCATGGATTGTCGATTTTTCTTTTTATAATTTGAGTGCTTTTATTTTTGTTTATTATAGTTTGTAGGATTTTCGCAAGATTTTCAAAGCCTTTTATTGTATTTATGTCAATATTTTTTATATCTTGTGATATTTGTGTATAGTTTATTGTATTTTTATTGTAGTATTTGTATGGTGGTATGGCTTTTTTGTATCATTTAGTTTCTTTATTACTGCACAGTGATCAGAAATGCTGGGGTTTTCTATTGTAAAGTTTGTTATAAGTTTTTACCGTTAGTATTAATTGTAAAATATGTTTAATATCGTTACGTATAATGAGTAGAATAACGCCTCCCCTTGCATTTCTAGAGTTATACTCGGCTTTTGTAGTTGGATAACTTATAAAGATGTTCATTATGATTACAACGTAATCTAAATTAAATCCATAATTAGATTATATAAACTTTTTAATAAATGTAAAGTTATATAGTTTTGTACAAATAATAATGTAAACAATATACTGTTGATAAAGTAATTGCATTTAAAACTCTGCGTATCGCATTTTATTTCAAACTCTATTTTAATAGTACACACATTGAACTTTTCGGGCAGATTAAAATCATCGTTTGGAGTATTTTTTCAGAAATTTTGAATAAAAATATATTAAAATGGAAGGGTATATGACCGAGAAGTAGTTGATTTAATGTATATTTGTTTTAATGTACTTACGTAAAATTAATTATTAATTAATTATTTTTCATTTTTTAAAATTAATAATATTATAAATATGAATTGATTATTAAAAATCAACCTATTAAACACAGATTAGATTGAAAAACTTTAAATTCTCGACTAGTTTCGTGTTGTTAGCCTATTTCCAAAAGAATTCAAAATTTAAATGAAAATGTACTAATAACCCGAAACTAGTAGAAAATTTAAAGTTATTCAATTTAATCTGTGTTTTATTGTATTATTGGTTGATTTTTAATAATCTATTCATATTTATTTTATACAATATGAATTACCAATGTTTAAATATTAAAACCATTAATACATATTATATTAAATCATTGTAAGCATATTTTATAAAAATCATTTAAAGATGAATTCCAACTTAACAATCAATTTTTATATAAAGAAAAAAATCGGTTGAATCATCATATTTTGGTCTCAGGAATTCGAAGTTAAGGTATTTCCCACATTAAGCGGACACCTTGTATAAGCTGAGACTTTTATAAATTTTAATATATACTAGAAGTATGAATCGAAGTAAATTGATTTAGATTGAATAGAATACTTCAAGTTACATGTAAAGTTCGAATAGAACATTGCATAATATTTTTTTTTCTAAAACCTTTACCAATAAAAAGATTCTTCTTCATTTTCATACACAGGATCTCTATATTCGGCATTCATTCGTCTTTTCCTATTTTTATCTCTATATTCTCAGAGGGCAATGTACAGATTGTACGAAAAGAAAGAAGAATATTTTTATTGGTAAATACTATTATTCCAAATAAACACAAGTACTTTTCTGAATGTTTTAATTTAATAATAGATTTAACATAAGTGCTTTTATTAAATTAAAGATAATTTCGTAAAAAAAGGTTAAAAACTCCATTTAGATTTATTAAACCATAAATAATAATTAACAATAGCCTCATAAATTAATGAAAAAAATCTTGATAATAATAATAATTTCATCCACGCCCGCTCTGATTCATAAAATTATAATAAAACAATAAAGATAAACCGCCTGTTACACGATCCAGATTAATCAAATCATAAATAATAATTTTAAAAAAATCCGCAAAACATATCTAATTTCCTCCTCATTGTCTGCGCGCGTAATTAGGCGGCTTAATTTAAATTTCACGCCAGTAAATAACTCGGCGCACATCGGGCTTTACAATTTATTTTCAGTTGTTATTTTTTTATTAAGTATGTGTTGTGTTTTTTTCGAGGGAGTTTTGAAAGAAATACCGCCGCAGCCATTTAGAACCAACTACGGAATTATTCCTAACGTTTTAATTGAAAAATTATACATTTCATTCCGGCTAATTAAAATTAATTACGCGTTTATGGGAGCCTCCGATGTTCGACCAGAGGTGATGAAAATTATTGGGTTGGGGTTTAATAAAGTTTGTTTTTATTGTGATTTTATGGGATGATTTTGAAAGTTTTGAATCGTTTGGCGTAATTGATTCGTTTCATTTAAATTAGGAACGTAAAATGTAAATGGACAATGTCGATACAATGTATATGCATAATGAATTTTACTATTCTTAAATGGTAAATTAAACTAAACTAGAATGTTTAATTAATAATAATAAAAATCTTGATTAACAGATATATACAGCAAAATAATATACAAAAGAAATACTTTTTAATAAAAACAAACTTGTTCATGATTTTCAACTTTTTATTAATCTCACTACAATTGTTTCTCTACGCTGTAGAACCTGCAGATGAAGATTATAAACAAGTTTGTTTCAATAAAAAGTAATTATGGATTTTCAAAAATTGAGTGCCTCAGTAATTAACTATACAGGGTGGTTTATTTTAATGTTCCACCTCCTTCTACCTTTTTTTTATTTTTTTACAGTAAACTACAACAAACCATATATATTTAATTAATGGTATCACCAAATTGATAATGTGATGACAACTGTCAAAGCAGCGATAGTCAACTTTTTTTTTAATGACACCATATATATTTTTTGTTCAATTCGCATAGGGAGCACCTTCTTGCACCCGAATATCATTATAACTATACGCTTACCTAACAAAAAAAATGAATAAAATAAGAAAATATCCAAATCGGTTTATGTTCTAAAAAAATTATAAAAAATTAATAAACAAAATGCCCACCACCCCACCACCTACTTCTAAACATAACTCATCTCCTTGAATGCAGATACATTTAAAAACATTATTATACATTCGATGTGAATCCTATTTTTGTTATTTTCTTATTTTATTATTTTTTTGTTAACTGAGCGATAATTGTGATGGATATTCGGGTGCAGGAAAGTACCCGCTATCCGAATTTAACAAAAAATTGATATGGTATCATTTGAAAAAAAAAAAAGTTGACTATCGCCACTTTGACAGTTATCATCTTACTGTCAATTTGGTGACACCATTAAATTTTGCCGTTTACAAATATATGTGGTTTGTTAAAGTTTACTGTCAAAATAAAAATGTTAGAGGGGTGTGGAACACTAAACTGAATCAACCTATATACAAAATAAATAATAAAAATAACAAAATAAAATGTATAATTTATATCTGTTAATTGGCTATCGATCAAAAATGTTTCCTCCTGTTTTTCGTGTTTGTGTCAGATGTATTATGATATATAACTATCTATGTCAGAAGTCATTGCCGATTATATTCGTAATTTAACTGTCATTAATGAGGTGAATTGATGCAATTAATTTATGAAGTTACATTGGAGATTTTATTATTAAATATCTAAATAATACCAACATATAATTTAATATAGTTGTTTTAGTATATATTTGTTTTAATTTCAGGGAAATTGAAAAACAATTAATATTTTCAATTTATATATATACAGTGCATTTTTTTATCCAGGCCTCATAGAGATTTACATAGGAAAATCTTTTCGTCGTGTTAATGGTTTTTTATGGTATTGATTTTGATCAAATTAAACACACATTTAAATTAGAGTAATTTGTGCAAAGTTCAGCAATTTTTAAATTATTTTAAATGCATTTAATGTTTTAAATAGTTATTTAAAATAATGATAATTTTAAATATTTTCTTAATTAATAGACTTAGTTCTCTGACATCTACTGAAGTTGTCAAAGTATTCTAGTTTATTGTACATCTTTTATTGCAAGAATGTTGATCACGGTGTAGACCAAGAAAAGATTTAAATAGTAATGGATTACACAAAAGAGCTTATTTTGAAAAGATATTAAGGTTTAGTTAATTATTTCAAATTAGTTTTCAATATTCATTAAACATTAATTAATTAACTTAAACTAGGCAATACAACAACTTTAAAAAACCATAACATTAAAGTAAATGTTTAGACTGTTGCCCATTAGCAGCTAAAAAATGACCTAGCCTATCTTTAAAATGTCTTTTCACATTTTGAAGCTGCCGGAGAGTTATTTTAGCAGGTTCTTCGAGAATTCTTCCTTTTAATTCTTCTAAATCCTTTGATCTGCTACGGAAATCGTCAAAAACATTGCTTGCCAAATAACCCCAGTAAAAGAAGTCGAGCGGTGTTAAATCGGGACTCCTTGCTGGCCATTTCAAAGGTCCAAATCTCCCAATCCATCCATGCGGAAATTGAGTATTTAAATACTCAGTAATTTGTCGCGTGCTATGTGGAGGAGCACTGTCGTGCTGGAAAATTATTTCACTATTTACTGGCACTTGTTCAATGTCAGGAAAAATATTTTTTATTATACTTATCTGAAAACACGTTGATTCCATATGCCTCTAGAATGATGGAATCGTCACTTTTTCAGGCGACCGCACAGAAAAAGTTTGTTTGTGCGATCATTCCGTGCACTAACCGATTTCCATAGCAACGATGTATTTTTCACTTCTGTGTTTCACTGACGTTTTATTTTCCGTCTGTGAAATTCGTAAATTTGTTCAAATGTACACAGACTTAGAATATACTGATATTGTATTTTGAAATAAAGTGCTTACCAGATGAAATTCCGAAAAACAGGTATTGCATTTAAATTTCTTTAGAATTAGTGTAATTATTCACTGCCATAGATGTTACTGGTTTGAAAATAAATCAAATAATTTAAATATTTAGTTTTATATTGTTGTTTTCAGATAAGTATAATAAAAAATAGCGTTCATTACACGTCCAGAAATGGATTTTTCCGTGCTTGCATGACTTCCCGGTCAGCGCGCACGGAAAAATCCTTTTTTCTGGACTCCTAATGAAATATACTATTCCATCAATAATCTTTGATATTTTTCACTATTTAGCGATCCCTCTATAAAAAATGGACCTATAATATGGTTACCTATCATTCCTGCCCATACGTTGACCTTTTGTGGCCATTGTGTGTGTGTGGTTTGGAAGAAATATGGATTTTTTCTAGACCATAATCTTGTGTTTTGATTATTTACTGACCCATTCAATATGAAAGTTTTTTCATCAGTAAAAAGAATTCTATTCATTACATTTGGATTTTCATTAATTTTATTAATCCAATACTCGCAGAATTCCATTCTCGGAAAATAATCACAGATGGCGGCTATTGTGAATTTTATAACTTTTAAACTTTTCCAACTTCAAAGCTTGGTAGCAACTGCTTCGTGTAACTGGATAATTTTGTCACACTTATTAATGGATTTCCTTCAATTGTCAAACACACATTTTCCCTCAAGTCTTCTGCAACAACCCGATTTGCACGTTTTCTTCCTCCACTATGTTCCGCATTAACACAACCAAATTTAACAAGGTTGTTGTAAAATTTTAGAATTGTTTTCTGATTTAGAATTGGCCGTCCTGGATACTCCACGGAGAAATGATCACGCACTTGTCTACTTGATAGCCCTTTTATGTATTCCATCACCATTTTAACCTTTTCTTGGGTGGTATAAACCGTCATTCTTTCAATAAAAGGAGTACAATAAATTGGAACACTTTGACAATTACGATTGATGTCAGTGAACTAAGCCTACTATTTAAAAAAATATTCAAAATTATTATCATTTAAAATCAATTTTAAAAACATAAAACGCATTTAAAATAGTTTAAAAACTACTGAATTTTGTACATATTACTCTAAATTAAATGTGAGTTTAATTTGATCAAAATCCATACCATAGAAAAACCATTAACACGACGAAAAGATTTTCCTATGTAAATCCCTATGAGGCCTAGATAAAAAAATGCACTGTATATACATCTTTATTTCTGAAGTTATACATAGAATTTTTACATTTAATATTTACTATCATGGTTGATAAATACATCAGAATATGGCTATCGACCATCGGTCTTTCTGCCCAAATTCTTTTAATTTACTTAAAACTGCAATGTAAAACATTTCCACCATCATTACAATTCAAATAAGGACCTTCGTAGACGGGCCACAGAATTTATTTATTTATACGAAACAGTCTATTCGTAATTACAAGATGTATTTGCAGTATTGAATACGATAACTGTATAGTGCTGGGTGATCATAATCACGAGGAAAGACTATCGGCAATTGAAAAATTTAAATTTATTAAAAATATTAAAGAAAATACCACATTTAATCATTGAACCGTATCGTGAAATAATCACGAATGCAGAAACGCATTATCCACTTGGTAGGAATATTAAGTTTAATTATTTCAAACTTCAATTCTCCGACTTTAAAAATTAATGATTGAAAACGACGAACTGTAAATTGGATTTTATGTTGTCATTATTCCTCACTAAAAAAATATTTTAAGTTATCTTTCTTTTTAATAGAACACCCTAAATATTATTTAATTATTAGATTCCTTTAATGGATTTTAAATATGTATTATTTAAAATTTTTATAATAAAAAGAAATAACAAAACTATTTATATAGTTTTGTTATTTCTTTTTATTTATTTATTTATTTATTCAGCAAAAAATACCCATCCCGTCGATGTTCTTTTTTTCCGGTTTTTTCTTAGTGGCAACAAAACAAATCCAAATTTAATATTTTTAAAAGCTAAATTAAAAACAATTTTAGTTTAAACACGCTGTATTAGTGGGGAGGAATAAGAAAGTTTTAAAGATCAAAAAAAGTTGAAGAAAATCGATGAGAGGAGGAGAAGAAGAAGGAGAATAAGAAGATCGGAGTAATAGCATAGGCATCTTTGAAATGCGTGCCAGTAGCGTCGGTAGTGGGGCGGCGTGCCATTGACAAATATCCAGAGCCGAGCGGCGACTTGGGTGGTCGCACGTCAATGACAGTCTCACTCACACACGTACAATCACAACACGTCGTTTACCATTGTCCGGCTAATGGCCAATTTATAACGATTTACTAAATAAATACCGCGCTCTTCGTCTTGCCGCCCGTTCCGTCTCTTTCTCCCCGCAGCGCGCACCCCCGGTCGACAAAGACCGCGCTCATCTACCATTTATTACCACCAATAACCGCAGCGCGTCTCAAAAGTCGCATGCTCAAACGCGGACTGCGCACACGGTGCTTAAGTCACAATTAATCATTTTACTTAATTCCAGTAAATATAATTGAAAATAACCCCGTGGGAAATCGCGAGTGATTTCAGTTTAATACAACGTATCAGATTAAAGTGATTATTGATTTCAATTTATGCGTTAAGATTAAATTAATGCAATCTTTTGGCAGATTATAAAATGAAAATAAAAACATTAATTATTATAGAATATTAAATTTTAAAATATTTTACTTAAGAATATAATACGATTATTATTCACAGTTATAAATTAAATAAAAAGAATTATTAAAATAATTAATTAATAAAAATAAATAATTATTTTCTCTTTAATTAACTTTTGAAATTAACTCGTAGTGAAACATTTATTTTTAGTTATTTTCTTTGCTGCATTATTTAAGGAATAATTCACGAAACACTAACATTTTCTAAACATCAAGAAAATTGAACGGAGAAACCGATTTAATTAATGATTTTCCGTCAATTATAAATTCAGAAACGAAGAAAAAAATTGTAGTTACATTAAAAGACAATTCAAATTATTTATATCCAATGTAAGTGTATGGTGTATCTATGATATTATTGTGTTTTGGGGAAACCTGGCTGGATGATACAATATCGATGAACAGCTCGGTTTTACATTTTTTTTTCTATATATACTGTTAATGTTGGGAAATGGCTTAACCTCAGGTTCCTGGGACCAAAATATGATGATTTAACCCAACTTATCTCTATACAAAAGTTAACCGTTAAGCAGGAATTCATCTTCAAACTTAAATAAAATAATATTCATTTTATTGATAACAAATTAAAGACGACGCAAGCGCCATCTTTTGCCTAATTTCAAGTGGCATCGTCAACGATTTGGGTCTACAAAGTAGACGACCGAGAATTAAATTAAATGCTTCATCCTATTTAAATGATCCTATTTAATATGATCATATGTTATATTCCACTCTTACCATCTAGTAATGGTATTAATTTTAACTCAAATGATGTTTTATATTATCATAATAAACCATAGTAAATTTTATTAAATTGGGATGAAGCATTCAATTGTTATGAATAAAATAAATATTATAAATTGATTATGTTATTAAGTTTGAAGATGAATTCCGGCTTAACGGGTAACTTTTGTAAATATATACGTTCGGTTAAATCATCATATATTGGTCCTACGAACCTGAGGTTATGCTATTTCCCAACATTAACGGGATATATAGAACTTATGGGACCAAATGTAGCATCAATAAATCTAAAGGGAGGAGGAGTGATTATTGCCGTAAGAAATAATTTAGAAATTCTGATGTTGAAGATAAGTGTGAATGTTGAATAATATTTTGTAAAGATAATTAGTAAATTAATCATAGGCTCTACTTACATCCCACCCTTCTCAAGTATGGCTTTATGTAGTTCTCACGCTAAAGAGTTAAAAAGTATATGTAAAGAAAATATAGGATGAGACCGAGTTCTCTGTGGTTACTATAATATTCCCCATACTGCTTGGGGGACAGAAGAGAATATTTTAGGGACTGAGAATCATTCGAATTCTGCGGATGTTTTGACTAATCTGCTTAGCCTATTCCAGCTTCGGTAGGTAAACTCTATTCTCAAAGCAGAAGTGCTTTCTTCATTCTTTTTTTTTTTAAATTAATACTTTGATATATTAAGGAGGATTCTGGACCTGACGCCTGAAAAATGGATCAACTTTGGATTTTTTTTTTTTTTTTGAAGTCGAATAAATATCTTGAAATGCGATTTTGTCAGTTGTATTGGCCATACAATCGACTATAAATTTGCGGTTTATAGTGAAAAAAAAATCCAAAATGGCGCCTCTAGTCTCCAACCGGACACATTCACGACGTGTTTAATTTGCGCGAGGCGTTTCTCAGAACCCCAGAGTGTTAGAAATATAAAACAAAATAACATAGATAAATTTGGTAACTCTTAAATATATTCTGATTAAAACACGATTGAATCATAATACTGCCAATAATTACCAAATTGTAAATTTCGAATAAAGTTTGATCGGCTTTTAAAAAAGCAATTTAAGCTATTCAATGCGGAAATTTACATTATTAATACTTTGAACTTAAGTTTGAAATAGTTCGACCTCAGGTCTTATACAAATATATTATTCGACTCATACCTATGTTGTGTATTGATGTGTGTAGTAACCAAAAAATTTTTTACCAGGTTCGATATTTGCATAAATATGCATTTTCTGTACTTACCATATTGTGTTCCTATTAATGAAGAATAAAATTAAAGGACAACAAATAAAAGACATTAAGTGAGTTTAAATACAAGCAGCACCTGTTTAATATGCCTTTAATTAATAAAGGCATAATTCATGTGACAACTATTTTACATTATCATTGAATGTTAACGCCTTATTGTTTTAATAAATTAAGAGGAGGGCTACATGCATTTTTCATTTAAACTAAAAAAATCGTTTATCGGGATATGAAAATTCGATATATTCGTTCGATTTGGTCTATTTTACTTAATACATTTGTCCTTCCTTATGTAATTCTTTGTTTGCTGCTCTCAATTGCGTTTTGAGGTGCAAAAGACTAACGGGTACAAACCTCAGCATGTACTTTGAAAACGTTATTTCATTCCATATCTACATAAATTGATTTAGTCAGTTAATGAATAAACCCAACTTAATTAAATATTATTTTAAGTTTGAATAATTACTTCATGCTAATATATTCTGAATTTACTTACATGATTTTCATCTTTACAATCTGAAAGCATTTATCGATTTACTAATAAAATTAATTATTACGGATTGTAAAACTTTAAAACAAACGACCGCGACCAATTCACAACTTTTTATCGATTAATTTAATTTATTCAATTCAACTTCGAATTCCCCTATTTAATTCCCATCGCTCGTCTGTTCACCATCGCGATCAACTCCTAAATCCCTCAATTTTTTCTCTTTGAAACAAATTTTGATTATTGTACAAATTATCCACTCTGCCCAAATGGTCATGAACGCTCCTACATTTTTGCAAATTCATACCAGTTCTCATGCATCCCATTTTCGCTTATTTTTTGATTCTACATAACTATTGAGGTCAAGCGTGTGAGAGACTTCCCCGCCAGACTAAGAACGACTAGGGTATACAAAAGTGAACTATTTTTGCTTAATTTTTAATTCTATATAATTTTGAGGTCCAGCGCATGTTAGACTTCCCGTCAGAATATACACATTTAAATTTAAAAAAAGTAAACAATTTGTGCTTAATTGTCGATTCTATATAATTTTGTGACTAAACGAGGACGGGACTTCCCCGTCAGAATATTAACTATTAAATTGTATAAAAAATAAACAAAAGAATTACCACAGCGAAATTACAATGTATCGATGATTTCCGTTATTTTTGCAAAAAAAATAAATTTAGCGCACACCCCAGTATAAACTATTACAAGTTATTACAATTTAAGAAACATTTACCAAAATAATCAATGATATATTTAATGTAGAAATGTAAGTGTCGGACTTATCAAAGCTAAGTATAAACGATAAAATAAAATTAAGTGTATTCATAACTAAAAACACCATTTATTTATTTTTAGACTCGTTATTAGTAGTTGCCTGTATTGTTGCATTTCATTTTATTATTGATTATTTCAGTTAATATGGATCCATCACATGTACCGGGAATAACAATGTTATAGTTTGCAAACACGTCAATTTCAATGAATCTAAAACAGTTGGGAGAATTTAGTTTGAACGAAATAACAAACAATGTTCAATCACAAACGCCACAAAATATGCGTTCAATATATATATATATATCTAGAAACAATTGATCAAATATTGTAAAAAATTTACACTCGGCAAAAAATGTTTCCCAAAATGATTCAACATTAGGCTTTTGTTTTTCAAGTGACCCCATAAAAAGAAATCGCATGGTGTTAAGTCAGGAGATCTTGTTGGTCAGTTGATAGTACCACCGCGACCAATTCAACAATTGGGAAAATTAGCAATTAAACATTTCCTCACATTTAAACCATAATGAACCGGACATCCATCAAGCTGATACCATATCTCCTGATTTTCACGTGCAACTTCATCCAACGCAGAGAATTTAAACATGTTGCACTCACGAGCAATACATGGTATGCTAGTTGTTGGTTCAGCATTTATCAAACCCAAAACTCTTTCTTCCAATTTATTGTTACATCTTCTGTTCCGTTTGCCTGTAATGTTAATGTTTTTGAATTAATTAACTTGACTATTAAAATACCTTTTGAATTATCTGCCGCTACACTTGGTGTATTTATTTTCAAACTTTTTTATAAACTTTGTAATTGTTGATTCACCGAAAATAAGTCAATGTTTTTATAATGAACACCCTCTCTTCATTGAAAAACTCAGATTATTATTCATAACAATCATTATGCGTGAATTGATATCTGACCAGCAAAATTATTTTCGCTATAACATGATATTTGTTAAACTTGTGATAAGAGGAGCTAATTATACATATTTAATTTCATTAAACTTTTTATTAAATTCTTATGATCGCCCCGTATCCCAGATACTCGGTATACTAACTGGTTGTACTTTCAATATGCGAAAACCAGATAGAAGGGAATATAAGGAAATAACATTAACAACGATTTGGAACAATACCGCAAAATGAATTCAAGAAAAGCTAAAAATTGATTTATTCCACGATAAGATATAGCCAACAAACAGTGCGTAGAAAATAGACTATGAAATTAAAATCCTTGCTTTGGTAAAAGTATAAATAAAAAAAAACATTTGGTTTGTTTGACAAATTTAATATACAAGGTTATTATAAATGATGGACCTAATTTTAGAATTGCATATTTATTAAAATACAAATACAAAATTAACAATTTTTGAATCTATGAACAAAGGAAGTTTCAAAGTTTTTTTTTTAATACTTTATAAATGTTCAATACATCCACCGTTTGATGCACAACAGCAAACGTCGTCTCAGAACTTTCAAAACAGTTGGTTCTTTCTACACTTGGACTGTGTACAAAGTGTACTTTCAATACGTCTGACTTCATCCTCAGGCATTCCACGGTCAGCCTGTGCTTTTTCTTTTACACACACGTCCAGTCTGCCGATTTTTTGTACGAAATGCCCGCTACAATTTGCGATTAACTTTTTACGAACATAAGCACGCAGAAAACTTTGCGCCATCCCACTCACAACTGGCATTTAAAAAAACTTTGAAACTTCCTCTTTTAATGGCTACAATTATTGTTAATTTGCAATTGTACTTTAATAAATAAAAAAGCAGAAAGACCGACGGTCGATAGCCACTTTCTGAGGCTTAACTAGCTGTTTATGATTGTAATGTTGTAAATATTGTAATGTAATTTAATGTATATCTCAGAAATAAAGATTTTTTTTATATATATATATATAATAATTATGTATGGCTATCGAAAAACAATAACTCATAACTCTTGATATTGTTGTAAACATAGAAGCTAGTTAAGTTGATCAAATATTTAATTTGTGAAACAAACAAACTATTAGACTCACCCGCCAAATCTAGGTTTTTTTTTGATGATTTATCTATTATTAGGAAGATAATCATATAAATACATGTTATGTTGTAGAATATTTATAATCAAAATATTTAAAAAAATACACACACAAATAATAGGAAATTAATATGAAATAAATATGAATAAATTATTAAAAATCAACCAATAAAACACAGATTAGATTGAATAACTTTAAATTCTCGACTAGTTTCGAGTTATTAGCCCATTTTCAAGACAATTTAAAATTTGTTTTCTTAAAATTTCTATCGATATTTACATGAATGGATATATTGATTTTTTAATTGTTAATTTTAATTTTATTGTGGGGCTGGCAAAATAATTTCGGTCCCAGCATTTGCTCACAAGGTGGAAAAAACCCACTAAAAAACCATCCTCAGGATCATTATGGAATTATTTTGCTAAAATTAAATGGAAATTAATAGAAATATATAGATTATATATATATGGTTTAATAATAGAATACAGTGAAAAGTAGTATTTATAATAAATCATAAAGTGATGAATATAATAGATCTACTTGTTCATTTAGAAGTGATGAATTAGTGTCTATTGTGTAAATAAATTTCGATTGCTTCCAATATATTTATTTTTTGACCTTTTTCACAATGATGTAAGATTTTTATATTATTTAAATTTGGAAAAGTGTGACTATTTAATCTAAATGCTCTAAAGTATTCATTATATCTTATATTAAAATTTCGGCTAGTTTTTCCAATATACACACTATTACAATCAGAACATATAAGTTTATAAATACCAGATTTGTTCAATTTTTCTGTTTTATCTTTTCTATTGTATATAATATATTATCTAATTTTTATTTTTACTTCTAAATCCTGTTTTGTAATTATTTTTTCTAAATATATTTGCAATTCTTTCTGAAATTTCTCCAAAATAAGTTAAAGTTAAATATTTGTTATTGTTTTCTTTAATTTTTGGATAAATTTCAAAAAGTGCTTTCTTTCTGCATTCTTTATTAATTATTTTTTGAATTGTGTGACAAGGAAAACCAATATTTCTTATTAAATTTAATTCATTATTGAATGATTGTTTTGATAGTGGACTTTTGAAAGCTCTATTCATCATAGAATATGTTGATAATTTTTGACAAAGGGGGTGGAATGAATCAAATGGGATAGTATTTTTGTTACTGGTTGGTTTTCTATAAATCTCAAATTGTATCTGATTGTTTGTGTGTATAATAGTTAAATCTAAGAAGTTGATCTTTTTATTTAACTCAATTTCTAAACTAAATTTTATGTGTTGGTTTAAAGAATTAATATATTCTAAAAATGAATTTAAGTTTTCATCAGATCCGTCATATCATCAACATATCTATACCAAAATTTAATATGTTTTCAAAAATTGTTTCTTCTATTGTATTCATGTAGATATCAGCTAGTAATGGACTTAAAGGAGATCCCATTGTCAATCCAGAATTCTGTTTATAATAAATGTTATTGAATTGAAAATAATTTTGATCGATACATAATTTAAAAAGGAAAGTAATTCTTCTTTAATAATTGGATTAATATTATTTTTATCTAAAATATTTTTAATAATTTTAACACATTCACTTGAAGGAATACTATGAAACATATTCGTTACATCAAAAGAAACTATTTTTGAACTTAAAGGTGTTTTATAATCTTTTAATTTATTTGTTAAATCTATATTATTTTTAATACTATATTTTGATGTATAATTTGTTATGTTTCTAAAATATTTACTAGTATGGATAGCTAAGTTTCTGCAAGGGGAATTTATATACGAAACAACAGGTCTGATTGGCAGGTTTGTTTTGTGAGTTTTAATTAAACCGTAAAGTTTTGGGGCAATAGGATTTTTTGTTATTATATTAATTTTTTTTTATAGAAATTGTTTAATTCCTCCTTGATATTTAATTGTTGGATCTTTTTTCAAATTAATTATATTTTCTTGATTAATGAAATTATTCAATTTTTGAATCTATAATTCTTTTGTTAATATTACAGTTGTGTTAGATTTGTCAGCTTTTGTAAAAACTAATGAATTTTCAGCTGATTTTTGTTTAATTGACTATATTATTTTAAAATTAGTTGAATTAGAAGAGAAACTAAATGATTTTATGATTTCTTCGATTTGATGTCTTTCATAATTGCATTTTTTTTTTTCATATTTAATAAATTTAGTTCACATTCTGCAACGATAATTTTTAAATCATTATTGTTTTGAAAATCGAAACAGTAATTTGGATATAGTGATAACATTTTTAATTGTGTTAGATACATTAATTACATCAGATGTTGAATTGACTCTAATGTTATTTGACTGTAATCTATTATCTTTTTGATTTTGTTCTAATCTATCTAGTTTATTTCTTTGAATTAAATATTTTTCATGAATAAAAAGATTAACTTCATACCTTACATCATTGTCAAAGTTGTCAAAATTTTTTGGAGACATTTTATAAGTAATTTCGGAATTAACTAAATAAATGTGAGCAAATGCTGGGACCGAATTTTTTTTTCCTGCCCCACAATAAAATTAAAATTAAAATATCAATATATCCATTCATGTAAATATCCATAGAAATTTTAATAGAACAAATTTTAAATTCTCTTGAAAATGGGCTAATAACCCGAAACTAGTCGAGAATTTAAAGTTATTTAATCTAATCTGTGTTTTATTGGTTGATTTTTAATATTTTATTCATATTTATTTCATACAATATGAACTACCAATGTCTAAATATTAAACCATTAATTATATTAAAGGAAATTAATATTTTGTTAAGCCACCCCTCGCTGCGGCTAGTGCAGAAATCCTTCATGGCACGCTGTCAACACAATTTAAAGCAATTTGCTTTAATTTTTCGTTGTGGTTTCAATGATATATAATACGTTCTATCGGATGAATCTTCGTTATAGTTCTCTCTTCAAACATTCCCAAACATTCTCGATAGGATTCATATCCGGAGAGTTGCCCGGCCATGGTAAATGTGGAATATTTTCCTCTTCCAAAAATATTTTAATAGATTTTGCAGTATGGAATGGTGCCCCATCCTGCATAAATACTTTTTTGTCATCACCAAACTATTCCTTCATCTATTTTGTTTCCAATACCTTCTTGTATTGATCTGGCCGCATGGCCACAGATGACAGACCATACCGTGACAGACACAGGATGCTTGATGGAATTTATAACGCAGTCAGAGCTATATGCCAGACAAACTGTGACTTATTATCCAAAATTTAGAAGGTTGACTCTTCACTGAAGCAAGTCTGTAATAAATCAAAAACACATAATTAAGAGGTTTCAATCAACGTACTATCCGCCAGTCATCAACAGTTAACTGTTTATGAACCATGGCCCAAGTTAGCCTCTTCTGTACCATCCTTGGTGTCAATCTTGGCTTTCTTATTGGTCTACAACATTTGAAATCAAGATCGTACAGGTTTTGCCTCACTGTACGGACAGACACCCAGCGCCCCGCTTCTTCAAATTTTGTTTTTATTTATGCATGACCAGCCATTCGAAATTCTAGAGTGATATTTCGAAGTTGCCGCTTACTCCGGGGAATTACAAGTGGTTTTCTTCTACACCAACCTTTCCTAGCTGCATCGGAAGGCTGGTTAGATTTAATTTGTTTGCTTATCCGACGTACTGAGGACTGCGATACTCCACATTTTGTCGCTATTTGCCGTTGACTAAAGCTTGTATTAAATAATAATGTTCTCACAGAAGAAGTTTGCTCTACAGAAAGATCTCTACACTTGCCCATCTTAAACAATAGCATCAAATATCGAACCTATGGTTTTTAATTTTTTTGTAAGTAATTGATTACAAAATGATTTAATAATATAAAATAATATTTACAAAAACTAAATTTTGATCATTCATCACTTACCTTTAAAAAAAAAACTTCTGAACTCAATAAAACTACTACACTGCAACTTGGAATTACAAATAATGTCAAGTAATTTGACTTTGGTAAGAAACTTGTATTATCGACCGTCATTTTTACCTATATACCGTTATCGAGCATATAATAAAAATCGACGACGAAGTTGGCATTGGAAATTTAAAGTCATGTCTGAACTAAAATCACACGCGCATGCGTAAATTACTGGTTGTAATATTGACCGCAACCTGAAATGCTGGTTGCGGTCAATATTACAACCGTGTGATCTTAGTTCAAGCAGACTCGAGACTTCCAACGCCAACTTCGTCGTCGATTTATGTTATACGCTCGATAGTATGCCTGTCCTAGTAGGCGCTATATTTATTAGTAAAGGAAAAATATTATGAGTGAGTCTAATAATATGGCCAGGGACTGTATACATATACGAAAGTATTTTATCATGTTGCATCAATAAATAGATTTATTCCCTCGGTCACAGTTATTTAAAATTAATTAAATAATAAAACAAATAGATTTTTTATTAATTAATTAAATACAGTAGCTAAAGCAGTAATATTTATTTAACCGATATTAGTTCATTATTTTCAATATAATTTATGATGTTTCTTAAAGTGTTAAGTGAAAAAACTATTGTAAATGTATCCTGCAACTTATCGGTTGTGATTTTAAAAAGCTTCGAATCATCGCGTTAGACTTCAGAGTTAATTTCAGTTTGTTTTACATATTAAATGTAGTTAATGTCCACACCGTTACATTTACAATTTCCCAAAAGCGCCGTTTGTTTTTCCGCAAATCACCTTAATTGGCCATCCTCCTTTCATACTTTGTGACAGAACACGCTCCAATTACATGATTACACACGAACGCACGAGTTTGAATATTTAAAAAGACTCAAAACGAAACAAAACGCCCGTCCAATTCATTCCGCAGCATGATTTTTTTCTAATAAATTACACATACACACACACACACACACAATAAAACTACCGCACAAAATTGCGTGAGCTTTTATGGCAATTCCCCGACTTCCGTTTAGCGCGCAATTAGAGACGGCCGAAAAGATTGTCATTTCGGTTGCGATACGGTTGTTTACAAATGGAATTTATAATTGAAATATTAAAGGGGTAATTACAGGTGAATCGATGTTTTTTTTTTAGTAAGCCTAATGGGACCAGGAAGTGTGTGTGTGAAGCGAGGCGGTTTATCGGACCCCACACTGGGCCGGCAAGACGGGTAGCGATCGTCGATGTTCCGCAAGGATCAGCTGCGGGTCCGGTTGATAATAAAATACCCGAGCAGGTACGGGATGTTTGAAAGGGGTGACGTTTATTGGGTATTTATTTTGATGGAACGTTTTAAAACTCTCAGAGACTTTTTTTTAATATAAAGCGATTACGATTTATAATGCGTAATTTGAAATGAAATATATGTATATATAAAGTAATGCAAAAAAATAATAATAATCTATTGTTGATTGTGATTACAAAATCATATAGAAGTCAATAGAAAATAATAAAAAAATATTTTAGTACTTACAATTTTAATCACAAAAACACTTTTAATTTGTATTATAAAAGGCACCATTGTGAAACAATGCTCTTTATATATACATAAAAGGAGAGTTAAGGAATCTCCTTTTAAATACAGGGTGGCGCAAGAATCGGATGAAGTCCAATATTTCAGTTATTAAGAAATATACAAAAAAATGTTACTTACATTAGTAGTAGCTACTGTCAAACTTCACATTTTAAAATTAGTTTCATATGTACAGGGTGTTCAATAATCACGTGGCGTATCAAACATATGTTTTTTTTTAATGGAATGATATATTTTTTATGAAGATTTTAGATTCTACGTTTAAAAATAATCATTTTTTATATAAGATTTAATAGGTCAATTTTTAATATTTTAAAAGTTATAAACAAATGAATGTTGAAATCGATAGATGTTTCAGCCTAATATTTCAATAATGAAAAATGAAATAAACATTCTGTCAACGCCATACAAATGCAAAAATACTTAATAATAAAAGAAATACTCTTTTTTTCTCTTAAAACAAATTTTCATATACAAGGTGAAGCAATAAATTGATCACTTTTAATTTTTCATATAACTTATTAAGTAGCTACCGTTTGCCGTTTTTGAGATATTTAATTTCAAATACAAATTTGGTATAGAATTGTTAACCAAAGTAGGCCGCGCCAAAATAGCTAATTTATTTGGTTGTGAAAGTTACGCTTAATATGATATTTAGTAAGTAAAACAAATTTTACATTATATTTTGTAACACTGGTGCAGATAAACATACTTCTTCAATAAATGATTAATTTAATAGTTAAAAACTAACAACAACTATATTTTTTAGTTATTATTCGAAAAATATTTAAAATATTCCTATATGCTTGTTAAATTCATTTATTTAAACAATTCACGTTGACTGAAAAACCGAAAATAGATACTTAGTGAAATAATAAAATACTTATATCATTATATTTTGTTAGTATTAACATTTTTATGTATTTATTTCACGAATTCACATCATTTTTATTTTAATTCAATAGCATTCAAACATTAAAAAAAATGTGTCCCAATAACCATTATAACTCGCTAAATAATCGCCGAGCAACTACTTTCTTTATATTTTGCATGCGCCTTTAAATATCGATTGTCATTTGAATATCTTTAGGTTAGGAAGTAAGTATGTTATTAAATGTCAGAAAACGATTATGAATTGCATTTGTTTTAATTATAGCCCACTTAAATTATAGATTATAAGCGAAACTTAAAATGTTTTACTTTGAATTGAAATTGTTAAAAAAAACGGCACCGATAGGGGTATTATACAAAAAATTAAAGAACAACCAATTTTCTATCGAAATAGTGTAAAAAATATAGGGTGTTCCATTTAAGTGAAAAAAGAAAACACTCATTTTGCGTATTGTTTCATCCTGTACACAACATTTGCTTTATGGTAACAAACGATTATTCCTAATATTATTAAGCATTTTTCAATTAATTTGCGTCAACACACAGTTTACATCATTTTTCAATTTTGAAAAATAAGGCCCCAAGCTTCCATTGATTTCAACATTAAATTGTGTATAACTTTTAAAATATTAAAAATTGACCTAATAAACCTTATGTCAAAAATGATTAATTTTAAGCGTAGAATCTAAAATTGACATAAAAATATAGCATTCCATTTAAAAAATCATATGTTTTATATGTCACGTGATTATTGGACACCCTGTATATATGAAACTAATTTTAAAATATGAAGCTTTACAGTAGCTATAAATTATGTCAGTAATATTTTTTTGTAAATTTCTAAATAACTGAGATATTGGACTTCATCGGAATCTTGCGCCACCCTGTATATAATGAGGATTTTATTTCAGTGAACTTAGTATTACGTATTATTAATGAAAATTTATAACTGTAATAAAATTGCATTGATCTACTTCCAGTAGTTTGACATTATGTTATCATTTGCAGACTATGTTCAATAAAATAAAATTTTAATATTAATATTTATATTCCACACAAGTAACAGAATTATTTACATTATTTATTATTTATTTTACTTAATTTACATTATATGTATATATTTCATACAATCAAATTGACAATCAAATAACGATAAATGAAATTACCACGGCAAATAACAAAGCTCCCGGGAAAACAACATCACAGCAGAAATACATAAATTCATGGGAGACAAAGGAATCGAAAAATTACAAAATCCTAATGAAAAAGTGATAGCAAACAAATGAAATATGGGAATTATACTTCCAGTTTAAAATAAGCTATAAAAAGAATTCTCCAATTACAGAGGCATAAAAAATCACAAGTATAGAAGGAAATGTCCTAACAAGAATACTGGAAAGAAGACTAAGAGATGTAATAGAATCAACGTTTTAATGAAGCACAATATTATTTTTAACTTACCTATGGAAGTGCAATCTATTATTAGGAGCCGCAGATCAAGGCCTGAATTATGATTGTAGAACGCTTACAATTCCAACTTATAAATCGACCAATTTTCACTGTTTTCGCTGGGTCATTCAAATTAGAAGCACCAAACCCATGTACACCAAAGTTCTCTACATCTAATTTTATGAACTAGAACTCGGTCTGTAAACTTTTTTTTTATTTTTACCAGATTTTTTGATGGTTTTACCCACTGTGCAGAGTCATGGTTATGCTCCACTCGGCTAATACGAGGGTAGATTGAAAAGTTTCCGGAATGGGCAAGAAAACGCAGTAATTGAACAGGTTTTTGTATTTATTTTTCAACATAATATCCTTGCAGGGCGATACACTTTTCCCAGCGGTGCTCCAACTTTTTTAAGCCTTCAGAAAAATATGATTTCGGGAACTCTGCAAAATAAGCTTTAGTGACGGCGATGACCTCCTCATTTGACGTAAAGCGCTTGCCTCCGAGCCAAGTCTTCATGTTTGTGAACAAAAAGAAGTCGGACGGGGCCAGGTCTAGAGAGTACGGGGGATGCGGCACCACCTCATAGCCCAATTCAACCAATTTAGCATTGGCGATTCGGGATGAATGGGCCGGCGCGTTGTCGTGGTGGAAGAGCACTTTTTTTCGCTGCAAATGAGGCCGTTTCTCCTTCAAAATGCCGTTGAATTAATCCAATAAATCGCTGTAGTATTATCCCGTGATAGTTCTTCCCTTCTGCAAAAAGTCGATGTGTATCACACCTTGCGAATCCCAAAAAACGGTGGCCATGACCTTTCCAGCAGATGGGACAGTCTTTGCCTTCTTCGGAGCAGATTCGCCTGGAGAAATCCACTGTTTCGACTGCTGCTTGGTTTCTGGTGTGTAGTGGTGGATCTATGTTTCGTCCACGGTCACGAATCGGCGAAAAAAATCCGTTGGATTACGATTTAACAAGGCCAAACACTCTTTCGAAGTGGTCACACGATTTCGCTTGTTGTCCATAGTCAGCAAACGCGGCACCCATCGCGCCGAGAGCTTCCTCATGCCCAAATGTTCGTGCACGATATTTTGCACACGTTCATATGAGATGCCCGTGGTCTCTACTATTTCGCGCAACTTCACTCGTCGATCGGCTAACACGAGATCATGGACTTTATCGACCATTTCTTCATTTGTGGCCGTTTTTGGACGTCCACTGCGTGGTTCATCCTTGGTGCTCGTACGGCCACGTTTGAACTCGCTCACCCAGAAACTAATAGTCGAAAATGAAGGTGTGGATGTGCCATGAACTTTCTGCAAAATATCTTGTATCTCCGTCGCCGTTTTCCCGTCCATCCAGAAATGTTTGATGACTGCACGAAATTCGTTTTTATCCTTTTTTGCAAAAGTGCCTGAATTGCTTCACAAGATATCCTAGTAAACATAAACGGAACGACGCACGTGTCTGAAAATTTGACAGCTTTCCTAAAATAGGTTAGCCTTGACAACCATCATAACAATTTCACGATACGCGCGCCATCTCTTGCCCATTCCGGAAACTTTTCAATCTACCCTCGTATATATTGCAGCCACTCAGTGGTCATGATTACTGCATTTTTTATCTATTGGTAGGTGGTGTTATCAAACGCTCCTTAGATAAATAAGTTACAGTCAGTGGCCCTAAGACCCAATAGGCCCAAGCCTAGGACGGCCGGTATTAGAGTCGGACAATCGTGACAAAAGACAAAAGAATTATCAAATTTCAAATTTCTGGCAAGGCGGACCGCACTGCATTGCATATTATAACAATAATCTTCCTGAATCACTTTAAATTAAGGATATGTAACATGTAACGCAGTGGCGAACGTCGTTGCAAATTAGTGGCTATTATAGTAAACTAAATTTCTGGTAAATTAAAAGTTAGCAATAAAGTAAATTCATTATGTAATATATATTATAGGAGAACGTGGCCAGGGGCCTAGGGCGACCAATACTGTAAATCCACCTCTGGTTACAGTACGTCATGAAATAAAGTAAACATGAAAATTAAGCCTTTAAGGCTTATTTTACTTCGGTTTTCAATATATATACAGAGAGGTTTTTTAATCAGTATACATTAGGCGAACTGTATACCTGCAAAAAAACCAAGTCAAACGCATTGGGCCGATTAATGTGTGTTGCCTATAACACAAAACTAAACGTCAAACGCTAAACTTCAAAATGTGTGAAATGTTTGATCGAAAATGTATACAAATGAAGAAAAAGTCGAATTTCAAGCGTGTATTGCAATTCCAACAGTACTAGAGGAGAATAAGACATGTTTAAAATGAATCCAAAGTGGCCGAATACCTCAGTTAGGATAATTCTAAAAATAATTAAACTAAAACATTTTGGAAAACGCAACGAAATGAATCATAATGCATGCAGTGTTACTGCATGCGTTATCGTCACCAGAAATTTTCTTTTTTTATCAAAAATACGTCAATTATTATTATGGAGAAATTACAGGTAAAAAATATTAAGAGATTTTATTAAGACAATTTGAAAGAAAAGTAACAGTGAATAACAATAAACTTGAAATAAATAATTAGAATAAGTGCTAGAAATGACCACTAGAAACTGCAAGATATTAACTCAAACGATCGTGAAAATTCTTCCACATTGTGCATTTCGATATTGTCATAAACAGAAATAGAAGTTGAAGAAATTGATCGTTCGGGTTGCGTATTATAGGCAACTAAACATCAATGCGTTTGACTTGGGTATTTTACATGTATACATAGGAGATATGTATACTGTTAAAAAAACCTCTCTGTATATATATATAAGTTCACTTTATTTTCTAAAATATGTCATTAACGAATAAAATGCAATTATATCTTGGAAAATAATAACTCATACTAATCTATCAACCCGCCAAAGATATTGCCAAACTTTCAATGCTCGAGTATAATGGGGCACGGTTCAATAGATATTAGGTATATTTATTCTTGCCTCACTATAAGAATTCATTGTATATACTATTTTAACTTTTGCGCTGGTTAGACATGTAATTAAGGGGAAGAAGCGTACAAGTTCGTCCGTGGTATCGAATGCTCTCAACTTAAGAGGATTTAATTAATTTCTTGAAAATATTTCAATAATTTTTTTATTTAAACAAAGTATACATGTTTTTTTAATAAAGGCTCTTATAGCATTTAAATGATCAAATTGGTTAATATTAGGAATTATTTTCTCATTGGACACTTAATGAAATATATTGATTTATGTAAGGATATTTAAAGAAAAACACTTGGTACTATACCACAATTTTAAAAATTCATTCCTGTCTAGTTTCGGTTTGATGAATAATTCTTAGAATTAGATCATTCTTTTGAAAATGTTTTAAGAAACCGAAACTAGTCAGGAATAAGGTTTTAATATTTTGAAACTACCAAGCAAGTATTTTTATTTAAATATCCTTGCATGGTTTATATTTTTATTTAATCGTGTCATGTTCATTACGTACATATTTAACTAGACTAAAGTAACTTACCTTCTATTCCTTTCGAGAATATTTCATATTTAACATTCAAACTCTAATCTGCAGCAATTTAACACAATTCGATCACATTAAGTTTTTTTTTAAAAAACTTGTCAATTTCCAATAGTACTTTCGAAATTCTCTTCAACTAAGCAATTCCTTTCCAGACCATTTTCGTACCGT
Organism: Philonthus spinipes; assembly: GCA_963082785.1. NCBI lineage: Eukaryota > Metazoa > Arthropoda > Insecta > Coleoptera > Staphylinidae > Philonthus > Philonthus spinipes. The sequence goes on along the minus strand of OY720303.1, from coordinate 9,806,387 downwards.
ATCTCGCGTTACAGTAAGAAATTTTCTATGCGGCGCGCACGTATGAAGTTATAAATAGTAAATATGCTGATTAGATTAATTAATTAATTGGCCTGTCACACGAATGGCCGTCGGCCGAACGAAAGGCGCATTAATATGTTTGATATATTTATATATGTGATATGCAAATGGCTTAAATGGGGTTGATAAGAAGAACGATCGTTCGCCACGTTTCCCGATTTTTGTGCGCAATTACCATAAATGATCATAAAACAGTGTTTTACTGTCAACGGAAAAAGGAAAAAGAAAGGGAAGCGATTTTAATAACTAATCAGGCTCATTATTTATTTATTATAATAAGATTTAAATCGCTAATTATAATAAATAAGTAATGGGGCTTCGGAAATAGAGATAATGAGAATGTAAATTAAAATATAAATGCCAGTTTCTTAGGTGTAGAAAATTATACATAATGATGAGAATATTTTAAGTTACCTTATTTATATTTTTAGCTTTTTTAACTATTATCTGGGGGATAAATATATTATTAATTTAATATTGACAGATTTAATGGACTAAATATTTTTTTAATTCTAAGTATTATTTCCACAAATACTACTCGATTTTCAAAAGTATTCCTTTAATGCGTATATGTCTTTTAATCAATATTCAAATAATCCGAAAGGTGTAATAGAAAATTTATTATAAATTAAATAAAGAGCATTTTATTATTATATTTTTTTATTTATTTATTTACGGAATCCCCATGTACAAATAGTGTTACAATTAATTTCACAGATTTTAAGTGGTATAAATAACGAGATTTACTTAGAAACATACAAACAAGGTATAATAAAAAATGTAGAAAAATGATTTATATAATACAAATACAAGTATTTGAAAAAAAAATCATTGATGCAAATATTTTATCGAAATATTATTTCGAAATAATTAATAAGTAATTAGCTCTTAAGCTACTGTGAAATTTTGACTTTAAAACAAATTTCACATTGAAACAACCACTTCTCTGACATATACTCCGCCAGACTATGAATTACGCGCATGTCTCGAAAAGTTGTAATTAAAAATATATGGCTTTATTAATATTTATGGAAGATTATTCGATTTTTTTACTCATGTTGCATAATACAACAATTTCGATTCGAGAATACTTAATGCAAAGAATAAAAAACGTTACGTATTATAAGGCTATCTGCAGATACATGTTTCGGGATCTTAACTCGTCAGTACAGTTCTGTCGTGTGTAATTTTAAAGATGTTAAATTAATTAAAATAAAATTAATTAAGTGTGCCGTCCTGGCTGCGTTCTCAGGTGTAAATGATCGAGTTCGGCGACGGACGCAAACGATGCGCGCGTTTTATCGTTTTCTACAAAAATTTCTCTACTCAGATTATTATCTATCAAACATATTACCTTAATATTTTTGTTTTGAATTGTAACATTATGACTTTTTCACAAACTACTTTAATTATTAAAATATTGTGATCTACCTCAAAAATGAAAGTATTTGAACACACTTAATTTTGTGATTGCTATGAATCAAAATAAAATATTCTTGATAATGGCATTTAGCCGAAACCAGTCGAACAAATATAAAATTAAGTAAAACAAATCCAAGTGATAATTATTTAACAACTTTGATTATTCATAAAGTTTTACGAAGTGATAAATGAGAAAGTAGTAAGAGACATAAATATACTAATTTAAGGTATGCACAGAATTAATGGGATTCCAAATAATATTCCTGCTAAATGATGACATAGTGTGCAACTTTTATCATCGCTGATAATTTCGAAGTTTAAATGAAGTAAAATGTAACAGAGATGATTTACACATTTGCAGTTATTTAAATTACAATAAAATTTAACAAATAACATTTCTGGTAATGACCAATAAAATTCGATCAATCCCATTTTCCAACTGTAAGTTTTTGACAAATATCTTGTGAAACAACTACTTTACGAGTATATGTTCCAACGGATATTGGATTACAGATAGCATCGTAATTATTATCTATTACTTTCATTAAATATTTTCAACTCAAACCGTTGCACTGAAGTACTGGTATGCAAAAAACAAATAGCTTTTGCGTAATCCGGCGGGGTATATGCTCCAAAAATTGTTGTTTCAATTGACATTTGTTAAAAACTTAGAGTGTTAGTAATTTTTGCAGTTGGAAAAATGGATTGATCGAATATCATTGTTCATTGCCAGAAATGTTCCTTGTTTAATTTTATTGCACTTCAAATGAAGGTTTTTCAAAGAAATATAACTTTTCATTTTTTATGCTAAATCAGGACACTAAGATTTACATTTCATTTATATATAAACAGAAAGAACAAATAAAAAAAAATGATTTAATATGATTATTTTGAAAATAAGCATAATACCATAAAATTATCAATGATCGCTCAATTTGCAAACAATTTCCCCGGTTTGTAATTCAGCCCGATATCAATCAAAGAAAGGAAAGCAAAAAAGAATAATAACCGCAATTTGTACTATTGTACGAGATCCAACAATGCTCGTTCCCCGATGTGTAATTAACATTAAATATGGACGCGGTTTTGTTCTCGTTTCACGCCGTCCGTCGCGAGCGAACAAACAAATTAAAAAAAAAAAAAAATGTGGGCCTTTTCAAAGATCTTTGCGAAAGTTGCATGCTGGCAATCAAAGGCGCTACGGGCCCGTTCGTTTTCTTAATTGCCGGCAGTTTATCAAATTTATCGCCTTATTAAAACACCTGCCCGGCAATAACGCACGGATCGCCCTTTGAGGTTTCGATGGCTTTTCGTTTATTTTTGTTGTTATTACTATTATTATTCCGTGCCACACAAGGTGATTAGCATAAATTAATTCTCTTGTATATTTCAACTTTTAACATTTTCTTTTTGTTGTAATATTGAATTCATTTTTTGTTTTCATATATTTGTAGCATAATAATTTTTAAATCTGTATATAAAAGCGAACTTGTATGTTTTTGATTAAAAACGAAATTGTTATTGGTCATCTAATAACACATGAAGAATCCGAGTAGATCCATGAAGTCCTATCATCTTAATGGGTCAATCACAACTCGGACTCTTTACATATTATTATATAACCAATAACAAGTTCGTTTTTAATCAGAAAGATACAATTTCTTTCTTATACAGTGTCCTACATCTTAGCGTCTCAGCTCCCGTTTTCGATATCTCAGTTACTAAGTTATGACTTTGAAAGACTACTTTGATTCTAGGATATACATCAGGAAAATAATTTTGATTATACATGGTTGATATTAACTGGTGAATGATATCGCCTGGAGGGTTAGACTGGGGAATTTACGTATGGGACTTATAGTTTTGTTACGTGGAATGCATAGGGAGTTTATTAGTTCTATGTTTATGGGATTTGAGGCAAATTTTTGAGATAAGAAGGAAAGTCTTTCTTTGATGGGAGTAATATTGGTGAGCTCATATAAGAGTCGATTTGAAGGATTATGTAAAGGGTTCTGGGTGTGTTTGATCTTAGTTAGTACTCTAGCGTAGTCTAGTAAAGGACTACACACCATTTTGTAGATGTGTACAGTTTTGTCGATATGTTTGGGATCAGAGTGGTATATGTCATGTACAAGGAGATTATAGCGGAGCGGTGATAAGGGAGAACCTTGGGGTAGACCTTGTTCGGGAATAAAGGTTTTGGAGAAGGATTTGCGTATTTTAATTTGAAGGGTTCTATTGTTTAGGAAGTTGTCGAGGAGATTAATCAAGTGTGGCGGGATATTCAGCGCGTTGCACTTGAATAGCAAGCCTCGATGCCAAACAGAGTCAAAAGCTTTTTTAATATCTAAAAATAAGATGGCGGAGCGTTTGCCCTCGAGACTTGCTATCTGACAGTTTGAGGTGAGGATGGATAGAGGTAAAGTAGTGGATCGGTGTTCAAGGAAACCGAACTGATAAGGAGGGATAACATTGGAGATGATTTTTAGGAGTTTGTTTTTGACTATGGACTCAAACAGCTTTCCTAACACAGGAAGTAAGGTGATAGGTCGAAAGCTGTTTGGATATAAGGAGTTATTGCCGTGTTTGGGAATGCAGGTGATTATGCCTTTTTTCCATTCTGTTGGGAATTTTTGGGTAGAGTATATATGGTTAAATATTTCGATAATGTAAGTATGGATATTATTGTGAAGGGATTTTAGGACAAGTCGGGAAATGTTGTCATAATCAGGAGCCGTATTTTTTCCTTTGTGAAAGTTGGAAAAATAATATTCTTCCTCTATCTCGTCATCCGGGGTGTGAGGAGATTGGTTGGATTTCAAGGGCATATACCATGAATTAACAAGTGTCATGAAATTACTGTCATATTCTATATTCTATATTGTTGAAAAAAGTGTAAGAATTTTGAAAGTGCCCCTATATTATATTAATCTTTTCTTGGTCATTGAGAAGGTTTAAAAACATTTTATTAAATTTCTAATATTCAAAAGCTTCAGAAATGACCGGACATGTTTACAAACTACGCAAATCTATTCAGTCAATATATTTTTGTATCCAATGTAGACCACAAAAGGGTAGTTAGTGGAAAGTTTGGTAAAAAAAACTTTTAAACAACGTAATTGGTTGTAACTATCTGCTGTCCAAACTAAATATTTTTGTTCGTCAGATATCATCTCGATTTGTTTATTCCCAATTTTTTTCTAATCCCAGAACTAATATTCTTATTAAAGTACACATAATTCTTTACCTATTTGCTATATTAATATTACCAAATTATCTCTACCATAGTGCTAGATCAGCATACTCTCATACAACCTACTTATCTCTTGTATCCATCATATACTATTATCTTTTATTTGCCACTCTACGTAATTTAGACAACACACTTGTTTTAACAATTTTCTTACTCATTTTCCAGATGTTGCTTTTATCTTTAAAACACAGACCCACATTTCCTGATGTAGTCTTTTCAGCCCTAGTAATCTTATAAGTATTTCAACCAATCTCTCACACGCAATCACTATCGCTACTTTCACTCAATATAGAATGGCTTTTATGCAAAACTAATATTTTGTAATCATTACCTCAAGATATTTAATTTGTATATATACAAAATGATGATAAAGAGTGAACACCAAGAATTAATTATTCTATTTTGATACATTTAGTGTGTGTCAAAGGTGTACATATATTGATAACGTTGTCAGACATTTTCTGCGGCAGTATGGACGACGTTATATAATTCTTCAATAGCTGATCTAGACTTGGCTACTACTGGTAACATAGGCTAGCTTCCTTCTGGCTTTCTCATAAAACCACCCATTAAGACATGTTTTTTGTTTCTAATGGCATTGCACGTAGAGAACTATTTAGGCTTGTATAGAAATCCTGACTTTCGCCAGTATAGGCAGAAAAAATGGTCAAAAAAATCCTGGTTCGCATGAGCTTATTATGCTTGTGTTGATATGACAAATAATATTTTTTTGTAATTACATGATAGTATTGTAAAGAAAGAATCTATCGACGTATTGATCTGGATTATAGAAAAATTATGTAGACGTTCGTATGTACAATCAATTATAACGGGTTTTCCAATCAGGATGGGTCCATATTTAAATGGAATGAAACAAACTCTATGTGAGGTATTAACGATTTTTTTAAATTCAATGGCCCATGTATGCCATTTTCTATGGAATATGACATCATTAAAATGTCCGCCGCGGCTACGCATGGTGGCACGGATCCAAGAGTTCCAATTTTCAATGATTCTGCCGCATAGATACGGTTTAATTTGAGCGATGGAATGGGTTATGTTGGCTTTGAGGGCATTGATAGATTCCGGCTTATTGGCGTAGACCAATGACTTCAAAAAATCCCACAAGATAAAGTTTAGCGCCATAAAATCACATTATCTTGATGGCAAATTCACATCACCATTGCGAGAAATAATCATACCTTCAAATCGTTCATGTAAAATGTCTATCGTGGCGTTCGCTGTGTGATACGTAGCGCCAAAAGAAAATGATTATCATCATTCTGTAGCGCTCTCCGTTAATGGTGATGGACTGACCAACATCGATTTCGAAAAAGTACGGACCAATGATGCCGCCGGCCCTAAATCATACCAAAACGTGACTTTTTGTAGATGCATTACCATATGGTGAAACTAGTGTGGATTGACGTTGCCTCATATATGGCAATTTTGTTTGTTAATATTGTCATTCATCTAAAATTAGTCTTGTGCCTAAGATGTTTTTTTTTCGTTTGCGCTCCAAGGCGCAATCAGACAACAAGCGGCGTAGTCTGTGGTCAATAACTTTTAGGTGATGGGTCAGTTGGATCTTGTACGAGTGCAAGTCCCGATGCACCAAGTTGAAGTCAGCGAAAAGCCGAGTTTTTGTGCACGGCGAGGAATTGACTGCTTCGGCTTCTCCTGAACTCATTCATCGGCTATATTTTCAGCCGATTTGGCGTTTTTTTTTTTTTTCATACAAATATTGACTGATTGTTTATCAAACTGGTTGTCTCGAATTTGGCCACCAAACGTTGGAGAGTCGACCTTGAAGAGCCACCACGTTTGCCGTAAAATGAGCTGGTCGTGCGCTCTTTTGAACTAATGAACATTATTTTTGATGATAGTTTTATCATTTGGAAATGCTGCTCTGTTGTGTAACTTGCCATGGTGACTTAGCATCAGTGAATGAATAAATAACAGTAGATTTAAATGTCGTCCTCCCCAAAACAACGTGGCCGCCACAGCATATCAATATCGATCCGTCCTTATTGGAAAACCCTGTATTTAATACATTTAAAAAATCTATGATGAAAACTTCATAACTCGTCAATAAAATATGTTTTCGTTGGTAATGCAACATTTTCAGGGAATGAAATAAACCAGCATGAAATGTCCACAATAATAGTTACTATAGTCCGAATAATTCTACTATCACTAGATTGTGAAATATTCAACACATTGCCCAATTACCATTGAAATACTCCAGCAATAAAAACTTTTAGTGTTACATAAATTTGTAAACATTGTGTCATTTGGTTTTCTTACGAGTTTTTCATGTAATTATTCTTATATTTAGGTAAGTGTTCGTCTTGTTGATAATTGTTTTTTGTTCATTTAATTCGTAATTTTCTCTACTACTGCTTACTATTTCTGCCAAAACCCTGTTACTAAACGCAATTTGCAAGGGTCCATTAACTTGTCCCCCCATTTTCGATTTTTTTAGTTTTCTTTGTTGCGCCGGATTGCACCAAGCTAGCGCCAGTAAGCGCCATAAATTTTAAAGCTAGCGCTTATAGGGATGGAAAGTTATAAGGGTTGCAAATATGGGGGCCCAAGTTGATGCTAGCCCCCAACTTTTGATTTTTTCGATTTCTTTCAAGATTCTAGTTTCCACTTTTAATGTATTAAGTTATTTTTTATAAAAATGTAGTTAGAATATTACGTCCGTTAAATAAACAAATATTTTATTGCTATTACAAAATTTTAATAAAATGACGAATCCATAAAACTGGCATTACAAAGATAATAACGTTGTTATTAACTAATAATTTTTCAACACCAAAAAACTCAAACTTTAAATATTGTTGCGAACTTTAATACTTCGCTTAAGTCTTAGGAAGGAACAAACGTACAGAACTAGCGCCAGAAAAACAGTGGTGTAACAAATTATTCAATTTTATACCCCCGAAAAAAATAATCCCTTATAACTTTCCCAAATCAACTCCGAAATAACATTTTCTTACAGATTTCGATTCTCCGCTAATATCTAAATAAATGTGCATACGCACAGAGCTAGCGCCAGAAAGACAGTGGCGTAACAAATTATTCAATTTTATACCAAAAAAAAAAAAACAATTCCTTATAACTTTCCCAAATCAGCTCTAAATTGAAAATATCTTTTTGCATTTCGAAACAGTATTAACAACCTAATAAACAGACAGGCGCTAGCGCTCCATTAAGACAGTGACATAGAAAATTATTCAATTATAAACTCTCGAAAATCAATTCACCTTGTTTAAATTAAAATAACATAAGTAGTATGTTTTAATCTATTCTTCCCATGGAACAAATATTTAGGTTATTTGTTTCAAGATTTATGTAGTGCGATAGGTTATAAAGCAATTAACAATAAAAAATTGCACAACAAAAATGTAATTTATTTAATAAATGAATTAATTATAATTAAGCATATTTCAAATTAAGCTTTTTCCAATTTAAAAAAAAATTATCTTAAATTTAATAATGGGGTCTTTACATGAGTTTGAGATTTGGCTGATACTATTTGTAAATTTCGTTAAACCCACTAAAGAAATACAGATAGAACGAAGACCAGAATATGCCTAATGCAGCACCGTTTCTATACACTACTATATACGGCCAGAGGGTTACAATTAGAATTTAAAGTCATTTAAATTTAATATCATTTTCGCCAAAGTATTAATCAAGCCAAGAAAAGTATGCGTGCGATTACCCTAATACCAAAAATAATACAGAGATCTTCACAAACAAATATTAAAAAGTGTTCACATAACATACACTTTATTTATTTAATCAATAAAATGTTGAAACCTAAATAAATTTTATTGTAAGTGAATCGTCTCATATTAAAGGGAACCTTGTGTACAGGGTGGGATAGAGAAATCGTCCCTTAAAAGATTATGGATTGCAAATTAATTGATTAGTTGCCTTTTTAAATGAAATTATTGGAAGTCAATACTAACGTTCTTAGTTTTAATATTAATTTAGATTTTTGAGGTGAGTTGATTTGCGATGTGTGAGTTGATTTGGGAAAGTAATTAGGGATTATTATTTCGGGAGTATAAAATAGAATACTTTGTTATGCCACTGTTTTTCTAGCGATAGCTTTGTGCGTTTGTACATTTATTTAGTTTTTAGTGGAGAATTGAAATCCGCCATAAAATTTTATTTCGGAGTTGATTTGGGAAAGTTATAAAGAATTGTTTTTTTCGGGGCAATAAAATATAATAATTTGTTACGCCACTGTCTTTCTAGCGCCAGCTCTGTGCGTTTGTTTACTTCCTAAGACTTAAACGAAGTATTAAAATTCGCAAAAAATTAAAGTTAACTGAAATTACAGTTTTTGGCGGTTGAAAAATTATTAGTTAATAACAACGTTATTATCTTTGTAATGCCAGTTTTATGGATTCTTCATTTTATTAAAATTATGTAATTGCAATAAAATATTTGTTTATTCAACGGACGTGATATCCTAGTTACATTTTTAATAAAAAAATAACTTAATACATTTAAAGTGGGGACATTCGGAGAAAAAAAATAATTTGCATATTTTAGGGGTTGTTATGGTAACGCTTGCTGGCGCTTGTTCTAAGGAACTAGAATAAATCGAAAAACATCAAAAGTGGAAGGCTAGCATTAACGTGGCCCCCCACATTTGCAACCCTTATAATTTTCCATCCCTATAAGCGCTAGCTTTAATATTTGTGGCACTTGCTGGCGTTAACTTGGCGCAAACCGGCGCAACAAAGAAAAAGAAAAAAAAAATCGAAACTGGGGGGCCAAGTTGATGGACCTAATTTGTAGGAGGTTTCTAACTATTTTAAATTCCAAACCCTTACGGTTTTCAGCACAGGCCCGGAAGCATGCATAGGCCACGCTAGGGCCCTAATGCTTCCTCCCTTTGGGATAACCAACACTCGGTCATAGCCAGCTCACTTCGTCGAAGTGCTTCTGGCCTACCTCTATGTAGGGAATTAGAGGTTGATAGATCTTTAATTGTCGCCATGCAAACCCTTACCGGTAGTTTTTATTGACTTCCACATCATAGAGAATTAAAATTGTAAAACAGATTATTATATTACAGTCTTCATATATATGCATTTCCAAATCATTCGTCAATTACTTTAACAAGTATTGCAACTTATAATCATTTGTCGAGCTTCATAAATTCTCTCCTGAGTCTATAACCTTATTTTTTATTCAATAGAATGTGTCCTCTGTAATTTAGTTCTTTACATAAAATTAATTTATTGGCCAAATCTTAGCCCCTTTCAGATTAATCACGGGGATAGGAGGTCTATCCTCGTGATTAGTCTCAATATGTTGACCTTGCAAGGTCCACGATCTCTACGTCTCGGACTCTTTAGTTTAGAGTTTCTTCCTGTTCATCGCATTCTAGACATTCGTGTAGAATATGTCCTGCTGTTTCTTCTTTTTTTTTTTTTTTTCGTTGCTATCTGTACGAAGGTAGTCCCCTTGAATACCTAATTTCGAACAGTGCTTTTGGAAGCCGTAGTGACCGGCAACATTACGACGGCATTTTGATTACTAAAAATCGAAGGTTGCTCTGAAAAAAAAAACATTCTATTGACAGATAAGTCTTCTAATTGCAATTATTATAACGACAGTTGTAAAGGTTTCACAATCTTTGTCTAAATCACACTTTATGAAAGTATTAAGCTTTCTTACAAAACATAGTTTTAGTTATAACATTAAAGGGATGGAAGAAACATATTTTTAAAATAAATTACATACTAGAAATTATGTCTTCAATTGTTTTGTTAAGCGAACAATTATTTATACTTTTAATATTTCTAAAACTAACTGAGGTTTATGTCACTTTGATAGTTGATGATTATAATTATATATTTTTTTTTTTTCAAAGCAACCTTCAATTTTTTTTATTCATGAAAAGGGCTATTGAAATAGTGGAGAAAACCAGTTTTTTTTACAAATAACCTTTAATCTGTTAGGAATTGAGGTAGGGTTATTATGAAGAAAAATGTTTGTTTTTTGATAGAAAAAATATACAGGGGTTACAATTTAAAATTAAAAAAAAAAAATAAGTTCATTCAAGTTTGAACACTTTGACATGAAATGTTGGACACACTGTATTGATTTATAGGGTAATAGTGGCACTTCGACCTAAAGACCCTTTTTGCCTCGGACACACTGTATAATTCATATCAATAAAATTTCACTATTAGGATTGTTAGACCTTATTTAACAAGTTATTATTGTATTCACAAGAAAACCTATTTATTTACTTTTTAATTGTTTGTTGGTATGACTGAACCAATTTCAATAAATATATAGGGGTATTTATATAATCATCAAAAGCACCTAAATATTGAATAAAATGTATTTTAAGCAATTTAAAATAACATAATCATCTTACTATAACTCTTTTTTAGACACCCTGTATAATCAAAAATATTTTCCTGAAGTACATCCTAGAATCCAAGTAAAGACAACAAAATTTCAAAATCCTAATTTAATTAGTAAATGAGCAATCGAAGACGACAGCTGAAATGCGGGACCCTGTATAAGAAAGAATTTGTATCTTTCTAATTAGAAAAGATCTTGTTATTGGTCATCTAATAACACGTGAAGAGTCCGAGTTGATCCATGAAGTCCTATCCACTTCACGGGTCAATCTCAACTCGACATTAAAATGAATAAATGCCAATGCATATGCTTTGGACGTAATAGATCTATAGAATTCAGACATAGGTTAAATAACATTAAATTAAACAAAGTTAATTTGATTCGCGATCTAGGTGTTCTATTCGATACTGAATACTTTCATACTCCATATTAATAATGTCATCAAAAAGGCCAATAAGTCTCTATATTTTATTAAATGTTTTTCATCTGATTTTTCGAATATTAGGTCCATTACTACTTTATATAATTTACTTGTAAGATCACAACTTGAATATTGCTCAGTAATTTGATCACCATCTTAGGAATTTCACATCAAAACATTGGAGTCAGTGCAGAGTCACACATTTAACTCTATTTTTCAAACAACCTCTTCAAAAATATTTCACATTTAAATAATCATTTAATATAATGGTACTATCTTAGTATGTATAAAAATATCATTTCTCCATCTCAAAAAACAAAAAAGTAATGATTTTTAGTACATCATTGCAACTGTCAATATTTTAAGAAAATGTTTTTTTCTGCAGCAACTACTAACTATGTTATATTAATTTAAAGATAATTAAAAGGGAAATCGAATAAAAAATAACATAGAGAATGTTATATTTCAAACAACAAAGATGATATCAATTCCGGGAAAATGGGACATCTTGTATATATGAAAATAATTTTACATTATGCGTCTTCATTATTGAAGCACGTTTTATTAATAAATTAATGCTGAATTTCTAACGACAAAGGAGATATAGAAGACGGGCAATCGATGACTCACATTGTATATTCATACATTAACTATGTATAGTCGTTTCACAAAATAATTCAATTACTTATTGTTTGTATCTTCACATTAAAAAATGTTAGTGGTATAACTAAATACTCTCTCTTGTTCCTTCCAATATGTCAGTTTTTGTAATATGTATTGTTGTAATTCATCAGATTGTTTAGAGATATATTTAGCATTTTATTTCATATTTTGTAAAAGGTGTAATTCCCAATAAATTCCTACCTTAATAATTCAATTAAAAAATAGCGTCCTTTAGTTTTTCAGAAATTGATTTACCCGTGATATTACTAACCGTTGATATATTTTCCGAATAAAAAAAAATTATGTGTGCTGGTACACCAACATACATAATTTTATGCATTTGTTATTAAAATAATAATAAAGGGCTCAATCAAGAAGCAGTAAATTATAAATAAAATACTGTTTTGTTACCATGTTTAATATAACTTGTATATGTATAATTTGTATAGCTTGTTTATTTAGTGACCACATTTTCAATACATTAGCACGTCATTATCAGACTTTAATTCATTAAATTAACGAAGAAAGTTTCAATTACAGCCGTCTGCCATTGCATTGTCTACAGAAGAATCCAATTAATTAATTAATAACCGAATCGATACAATTTCCTTTTATTTCCTTTCAATAAACGGATTGAATCGAACCGGGCCCGCAAAAGGGGTTAAATAAAATAAGTGTTTACGGCCGGTTGCGTGTCCGCGGGGCATAAAAGTGTCGGGGTGGGTCAATACCTAGGCTGCGGTGCGGTTTCGGCGTGATACACTCCACGTAAATGGGGTTGGTCTTAATTGATTTATAGGTTGGTTACCGACGCCGATGGCCATTCCGAGGAAAGTGCGTGGGTGTGCCGCCGACACTGCCACCGCCACGACCCGACATTCCGAAACTCCGATCTTAATAAAAACGTTATTATTTATTTTTGATTATTTATGTTCGGCTTATGGACCGGTGACATGTATACATATTTCATGATCGTTGGAGATGGCGGTGTGGTAAGAAGAGGAAGCGTCGATATGAGAGATGTGTACGAGCGTCAATGGCTTAATCGTGATGATTTATTATTACGAATTGATTGGTGTTAATTTATGTTGAATATTTTTTTACTAGAAATTTAGAAAATTTATTCGACGCTATTTTGCAAGGAAAATTTAATTTTAATAATAATTCTATACATAATAACAAATCAAGTGTTTTAATTTATTCTTTAAATATTATACCTTCAAAATGTTACATTAAGTAATAACTGAGAATATTATTCAAGAAATTCTATGTATATATATATATATCAGTTATCACTTAATGAAACATTATATATATATATATTAGTTAGTTACACTTCTTTATTGACAAGTTTTTTAGTTTAAAATAATAATAATAACAATATAAAATATTTTGAAAATGTAAAGGTTTCTTGTCAATTGGCTATCGACCATGCCTGTCTTATAATTAATTGACATTATCATCTTTTGTAAATAATTTTGTCGTTGGTAGTCATTGTTAAACTGTCTATTGAATCTATATATCGAGTGTATTACAAAAATCGACGACGAAGTTGGCGTTGGAAGTCTCGAGTCATGTCTGTACTAATATCACACGCGTGAATGCTGGTTGCGGTTAAACAGTGACATGTCGGATATTAATTTTGTGAAATAGGTAGAAAAACTAAATTTATTTTAAATTACGATAGTCAAAGTAAGTGTTGAAAATGCCCACAGATCATATTTCATTTCTCAATTACAAAAACCTTAAATTTTTTGTTTTGTTTTGTTTTACATGGAATGCTATATTTTTTAACTTTCTATTAAATGAACAATATAATTATCTATCAAAAGTTTCCTATTCCTCTAAGTCGAGTTGTTTGTGCGGAAAATGCAAAAAAATAGAATCTTCGCATTATTTGGGGTTTTCTCTCAGTGTATTGTTATATTTCTAGCTGGCTGTGGATTTACGAAATGTCAAATAATTTATCTAAATTGTCATTTCAATATTCAAGCTGTTTTTTGCTATCATGGTATTATTTTGAATTTTTGTGAGAATTTTTATCATTATTATTTGAACGTAGGTAGTGTAGTACTTTTTCAAAATATTTATTCAAAATAGAATAGCATTTGTAATATTTGAATAATTTTATCGAGAGACCTTATTAACCAACATAAATAATACATATACTTTTTGCTAAAGAAATAATTCTAAATCGAACATTTCAATGAGACTATTAAACCAATTTATACAAAAGGGAATGTGAATTATAAAAACTCATTTATTAAGAAATCTGTCACTGTATAAGAATAGAATTCTGAAAATACAGAACTTCTAACATTATTCTGATAGAAATGGTAATTAAGTAAACAAAATAGATTATTGGGTGATGTGGAATAGAGGGTCAACATTTTATTCGATTTATATTTTCACAAAGGCACAAAATGGCATGGAGTGAATTTATAAGTTAAAGTGACAGATCAACTAAAACATTTGACATTTCTAAATTCCATAGTCAACTAAAATTATTACAATATTAATCAAAAATAAATGACGCAAAAAAATGATTTTATGCCTTTTTCGCAAAAACTTAATGTCTGAGAGCTTCGAGTTATAGGAAACTTTTGATAAATAAATGAAACCTGCATTTAATGACAAGTTAAAAAAATATGGCATTCCATTTTAAAAAATCAAGTTTGAGCCACTTAAAGTCCTTGTTCAATTATTTTAAGTTTTTGGGCCATCCCGTAAATATTTTATTATTTTAATAATTGGAAAATAAAATATGATCCATTGCTTAACTTCACTGGAAATTTCTCGCACATAACCTAAATACTTCTCAAATAATTTAAATTTGAAAATTAGGTTAGATTTTAACAAAATTCCAATTATTTAAAAAACCGTTAGGTTTAGGTACTAACAACCTTAATCAAAATTATGGTTGACTAACTAACCATCTTTATTCAAATGTGTATATGTATGTTCAATAATATACAAAGATTAGAATTATATTCTGTAGATGATGATGAATCGGCCATCGACCGGAGGTCTTTCAGCCAATTATAGTTATTTTGAACGTTTAATCTAAAAATATAATAATATATAGGGTGTTCCATTAAAAAAAACACAACTTTTATACTTTTATGGTACATGGGACACCCTGTATAATATGAAAATAATTTTACCTAATAAAGTTTTGTATTGCTGTAGTCAGGCTAAATTTGTTCAATATATCGGTAATTTTATAGACCGTTATACAGCCCTGAAATCAAAATTTTAAAAAGTGGTTTACTTTGGCCACAATACTCCGTTTCGTATACCGTGAATAACCCGGTATATAATGCGATGGTCCATAGGGTAATTAGCGGTCGTTATAAACAAGAAGGGATTAGCTTACCGCGGAATTTCGGTTTTAGTTACCTGTTTGTGGCAATATTTTTAACAGCGGGTTGTCTAATGGGATTAAGTCTGAATTTAAAAACTTGGACCTGTGTATATGCATTTCTATTGCTTCTAACATGTTGAGGTGTGGTTTATTTGTTTTTTTTAAGTTTAATGTTGTTGATTGTAAAAAGGTGACCTGTTTGTAATTTATGGTGTGCCAAAGCAGATTTTTAATGTTTTTCTTTTTTTCATGGTAAACGTATTCTTTAAATCTTTTTAGTAAACTCCTTTGAGTTTGTCCTATGTATAACATATCACAGTCATTACAAGCTATTGAATAAATTCCCGACTCTTTTAGCTGATTCTTCTTTGTAAAGTGGTTACCTAATAAAGTTTTGTATTACTGTAGAAAGTAGTAGGCAAGCTAAATTTATTCAATATGTCGGTAATTTTATTATTTATGCTGTCGTTGTAAATGAATCCACTGAATTTTTTGTCAGTTAGTGGCGTGAGTGTTGTCACTGCCTTGATTTATTTGTTTCTTTTGTGTCTGTTTATGAGTTTGTTAATGGTCGATTTGTTTTATTCTAGAGAGGTAGCTATTTCAGTTATTAAGTTTAGTTCTAATTTTCTACGGTCTTATGAAAGCGGTAGATTACATATATATCATGCTGTTGAAGGCTGCTAATTTGTGTTTGATATGTGTTGATGAGGAATTATGGATATATTTAAAGGTATGGGTGCGTTTCCAATACACAATAAAGTGTATTTTATTGTTAGTTTTGTTGTTGATTCGTAATACGTCAAGAAATGGGATTTGGTTATTTTGTTCTAATTCAAAAATGAAGTTTATGCTGGGGTACAACGCATTTAAATTATTAATTAAGTTATTAATATTTGTATGTAATTTAATTATAGCGATAACGTCATCTACGTATCTAAACCAGACTTTCGGAAAGTTAGGAATTGTACTTTTAGCTACATTTTCCAGGTGGTCTAGAAAAATGTTAGCTAAAAATGGTGAAAGGGGGTTGCCCATTGCGGTTCCGAAAGTCTGTTTGTAAATATTGTTGTTAAACTCGAAAGCTTTACAATCTATTATGAGTTTATTTAAATTAATATACTGATCTGCTTTGTCTAGGGGTATTGAGTGTTTTATTAGTCGTTGTTTTAGTATGTTAATTGCTTGGTCAATGGGGATGTTAGAGAATAGTGCTTCGACGTTAAAAGAAACCAAAATCTCATCGGGTTCAATTTTTATGTTGCCTAGTTTGTTACAAAGGTCAAAGGAGTTGTTTTCAAGTTCAAGCTGTTTGAATTCATTAACCTACCACTTCGCTAAATTATACGTCGGGGAATTAATGTTAGAAACGTTGCGTCTCCATTTGTTAACCCGGTTTCTTTATTTTCGGTAGGCAGTATAATGTAGAAAGTTATGATTTTATTTAACTTGAGTCTGTGAGTTCTATGTTTACCAATTAAATTTGTAGATTCTAAAAATTATTTACTTGGGTTGTGTATTAGTTAAGGGGATTTTTACGCTGTTTTATATATGGGCATTCATCAAATAATAAATTAACATTTTTAAAACATTTTTTTTATTTACGACGACCACTGAATTACTTTTATCTGATTTCAAGTAGAAGACATCTTTTCGTTTTAGTGATCTGACGGTTTTCGCTTCGCTCTGCTGTTTACTCGGTGTTCGTGTTTGAGGTTTCCCCAGGATCTGTACAAGGGATTCTTTGGCTGCCATGCGGAACGCTGTGGATTTTTCTGAGCCTAATCTCGTGGCTGCTGATTCGATGTCGTCCAGGATGGTGTCTATAGGTATAAGGAGATTCATATCGTCTGTTATGAATTTTTCCTTGGATTTGTTGAGCACGAGTGACTGGTATGGGTTTATAAATTGGTTCGCTATTTTGGGTTTTTGGTTCATTTGTAGTCGTTTCAGTTTTTTATCAGGATATATGACTTTCTTCTTAATTTTTCATTCGAAACAATGTTTAATTTTCTTAAACGGCCATGCCAGTTTTAGTTGCAAAAAGTAGGCGGATAGTTGTAGGAATTGTCTTTTCGAGTGAAGTTTTCCAATTTCTACCTTAATCCAGTTGCAAACTTACATTGTATCAATTTGGGAAAAATCTTCTTGTATAGGCACTTATTGAGGAAAAATTTAAATATATACATGCTGTTTCAAAAGTAACGGATAAATTCTATAAAATCGTAAATAAACATATTTTAGAAAAATGCTCTGACACGTCGATTTTTATTTTTAAAATGCTATCCTGACATACATTTTTCAGCCTCCCATCCCTTCGCCCCTAAGGTGTGGTAACCACAACTTTAAAAATTCAAATAGTAAAATACCCCTTGCGATACCTCAAATGATAGATTTTTTATTCTGAATTCACCGAAATAAAAATTATTAAAGTCGGTTAATAAATTATGCTGACATTCGCCAAAATGTATTTATTTATAAAATTGAGAGAATAATCAAATTTAAGTAACTAATCCTTAATTAAATGTTCAAAGTGCTGTCCGTTAACGAAGAGACAATGCCCTAATCCATCTACAAAAGCTTGTTGAACATTATCTAACATATCTGGAGTAATTAAGTGAATTTCTGCACGAATTCTTTCCTTTAACTCCTCAATATTTGCAGGTTTATTCAAATAAACTTTACTTTTTAAATAACCCCAAATAATATAATCTAGTAGGGTTCAATCTGGCGATCTTGCTGGCCATTCAATATGACCACGTCTACCAATCCACCGATTAGGAAATACTTGATCGAGGTATTCCGGAACCGGTCGTGCATAATGTGGAGGCACACCGTCTTGCTCTAACCAAATTCTGTCATCGGGTCTATCAGGATATCCTGTGTTGGGTAACAATACCGCTAAAGTAGGTAGTAGTTCATTTCGGAGAAAGTTCAGGTAACATTCATCATTCAGTGTTGTGTCGAAAAAATATGGTCCAATAATTCTTAAACCCACCACACTAGCCCACATATTAAGCTTTTGAGGATATTGTGAGCTTCAATCATCCAATGCGGATTTTGAGGAGCCCAGTAACGGCAATTTTGTTTATTGATGGTAGCATTCAGACAAAAAGTTGTCTCATCAGAAAAAACGAAGTTTTTAATTAAGCCAGGCGTGTCATTATAGAGTTCCATCATTATTTCACAAAATTGCAAAGTCATCATGGGTCAATTCTTGTACCAAGTGCACTTTATACGGGTGAAATTTATATTTTCCGAATAATCTGGACACTGCACTTTTTGACGCACTAACTTGTGAAGCGACCTTTATAAGGGTTGAATGTAGATTTTGTTGCACCATTAAAATAGCATCCAATTGTCTATTTTCATTCAAGGCCAATTGACGTCCTGCCTTAGGCTTATCCCGTACATGTCCGAGATCGCGAAATTTGTTTTCGATTCAACTTACGAAAAGTCTGAATTGTGTTTGACATAAGTAAAAACAATTTGCAATTGTTTTAATGATATTGATATGGCCGCTTCAACAGTGCCTATTCGAATATTGATGACGCTCTTCTTTGAATTCAGAATAAAAAAATCCATCATTTGGGGTATCGCAAGGGGTGCTTTGCGATACCTCAAATGATACTATTTGAATTTTTAAAGTTGGGATTGCCATCCCTTAGAGTAGAAGGGGTGGGAGGCTGAAAAATGTATATCAGGATAGCATTTTAAAAATAAAAATCGACGTGTCAGAGCATTTTTCTAAAATATGTTTATTTATGATTTTATAGAATTTACCCGTTACTTTTGAAACACCCTGTATATATAGGAGCGCCCCATATTTTGTAATCATTCATATTGACAATGAGTACATGGTAGTGTATATAAATAAAAAGTGAAGTAAGGACTGCATTTGTTTACTTTATTGTAATACAAACCAAAACAAACTTTTTTAAAAATGATTAAAAATCTTTTTTTTTTCTACTACTAATTCATATATCCTTTCCTAATTATGTTGAAAATAATTGTAGATGAATATAAACACATATGTGATTTCTAAAAGTTATATACGGTAATAAAGTTTATAGAAACAGCCCGATAACACAATTAATTAAGTAAAAAATATTATCCCATTAAAGATGTCTTCGGTTGTAACCGCATGAGGAATTTTATTTACAAGCAGAGACCGATGTAATATCATTAAGCATTAAAGTCGTCCGTAATGAGGATACCAATAAAACACGAATCGCCGCCCTAAACACTAACTAGTCTTCCGTAACACCGGCGACGAGGAGCGGCCTCCTAAAAATAACGCAAGGAGGTAGGGAAAAGGGGTTGTATGTTCCGTGTGACCGGTCAATTAAAATAAATTGGAGGGACTCATATATCAACCGATCTAAGGGACCTCACACTTCGCCTCGAAATAAATAATGAATCGATCCCCAAACCGAAGAGGACCGTCACCAGGTTTTCCTTCCACCGCCAGTTTGCAGCACGTGCAGAGTCCATTATCGCGGTAACTCGATATATATATCATTCGCCGAGATTTCTACGTCCTGTTCATCTTCTTCTTCTCCTTTACTCCGCTCTTCAGAGCGGTTGTAATGAGTGAGGGCCGTGGAATCGTGAATTTTTCGTTTATCAAGGAAATTATATGGCCGGAGATTTATTGGGCTGTTTGATCGTAAATTACGATTCGCCGTGCGAGTACTTCATCCATCAATCTTGACCTTTTACTTCGGGATTATAAATTTGTTCATCTCGAAAATTAATTTCTAATCAAATGAATGTTCTTGCAAAATTTAATTTTGCTTCGAGATATTCGGATAATTAAAGTCAAGACACAATAAATGAAGTGTAAATCAATATCTGATTTATTGTAAAGCACCTAGATACGTAAACACAATTTTAGTAAGGAATGGAGGAAGTTCAATCATGGACATCTGAGTGATTTCAAAAATCGAATACTTCATCACGAATTTTATTCATAATCGAACAATAACTCGGAAGACAGCTCGAGATCTCGAAGTCGAAACAGAGAAATGGAAAACATGCTGAAGTAGTTTGCTAAAAGCAATACTCAAACGCTTCGAAGGTTTTAATACCTTTTAGAGTTCTTTCGTTACCTCGATAATTTTGTGGAAAAAATTACCTAAACTGAAGGTCAATTCTGCCATAATAATAATAACAACAATATATTACGAAGATACAACAAAAGCAGAAACTATAATGTCTGTATCTATCATATAAAGAAATTGTAACGTAGAAATATAACCAAACTATACAGCGTTCAAATACTTTATCCCAAAAGAATCAATAATACATAATAAGTTGAAAAATATTAGTAATAGGTTCGAAATTAAAATCACAGTTATTTGACCTGAATAAATTATAATAAATTATTAATAAAATTAAAATAACACACGAATAGGTAATGATTAATGATGTAATAAAACATTAAATTCAAATAAATTCAAAAGACAAGTTATACAGAGATATTAGAATAACGGACGAACCATACTTGAAAACAAAATTTAATAGACTTGACAATTAATAAATGAATATGAAAAGGGTCAGTCGATAAAAAGCTGCCAGGAAATTAAAATTTCTTGCTATTCCAGAGAATCCAGAAACCCACACCAGGTTGACTTTTAGAATCTCAGAGAGATTGCTGAGTACCTCTTTACAGTCTCTGAGCTGCAGCGATATATATATCGCAGATTTGCCGATCAATATATACTCTATATATTGATTGGCCTGTGTGGTGTGTCGATGGATTCTCCTAGCACACTTATCAATGGTGAACCTAGACTATAACTGCCTTCTAGTTTGCAGCTGACGAACGCTGCACCCGCCTCTTGAACAATTTTAGATCCGTCAGTAAATTAGCATACACCCTCCACCGTAACCGGCTTCTGTCTGAGTGGAATTCCCCAAACCGCCTTTCGGTGTAGAGTTTAGGTGTTTCGTTCACATTGCAATAGAAAGAGTACAACATATATTTTTTAATTGTTATCTTTTAAGTCAGAATGATCTTATCCAAATCGAGGTGTAGATCATAATACACTTTTAAGTAAATTTGATTTTGAAAGTTTTGCATCTCGGTGACAAAAAATGTATATTTCTTTCTTTCTTTTATACACTTCTGCAAAGTTTTGTTGATTCGCCAGACTTCTTAAATTGAATTGGGCTGCATATTCCATCTTTTCACAGTATGCAGTCTACAAAATTTAATTTAGTAGCACATAGAACTTATATTGGTCTGAAATCACCTGTCAGTATAGTATTCAGATATTTTAATAAAATCTCCTCTTCCCGTGATATATTTCATAATATTCTAAAAACTGTACTGGTAGCCTTAAACCAAATGTAATTACCAAATATATTTTACAAAACGTAATTAAACATCAATTTTTATTTTACATACGCGTGTTCGCCATATTGATAAATAATATATTACTCATATATTTTTTTATCTTACAATTAATTTACATAATTTTGAACTATAATGTCTTCATATTGGGATGTGTTTCCAGTTGGACAATAAAGATTTATTATTTATATTTATTTGTAATAAATGTACATTTTGAAAAGCAATTAATCATATAATTAAAAATATATTTAGTTTTCGAGAGTAGAACTTTACTCAGAGATTTCATTAAAAATGATGATTACTGTAGAAAAAGTCAACTTCAACAAGAAACCGTAGATCATATTCCTGGCGGATGCAAAATACTAACTGGAACGGAGTATAGTCGAGCCACGGAGAGCTGCCGGTGACTCATCGCTTAAAATCGCATGAATTAAGATTTAAGTAAACCTATATCAGTAATAAATTAAAGACGACGCAAGCGCCACCTTTTGCCTAATTTCAAGTGGCATCGTCAACGATTTGGGTCTACAAGGTAGACGACCGACGCTGATTTTCAGTGGCGGGATATTCAAAAATTCTTAAACACCATCATATATATTTTCAGACCGATTTACGTAATAGAGAAATCGTTTATATGTTTAATGCCCATTTGCACCGCCTTGTTTAAGTACTCCTTAATGCTAAGTAATCCTTAACATATGTCATGTGGTTTGCACCGCGCGCGCACGATGTCTAAGGTCTCCTTAAATTTAAGCCGCCGATGTTGGCGGCTTAACTTCACTAAGGCTTCCATAGCGTTGACGTACGGCTGATTCTAACCTATAAATTTATAGATAACGAATAAAGTAGAGAAAGCGAGCGATAATGTTATAAAAAAATGGTGAAATGTATACATTCTTAAATAAATATATTATTTAAAGTTTCTTTTGATTTCTATAATGTTTATAACGGTAATAATTATCCGAAATAGTTGTGATTTTCTAAAATTAATAATAATTTTCTATGATTTCAAGGTTAGGAAGCGAGAATAATAGACGACATGAAGTTAGGTACTAACTTTCCACTAGATTTTCCCCCAACTAAGGAGACCTTAACTAAGCGGAGATTTTATATGAGCGGTGCAATCCAATCTCTACTATTCTTTCCTTAACTTTTAAGGAATCCTTAACTAAGGAGGCCTTAAAGTAAAATCGGTGCAAACGGGCATTATTAATATTAAAAAGTAATGAGCAGCCATTTGTGAAATAACTTGATAATTTAGCCAATTATGAGTGAAATTAATAAACGCCTAATATTTAACACGAATTTATGTTGTATGGAAAAAGTATTTAATTTAATATAAGGATATAGCATTAATTGAGGGAGTTTTTTTATGAAAATGTTATTTGTTAAAAGATTATAATTGATGAATAAAAATCAACAGATTAAGACACACATTTCTAAAAAATGGGCAAAGTAGCACAGTTTAATGAACCGAGTTAAATGACACTAATGAATGTGTGCCGATTTTTCTCAAGATTTTTCTGAGATAAAAAAAAACGTAAATTGCAAAGTTTTACATAATTTTATACTGAATAATAAAATTATATCAGTTTTTTATCGGCTAGTTTCTGAAATATATAAGAAACTTACATGTTTTCAAATGGAAACAATGGTTGGCCTGGCCATGGCTTCATTAGAAATGTAGGTGTAGTATTTCATTTTATTTAATTTTACATTATATTACCTTATTATTTAACAGCCTAAATAATAGTATATTACACAACAAGAGTTGTAAGTAGCATTTTGCGCACGAAGAGAAACGTTTGTGCAACGAGCTGCGAAGCGGCGAGATGCATAATTCCTCAAGTGCGTAATTGCCTTACAACTCAAATTGTGTACTATACTTTATCTACGACCACATTTAATTAAACTTTATTAATATATAAAAAAAAATTATTTACAGTTTGTCATAATAATTATTGATGGTTATATTGCAATTATGAAAAACTGGTGGGGCATTAGATGGGGCTATAGTGACATTATTGTCAAGAATAGTGTACTTATGGAACATATTGGTCCTAGAGGATGAAGCCATATTAACGTCTCTGCCGTTGGTTTCGTTTGATTTTGCTTCACCATCACATATAGCACTTGAAATCTTAACCGCATTTTCAGTTTTATTTCTGGTACAATTATCAACATTGCTTTCAACCACTGCAGACGAGCGCCAACCACCATGCCTCTTTAGTGCGAGCAAATCAACTCCAGCATCTACAAGAATGGTGGCCGACGAACGCCTAAAACAGTGGCCAGTGTATTATTTCGGATTCGCTAAACCCAGAAATTCTGCAATTTTACTTGGTACAGCATCAAACTTATTTATCCCAACACATTGTTTGGTACATTTTTTGTATTTGCAATTTAGAAAAAATGGCAAACTTTTTGTATCCCCTTCTGATGGACGTAAATTTATGTATTTCTTGCACGTACCGTACCATTTTTCAGACACAATGAAGGAACGTTGGGTTTTTGTCTTAGAATCTGGGATTTTGATTATCAGTAATTTTCCAGTATCTTCTATGTCTTTATGTTTCGCAGTTCCTGTTTCCTACAAGCACTAATACCAAATATTAGAATCACCTATGCGTATTTACGCATGTGCATTTTTATAGCTTAAAAAAAATGTCATGGATTTATCTTTGGCAACAAATGTTTGCTGTCTGGTTTGTTTTTCAGAAATTGGTTAATTTCTTCCGGACTGAGTGTTTTTGATTTTTTACTTATAAAACCATCAGATTTTCTCTTCAACAGTGTCAAAAGTTTTGCGTAACTTGTAATGTTCGTATTATGTTGAATATTAATTGTTGTTCGTAACATGGAAAAAATAGCCCAAAGTGACGACGATTTCATTTGCTTTGACAATTCATTAAAGTACGCCAACATTACGTTTTCAGTCAATGATTTTACTTTATTTCTAAGCCTCCAGTCCATGAATCTTTGGTACACAAGTTCGTATATTTTACGCGATTTTTCTGGTAACAGATCGTTTGTGGCAGTTTTGGCTTGTTTGCTGATTTCAGGTGGCGTACACATCTCTTCCTCACTGTTGCTAGCCATCTTAAAGCTTAAATTCAAAAGAATTAGTTGATAAATGACATATTTTATTAAACATTACCTTTATCAATACGTACGACACTTACAATTTCGAAAAATGTCAATTTGATGTGACTGCGGCTAATTAGATCTAAAGACAATAATTATGACAGCATGTGCATAAGGTTAATTGCAAATGTCCACGCTGTACGATTTTGACTCTTTACGTACGACAGTTCATAAAGACTCGCTTACTTAGTTTATGCGTTGTTCGTAATCTAGCATTTACTATAGTGGTCGTAAATAAAGTAATTTTTAGATAATAGAAGATAATTATAACTATTTTGGGAGGAACAAATCCACTATTAACATTTATTAAAATTACATTAATCTGATGATGAAGGATTGTCACATTTATTACTGTCCGAGTCTTCTACTATCCTGATTGATGATTACAGGTTCTTGTACCACATCATAATTTTATAAAATGTTCCACCAGTCCTTCATTTTTTTTTTTCAGCATTTTCAATGCATTTTTTGCCACAATTCCTTGTTGACCCTCATTAGGGATTCGTTCCACATAGCTTACACCTTATCACCTCCAATACCATCTCTGCCTATATTTTCATTGTAAAGTTCTTTACAATTTTCCCAAACCAGCTCGATTGGATTGAATTGGCAGTGGTAAGGAGACAATCACGGAATTGTATGCCCCAACTAATGCGCCAATTCATCAATTTTCATTTTTTTCAGGCAAATGTTGTTTTGTCAATTCCAGCAATTCTACTTTTAACATATCTGCCGATTACGGTATATTTTTATTTGTTAAAAATTGAATCAATAAATCCTCTTTCCAGCTAGCATTTGGGAGTTTCTCTACTAGTCGACAATGGTACGAAGCGTTATCTAAAATTATTGAGGTCGGTTGTTCTAGGTTAGGGAGAAGCTTTTCTGTAAACCACTTCTTAAATAAATCCGCGTCCATTTTATGATAATAATCATCTGTTTTCCTTTTTGAAGCAAATATTAAGGATGCACCTTCCACAAAATCATTACTGTTACCAGCACTTAGAACAATGAACTTTTTCCTTCGCCAATTGTGTTTTTTTTTTCTTATAGATTTCTTATTGCTATCGTGCCAGCTTCGTTTCGCGGAACCTCTACAAAAAATCCATGTCTCGTCCAAAAAAAAAAAGTGGATCATAGAGCTGATCCTTTTTATTTATAAAATATTCCCTTAAAAATTTAGCACGAGCTGCCTCTATATGTGATTGCTCAAAATGTCCTCTTCTCCCATCATCTATTGAAAATTTGAATCCAATTGAGGTTAGTAGTGAACGCAGGCTTGTCTTTTTAAAAGAGAAGTAATCATCTTTTTTCAATTTGTCGATCAAACTTCTTATTGTTACTGGTAATAATATACTATGCATTTCATAAAATTCATATTTCACAGCTTCCTTAATGTATTCTGGAACTTAGAGGTTTTTCTTTCGATGTCGTTTCTTTTGAGGAGTTAGCATAACTGAAGTTCCTGCAGCATGAGCAGCACTAAAACGATTTCTGGTCCGCAATACTGTACTTGCACTGACACCGCAAGCTTCTGCAGTTCTCTAAATGTAATACAACATGTCAGAATGTTTTAGTTACTTTAATAATACTATTTAAAACTTGCCTCTGTATTCAAAGTAATTTCATTTGAGGATTTGCGTTCAAAATAATTAAACACGTTAATAATGAGCATAATGAATTAAATTAAATATTAACTCGATCGAAAAAAAATCTAAAGCGCAATATAAATAAACTTTTTCGATTATTTTATTTGACGTACGCGTGCCAAAGCGATGTAACAGACATGACCTATCTTTACGATGCCCGGTTCTTTAACATGCAGACACACGTATTAATTATTTATCTATAGATACTTAAAGTAGCAAAAAAGCAATAAAGGAAAAAGTAACGTGATAATAATACAAACAAAATATACTTACAAAATGAAAAGTAAATACAATTGGTTGATAAACTCAAATGTTAACAGCAACTGATACTGTTAACATTTTTTAAGAATATTTTGTTTGTATTATTATCACGTTACTTTTTGTTTATCTACGCAGTCAGATATATATTACATATTAGTAAATATATTATAACGAACTCCAAAAATAGCAATTCGGTTATTGTATTTTTATATTTACAAAGAACAGTAAATGTTGTAAAAGGTATGGATGGTATATAGAATTTAGAATAATTGAAAAATTAATTAGTCCCTTTACCAGTTTAAGAGCCATTACTACTATTTGAAGGTTCAATAATTTTAAAGCACAAATACTTGACAATTTTTTGTTGAGTTAACTTTAATATATTTTTATATTTTAAATACAATAGAAAGTAAGGTTAAGATAATTATAATCAATTAATCACCTATTCGAATTTATTGTAAACACTAACTTCATGCTCTCTTTAGTTAAGAAAGATCGTTATAACTATGAAACAGCGATTATGTAAAAATAGTAATGGAGTATTATACTATTTATCATTTAATTTTAATCTAAATACTTTTGCATTTATGATCTGGTTTACGTGTGTGAACTATTTTCATCAGCTTCAAAATTTGCCCAAATCATTTGTTACCAAAATATAAGCAGATTTTAAATTGTATACAATAATTTAAGATTTCATCTTAATAATATCAGGATTTATATTAGTCCATTTTTTTCCTGTAATATAAAAAATGGTGTATAATTTTCACACACTCATTTCACTTCGAACGTCAAAGGAAGGCGATTTGCACTCCGGCTCACGACTCCACGACCACCATCCATCCGACCATTGGCTGGGTCATCTGGGATCAAACGTTTCTAATTAGAGGCCCCGACGAAAATGGTCTACAATTTTCACCTTTTCCCCGCAAACAAAAAATCCCTGGGTTATTACCACGGCGCGGTGTCAGAGATTCCAACTTTTTTTTTCCTCCTCCTGCCCGTAAACCGTGGTCGATTAATCCCGATACGATCGGCGCGAGCAATATTTTTATTGTCGGTCATAAAACAACAAATCGGAGGTGTTAATGATGTTTAGATTCAGCACGAGTTGTTCTCGTAAAGCACAATGAGCGGTAATGATTTCCACCATTTTACTTTTGTGCGTTTATTTCACGTTTTAGAATTTAAATTTCAACTGATTTTTATCGCGTTTCGAAATTATATTTCAGGCGAATATTTTTTTTTATGAAAACTACAATTTCATTTGATCCATGAACGGATTTAAAAATTTTCATATCATAATTTAATCAAAACATAATTATACATGGAATATTTTTTTATCTAACCCAACCGTTTACATTATTTACTTATTTATTATTAAATCAGCTCATTATTTTGTATTAGCATTTGGCAACAATTGAAGAGTGGATTGACACTTCAACTCTTTAATTGTAAGTATGGGGTAGGTGTCAAATTGGGCGATTAATCAAGGAATCTTCCATGCCAATCTAAAACCTCTACGCCAGAATTTTGTAATAAACTCCTTGGTTTGACGACCCGTATGAGGCCTGGCATTATCTTACCGAAAAATGGTGTTTGGGATAATCTTAATGTAAGGTATTGCAACAGGTTGTAGTACTCCACCGATGTACCGCTGTTAGACTACCTCTAATGAAAAACAGGAGGGATCTACTTCCAAGTTTCTTTCCCTGAGAATCTTCACCATTTATTCATTCCATCCCTTTCTATGCCTTCCCTTCTCTTTCTACCGGTTGGCCTGACTTTCCATGCTATTTTAGTTAGTCTTGAGTTTTCTATCCGTACTATATGTACGAACCAACCTAATTTGCGCTTTGCCATTTCAGATATAATAGTAATCTGTTGTTCATCTCTGATTTTAGTATGTTTGATTTTATATATGTTGGCTACTCTTCTCTTGTAGTTCATTTATCTATTAATATCAACTATATACAGTAGCGTTGGTAGATAGATAGTTGTATATACTTTAATTTTAGTCTCTCTCTCTACGCTTTTAATTAGTAAGCAATTTTTTACTTTAATTAATAAAATATTAATGATTTTCAACACTTTTTTATTTAATTTTACTACAATTGTTTCGCTACGCTGTAGCTTCTTCAGGTGAAGAAAGTTAATAATAATATTTACTGAAATATTTACAATATATATACACAGTTTTATTGCACAGGGGTAGAGCGTGGTTTTCCTTCCATCCTGAGTAGTGGGGAGTTCGATATTTCCATTTGTTCATTCAGCAAGTGGCCCATTTGGTGATTTATATTAATTTAAAAATTTTCAAAAATGTTTAGTTTTCTTCCCTTGTTGGTAATATGGAGGATTTTGAAATCTTTGTTGAATTGATGTCGCTCTTCTTTTAGATGGTTTGCATAAGTTGAGGTGTTCTTATTATTAAGGACAGCTGCGTGGTGTTCTTTAATTCGCTCCTCAAACGGTCTCCCCGTTTGTCCAATGTATATTTTAGGGCAATCACCACAATTCAACTGATAAACTACTCAGTGCTAACCCTTTTCAGTTTTATCTTTATTGTTTTTTTATTATTTTTGACAGGCTATTATTAGTTTTGAATGCAATTTTAATATCTATTTTTTAAAAATATTTGCTAATATTTTGGCTTAGTTTTCCATTATACGTTAATGACCCATATTTAATTTTTGTATTTATTTCTGAAGGAAATATCAGGTTATTAATCATTTGTTTTTCTTTATTTTTTATTAATTTATCTATTGTGTCTATTGAAAAATTGTTTTAATGTGCAATATATGTTTATTTCTTTTTTTTAAATTTTCATCTGACATCTCTATCATAAAAGCTCGATGAATCATTGACCGATATGCAGCTAATTTTTTGTTCAATTGGATGGAATAAACTATTATTTATTGTTATATCTGTGTGTGTTGGTTTGCGGAAAATGGAAAAATCCTATTTGTTATTAATATTCTTAATTGTTAAATCTAAAAAAAATATACTATGATTTTCTTCCATTTCTAATGTAAATTTAATGTTTTTGTGTCGTTCATTTATTATTTTCAATAATTTATTTAAAATTCTGTCCGTGCCATTGAATGAAACTTTTCGTCCAACTGTAAATAATTTTCATTTGTGCAAATATCTAAAAGGGACATTATCTCGCTTATGATATATTTTGGTTTCATTCAATGGCACGGACAGAATATTAAATAAATATGAAAGCGGTTGTAGGGAAAGTCATTCCCTGCAACCGTTTAAACCCTTTAAAAATTAACCTTACCGTTTAAACCCTTTACGTTTTAAGTGCCTAGCCTTATAATCTGCTTTAACGTATCCTTATTATTCATTCATTCCTTTACCTCCTTTTCTAACATCCGTCCCTTTTATTTTATTTTTTTTATTTTCGTTTTGTTTCGTTTTAATTTAGTCGATTTTATGTTTCTACTGTGTATACATTTTATCGACCCGTTTTCGTTTCCCTTATAATTGTTATACAATACTTGATTGTTTTTTTTTTTTCATTTTGTCGCACTTCTTTTTCGGTGAATCATTTTTTATTCTTATTCCAAGCTTATTTCTCTCCATCAATTATTATCTTGCCATACTTAACTTTTACGCTCGCCCCTTGCTTCTTTTTTTTTGCTATGCTTCGTATTTCTGTCTGCATTTTCTGTTCTTCCATTGTTAGGTCGTTGTTTATATAAACACTTTTACCTTGGATATTATTCTTGTTTTCCATTATTTCTATTTTAGCATCCACATTGGTCAGCTGCAATGACCATACCATCTTTAATGGTTCTGGCTGTGTCTATTTGAACGCTAATATTTATTGCTTTTGTATATAGTGTCTGCCTTGGATAGAGGGGTATGAAGTTGACTTCGTTTATACTTACTTCACCAAGGCCTTCGACACCGTTAGGCATGACATCTTGCTTCAGAAACTTGAGCTTGTTGGAATTTGTGGGGTGATGCTTAACTGGATCCGTTCATACCTGACAGGAAGGACTCAGGCAGTACGTATTGGTAGTGTTATATCATCTGACATAGCAGTAACTTCTGTCGTTCCCCAGGGGTCACACTTAGGGCCTCTTCTCTTCAACATTTTTATAAATGATGTTACCGACTGCTTCCATCATGCTGAATGCCTGTTATTTGCTGATGATATAAAATTTTTTACTGAAATATCCGGTAGTTCGCCGTCTTTATTGCAAGATGATCTGGATAGATTTAAGTCTTGGTTTGTTGCAAACGACATGAAACTAAACTTGAGAAAGTGCAACACTAATTCCTTTTCTAAGCGAAGAGCAACTGTTGTGAGGAATTATTATCTTAATGACACACAGTTGTTGCGTGTCTCGTCAGTCAAGGATTTAGGCGTTACATTGACTCAACAGTGGAATTTCAACGTGCATCTGGCTAATGTATCGTCCAAAGCACATCGTATGCTGGGCTTCATTATACGAAACAGCAAAGAGTTCACAAACATCAGTACTCTACTAACATTATATTCTTCTCTTGTGCGACTGCATTTAGAGTACTGTTGCGAGGTGTGGAATCCCAGTGGCAGGTCTGAGGTACATTTACTTGAAAGGGTCCAGATAAAATTTATACGCTTTATTGCGTATAATTTTCGCATTGTCGGTTCCTATGAAGACATTTTGAGGCACTTGAAAATGAATACGTTGGAGCAGAGACGAGGGAGCGCGGATGTAATGCTTGGCTTCAACCTATTAAATGGTTATATTGACTGCCCTTACCTACTGAGCAACTTTAAAATCAATGTGCCTAGCAGGGGTTTGCGCTCCTTTGACCTCTTCAACGTACCATTCCATAGAACCAACTATGGTAGGAATTATGGTATGGCTAGAGTTGCCGTACATTGCAACTCTGCAAACATTGACTTTGCTATCACCAGCAAAAAACAACTTAAGTCACTTCTCCGTGAGATAAAGTGATTTCTTTTTCTGATTTTAATCTATTGTTTGTTCTATTTGTATTTGTATATGTTTGTCATTTTACATTTTAACTTATTTATAACTTTTAATTTATTAGCATTTTATAATTATACTTATATTGTAACCCTCCATTATCTTTAAATGTATAGTTAGTATAAAGCAATATGTATTTAAATGGACTTACCGTTAATAAACAATAAACAACAATAAATAATACTCTTTAAATTTCTCCTTTTCCGCTTCCCTTTCTACTTTAATCCCCTTGATAACTATGTTTTTGTTTTCTTACGAGCCCTCTCCTTCGTTTCCAGTCAATTCTCCAATGTCTCGATGCGTTTCTATAATTACCTCTTTTCTTGTTCTCACTTCTCCTCTCTTTGTTTCATTTGTTCCCTCGATTCTTTAGTTTGTCCTTAGATAACCCTATTTTTTATATCTTTTCCATTATTTATGTAAACATCCTCCTTATAGGAAGACATCCAGGAGGAAATTATAAAAGATTACTTTCCTCCTGTATGTCTTCCTCTTCTAAGGTATTTTTTGCCTACTGTAATGTCTTCACTTTGTTCTGTTTTCCTTTGCTCTGATGACCTTATTTCTTTTTCGCTTCTGTAAACTGCTTGACTTTCCGTTTTTTCTCTGTCTCGTTTTCTGTTTCCAGTCATTAATACAAAGATCCTAGGGTTTTTTTTTATCTTCTTCATGTAATTATTGTATATGTATTTATGTGTGGAGAATTTGTTATCGTTTCTTTAACTTTCTCTTTGTAAAGTAAAATTCTATCCCAAGAAAATTTTGCATTCTGAATGCATGTACTTCGATTTAATTAAATAATTACTGTATGAAATAATGCGGAGTTTGACAATGACGTTAGCGATTATGACGAGTAAGTATTCAACGACAAGAACGAGAGAAACACATGCGGAAAGATGTCTGGTCGAGAGCCATTTCGTTAAATTATAACATGTATATATTGTAAATTATATTTAATTTTTAAACGAATACGATGGCCATATATTTTTTTAAACAACGTGTGCAAAAAATGTATAATATGGCTGAAATATATTTTATTTAATTTTAATTTTGTACATTTTTAGTAAATTATATACATTCAGACAATTTCATTTTTAAAAACATTGAGTACATACATTAAAATAAACGTTTGTCTCTCCTGGGCTATCGACCGTAGGTATTTCTGCCCAAGAATTTGCAATATGTTATTGTTATGGAACAGCAAGGGTCCATTGTTGTACATTTGTTTTAAAGTACTTTGTAACGTAAGTGAAAATTTCACAGTAGCTAAAGAGGAAATAATTTATTAATTATTTTCAAATTCTTTTTATTTAATTTATAATAAAAAATCAATCTGACATGTTCTGATGCGGAATAAATGGTTAAAAGAAAATTGTAACATGAATTTGATTGGTTATACTAATGCAATGAATTAAATTGTCATATTAATAGTTACAATTATTAATAAGATTAATTAAAAAAAAAAAAACTTGGTAAAGTGTTTTGAAAAAATAAATGAAGACTCGAGCTCAATAATCGATTATAAAATTATAAAATATTCTTATGTAATGTCAATATTATTTTAATATATATATATATATATATATATATATAATATTGTACAAGGTGTCTCAGACTTGATTCTTATTTTTAAAGAAAAAATATATAATCCTATATATTTTTAAATGAAAACAAATTCTCTTTTAAACGTTAAGAAAAAAATTTTCAAAAATATCTGCTCACTTTTTTTCTTTAAATGACACTGGGCTTGCCTTTTCCTTATTATATTAGTATTTTTTAATCTCTTGACAACCATGTACACCAATATGGTTGTCACATTAGAAAAGAAATGAAAAAATGAGACTGATGCCCGATTAAAATCACTGATTAGTAAATCAATGTTTAGGTTAATCATGATATTTCGTTTGCACCGACATCCGGTTAGTAAATTGGCTATCATATAAAACATAATAAATATTATAAGATAAAATGTGAGTGCATTTAATTATTTTACGTTGGCAAATTAAATCAATTCGTCGTCGTCTTCTAATAAACTGAATTAAATTTACATTTTGAAGTAACTTCCGACAAATGTCAGTACTTAGTCAGCCAAATTCGATTGATTAAAAATTTGTGGTTAATAGAAACTTTAATTATTGATTAAATGTCGGTGCAACACAATTATCGGAAAATCATTGATAAAGGTTCATTTTTAAGTTGATTTTTTTTAGTTGGCCATGAAATATTTGACTCACAGAATGACCTATGTGACAATTGTCAATTCAAAACTTGTTGCGCCTTGTCTAATGTTGCAGGAAAAATGAATTACAGAAACTATCATAAACTTAACATGATCCTCTTTATGGTTTATGCAAGAAGAATGCGAGAAACGCTGCAAGGTTGTAAAATTAAACAAAGCGCAACTAAGTAATGACATTGAATAACTATAATGGTAATCAGTGAGTGAAATATTTCCATGGCCAACTAAAAAAATCAATTGAAAATTTAATTTTTAATCTCATTTTTCTCATTTTTTTTTCTAATGTAACACCATATTGGTTTACATGGTTATAAATAGAATAAAAAATACTATTATAATTTGTAAAAAGTGCCATTTGAAAAAAAAATAAGTTTAACATCACTGTCACAATATCAGCAGACATTTTTGAAAATTTTATACTTATCATTTTAAAGAGAATTTGCTGCCATCTAAAAATATATACAATTTTATATTTTTCTCTATAAACATAAGAAAGTTATAGGCCTTGGGAGTCATGTCTGAGATACCCTGTATTACACCTAATGTAAATTTTACAATAAAGATTATTGTATAAATAAATCATTGCTTCATTTTGTTATAAATTAATTTAAATGTAACGATTTCTTTGTTACTATAATTCTTTACAAAACGCTCTTTTAAGTAGCCATAATCCGTTTCGGGAAATAATAAGATCATTTACGGATTATTATAATTTTAAAACCATAATCGCACGTTAGATTACGATTTCCACACTGATTATCCAAACGACAATGCTCACATCCTAACCATCAGCGACCAGCGATTCCCACAGAGAGCCTTTTGAAGTTTCCGCCACCGCTAATTAGCGCCATCATTAGTTTTATCTCTTCCTAGCCTCAGAAATGAGTACTTGTATTCGCGCCTTAAGTCCATCGGTTCGAAGAAAAAAAAAACCGACGTACTCATACGAAAGAACAGAAGCCGAGATGGAGATAATTTTTTGGTTAAATCCGAAATGGACGCGATGGCCTTAATTAGACGGGGAAATATTTCGTGTATTTCGTGGGAATATGGTTTCGGTGGCCTTAATTGCCTTTCGTGGATTTATTTCGACCGTTTCGGATATTGCAAATTAATAAAACGCCTTTAATCGGTAAATGTTTATGGTTAGTACGACATTTTTATTATATACTTAAACAATGTAGACCATAATAATAATAATTAATAAATGTAAAAATATAGAATCACTGAAATTTATTTTGTATAATGTAGCATAACGATTTTCTTATGTATTGTTTGTATATTATTTTAATAATAATAATAACTTTATTGACGGAAAATATCCATTTTACATAATACATAGCAATACAATCATAGACCTATTATACTAAATATAATATATATAAACATAAATATACACATGTCTACAAATAAGGCAAGTTAGAAAGAACAACAAACATTTATGTGCTTAAGATGAGATACAAACATAGAATACGATTTAACAAAAAGATCGAAATTATGACTAAGGGATAATTTATTTGACTTACGCATGAACCGACAAAGTGGACTATTAATACCATATTTAGTTTTATGGAATGGAATGAAAAACAGTACTGGATTTCTGATTTGTCGATTTGAGGTGTTAAAATGGAAGTCAATTTGATTAAAAAGATATGCACAATCCGCTTGGTTATTGACTAGTTTATAAAAGAAGCACAAGTCCGCGAAAGATCTTCTACAACATAACTTATCAATACTGAGCTCCTTACAAACTAAATTAATATTAGTATCGATGTTGTAACCTAATTTATAAACCATTATTTTCAAAAAATTATTTTGAATTGATTCGATCTTATTGCAATACGTTACTTGATATGGTGACCAGACACATGACCCATATTCCAGAACGGAGCGGACGTAAGCAAAATAGATGACTTTGAATGCCGTTGGAGATAAATCGGTTGCCAATCGTTTAATATAACCAAGCATCCTTAGAGCCCGCATACAAATTCTATTGATATGATTTCCGAATGTCAATTTTTTGTCGAACGTTATACCCAAATTCACAATTTCATCGAGCTCATCTAATTCAATGCCATCTATAAACGAATCTAAAAAACGAATGTTTAATGACTCGATGTATATCATTAATAAAAAATAAGAACAACAACGGTCCGCAGTGTGACTCTTGCGGAACACCCGAAACCACTTTAATTTCTTTAGAAAGATGGTTTTTAATTTTTACACATTGAATACGATCGATTAAGTAACTTCTAAACCAATTGACTACATTGACATGGATTCCTAGGGCACTAAGCTTACCAATTAATATTTCATGGTTGATACGATCAAATGCTTTTGCAAAGTCAGTAAAGATCGTGTCAACCACGCTATTAGCTTAAAATGCATTTATAATGTATGAGCTGAAAGATAAGAGGTTCGTTGTGGTAGATTTTCCAGATCGGAATCCATGTTGTTCATTTATGAAGATATTTTTACACATCCAATTCAGTTGAGTAGAGACTAAGCTATTGAAAAGTTTCGGAATAACCGATTGTAGTGAGATACCTCGGTAATTTTTAATGTCATCTTTTTGCCAGATTTAAACAATGGAATTATATAACACTTCTTCCAGCAATTGGGGAAGACATTTTGCGATAGCGATGCCTCAAACAATAGAAATATTGGAACTGTGATAGAATAAATACAATTTTTAAGAAATGTGGTGGGTACACCATCCGGGCCAGTGCTTTTGCTCTGTTTTAAATTTGATATGGCCTCGAATATTTCACTTTTAGATATTTTAAGTGGCATATGAATAGCTTCAGATGAAACATTGAAAGATGGCATGTTTAAAGGGTCATTATTACTATAAATTGAGGAGAAATAGTCCGCGAATAAATTTACGCAATTGGAACCATTAGTACTGGTCTCAGAGTTATAACGCATAACGTTTGGAAAATCAGAAAGTGAATTGCTAGACTTCACAAAGCTCCAGAACTTCTTAGGATGAGTACGTATACTTAAATTTACTGAACTGATATATTCAGTGTACAAGATATTCCTTAGATTTACACATCGTGTGCGTAAATGTTTAAATTTACTGTAATTCTCAGAAGTTTGACACTCTCTGTAGATTTTGAGAGCGGTCCGTTTTTGATTTATTACATTAATTAGTTCAGTAGTAAACCAAACTGGATATGTTGATGGCTTAATACATTTCAGTGGTACATATCGCTCAAGAACATTATACAGTATACCGTAAAATGAAGCAACCATCATATCAATCGGACCGACTAATAACGTTTGCCAGTCAATGTTTAATAAATAGTCGTTAATGACAGAATAGTCAGCACGAACAAAATCATAAACGTATTCATTAAATGTAAGCCATAGGCAAAGAAATTAAATATGGTATATGATGTTGTTTAATCTCAAATAATAACTCTGTTGCTGTTGACACTGTAAATCCTCCGTGAGCTAAAATTAAGTCAAAAAAACATTGTTTTCATTTGGTAAATTGCAAATTTGAAATAAATTGTAAGAACTAAATGTCTCAGTAATTAATTGTGCAGGCATTGATGATAAATTATTATTTATCAAACCAAGTTCATCATTGGACCAAGTAACTGCAGATAGATTGTAATCACCACATAAGAGAAGCATAGAGTCAGGATATTGTTCGAGAATGGATTCAACAGTAGTACGGTGGACTACATATTTGTCAAGTGGAGAAGACGGTGGAATGTACACTACACCTACAATAAGGTTCACATTGGATAAAGATATTGAGACAAACAGTTGCTCTACCGTATTATGCTCAATATTAATAAAATTACTTCCTAAATTTTTAAGGACAGCTACCATAACACCACCCCCGCGACATTTATGACTTGAGTCGGTGGAACGATCTACTCTAAAGATGTTATAATTTTTTAATTTAAATTCTAGATTTTCAATATCCTTATCCAGCCAAGTTTCGCAAATAATTATAATATCATACACACTACTGTTAGCACTTAACATAAATTGTTTTATTTTAGTTCTCATCCCGCCGACATTATGGAAATAAATATTTAGTTTTTTGAGGCCATTTTCGAGTTACGTGTCGATGTCGATGGTATCTCCACGATTTTTGGACTTCCAGAAATATATTTAATAATTAGATTTTCCTCGCCATTTCTCTTGCGCTGCTCCAATTCTTGCTTTGTTGTTCTGTATTCATCACGTTGCAATTTAGTGTTATCATAATTGAACTTAATAACATTATCTTTTAACTTAGATGTTTTATATATAATATTCTTAACAACCTCGTGATTTTGCAACACTGCTTTTATAGCTCTGGGGCGAGATCCTTTATGGCCAACTCTGAACATTTTTGAAGGTGAAAAATCCACGGAAATCGGAATCAAAGAAGTTTGAATGGCAGAAAGATCATCTTTATATTTATTACCAGCCTCAGACGATGATGATTCAGGTACATTATAGATCATGATATTGTTGTTTCTATTCGAACGATCTTCGAATTCATGCAATATATCAGATAGCTTCATACTAAGTATCTCAGTATTACCACTTAAATCAAATGAAATCAAATGAATTTTTAGTTCCAAATTTGAAAAATCAGTTTCGATTTTTTTTATTTTATCGTCCAATAAGTTGAATTTTATGTCATAACTGCATATAAGTTGATCAAGTTCTGATTTAATGGGTATAACATACTTCTGTAATAAGTTCTCAAAAATTGTTTCAATCTGTGCTAATTGATTTTTATTAAATGCGCCGACCTGCTGACATTTAGTACAAATCCAATTATTGTTACGGTTTTTCTTAAGTTGAGCAATAACTTCATCGGATAAACCTGTACATCTTGTGTGAAACCATTTATCGCATTGCCCAT
Source organism: Philonthus spinipes (assembly GCA_963082785.1). Lineage (NCBI taxonomy): Eukaryota > Metazoa > Arthropoda > Insecta > Coleoptera > Staphylinidae > Philonthus > Philonthus spinipes. The sequence continues at coordinate 9,767,272 of OY720303.1, read as the reverse complement.
TACATTTTGGGTAAAAAGAATTAGGGCTTATATTGTTAGGGCAATGATCGCATGTAAAACCCATCTCTATTATATAATGTAAAAACAATATAGTTACGAGAAAATTAACGGGGATACAAATTCTTCGCACTGACCCCGCCCTTGGTAGTGACTAACAAGACGCGAACAAGACAAGGCGATGGAAAGGTTCACAAAATAAAACAAAGGAGAGGGAAATTAAACATTTAAAATAATAAAACAGAAATTAATATTATCAGTAGATAGGATGCGATCGATCGATTGAAATACATTCACGGTCAAATGGGCAAGACACTATCGAATAAATTATAAAAAGAAAATGTAAAATATACCAAAATTTAACTAAGTAAATGAGGTTAATTTACATTAAAATGCGATAAAAACCTAACTATCAAATGTAGAATGAATAATATAAGTTATACTATGTAGACATACACACACAAACAGATAAGTACTTGCCAATAAATTGTAAATTAGTATTTCTAATAGAAATCACTGATCAACGCGAGTAATTTTACCAATAAATATGTTTATACATAAAGAATCAGCGTATTAATTTTATTCAACTAATTTCGGCTTGATGCCATTTTCAAGAATGATTTACAAAAGAACAATATATATATATATATATATTCACTTGAATAGAGTTTAGATTAGCGAGGAACCACAAAAGTCCTCATTATTCCTCTCCACAATTCAACTCTAGTCCCCTTACTACCTGTAAATATAAATTTTGCATCTTGAGCGTTACATAAATAATTTGATACGATAAAATTTTTTATTATATAAAATTTCAGTATTCTTTTAACCGTTTTACCAATGCTTTTCCAGTTTATTCAATGTGTATTATTTCGTAATTGTCACATTTAAACTCATAAATACCACTTAACTTATTATAATTATCATCAGTTTTAATGTTATTTACTAACAATTGATTTACCTAAATTGGATGAATTTGTCAAAATAATATTAATACCCTTTCGCTTTATTGTATTTTTAATTTGTTGCAAGATGTTATTTATATATTCTAGCCTATTCCAATACCTTTTTCGATATTTGTCTCGCAATAGATTTTTATTTATTTATTTACGGAAAATTCACCGTTTTACAAAATTGTAACAAGTTTTACTATAGGTAGTAGATGAATAAGCTATTACATACAAATAAACAATAACTAAGAATACTGATTAACAAATAAATTAATCAATTATTATCCCAAGTGGTTTTACGTATTGTTGGGTTAACCGAATAAATAATTCAAACAATAATGTATAAATAAATAAATAAATAAATAAGATAGCCTGTACAAGTAATGACAATAATTGATTAATTTTAAAGAAATACAATCGTAATACATTAAAAATCAATACAAATTACAATAACGAATTAATAAATAAATTAAAACAAAACAGATAACTAAGTAAAAGTGCGGTATCCATACAGATTGCTAAAAATGAAGCAATACCGTGGAATAAGATATAAATATTTAACTGCGCATACTGGTTAATTAAATAAAACTAAATACACTATTTATCATGGTTTTAAGATCAGTATAAAAACAATTATCTCATTATCGCACACATTTCAAGGGACGATACAGAATTAAATTAAATGAATTATTAATAACTTTCAATATAAAAAAACTAACGACTGGAAATAACGCTAAGTAGATCAATTTTATGCAACTATTTAAATAGAGTAAGACTTCGTGAATAGAACAAAATGCCTATCATTCGCTAGTAGATTTGCAACACGCAATATTCTACTCAATGGGCAGTTCATACCATAACTAGTGGAATGAAAACCTATAAAAAAAAATTTAAATCGAGTTTAAATCGAGATTGCGGTCCTCGTCGGACGTTAAATCGCAGTCCACTGATTAGCTCAGAGCAGTCAATAAGCCCATTTAATAAATTGTATAAAAATTTTGCGTCTAAAATAATTCTCCTCTCTGCTAACGACTTTAAATTAATTTGGATTAACATATTAATGTGACTAAAGTTAATTCTTCTACTCCCTATTTTGTAATGAATGTACTTCAAAATTTTACCTTGCATAAATTCTAATTCTTTACTGGCGACAGCAGTGAAAGGAGACCAAACGCACGATGCATACTCCAAATGTGGTCGGACAAGGGATAAGTACAATTTTTTAATAGTTGCAATTTTAAGATCCTTAGAAAATCTAGTAAAGAAACCCAATATCCTAAGTGCTTTATTGCATATGTGCGTTGTATGGCTATTAAAACATAATTTGGATGTAAATATAACCCCCAGGTCCCTCACTTCAGAATTCTGCGCTACTTCTTTCCCATCTATAAAGTTTTTACAAAAATTAAATCGACCTCGATAAAATGGTACACATACACACTTCTTCAGGTTTAATCCTTACACCAGTCAACGATACCATTTAAATCTTCCTGAAGTCCCTCTTGATCCGATAAAGACATTATATTATTAAAAAAATTTAAGTCGTCAGCATAAAGCAGGTATTTATTATTATTGATATTTCATATTTTGAATTTATTAATTTGTTAGTTTATATTTTTTATTTTGTATAACAGCGCCGTCATGTGTTTTTGTTAAAACTATTTTTAAAATAAAAGTTCAGTTCATTGTTAATAGTCAACAGGTGTAGTGTGCAGTTTTTACCTCTCCCGATATTCAATTACTCAGTTTCATTGTTCAATCATACGTATTATAACAACTATGTTTAACGCGCATTCCAATACCATTAATAAACAGAAGAAATAATAGAGGTCCACAATGAAAGCCTTATGGCACCCGTGACATAACATTAATGGTTTTAGAAATATGCATTCCGATTCGAAAACGTTGAGTCCTATTACTTAAGAAACTGCCAATCCATTTCACTACATTTTCACCTAAACCCATACATTTTAGCTTTCCTAGCAGTATCCCGTGTTACACTCTATCGAAAGCTTTAAAAAATCTGTGTAGATTGAATCTATCTGACACCCTTTTCCCAAGCTTCGGAAATAATCATTAGGTTCATCATAGTTGACTTTTCTTTAAGGAACCCATGCTGCTCGTCAATTATCCATTGAGAACATGATCTCATCAATTGATCAGTAACCAATTTGTCCAAAATTTGGGAATAACAGATTGGATGGAAATTCCTATATAATTTTCAATATTATTTCTAGAGCCAGATTTGAATATGGTAACAACGAAGCTATCCTTCCAGTCATTAGGAAAAAATCACGATTTTAACGAATAGGAATGAATAATGTCCATTAACGAATGCATAATGAATAAACCCATTGCTTTACAAAATATGCTGGAATGCCGTCTGGACCAGCATTGATTGCTGAGATTGCATTAAATATTTCTACAATGGTAATACTTAAATTATTAATATCAATATTTGCATTATCTAAATAATTAGCTAATGAATTTGAGCTCTTAGCACTGTATATTTCCGAGAAATTGACCGCAAATAACTCGACAATATCCGATAACGAATTACTTGAATTATTATTCAAAAATATTTCGCTCGCGTTTTGCGACAAACATCGACGTACTTCCAAAATTTATTCGGGTTTAAAATAATTTCGGATTCAATCCGTTCAATGTACTTAGTGTATATCTCGTCATTTAATAGCTTGCATACTTTCTTTAAATTTCTATATTCTTCATAATAAAATATAGAGCCGTTTCGTCTATAGAACGTATGGGCTCTCTTCTTAGCTTTCATCAGCTTAATAAGGTCCTTGTTGAACCACTTAGGATAATTTATTGATTTACAAAACTTTATAGGTATAAACATATCAAATACTGATAACAGAATATTATTAAAATGTTTGACATTATCTTTGATATAATTACCGAATAACTGGTCCCAATTAATAGAGGCTAGATAATTATTAATAGCACAATAATCTGCATTTTTTAAATCATAAAAATAATCCCTAGACATGTTAATAAAATCTTCGCGTACCAGCGACAGCTCGATTATATATGGACTATGATGAATACTTTTGTTACATAAAGGGTCTAAGGCTGGATTCACTTTCACTTTTCAAATTAGTACAGTTAGAAAAACCAAGTAAAAAAAACACCTCTTTCGTTGGGAATGTTGTTTACTTGTTTTAATTCGTACAAACACATATTGTTTTTTAACACATGGGCTGCAGTACAATAATTACTGATATCAAGAATGGCTTCACTCTTCGTATCTCATGCCACACTGGGAACATTGAAATCACCACAGAAAACATACTGGCATTTAAAATTTTCCCTACAGATTACCTTCATGTCCTCAGCAATATTGGAATAAAATTGTTCGAATTGAGTGGAATATATGCTGCGCAGATAAAAATTGTAATAATTGTTTTTTATTTGTTTCTAATCATCTGATAAATTAATTCTGACTTATATCCGTTATTTGATTATGAATAATTTAATTGTATTTAATTCAATTAAATTATCCGTAATCAATATATACTTTTTCAAGATCGCAATCCATTTTACTTAAAGAAATATTTAAAAGTCTGAATAGAATGCTAAGTTTAATACGCATGTCTGTATTCTTATTTTCTGGAATTGTGTCAGTGTATGTATCTTTCCTGAATATTTTATATGTTAATATAGTATTTAAAGTTTCTGTGATCGTTAGGTCTACTCTTAATTTTTGTCTCTACTTTAAATTGTAGAGACAAAAATTCGTTAACTGCTCAAAATTTAATGAATTTATACAGGGTGTTCCATGAGGTGGTGAACAGCGATATCTCGAAAATGGTTAGTACAAAAATAAAATTAGGTAGCTTTAAATGGTATGAATTGATGCCCCTATTTTATACATAGATTTCATTTTCGTTTCTCCATTTCCGAGAAAATGACATCAATTTCAGAATTTCAAATGGGATATCCTGTATATTTATGGATTTTTGGAAAGGTAATTGAAATAAAAATACAGTATTACCATATTAGTAGGGAGTTTTATTGTAAAATGAGGGGGTATTGTTGGAGCAATAATCGAAATAGATAATCGCGGTAGCATGGATTAACAAAAAAAGCCTAAAAATATTAAAAACGCTTCATGTTAAATGTGCGATGTCGAGTTGACAATACATTCTGCTTACGCGTAAGTAATGTCTCCCAGTTTTAAGTATGACGAGAATATCGACATGATCCTTATTTATGGAGAATGTCGCAAACACAGTAGACGCTCTCGAGATTTGCACAGAGTTAGATATCCGAATCGTCGAACTCCGAGCAATAATACTTTCGTGAAGTTAGAAGAAAGATTGTGCAGAGGTTCTTTTACGTTTGGAAAGCATGAAACGACCCGAAAAAGGTCAGTTCTAACGGAAGGTAACATTATAAATATTTTGGCATATAATATTCCAGGACGTCGATCCGGAGGATGAAGCAGATTCGCGCAAAAGACAGGAGGATACTTTTCAATATATGAACTGCATTTTCGCGCAATTCTGGACGGGAGTTGAATGGAATCTTTTAGAAGAAGATGTCGTTTTGGAATAAATGTAGGGATTATATGTGTTTGATTATGGGTGTAATAGATTATTTAGAAGTGTATCTTATTTCTCATAATTAGTTTAATAATTTTATTGGGATTATAAGAATGAAAGAAAATCAATTATTTGTCAGGGTTAATTATTACATAATTGAATAAACATAACAATTTTATGGTACCATATTGAATACTCTTTTCTTATTAATCACTTGGTAAAATATTTTCATAATAAATTATTTTAGAAAATTAATTTCACGTGGTTTTATTTTATGTGTGGATAGTTTACTCATTTGACTTATTTATTTTACTTACTTATACATAAAACAAATAGGAGAGCAGAAAGACACACTAACATCTAAATGTATTTTAAATATTCATCAGATTGTCTACATATATATTTTGCATTAAACTCAAAGTAGCAATTATTAAATTAATCCAGAACAGAGCACGACTCTTCAGATCCCTAACTTACGCTAATAAAGGCATCTCAACAAAAATTGAAACTCACACCTGCAAAATGATCTGTCATCTCCTGCTACGATGAATTCGTTTTACTCAATATTCACCCTCCCACCCTAAACAAACGGTCAGTTTTAAGAATCTTTACAAAAATCCGATTCCCAAAAAATATCTTAAACAACCCACCCAATATACTCCTATAAAAAAATAAAACAAAACCGTGCAATCTTTTTATCCCAACAAATTACCGATTTATCAAAAATAATGCTACAAAACTTCTCACCCTAGAACTTTCAAACATTCTCTGTATTACAAAAAATCCCAACATCCCTCCAAAATGCAAACATCCTCAACCCACCATTCACGAATTCATTTCATCACACATAAATTACTAACGAGATAAAGTTCAAGAACTGCCGGCTGAAAGATCAGCATTGTAAATATTAGGGGGGACGGAAAGTAATGTCGTTTTTACGCATGTTGGTCTTTGTGGCGCCTAGTAGCACATTGGATAATTTAAAGTACTATCAAAGACATTTTAAGGTAAGGTGTAAGTTATAAAATTATAAGTCTATTTTTGCAATGTTTGGTAAAATGGTCATTCAAAAACTAGAAGAGATACATATCTGGCATTATATTCTTTTTGAATTTCATAAGGGTAGTAATGCAACGGTTGCTACCAAAAGTATTTGCGATGTTTATCCAAATTTTTTAGTTGTTTGTAACTGCCAAAGGTGGTTTTCCAAGTTCAAATCCAGAGATTTCAATCTTTCTCACTCTCATCGATTAGGAAAACCAACAACTCTGGATAACGACATTTTAATTGCGGAAGTGGAAGCAAATCCATGTCAGATCACTAAAGGAACTTTCGAAAAATCTTAACGCACATTGATCAACCATTCAGGAACATTTGAAACAAATTGGGAAAGTAAGCGGAGCAGGTGTTTGCGTCCTGCACAATCTCTCAGAGAAAAAACAAATCTGTTCGTTCCAATAATTACAAATTATGGTCTCAGTGTTGTAGCAAAAGCGTTTTTTGATAAACTGATCACCGGGGATGAAAAATGTGTCCTTTATGATAACCCAAAACGTAAATGGCGGTGACTGTCTCCGAAATGACGCGCCACGAGCTACAGCAAACCAGGTTTACATCCCAAAAAGGCGCTTTCGTATGTTTGGTTTAATACACTCGTGGGATTGTTTATTTTGAACTGCTAAAACCTGGTCAATCTGTTAATGCATACCTTTATTGTGAACAATTGGATAGAGTCATCAATCTTTAATAGAAAAGTAGCCAGCTCTTGTTGACAGAAAAGTTGTACTTTGGCAACACGACAATGCAAGACGAACCCTAGAAAAAATTAATGAACTAGTATGAATAGTATTGCCGCACCCGCCATACTTACCTGATATTGCGTCATCTGATTCCACTTGTTTCGACCGGGATTGAAAACTTGCATATTAGATGGCAAAAGGTCGTAGGTGTTGTTGATTAAATTAAAATATCGATACAAATGTTGTTATTTGAATTTAACGTAAAAAATTGCATTACTTTCTGGTTTCCCTAATAAACATGTATTTTTTTGTGAACTTAATCTAACTGTAAATATCACAATAATGATAATTATGTATGTATTAAAGTAACGCAGTTTTTCATTAAATTATCTTTTATAACCGAGTAAGTGTGATTAATAAATTAATTACCTTCTGTTTTAAGAATTATCCTATATTATTTCATTTTTGATAATGTTTTATATGCAATTTTAATATATTGAGTTTTGTATATTATTTTTTCAATGTATTAAAATAAATTTGAAATTACATAATTCTTTGTGTATGCACATTTATACTTCTCGGGTGATTTTCAAAGAAGTACGTTTTATTTCGTATTTTTTGCCTTATTTATAATGTTTATAGAGTTGAATGTGCACATTTTCACTTTCCCTATAATTTTGTGCAGGGATTAAATTTTTATTCCATATTTTTGAATATAGTTTAGATAAACTGAGAGAAGGAATCTGCCTGGTAGTAAAACTTTTTATTTAATACCGGACTGATGCCGGTCTCAGTAAACTATGAGCGTGCCACGACGTGTTTGAACATGACTGAATCTGATGGCTCGCTGGACAAGCCAGGTCGTTCAGTTTGAATGTAGCAGCTCATTGAATTAGTGGAAGCACTAGTGGCGCGCCGGAAATATACCAAGTGGTTAGACAGGGCAACTGGTTAACCTTAAGTTTCTTACAAAGAAATTAAACAAGGAAAATTTCTGGCAATGATCAATAAAATTTCATCAATCCTTTTTTCCAACTGAAAAAGAAAACTTACATTGTAAGTTATAGAAACATCTATTTTCCGAGCATTTACTCCGCCGCACATTGGATTACACAATAGATATTTGTTTGTTGCATAGCAGCACCACTGCGAATTGCAACGGTTTGAGTCGAAATTATTTAATGAAAGGAAACAACTAATAATAAATACAAGGCCATCTGTAGACACGTGTTTCAGGATTTCATTCCTCATCAGTACAGCTCTGCATGTAAGCACTTAATTGTTAAAAAAAATTAATTAATTTTTACGTACCGTCTTCAACGAGATCGCGAATGAAGGTGATCGTGGAGAAGGACGCGCGCATTGAGCGGATTTATCGGCTCCGAACAAAATTAAAATTTTCCTAGTTTAATTTCATTGTAATTTAAATAACTGCAAATTTGTGAATCATCTTTGTTTCATTTTAATTAACTTAACTTTCTTGTTAAACTGAAAAAACTGCCACAGAAGCTTATGCAATGTTGGAAGTCTACGGGAATGAATGTTTATCCCGAACGCAAACGTTTGAGAAGTTTAAAGAAGAGCGTGAAATGACGGAAGACGATCGGCGCCCAGGGCGGCCATAAACGTCAAACACAGAAAAAAACATTGGCAGAATTGGTAAATTAAATTCAAGAGCTTGCTTAAATGACAGAAATGGACAAAGAAAGTGTTAGACAGATTTTGAATGATTAAATCAAGACAGAATATTTCTACTGACATCCTAAACAACCTAGCCACTGATCCATATTTGTTAGACACGGTGATTACTTGTGACGAATCGTGTTTTTTTTTTACTTACGATCCTAAAACAAAGAGACAATCCATGCATTGGAAGAGCCCAAGCTCGCCAAGGCAAAAAAGCCAGGATGAGCAAATCCAAATGAAGATTTTTTTTTTCGACATTTTGGCATTGTCTGTGTTCACTAAATTCCCGAGGGTCTAACTGTAAATAAACATTCCTACATAGAGGTTTTGAAAGTCCTGTGAGAGCGTAGGACAAGACAAAGAACCGATTTGTAGAAGACCAAATCCAGGATCATTCACGAAGACAATACACCAACCCGTTCTGCCTTATCTGTGAAAGCATTCCTCCCAAAATACGCCATCGCCTTGTTGGAACATCAACCATATTTGCCTGACCTTGGTTCCCGCGATTTTTTTTTTGTTTCCCAAGGTCAAATCGGCGCTGAAGCGAACAAGATTGGAAATTGTGGAAACGGTTAAAGAGATAGAGGTTCTCAATCAGCTGGCAAAAGAGGGCTTCCAGCACTGCTTTCAACAATGGAAACGTCGTATGAAGCAGTGTAGGAATCGCCAAGGAGAGTACATTGAAGGTGATAAACTTCTGCTGTAATTGGTGAGAATAAAATGTATTATGATTTCAGTCCGGTTATTTAATAGCTACACCTTATAGAGTTACACGACTCATATTGAACGTTGAATTTTATGTGGACTATTAGCGGCACAGCGCGCCGATCGGCTCAGGCTCGGCCTTGTTGATCATGCATTTTTTTATGTTTTGTATTTCTTCTGTCTTAATTTAATCATGCTACATGACTTTTTTCCCAGTTATTTTATTATAGAAATATATTAATGTTAACTAAAAATATGTTGAATTAGAATTAAAATATGAAGTAAAATAAAAAAAATAATATACTTTTGGTAATCAAGTAGAATTAATGTATTACAACAAAATAAAATCATATATATTTTCGCTCAACATAAATTAATAAATATTTAAAAGTGTTATATATAGAAAATATTATATATATTTTTCGGTAAATATATTAAATAAAATTATATTAATTTATGTATTTCAATCATTGTATAATCGCAGTCATCAATCAAAGTTTCACTGAACTCTACGAGTTGCCGAATCATCATGGAATCAGAACTCTCAGGAGCTCACTCGCTCACAACTGAGCTATGTAACTCTTAGGCTGGCTCACTGAGTCGATTCTTCTAAGTGAGCTGGATCTTGTAAAACAACTCACTGAAATGAGCCATTTTGCCCATGTCTAGTCTGTATACGAAAGTAGATTTTTATTTATAAAATTTTGATAATGATCACATAATGATCGAAATATACATCTGTTAATACATGTTTAAAGAGTTTTCATATATCTACGGTGGTCAGAATTCAGAAAATTTCTTAGAACATGAATTGAAATATTATCTATTTATTAAGTGCGCAACTAAGTTTCCGCTTTTCTTCAAGAGAAGGCTCCGGTAGTAAGTGCTGCTCGATTGTGACATAACCAAAACGTCATTAACCAAACTTAGACATATGGTAAACAAACCGCTTTGATTTTGTTGTTGCATTATATACTCTTGGTTTTGTCAAAATATCTGATTTTGTGCCAAACAGTCGTCAATTGCGGGAAATGTTACTTTTCTTCGTTCATTCGAAGAAAACGGCGGCTAAAGCGCATCGAGAACTCAAAAAAGTTTACGGAGATGCTGCTCTAATTTAAACAACGTGCCGTGATTGGTTCCATCGCTTCAAAGACAGTGATTTCGATATTGACGACCGTTCGCGTGAATTGGAGACATTGTTCGATAAGAATCCGTGCCAAAAGCAAAAGGGCTTCTTCAGAATTAGGAGTTACCCTTAATCCATTTCTAAGCGATTTCGTGGAATTATAAAACGTGATAACGCTTGGCCTCACTTTACCAAACCCGTTAAAATCTGCTTCGAAACGCTCAAATGGAAAGTCCTAACCCACCCGCTATATTCCCTAGATATTGCGTCGTCCGATTATTACTTGTTCCATTCGATGGCACATGGTCTGGTTAATCAACAGTTCCGCTTATATGAAGACATGTCAAAATGGGTTCCTTCGTGGATAGCCTCAAAAGACGAATACTTCTACCGTGACGGTATTCGAGCTCTGCCAAAAATATGGAAAACAATTGTCGCGATGAGCACTATTTTGAATGATTCATTTATCCATGTATTCACAATAAAGTTGGAGTTTCATCAAAAAACAGCTCAGTTGCGCACCTAATAATATATATATATATACTAAGTAAAATTACTTACCTTTTCATAAAGTTCATGAATTTCTTTGCGTTTGATGATATTCTTCTGAATATTGAACCTTAATTGACAAAAATCGGGCAATATAGTATGATTGCGAAAATAATCATGACCTCCCAATCATGACCACGTTTAACAAACAGGCCATCAGAAATAAAATCCTAACAGTTTGTAATACTCTTTCAATAGTTGTTTCTGATAAACGCTCCCATTAATGAGTGGCACAATTTTAAAATTATTGTATATCAACGTTATTAATTTTTAATTTATTACCGAATTTTCATACTTAATTAAAATTATTTTCTTCTCTCATTTATGCAAAAGAGTCAACAGTTTTGTGCATACTTACCTCCACCATCTCGTACTAATATATGGACACTTTTATGTTAAAAAAAAGTTATACACTTCTAAATTAAATAATAATGAATCTAATTATTAAAGGAAAGGTTAGGATTTCAAGAATTCAAACAACAATAATATAAATAAAAAAACATTTATTTAATTTCGTTTTTCTCCTTTTTCTTTAATTCAATGAATTAATTTACAATAATTTCCTCTTTATTAATATACAACGCATTCTGCATCCGTATTTCGTTTATAATAATAATAATAAATTATTCATCAATAAATATATGTAAGTGTAAACTTCTAAAGGAATGCAGTAATATTTACAAACTTTACATTTACATATAAATATCGCATTCGCTAAGTAAAGTCGCTATATATTTAAACAATCCACGTCTTTTTAATAGAATTTAAAATAAAATTTTATTTCTGCCGAATGTAATAATTATAGAATTAGATATTACAAATATACAAGAAAAATAAAAATGGAAAGCGCAATAAGCGCAATATTTTGCCTTTTTTTATTAGATAAACATTAAAAATTAAACTGATAGGCGGCAAAACAAATAGTAAATTTACTGAACTGCATTGATAAAGTTATGTATTGATTGTTATGCAAATATATATAAAAACTTGGTAAACGCACAAAGTGTCATCTTTTGCTTAATTTCAATCAAATAAGTAAGAAAAGCCTGCATGACTGTTTTTTTTTTCAAAATTCGTAATTGACATTTTTTATACCTTGAAGGAAAAGAAAAACTACAAAAAAACACAGAAAAATACAGTAAATGGGTCCGATCGATAGCCCATGACAGACTACTAAACCATCAATATGTATTGTAAAGATAAATATTTGTAAAGAATTGTAATTCCGCTGTCTGAATAAAGATGTTTGTATATACAGTAAATTTTTAGTTGCGCAAAGTCAGAAAAAAAAATTGTGATTTTATTTTTTTCTAACTTCGCATAACTAAAAATTCTATTCCTGTATTTTTTTGTGATTTATTTTGCATATTTTTTTTTCTTTCAAAAAGAAAACGACAAAGACCCTTAAATTGAATTTCTTGTCTCTAACAAAAAGAATGAAGTGAATCCCGTTCATCGGTTTGAGCGCTAGAGCGCCCCCCTCGGGCAGTAATAAAAAGTTTCGATAAAAATGCGTAAAAAGTAAAATTATTAAATAAAAATGCCTGGGCTTTTTTCTTTCAGCACACTCTTGTATACAAGTGAGGCTTCAAATATATGTAATAAAAAAATTAATTTTTGGTCCAGAACATCCTCTTAAAATGAAACACTTGACACTTTTGCAATTATTTAAATTGTAATAAAACTAAACATTACTGTCAATGGTCGGTAAAAATCGATCATCCCCTTTTCCAATTGCAAAAATTACTTGCATTGTAAGTTTTTAACACAAAAAATGAATTAAATAAAAATTATTTGAAAATAATTAATAAATTATTTCCATATTTCCAATTTTAATCTTCCTTAAAATATAAAAACTAATTTTTATAAAAGTTTTTTTTTTGAGAATGTGTTTTGTATTATCAATGATTGAATAACATTTAATATAAGTTTATATTGAGATATCACTATACCGTTGCTCTTTTATTTTCACTTAAAACATTTTTCATTCTAACGTGGTTAAATTCTCCCGATGAATTTAATTACGTTACTAAAACAGCAAAAATCATTTTCGGATTTTAAAAAATAATTCCATAATTCCTAAGTTAAATAATTCAACAGAAATTTAAAACACGAGATATAATTAAAGAAATTAATTTCTTAAATTACATAAATAGACGTGATTTATTGTTATGTATTATTTAAAATATTATTAAAATTCTATTTTAAATTCTATTACTAAGAAAAATTGTTCATTTTTATTTGTTGATGTTTTAGGTACATTCTCTAATTAATTTAAATACAATATTTTTCATCATATATAAATAATAAGCTATATCATAGTAAAACTCACAGACAATTCAATTTATATATATATATATTTATATTTAGTGTATATGTACAAATAATAACAAGTTTTTTCTTCTCTTTATACAAAAGACTATTTTATATGTTCATATATTGCTTGCGGGCGCCCTTGTACTAAATCGTCCTTTTTATTCTCATTTATAAATATTTTTATCTTTCAAGGAAAGTATTGTGGAGTGTGTTCAAATCCTTCCATTAGTAGGGCCACTTTCTATAAATATTTATTTAAATAAAATTTAGGAAAATATTTTATATAACAATTAGCATAAAAATAAATATTTTTATTTAATAGAGCACGTTGGATTATTGCAAGAACCATTTTAAAAATAACAGAAGCTCGATGTTTGCTTTTTCTGACACAATAAACTCTATGAATAGCTGACATCAATCATCCTATTTTTTATTTCATAAAGTTTATTTTGTCATAGTGTTTATTTTTTATATGAATATTTGAAACCAGTCGCAGTTTCAAGTGCAACACTTCGATGAATACAAGCATATCGCACATTTGATCACACTGGTCTAGTGAAGTCTAAAAGATCAAAAATTAAATATTCATTTAATATTTTATGTCGTAATTGGTTCATATTAAAAGGAAAACGAAGCAAGCGCCATCTTTTGGCTAATTTCACGTAGCATCGTCAACGATTTGCGTCTACAAAGTAGACAACCGAGAATCGTTGTTTCGTCCACATGGAACACACTAGTCTGATGAGAAAAACCGAAGTGGCCATCACTAGTTATCCATACGCTAGATGCATGGTAGTTGAACAAATTATTAAATAATTGGCTTAAAAATTAATACTTTTTAATTCATTTAAAAGAGCACGTTAAAATATTAAAAGCGACGTTTAAAAAATGACTGAAGCTCAATGTTTTCTTCTTATGGCAAAATAATCTACTTAAATGATTAATTAGTTTAATTTTGTTGAACCACCTCCATTTAGCGTTTGGATAAGTTTCGGTAATACGGACTTCATCAAATAGTATGTTTCAAGTGCAATACCTCGATGAAGGGAAACGGATTGCACTTTTGTACACATTGGTCTGTGGATGTATAAAAAACCGAAATGATAATCATCTTTCAAACGCCAAATGATGGTGGTTTAACAAAATTAAATCATGTAATAATAATGTCCATCCACCATATATTTCGCCTAGGGATAACTGGTGATGGGCATTTCTGTTTTTCGGGCGTCGTCAGACCAGTGTGTTTCATTTTAATTGCTTAGTGAATTTTGATTTTTTATTAAATAACCAAATATGATTCATTCAGGTTCCTACAATCCAGCTCTCGTCTTCAGTAGCTTAGTTATTAAATAAGGTAGGACTTTGAAATTTTGAAACAAATGGCATTTGTTCTATCTTTCCAATTATACAGGATCCTGCACTCCAGCTCGAGCCTTCGATAGTTCAGATACTAATTAAGTTAGGACTTTGAAGTTTTGGAGACATTACTTGGATCCTAAGAGGTACTGCAGGAAAATATTTTTGATTATACAGAGCGTCCGAAAAAAGAGAGTTAAGTCATCATAATATGTTTTTTTAATTGCTTGATCAATTTCAATTAGTAATTGAGCTATCGAAGGCTCGAGATGGAGTACAGGATTCTGTATAATTAGAAAGATAGCACAAGTGCCATTTTTTCTTATTTCACAAGTAGCATCGTCATCAATTTGGGTCTATAAGGTAGATGACCGAGAAAGACATTGCACATGAAATACATAGGTTTGACGAGGTCCGAAAGACCGAAATGGCTATCACCAGTTATCCATACGCTAGATGAATGGTAGCTGAACATTATTATTACATAATTTAATTTTGTTGAACCACCACATCTAGAGTTTGGATTATTGGTAATTGACTTTTCGGTGTTTTCGACCTCCCCAGGACAATGTGTACAAAAGTGCAATATGTTTGCCTTCATCGAGGTATTGCATTTGGAAAACACTGGTTTGTTGAAGTCTGAAAGACTGAAACTTATCCAAACGTTTCGTTTCTTGTTTTCATAAATGAAGAAGACGAAGTTGTCTTAATTTTAATGGAAAAAATAACATTTCCGCATTTTTGCCTTGTAGAAGCAAATTGTTGACATCACTTAAAAAATAGGCAATGGATATTTTTGTACCATTTATTAATTTTATTATGAATTTTAACAGTATTCCTGTCATACGTATAAGCCTTTTAATGAAAATATTTCGAAATTTGTAAGTAAATTTTTTTGTTTGATTTCGAACTGTAAAACATATTGTCTTAATGTTTTTGTTGAGAATTATAAAATTAACATTTCTTTCACAAATTACATTAATTATTAAAATATTTCATCCTACCTTAAAAATGCAATAATTTGAACACACTTCATTTTGTGATTGCAATGAATCAAAATAAATAAACTAAATTAAGGTATGTACAGAAGTAATGGGATTCCAAATAATATTGTTAGTTTATTATATTTTTGTTTAATGGCACTGAAACTGTCCACGAGGTTGTTTGGGAAAACGAGAAATTAAAATGGAAGCATCAAATTATCACGGACTCTCCTAACCGAACACAAACGTAAGAACAACGAAAATATTTACATTCACACCGCGCACTCGGTCCACTTATCAGTCCTATGAGCTCTTCGAGTGCATCTCCTGCAGTTCCTCCTCCTCCTTCGATAGGGGTATCGTCGAGTGGTTGTACAGTCCCTGCGCCATCAGCTGGAGCGCGAGGGGATTCTTCTGGCCGGAGGCCTTTTTGATTTTGGCCCGCTTGTTTTGGAACCAGATTTTGATCTGGGCTTCGTTCAGGCCCAGCTCGGCGCTCAGCTGTTGGCGTCTCCTTTCCGTCAGGTACCTGTTTTCGGCGAACTCGTGCTTCAGCCTGGCTAGTTGGGCGCCGGAGAAGGCAGTCCTGGGTCGCTTTTCCTCGGCGCTTTGGGCTGCTGGTACTCCTGGTGGGGGTTTCGTTCCTGGTTTCTTGACTCGCCTGGTCCTAGGACCTGCAATAAAAATAAGAAAAACGTATAGAGATCTTGATTGCAAATATTGTTTACTATATTCTATACCAACTATATAAAGAGCAAAAACACCATCTCTCCCGTTTCATAATTCTTAATAAGTCTCCTATAAGAAAAAGGAAGAAGAAAAAAGACCTATTATCTGCATTACAGAACTACCGGTTATACATTTTTTTTTGTCAAGACGGAAGATGATAACTTTCTAATAGGACGAATTGTTTAAGCAATACTAATGGAGATTTAGAAAGTTATCTTTAAGTCTCCATGAGTATTACTTACAAATATAAGATTTTTGCAATTTACGCTGTTTGTACGATTTGGAATCAAAATTACGGATACTAGTGGTATGAAATAACAACTAGCTTAAAATATAAAACGAGACAACAAAAGTACAGAATAAAAGTTTAGAATTAAAAGTGAAATTTAACATATTGTATACTTTTTCCTTATTTGTCACTTGGTAAAACATATTTAATAACTGTTTTTTATAATTAAATCACTTGGTAAAATTTTAGTAAAACAAAACCAAGTGAATTGATTGAATTGATTGATTGAGTTACGTGAAGATCAAATTAATTCGACGAATAAAGCACTAATAACCTTTCTTCACACTTTTATTTGGATTACCAAATGTACATTTCGGTCACAAAGTGACCATTATCAATGGATTAATACTTTATTCGTCGAAAACCAAGTGATTTCATTATAACAAACTGTTATGAAATTTAACGCGGAAACGACTAAAGAACATGATATAGCTAGTTCGAAAGGTGAGAGAGATTCTCTTTTTCGTTGAAAATTAAAATGAAATGAAACAAAGATGATTCACACAATTTGCAGCTATTTAAATTACAATGAAATTAAATAAGGAAAATTTTTCTGGCAATGATCAATTTATTGAAAATTAAAATACTGTTTGGTACATAAATTAATACTTTTGAGAATTTGGTTAGCAAATATGTTCTCTTCTTTCATGCATCGTACAATTTTTCCCATGAGTCCCCTCTTAATGTGGATAACCCACAGAAGCAGTGCCTGCACAAAGATCAGACTCCCTTCTCTTCTCTCAAAATTGTTATGAAATTCAGGTGGTTCACATTCACTTCCACGTATAATCTTTTCCGTTCATAGAGTATTTCGCCCCAAAAAATATTTTTTTTAAACAGGAAAAGAGTGGGAGTAGAAAATATGGAAAATATATAAGTCAAACAAGAAAAGAGAAACATATGGCGGGAAGAATATCTATGTAGTTTGGGGTTGAAATTGATTGCGACAAAATAATTTACAACTTAATACTTTGTCCAAGGATTATATTGAATTGAACCCAATTATACACTTTCGGCTCTGAGCCAGTACAAATTTAAGAAAAATTTAACAATAGTTTATTGCCCTATTTCTTCGTATCTAAAATTAAATAAACATACAAAATATAAGTTAAAAATCAACGAAATCTATCCTTTATGGACGATGTGTCAGACTCCCGCTAGCCATGACATGCAATTTCCAGAGGCTAGAGTTTGCCGACTAAAAATATACCTTTTTCGGCAGAATTGCTACTTTTAAAAAAATTACGAAAAAAATCCACTAAACATAGTGGAAAATATTATAGGAGTGTCAGATAACTACGAGTATTATTATAATAAATAATTGCTTAAATTAAATAAAAGAATTTGAAAATAATTAATTAATAAATTATTTTCTCTTTTGCTACTGTGACATTATGACTTATGTTACATAAGTACTTTAACAAATGCCTAATAATAGACATTTGCTGTTGCATAACAATAACAATTGTATAATACAACAATTTTTGAATCGAAAATATTTAATGCAAAAGACAAAAAAAAGTTACGTAATATAAGGCTATCTGCAGACACGTGTTTCGGGATTTGATCCCTCGTCAGTACAGCTGTGCCTTACGTAATTGCAAAGTTGTTAATTAAATTAATTAAAAATTAAAACATAATTAATTAAAAACGCACTGTCACCTCTGAGATTCTCGATGTAAGTGAACGCAGAGGTCATATCTGGACAAACAGGTCG
The DNA here is from genome assembly GCA_963082785.1 of Philonthus spinipes. NCBI lineage: Eukaryota > Metazoa > Arthropoda > Insecta > Coleoptera > Staphylinidae > Philonthus > Philonthus spinipes. Next base: position 9,748,559 of record OY720303.1, on the reverse strand, counting down.
CGCCACAGTCATGCGCGACATCGATAAATTGTTTTGTGCAAAAAAATCTTTTCGAGTCGGATTTTAATAAAGCCTCGCTGGCTATTAATCAGATGAAGAACTATCATCATTTTAACGACAATTGTTGCATGGCTACTTGATTTGTTATTATTATTTTTATTAAAACTTGGAACTCTTGATTGTTGTTAGTTTTTTCGGTTTTAAAACTTTAAAAGCAATTATATAATAATAGAAGGATTTATTCACTTGGTCACAGTTATTTAAACAAATTAAATAAAAGACTGTCACAGTAGCAAAAGAGAAAATAATTTATTAATTAATTAATTTCAAATTCTTTTATTTCATTTATTTAAATAACTGTAACCAAGTGAATAAATCCTTGTTCTATTATTAAATAATTGCTTCTAAAGTTTTAAAACCAAAAAACTAATAACAATCAAGAGATCCAAGTTTTAATTAAAATAATAATAACAAATCAAGTAGCCATACAACAATTGTCGTTAAAATGATGATAGTTCTTCATCTGCTTATTTATCTATTTTTTATGTGTGGTTTTTGCGTAATTAAGTAAATAATGGTGTGATATTTGATTGACACGGTAATTGTTACAAGGCTAGCTAATTTTTTTATTAAAACTCTTGATTGTTATTAGTTTTTTGGTTTTAAAACTATAAAATCAATTATCTCGAATTACTCCAATTACAGTATCAACGTTTTTAGCATATCTGGTGTATAATTTCATGCTCTTTCCAAATTCAGCATTAAAAATAGGGTGTCTATCTAAAAATCATCGCTTACGTCATATTTCAAAAATAAAAGCTGATCTCTAAGTGACAATTACAGTAAAATATGTCTCATTTAAGATAAAAATTGACCTATTTGAGGATTGTTTTAAAACATTTACTAAAAGATTTATTATGATTCGATACTTTACACTCGCTCTATTTAATATATTTTTTACAAGTGTGGGATTTTTCTTGTTGACAGATCTAGATGGACAAAAACGAATATTTTGGGAGTTGAACCATTTTCGGCGATTGGAACTCTGTATTCGAATACTTTCATAACAAAGGATTTCTGATCAGGATTTGTAAAGCTAATTACGAATGATTCGTAATCGAATCATAAAAATAACGATTCAAATTTGATTTGAGAATTCGTCTAACTCTGTTACTAGATAAACTAAAAATCTTCATCTATACTCGCAACGCATTATTCTTCAAAAATGATTATCTTTGACACGAATATATATATATATATATGTATATATATATATAATAAATGAAAAATGGGTTAACAAAGTGAAAAAAAAAAATTAGAGACGGCAAGAAGAAAAAAGGATATAAAAAATAAAGAAAAAAAAAATGGGATAGCATAGGAAAAAAGACATATAGAATTAATTAAGCAAAAACCCTTGTAATGGATAAAATAAAATGGAAGCAGTTTATAAGAACAACTTATTAAATAAAAAAAAAATCGTTAAATTTTTTAAGGCCATTGCATACTGTGTCCGAAATTCCTTTCTTTTAAATATCTAACCCGCATTTACTTTTCTAAAGTGGGCACCACTTTAGTAAACTAAATGCCGTATAGCATATGGGAATTCTAATAGCGGGTCAAGAATAAATAAATATAATATCCACTCAACCACGAGAAATGACGGATTAGTACGGGTCAATGCTTTCCAAAATTTCTATCCCATTTTATTCGACAATTATACATTTTAGAAAATGAAGTAAAAGAAAACTTATATTCAACACCAAAGTTAAATTAGCCTTAAAGACTTGGTTTTGTTTGTTTATGATGAGGCCTTTGTGATCTTAATTTCATTTATCATTAATTGCTCGTCAGTTTGGTATACTGTAGTTTAATAATTGAAAAAAAAAACAGATTACACTAGTTTTAAATAAAACAACAGTTTTTCAAGTTTCGAGCAGGAAAGTTGTTTTATTTAGAATTACAGAGTTTCATCAAGTAAAATCCTCAACCATAGATTATTTGAATTAGAGATTAGTGGAGATTTAACATCGTCCATTGATTTAAAGCCAAGTGCAGAACCCGATACACCACGTCGGGAGACATAAGATATAATGTAATGTGCAGTAGCTAAAGAGGAAATAATTATTTAATTATACAATTGAGTAAATTAATTATTTTCAAAATGTTCTTAATGTAAGACTTTTTTAAAGTGTGGGATTTTCTTTATTGACTTTTCAAATATATACCTTCGATTTAATATCAATAAACCTATTTTTATGGGAAAACTAGGAACCAAGTTGAAATAAAAAACAAATATGAAAACCCATGATTTTTTAAGGTGTCTTCCTTTGAAGAACACTTTTACTTTATATTGTGTGTAAAGAAAGGACGATAAAAAATTCAATTCAATTGATTTACCGTACAAAATCACCTTTATACAGAATAATAACAATATTCAAAATGTTTAGATAAATAGCATGACTGTAAATCACATATAAATAGAATAATACAATTTTACATATATAAAATCTCAGTGACATTAAATAAATAAATTATGCCATAAAAATTGAACTAAATATATAAGCCTGTTTGGTTTTTCGATTAGGTGTGTATTTCTCGATTTATTTAATCGCTCCAGGATTTTTTTTAGTTGAATATTTGTCTCGTAATAAAATTAAAAATCTTCCTATTTATTCCTAGTTTGTATTATTAATTTATAGAAATTACTACATAATAAATCTCGTACATTTTTTACGAAGCGTTAGTCCCCTTATTAAATTCCATCTTTGTTAATCTCAAACGTGAACACATTCAACTCCCACGAAAACGGCGAACGCGAAACTTCCGCCAACTTCTTAATGAGCAAATTCGGCCCGGTCAGAGAGCGATCATCATCCTCCTCCCCGGCTGCGAAAAGGGAAAACCGGAAGTTCCGGAATGCAAATGTAATACTAAGATGTGCCCCTTAGGCGTGTGCGTGTGACAGTTATATTGGTTCGTCTTAGAGACAATCCTTCCCCGCCTCACCCCACACACAAGGGATGCAATTAGCGAATTCTCAGGTGCTCGAGGTGAGATGGGATACAAATGGGTGTCGTGTTGCCCGGGAACGTTGATGGGTCTATGAAGATGATTAAGTGGGCACTCGGAGGGTTACTTGGAAGTCCTTCAGAGTCGAGAAGGATTTTTCGGATTGCCGCTAGTTAAATGATTGCGTGCTGGGACAGTTTGGAAATATTTCAAAGGGTCCACTCGATACGTAAACTACAATTAAATTTTGCTTGAATTTAATTAAGATAAACCTTTTTTGTCAACACGTTTTAATTTAGTAATGAAACATAAAGCACAATGATGTAATTAAATATCTATTATAATAAATGGAACTATCAATTGGTTTGAGTTTGCGTGAAATGTATTAATTTATTGATGAAACAAAGATGATTCACATATTTGCAGTAATTTCCAAAATTACTTACTTAAGTAATTTTTTGCAGTTGGAAAAAGGGATTGATCGAATTTTATTGATCATTGCCAAAAATTTTCCTTGTTTAATTTCATTGTAATTTATTGATATAATAAATGGAAGACGACGCCATCTTTTGCCTAATTTCATGTGACATCATCATTTTATTAAATAAATGTCTATTGATTTCTGCTATAGATCTATTGATCTATTAAGAGAAATTTATTGCCGTGTAAATTAATTTCTTTGGTTTAATAGATTCTTTTATTTCTATTATATTCTGATATATTAAACTTGTTGCAATAGGAATAGCGAATAGAAATACAATGAAGTATAATTAATTCATAATGCATTAAATAATTGCCATATACAACTAATACATAAGCGCCTCAAAATTAAATGTCGAGGTTCATGATAAATTTTAGAAGGCATTTTTAATTAATCTTCTTCAAGTTCTTCAAGTATTTCCAAGATTTTCTTTACTAGAAAATCCTTAAAACAAGCCTTAAAAGTCTGAGTTATTCAAAAAGATCCATTCATCTCCTAGTTTGTATTTCTTTTTCAATTAGTCCAGACTACATCTACGAAATCCTTTCTGTATTATTAGAATCTTTTCAACATCTCCCCCTTCGGATATTCCTGGGAAAAGTAAATAAGAAAACTGCTCGCGCCGGTGATAAATGAAAAGCGCTCTCTCGGAGGCGCCGGATGAAAAGCTCAAACGACCGGGCGATGACTGGGCAGGAAAAGCTGCCATTGTGGGAAAGCCCTCAGACTAATTGAATCCCGGTCGCGGCGCAAATTGCATCCTCCCTCTCTCCCGCTTTTCGCAGCCGATGAATAATTAATAGGCCGGGAATTCGTCCGGAAAAAGCAAAATGGCCGCGTCCTCAATTAATCATTTTTCATTCCTTTTTCTTCTCCTTATTTCCTTCTGTTTGCGAGCGCGCAAAAGGGGGAAATATTAATGCAACCGGTTTCGTCTGTGACTTTCGAACGTCTTCAGTCATCAATAATGCATCGCGCAGGGCTTTTTTTTGAAATGCGGTGTTTACATAATCGACACACAATCGATCGATTTCATTAGATGACGCCGATAAGGATTGGGCTGGTTAATTAAAAATTTATGCTGAATTCTTTAGCAGTCGTAAAGTTCAAGTATAATCTATGCGTATAAATTAAACTCTGTATTTATTCTTAAATGACTTTCTCATTACCTCATGAAACATTTTATAATAATGAAGACATACTTTATAATATAAAATACACAAAAAATATATGAAAATGTTTCAATATTGAAAATCGTTAAAAAAATAGATTTATCTGTTGTATGAAATAATGCAGCACTACACTTTCTTCATTGAAACCGTTTATTACATGCTAAGTTAGTGCATGTAAAAATAATTAAACAGTATGATATTAAAAATTCTATGCTTGAGGCTACTACTTGATAAAACTACATTATAACTGGAGTAAATCTGCGAAACATAAAAACAAAACCCTGTGTTTTACTTGTAGAATCAGTTAGAATGATATTATTTCCGACGGCAGAACTATGCACTCAGACTTAAACAATTGACAAGAGAGGAAAACAACTTTATGGATCGCCGAGAAGCCCGTTTCCACCTAAATGGTATAGTTAATAATCAAGACTGCAGGATCTGGGTTACTGAAAATTCTATAGTAGTATGCTATCATGAATTTCACAGTGGAATTATATCACAAGACATAACTGGGCTGATTTTTTTTTTCAAAATGACAATAGTTAAGCAGTGACGGTAAATGGACAGCGCTATATAACCATACTTCAGAATTTTGTGAGATCTGCAGTGAAACATAGACCACAAATGTGGTTTCAGCAAGAGGATATTAGCACATCGAGATACAAAAATTTAAAGTGAAATATTTTCTAATATTTTACTAGAGGGTGGCTTAAAATTCACGAATTGATTTGAACTCGCTATTTTTTTTTAATAATCTTCTGTAAGTTGATTATGGAGATTTTTAATTATTATTTAAAAAAATATTGCCTTTGCTCCTTGCTTTATTGAACTAAATGTATATTTCGGAAGCTATGTTTTCATCATAAGTAGAGTATGAAGTTTTTTATAATTACAAATTATTAAATTTTTAATTATAGGAGAAAAGATAATATTTTTTATTTAAATAACTTCTTTTAATATTGAACTTCCCTTTCTCTTTCTTTCAGAAATTGCACTCGGTAAGTGTGAAAATTTGCCATGGAAAATATAGTACGTTATAGCGCATCAAAATCGTTCAATTTTACTTTGAGAACCAACATTAAATTGCAAGAACGTAATGAGCCTATCGTCGTTATTTTGATAATAATATAAAAATATTTATTATCCAACAGTTAACAATTAACCGGTTACAGGATAATTTCACTTGATGACAAAACTGGAATAATCCCAATGTCCCAAAGATTATCCCAAATATCCCAAAAAAATACCATAAATCCCGCAAACCAAGACATTCTAAACGAACTCTGCTCAAAACAAAACCTAAATATCTCTCCAAAATTTCGCCATCATGAATCCACTACTCATATATTTATATTATCTTTTATTGAGGACTAAAAGACCTTTGGCTGAAAGTCTGATGGTCGCTAGCTATTTTAGAAATAATAAAATAATAATAATAAATAAAATCCGACACCCAAATAATCCACTGCATAATCCATCCAGCACAAAACTAACATAATCCCAATTTCCCAACCATTAACCCAAAAATTGTCCATCAATCCTACAGTGAGAGACACTACAAACCTATCATTCCTGAAAAGAAACACTAATATCCCTTCCAAATTCCAATATTCACAATTCACTATATATGAATTAATCTCATCTCATTTCAACGACGGACAGACAGACGACATAAGACAAGGATTGCTGGCTGAAAGACCTACGGTCGATATCCATTTAACCATTAATTTATCATAAATTTATTACATTGCACCATATATTGAATTTATGTGACAATTAAGATGTTTGTATATATAAAATATTCATTCACTTGGTCACAGCTATTTAAATATATTAAATAAAAATTATTTGAAAATAATTAATACATTAAAACAACTATTTCCCGGGCAAATACCCACGCCGGACACACAATGTAATTCAATGTCCGGCGTGGGTATTTGCCCGGGAAATAGTTGTTTAAATGTGCATTTGTTTAACGTACTTACGTAACGTAAGTTAAAAGTCACAGAGCTAAATGTAAAAATGATTTACTAATTATTTTCAAATCATTTTTATTTAAAATAAATTATATATACTTCGTAATACAAATAAACAAACCACATTTACAAATTCACAATATAAATAAAAATGCATTTTACAATAAGTTAATATAGAAATCATTAATACAAACATAATAATAAAAACAATACATCAAACAATATAATCATTTTAATTGTGGTCTTATATTTGTTATAATTCGTCGCTTAATAGGTCGTCTTGAGCAACTAGTTTCGGCAAGTGAAATTCCACATACCGGGAGACCATGCACAGCTAGGGTAGGAGAAAATGTGAACCTTGTGAAAGGTGGTATGCAAGAAGAACCAGAAACGTCGACTCGAAGGTCGAAGATGAGTTATCCATCGAACTTCAGTACACGGTTTATATTTTAATCCATACAAGATTCAAATGGATGGTTCAGTTACTAAAACATACAGATTACCCACGATGGCTCAACAATGAACTCAGACTTCAACAATTGGCAAGATGAAAATGTTATGGATGGTCTGATTACGTCCGTTAAGGGTGCGGCTTAGATGAAAGAATAAATATTGGCAATCACTCGAGTTAGATTGCTGTTGTGATCAATGAACAATATTGTATTATACATTAAAGTAAGCTTAAAATAAGCAGGAATTTCATCAGATGAATTAAAAATTATTTTAATATTTAGTTTGTGTGAAAAACAATGAATATCGATAAAATTTATAGAAAATTTCAAATTATATTTTTGCCAATAAAATCTTGTACAATGAAAATTTTAAGGATTTCACTAAATTTTGCATTCAAATAACTTAGCAGACATGACCTATTAAGTTCATTATATTTTACAATTTTCTTTTCTAACTTGAACTAGTAAATTGATGTAATACACAAAAAATAACGATTTATTTTTTAATATTAAATAAAAATGATTTGAAAATAATTAATAAATTATTTCCACATTTAGCTCTGTGACTATTGACTTACCTACGTAAGTACGTCAAACAAATGCACATTAAAACAACTACTTCCCGGGCAAATACCCACGCCGGACCTTGAACCACATAATGTACACCTGCTGTTGCACATCAATAAAATATTGTATAATGCAACATTTTTTTTATCCGAGAAACATTTTTAATGTAAAAACAATAAAAGGAACGTTACTTAATACAAGGCCATTTGCAGACACGTGTTTCGGGATCTATTTATTTTATATTTTATTTAGACCAATACTTTATACTTGGTAGATAAAAAATTTAAATACATATTCATATTATTAAATCCAAAAGAATGGCTCTTTTTCAAACAATTATTTCCATTTTACTATATAACTATCTCTTTCTAATAAACCGCAACCTTAATTTCCACCTAAATGGAATGCTAAATGGTCATGTGCACTGTAGTGAGTTGGTTGAAGGGCTAGCAACATACCGCGTGGTCCACAGTTCGGCACAAATAATTATTTCTTCTGGCATTTTATTCCACTCATTACGGTATTTTTAGTACCTTGATCCGTATGATGCGGTATGCCAATGAACCTAACGATAACTACAACTTCATTTTATTCCATCCGTCAATTTATACTTTCAAGCGTCACTTGCGTCGTATTAACTTGGCCAATTTGTCTGAGATCTGTGGAGCATTGTAACAGTCAATTTTAATATTTTTTTTAATGCAATACAATGTGCCCTTTAATATATTATTAATTCATTTGAGTTTTAGTACAGTCAATTGCAATATTTTTAATTTGTTTAAGTCAGTTTTTTATGTGACCTTTTTAATATGTTTAATTCATTGTTTGTATATTTTAAGCATATCGCTGGGAGATGTTACCGGCGATTAATTTTAATCGTCGTCAACAAAATACATCAGGTCTACCTACATGTACACTGTGTGACTGCCCTCTCTGTTTTTTTTTTGTTTTTTTTTTTTGCTAATTTTTTGTAAATAAATTATTTAAAAACCAATTGTGTTTTAAAGGTTAGTTGCTTCGTCTTTAAATGAACCTGAGCTAGTTGATAATCAGCGTGAGGTACCTTCCCTCCCGTTGACAGAGATAATGATTAATTTTATTATTTGCATCAATTTCTATATAAAAGAGTGGACACAATTATTGTTTTCTTATTAAAGCATCTTGGTTTACATATATACTTTTTACATTGTCATATTATTTACACTTGTTAAACGTATTTATAAACTTATATTTAAATAATTGTAAAACTTGTAAAAAGGTGGTAACCGTAATAAAGTTATTATTATATATTAATAAGCAAAACTGCAGGTTTTTCTAGAGTGGTTTCTCAGCATTAATTGCACCCTTTTAAATATATAGTTTTGAGTGGATGTTACTCCACACCAAACCAGATATAACTGGACCGTTTTTTAAATGATAATGGTAACACAGTGACCGTAAATGGAGAACGATATAGAGCCATGCTTCAAAATTATGTGAGACCTGCAGTGGAACGTAGATCAGGAATGTGGTTTCAGCAAGATGGCGCTACCTGCGATACAGCTGAAGCAAAATTGGAAGTTGTAAGGGCTATTTTTGGCGATCGAGAAAATCTCCGTGGATTATCTGTAATGATCTCCAGACCTATCGACCCTTAATTTTTGTTTTGTTTTGATACCTGAAGGAAAAATTTTCCACAAATAAACCACAAATAATTCGACAACTTCAGAAAAATATTGATGCCGAAATTGAGGCAATAAAGCCAGAGACGTTGAGCTGTAATGAACCAAGTCTTTAAAAGAGGAGCATTTGCACAAAGTAAAAAAATGGAATACATTTCAAAGATGACATATTTCGTACTTAGTATTAAAAAAAAACTCAAAGATGTGTTATTTCTTTTATACGTTGAATTAATAGTATTAATTAAAAGCGAAATATTTGGTGGTTGCTGAAAATCCCTTTGCGGCTTTTGGGCCACCTTGTACTTTGTTAAACATACTAATTAAAAAAATATACTTAACTTTATTTGTGTAACTAAAATTTGATTTGTGCAAACAACGTTATACTTATTAAAAACTTCCTAGGAACTTTTCTATAGTCCAACTATTCCTAATTCATTATTTGCAATAACTTGTATCGAGAGTATAACAAAAATCGACAACGAAGTTGGCGTTGGAAGTCTCGCGTGCGCGTGTGATTTTAGTTCAGACATGACTTTAGATTTCCAATGCCAACTTTGTCGTCGATTTTTGTTATACGCTCGATATAAATGTATAAACATATATACTAAATTTTATGTGTTGTGTTCAGTCAGCGATATATTTTAGTTACACCTATAAATAAATTGTATTTATTTAAATAAAAATTGTTGTCCCTTCTCCTACTTATTTTTTTATTAAACTAAATATATTTCGGAAACTATGTTTCTATCTTCAGTAGTGTAGACATTTAAATTTAATAAAAAATAAATGGGAGAAAGGACATCTATTTTTATTTAAATAATTAAACTCTCCACAACCAACATAAAGAAAATTGTATTTAATAAATTTATTGTTTGAGTTACATGAAGATTAAATTAATATTGGTCCATTGATAATGGTCACTTTGTGTGCGATATTTACATTTGGTAATTCAAATAAGTGTGAAGAAAGATTTATAGTGCTTTACTTATCAATTGTATTTAGTTATCATTTTATATTTCAGCAATTACTAGAAAATTCAAATTCTACAAATTGAACAAGTATTTTTTTTTCAAACTCCGCCTTCCCGAACTTGTTTCATCGTCCACCCGCGAGATATTAATCGCGACTTTAAATTCACGTTCCGGGCAAACGATACGTTCGTCATCACTATAATACTTTATGACAATGTTGTCGTATTTATAGTTGCTATTAATACAAACCGTGCAACGGCCCACCCACTAGCAACTGCTTCGCAGCTCGGCTTCTAACTTACGAAATATTAAAAACAAATTAATGGTGTGTTTAACATAATCATTTTTGGTTGTAGTTAAATAATGCTACAGTATAATAATAAATGAAAAATAAAAATAGGGTTATAATAAATTTGGTGGTAACAAAATTACCAATTACATTTATATTTACAGAACATAAATTTAAATTTTAAAATAACGTTTAATACATATCATTACCATTGCAGTTCGGTAAACCCATTGGTCGTTAGCTAATAACGACCAACGATTTTTCCGCTTATTTTTAATTTTTTTATTTTTTGTTCATCCGTCTATGTTCTTGTCAATGTAATACCAACTAAACGTTATGATTTATCGGGGTTTCGTGGGATGTAGGAGATGTAGAATTTTCACATTTTCAGAATTGGTAGCATTTTTTTTTTTTTATATAATTGCAATCACCAGAGGTGATTTCCGTTTTTTTTATAGAGGAAAGTGTTTGTGGGATTGTGAATAGCTTAAGGGATGTCGAAACTTAGTTAACACTACCAAGATGTTTCCCCTCAAATGTTGTTATTTATTTAGTAATATACAAATTCAAAAAACAAGATTTTATTGATGATATTTGAATATATAGGATGTTAAAAATAAATGCCTTAGTCAATGTTGCTGAATTATTGTATCAATTTATCGCTTGATATATTTAAATAAGATATTTTAAGAATTGAAGCTTGAGGTAGCTTCAGAACTTTTATTGGAAATTCAAAACAATTTTGTTCCATTCTAGGTCCTCCAGAATAAAACACAATTGATTTAGAACTGAATTTTCTGGGCTTAAACAATCAAATATTTTGTTTAAAATTGACATTTATTGCTTAAAATTTAACTGATTCCCACAGTATTAATTTGTAGGTAGTCTTTGTGGAGTTAGCGCCAAATTTTCAAATTAGAATATTTTAGAATTGAAATTGAACAAGATTCGAGCGATTTCGATTTTTTATTGAAATTCCATAAAAAATCAATTAATCATCTCTCTGATGATGGTGGAAATAATTGTAGCTGTGTCTCTACAATAAACAAAAATGTAAAACTTAAGAAATTGTAAAGTCTAAAATAATTTACTCAAAATTAATTCTTTCAAAATCAAATTAATTCCCCAATTTAAATATTTATTAAAAAAGAAATAAATTGAATATAAAGAAATTCGGACAAAATAACGTAGTACGTACTATTTTTCTATAACTTTTATAATTTATGGTAGGAATAAATTATTGACTAAATTAATTAATATGCGGAAATAATTTTATATTTATATATTAAATAATTCTATGTATTTGTTTTAGAAAAGAAATCACTTGGGATGATTGACTTTCATATTTTAGTTTTCACTCTTGTGCCTAAAAATAAAAGAAAAAAAAAAGATTAATCATTTAATTATTCATCATTAAATAAAGACAGATCTAACATTGAACCTTGTGGCACCCCAGATTCAGACTTTATAAGTGTAAAATTGGAAGATCGACTATAAAAGAAACTACTTGTTGTTACCTACTTGTTAAATAAGAACTTATTAGGTCTATTGCCGTTTTATGATATCCAATAAAATACAATTTTAAATTATTATAAAATCTTGATAAATAGCCTGAAAGGTTTTGCTATAATCAAGTAATGTTAAATAAGTGACGTATTTTCTTCCAAAAACTGCAGTTTTATATCATCTAAAATAGAAATTAGTGCAGCGGTGCTATTTGTAATTAGTCCGAAACGCAGATTGTATTGGTAATAAGTATTAATATAAAGGTATTTATTTTTTCAATAAAATAGTTTGCTTGTATCACGCACTTATTTTATTATTTCGTAATTAGTTTCGACTTAATACAAGAAAAGTGTTTTATAAAAAAATATCTTCAAATTAATAATAAATATCTATCAAAAAATAATGGCTTCAACAATCAATTATATTGGTAATAATTGATTCCTATTATCTATAAAATACGCAATTTGATTAAAAAGCGCTATTTCCATAATTGCATACTGTATTTTAAATAGTTGAGGCGTTTTTTTTTTTGTTTTTTTTTTGTTGAAAATCCACACTTGTTTTATATAAAATATAAACACTAACGTGTACATTTTTAAAAAATCATTTTATTGACTCATTACATCATCAGGTGAAGATTTTTTATTGATTTACAAGAAATGTTTCCTCGCACAGTCTTAATGGATATCTATTATTATTTAGTTACTCTGTGTGAGAAAACATTCATTGTAAAACAATAAAAAATATTTTTCAACTGCACACGTTACAGTTTATTTTATTTAAATCAATATATTGAATTTATTGAAAATAGCGTAGTCAGCCAAACTCTTCTGGGAATAAAAACTATTAATGGAACATGTTAAGGGGTTTATCCAAAAAAAAAAATCATTAGATAGAGTATTTACCCTATCTAATGATTTTTTTAGAAAATTTTTAAAATGTTTCATCATTTAATGCGGAATTAGAAAATTATTCAAAATATTGAAAACTGTTTAATAAACACTTTGTTTGCTTTACAATTTTATTTACATTTCGACGTTTGGTCATTACTTATACCTTCTTAATAATGTCAAAATGAGTCGAAGAAAAGTAAATAATATTGTGAACTAACAGTGCTTATTAAAAAAAACAAGTAATTTGTAGTATTAATTAACAATTTTAATTTAATTTGTTTTATTAGTAGATTTGTACTAATTTGTTATTAATATTTCATATTTATTTTTATAATATGTATTACCAAGGTTTAAAGAGAAACATTTATAAATTTAAATAATTAGTGTTAAATCTAAATCAACGATTTTAATATATACTTAATACTAATAACTCTTATTGATTGCAAAACTTTTGATAACGTCATTTCATATGCAAAATTCGTTTTCGAAGAATAATATGCAATTTTTGTAATTAATAAGTTTCTATTGTTTACTAACTAAACTAAATACGATTAATTACCCATTTAAACAATAAAAACCTCACAGTCTTTTTGTTTGTTTTTTTGTTTTGCAGTCGGATCATCGGTAACGGAATTTTTACTTACTTCGTCCTAAAACAAAAGAGAAAACAAAATTAGTTACAAATAAGTATTTTCTTCCTAAAAATAAAATTTATAAAAACCGAAATGTAATGCAACGATTTAAAATTACCAAACAATTTTGTCATAGTTAACAATTAAAAATTACCGAACAATTTCGTGAGGATAAAGTGATTTAATAATACATAATGTCAAATTTTCACAAATTAAAGAAAACTATTTTCATTATCAATTACAAGTCTTTATTATTTCAAATGCGTTGCATTTTTTAATAGTGTGAGGGTTTGAATTTATTACAGTCCATTAGTGCCCAGAGGGCGGATTTAATTTCGAATGGAGTCAAATTGAAAACCAACCCCCGCTCGCCCTGATCCGTACGTAAAATGTAAAATTCTTTTTAGGCCATTTGGCCGGCTAATGTAGCGTGCTCCCGCGAAGGGGAGGCCTTTCATTATCACCGCAGAAACGAAGAAAATTGCGTTTCGGAAATTACAAATTTTTTTGTTAGTTTTGTTTACAGTTTAAGAATTTACAAAGAGAGGATTTATTAGGAGTGTATTATATTTATGGAGGGTTTCACAGCTATTTTCTTAAAAAGAGATAAACAAGTTATTTACTTCATAAAATTACGAGCATTATCTCCAAATTATAGTTTATGCGATTCATATAACAAATAAAAAAATAATAATCTCTTAATAACTAATAGTATATAGTCAATGTCAGTGCATTTTATGATGTTTAAATTTAATCAATGTGAATTTCTCAGCATTGAGAGGCATTTTGTTATATATTTTATAAATTTTACGACTGAACGACCTTTCAAATAATGCAGTTCTGTGTAAAACGAAATCAAATTGAACCGAATTTCCGAATGGTCAGTATATGCAAATATTTTAGACCTTTTAAATGCGTCGCTTTGTTTATATTACGAGCATTATCTCCAACTTGATAATTGTTGAGGCTTCTACTTTGTTATCCATTGTAATTCATTTTTAATAAATAAAACACTTTTTATTTTATTTGTATAACTAAAGCCAATGATTCATACAATATTCTTTTCATTTTAGATGTCAAAAAGTGTCTTGATGAATACATTAATTTCAGCTTCATAAACGATTTCAATATACGCTAATTAATACGTATAAGGAATGTTATTTGGGGGCTATTTCGTAAGGGATATGTTAACTTTAACATGTACGTTATAAATCAACTTCATATTCTATGTATATAAAATAGCACGTATCTATAATATAGGCTTGATTGCTATACCAATTCCCGAATAGTATAATAACGTTATTTATTTTAATAATTAATTGTAGTTTCACAGTAAGTACGGCCGAAATAGCAAAGCTCTTGGTATAATGGGATTAATTTATAAACAATCCTGCGAAGATGGGAATTAATATCCTTGCCTGAAGATCCAACGTCTTCAGGTTTAATAGAACATAATAGTTGTGTGTCATCGGCATACATAATTAAAAAGAACCAATTGAAAAAAGTTAAATACGATAATTTATACAAAAACTTTAATTCATAGATTTATAAATTATTTTAAGATAAATTGAAAATTTGTATTATATTATAAAGTTGAATATTTATTCAACTTTATAATATTAAAAAAATACAACTTTGAAAAAGACTTATAATAAAAACCGTGCTAAGTGCTAAAAAAATCAAAATTAGTTTTATACTTAAAAAGTGTGTTATGTGCCAAGGCTAACAACCTGTAAAAAGCACTAAGCACCACAATTGTTGCAAATGGTTTAAAAGTATTTTAATAGATGGCGGTTGTGTCAACTTGAGCGGTTCAAGTAAAGAAAGTCATAATTATTTCCCGTTTAACGTGCGTTGGGTGTTTCAACTAAATCACTGAATACATGGAGACTGACAACGCTGAACCATCTAGTTCACCCTCTAAGAGGAAAAGAAAAGATAGAGAAGGAAGCAATAAAATTCTCAATAAACTGAGAAGAAGCCAAGGAAAAAAATATATGGAAAACAAAAACAAAGTAGTGCCATCTAAAGAAGAACCTGCAGCAACAGTAAGTAAACTTAGAATGATTATTAAACAAAAGTAATGAAAGTTAATAATTCATAAAATAAAGTATGACGATTTTATTTAGTCGATTTACAAGTGTAAATATCAATGCAAAAACATTACACAACTGCACAGCTCGTTCAACACTTTTATAAGTTGCAAGACGATGTAAAACAGAATTCATATTTAATGGGACTTTTAAATTTGTATGCTCGGTAATGGTAGTTATGCAAGCAGAAGGCAAGTGACTGTTTATTTCACCGTACCTGATGAAACTAGGAAAGTCATGCCGAAGACGTGTTGAAATTCTCGTGAAAGCAAAAAAAGCGGGCCAAGTTACATATATCGAAAGCAGAGGTAACAAAACTCCATCCAAGATGAAAATTTAGGGGTAGCACATATATCCCGGTTTCCCAGAGAGGAAAGTCACTACGGAAGGATGAAGAGTAGCAAAGAATATTTGAGCCAAGATTTAAACATTAATCGATTGTATCGCGCTTTCAAAGACACCTATCCGAATTTTGATATAACCTACTATTTCTACTATACCACTTTTAATAAACAAATTCCACAGTTAAAATTTCACCATCCACGCACTGATACGTGCCAAACGTATGATCTATTGAACATGCAACACTAATCCAATCCCAACGACAAAGATGCAACGAAGAAACTTGAACTTCATCATAGGAAAGCTAAGAAGGTCATGAAAGTAATGAAGGAAGATCATGCCCAATCTTAGCTTCCCATTAGTGACATATGTACCATTTCTATGGACCTTAAACAAGTGCTTCCCCCACCAGCCCTTACACACATCCAAATGTATTATTTACGCCAACTTTCTTGCTATAATTTTGGCGTCCACGTTGCTGATACCAATAAAGGGCACATGCATTTATGGCATGAGGGAATATTTTGGAGATGAGATAACGAAATTGCGAGCAGTTACAAGTGGAATAGCAAGAAAAGAAAAATTAAACATATAGAGTGATAACTGTGCTAGACAGAACAAAAATAAAATAATACTATTTTTATGTATATTCATGGTAACAAAAGGATATATTCAAGAAGTTAACCATAAGTTCTTGGTCTCTGGTCATTCGCCCAAATTATAAAACGAAAACGATTAAAAAAATGCGGAGTCCCTCCAGATTTAGTCCATATGTGGACTATCTGCAAGTTACAATAAATGGATTTTTTGGGGTATCCATTTATTGTAACTTCAATGCAGCCTGAGGATTTCAAAGATTTTAAAGATGCTGCTGATTCAATACTGAATACCATCAAGCTTCAGATTTCAAAAGCTGCGTGGATTCAGATTTCCGAAGCACATCCTGGATCAGTTAAAATCAAACAAACGAGATGGAGCCTTGGATATCTGTTAATGTTTTCAAGAAAAACATCAATTAGTAAAAGATTAAAAACATGAATTTATCACAGCTTGACTGTGCAACTTGTAACAAGGCCGAGAAGAAAGAAAACATTCAAGCAATAATCCCATTCATGGAGGAGGAGAATCGAGAATTTCATAGAAACTTATTAGCCTAGGCTGCTAAATATTGGTATTTATTAGTAATATGTTATTAGTTTTTATGCTATTATGTTATAAAATGTATTTTTTCAATAAAAGTAGTATACTCGTAGCTGTGGAACATAGCGCCTCTAAAACTAATTTGGAACATAACTTATTTTTCCTGAAACATTATTGGCACTTAACACGTTTTTTTAAATGCCAACATAATCGCATATCTTCAACATAATTTTTGCAGATGCAATTTAGTTTAATTGTTTAGTTTCGAGGTTTAGAGATATATGTTCATTAAATTCCATTAATTTAAAATCCATTTTCCGATTGTCATAAGTAATACATTACTAGTGCATACAAAATTTGTAAATGTAAATACGTCCACTTCGGTTTTTGATATTTAGCGCGAACACTGAATAAATTGGATTGGATTGGTGGATTGGATTGAAACAGAATTGGAAATACAAAAAAAAAGTTTGTTCGGACTGCAATTCGACTCCTAACTGTACAACTATTTTTTGGTGCTAAGGTATCCATACTAACTGCGTTTTTACTGTTGTTACGAACTTTAAATGCAAGTCATAACCAATTGCACCACAGGTAAGATTAGTGCTTTTAGGACTGCTTGATTATATTGAGTCTCGATTCCATTCAATCGCGAGCTGGAGTGCTTAATGGATAGTTCCGCCTGAAGGATGGAGGAAAGTTGCCCTTGATCAACCGCAAATGTTTGCTCTGATTACTAACGCAGTAAATACCAGTTTTAAATCACAGTCATTTGTCTAGATTCCATTATAGCGAATAGATGTAATGGCAGAAGCCACTGTCCAATAACACTCTTGCCAGTCCTAGCCAAAATGACCCTTCTAAAAAATTAAATCCTCTCTCTAATTGCTGACCGCATCCCCAAATATCAATTTGGTTTCCTTCCCAAACGCTCTACCAATCTCCTTACGGTCAACCTTCAGACCACTCATATCGAAGGTAAATCCTCTGCAGCACTCTTCCTTGATATTCAAAAAACGTTCGAATCTGTATGGTATTAAGGCCTCCTTATAAATGTCAACACATCAACATCCCTTCCCATCTGATACATATCCTACAAACATTCCTTTTTCAACATATTCCTTAAACTGAGAATAAACAACTGTCACTCTTCTGCCTTCAAACCCGAACAAGGAGTTCCACAGGGTCCTCAAGAAAGTTCCTACAACATCGTCTGTTCCGATATATATAATCCCAACCCAAAACACTTCAATCCTTTCAAATATTTTTTACATTTTGCTAATGCTCTTATATTCCATGCTTCTTTCCTACACAAAGCTCTACAAACACTACAAGAACTCATTGACACACTAGAACACAGGTTTGCCACACAGGTTAATCGCCAAAAGTCGCAGTTCCTTATTCCCTAACACAAAATAACTAACACCCATATCACAAAACCTGATATATCCAACCACATTAAATACCTTGAATTTTCTCTTTACCGTAACCTTAAGTTAAAAAATAGGATGTGACATTAAAAAGAAGATAAAAGTTAGAGCAAAACCATTTCGATTTATTATATTAAAACAGATGTTCTGATCTATAATATGATATGTCGCCCCCTAATTGATTATGCACCCATCCTATTTTCCACAATCCACAATCCCACCCTACACCATATCCAGGATAATGAGCGAACTTCCCTCAGAACCGTTACTAAACCCCGACATTCTTCAAATCCACGGCATTATCCATCAAATCAATTCCTGTAGGATGATACCTTTGTAATTCATATAGAAAAACATCTTCAATTCTCCAAAAAGCCTTTAAATTACAAAAATCCTATCGCTATTTTGTTAATTAACAATATTTCATTGTTGTTTGATTAATTTTGAGCAATGTCATCATTTGTATTTACTGATACAACTATTGATAAAGTTCAATATTGGTCACAAATGTTGAACGAAGTAAATATCTGTACAGTGATACAAATAGGAAAAAATAATTGAAAAGACAGTATAAAGCGCCATTCTTTGCCTAATTTACAAGTAGAATCGTCAATAATTTGGGTCTACAAGATATACGACCGAGAATTGTTGTTTTGTCCAATATAGGAAGCCGAACTTGTCATGTTTATGATTAGGAAACAAAATTAATTTAATAAAACGTTGAACCACCATTTATCTAGCGTATAGATAACTAGTGATGGCCATTTTGGACCTCATCAGACAAGTGTATTCCATGTGCAATGCTTGTGAATGTAGTTGAACTGATGTATTGTTATTAAGGCTGCGATCAGCAATACGTTTCCGATTTAAGGAATTAACAATGTTATACAGTCATAAAAAATAAACATTAAATAAAGATAGATAGCTTATTTACTGATGAATGACATCAGATAATTTTTATTTTTTAAAATAAAAAAAGTGAAAAAAATATGTTTTCAAAAATTAATTTCATTTACAAAAGTACATCTAATATATATTAAACACATTCAACTGCATGTGCAAATTTTTCCCTTAAACATCCATATTAAATACATTCATAATATATTATTTGTAAACTCGTTAATCCTATAAAATAGTCAATGAGAACAAATTTAGTTCGACGCCATCATTTTTATTGTAGAACAGTATTTAGTACTTCGGATGTTTGCAGCTGGGTTCAAATCAAAGATGAAATAAAATAAACACACAATTTTTTGTAGCATAAATCACACCGTCTATTAGACTTAAAATCGCAGCCTTAAATATAAATCATATAATAGGAAAGATAGCACAAAGCGCTTATTAATAATATTAACAAAGACTTGTTTATTTATTATTTATAATACTTTCTGTGAATACGCTGAGTATTCAATATTTATAGGTAAGTCATAAAACTAAAAAATATCAACTCTTCCATAAAACTACAATATTTTAAATTGAGTCTTTACAAATCTGGTGAATTAAAAAAAATCAACCGAAAACAAAAAAGCAACGACAATATACGGCAGCATTTATTAACCCATTACTGGTGTTAATCACCTGGCCATGTAAATTTCGCTGCGTGGGCATCTTAATTGCGGCTTTAAAGAAGTGCACCGCGAACAGTTTGTCCCATTAAAACAGCGACTCTCGCCGATTAAATCAAACATAATCGCGGATTTAATCGTCACATTTACATGTCAGCCCCACGGCCGGTCCGGATGACGTGTGGTCGAGGAATCAAAACTGCCCGAAAATAAGTGAGTAAATAAGAAATAAATGTCCTCGAGGAGGATCGTTAGCCACCACCGTTGAGAAGATTCCGGAGTTTGTGGTCCTGTTAATGCGACCCGAGGTGACAATTCGCGGCGATGGAAGCGATGGAATGGGTTTTTATTAACTCTGTTCATTTGGGATGATGGAAATAAATTTTCGAAGAAAATACAATCTTGCTAAAAAATACCAACTTTAAAAAGAGCAATATCTTTACTAATTTACTGATATAAAGTAATACAAATAAAGGGTGTTCCATAAAATAACGCAAGGTTTGAATTAAATAGAAAAGACAGTTTTTAGTATTAGATTGTTATTTTTTTTATTGAATCATACAGAAAGGTTTCCAAGGCGTTGGATTGGTAGAGGTGGCCTTATTAGTTGGCCTCCAAGATATCCAGATCTCACATTATAGTTTATGGGGCTGGTTCAAAGATGAAGTCTATACACTAAAAGTGCTCACTCGGGATGGACTAATTCTACGTATTAGAAATGATGCAGCAAATCTTAAATAAAGAGATGACTCAATCAGAAGAGTTGCCGGCAGTCTTCTTTAAAGAAGTAGAAAATGGTCAAAGGTGAATGGCGTTATTTTTCAACATTATAAGAACGCTATTTTTACCAAAATATTAATGCATAAAATGTTGTTTATTTTTAATTAGGTTATACTTGAAAATAAATAAAAATCGGATAACAATACTTGCGTTTCGCGTTTATGGAGTCTAAACCATTCCTCCCGACTGACCCTGAATATATATATATATATATATATATATATATTTAAATTACTGATTTTGTAAATTTTACCAGAGAACAATTGATTTTAAAAAAAGTTGTAACATAAAACCTTTGGAACGTATCAAAATTTCAATCGCTTCCGATTATTTTCCTGGCAGAGTATTTTGTCAGGGGCGCAATTAAATGCAACCGGAGGAATAACGTCTTCCGGTGTCAGCGAGGATGAGGAAAAGGGGGTAGTAAAATAACCGATCCGGACGTTTTCCCGGCACCGGGACAGAACATCCCCTTTTCGAGTGTAACTGTGCCCCGTCAGATTGTGGTTTTAATTAAATGCTGGAGTGTCACTGTGTCAGTCGCGCCCGGATCGCATTCTTGTCGCTGCTGTCTGCGAGGATTCAATTGAATTTTTCAACGCCACCCCCTTCGGGTCTAATAAAGCGGACCCCGTCAATTAAATTAAACGCTCTCCCAATAAAAAAAAATGAAAAAAAAAGATAGAGTGTGAGTGAGGGAATATGTTGCAAGGGGATGTTTGTTTTAATCGAGTGAGACGTGTTGAAAATTAAATAGAACCCGTTTAATGTTTTAACGTGTCTGTAAGTAAGAGAGACTTTTTCATTGCCTATATTGATTTGTTTGAAATTTGTTTTTAAAGAGAGTAGACCAACGGTCTTTCCGTCAATTTAAATAATTTATCTACGATTTTTTATTTAAATATTTAGAAGTAATTTTCAAATCAGAAATACACAATATTTCTTCTATTATCGGTGTTCGTCTTCAATGAAAATAGGTGAATCAACTACATTAACATTTATAATTTTGCGAAAGTGTGAAACAAATAAAAAACAATCCTCTCGAAGCTCGTATCAATTGGGTCAAGCGGCTTGTTTTTATGTCCGTTCCGTTTCGTAACAGCACAAATATATGTATGCATATCGCGCGGTCTTATACATCTGTCTTTTACGTGTGTAAATGCTGAAGTGAGCCTTACACACAAATACATCCATGTATAAACAGTGCTCAATGTATATTTATGAGTGCCCCGGCCACCCAAATAGAACCAGCCGACCGCGCTGCCATTACAATTCATGATCATCACCCATAACGTCCACAAACGCTCGCTAATCTTATGCAGAAATGCAAAATATTGACGGTAATAATAATCGTTCATACGTCGGGAGAGTGTTTTTGCACATTGTAGATATTTTAATAGAATGTATGGGGAGTTTTAATGGGAACTGTTTTAATATTACATATTTGAAATATTTGTTAGGTTTTAATAACAATTACATATGCTAAATATATAGCAAATGGAGTTTCACCAAGTAACAGCCACAACCACAGTAAAGGGCCATCTAATGTTTGAAATTTAATTCAGCTATAAAGAAGTAACGAATATGTTTTTTTTTTTATGAATTATGAGTTTGTTAGAAAGAATTGACATTTTCACTTAAGAATGAAATATGTTATTCAAGAAAATTAAGACTGCGATTTTATGCCTAATAGACGGTGCGATTAGCACCACAGCATGCAGTGTACTTTATCCAACTTTGATTTTTCAACCTAGCTGCAAACATCTGAACAATAAAAATGATGGAGTAGAAACAAATTTATTCTCATTGACTATTTAATAGAATTAACGAGTTTACAAATAATATGAAAAGAATGTATTTAATATGGATACTTAAAAAGAAGACTTTTCTCATGCACTTGAATGTGTTTAATATAGATTAGATGTACTTTTGTAAATTAAATTAATTTTAAAAAAATATTTTTTCCACATTTTTTTGTTTTTAAAAAATAAAAATTATCTGATGTCGTTATCAGTACATAAGCTATATGCTTGTATTTAATGTTTATTTATTTTTGTTACTGTATAACATTGTTAATCCCATAAAACAGAAACGTATTGGGGATCGCAGCCGTAAAAGAAAAGAATTTGAAATTGAATAATATATTAATGATTCTCTTTCAATTGCTCCGAAATTTATTGACTTGCGAAGTAAGGACCTTAAAAAATAAAGATTTATTCAAAAAACTACTTTCCGCGCAAATACCTATATCGGACATTGAAATAAACAATATATATATATGCCGCTGCATTTGTGTAACACTGATAAAGCAACGTTTTCAGGAATCATGATTTTTTTTTTTTTTCAAAAACAAAAATCTAATTATGTACTAAGGGCCATCAGTATACACATATTTCGGATTTTATTTCTTGTTAGTAAAGCTTTACCTCATCAGAATCCATAACACCTTTTCCTACAGTTTCATTCCTAAACAAGCCTTGCCACAAGACTGACCCCTATGTCCATTACAATACAATATTTTTGTCTTAACCTCAACTATATGAAAACCCTATGAAAAGTATTGCCATAATTAATTAATTAATTATTTTTTATACAAACATCTTTATTCAGACAGCAGAATTACAATTCTTTACAAATATTTATATTTACAATACATATTGAAGGGTTAGTAGTCTGTCATGGGCTATCGACCGGAGGTCTATCTGCCTTAATTATTTATTATTATATTTTTTATTTAATTATTAACATAGAGAAAATATTCATTACATAATTACACCCGACACTCGAAAGGGCTTTTAATTCAATTAAAACTGCAATATCAAACATTTCTATGATCTTTATAATTATTTAAATACATAAGTGTGCAGCATCCGATTGATTTATCAAATTGAATACATTTATTTTAAGTATTTTGTTGTAACTTTTTATTGTACTCGCTTCATATATTAAAATTAAAACGACAAAGAAAAGATAAATTGAATATAAATGGACTTGTAGCAGTGAATGGAGACTTGATATGAGAGGTTTCTGTGGTGTTGGTAACGCATTCGACTAGAAATCGAAGGACATGGGTTCAAATCCCATCAGAGATGTTCTTTTCCACTTTATATTTAATTAATTTAAATTATACCTCAATGTTGTACATCGAAATTTCTACAATTCATAGATACAAAGAAGATTAACACGGACCCTGCGCAAAAATTACACGTAAAGTCGTGAAGCGTCCCATATAGTTTTTTTGCAATTAAATAACAGTCGTAATTAAAGACTTAACAATAAAATAATAACACCAGCAAGAGTTGTTTATGGTGGTGGATGAAGAAGACCTTGTGTTTTCATTCGACTATGAAAATGTGTTGAGGTAATTTATGGTATATTTGCAGAAGATCTGTCAAGCAATTTTACTATCACCCACTTTAAATGAATATGCGAAAAAAACTTCAAAATTTTGATCCATTATAATCCCCTTACTTTAAAATTAGAAGTACCAGCTAGGGACCATCCATAAAGTTGTTTTACTATCATTTATTGGCGGAGGTAATGGACAAAGCTACGATACTTTATGCAATGTTGAAGCTGCATTTAATTAAGAGTAAGACGATTGTTTTTGTTGACACAGTGGACAGAGTTACAAAATCAATGGAATTGTAATTGTACCTGCGTGTTAAATTCAGAATTACCTGAGAAAGTTTGTGGTAATTCAGTGAATCAATTCAATTTAAGTATTTCTAATATCATACTGGCTTAAGATGAGTTATTTTTGGTACAGCAAGGAATTGTCACTAAGAGGAATAACACTACAGGCAAGAGTAAGAGAAAATAAGACAAGGGACGTGGAGTGGCAATTGGTATTGATTTTCAGTGCGTGTCGAATATCAACAATTTTGATTTTCCATTGGATATTTCATCAGGAATAACATCGCGAGTTATTAAGGTAAGTGTTCTACCTTTTGTAAAAATGAAGAAAAAGGCATCCTTAGACACAGTTGCAAATCTTTTAAAGGTGTTTATGAAGATGAAGAAATATTTAAAGCATATATATTCTGAATAGAAGAGATGAATGCTTTTAAGAATCAAGCCCAAGATGCTCAGCTACTCCGAGAAGCTGAAAGACTGAAGAAAATTAAACAAGAGATTTTCAATTTGCAAACTTTTAAACGGTTACTTTGAAGATAAATGAACTAATTTGCATACACGTGGTCGCGATAAGGCTTTGCACACAGTTAAAATTCAGAAATATGTAGCCGATATGCCTCCAACAGTGACAAACCTAGTAGGGATTACAGAAAAGCGTGAAAAAGGCGTGACCCCTACAAAGTTTCAGAGAATAGTAAGCAGTTCCAGATGAAGAACAGCAACCCATTGACGAGTATGAAGTTCAACGGAATAAAAAGAAGAAGAATATATGTTCTTGCGATACTAAAGATTGTGAATTGGATTGTCGTTAATTGTAATTGTAGTGTAATCTTTTGGATGAAGATTTGGGATTTAAAATAATTTATTTTAATCCGCCCTTTGAAACGCTAGGCTTAAAGGGAATCAAAGGATCTTTAAAGGGATTGTTAGGCTATTAAAATAAAGCGGCGTGGATGAGAAGGGCAATAGGAAGGTTTATTGTGAAAGGTTAAAATGTAAGGGTATCGTGGTGAAATCTTGGAGATGAAGATTTGGGATATAGAAGTATATATTTTAATTCTTCATTCGGAATGCCAAGCTTAAACGCAATGAAACATTTTTCAAGGGATTTTTGGGCCACTTGAAATAAAGAGGAATGAGTGATAGGGGCAGTATTATCGGTAAATAAGAGGGCGTATTGTGAAAGGTTAAAACGTATGGGATCGGGGTTATGGATATCGTATCAGTAAATTTTATTATTTTAGTATTTAATATTTTTATTATAATATTATTATTTATATTTAATTATTATTTTAAGTCTGACAGAAATTGAGTGGAAAATGTTTCCTTTTTTGTCACATGAAGTGGTTTTGATTTGCGTCACTAAACTACGGTCGCTATGGTTGTTTTGTGCGACTCTGGATATTCTACTTCCTGTACACTCTTGCATCTTCTATAAAGTTCAAGAGTTTAAACTGGTTCATGAGCTCTATTTATATAAGAAAAATCTTTCTGAATTGCTCCATGCATTGTCGTTTGTAGACTTTTTATGACACAGTAGGTATTGGGAAGTTTCTTCCTCTTCCAGACATTTGCGATTTGAGAGCTTTCCTCAATTTCCAGCCTTTTCAAAATTCCTAAGTCTTTTTTCAATTCTATTCAGAGAACGGATTCTTACTTCACAGAATCTGTTGGAGGGGCTTTCTGTATATCTAAAAAGAGAATGGTAGATTGTTTGCCTTCTAGATTACAGTCTTGCAAATTGGAGGAGATAATGAATAGAATGAAATTGCCGTTGATTTTTGCGATTAGCGATTTAAATAATTTTCCATTTGCAGGGAGCAGTAGGGTTATAAATAAAAAAAGAGTAATTATTAACTTGATCACAGCTATTTAGTACATTAAATAAAAATGATTTGAAAATAATTAATAAAACATTTACATAAATAGCTCTGTGACATTACCTAAGTACTTTAAGTAGTCGTTTTAATGTGCATTTGTTTAAAGTACTTACTTACGTGACGTAAGTCAAAATATCACAGAGCTAAATGTAGAAATAATTTATTAATTATTTTTATATCATTTTCATTTAATTTAAAGGGTTATAATTAGATACTACGGTGTAATTGTTTTCTGATTGTGAAATCGTTCTATTCATTCTCTCCTCCAATTTCCAAACCAGTCACCAAGAAAGTAAAACATCTACTGTTCTCTCTTTAGGTATACTGATGTTTTTGGCCTTGTTTAATATATAGACCTCTCCATCAGATCCGGTTTATTACTTCCCTTTAATCATTGAGAAAAGAAGAATTGACGAAAGTTAAAATAATTAAAGATTTCCTGTATAAAACAAAACCGATTTGATCAGGATGTTAAGGATGTAACCGGAAGTTTTATCAAAACCAGTGGAATTAATTTTTACCTCTTTCATCTAGTAAACCATCTAACCATCTAGAGAAGGTGTTGTGCGAATGAATTGAACCAATCTTTTAGAAAGCTAAACTATTTTCTGTAGTAATTATCATCTATCTGTAAATACAATACATGTTGAAGATAGACTATCTGGGCTATCAACCAGAAATCTGTCTGCCCTATGTTGATAGTGAAGCAAAAGAAAAAAATCTATGTTAGCTGAATCATTCTGTATTTTCGCATCTGTGAATCAATGAATTGTAAGAATAGAGTGATTTAATTTAGAATGAATATCGGGGTTTCGCGGAATACAAAATTGTGTGAGAGGAGGTAGATTGTAGGAGTTATTTGCAATTTTTGTGCTTACACTTAATATACACTAGGATGTATATGTGACTTGTGTGAATTCATAATAGAAAAAAAATTGACATTAATCACTATACAGTATACTTGATGAAACAAACAAAAAATGTTGACTTGATTTGAAATATTATTAAATAAATATAATTAATTGTATAAATTTGATATTTACAGTTTAAGTGTAATATCCTGAAGTAGATTAGATTATCGAATACAATTTTAGAAATTTAAATATTCTACGAATACAATGCTTTGCACTTCTATGAAGTTTATGTGATTTTTTGTTTTGTTTTAATTAATCACTTTACACTTGATGAAACAAGAAAATGTTGACATAATTTGAAAAATAATTAAAGAAATATAACAAAATGTAGCATTTATCATTCAATTATATTTCTTTAATATTTTTTTAAATTATGTCACCATTTTTTTCTGTTTGATCAAATATATTGTAAAGTGATTAATGATAACAAAACAAAAAATCAGAAAAGCTTTATATAAGTGTAAAGCATTAAATTTGCAGCAGATTTAAATTTCTAAAACCATATTCGAAAACCTAATCTACTCATATTCAGGACATAAAACTCAAACTGTAAATATTCCACGATTTTACATTCTCATGCGGAATGCGGTTCTTTATGTGGAATTTTTATTTTTTTAGGCACGACACGGCCGCTGTAAAAAAAATATAAAGACCAATTACAGATATGCAAATTATCTGCATTTACGCAGTTTGCTGAGAAAAATATATATATAAAATTTATGATGAATGGCACACGAACGGGGTTAATTTTTTATTGCGAATTGTTTCGCGTTGATTAGGCCTTCGGCTATTTCCATCCGGATTTGGATATTTTACGAGCTCGGGATTTTAATTTCATTTGCATTTCTAATGCAGAGGGTTATACATTTATGGTTTTAATTTAATATTAAATACTTCCAAACGGCATCAAATTGGAACATTTGATGCAATTTTTTTCATTCGAAATGCGGCTCTTGTGAGAACAAGATTTTTTTTATGCTTTTTTCACTTTTACTTGGTTCGCGTAGAACTTTCGTTTATATTTTTGATTTATCATTAATTTTGTTTTATCAGATCTTTATTGCCATGTATATCAGATGTGTTTATAACAAATAGTAGACAAGCAAACATTATCAGCATAAATAAGAAAATTGATCATTTTCTATATCATATTCTTTATTATTTCCTAAAATTCATTATATTTAGTATTACTTTCTAAATTTTATATTAATTTGTAAGTAAGTTATTTTTATTTTTTGAAAAACTAAACTAAATGTACTTTAATAATAATTATCAATATATTATTAATAATCTATATAATAAAAATTGTTTTCCGACTCCATTCACACCTATATCATTCGCTTGTTCAATTCCTATTACTCTTTCCACCGACTTCTCGGGATGGAAGAGGAGGGGATAACCTGAATGCAAATACCAAAAGACGTCCTGCAATCAGTGTAAAACATCACTCTTTTTCCAGTACTCACAATGTTGTTTGAATTGATTGTCTAGAGAAAAATGTATTCCCACATCCAACACAAGATCCCTTCCTTCCAGTTCGGCGTCATAGAACATTGTTCCACTTCCCTTCCTTTATCAATACTAACGTCCAACTGCCAAACGGCACAACTCGAAAGCAAAAAATATATTATTTTTAGACATTAAAGAAGCTTGCGATTCAGTGTGGCATCGAGAAGTACTTTTAAAATGACACTCCTTAGAAATCCCTCATCAAAATCCTCGAAAGTTTCCTTTCGAATTGTACCATCAGTGTCAGAATCCATAACACCTTTTCCTACAGCTTCAATCCTAAACAAGGTTTGCCCCAAGGTTCACACCTATCTCCTTTACTATACAATAACTTTGCCCATTACCTAACAATCCTAACCGAAACTACTTATAAGCCTAAGTGTAACCCTAGATCACAAATCACACACTTATCAAACACTTCCTAAACCTCAAACAATATAAAGAGCAGTGCGATACACTTCAGAGCATTAACTTATAGGAAATAAAGTTTCCCGAGAGCCACTGCTACACACATTTATAAAATGATCTGTCGATCCCTGCTTGAATACGCGCCTATCCTGTTTCACAAATCACGTCCTAATGTCCTGAGAAATCTCCAGGTTGAGGGAAAATCTGCCCTTAGAGTGTTAACAAAAACCAGACACCCGAATAAACCGCTCCATAACCCATCCAATTCCCTTCTGTACGAAACCTGCTAAAACACAAGAATTAAAGGACTAAAAATGTTCTCCTTAAAACTTGCCACTAACCCCCATATTGTCCCCATCATGCTACACTTATGTATTCCTCGAGACCCAAACGTAACTCCAAAATGCACCCACTATCAACCATTCATCAATTCATTTCATCAATTTTAGCAGAACGAAAAATAGACGGTCAGCAGTCATGATAATTTAGTCAACGACAGGAACTAGATAAAGACAGGTGGGTTTCCATTTCTCTTAAGAATTTGTTTTAAATTATTTCATATATCGTTAATTAAATATGTATGTATTCTTTGGGAATAAAACTGTTTGTACATATAAAAATGATTGCCGTTTCTCCTACTATTTTTTTTTTTTTTTTGCGGATGTAAATATATTTCAGAAATTATGTTTCCATCTTCAGTAGTCGAAGTTTTTATAAATATCAATTTTAGTTTTAGTTCTCCTTTTAAACTTAAAAAGTGAAATTTTTGCATAAAAACATATTTCAGCTACTGAAGATCGAAACATAGTTTCCGAAATTTATTTAGTTCAATAAAAGGAGAAAGGACAATCATTTTTATTTAATTTGTTAAAAATATTTACAACCAACATAAGGAAAATTAATAAAAATGTACCCATAAAATAAGTAAAAATATAGATTGAAATGAATAACTTTAAATTCTCGATTAATTTACAGTTTCAAGATAATTCTAAATATTATTTATTTAAATTTCCATAGATATACAAAAATTATTGTATTTGTTTATAGAAACTATAATCCGTAATTTTAGATAAAAAAGACGAGTGAAACGTACTTTCCTTGTTCTCATTTTATGAACATTTACTTTCATGTTTTTCTTGATTTAAAATTAAATATGAAAATATATTAAATCTAGATTTTTCCTATACTATTGCAATATTGTCATGGAATTGTCAATTAATTTTATTTTCCTATTTCCAATTATTTTTTACCTTTTTTTAATATAAAATAATATTGAATATTTTAATAATTGAAAAATATTTTAATTCACTTCATTGCAGATATTTAAATTAAATAAAAATAATTTTGAAAATAAGTAAACAATAAAATTACATAATATTTGTTTTGTTAGTTACTGAAACGTTGATATTAGTAACGTATCCAATTCAATTCATATATGCATATGCATAAAAATATCTTTATTAATATGAAAAATATAATAAAATAATAAAAGTTCCCACCCATATCCTAGCGTATATTAGCCTTAAGCAAAAAAAATGCCAATAATCCTTCTTACAAAATTATCCATTGTCCATAACCCTAATATTCTTCTTAGATGCAAACATCCTCCCATCACCACTCATCAATTCATTCGTGCGAATCATCAAGACGGTTCAGCAAGCTAGCATAGACTTTTACTTTGACTTCATCATAATTTCTTGACAGGGCAGAAAAAACTCTGATCGATAGCCCAGATAAACTAACACCTACATATATTGTAATTATTTATGTTATATTGTTTTGTATTACCTATTCTCTGAATAAAAATATACAGGGTGAGTCACCGAAGTGTCCGTCTTAAATATCTCCCTTCTCATTAGAAATTCAACATTAAGTTATTAACAAAACATGACTTCTGAAGACGCATAATGTAAAATTATTTTTTATTTCATATATATCAATTTTGTTGTTTTAAAAGAAACACCCTATATATTATATTTTTATTCGGTATCTCTTTAAATTGTCTTTACAGTAATAGCAGTTTTGACTAGCCGTTAGTGCAAAAAAAAATATTTTCTAAAGTTGCAGAGGTGTACAAAAAAAATATTACTTTTTTGTATTTTGAGATAGAAAATGAAATTTTGTATACATACAAAATTTAGGATTATATTATTCTATGCAATAATAAATTAAAATGTAAAATATTTTATACAAGGCTTTTTGCATTTTATTTTTAATTAATTCTAATCCTCTTGGCAATCCTACATATTCCCTTTTTTTTTTTAATAATTTATGTTTTTTTACTCGAGTTAAAAACAAATATTTGCGTAAATCCATAACATGGTATTATAGAAATATTTAGCTTATCTATTACGAGTCGCAGTAATGATTATTTGGCTACTGGAATTGTTTTGTCAACTGATTTGGAACGCTACGACGTTAAAGAAACGCTAAGCAAACATGCGATTCTAAGTATGCAATTGTGTAATTACGTTGTACCTACGAATTACCGCAAATTTTCTGCCGTGCTAGAAAATAATGGCAAACGACGTCGTTACAACGTAATTTTACAACCACACATTCAACTATTATTAATAAATAAATATATAAAAAAATAGTTTACTAACTAGACTAATACAAATATTAAATTAAAATCATTAAATAGGAAAATGACAAAAATAATAATAATAAGTATTTATTATTATTGTTATTTTCCTATTGATTGTATACCTCATACAAAAAAAATACATAATTAGAGTACTAGAATTGTCAGAAGAGAGGTATAATATAAATACAATATGATCGAGAACTGTAGAATTTTTTGACTTTTTTTCTTTATTTTACATTTTGTTGGCACGAGTGAATATAAACAATTAAAACGTTACATATGTAAATATTTATTAAAAAAAAGGAAAAATGTTTAATATCCAACATATTTTTTTGTCGAAAGTCTTTTAATGGAGGAAAGAAAGAAAATAAAGAATTTTCGTATTCCCTCTCCCTCAAACCGTGTATTAAAGAATTCTGCGCTGTATTTCGTGCCATTGCAGTTTCCTACGCTGATTTGCGACATGCTATTCAAGAATGTGTTTTAAAGTTTTGTAAAACAGGAAATGTAAATAGAAAATCTGGCGGTGGCAGACCAACGAAGCGGATACCTGAAAATGTCGCAACATAGGGGAACGATAATTCGTTTGAGGTTATAAGACAAAAACTAAAAATGATAAATAAAATATGACATATTCGAAGTCAGCATAAAATTAAATAAAAATATATAATAATTAGTAAATTATTTGCACATTTTTTTTTTCTATTTATGTCAGCATAAAATGTTGCTTTGAGAAAGTGTTTATTATATTATTTTCTATTTCTGATAATAATAATAATGAAGTTACAGGCACCCTCGAAAAATGACTCGTCGTCAACTTCCGGTTATAACCCGGAAACGGTTAAAGATAGATTTTTTTTGCCATTGTTTTTATCATTAAAAATTGACCTACGGTCGTGAAACGGTTTTTAGATATATCTTAAAATATAAAAGTTTTTCATATGTGGCACCACCAAAATGCACCACCCTGTATATTCCTTTATAATAACTAGAAGCCTAAATTAGTTGGAATAAAACAAATATTTCGTGTAACAAACGAAGTGATTTTTATTTAAATCAATATTAATATATTATATTTATCACTGTTTTAATATATTCATTCAATCAAACCCTCCCTTGATTTTGTTTTATTTCACACTACAATAAAAAACCACCCCCGTTCAATAGTCAAATAAAACACGCCTGATGTCCCTATGGCGACCCGCCCCCGCCGCCTATCGATCCCGTCGAGGGGGGTGGGCGTAAAAAAATGCGCGTATCAAATTATAGGTATCCATTTAAATAGATTCCTCACGTAATCAAATTACGCACGAAGGCTCGCAATCAAAATATCGGGGGTGTGCCATCAATTCCGGAGTCTACCCATCTGTTGACTGCCGCGCTAACCACCCCCTCGAAGCCCGTAATCGTCGGGGTGCGACTCTCCCTCCCCGGTGGAGATTAATGCACTGACAAATGTACTGCATGCGACAGATACGTCCAATATTGTGTTCTAATAAAACTTGATACGGTAAGGGTGATAAACTGTTTTTTTTTTCAAACTTTTGTTTGCTGTACAGAAAATAGATTATGTAGATATTGTAATTCTTTTATAGTATAAGGAAATTTACGTAAATAAAAACTCTTATATCCCATGCATCCCTTAAATAATTCTTTAAATCCATTTCTTTATGAATTAACTAATATTATATCAATTGTTACTTTCTCCAATAGAACATATTGTGATCGTAAAGATTTTCGAATAGCCAATTTCAATGGAAATGAACGTTTTGGCGTCACACGGAGTTTTGAAAAATGTCTGTGTGTGTGTGTCAGTGTGTTTCCACGATAGCTTTTCAGTGAAATGATCTGAAAAAGCTTTTGGTTAGAATCAAAACTCATTAAGTGTAACATTACTTATAGCGATTATATTTTTTTATTTGGGTAGAAAGATGTTTCAAATAAAAGTTGTAGATCTTAAAAAAGAACTAAATACTTTTTGTTATCTAACTTTTTATCCTAAGACCTTTAATTTTCATGTCATAAGCGGAAGAGTTTCATCTACCTGATAAATTCATGACATGACATTGGTCAAATTATTTTGTTTTATGAGAAAACGTAACTTTATTACATTAATTAATATATAAAAAATGAAGAAAAGGTACATATTTTAAGCCTGGGATATGCATAATTGAACATTATTTTAAAATGTTTTCTTTTGATGTTCTTTTTTTCTTCCTTTAGTTTCGTAATACCTACATCAAATATATATATTTTTTTAAATAATATTGCAGAGATGGGGATTAGTCAGGAGAAGCAGTTTTTTTATGTAGAGAAATTAAATTGATAATTACTATAATATACAAATAATTTAGTTTTCATTTTAAATTAATTTAATTAATGATGCATAACGAATAATAAATCATTAAATTTATTACGACCTACCTGGTTTCTCCATACTGTATTTTATTATTTTACATAGGTAGAAATTTCAAAAATAAAAGCACTTGTTTATTCGTAAAAAAATATCATCAAAGCTATCGAATAATCGAAAAGTATCTCCACTATAACCTAACCTTTATTAATAAGGTTGTCTGTTAGAAAATTTAAATTGAAAATTGGATTAAAAAAATGTTTTCCAGAAAAAAGTTATAACATTAATAAAAAATTAAAATTTAGTTTAGTTCCTTATATTACTTTATTAGTGAACGATTAGCGTTGATCCAACGAAAACGTGTTTCAAAGAAATCTTGTAGACTATTGAATTTTGAGCAACTTTTGTTTGAAAAATGTTTTTATAGCACGTTTGAATTTCCTGAAAATCGCGTTATTTATTTAAACTACCATTAACGACAATGCATTTTTTTTTTCTTGAATTATTTTCTCATTTGGCACTCGGCGCAACATATTACACTATGTAAAATAATTTAAAGGAAAGACACTTCGTGTTGTTTTAGAGATTAAACTTTATTCAGTCTAGATTCGGTTTGTTAGATCATTTTCAAATGAATGCGATTGTTGCTTTTAGTTAAACAATCGCGATTTTCTCAGCCTATATTGATCCAATATTTTTTTTCAAACAAAACTTTGTACGGAATTCAATTGACCTTTACTTCTGATTTAAACTTTTTTGCAAAATCAACTCGGGCCGTGGAAATCGCAATTGTTTCACATAAAGCGACTCTTGGATTGAAGTTTGTGTATTTTTCATAGGAAACTCGTGGTTTTAAGAAAGCCAAGCGTGTTATGGAAACGTTTTTCGTCGGATTTGCTTTTCTCAGTCTACGTTGATCTTAAAAAATATTTTTTCAGACAAATCTTGTGCAGAATTAAATTGTGTACAACTTTTGTTTGAAAAACATTTTCGTGGGATCAACACAAATCGAGATAATCGCATTAATTTTGTTGAACATTTGCTTTTCGTTAAAAATGTTAACATTTTTGCAATTTTAGTGAAAACTGAGAGTGCTATGAAATAATATCCAAACAGAAGTTATCCAGAATTCAGTTGCCCCGAAGATTTAAATGTGATTTTCGTTTTTAGTCATTTCGATTTCGTCGCGATTTTCTCGGCCTGCGTTGATCCCACATTTTTTTGTTAGAAAGTTTTTTTTTGATAATCAACGCAGGCTGCGAAAATTGCAATTGCAAGCGATACTAAAATTGAAGTTTGTGTGTTTTCGTTGGAAAATCGTGGTTTTGAGGAAATCCAAATAATTTAAATTTGTTTTCTAAAATAACTTAAACATGTATGTATGTGTGTTATATAAAATAATTTTAATGAATATTTGAGCAAACCGTATTGCATCATAAATCAACACAACATTACTGTCTGTAATTAAACGTGAGCTATCGAAAAGTTTTTCAATCAAAATTATTAACTTATAGTGATTAAATATTTTTTCTTATAATAGAAAAAGGATTTATTCACTTGGTCACCGCTATTTAAATAAATTAAATAAAAAGAATTTGAAAATAATTAATTAATAAATTATTTTCTTTTTTGCTACTGTGTTAAAGTACTTATGTAACATAAGTCATTGTGTCACAGTAGCAAAAGACAAAATAATTTATTAATTAATTATTTTCAAATTCTTTTTATTTAATTTATTTTTTCTTGTTGCAAAAGTTGTTAGTCAAAGTTGTTTTAAAAATATTATTGATTAAGTCATTGTGACGTTTATTGTAGGTAATACATTTGACGATGTATTTCTGGCTTAGGAATTGAATTCTTATTTCTAGAAAAGGTTCTTGAGCTTCAACGTATATAATATAATTAGGTATGGTATTCATTGCATCTAAAGCTTTTCTCAAATTTTGTTTCTGAATTTGTTAGATTTTACATAAATTTGTTTTTTTTTTGTTTCCATACAAAAATTATTCGATAATCAGGTAGAGTATGTCATTCTGTAATTATTTACCTTATATTTTCACTAATTCTGATGCAGTCAAAAGTGAATCTATTTGCTTAAAAATAAAAGTCGAATAAGTGAAACGTACCAACTATTCTTATTTACCTAAATATCATTTCTGTTTGTTTGTTTTTCGTTAGAAAATCGTGGTATTTTGGGAAATCCAAGCGCGCTATTGAAACGTTTTTCAATCAAAAGTCGTCGAGAATTCAATTGTCTATAATGTTCAAAAAGAAAAAAAAATGTGGGGTCGGCTTTTCCCGACCTACATTGATCGCACACAAATAATATTCAAAGAAATTTTGTGCGGAATTTTATTGTCTTGAGGTTTTGTTTCAAACTTTTTTTGAAAATCATTTCTTTGGAAAATCGTGGTTTTGAAGGAATCCAAGTGTTTAGATTGAGTGAGTCACGTGAAGATGATGATAACTGGAATAAAAACACTTAGAAGGATTCTAAGTGTTTTTATTCCAGAATCCAAGTGTGCTACAGAAACGTTTTTTTTAAAACAAAAGTCGTCCAGAATTCAATTGTTTTGTTTCTAACAATAGTAGCGAATGAAACAAAATATTATCGACTGAAAAGGCGTTATTCTGCAAAACGGCAATGCAAGTCAGCAACGTGGAAAAAAATAAAGAGTTAAAGCTTCGCCTACCATATGCACCCGATACAGCACCCTTGATTATTCATTTATTTGTAGGGATCGAAATTTTATCAGTGGCAAAAAATTAAAAGTTTGGATCATGTCCAAATTACCATCTCGAGATGTTTTTGTAAAAAAACGAATTGATTTTTATCCGGCGCCCCCTAATATACGGGGTGCTGCAAAACAGACAGTGCAGTTTTGAAAGGCTATTAAAAAAACGACGAAATTTAAATAAATGGGCTTTATTTTATCTTAATCGGTATATCAAGCCTTTTTATGCATTATGTCCTTACTGCACGACCCTTCCGACACTATGAGATCCCTTCCAGGTAGGTACCCCCACTACACGGGATGTACCAAACTGCACTTTCTGTTTTGCCGCACACTGTATGTGTTATCCTAATAAAGAATCATCCAATTGTTGCTAAAAATTTTCCATAAAATGTGAAACCTCTTATATCTTTACGAAGTATACCTTTTAAATTCCACATCTTATTCGTTATTTAATCAATTAATTTCATCTACAACACCCAACAGTTAATACATATAAGATAGAACACAATGACCATTGGCTGATAGACTTATTGTAAATTAATATTGCAAAATGATGTGTATTTATAAACCCACAACTAAAGATTGTATTGTATGTATAAATTAAAATCTCACATTTTAATAGCTGTAAATAGACTAGAAATATTCCACACAAATAAATTAATCGTGACATCTTTTATATTTATGTAATTTATTTTCGAGCGACTCAACGTTTTTAATCGGTGTCGTTGCGGAGTTAAATTAGGCTCATTTCCATACAAACACATGCATGCACAATGTTAAACGATGCAGAAGAAAGCCATTATGTTGTCTCCGCGCGCGAAGGAACCCACGGCCGCCAACATTTTTGAAACGAAATATCAACGCCCGAAATTGCCTCTCTCGTTTAAAAGGGGGCCGAAGACAACCGTCCAGAAAATTAGTTTATTTAATAACCGTGGCCATTGTGTAATCGTTTTAGTTTGTTGTACAATGAACAGCTTGTAAAAGAGAGTAATTCAGAATTAAACAATTATCATTGTATGCATGCACGAGGTGTATTATAAAAAAATATGTACCATTCTAGAGAAAATTACTTACTTACTTCAATACACAAAGAAAAAATATTATTAGTTAATTATATACAGTTTTAAATAAATCCCGGCTTATCGGTTAACTTTTGAATATAGATAGGTTCGGTTAAATTATCATATTTTAGTCCATTTCCCAACATTAACGGGACACCCTGTAGATATAAATTTAATATAAAAATTCATGTAAATCTTTATAACTAACTGAAAGCCCATATTCATTTTATTAAAATGTTAGAGATTAACTTTTTAATCAATTCTTTCCACTTGACGATGTAACTAATGTCATTACAGATTTTAAAAATATCTGTATTATGTAATTAAATAAATAAATTCATGTAAATTGCAGACATTAACGGGACACCCTATATATTCAAATTTAATATACAAATTCATATAAATCTTTATAAACACATTACAGGCTCTCATTAGTTCGGTTTGAACATTAACTAAATTTAAAAATTCAATGGAAATTATTTTTAAATTTAGTTAAAGTAAAAACCGTATTTATGAGAGTGTGCAATGTGTTTATAAAGATTTATATGAATTTGTACATTAAATTTATATATACAGGGTGTCCCGTTAATGCCTGCAACTTACATAAATTTATTAATTTAATTAAATAATAAAAACAATTTTACAATCTGTATTGACATTAGTTACATCGTGAAGTAGAAAGAATTGATTAAAAAATAAATCTCTAACATTTTAATAATATCAATATGGGCTTTCAGTAGAAATAATTTCAGTACAGATTAAAAAGAAACTAATTATTGCGTATGACGGCAATTTACTAGTTCTTGCTAGAAAAGATAATTCATAGATATAATAAAATTAATTGAAAACGAACGTTAAGTTATTTTAATGTTGAATTTGGTAAAATGGTTTAAATTTTCATTACAAACGAATAATATTGAGGGTGCTATTGAAAAACTAAAATATCCGCCAAACGGAAAGGGGTAATCAATTTTTCTTCCCCCTCTTAATTGTAAGCGTGTTACCGTTTGGTGCTCAATTTCGTCGGTCGAGATCATGTGGTATATTTTCATTGGTTTACATTATTGTTTTTCAGAAAAAACTGATTATTGAAATAGAGTTTTTTTTTCTGAAAATATTCCTGCATTATTTAAGATTTTTTTAAAATAGAGTTTTTTTTTTTCTGAAGACATTCTTGCATTATTTAAGATTATTTTAATATATAATTCAATATTGAACATTTATTAGAACATCAATGTAATACAAATTAGTCACTGCCAATAACTATATAGGTATCTCTTTCTACTAAATCACACCCTTAAATTATAGCTGTTATATCAGCCATTAAAGTATTTCTTTGGGCTTTGAATATTTCATTGCTAG
The DNA here is from genome assembly GCA_963082785.1 of Philonthus spinipes. NCBI lineage: Eukaryota > Metazoa > Arthropoda > Insecta > Coleoptera > Staphylinidae > Philonthus > Philonthus spinipes. The sequence goes on along the minus strand of OY720303.1, from coordinate 9,709,146 downwards.
TTGTGATACAAACCGTATTCACGGGAAAGATTTATATGAATTTATTTATTATTACCATTATTTGATACAATATTTATAAAATAATATATAACGATTCAAATTAATAAATAGAATCAAATAATTAAACAAGGAACATTTTTGACAATGATCAATAAAATTCGATCAATCCCTTTTTCCAACTGAAAAAAAATACTTACATTGTAAGCTTTTACAAACATCTATTGAAACAATTTAAATAGCTGCAAATGTGTGAATCATCTTTGTTTCATTTCATTTTATTTAAGAATCAAATAAAACAGCAATCGGCGAACGGCTAGATGCCTTCTTATGACAGAATTTATTTATTTAATAAAAATGTTTATGCAATTTGTTTAGGTTTGTGTTGACTGACTTTGAATGGATGCATATTAAATTAATTAACATTCAGTTTTATCGTTTCGTTATCTTGATGTAATCGTCCACCAAATGAATTTACCCATCGTAATCCTTCAGACATTGATAATTCCATCTGATGTGGAATCAACTAACCAAAATATTTTGTAATCCACAGCGGCACGCACGAACGATCTCAACTGATACATGCAACAAGACTCGCTGTCAAAACATCAGGCCCCGATAATCCTCTCCTTAATTGAGGAGATCCCCGCCCGTTCTAATCTCCCGAAAATCGCAAAAAGAAAACCCCAATCGCAGAAAAGAAAGAAAGGAAACGGCGATTTCGCGATCGAAATGATGAGATTTTTCTGGCCCGCTCCGAACTTATACAATAACCCGCCCTAATTGACGTGGTGGCATTTAAATTAGGTTTCTTTTACACATATATAGGAGGTCCGAACCGGCAAATTAATGTGCTTTACATCCTTAATTGGTGGTCGACCTTTCGAGCTGTGTGGCCGCTCGCCGTCCTCTTCTGGGCCGCGCTCGGCCCGCTGGGCCGTTCTCGCTCCTACCCGTGGGTAGTCCTCTTAGACACGGCCGTGGACAAATATTAGATAAACGCCGGCTTAATGGGACCTTTTTGTTTAAACATAACCTTTAATGATTCTGACTGCCTTCGTTTTTTTGTTATTGTTTTCTTTCTGTTCTTTCTTTCTTCTTCTGTGGAGGATCGCCCATTCCGCCTCGATTCCTTTTATTCAACTGATTGTAATCTTTTTATGGTCGTTTAACGTCGTTAATAATTCCATTAATTAAACAAATATTTCATGCGGACGTTAAATGAATTCATTTAGTTATTAAGTTGTTACAGTTATACGTAATTAATTATGCGGTATTAATAACAATTGAAATGACAGCAAATTGTATAAAATCAATGTAAATTTAAAGGCAGATGTTGAAAAATCGACAACAATGAAGAATTATATAAATATATACAATATTTACCTGAGAAAGAATTTATTACTATTATTTTTACTCTCAGTGATCACTTCATAGTAAATTTCCTCATTTCATAAATTATTTTAAATAAAGAATAGGACGCACCTGTACCATTTATACCACTTAATTTTATTTTATTATAATTACACCATTTTAATCTGTAATTTAGAAATTGTTATTTTCATTTATTGTATTATTTAATATAATCAAGAATTTAGTTCATTTAATTTAATTTATTTTAACATCTTTGAATTATGTAACGTAAAGCTGTGTTGACGAGGGATAGATCACGCAACACGTGCCTGCACATTTTTTTTTGTTTTTTTTTTTGTTATTGATTTTTTCTCGGATTAAAAATTTGTTGCATGATGTAACATGTACATTATGTCTGTAGGGGTATTTGCCTTGGAAGCAGTCATTTTAATGCGTATTCGTTTAAGGTCCACTTCTGTGAAATAAATTTAAGCACGCAAAATATGTCATAGTTTAAGGAGGAGATGATAAATTTCCTAGTTACGAAAAAATATGTAAATATGTCATTTTCCTTAATTTAATTTAATCATTTATTAAAACTACTGCTAGGCAATTAAAACAGACTCGAATTATACATCTAGAATATAGTGAAAAATTGTTATGAAACTTGTGCTTAATTTTTGTGCACAGAAGTGTACTTACGTAACGTATGTCAAAATGTCACAGAGCTAAATATGGAAATAATTTATTAATTATTTTCAAATCATTTTTATTTAATTCCGTGTGTTTTTTTGGTTTAGGCAGGATTATTCAAATATTATTTTGTAAACCAAGGTTATAATTCACCGGTTATGTTAAAATAAATTTATGAATAAAGAAACTATTTAATTAAATCCAGTTTGTAAAATAATCACTTGTTAAATAATATTTGCCTTCTTAAAAAAATCCTCACAATCTGCTCATACGCGTGTTTAAATTTTGAGATAGCTTAAAATTATTTTAACAAGTTATGATTTAAACGAGACGATGGCAATCGATTACTGTCGTCTCAAAAATTCGATGACAAGAATCACCTGCAGTTTAAACATGGGACTTTTACCACTAAAAATACTTATTATTAATTTGTTAGGTGTAGATAAGCTTTAGGGCCTTATGACGGTTTTCCGGACAGTTATTTCGAATATCGTATACAAAATACTACAGTTTTTTTTAATTGATTATATGAAGTAAATTTAAAAAAATACGTGCGAAACTTCTATTCTAGCAATGAATTGTATAATAAATATTTTAAAATTACTTATTGTGTTTTATTTATTCAAACATTGGAGAATGTTGAAGAATAAAACTCCTGTGTCATCAAGAATCTTTTAGTCCACACAACAAGACAAAAGTATAATTCCCGATGAAGCAATTTTGTTCAATCCAATTAAACCGATTTTCGCCTTCCATCCATTGCCGTGTGAAAATCTGAAACGCGACGCGCCGGTATTTGATTTCAACCTGTCGTGAATAATGGCGTTCGGAAAACGATTAATTGTGTTAAAATGAGAGACGTCAGGATCCCATGTGGGCTTAATTAATAAGTTTTATACGGTTGTTGGATGTCGAGTAAAAGGCGCAGATTAGATCTATCCGTGTCGCGCTAAATGGACGCACACCCACGAGCCGAGCCTTCGCGATTCCTTCTCTGAATTGTTTATTCATATGAAGATAGATCGAGTGTCTGCCGAACGAAAATAACTTGAAAACACGTCCAATTTCACAATTCTAAATACCGACAAATAGAAATAAAAATCAAAAATAAGGAAGTGTTAAATATTTATTTATTTTTATATTTTAAATTTTGTTTTCATTAATTACTTGATAAAAAAATCAATAATAAATTTATGAAATGAAGGTTTTGAAAAATAAATCACTTGGTTTTGTTTTACTTACTAATTTGTTTACATTATTCGACTAGTTTCGGCGTACATGCCATTATCAAGAAAGAATGAAAGGCGGATTTTTTATGTATATAAAAAAACAAGTAAAACAAAAACAAGTGATTTATTTTTCAAAACCTTAATTTTTTTATAACACCTTTATTTTTTACATTTATTATTGAAAATATTTTACAAAGTAATTAATGAAACCACTTTTAATTTTTTCACACGCACCTTATTTAAATCAATCGTACTTTATATTTCCATGACTTTGAAGTTTCCCTGTTTTTAAAATACAGACTTTGACACTTTTTGATTCAAAATATTCATCTTTCAAATCAAGAATCCATCAGGATTTTTGATGAAATATGAATGTTTTTTGCGTTGAATACAATAAAAGAAGAACAGTTTATGTTTTTTTTTTAAGACTGATTACGAGGTATATTCACTCATTCGTTCACATTATCTTCATTAAGTTTCAAGTAATAAAGATATTGCGATTATTGAAGCGTTAATTTAATTATATTTAACAAACACATATTATGGAGCATTTTATCGATCTAGCCGGCCAAAAATAAATTTTTGCCTTCAACTATTTTAAGTGTGTAAATTATTAAAATATGACATGGTAATTTGTAATTTTTTGTAAAATAATTTAATAGGAACAAAATATACATATATGATATAAAATATCAAAAAAAATAACAATGATTTCTGTTTCCCGACACAAGAAATTATTACTCAGATGTTAAATTGAAAACATCTACTTTCCTGACAATTTAACTCGAGAATGTTTAACATAAAAAAGTTACAATAATAATAACGAATGAATATATCATTCACAAGCGCCTCCTGCTTCAAAAAATGAAAAAGAGTGCGGAGAAATGTTTTAAATCCATTGTAAGGTAAGAAATAACAAAGTAAATTATAATATTCTTCCAAATACTCGGCTTTAACTAAAAGACAACAATCAATTTTTTCTATTCATAATTTTTCCTTTCTTATAAAATGTTCACTCAAAAACTTATTTGGCCGAATTCACCGGGGAAAGTAAGAAAATGTAAAAAATGTTACATTTTATTCTTCCATTATAATTTGATTTCAGAAAGGTACAAATACAAAACAAACATGTAACATAAGTCAAATTGTCACAGTAGCTAAAGAGGAAATAATTTATTAATTATTTTAAAATTATTTTCATTTAATTTAATACAAAACAAACATTTTTCCACGAATCGCTTGTTAAAACAGTAACCATGTAAACAATAAGAACAGTCAATTTTTGTATTCTCCGATTCAATTTGAAAAGAAGTTTTGGTTTTTCTATAATTAATATGAATATTTAAAAAAGGTGGATTTGATTTACTTATTTATGTATTTAATTCAACTAGTTTGGCAATGCCATTATCTTTCTTGATTTTTGATCACTAGTTCTTGTTAGAAAAGAAAATTGCAAGAGGTAATGAATTTGATGAGTAGTAAATGTAAAGTAATTTGAATACATAATTTAGTGAAATCCTTAAAAAATATATTCAATAATGGCATCGCACCGCAACTAGTTGAATTAAATACATAAACAAGTGAATTGAATTTATTCACAATGTTTTAAGATTTTTAAATCGATTTCATATTAAATATTTTTTTGAAAAGTGATAAATGTGAAGAAAGTATCCAATTCCATAATTAAATTTTCAGTTAATTTCAATAGTAAAATTAAAAGATTCCATTATATCCTAGATGTTGATTAACTCAAAATATGTTACCATACGCGGAATTTCCAATACACTATTGGAAATTGAAGCGTACTAATGATATGATATTAAATTATTTCCTTCTAGAAATTGTTTTTACTACGCCCAATCCTAATCGTTACTGAATATATTTATAAATGTGAATATAGCTATAGTATTATTTAGATATTTAATATAAGTATTAACTGCACTGCTCATAAAATGTTAGTATCTTCGAAAAGGATCAAAAATAACTGTTTTTTGACAAATATAATCTTCAATGTCTATTTTTTTTATTTTTACTACAAATGAAATATGAATATCGGGTAACTTCGGGTAATACATCATATTTTATTTTATTTTCAGTAAATTTAGTAAAACAAAATTATCGTTTGAATTTCAATAAATGTCATTAACAAAAGTATACTTGTCTTCTTCATGACAATCCATGCTAAATTTTTCACTAGTAACCAGCAAAAATGTTATAATCTTGTGTATTTTGAAAGAACTAAACGCTCATTGTAATTACTAGTTTGGCAATATTGACACATTTAAATAGAATAAAATATATTAATATGTGATTATTTATTAACCACATTTTGTTAATATTTTTTAAAGAAAAGTAAATGATTACATTAAAAAATAAAAATAATTAATAATTTCCTTTTTCTGACTTACATTAGGTTTAAAACAAATATCCAACAACTACTTCTAAGGCATATACTCCTACAGAGATTGAATTGCATAATGAACACTTGCTTGCATTATTGTGTAATGCAACTTTTTTTATTGGAGAATTATTAATGCAAAGCAGTAAATTATTTTTTATTCACTCCAACTTGTACACACTATATATCATACATGCACCTTCTTATTCGGTGGAAAATGTACTATTACTTAAAAAAATTACAAAAAAAATATTGTAATTGAAAATTGTAATTTTTGAATAAATTTTGCTATAAAAATATTTATAATAAATTATGGATACAAGTCACTTACCACACAAATTAGGCTATCGGGGTGCATTGACGTAACATCCTCTATGGATGATAAAATATGTTCATAAACGTCTACAGTCAAATTTGGTGGAACAAAACAACAAAATATTATAATTAAATAAAATGAAACATAGATGATCCACACATCTGCAGTTATATAAATTACAATTGCAAAAAAATTCTTACACTGCAGTTGGAAAAAGGGATTGATCGAATTTAATTGATCATTGTTAGAAATTTTCCTTGTTTAATTACATTGTAAAATATTATAATATCATTATTACTTTCCCCGGACCCCTGTCCAAGGGAAAGTGTTGTGATCCTGAAAATTTTCGAACCGCCAATTTCAACAAATATGCACGTTTTGAGGTCCCCTGAGTCCATTCCATCGAGTTTTGAAAAATGTCTGTGTGTGTGTCTGTGTGTTTCCGCGATAGCGCAAAAACGGCTAAATGGATTAAGCCCAAACTTTATATCTAAGCTTTTCATAACAGTGGAGTGATCTGAAAAGCTTTTGGTTAGAATCAAAACTCATTAAGTGCAACTTTACTCTTAGCAATTTTTCATTTTTAATTCGGATAGAAAAATGTTTCAAATAAAAGTTGAGGATCTTAAAAAATAAATAATTTCTGTTATAAAACTTTTATTGTAGGACCTCCGGTTTTCATTTTATAAGCATTTATCTGATAAATTCCCTTAGAGATTTTAATTATTGAAATAATTATTTTAATGACAAATAAAACGTCAAAGTGCCGTCAAATTCAACTTATCATTCGCAAACGCCTCCAGTTTGCAAAAATGAAGAAGAGTGTGGAGGAATGATTTTAACCTATTGTAAGGTAAGAAATAACACACTTAATTACAATATTCTTCTAAATACTCGGGTTTAACTTTAAAAGATAACAATCACTTTTTTCTGTTAATCATTTTGCTTCCCTATTAAATTTTCTATCAGAAACTTATTTGACCGTATTCACCGGGGAAAGTGCCATGATGGACACATCACCATTTTTTTTAACAGAAACTTTTACAACAACAATTTCTAATGTAAAATCGGTAAAAATTTGAAAAGAGTGTATATCTTTTCAGGCCGTGATTAAGACTCCTCTACCAATGGACTTCGAGCTATTTGATCAGTCCTATGTATGCTGTATCGTGTATCGATTAATTCCAAGTTATTTATTGAAGAACAAAACCAGGATTCAGATAGCGCAAGGATATCATAATCTTCAGATAATTTGGATAAAAATGAAATGATTTTAGTTTGGTTCTAAGTCCCCTTACATTTTGATAATATAAAGTAAGACCATGCATGAAGAAAAAGTTAGTTTTTTTTTCATCACAACAATTTCAGGAATTCCATGGATATACTTGATGGTAATATCATTTTCTCTTCATCAATCCTTGAATTTAGTTGAGATTGTAATGACTTCAAATGAACACGTTAACTATTAGTCAAATCGTTCTTGAATATAATGTTTCCCGTATCCACAGCGTTCATTACTCATAATGTGCCAATTGCTGACTAACGATCCTTATAAACTAATTTAATTGGTCTAGGGCTATCGTTATTAAGCTTCCCTAATCTGAAACATTTAAATTCAAGAGAATTCAAGGAAGGATCAAAAATGGTTTGAAGAACTTGAATATCCTATCTTAATCGTTCATCCTTAGTTCCGTTGCTTTTCGGTAAATTAAAGACCATAACATTATTTGCACTTTTCTGCCGGCCCTCAAATTCGTGAACTGCTTCCTTAATACTGATATTGGTGTATCACGAATACTGCTGTTCTCTGGAAAATTTGATGTATTATTTGCATCTAGCTTGCTTAACTTATGTTTTAACTCATCAATTTCATTTATAATTTACTTTAAGATGTCCTTCACCATTTTCTAAATTTCAAGTCGAAAAAGTGAAGATAATTCGGATTTAATGAATTTTAATCGTATCAGAAATGGAATTTGTAGGAGGTTGGAAGTAGGTATCCACTGGAGAGCACGCATTACAAATGTATTTGTCCCCTGACGTTTTCTTGGCTTCATCGTTATAATATTGAATATCATCTATCGTGAGATGGGATATGCAATTGGCATGTGTCCATTGCTTACAGCTACCGTGGCACTTTAGAGTTCCTGTTCGTGGACCAATATTTTTTCATTCATTTTGCATTCACGCCCCATGGCAAATAAATAGTAACATCATTAGGAAATAAGGAAATTGAGCGTCAACCGCTGCTATCACCTGGTTAAACGAAGCTACACACTCATCTCACACTCACTCATATATATCCATATGAATATTGTTTTGTCAATACAAATAAAAAAATATTAGTCTGAATATAAAGATACAGCTAATTAATAAGTATTACGCCAATTCACTAGATCTTGTTAAAAAAGAAAATTTTAAGATGTAATAAAATTGATGGGTAATAAATGTAAAATAATTTGAATGCAGAATTTAGTGTAATCTTTAACATTTTTATTGCAAGCATTTTTTGTTATTAAAAACATAGATTATAAATTGATATAGATATGATCTATTTTCAATGTTGTTTTCTTTATAATAAAAAATGGTGATGTGTCCATCTTGGTACTTTCCCCTGTGAATACGGTCAAATAAGTTTCTGATTGAAAATTTAATAGGGAAGCAAAATGATTAATAGAAAAAATTGATTGTTGTCTTTCAAAATTAAAACCGAGTATTTAGAAGAATATTATAATTAAGTGTGTTATTTCTTACCTTACAATGGGTTTAAATAATTACTCCACACTCTTCTTCCAACTGGAGGCGTTTGCGAATGTGTTAAAAATGACGGCATTTTGACGTTTTATTTGTCATTAAAATGATTATTTCAAAAATGTATAAAAAGAAAACCGTAGGTCCTGCAATAAAAGTTTTATAACAGAAATTATTTATTTTCCAAGATCTAAAACTTTTATTTGAAACATTTTTCTATCCGAATTAAAAAATGAAAAATTACTAAGAGTAAAGTTGCACTTAATGAGTTTTGATTCTAACCAAAAGCTTTTCAGATCATTCCACTGCTATGGAAAGCTTAAATATAAAGTTTGGGCTTAATCCATTTAGCCGTTTTTGCGCTATCGCGGAAACACACAGACACACAGACATTTTTCAAAACTCGATGGAATGGACTCAGGGGACCTCAAAACGTGCATATTTGTTGAAATTGGCGGTCCGAAAATTTTCACGATCACAATACTTTCCCTTGGAAGGGGTCCGGGGAGAGTAAAAAACGTATTATTAATTTTTTTTTATTTTGTGAATTCCTGCATCTTTTAAGATTAATGCAATATTGTCCATTGACGAAAACATCAATGTGTAATGTGTATGTTAACATCTGTTTTATTGCAGTATGATTATTTCTATTTTCTGTTCTATTTTAAATTTTTGTTAATCTCTTCATTTGTGTGTATTGTGTTTATGTTTATTTTATAATTACAAGCGAACGCAGATAATATTGGGGACAGCAAATATTTAATTCCTCTTTTGAAACTTTCAAAGTTTTGCGCGTTCGCATTATTTTTAAATAGTTGGTTTTTAGACTTCAGGCTGCGAGGTCAGAAACTAATGACAATTTCGAAATATTAAATATGAACTTTTTTGCATTACAAATCAAACTTATGAATGTAAAGTCTTGAATAAAATATCACCCTTCTGTAAAACTTTGACAACCACTTCACTGAGATCACACACCCAGAATAAAACTTGAAAACAATAAAGAGTACAACAAAAATATTCTTTGCAAATGTAATACGAAATAGTGACTGTAAATATATAGTCATATACTTTAATAGTACAGTTTAACAGAAATATATGGCTATATATTTAAGAACAGTCGCTATTTCGTGTTACATTGATATTTTGGAGCATCAATTTTAATTAATTTCAATCAAACTAGTAATATTAAATTTAAAATAACATTAAATTAGCGCATACCTTTCTCGAAGTGAATTGATTCAGTTCAAAATGGTGATTTTGAAATAATTGAAATCCCCGCCGCTTTTGATTTAAACCAGCGCAACTATCTCGTAATTACAAGCAATAAATAAAACCGCGCGCGGCACAAAACAGTTATCAAAACATCGTAACATAATAAATTAAGAGCCGATGCATAATTTGTTACGAGTCAACACGGAAAATTATCTCCCTGACAAATTAGTGCCCAGGAGACAAGTCTCTCTCCTCCTCCGGCACAGATACAGCCGTGTAACAGATAATCTCAATATCCCAATGGGTGACGATTGTGAATGTCCGATCGCTTGTTCACTAAGCAATTGTGCAATCGGATCCGAAATCGTCAGAGATCATATTTCACACGATTTCTTTTTCTCCTTTATTTTCGTCTTATATATATAACCCAAACAGAATCATTAGATGAAACCCAATATTTTTCGAAAACGAAACTGAAAATATCGCGTTACAAACACACGACTCGGGCGCTTATTTTAATGACGGATTTAAGCGTATTTGACGCGCGGTTATTAGACGTAATAATTAACTGGGCGTAAAGAGTCGTCAATATAATTTTTATTGTTTCGTCTGGTGCGGTCGTAAATCACCGCTTTGACAGCATTTATTGTCATTTTGGTGTGGAAGATCAAAGAAAGCGCGCGCGGATAAAAATAAACAAGGGGGAAATTACCGTTATTATTATTTTTATGTGCTCGCTTTTCGGGGCAATAAGCACGTGCGGAATTTTCGTCGCGGTATTTTTAACGAGCCGGACAATAAAACAAGAGATTTAAACCCTTTTCGGAAAAAAAATCTCAACGCATCTGAACTAATAAACATTGAAACAATCATCAGTTATGTTGACTTTTAAATATTTTATGATTACGGTATTACCACTCGTTCTAATAAAAAAAAAACAAAAATAGTCGAATGGTACAAAAACTAGTCCCAGTAAAAATGAATATATTAATTGAGTATTCATTTTTATTTGGACTAAAATAGTTAATAATTGAAGCTATAATTTGTTGAAACTGCATTCTTTTTAAGGTAAAGTAAAAAACAAACGTGTATAATTTAACATTATTATTCAGGGAACTGTAGCGTTGTAGCGCTTTACGAAAGCGGTGTGGCTGAAGTTTATGTTTGGCGCTGTACCGCTTTATCAAGCGGAAAAGCATGTATTTTTTTCTGATGGATCGCTTTTCAAGCCGTGCAGCTGTAAACAGTGCTTTTTTATCAAGACTGAAATAGTCTTAGTAAAAATTGTGCTTTTCGAATATTTTTGTGTTTTTATTCGAATGAATATCTTGTTGAACAAATAATACTTTATTATTATTTATTCATTTTTACTGGGACCATTTTTTGTGCTGTGCAACTATTATTGTATTTTATTGGAATGAATCGGGCGCATTCTGTAAGAGATATGTTAAGCTTAGCGTGTACGTTATTTTTATCATCATAGTCTAAACAGCCTTTATAATAGATATATGTATTTATAGAATGTGAGGATAATTAATAACGTACATGTTAAACTTTATATTTCCCGTAGAGAATAACCCCAATTGTCTTGTTGAACAAAATGAATACATTAATTGGTTATTTATTTGTACTGCGACTATTTTTTGTACCATATTTCCCATTTAATAACAATCCATCAACCGCCGCTGATTTGAAAACCGTGTGCGTTCATTTTTACATATCAAACGTAAAGAACGAGAAAAAAAGCGACACGACATATTTAAGTACATAATTTTCCAGAATTAAGTAATTGGACGTAAATGAATGAATTATTAATCGCGTCCCTTCTTTCATCCAGCCGTTTCTTTCTTCCATTGTAGAGCAATTTATCAATCAGAGACCGGAATGAATGATATATGGATATGCAAATTGCTTTTCGTGTTCACGACGCGACGTCAGCCATGGTTAAGAAAATGCGGATAATAGAAGGGAAAAATGAAATAAACAAGCGAGATTAAACAATTTAGCGCTTGTCCGTTTTTGTGTTATTTCCTTTATTTTTTTTTTTTTCTTTCGTTCCAATTTGTGTGACATATCGTATCCTGGCCGTTTTGTGCGTTAAGTTTTTACTTTCCCTCTTTATACAAATAATAATAAATGGATTTAAGTGATGCGAATATTTAGATTTGTTAACAATTTCCTGTTTTTTTTTTCTTTCATTTAGAAGCACACCGCGGACGAAATATTATTTTACTTTTCCTACTCCGTACTTACATATCTAACGATCACGCATTAGAAGATTTGCTCTTCTAATGCGCATATGCGAATTCTCATCGCTTCAATGAATATTATATAATAATAGGGATAGTGGTGAACCTTGCGGAACTTCCTGTTCGGGATGCAATATTCGGAAAAAGCTAATTTAGATTTTTATATATAGGATTCTGTTTATAAGGAAGATGTTGAGGATATATAAAAGGTTGAATGGAAGATGAAGGGAGTGGCATTTATGTAGCCATTACAGAATCAAACGGTTTCTGTATTTCTAAAAATAAAGCTGCAAAAGATTTTCCTTCAAAGTGAACTGTTTGTATGTTGAATGTGATAATCGCAGTGGGAGGGATGTGAATCTATTCGGAAGGAAGCGCCAAATTTCTAGTTAGAGATTTATTTTAATATATGGGATTTATGTTTCTTATCTTCAATCAAGGATTCATATAATTTCTCGATAACGGGCCGTGACTGGATACTAGGGAGAGATCTAAGTTGCGTTTGGAGACAAAAACAACGGTTGCAGTTTTCCATTCGATATGGAAATATTGGATTTGGTAGAATCCTAAGGATGAATTGGTGGATTTCCTAAGGTAAAGATTTTAGGATGATGCATCTTATTTTGCCATGTCCTGAAACTGTTTTCTTGTCCTTGTCGAATGTATCAAAATAAATATCTTCAGATAGTTCGTCAGTGGCATTAAGTATTTTGGTTATACCAAAGTATACTAAATGCAACAGAAATATAATCACCAAGAACGAGTGATTATATTTCGTGGAGAGATATTGCGTAGCAGGTCCTTATTAGAAGTAGCATGACATCTCTCCGCTACATATTAGAAATTGTGCTACCCCATATTATACCCTACCTTGCAACACTACGAAGTCCACTTTTTAAACAAGATAATGCCAGGCCATATGTTACTAGAGCTACATTAGACTACTTTTAATGACACTAAATCAAACTTTTACCCTGGCCACCAAGATCTCAAGATCTTTCTCCGGTAGAATGTGTGGGATATTATCGATAGGAGACTAACCCGTACTTTATGGTCCTTTGTCGTGAAGTACAAGTTGCTTGGGATGATATACCACAGCAGGATATCGATCAACTCATTATAAATATGCCTAGGCGTACTCATGAATGTATAACATATCATGGAGGACCTACACAGTATTAACATTTGTACACGCGTTCTGGCGAATCGATTACTTTGAAATTTTAATCAATTATTAACTTTATAATTACGAAGATGTGTACGAAATTACACTAAGTATATTTGTACCAGTCATTTACTTTGTCAAAAATATCTTTATCAAATGAATCGTCTCTTGATTGTTTGTATGTCTGTTCAAAGTATTGTGGGAATTTATCTGTGATTTTTATCTGTCATGCGTCATTGGATCATAAATGTTTGCGATTATATGTGTCTGTACATGCGTGTTTTTTTTTAATTTAAATTCCAGTATGTTTTCTCTTTATTCTCATTAATTTCTTAGCAAACCTTTAGCCAAGTATCGGCTTAATATTGATTTAAGTTTTTATGTCTTTACTGAGATTGTTGAATAGTGTTTTTAGTTCTGTTAAGCCATTCTCTTTTATGTTGCAGTAAATTTGTCGTTTGTATTTGATTAATTTAAGGATATAAGCAAGTAAAATTAAACATGAAATTTCAATTTTAATAGAGTCTACAATACTTTTGTCAAGTATTGTAAACATTTTTTTTTTTTTCGACACTTTGTTCACTTTTGTGTCTGGCACACCATTTTTTATGCCTTTAAACGTGATTTGTGCACGATTTAAAATATTCATTTTTTGTAACTTACGAAAATAATTGGAAATTATCAAATTATTTCCCAAGCGATGGTGAAAATTTCAAATCTGAAACGATCCTATCTCACGAGTTATGTTTTCATAGTACACACATCTCGCAATTTTTATTGGTATTTTTGCAATGTAAGTAACTGTCATCATCTCGTTTATGCATATTTATGATAGCGCGCTTGCAATTTTGAGAGACGGAACCAATTATAAAATCATAAGTCCAATGAAATTGGATCGTTTTGGATTTGAAATTATTATAGACGTTGTGGATATAATCGCAGTGTATGCAGATTTTTGACAATACTTAACTGATATATTCGAGACACTTTTAAAGTTGAAATTTCATTTAGAATTTCACAATTTTTTTTTTCGTGAAGGAATTTAATTAAATTATTTTTGGATTGAATTAAAAAAAAACTCATTTTCTTAATTGGACTAATTGATTGATGTATTACAGTGGGGATTTTATTTCATTGAAAATATGTACTGTTTATGATAATTTATGACATTTCGCTGATTATATATTTTAGCAATGCATTAACATGAAACAATAAGATAAAATTAAATGATATTGTCTTATCGAAAACTGATTTTTTCCTATGGCCATAATACATCCGATGAAGTTCATGTTACTGAGGTAGTACCACAGGGATCACACTTAGGGCCTCTTTTGTTTTTAATATACGTGAATGACTTTGCATGTATTAGTTAGGTTAAAGTCAGTCAATTTGCTAATGATACCTCAATTTTTATCACTAATCCTAACAGAGGCCAACTATTGGCACTTGAAATTGATGCAAGGAGAATTTGTAAAATATGGTTTGATTCAAACAGTCTTTGCATGAATGTTGAAAAACCTATAAGCCTATTATTTGCTTTAAAAAATATCACGTAGAAATTGTTGCTAATTCAATCAAGTTTCTTGCGTTACAAATTGATAAGAAGTTAAAGTGAGATGAACATATCACTTACTTGGCAAATAAAATAACAAAGAATATTTACCTCTTAAGAAACTTAGCAAAAATGTGTTTCCCAGTACGTTGTTAGAACAACTTACATTTTAATATGTCATATGAACTTCTTGCTTGGGGTCACTCGAGTACCGCGGAGTGGATTTTACTTTAAAACATAGAGCTTTTCGAATAATAGCTAATGCGGGTTACAGGGAAGTCTGCAGGAATATATTTGTGGAGATGAGTATTTTAACGTTGCCCTGCCAATATATATTGCAATGCTTACTCTGAGTTGTAGATCATAATAAAAACTATTGGGAAAATAATCAATATCACAAATACCAGACTTAGCAAAATTATGAAATACGATCTACGAGATGCCGGCTATCTTCAGCCTAGAACGGTATCATCATACACCAAAATTATTCAACAAGTTGTAACAAGAAATGAGAATTTTCAGAACTAAATTGTTAAAAATAAATATTAAGAAAATTTTATTCGAGAATGCATTTTATACCTTGGATGAACATAATTACATATTAAAATAATACGATAAATTGTCAATCAAGTTTTAAAATACATTTTCGAGTAATACTTTCTTAATGTTTATTTTTAACTACTCTATATCAGTTTAATGTGATTATTGATTGTGTTATATTGTAATTAAAAAAATCGTTTTATACAAATTTGTCATATTTATTTTATGCATTAATCATCTTATATTTTATACTAGTCTAGAATAATATTTATCTGTTTAATAATGAGTTTATAGACTTTTCACAGGGATTAATAAACAGTATATCTATGTAAATGACTTGTGTAAACTTATCTAAAGCACCAAATAAAATTTATTTTATTTGAAATCCGCACTTTATAATTATTTAATTTAACTTTTTTTTAAGATCAAAAAAATTAGTAATATATACACTGACCGGCATAAAAACCGACCACCATGATCTATTTTTAAAACCGAGACTTAACGACATATAAATGGGTTTATATGAGAATAAAAGTTTGTTAAATTGCTTTATTCGTATTTTAAGGTGTCTTCTTCATTCCCACCTTGCTTTTTAAGCAATAAAATCTGTTTTTATTGAGATTAGGAAATTGTTGTCACTTACTCATTAACAGATTAAACATCTCATTTTATAATTTATGTGTGACAACATCAAATGTGCTCATGTGCATTGTTTGACGGTAGTTATACAGTTAATAAATCTCGCAATAAAAAGTGCAGAATGCAGCTAACTGTTACGAAAGAGTCTCAAATTGTTGCTTAAATTGAAGATGGCCGTAGCAAGCAAGTACTACGTGTATCGTTTATTGGGTATACTTCGTATAACCATTCAGGATGTTTGTAGTCGGACTGGCAGTTATTCTAGGCGAGAAGGATCTGGAAGAAGAAGGGGGCTGATGTTCGTTTTGTTGTGCTCAACGCACTTAGAGACCGGAAAACTGCCGCTGTTCAGCGTCAATATTGCCTTCAAACTATTAGAGGGATTTAAGTAAGTGAGAAAATAATTAGATGAAGACTTCAGGAAGGCAGCTTAACTTCAAGGAGGCCTGCCACTAGCCCTGAATTATTACAGAGACAACGGAGAGCACGTTTGCAATTGCACGACTACATTTAAATCGAACCCTTCATCGGTAAAGTCAAGTTCTCTTCTTTGATGAGTCCCGCTTTTGTTTGCGTTCGCCTGATAGTCATGAGGGTGTATGGAGATGACAAAATGAACGATATGCAAACTGTGCCATTTCCAAACGGCAATCTTATAAGGGAAGTTCTGTTATGGTGTGGGCAGGTATTTCTTCAAGTGCACATACCGAACTTATTTTTGCAGAAAATGGTGCTTTAAATGTACAAAAATATTCTGCAATAAGCTGTTGTGACCTTTTCTCATTTTATTGGAGATGACTTTATTTTAATGCACGACAATGCTAGACCACGTGTGGCAGGTGTGATGACATGGTACTTAAATGAGGTTGGCATCCAAACCTTAGATAGATCAGGATGCAGTGCATATTTCAATCCAATTGAGCATTTTTAGGATCAACTCCAAAGACATATTCGTAACAGCCCAGCCTTACAGGAGACCCTCCAAGAGCTAAAATTAGCACTCCAAGAAGAATTCCATGCAATACCTCAATATTTTTTAACAGCTTCAATTAATTCAGTACCTCGTCAGTTACACGATGTGATTCAAGCACGAGGAAGACATACGCGCTATTAGACATCATTAGGTTGTTAAAATACTAAGTTTGAACTTTTTAATGAATATTAAAATCGGTATTTTCCACTATTTTATACTTTTTTAAATTTCATTTTGCGTTAACTTGTATTCTTTTTTTTCGGTTAATTTCTATTCAATAATAAATTTTCCTTTCGATTAACATCATTATCAAATTAAACTAAGAATTATATTAGTTAATTTGTGATTTTTTCTTAATGGCCGTTTTTTTGCCGGTCAGTGTATATTCAATGACCCTCTCTCCCACATGGGCGTAGGGTTCAATTTAAGTAATACCTGAACTAAATGAGGCAATAAATAAATAAAAACATAAAACAAAATCAATAACCGAAATAGGTCCCTTTTTATCCATTAACAAATTCTTACTACCTCATCCTGTATACCCAACTATCAAGCCATTGGAATTGTAATTATTCCAACTATTCGAAACTGAACAATTCAATTTATAAAACGCAGCCGGACTTTCGTGGAGACTTCCTCGACGAATAATTAACACCTTCCACCTTCCCCGGTGGTCCCGGCGGCGTTTTACTCCTTTTTTTTTTTAATTAGCCATTAGAAAGGCCCCCCCGGTGCATAAATTAAGCCGGTTTATTAATGAAACTGGGGCCGCGATTAGAATCGCGCGCGAAAACTTCATCAATTACACAATTTCGGAAAGGAGGGGTGTTTTTTTGTCCAACCGCTCGTCGGATTTTGACAAGGCAAATATGTTTGACTTAGTCCACGCAATTGTGCAGTCAATTATTCCTTTGTTAATTTGTTTTACAATGTTTGACCCCACTATGTTCACATGCTAAGCTGTTGATATAAAAACAAAACGAATTGATAAGAAAAAGTAATAATGAAAATTAATTTCAAATTAAAGCTTCTTGGGCATTAACAAGCTACCAATCAAATATATTTTGAAAGAGCTAGTTAATTATTTCGTTCTTCGGGAAATGTTGATAATGTCAACTGAAGACTGCACCAAACTTTCCATACAGGTTTTCCTACTCGAAGTGCAAGGCATGTAAACATTTCAATAAAATCTATTTTTTTAACTATCTAAGGAAACCTTGTAGTTCATCCAACTTAGATCGTTTTTTTTGTGAAATCTGTTTAAATTAAATGTAAACTATTTTATTTAAATAAATTAAATAAAAATGATTTGAAAATAATTAATAAATTACTTACACATTTAGATCTGTAACTTTTGACTTACGTTACGTAAGTACGTTAATATGCAACAGCAGGTGTACATTATGTAATTCAATATTCGGCGTGGGTATTTGCCCGGGAAGTAGTTGTTTTAATGTGCATTTGATTAACGTAATTACGTAACGTAAGTCAAAAGTCACAGAGCTAAATGTGAAAATAATTTATTAAGTATTTTCAAATCATTTTTATTTAATTTATTTAAATAACTGTGACCAAGAGAATGAATACTATTTTCTATTTATATTTAATTTAACACTTCAAAACAAAACATCAGGATTTGGCACTTTTGGTGGTAAAAATAATTTCAATAATTTGTTACAAACATAACATATTTTATTGCATAGCATTTCAGATTTCAACATGTATCAATCAAAAGGTATATTATTCTGATATTGAGTTTCTTACTAAGCTTTCTGTTAATCTTATGATTTTTACATAAAAATTTTAGTATCAGAATGTTAAAGAAACATTGGAATGAGTGTTGAATTTCTAAACAAAATGTTTTTCTTAGTTATACCGGATAATTATTGAGTTATGTGTTATTTATAATATCATTTCACAATAAAAAAGCAATACGTGTTCTAACCACTAACTGTTAATAAAATGACTTTATTTAACAATTAATTTCCGACAAAATTGTCATTTTATATACATTTTCAAGAAATACTTATGACATAATAGCTACTACTATCAAGAACATTCATTATTTTCCTCTCCTTCCTTATTGCTTTTAAGTCATTATTCACAATCGACGGTCTCCGTTTCATTCGTAATTAATGCCAGTGTTTTCTTGAAACTGGACGATTATTTTTTAGACGCTGACCGTACGTGATGATTTCGATAAATACGCCGTGGATGTTTTGAGAAGAAAAGCGACGGAAAAATCGAAACGCGCGCCAGTGTTTATCGTTTGATTAGGATTGCCGGCACCAGTGTATTGTCTGCTTGTTAAAATTTAGAGTTATGTTGGCCATTGTTACTCGACATGAATGGACTATAAAGATATTGGTGTTTTTTTTTTCTGCAGTGCTAAATCGATTTCTGGGAAATTGTTGATAAGAATTTTCAATCGATTATTATATTGAATTATTCTACTACGGATTGAGATAAATGATATATAAAAAGAATTTGAAAATAATTAACAAATTATTTCTTTTTTTAGCTACTGCGACAATTTGATTTATGTTACATAAGTATCATAACAAATGTCTAATAATAGACATTTGCTGTTGCATAACAATTGTTGCAACAATTTTTGAATCGAAAATATTTAATGCAAAAAATAAAATAAAAGTTACGTTAGAGATAAATGCCATTTTTAGACATACAATTTTTTTATCGAGTTGCTGATAAATATTATTATTTTAATAAAGTTTTCAATCACCATGACCATGGCCGATAGCCAATTACTACAAGAACGTTTGTTTAAATTTTAAATAAAATGTTAAAAATGCCAAAAAAATATGTTAAACCACACTTGTAAGGAATAAAGATGATGAATAATGTTCAACCACCATTCATCTAGCGTATGGATAACTGGTATTTGCCATTTCGGTCATTCAGACCTCGCCAAACTAGTGTGTTCCTTGTACAATGAATTTCATTTCCTTTTCTCATGAACAGGAAAAGTTCGTGTCCCTTTAGTGGACGAAACAACGATTATCGGTCGTTTACCTTGTAGACCTATATTCTTGACTTGCCACTTAAAATGAAACAAAAGATGGCGCTTACGCCATCTTTCCAATTATATGAAACATTAAATTTCTTAAATTACAAAATAACACAATTATAAAATACAAGAACTATAATTTAAAAATCATACGTAACCAAAATTTCATTACAAATCAAATAATTTCATGACATGGTTTATATTATTCTTAATTGACATTTTCTTTTTAATTGATTTTTTTGCTAAACTTGAATGGTCATAGTCAGACTTCTAATCAATTGTATTTTTTAGTAGTACTAGTTTTTCCATTAATTTACCAAAAAGAAAGTGACATGGTGCATAATAAGAAAAAAAGCCGATCTCATTACTCAATTAGTACCTTATGTCGTATACATTACAAGTTTAACACTTTAAAATATCGTTTAGAATTCTGTCAGTGTGATTTGAGAGCCGCTAACATCTTCAAATTTTGTTAAAAAAATTAACAAAAAACCGCCAATAATATTCAAATGTGTTTAGACATTTGAATATTCTTAATGGACAAATAGATATTTATTGCTATGCCTGTTCCTTGTAATGAGCACGCTGTAGAAAGCTTTCTTGAGACTATCCTTATTGTTCGCGAAACTATTACGCAGATATAAAAGAAAGTATTTTCACATAATATGAAAATGAAAATAAGACAGAGAGAAATGAAGACGTAGATAACTAAATTTCCTTACAAGATAATGTGCTCCTAGATTTATGTGAACATTTAAAAAGGATGAATTGAAAAAAAAATAGAAATTATTGTAAATAGAAAAGAGTATTTACTCAATTAGTCACAGTTATTTAAATAAATTAAATAAAAATGTCTTATATAAAGTAACGTTCTGTTTGTTGTTTTTGCATTAAATTTTTCTCGGATCAAAAATTTGTTGCATTATGCAATATTTTTATTGATATGCAGCAGCAAGTATGTATTATGTAATTCAATGTCCAGGGGGTATTTGCCCGGGAAGTAGTTGTTTTAATGTGGATTTGTTTAATGAACCTACTTACGTAACGTAAGTCAAAAGTAACAGAGCTAAATGTGGAAATAATTTATTAATTATTTTCAAATAATTTTTATTTAATTTAGAAATTATTGTTCAATACGAAGATCTAACGACATGGCTTCATCACGCATTAATGTCACAAAATAGAAAGACTGTTGTTTCTTACATCACTTTTTATTTTTATGTTAGATGTACATTTCGAGACACAAACTGCTCATTATCAATAACAAACAACAACAAACATCTAACATAAAAATAAAAAGTGAAGTAAGTAATAACAGTCTTTCTATTTTGTGATCAATCACTTCACGTAAACTCGAAAATATACAGTTACGCATTAATGTATATGCCTTTTTGTACAACGTGTGCAGAAGTAATGAAGAAGAGACGGTAGAACACATCCTTCACGAATGTCCAGCGCTGTCAAAGAATAGACGAGCTGGGAGAAGCCTCAAACTAGTGAAGGAACTTAGTGGAAACTGACCTACGAAGAGATACTGGACATTGCCAGATAAGCAGAGTGGCTCTAGTCACTGGCAGAGAGGTACCGCAAAGGGCCTAACATGTGGCTTACGTTAATGTGGTGTATGAGTTGCCCTTCTATCCAAAAATACTTAGTCTAACGTGCACTTGTACAAATCAACGAAGGTGTGATATTCTTTCCTCCTTTAGAAGTTTTAAGAAAAGTTGGTTCAATAAAAAAATTCCTAATAATAAAACTCTGCGAAGAATTTTGATATTATAAATTACGTAAACTAAATTTTATTAAAGTTAAGAATAGTTTTAGATTCATTTATATTTTGTAATAAAATCATCTAAACGAAAACAACTCCCTATTTTTACAATAATTAGAGTTTAGCGAGAGTTTGTTTGTGTTATTACATAAAGTTTACACCAGTCAAATGATAATAAAATTAATTACAGTATACTTAATTGTAAAACGTATTAGCTAAACTTGGAATATTTACGTGTGCAAGAATTAGCTGAGCAGATCTTTCTTTAACAATTGGTTGTAAGAAAATTGACGATTATCTTCGTTTTCTAAAGAAATGCCAACTGTTTATGAGATCAGGAAACCAAATTCATTAAATAAATCTAGCTTTTTAATAACTGGTGACGGTTGATTGATTCTTGACGGAACTACCACAATAATATAGCAAATGCCATATTTAAGCAATCAATCAACATAAAGATGAATTTGAACAATATCTTGCTGCTAAGATAATTAGCTTGATACAAAAATATCAGCAATGGTACGTAAAAAGAAACACAAAATAATGTGGTATGAAACAACCCATTGAACAAAATTAATTAATAAACACAAAACCACAGTAACAATAAATATAAGACACTAATTGATATGAAATATGTTAACATACAAGCATAAATCAAATATTGTCCTCTAAAAAAGATTCCCACGTGTATTTTTTTCTCGTTTAAATTTGATTTAAGGTCCGCTTTGTTACGAGTGTCGTAATTGTGGTTTACCACGATAGTTGTTTGTATTTTTTCTGATATAAATTAAGCACTATAGATTGTAAAGGCATAGGAATGGCAGAATATTAATTTTAATAAATAATCATAATAAATGAAAGACAACGCAAGCGCCATCTTTGGCCTAATTTCATGTGGCATAGTCAACGATTTGGGTCTACAAGGTAGACGACTGAGAATCATTGTTTCGTCCACTATAGAAAGGCGAGAACTTGTCCTGAGAACAGGAAACGAAATTCATTTAATAAAATGTTCAGTCACCGTTAATTTAGCGTATGGATAACTAGTGATCGCCATTTCGTTTTTTCGAATCTCATTAGACTAGTATGTTCCGTGTGAACGAAATAACGATTCTCGGTCGTCTACCTTGTAGACCCAAATCGTTGACGATGCCACATGAAATTAGGCCAAAGATGGCGCTTGCGTTGTCATTCATTAATTATGATTAATATCAAGTATATAGCCACAATACAAGATCCGTTCAGCTGCCTTCATCAAGGCCTTGTACATGGAACGCAATAGTTTGATGAGGTTCGAAAAACCGAATTGGCCATCACCAGCTATCTATACGCTAGATGAATGGTGGTTGAACACTTTATTATTAAATAATGGATGGCAATTCTCTCCATATCTTTATCCAGCTACAATTCGCACAGCCCGTCTTTGAAGCGCAAATATTATATGAATAAAGAGTGACAGGTAGCAAAGTTTCTAAAGAGTAATGTGTTTTTTCTTACACTATTTGCATTAAAATTGCCGTGCTCATTCCAAGTCAATGTAGAGTCTATGATCACAAATTAAAAAAAATATAGATAGAACATGGTGTCTAAGGAAGAACATATTTTTATTTAGTCTATTTGCAATAAAGTTGTGCTCATTCTAAATCAGCGTGAAGTTTATCATCACATCTAAGATTTTTCTAGATTGAACATTGTGTTCAACACTCCTAAGGCTAAAACTCATGTGAGGTGTCTTATCTGTATTTAGATCCAATCCATTCGAATGAAGCCACTCTGCATAATCTGAGAGAGTTTGCACTGAATTCCTTTACCTTGTCACTGTCTTTGTTTGATGAAAATATGGTAGTATCATCCGCATAGAGTGTAGCAACACCATCTACTAATGTTATAGGCAGATCATTAATGTAGAATCAAAACAGGAATGGCCCAAGAATAGAACCTTGAGGCATATCATGATCAAGTGGCAAAGTACTGAAAGTTTGCAAACCCGTTCGTGCGAATTGGTGTTTGTTGGATAGGGAAGACTTTATTAGATCGGAAGCAGATGTACTAAAATCTAAATGACTGATGAAAATCTCATGATTGACGAAACGAAAATGTATCAAAAGCCTTGCTTTATATGCAAACGTTACTATGGAATACTCATTATTCTCAAAACAATTCAATATGCCACGAATTAATTCATTAATCGCATAAGATGTAGACTGTTCAAAAGCCAAATTGTTTATTGCAAAGAAAGTTATTGACAAATATGTAATAATATCGAGCGTATCAAAAATCGAGGACGAAGTTGGCATTGGAAATCTAAAGCCATGTATGAACTAAAATCACCCGCGCATGCGTAAATTACTGGTTGTCATGTTGATAAGTCAGTTGTCAATAACCCCTAATTATCGTAAACATGTTTTCTGAGGTGCATGAAACGTTTATGATTGAATCTTATTTTCGTAATGGGCGAAAAGTTGGTGGAGAGTTTTCTGTTCACACTGTTTAACCGCAACCAGCATTTCACACAGACATGACTCGAGACTTCCAACGCCAACTTCGCCGTCGATTTTTCTTATACGCTCGATATATAGTTGCAGTACCATTGAAAAACGGCAACTTTGTATCAGCATCTTTAATATGTTCCATAACAAAGTTACTTTTTCTAAATGACATGTAAAATGTTTAGTGCAAATGATTCGCAGTTAAAAATACTAAACAAAATCGCTCGGATAGGTTGAAATTGAATACTGGCAATTAAATTGAATTTCTTCTTTTAATGCGAACGCCCTGCATATTACTGTTTTTTTTTAATATTCAATGACTGATGAAAATTTATGTTTACCACATGCAATTGTATTGTAAAGAGTCAAATTGTGAGTGACCCCATTTGATTTATCAAGTACAAAACTTTTAATCATCCAGTTGTAATGATTGTAAATGTCAAATATACTATCACATCTCAGGTTTTGTTAGATATGGAACGCTGGCCGATTGCTCAAAGAATATTCGGTGTATTGAAGGTTTTAAGAATTGATTCAATTATTCAAACACAGCAAACGTTTAATGTTGAAATGGTTTTAATGGATGCTAATTGTCAACTCCAGTTACCATTAGATGTTACGTGGTTTCAACAAGACGGTGCAAGGCCTCATGTGTCCAATTTATTTATGGAAGTCCTGCGAGAAACGTTTCCGGAATCCTTTTTGTGGGGCTATGTAAAATCAAAAGTATACCAGAACCGACCTCAAACTCGGGAAGACTTTATAAATAACATAAGACAAGCTGAGATTCCGGCTGAAATGTGTCAACATGTAGTGGGATCGCGCAGATATGCATCGCTAGAAATGGAAGTCACCTGGTGGATGTAATTTTTAATTATTGAAGTTCAAAATAATTAAGAATGAAATTGGAGTGTCCACCTTTAATTTCCATCTTTAATTGAAAAAAAAAAAAAACAATTTTGTTGCATATTTGTGGTGCCTGTAAATGGGTCACTTTTAATTTGACACCCTTTACATAACTATCACATACAACTAATTGAATTTTACCTGTTCTTGAATGTATTCTTAATTTAGTTTTTTTTTTTGAAAAAAAAGTATTTATTATTTTTATTTATTTTAAGTTTTCTTGTTCGTTATTTTCTACCGAAAAAGAAAATATTAATAATGTTCTTATATTATTAAAGAATTTACCGATTGAAGACTTTTAAATCCACGAGTACTCTAACATCAAATTAACGTTCATTATCAATACTGTTATGAATGGAAGGAATTTGAGAGAAGATATGACGACAAAACGATTGACGGTGAACTAGAGAA
The DNA here is from genome assembly GCA_963082785.1 of Philonthus spinipes. Taxonomy (NCBI): domain Eukaryota; kingdom Metazoa; phylum Arthropoda; class Insecta; order Coleoptera; family Staphylinidae; genus Philonthus; species Philonthus spinipes. Next base: position 9,683,471 of record OY720303.1, on the reverse strand, counting down.
AACTATAAAAACAGTAGCTAACAAATGATACTCCAAATATTGAAAGTAATTAGATGCTGCAAAAATAATCCAGCCGCTTATACCGGAAGTCTATACCAACTTCTTTATTTGTAATGAAACCATATGTATTTTATTATACATTTATACACTTCGTGCGATTCTAGGGCAAAAAGTATAAAAACTAACTATACCCAAAGCTAAATATTTTGAGTTATTTTAATATTTACAGAAATTGTCACGTATTTACATTTCACTTTAAAAAAAATTATAATGAGTCAAAATAAATGTTCAGAATTGCCATTTAGTACCACCCTTAAATTAAGCAATGATACTATAAAAATCGTAAAATGCAACACCCTTATTTTCAAAAATAATTCGGGATTTACTCATAGATCATATGGTTAAAACTTGTATTTTTATAGAAAAATATATAATTTGTAGGGTATATTTTGATATATTCAAAGAAAACAATTGGCGTTTCGTAGATTTTAATTCTGCGTGATTACATATTACCATTCCCTGTATCTGTTTTTTCTGATTTTCAAGATTTTAATACATTTGCATTTATGATGATAAAAATTGTATTTCATCAAATATAATACTCTATATTCTTCCACACATTCAGAAATAAAATTTCATTCTGCATTGATCAATTTTAGATTTTTCTATACAGCATGTGCGCCGAATAGCTTTACGGATAAACGTTTTATGTTTTCAAAATCCTTTTTTGCAAGAGTATGTAGGTGTATTAAGAATACATTTTAAAATTATTTTCAAATATACAGGGTGTCTCATAAAAACATAACAAATCATAGTTAAATTTCAATAATATTTTTTTCAGAATCAACATCAAAATTAAGGTTAACTTTAATTATAAGTCCATATGCCCAAATGTAATCATTTTTGAAATATTTAAATAATTTTGGAATAATTGGCGTTTCGAAAACAAATCATAAATTTTAAATATTTTATTTTTTGCGAAATTTTTAAAAATAACGTTTGACAAATTCGGTTCTGAGATAGAATCTCTTAAATTTCAAGCATCATTCTTTGGAGAACTTCATTTAGCAATACCGCTTTAATTATTAGAATTTATTCAAACTTGTAAACTAAAAGCCCTTTATCATAATACAGGGTGAGTTTTGTTTGCTTAATGTCAATTAAAACGCAACCGGTAACAGTCACTTTATGCGAATGAAGTTTTAGTAAATTGAAACTTGTGAAAACTTAATAACTAGGATGTATTTTAATTAAATCCCTAGGTTATTCGTTTCACTATTATAATACTATTATCACAATTATAATAGTGAAACGAATAACTATTATAATAGTGACTAGTGACTAGTATTTCGGTTTTTCGAAACAGAGATTTTCTGTCGTCTACCTCGTAGACTCAAATCATTGACGATGCCACATGAAATTAGACAATAAATGGCGCTTGCGTTATCTCGCAATTATTATGATTCAAAATACATCCTAATTATTGCTTACAAATATTTCACTGCGGGATAAGTGAGAATTTTATTCAAAATAATGAAAACTTACCTAAGATGATCAATGGGTTAAGGTTGGTTAACAAACTTGCGCAATCGTTTAGTTATTACGAAATTATAAAATAATTCGCTTTACCTGAAACAAGAAAAAGAAAAATATAAATTTATTTATAATTTATAATGTTACATTTGTTATGTCGATTCGATTATAAAAAAATAAAATTACTTAAATACCTTTTCGATAACAACGTATTCACTCTTTTTTTAATATATTTACGTACACTTCCGTGCAATAAAATTAAGCACACAAAATATGTTATAGTTAAAGGAGGACATGTCAAGTTTCCTAGTTACGACAAAATATGTAAATATGTCAAATTCTTTAATATCAAAATGCCGCGTCATTTAGACAACAATTCAAAAATTCGAATTCTAACTAAAATAGAAGATGTTTTTGCCATTAGATAAATTGCTCAATTGATGAATATCAGTAAAGGCACGGTTTTCAGAGTTAAGAAACGCTGGGAGCAGGAAAGAAGTGTTAAAAGGAAAGCGGGATCTGCGCGTCCTAGAGTTTCTAGTAATGATGAAGACACAGCTCTTATCGAGTTTTTGAGGCAAAAACCTTTCGAGTCTGCAAGAGCCGCTAAGCATGCACAAGATTTTCCTGGTTCTCGATCAAGGAGAGTTAAATCGTTGAATTTACAAAATAGAGTAGCAGCTAAGAAACCAGTACTAAAGGAAGAAAACAAACAGGCCCGTATCATATTTGCATTAAATTACGTTTACAGAGATCTGGCATTTTGAGAATATTTACAGATGAAAAAGTATTCAAATCCACCAACGACAGCCAGATTCGTGTTTATTGACTACAAAATTCAAGGTTCGAAGAAAGATACGTGAGCTCAGTTCGAAAATCAAGAAGACTCAGTATCAGTGTGTGGGCACGGATTATCTGTAAAGGAATGGGAAGTGGATGGATGATTTAATGCGGACAATTACTTACAAATTTTAGAAAATGTTATGATGCCTTCTGTGGGACATTTGCACCCCAACAACAGTTTCATCTTCCAGCATGATAATTCCATACTGCTAATATTATCAAAACAACAATGCTGAAACATTACCATGGGTTGCAAATAGTCCAGACATCAACCCAATTGAAAATACATGGGGCAGAATGATAACAATCTTATTCCAACGAAAATTTTCACCTCGATAACTTTGAACAATTATGGGAGGCAGTACAAAATACTTAGGAAGAACTGGCGGACGATCAAAATTATCCGAGGAAATTAATTCATTCAGTTCCTCGGAGATTAGATACAATAATTGCTGGAAATGGTATCGTTACTCGTTATTAGAAAAAAAGCTTTGTAGTATTTATTACCAGGTTTTTTCTTTCAAAAGGTCTTAGTTTTGTTTTTTTAATGAAGTTTGGCATTTTATCATTTATTAAAACTGCTGCTAGGCAATTAAAACAGATCCGAGTTACACAACTAGAATATTCTAAAAAATTGTTATGAGACTTGTGCTTAATTTTATTGCACAGAAGTGTACATCTAGACCATTTTAAACAGAATTTCAGAAAATATAAATAAATTTTAGGAAAATAAGTATGACATTAGACACATGAATATGTTATTAAAATTAATGAAATAAATTTAAGAAATAGCAGAATGATGGTTAGAATGGAATTCATTTTATATTCTGTGATACAAATGGTTATATTTAAGTTTTATTTTATTATATGTTATATTTCATTTTTGTATACTTCGTCAGAAAATATTTTGTTTTAAAAAATGTATATTTTTGTACGATTATTAAGTAAACAGTAAAATTGGGTATTATTATCTTAAGATTAATAAGGTCTTATTTTTCTATTTAGGGATTCAATGCACCAATTACATTTTGAATTTTATTTATTATTTTTTGTAAATCTCGACACCCAATACGGGTAAAAGAGAATAAGATTGAGAAAGATTTTTTTGTAAATGAAATGTATATTGTAAGATGGAGATTCCGTAAATAAATAAATATACTTAATTACTGTATTATGTTTTTTGAAACACACGTAATTTATCTGATTCACAATTTGATTACTCTGAAATATACGTTATTATTGTTAAATCATCAAATTATAGTTTATAAAATATAAATGTTAGTACATTTTCTGAATGTATACAAGAAATTCAATTACTTTTTCATAAATTTGAACTTATTGATCTAATTTGCATCATCCTCTGAAATCAATGCAACATTTTCTAGAATACTGTTGAAAATAGGGTGGATAATTTTGACTTATTGGATAGTTTTCAACATTATGTCAAACTTAACATATTAGGAGATTCTTGACATTAGTTTCTTTAATGAAATAATTTACTAAACCGTACTCTTTCACACAACATGGCTTTTGGAATGTATCGAGGAGTGTTGAAAATACAAACAAGTAGTAAAAAGCAAAATTAATTAAAAGCAGCAATTTTTATAATTACAGCTGATTTAATTTAGATTGTTGTTATTTTGCTATTTGAAGATATTTTGAGCATTTGTGTATGGATATGGACTAAATAAATTAAATAAAAGAATTTGAGAATAATGAAAAACAACATTTTTGACTTACGTTACGTAAGTACTTCAAAACAAATGTACATTAAACAAATTGCTTCTCGGACAAATACCCCGCCAGATATTGAATTATATAAGGAACACTTGCTGTTGTTGAATGTTTTATTAGAGAATATTTGATTCGAGAAAGAGTAAAAAAAAGCAACAAAACTAAGTATTATAAGGCCATCTGCAGACACGTGTTTCAGGATCTATTCCTCGACAGTAAAGCTCTGCTTTACACAATTTCAAGATACTACTATATTATCATTATTGAAAAAAGGAATACAATAAATAAACTTAATACATTCTTTAACAAAAATATAAATGTTTCTTTTTCGCAAGGGTTATCGACCGTAAGTCTTTCTGCCCGGGGTTTGATGTGGAACTACATTTGATTCGATATCAAGTTGGGTTTAGGGGTTATGTTGGGGTTTCTAGGGATGCACGCTGTTCGTAGCAAGATGTTAATTTATATTAATACAAATATCTTCATTCAGACAGCAGAATTACAATTCTTTACAAATATTTATATTTACAATACATATTGATGGGTTAGTAGTCTGTCGACCAGAGGTCTTTCTGTCCAATTTATATTAATTAAATTAAACTGAATTATATTAAATAAATGGCATCGCTAAGCGCATACCTTCCCAGATGCGATCTCGGATAAAAATGGCCAAAATCGGGGAAGGATGCGAACAAAGAATTATCGCAACGTTGACACAAAAAATATCCTCGTTTTATTAATTATTTTTATTCAACTTATTTAAATAACCGTGAGTAATTGTATGAATACATCTTTTCTATTGATCACAATTATATATAAATAGAAAAGAAAATTCATTCACTTGGTCACAGTTATTTAAATAAATTAAAAAAAATATTTCACAATTATATAATTCAGAATTTTGACAAAACTATTTTGTGATTAAGGAAGATGTCAACGAATAAATATCTGTTGATTTCTAGTCATATAAAATGTTAACAATAATTAATATAAATATATCCATGTTATAAAGAATATCAAAAATTGTCTGATGTGCAAATTACATTAGGTGAGTTCTAAAATGTTCAAATTAAATTTGAAAAAGAAACGAAAACACGCGCGTTATTTCGGAATAAAAACAGCAGGTCGTTAATAAAAACAGCAAACCCATTAATCGGATGACCATTATTAAATTATTTATTGAGGTTAAAACTGGCAATTACGCTGCGGAACGTAGCAATTTACAAATCGTTCCGAGTCCCGGGCTCTCCCGCCCGTAATCTCGTGTCAATCTTTGTCTAATTCACCTCGTTGCGTGTGAAAGTCTCCTCAGATCCTCGAGATATTCTGGTCTGAATAGATAAAGGACTACCGTTCCACCGTCCGCGCCACGTTCTCCAGCAGAAAGAGAACGCCGGCATTAAAAGAGGAGAGATGGACGAGGAGAGAGAGAGTTACGTGGTGGGCTATTTTATTGAATAAAACCCAAAATGCCACACACAGCGTCTGCCAGGCTGAGATGTCTTCATCAACAAACTATTCCTGACGTCACTCGCCTCGCGAGACGCTGGCGAGGAGCGGTCTGGGGCAGGCGGGGAGCGCGAAATGTGGGAAAAAGAGCCGAACGTTTGTTGATCTCGGTTTAAATTTCGTCTCCTTTTTGGTAGATTAAGTGCGGGGATATGATAATTAAGCCCTCTCTTTTTCTTGATGAATTTTTAACTCTAATTAAGACGGGGAAAAAAGTCCACTCCGACGAAATTGATCTCCATATTGATGGACACCTTTGAGGTTTTTTATGGGGCGCGCTTATTTTTAACTGCGACCATCAATCTCGCAGGGGATTTCGGATGAAATGAAAAAAGGGGGTCGCTGCCCTAATTACCGTTTATGTAATAGTGATATTTGGGGATGTATAATGAGAGGGCGTTTCTCAACGTCTTGTTTATTGGAGGGACATCATTTTTCACATCATCAACATGTTCTAATTATTATTTCGATCATTTACATTCATAAGTAGGAATTTTAATGATAATTTTTAATTAAAGAAAAAAAAAAACACAACAACCTATTCAACAATTATACAAAATAATTTATTTTCAAGTTCTCCTTAAAAAAATCACCAATTAAATTATCAAAATGCCAGTTTCTAATGGTTTATTCCGATGAATGATGTTTTTTTAAGTTCTCAGTAAATCAGAATATCTAATAATTAAAATATATTCTAATTATTGCATAAACATGTTTCACCGCGGGATAAGTGATAAATTAATTAAAAAATACCAAAATCATTACTTCTTAAACATTAAAATTTCTTGGTATATATATATATATATATATACCAAAATTTAAATTTCCAAATATTACCATACAACAATTTTACCATTCCCTCATTGCAACCGGAGATGGTTGTAATGAACAATTAACTTATGTACTTTGTATATAATTGACATTGTGTGATTATCGCTTTGTACAGATAATATTGGAAATAGCAAATAATTCGTAAAACAAATATTTATGATAAATACTTATTTCTTTTCTAAATATTTAGCACATTACAAATCTATTCTTAACAATTAACATATAATTACTTAATCAGAAAAACTTAAAGAATGAAATTAAATTAAAAGCAAAAAAGAAAATAATTAATTACCTAATCAGTTTCTTTCCATTTGCTCTGCAATTAAGTACTTACGAAATAAGTATATAGAAATACAAATATCTATTGAAACAACTACTTTCCGGGCAAATACCCACGCCGGACATTGAATTATATAATAGATATTTGCTGTTGCATCTCAGCAAAGCTGAAAAAGCAACGACGAGGGATAGATCCCGAAACAGGTGTCTACAGATACATATTTAGTTTTGTTTGTGTGAAATTTTCTTGATTTAAAAAAACTTTGCTTTTTCAGCATTGCTGAGATGCAACAGTAAATATCTATTGTATAATTCAGTGTCCGGTGTGGGTATTTGCCCGGGAAGTTGTTGGTTCAATAGATATTTCTATATACTCACTTCGTAAGTACTTAATTGCAGGGCAAACGGAAAGAAACTGATTAGGTAATTAATTATTGTCTTTTTTGCTTTTAATTTAATTTCATTCTTTAAGTTTTTCTATAAAATAATAGGGAAGCAGGAATTTGCACAAAAATATTTTCAATTTTAAAATCCCCATGTATACTTAGTCGCGACAACACCCTGTATATGTTTTAAATAAATAATTTAAAATATACAAGTAAAAATATAAACGTACATTTATAACAATAGTTTTTAAATATGATCGGAAAAATATAAACTAATTAATTTAATCTACAAAATTAATGAAATAACTTATTTATTTCTAATTGTTCTCGGAGATTTAAAAGAGACCTTTTATTTCAAGTAAAATCTCAAATGCATCGTTAAAACTACGGTTATTGCCGATTTCTGTTTTGATGAAATATACCTTGCCTACCTTGATACTAGTTTTAAAGAAACGTCCTGTTTGACTAAAAATTATTCCAATTTAAGGCATAAACACCTGAATAATTTACTGAAGGGGGATGGTTTATCTTTTTTATATTATTTTTTTATTATTAATAAATTTGTCTATCGTTGAATTAGCTATAATTTCAAATTTCACATTTAATTGTTAAAGATTATAGGATAACTCGGTGGAAGGATAGCCAAGATAGGCAAAAGTGTAAAATTGATTTGGTTTAGAGATACTGTCTTTTACTGTTAGATAGATTATTAGTAGAGTTGTCTATCTGTACTCATAAATTATACCAAAATATCATCTAAAAACCAAAACCAGTAAAAAAAATAATGGTTCGTTTAACTAATTATTAGCCAAAATATTTTTGGATGAATTAAACATAACATCATGTTTAATTCATCCAAAAATATTTTGGCTAATAGAGGGCTAAGTGGATTTCCCATAACCAGCCTTCAAAAATAGTTGCGGAAAATGTTAAGCAGTTTGTGAGTATCCTAAAAATTTAAAAGATGGATCAGATTGGAAAAGGTGAAGCGGTTTGTAGATCATAATGATTGAAAACGATCTAATTTATCTGTTTAAGAATGAATGCAGAAGTTTTTGAGAATCTTTGAATCTCCTAGAAATTATTTCTTTCCAAAATTTGATATATGGGTGCAATGTAGTTACCGAAAAAATCAAATCGTTGAATTATTTTCAAAGTATTTCGAAACTATTTATTGCCCATCGCATATCTCTTGTAATACTGCAAAGTTGTTTCTGTTACTCATATTCCTTTCTTCACAGTGAAGAAACGAATTTAACTAAGTTTTATTCTAAATAAGTTTTGACAGAAGATTATAGTCGGCTTTGGTATATATTTTTTCCTGTGACTGCAAATATTTGTTAATTTTAAAAAAAAAATACTGTTTATTTATATTGTTATAAAGAAATAAAAATTTAAATATACATATAACATCTTTATTTCTGCAGACAATTTTATGTTCAATAAATTAATAATATAATTCCTATACTATATTATACGTTGTCCTTAGAAAACAGCTATGGACCATCGGTCTTTCTGCTTAAATTTAATTTTTTTTTTCTTAAATTAAAATTTTGCAACAGCAAATATCCAGCCGAAGATTATAGATTGAACTATAATCTTCGGCGGGGTATTTGCCCTAGACCAGAAGTAGTTAATAGTTGTATTTGAGTTACATAAAGATAATATATATTTAGGTATTTATTTATAGGTTATGTTACATTTTACATTTACCATCAAGTGATGGTACTAAAATTAACTCAAATGTGTTATATTATCACATTAAACCATAGTAAAATTCATTCAAATCAATAAAATCAATAATAATAATAATAATATCAATAAAATAAATATTATTTTGTTTAAGTCCAGCTTTACGGTTAATTTTTGTTTGGGTGAATTTACATTTACAACATTAACGCGACACCCTGTATATATAACATCTTTATTCAGACAATTTTTGATACAATGAAAATATTATTATGATGTTTCTGGGAGGCAACTTTCTAACAATGCTCCCAATTTGTTTAATCGTGAATGGGCGAGTTTTGGCAAGCATCCTCATTTCAACGTCCGTGGCTTTTATGTTGAAACATAAAGTACTCATATTTTAACATAAAAGCTGGACCAATCGACTTCACACAAATCACGATTAATGGCAAAAATCTCCTCCCATTTCCAATTTTGTGTTTGTTTATTTTTTCGTTGTTGTTGGAAGCCGTCGCGGGCACGAACAGAAAACGTGCCAGAAACCGCAATGAATAATCACATCATGCGCGGCAGTACTTTGTAACGGCAGCCATTAACAAATTTAAGCTGATTACACGAGCCGCCGAGAAAGATGGAGAGAAAACATGAAACGTACTCGCACACACTGCTTACATGACGTTTAACAATGCCGCTCATGAAAAAGCGTGCCGGCAAGATCTATATTGTGCATTGGTCCTAATTGGAAACATAACAAGAAAATAAAGAATCAATAAAGATGAATAGAATTAGATTTTTCTTATATATATACAATATTTATTGTATCTACTTATAAAATAAAATATTACAATATAAATTATAAAGTTCTATTAAATAATTTTTAATAATTTTTATTAAATATATTTAAATAACTGTGACCAAGTGAATGAATACTCTTTTCTATTTATAAAGTTCTGCTAATTGGCTTTCGATCAATGGTCTTTCAATTTTTGGTTTTTGATCTATAATATGAATGATACAAATGACAAGTTGCGTTTTCTAAACCATAATATTATAGAGTTATTTAATAAAACTATAGACGCAATTTCACTCCAAAACCGTGGATTCGTATAAAATAAAAGAGATGATGGAAACGAGAGATAGGACGTCAAATAAATATCGAGCGTATGACAAAAATCGACGACGAAGTTGGCGTTGGAAGTCTCGAGTCATGTCTGTAGTAAGATCACACGCGCGAAATGCTGGTTGCGGTCAACATGACAATCAGTACTTTACGCGTACGCGTGTGATTTTAGTTGAGACATGACTTTAGATTTCCAATGTCAACTTCGTCGTCCATTTTGTCATACGCTCGATATAAGCGGACAAAAAACCAATCAGTCCTAAATTATTACAAGTATCTCAGAAATGTTACTACCACAGCAATTCGGATTGAGAAAAAGACATTTTTGTAATATAGAGTAAACTTATATAAGACCAACAAAAAACAATTGGGAAGTGATTTGAGAAAAATAGGCGTTTACAGTAAGAACACTAAAACGATTGCTCAGCATTTAGCTAATGCAGATTAAATGAATAACAATTTTTCTCAAAACACTCAATAATCTAATCCTGATCCAGAAATTTTAAACTTTTATAATTCTACTGCCGTTGATGGATACAGAAACACATTTTGTTTTTCACTGAAGATAATGTGACAATTATTTTAAATAATCTTAAACCTTCACAATACGGTAACGACAAAATTAATTCTAAAATGATTAATCTATGCTGCCCCTTCCTAATTCCCTATATTACCCATATCATTAACGAAAGTTTATCTACTAATATATTTCCCAATCAATAATAACTCCAATCACCCAAAATAAATAATCCCTCTGTAATTAATTATCTACGTCTCATAAGTGTTTGTTTTTTAATATTTTTTCCTCCCCGTGTTAAGTTTTGATAACATGGGGAGGAAAAATATTAAAAAAACAAATTCAAAGTCGTTTAATATTTTACCTGAATTACAATCAGGATTTTGTTCTTCTCATAGCTGCTCCACTGTATTGGTAAAAATTACTAATGACATTATTCAAGCTACTAGTGATAACAAAATAACGGTACTGAATTATTGAACTACAGTAAAGCCTTCGATAATGTCAATTATGAACTACTTGGAACAATTTTTTAATTTATTGGGTTAAATAATTCGGCATACAAACTCATAAATTCATATCTAACAAGTAGACAACAAACAGTTAAATGCAATCAAAGTGTATCTTCGGCAACAAATATTTTATCTGGGGTACCTCAAGGCTCAATCCTGAGCCCCCTTTTGTTTTTAATTTATACCTGCACGCTAAATCCATATATCGATTATTGTCATTACCATGATACACAGTTGTTGTTCTCCTTCGATGCTGCTGATGTGTTAAATGCTGAATTTAAAATAAATCATGATCTTGAGAAAATTTCTAAATATTCATCATTGCATTTTCTAAAAATAAATCCTAATAAAACAACGGCCATAGTTTTCGGTTCCGAACAAAGAAGACAATCAATATTGCATTCTCACAACATTCATCTTGACGGAACTCCTATAACGTTTTGAGACTGCGTAAAAAACTTGGGTTTATTCATAGATTACAAGCTCCATTTCAGAGAATATATAACGGCAATAACTAGACGAGCATTTATTGCACTGAAGTTAATTTATATCCTGAGCAAACAAAGCAAAATAATCCTAAGCGAAGTACTAGTGCTATCAAATTTATCTTTGGCGAGGCGGTATATAGTCCCTTTATAGACGAGGTGTGTCAGTTCCGTACTCAGAAAATTCAAAACTCATGTGCGAGGTTAATTTTGGAATACGCAAAAGACAACTAATTCGTCACAAAATCAATAAATTTAATTGGCTAATAATGAAAAACCGTAGAATCTTGCATACAGCATTTACAAAATTGTTGTATCTGAAACTCCTCCATATCTATATAATAAATTAGGATTCAGGATTCAGTTATAATATCTCAAACTATTATAATATATATTATTTTGGTCAAGGCACGTTCCACTCGTTTAAGAATAAATTAAGGAAGTTTATACAAATCAACAATTTATTATTATTATTATATTTTCGTCCTTGTAAAAATACAGGCTTATTGTTAATGATGAGCCCATTTTTAAAATATTTATTATTTAAATTACTAATTTAAAATTAACAATCTTTATAGCCACAAAAAGAGGATGTTTTAAAGTGTTATTTTTTAATACATTATAAATGTTCAATTTTCAATTTGGTTCTCATTGATCACTTGGTGAAACATTTTAACTAATTTTTAAAACTTTTCAAATTAAAAACTTGTTATTTTTTCACAATACTTTTTATTAAAAAAAAACTAATGGAAAAATAAAAAATATATTGAAACAAAACCAAGTTTTTCATTTGAAAAGTGTTAAAAAATAAATGTTCAATGTGTACACCGTTTAATGCACGACAAAGATCTATAATTTTTAGAGACGAAGCAACTTTCTACTTTAGTCGAAAAGTCAACAGACACAAAGTTCGCATATAGGGTTTGGAAAATTTCATGATCTCACCCGATGTGGCTATGTCTTATGGGGTTATTTTAAGGAAGCTGCCTACATCCGGCTTCTACCAACAACTTTGAATGATCTGTGGATGCGGTGCACTCGGCTTTCTTGTGTTTGAGATATATATTTGTCGTGCATCAAACGGTGGATATATTGAACATTTGTAATTTATTTAAAAAAACTTCAAAATTTTCTCTTTCTATGACTACAAATATTGTTAATTTTAGATTTGCACTTTAATAAAAAATAAAAACTGGTCTATCATTTATAATTCATTATTATTTTTAAATCTTTTATTTGGTCCTCATTAATCACTTCATGAAACATGATCACGATGTTAATAGATTGAAAATACACTTGATTTGTTTCACTACTTAATTTATTTCCCTACTTGATAATTATGAGAATTGAAACTAGTCGGAGGAAATAAATTAAGTGGTGAAACAAATCAAGTGCATTTTCAACCTATTAATATGAATATTTTTTATCCGTATTTATTCGATGATTTTGAAAATGTAAAATCAGATATTTATTCTTTCTAATATATACCAAAGAATCTGGTTTTCTTTGAAAGGTTTATTTTGTTTGCAATTAAAATATCTACATAGCTAACTTATAAAATGAGAAATAGTAACAGACAGAATCGATTTAGTTAGCACATCGCTTTTAATTAAATTCAAGAAAAGAAAAGAAACTAAACGCAAGTAGAAACAGAGAGAGGGAGAGAGTAAGGGAGATGAAAGAGGAAGTCTAATCTGCGTATAATACCGATCGTATATAATGGCCATAAAACGGCTAATTAAGCTATCAAATTGGTGCTCTCTTTTCGAGTTTTGCTTTCATTTTGGCGCGCTCTTAACGGCCCCTTTGCATACATTAATGCGACGATTTTCACTCCGTCCTGGCGTCGTTTTATTGCCGATCCGAGATACAGGAATCCCGATCTTCGTACTTATCATCGCATTAAACTCTCAAGTCTCAATTTATGCCGGCTTATCCGATCCTTTGATCTAATTAACTAAGTATTTGTGATTCCGCCAATATTCTTTAAAAATAAAATGTTAAAAAGTTCTTTGATTTTTATATTATTATTTTTTTTGTCGGGGTTAGAAAAAATATTTCATCAACTTACTTTCATTCAAGTAGCAATTACATTCTAATATCTTCTTCTGCTATCCCATGTTACCCCTTAGCGCGTCGGATATACATTCAAATATAAAATAATATATTATACAATAAGTTAGAGATGCCTGGTTTTCCATGAAGCGCACTGAAAGGAAAACAGCTCTTCTGAAAAACAAGATGATGCCAGAAGTAACAAAAAACTAAACTCCTTGATCATCCATAGCAGAAAATAGCTTTCTTTCTCCCGAAAGACAATTTGATTAAAATGATGCCAGAAGGAACAAAATATAACTAAACTCGTTGATTAACCATAGCACAAGAGAAGGTACAACAAGTCAAACGTCGCAATACTTGAGCATACCACAATATTTCTTCTTTTATCTTAATTAAGGAATTTCACACGGAACACACTAGTCTGATGAGGTTCGAAAAACCGAAATGGCCGTCACTAGTTATCCAAACGCTAGATGAATAATGGTTTAACATTTTATTAATTTATGTTTTATTTGCACATTTGGATAATAGCGACTAGCCTAAGATAAAACAAATGTGTAATCATGGAAAGCACAGATTTTTTTAGTAGCGATTAATAAATGACTTTTAGTCAATTTATATAGTTAATAATAATATATAGGTAATCAAATTTAAATCAAATGACAAAATTTAGTGCTTAACAAAAACAAAATTTAGGTAATTTAATTTAATATAAAACATCTTTAGCTGAAAAATTGAAGTATTAAGGTAAACGTAAAATAATTTTAAATAAATTATTAATTTGCATAATCATTCGTTTTACGTCGATTTATGTCAATTTGTAAACCATATTTTAAATTGATTCATATCAATTTGGAAACATTTTTGAAAATTGATAACAACCAGTAGGAATTGAATTTAGCAAATTACGATGATTATCGGCATTAAGCAAAACAACAACCAGAGAAAAAAAGTACTCGGAGAGTGTTTAAAAAAAGGAAATTACTGAAATTATATGAAAATTTCATTTGATCGCGGGTAATAAACTCGTCGCCGGGTTTATATCAATTATACCATATAAGGGGGCATCTGGCCTGCCGACATTTATTTCAAGCATGAGATACGCTTAATTGCCGGTAATTTGATCTGAAATAGACGTTCCTCCTGTCGAATATGAAGAATTGATTGGCTCCGAGGCCGGGAGGGAAATTATGCCGCGATCAATTAACTTTATCGATAAATTCTAATTGCGTAATAACATTCTGGCTATGTAACTTATGTAACTGTCCTTCTCGGAAAATGCTGCCAGGTTCTACATGCCTAGACGGGAATGTCCTGTTAGGAAATACCTAACGGAATAATAGATGCGAATCAATATTAGCGAATAAGGACAAGAGTGGGGGGAGTGTTTAATTACGTGTACTTAAATAAAAAAAGAAGTAAGCATTCTTATTATGCAATATACTATATCTTATATTATACAAGGTTTATATTAAATGATGATATGGGTTCATCATTTAATACTTAGTACTTAGAAGTAGATTTTGTAATTTATATTCTATTAGCGTCACACGCAATGCCTCTTTCTTTGGTCTGAAAAATCCGACGTATAGCGGCTGACAAAGATCTGTTAAATTCGGGACTAAATATATGATATAAAAGTAATTGTTCCCACAAATTCTGAGGACTTCAAGATTCATATGGCTTGACAAGTTATCTTCCTCCTAAACGTTTAGCGCGTGGTAGAAATGATGTTACAAATTCGTATTTATTAAAGTGCAACTCCAAAATTAACAATCTTTGTAGCTATTAAAAGAGGAATTTTCAAAGTTTTTTCTAATACATTATAAATATTCAAAGTGTCCACCGTTTGATGCATGACAAACAAAAATAGTCATATGGGGTGAGATAAGGCAATCACGATGAACAGAAATTTAAAGCCAGGTCTTCATTTCCTCTGCGATACTAGCCTGAACAAGTCCAGTATGTTGAATTTACTTAAACCAACGACTAATGGATTTTCAATTTGTAATTCAATATCGAATTTAGTACGAAATGCCTGCTCCGACTCACTTTTTGCAAACTCAAGCACGCAGCAAACTTGATGTTCCACAGTAGTCATCTCATTCACAACTGACACTTAAATCTTTGAAACTTCCTCTTTTCACGGCTACAAAGATGATTGATTTTGGATTTGTTTTTTAATGAATACTAATTTGTAACATCATTTCTACCACGCGCTAAATCTTTAGGGGGAAGATAACTTGTCAAGCCATTTGAATCTTGAAGTCCGCAGAATTTGTAGGAAAAATTATTTTGATTTCATATATTTAGTCCCGAATTTAACAGATCTTTGTCAGCCGCTAGACGTCGGATTTTTCAGACCAAAGAAAGAGGCATTGCGTGTGACGCTAATAGAATGGAAATTACAAAATCTACTTCTAAGTCCTGTCCCTGAGGATATGTTTTCTACCCTTTTAAATATATGCCTAAATAAGATAAACACCATACTGCTCTGTGTTGTCAAAGAAAACGACACCAACAAGATATAATACGAAACCAGCAAGGTAAAAACTGCCATGAAACAAAACTTGATCAATTATTTTCGGGCTGCTAATATTTGTCCTTTAGATTGGTAGTAGGTATTCAACCGTTTGCCCGAAAAAGAAGTAGAATGAAACCCTGGTACTATTGTCAAAGATGCATTGACACACTTCTAAAAAAGAGAGATAGAAGACATAAATAATTATGGACCTATATCGTTGCTACAAGTCTTTGCAAAAGTTTGAGAGAAAGTAATGCCATTGCAAATAACTGTTTATTTTATGGAGAACAACTTGTTTTCAAGTAGTCAATAAGGTTTTCGTCGGAGATTATCTACCATTGACGCTGTAATGGATTTGATTAATGAAATCATTGAATTATTTGGAGCAGGACCGCCAACGGTGGTTTACTTTATAGATCTAAGTAAAGCATTTGACTGTGTACCTCATGATACACTAAATAAGTAATTTTAAACATGATAATGATGGGATGGGAGCATGCCAAGTAACGTATTTCCAGCAAACATTCTAACTTTGTTAAGATTTAATAAAATTTATTGCTTAATCCAAACAAGATCATGCTTATAGCAAACAAGATTCATTATAATTTTACTTTAATTACTTGGTCAAGAGAGAATATTTGATGCAAATTACCAATTAACTTAGTATCACGTGCCAAGATAATTTAACAATTTTAACTTCATTCCGATAATTATGTTTAGTTGTTTACTTTAAACGCTTTTGTGATTATTTCATTCAAGAAACTGCCAAAAAAGTGAAAATCCAACTTTTTCGGAAATATTTCTTTCAGTGTAAATATTTTTTCCAATTATATCGATGGTTCTAGGGTAATTCAGTTCGCAGATGAGACGTGGCTGGTTTCAGCTGGTTCGAATATGGATGCCATTACCTCAACAAAGACAGCAGCATTAATTCAGGCTGCACCTTTGTTTCGAAGTAATCGACTTTTTTTAAATGAGGAAAAGACGGTCTCCAAAACATTCACAAAAAAATTAAACGACGATACTACCGATACACACGTTAAATTCCTAGTAATATACCTAGACCAGGGTTTACTATGGGTAACTCATGGAGAAAATGTTGCGTGTAAATTAGACAAACCAATATTTCTCTTACAAAATCTTTGCCACAACCTATCACCAGCTATGGTTCATTCGGCTTACTTTTCCTTCATACATGCCCATTTAGCTTATGGTCTATTAATATAGCGTCATTCATCTAGCCGTCACAGGCTGTTTGCTCTGCAAAGACGGGCAATCAGAGTAGTTGCTGGAATTGGTTATCAAGACGGTTGTAAAGATAATTTTGTCCGTCTTCAAATGTTAACACTACCGTCAATGTTTATTCTTGAATGTTTACTTTATTTAAAAAATATAATATGAACAAGTTTATATTACATAAGGATATTCACTAATATAATACTAAAGAGAGAAGAAATCTGTACCAGAGAAGGATCAGACGGTGTTAACTTATTTCTCCATTGTTTTCTTTATTAAACTTCCACCAAGGCTTAGAATACTTGAATGGCATTTTGCGTGGGATTAACTTGCTCAGGAATGAACCATTTATGCCGCCTAGAGCACCAACGATTAAGACCCCCAATATAACAATGTGACCTTTGTACAACCTGCCCATATCGTTCGATTGGTCATGATACTTTGTCTGTTTTTTTGTCGTCTTTCAAAACAATGTTTGTTATTACCATAAACATCGTTTTTAGGTTGTGATCGAGGAGGACTAAGTCAGACTTGTTCGTTCGTATTTGTCTGAGCGTTGAGAATCATTCGGCAGCACTGGTGTTTCGTCGATACCGTACGAATGCCTTAGATGGTGGTATAGCACTCATAACGCCACGTTATATCTATGGATGTAGGCCGAAAATACATATGCTCTACACAAAGATAGCAGATGCATTATTGTCTCCAGCGCCCCGTGATACGCCCTACAGTACAGCGTATGTCCGGGACATCTACGGTAGACGAAGATGTGCACACTGTCATGGCAGAAACTAAGGGCTTCCATTTCTAACTTTAGTCCAGTTGCTCGCAGAAAACAGAATGTAAGCTGCTTGGACATGCTAAGGTCTTCTATATTCTTATAAAAGATGGAATGCATTGGCTTGTTGAAGCAGCTTTTGAACATCTGAAGTTTTCAACTGGACTCTTAACTGGTCAGGGCGATACGTGGCGAGTTCTCCATGACCATTATCGAAGACTAAGCCGAGGTCCTCTGCTACCTTTTGTGCTGCCTTGAATATAAATGCTCTGACCACTGTTTGTTCATGCTCTCGTACCATGCGGGATTATTATTATTTCCTTCTGTCTTTCACCTGAATCTCTCAGGGTGTTTTATCTACACATACCGGGGTATTTCTACTAACGGTATGGCATTGTTTTTGATTAATACCCTTAGTCTGACAACACACGTCTAATTATACTGCAAGTTTGTAGTACTACGGCTTTCTGCATAGGTATGTATATATTTGTGTATACATTTATTATTATTTTCATTATATTATTGTGTCTCAGGGGGTTTTAATCCTGGTTTTGTGAAAAGGTAAGGGGCTAAGCCAAGTTACCAATTCATAGGTATTTTCTTGTAATGGCCAGTGTTGATAGAATTACAGCTTTTTGTAGATTTGTGTGTATATAGAGGATGTTCGAAAGCTTTAGATTTATCATAAATGATTTAGGTGTAATTCCAGTTATTGATATTATAAATGGCACTATAGTAACTTTTTCTTGCTTCCATATTATTTTTATTTCAATAGCAAGCACGAACCGCTTGCTTTTGCCATCTTTTCTCCATATTTACTTAATATATTTTGGTCTTCAATTAACACTAATGATTTTGATTCTTAAATGTGATGAGAGCATGTGATGTGGTCTGTTATTATTATTATTATTATTATTTTATTTTATTTCTCAGTTTATACACTGGTTTCTTTTTTATATAGAATTAACGATATTATTACAAGTTAATCTTAATTATTGTAAAAATCTTCTCACTGTAGATAGTGTTGCAAGAATTGTGTCTTTTTGTATTGTGTTGTGTTTTTGAGCGGGCAAATTTAATAGTTTTTGGTGAAATGTTTTTGGTGTAATACCTGTTACCGTAATGATGAAAGGTACTATTATAACCTTGTCTTGTTTCCATATACGTTTAATTTCAAATGCAAGGGGTTAGTATTTATCAAATTTTTCTTTATATTTTTTTGAAATATATATTGTTATCACTTGTTATTGAAATTTTATATAATACACGTAAATTTGGAAATTTTATCAATTAATGTAATGTCTGGTCGGTTAGCACTTATTGTCAGGTCTATCAGTAGTTTAGTGTCCCAATATAATTTATGTGTGTCGTTTTCTAAAATTTGCAATGGATTATATTTATAATAGGGGTCTAAATTTTGAGAAATTTTATAGTTATTTATAAGTGTTTGGTGTATAATTTTAGCAACAGTGTTGTGTCTGTGTGTGTGTAGTCCGTATTAGCTAAAAAAGTGCACCCGCTGGTGATTTGATCAATTGTTTCCGGGAAAAGGTGGCATTTTCGACAGGACTCATTTTCTACTGTTTTCTTCATGATATTTTTTCTATTATTGAGTGTATTTATAACTTGGTCCTGTATAGCTATAGTAAAGCCTTCTGATTCTGGGAATAACTGTCCATTTGTCAACCATTTGTAAGTAGATATTTCATCAATTTCTCGATCATTATTATTATTATTAATGGAGCAAATATTTGGAAAAAAATCATCTCAAAAAGAAATATGAAACGAATCGATTTTGCACCTAGAAGTAACATATCTACAGTACAAGCAAATGATAAAGAAACTGACGATGACGACCAGGAAATTAAAAACCGATTCCGTCGTATCCACAGACATCGAAGAAGAATGAGGCCAACTTCAAGATGGGAAAGTTTTCCTTGAAACAGGATAAAAAGTATAAATATGTTTGTAAAATATTTAAACCTAAACGAAACATTCTTGTTGTGGAATCAAAAAATAGCAATTTAACCTCGTTCCTGACGTTTCTTCGAAAAATCAAAGAGAGTGACATTATTAAAAAAATTGCCAAATCCCTCTTTAGTAGAGGGCTTTAATGGTGCCACGATTATTAAATTTGAAACTGACATCAAAGTTTTGGGAATGAAGAATTTTATTTTTAATTTTATTATTTTCTTCAAAATCCATTATAATTATACATCAAAGTTTTTGAAATGTATTTTTTTGAAAAGCTATTTTAAGTAATATTTTTTATAGCACATATTACTATAAAAACCTAAGGTTCTTTTTAAGATTCAGCTTAACCCAATTACCACTATTGTATTTCTGGTCTTATTATTATCATTATTTTCTTATAATTTCTAGACTTCTAGTGGGGTTATATTAATTTTCCATTAAAGACAAGTAAGTGATCAAAGTGAACTTTTTTTATATTTTATTATTTTTTATTATTTTTTTTTATTCATAATCTATAACTGATCAAAAACCGATATTGCAGTTTTTTGTGAATTTTAATCTTAAAGGGAAACTCATTTTAAAACATTGAAGTGAAAAGTTGCTCAAAGTATTCCTAATCTACGGTACGTTTAATTTCCTCTCCCAACGGTTTATATATATATTTTAGTGTATTTTGTTTGTATATTGTTTTTATTCTGTATAAATTAGTAGTAATAAATCCATTTATTGAACCCAAAAGAGTTACAAAAGGCCATCGACCGAGGTCTTTCAGTCACTTTGTATATATTATTTTTTAAACAATTTTGAATTTTGGATGGTGTTTCTTTTAAACAAGAATATTAATATTTTTTAAATATGAAATTGTTTCAGCGTGGATGGGATGCTCCATGTGGTGGTTCCAAAAAGTCGTTGTCATTTAACAAGTACACTTTATTTACAATTATACACATAAATCTCGGTCCCGTAGTACCAAGTAAAACTCTAAATTACTCACCTCCGGTCCCTACAAGTGCGAGGGCTAACAGAAATGTTTGTAAATTTCTATCAGAATCGACAAATTGTATAAATATTTTTTTGTGTAAAATATTGAGATTGCAATAATAATGAATTATATAAAAAAATATTTCAACTTTTTATTTTGTTTGATGAAGTTTTTCTTAAAATTTGTCATCATCTTCGTATTTATTTATTTTTTTAACTAACTGTTAAACACGCATCTTCTCGCTGCTTTTAAAATCGTATTGATTTCCCCGTCGCCCATAACCATTCCCGAAACCCAATCAAACATGAAATAACCAATCAATCATTTCGTGTTTATCGAACGGTAACCGCACTGACGGTTACTATCCTCGAATTAACGACACACACACACACCAGTCGAATGGCGACATGTGCTTCCTTCAATACAACTTTAATATGATGAATATCTTCCTCGACACATACATCATCAATTAGTTGCTGATTGAATTTCTCCACTCGGATACGTTTCCATTTAGCCAGGAAGCCACAAAACATGTCACAATATTTATATCGGACGATGTCGGCAATTAAATGTTTAGAGGCAACTAATTGATTATACGGAAAAAGAGGAAGGATGAAAAATAGCAATATAATATTTTGTGCTTTTTTTAAATTATTAATTGAATTATTTAATAATAAATATATATATATATAAATATGTACTACCCAGCGAGAAAGACCGTCGGTCGATAGCCGTTTTCTAAAGTTAATGTATAATATAGCATACGAATTCTATTATTAATTCACTTTATACAGAATTGTCCGCCGAAATAGAGATGTTAATATTTCTTGAATGGTTATTGAAACATTTTTAACTATTACTGTTGAAGGTTTAAATTAAATAAAAAGCGAAACTAGTTGAGTAAATAGACAACATTTGTGAAACAAACTTTAAAGTTTTAAAAGTTTTAAAGTTTCAGCGGTAATAGAGATGTTAATATATGAACTACCAATATTTAAGTAATAAATATGAATAGATTAGTAAAATCTACGAATAAAATAAATAAAACACAGATTAAATTTAAAAGTTATTCACATTAATTCTCTCTTTTTTTAATTGAATAACTTTAAATTCTCGACTAGTTTCGGGTTATCAACCCATTTTCAAGAGAATTCAAAATAATTTAATGCTAAATAATCGATGATTGAGGCTTTTAATAGATGAAACAACATAATAAACTATTTGTAAATAAAACAACAGTTTTTTTTAAGTTTCACAAAAGTTATTGTAGTGACACTGCAAATTTATTGTAGAGCCTACAATAAATTTTGTGAGACTTAAAAATACTGTTGTTTTATTTACAAATAATGAACTTATTCAATTTATTCTGTGTTTTTATTCATTTTATTGGCAGAATTATAATAATCTATTCATACTTATTTTTATAATATGAACTACCAATGTTTAAATATTAAAACTGTTAATATTTAATTATTATAAACTTGTTTAATTATTTATTTCCTTTTTTGGCCTCGGATACGCGTCCACGTGGTCAGCTCTCAGCGGTTTGAAGAGAAAGAAAAGTTCAATTATTTAATTTACATATATTGAAAATATTTACATCAAGAACACATTATGATAAACTTAAAACTTAAAAACAAAGCTTTGTGTTTTACTTGTATAATCATTTCAAATTAATTACCATTGATTTTAAGCACAAGTAATTGATTTATCAAATTATGTTTCTTTTTTGTCGGGGATAGAAAAATGTAGTTTAATTTAATCTTCCACATTATTTTTGTACATTTCAAAATATTATGGTTGCAACACAAAAGGCAAATACAATGAACGTTTCAAAAGTTGTTGATTCAAATAATTCAACAATGATATATATATATATATATACCTCATATATCTTTCTGAATAACCTTTTAAACTGTTTGAATCAACAACTTTTGAAAATCTTTTGAGTACCTAATGAACCGTAGCTTCCTCCCTTTCAAACGAAATCAATCAAAAACCACACGAAAAAAAGGTATAATTTATATCATTCCTTTTAAGCCGGTACCATTTTCTGGATCATTACCACCATCCCCCGCAGATAAAACTGGTCATCATTTAAACGGTACACAAAGGGGCATCCCCTATCCGAAAAACCACCCCCTAAATAATCACCGCAGTCAAAACACTCGATATCGCATCAATCTCCCCTACGGGACCGAGCGCACGGAGCCGATAAAGACGCGGACACTCGAGCGTGTCTTTGCTTGCTCCGAACGGCGGACCCACCGCAGGCATGGTGACAAACTGGACAGATGATATTTAAAAAGAAACGAAAATAATAATAAAAAAACAGGGGAAATAAACGAAAAAGAAAACACCAAACGCAACAGACGGGCCGTTAACTCTTTTTTTCAGCCAACACCGGTTAATTTTAATTATTGAAATAATCGTTTGGTTTCGGTGAATGTGAAAGTAAATATTTGTGATTGTGAGAATGGTAATTGTGAAATCGATTCCTTGTTTGGTTGTCTGTCGCCAAAATCGAATGTGTAAGTCATTGTAATAAATGTGGTTAATACAAAACGCCTCGCTACACCGTGATTCGTGATTGCCTTTAAGGATTGTATTGGGTTGTGGCGCATTCCGATCAATTTGTTTTTGTTGTTATTGTTTGCGATCCGAGAAAGGATTGATTGAAATAAATAACTTTTATTTACATGACGTGCAATGAGTACTTGTTGGAGGAAATTAAAAAAATGAAAGTCATTTGAAAAAGAGTTTAGGCATTTTAGTATATTAATTTGATGAAAAAGTTACAACGATTTTTTTTACTATTTCTTCATTCAATTAATCTGAAATAAATCAAATAAAAAGAACTGGTAGGTTAGATTTATGACTATCACTCTGTTAATAATGTAATACAAATATAATAAAATTAAAAAATAAACAAATAAAGAATTAACTGAGCACATATTCATCAACATAAAAATAACGTTTAATGTTATTATAGCATTGCTAAAACGTTATTTTTTATCAGTCATTAAAATTTATATATTTTAGGTTTAGATGGAAGAACAGTGAGCGTAAGCTTAACTGAATCACATCTAACGATTATTTTGTTAATGATCTTGTGGTACAGCGTTATATAGTTTCGCAGCATTTTACTGTCGATATTTTTTTATAAAAACTGTGAGAATATTTGTGCAATCAAATGTTTTTGCGGCTTCTTGTTGAGTACTTATTAATATTCTTATTTAAGAAAACTTTCTTATGTGGTTTGTGTGTCATTATGAATGTTTTATAACGGCAAGGTCATAATTTTATTGTTTATAAAATACATTTGAATGTTTCTATAGCTTTTAAATTAAATATTAATTGAACAATTCCTTTTTTGAATAATGAAGTCTTTTAGCTTCTTTACTTTGTTTCCTAAAGATTATATTACACCCTAGATGTGATTACGCAAAGCCGGAGTATCAAGTTTGGATTTTAAAGAGAGTAAAATATAATAACTTTTATTCATTCCTTACTAATGAAAACTATGTTTTTATCAAATAATAAGTTTATGTCTATAATAGTTCCAAGAATTTTAATTTCTATGGATGTTATTATTAAATTTAGTTATAGAAAGAAGTTGAATTTATTAATGTTTTTATATATACTACTAATTTCTGTTATTTCCGTTTCTGTTGCGTTTAATAATAATTTGCAAAAAGAAAATGCTGAATTACTGTATTTATTAGGTGCTTGCATGTATTCTAATCATTTCTTCATTTTAAAAAGTAAACACCTTTTTAAACCTTTCAGAAAAAAATGGTTTAATATATTCACAAAATGGATTTATTCACGTAGTCGCAGTTATTTAAAATAAATTAAGAAAAATTAATTTGAAAATATTTAATAAATGATTCCCATTTTTTCTATTATTCATAGCCAGTGAGATATTTAAATCTGAGTCAAAAATATTTGTTACCGAAAAAAACAAAACATTTAAGAATGCGCGTAGCATTCGCGTCCGTCATCGAACTCGATCATTTTTATCGGAAATCGCAGCCGGGACGGTATGTTTGATTAATTTCATTTAACAACTTTGTAATTATATGATTCAGCTGTACTAACGAGGGATGAAATTCCGAAACATGAGCCTGCAGATAGCCTTATGGTGCGTTTTTTTTGTTTTTGTTTTTCTTTGAATCAAATATTGATCAAAATAATTTCTATTATTTTCTTCAACTTTTACCTACATTTCTTACAACATGGCGATACCATGTCGAAAGAACATTGTTGATTGAGCAGTGAAACAATCACCGATTTTTCTTTTTTGGAACAATACAATTCAATTTGTTCATTTGACTTTGATAGATATCTGCAGTAACAGTTTCATTAGGTTTTCAGATCCCAAAATATGCACATTAAGACTTTATAGAAATGAATATTCCTCCTCTATGTCGATTTGGATAGATCTCCTGGAGTCTTTTAGCGGTTGAGATTGCCGTAGTAGATCCACTTTTCATCGAAAGTCACAATACGCCACAAAAACGATTTTTGTTTTTGCCTGATAAGCAATAAAACGATATTCAATCGATTCGAAATAGCATTTTTATGCAATTCGTGTGGTAACCTTTCTTCCATATGGATCATTTACATTGCTTGTAAACGCCTAGAAGCAGTTGATTTATGAACTATCAAGATGTCTGATAGTTCTTTGAGAGTTTAAGCTGGTTTCTGATCCAATAAGTTTTTGAATACATTCTTTGGAACTTTTTTGGTCTTCCAGGCCGTTTTTTTTTTGCCATGGACATCAAAATCACCACTTTTAAATCGTTAAAACTAAAACTGATAATTGGGATGTGATGGATCAAAATTACCATACATTTCTAAACGTATTTGATGGGCTTCGGCTGCAGCTTAAAAAAACAGTAGTAATGAAGGCCGAAAACGCAATTTTGAGCGTTCCACGATTAGCGCCTGTTTAATAATAATAATAACTTTATTGCCCAACAGCTTAACCAATTCCAGGACATTGTTTTAAAAAAAACTTATAATAAGTAATAATAATAATAGTAATTATATAATACAGTATACATAAAAAAACATACAAAAATAATGATTTCACAGACAATACTAAATCACTGTCTCATTTCTGGTGAGAAAAATATGTCGTCAAGCAAACGATTAGCATTTTTGCTCAAATGAAAAAGGAGCCTTACGAAGGACATTGGTTTTAGCGACAGGTACATAAAATGTAAAATTGTTACGAGAAGAGACTCTTGGAACATATAATTTCACTTGAGACAGTAATAAGCACTATTGGCGTCCCTTCGATTAGACAAGGATTGAAAATCGTGCCTCTCAAGCAGATGTATACAATCAAATCCTCTGTCAGGATACAAATGATCTAATTTAAAAGGCATATATTTTAAACACCTTCTTTGAACTCGCTCAATTATGTATAATACATATATATTGGGTACCAAATAATAGAAGCGTACTCGAGCTTGGGACGTACTAATGTGGAATATAATAATTTTATCGTGTTAGTGTTAGTAAAGTTACTACAGTGTCGTAAGACAAATCCTAGTGTCTTGGAGGCAGATTTAGATATTATATTTATGTGACTTACAAAAGTGAGGTGTTTATCAAATACAACGCCTAGATCTCTGATTTCAGTTTTATGTGTTAAGGTACGTTCATTAATCTTATAATCATATGTAATATATTTTAATCGGCGATAATAAGTCACAACAAAGCATTTCTTAACATTCAAGTGTAGGTTATTGTATATACACCATTTATGAATTTTGTTTAAGTTATCTTGTAACACATAGACGTCATTTAGACACTTGATTTTACTGAAGATTTTTTAAATCATCTGCATAAACTAAAACCGGGCAAGTTAACGAAGACTATAAATCATTTATGAACAGAATGAAAAGTAATGGCCCCAAATTGGATCCTTGAGGTACACCAGACGTGAAGATAAAAAGTTTAGATTTAAATCCATTATAAAAAACATAATTTTCGCGATTATATAGATACGATCCAATAAGATCTATGTAATTTTTAGTAAGTTCGAATGATTTTAATTTAATAAGTAATATATCATGACTAACAAAATCAAAGGCTCGACTAAAATCTGTTATAAGAGGTCAGATTGACCGCGATTATCGATAACTTCGCTTAAATATTGTGTAATAATTGCAAGGTTAGTTACAGTTGAACGTGCTGATATAAATCCATGTTGATTAAGAGAAATTCGAGATTTCACTTGTGAATATATGTTTTTATACAAAATATGTTCAAATACTTTCGAAAAGTTAGATAATATCGAGATAGGTCTATAATTATTCAGGTCATGCTTGTCGCCTTTTTTAAACACTAGGGATATCCTTGCGTATTTCCAAGACTGTGGAAAGGTAGATGTCTTAATGGCAAGATTAAAAATTACCATTAAAGGTTTAACTAAGCCGTACCGACAATCTCGAACAATTAAACTGGGTACTTGATCCTCACAAGATGTAATTTTATTTTTCAATTTACATAGACTTTCCAGGCCGTTTATCGAAGTTATAGTTACATTCTCGTATGAGGGTGTTAAATCTGTAAGGACATAATTGTTTACATTGAAATTTATGTATAAACTAGAAAAATTTTCTGCAAAAGCATTAACAATTTCACTAGGTTCATTGAGAACAGTTTCACCATTATGGATACGCCCAGGTATACTAGAAGTTCCAGATTTTGATCAGATAAAATTCCAGAATATGCTAGGATTCTCGGTTATTTTATTTTCAATGTCGAGTAAATAATTGTTATATGCTGTTTGAAGTGCAATTTTAAGAAGATGACGCACACGAATAATTTCATTACAGTAAAATAATGAGTTATTCAATTTCCATTTACGTCTATACACATGCTTTAATTTAATATAACGTCTAATTTCTGCTGTAAACCATTGTGGATACGAAAAATTACAAGACCTGTGCAAAGGGATAGCATCATTAAATATAGAATACAACTTTGCATAAAATCCATCGACCGCATTGTCAACATTGTCAACATTGTTGTAACATTCTAAAAAGGACCAATCAGTTTCAAATAGTAAATTGTACAACAATGTTGCTGGGAAAGAAATACTTTCTACTAGGTGATATATTTAATTCAATTGACAATGCTGGATGGTGTGAATCTTCATGCTGAATAATTTAATAATATTGAATCGAAAACTGTTATTTTATATAGGGTAACATCAAAACCATTGAGTTTAACACTTAGGTAACGCTCTACCACATAAAATTAATTGATACTTCGCATTTTCACCAATTGATGACGTTGATCAAAATACTTGCAATTCTTAGACCACACTTGAGTTATCCCATTTACTACTACAACTATATCGTCAGCATACATAATTACTTCTCCAGTTTTCGGGTAAATTATTTATGAATAAAGTAAAGATTAGTGGCCCCCGGGTTCATCATTTAACGTCAAATGGATCAGTTATGTAATCATAAAATTTAATTACGATTTTGAACAAATGAAATTATCCAATCATTAATGTTTTCCTGAATATCTATCGCTATTTTTTTAGAAATAAAATAAATATCTAAATAATCAAATGCGCTACTAAAATCGAAGTATACACAAACCACAATTTCGCTATGTTTTTTGCAAGTAATTAAGACGTGCAAACGATGACGTGGCATCTCGAAGACTTATACGGCCATATCATCATTCTTATTTCTATATTGAAACCGATGGAACATAATTGATTATCTAGCACCTAATTTCGTAATGTTAAAAATTGCCATAAAGAGTACAATGATTGAAATATGTTTATTTGGGATTACTTGAATGCTTGCAATACTTGATTTGGTAAAAGTTCCAATTGAAGTATCGCACTAGTAAACTTATTATAGGGCTATTTTCAATGAAATAAATCCTCTGTATGTTATGGTTGATACAATCATGCAATTCCTTTTAATTTTTATGATTATTTCATAATAAATAATGTCGGGTATATAACCAGAACTCAATTTCCGTTCAGACGCCTTCATCAAGGAATTGCGCATGGAACACACTAGCATGATGAAGTTCGAAAAACCGAAATGGCCGTCACTAGTCATCCATACATTAGATGTTTGCTGGCTGAACATTTCATTAAATATGGTTATTTCAATTTGTAAAAAATTAAATGATGTCGAACCATTTCTTATAAGTAATAATTAAAAGTTCCATAAATTACATATCGGCATTCTTTCTACATAAAACGAACATTTCTGAATATGATTTATTCCAAATTAAGTCATACCCACCATCAATTACATCACATAACTCGCATCGAAATCAGCATGCAAATGGCACATTTTCCACGCCTAGGTACCGTGTACGTTTTTTCCCTGTGTTTCACCCGCTGTCGTTGTTTTACTTTGTCGTGTGCTGGAAGCGTCAATTAGTACAAAAGCGCGATCGTGCCGGCGTCCGTTGCCGTTCTCACTTTCTTCTATATATTTACGAAGTCCACAGTCGGCCAATTCAAGCTGGCACTTCGCAGCCCTTAAAATAATCAGAACCGGACGGCATGGCTGTTTGTGTTTGCGCCGTAATGACTTCATACACATACGCACGGAATATGCCGTGACAGTTTCTCCTCCGACCTGTGTAATTGCCACGGCTTTACCCCCCAACCCGCGGGAGTCGATAAAATTTCATCCACCATTTTTGTTGTTGCGTTGTCTAAAAATGCTGGAATGAATTAAAGGAAATTAGAAAATAATTTTTCTATTAACAGTATTTTTTCTACCTCCAGGAGTCGATAAAATTTTATCCACTATTTTTGTTGTTGTATTGTCTAAAAATAGTTGAATGAATTAAAAAAATCTGAAAATAATTTTTGTATGAACAGTATTTTCTCGACCACGGGAAAGTAGATAATATATTATCCACCATTTTTGTTGTTGCATTGTGATTATAATATGAACTACTGATGTTTAAATAGTAATCATAAAAAATAAATACATAGTGTGTTATTAGTGCCTCGCTTTTTGTGTTTCTTATTGTTTTAAATAAGAGAATATTTTTATGCCCACTTGTACCGACTACTGGAACGAATTAAAGGATATTGGAAAATATTTTTTGGATGGACTCATTCATTTTTTTAACTGATCGAATGGGTGTAAAATACACTAACAAAATAAGATTGAACAGATACATATATAATAATAAAGTAGCTTACAATATACTAACTATAAAATGAATAAACACAACAATAAAACACTTTAAAATATGCTAAAAATAAGATTATTAAATTAAGTTAAAGAATAGAATAAAAAAAAAGAATAAAATTTTCACTCTGAAGTGCTGAAACCTAAACAAAACCTATTAATGCAAACTTTTATTCTGAATAATTCGATCGAATAAATCAATCTGTAATCGAAAAGTATCCGGCCATTGTTAACACTAAAGGCTTCATTCTATTATACGACAATGCAAGATCACACTGTGTAAAATGAATACTGGAAAAAAATTGAATTGGGATGGGAGGTACTGCCTACTCCATAATCGCTCCCGGAAATCGTATTTCCATTTATTCCGATCCTATCATATTTTTAGTGTCAAAAAATTTGGAATGTGTCCAAAAAGCCTTCTCCAAATATTTTACTCAAACGCCAATTGATTTTTATCGGTCCGGGATTAAAACACTTGAAACACGCTAAATGTTAAAAAGTTGTTGATAACGAGGATGATTATATTATTGATTTGAAAAAAAGACTTAATAAAAATAAATTTGTTTGTATTTAATGTAATAAATCGAAATTACTTTGCGGTCCCCTTAATATAACGTTAAAGTGTTTTCATTATTTTCGAAAGTATTGTTTGTTTCGATGCGGCAATCCATCAAAACCTAGCATCAGCATATTCCAAAATAAAAAAACATAACAAAAAAACAATGAACGGTTACGTCCCCGCTATAATCCGGCAATTTCCGGTCAATTAGCATATTTATAAATTTCCTTTTCTTTTGACTCATCCGCATTACCATTCTTTCTCGTTTCAGAAACAAACGAATTCGTCCTGGGTGCGCCTCTCCGTTAAAATGGGATTACGGAATGAGGGAATGCCGATTACAATGATTAAATTTACATACACGTGTAATTTACCATCATTACACACATTACGCACGCCTCGGCCGGTGCGAAGGAAGAGCGCGCGGCGCAGAGGAAGATCCGGATGGCCTTCCTCCAACACCTGATAGGCTCTTAAATTTCATTACCTAGCGACAAATATGAGAAGGTGAGGAAGTGGGAAGGAAGAAGCGACATGACCGTTCCGACAAATTGGAATGGCTGGAAATGTGATTTCTAAAAATGTTGTTTTTGATTCAGTGTTTCACAGTTTTTCAAAAATGCAAAAAAAAAATGAAATAAAAAAGTATTAGTAAATTTTTAATAATTGATTCACATTAATTGAACTACTAATGTTTAAATATTAATCCTAAAAAATAAATGCATTGTGTTTCATTAGTGCCTCGCTTTTTGTGTTCCTTATTGCTGTAAATAAGAGATTATTTTTATGCACACCTGCACCGATTTCGATCAAATTCTCCGAATCATGATTAACTTTAGTCGGCTGATTTTGGTTGCACCGTACGTCGATTAACTAATCGGAGTCTACCGAGTGGTAATATATGTATGGTCTGTTTAATAACTAGGAGGAGTGTTTTAAATCTCACGCGCTAAAACCATTAATTCTGATTGGCTAAGAATACCGCCTTTTTACACAATGCTAATTACGCGATTTTTTTTGACACAACCGTTGATAACGTGAAGTTAAAACGTCACCGAGTTTAAAATTTTTCTATTTCGTGTTATCCTTCCGTGTCGGATTTCTTTAGTATTGTTCTGTTGTATTATTTTCGTTTATATTGGTGTGATGGAGTATGAACCTCGTACAAAATTGGTGATGGGATCATATTCGCCTCAAAGAAAGCGTAAGATATTGGATTTTAGGCATTTATCTCTGTCCGATTATGAAAGATGATTCATGTTAGAAAATAACTGCTATAGTATCAAACAAAGTTCATATAAAATTGCTTGTTGGGTCACTTGTAATGTAAGTGCAAGTTCTTTTTGCACTTTTGACACGAAACTTTCTTCAATAATGCTTCCAATTCCATATCTTCGTACACTTTCAGCCTTTCACTAAGTTCTTTGTCTTCCACGTCAAACTCATCGTTTTTAAGCTTTTGAAACTACTCATAACAACTTCTCTCACTTAAAGCAGTCTCACCATATGCTTCTACAAGTAATCGATGCGCCTCAACTGCAGATTTCTTAATGTTAAAGAAGTAAATCAAAAGTTCCCACAAATGACGGTTATTCGGCACAAAACTTGAAATTTTCAAAGGAAACAAATTATGTGATGCCGATACTGAGTCACTAATACTTCAAGGTTATGTTGTTACCCGATGCCCAAACTTACGATATTACGTTTTACACATGTGATAATTGCAACATACTAGAAGGTAGGCCATCTTTTGTGAAACAGCGGAAAGGTATTTGTACTACTGATAGTTTTCCACGTTGGGTATGATTCTTTAGTTACGACCTGGAAAATTCATCCTTGCATCTAGCCGTTCACTAGTCTGACCATACAAACGGAGATGTCTTGTTGTAGAAGTTTGTACTGCAGTGCTTCTCTCCAAACTCAATCATAGGCGTTCTCTACTCTCTCAACAAGGTGTTGATGACAGATTTTCTCCTGGTTGTTAGCTTTCTAGTTGAGTTAATCAGGTTTGCAACTTATTGGATGGCGGCTACCTTTATTTGCTCTTTTAATTTTAGTTTTTTCTTCCTCTACCATCTTCTGAATATCCTGCTGAATGATTCGTCTATTTTTTCCTAAGCCAGGGAAGAGAGTTATGGGCCTTCATTTTCCAAAACGGCTGGATTTTTTTTCGGGATGGATATCATTGTAGATTTTTTTCCAACAAGCAGTGAAAACAGCATGCACTGTGATTTATTTATTAACCAGGTATTGTTCAGCAAATTCAGAACCAGGTTTGAGACGTTGTCTGTGCGCGCCGCCTTTTTCAGCCGTAATGTTCACCATCATAGAAGAATGCTTAAAGCCCGGCTTGAGTGAGCCACTTAATAAACGACAGCGGGAAAATTTTCTTATCAATAATCAACAAACAGAAGAAATGTAATATATAGGACCTGGAGGATTCACATTCTTCTTATGACTGCGTGAATATATTCCGCTAGGATGGGAGAGGGTTTCTTAAATCTGCTTGCTCTGATATTGGAAATAGTTCCCCGTACGGGGGTGTCGGTTTGCGATTCGTCGTTTTCTTGAAGTTGCCGGCAGTGATATTTGCCTTTTCCTCGTCGGCGAAGAAATATTTGTTGTCCTTCTTGATAGGGGCATTCTGGCAAATTCTGCGTACGTACTCCTTGCGCAGCCTCCACATCTTTTCCTTTTCGTCGTTGGCTTCGGTTATTTTCTCCGTCCCTATGAGTTGTTTATCTTCCAGCATCTTCTATAAATTCCTCTGTAATCTGTTTAGTAGTACCTTATCTTCGCAGTGTTTGTACTTTTACTAATGGATTTTTGTGCTGTGTTTTTGCTTTATTAAAGCCTTTTCGTCTTCATTTTTTGAATCGATGTTTTGACCTGGTATCTGGAGAGGGCTTCCTGAAAGGATAGCTTTTCGGCTTCTTGCGTGTTTCTTCATTGTTGTCCTGGGTTTAATTCACTATGAATTTGTATTTGACCCAGTCTATTTTAACGCGAACATTTTGACAGTGTTTATTTTTTAATTTATAATTACTGGAAAATGGTCAGAATTTAGTACTAGAATCGTCCTGACACCCCACGGATCTTCACACTGGATTTAATAAAATTATCGTTTACGTCACCACTATTTTTGACATTTCGTGGAATTGTAGTTGCATCCTCCGGGCCCCATATATTACATTTATTTTGCTTGTTGATTATTGATAACATAATTTCCCCGCTGTCATTCGTGGCTCCCTATGCCGGGTTTTTAGCATTCAAGTCTCCTACCATGATGATGTTTTCGTAATGAAGCAGTTCGTGCAGTTCATGCAGTTCGTTCTTCTCCAGCGGTTTCGTTCGTTGGGCTCTCGTATAGGTTAGACTTCGAATGCAAATTCAAGAAAGATGCGATAGACTCTTAACGACACTAGCGTTCATAACGGATATTCTTCGAATCCAGCGGTCTAGAACGTACAGATAATTTTGTATTATTTGTCTTATTTGAATTCTAAAAATATGGATCACCCATTAAGATAACTTTTCAAAAGTAGATAAACTTATGAAGTAAACCAAAGTTAAATATTTTCGATAGCGGTATGTTATAATTTAATCGGTCAAAGGATTTAGATATACCAATATAAATCAAATCTACCTGAATTTTAGTATCAAGATAGTTTGATATTAGTTGAGTTTCCAAACAAGATTAATATGTGACATTCGCTTAGGTCTAAAGCCATGTTAATTTTACAATTAGTTAAGCGAAGCACGGATAATTCAAATGTATTAATCTTAATCACATCGGTATAATTAATTAAATAGTTATCAATAAAGCATTAAAAAACAGTGATCCTGAGGTGTACCGTCTGCAATATTATCAATAAAACATAAAAAAACGGTGGTCCTAGAACATATCCCCGAGGTATACCGTCTACAATATTATCAATAACGCAGTTAAATAGCAGTGATTCTATAATAAATGCGTTGATATACAGGGTGTTCTACAAGGGCTATAACAGACTTTGTCGGATGATAGCACTCATAATTATATAATTATTTTGTTAATGAACAGAGGTCTGATTCTTTTTTGTTACAAGCATTTGAAGAATCATAATAAATCAATTATGCTGATAAATGAAAATGATAGTTGTTATAACAATAAATAATGTTAGTTAGTGTCATTTTAATTGTACAATATTTGTTACTTCGTGTAAAAGTTCTAAATAAACAATGCATTTATTCACAACTGACGAATTTGCAGATTTTGTGTTTGTATATGGATATTCCAATGGGATTGCCAGAGAAGCAGCTCGAGAATATTGACGCAGATATCCAAATAGGCACCAACCTGCCCACACGATGTTTAGTGCATCATTTCGTAGACTTCGAGAAGCAGGTAACCCCACTCCAAAGAAGGCCATTGAAGTAAATATACAAGATGAACAAAATGTAATAGATGCTGTCCTTGATAACCCTTCAATTAGTATTCGGCGTATATCTAGTAACGTTCATGTATCACTAAATTTTGCATGGCGTGTATTGAACAGAGAGAAATATCCGTTTCATCGCCAAAATGTACAGGCGTTGCATGCTGGAGATGCCCATCAGCGATTAGAATTTTGTCGCTGGTTACTTCAACAACAAGCACACAATGATAGATTCATTACGCTCGTCATGTGGTCTGATGAAGCATGCTTTACTAGGGGCGGCATAAATAATAATCATAATGAATATGTATGGGCGTTGCAAAATCCACATGCAATTAGATCAAGACGATTTCAGCAACGATTCAATTTAACGTTTAGGATGGCATTTTCAATAATAATCTATTAGCTGTGCATGTTCTAAATCATCGTTTAAATGCAAATCTTTATAGACATTTCTTAGAACACGACCTTTGAGTTTATTGATGAGGTACCACTTAATATTATCCAGAATGTGTGGTATCAGCACAACGGCACACCACCATAAGGATGACAAGTTGCTGCTTGGTTAAATGAACATTTCCCAAATAAATGGATAGGTCAAGGAGGTCTATTTATGGAGACACATGAAGTAGCTGGTATACCATGTTCAAATCACTACCCATCAGTAGTTACTTGAAATAATTCAAGATGCAGCTAACCAAATAAGGAATGATCCAAAACTCATCCATCGATTGACCGAATCTTTAGTTCGTCGATGTGAGGCTTGTATTCAAGCGGAGAATGTACATTTCGAACAATTATTAAAGTTTTGTGATTTTCATTTAAGTTACATTTTTATTGTTAATAAAGATTTATTGTCATACCAAGTGTCATTTTTGTTTATTATCAGCCTAGTTGTGATTGAAGCTGGTTGACTGAAAAAAATATGATTCTTTAAATGCTTGTAACAAAAACGAATCGGACCCCTGTTCATTAACAAAAAAATAATACAATTATGAGAGCTATCACAAACAAAGTCTGTCATAGAGCTTGTAGAACACCCCGTATTTTTTTAATCAAGCATTAAAATAACTTTTTAAAATTAGACGAAATGGTGAAGTTAAACTAAAGTTATATAATTTCGATAACAGTATATTATAATCTAATCTGTCAAAGGCTTTAGATTTATGACAAATAAGATTTGCCTGTGTCGATCCCCTTATGTCACTAAATTTAGGGTTTTCGTAGTGACTAATGTGAAATAATAATAACTCTATTAGACAAATATTAAAAAAAAACATTCAGCAAAAAATTATATACAATTTGAAAAAAAAAAGAAATCGTAAGTGAAAAGTATTAACATTATTTGTTAATACATAATGTATAAGGTATGTACGAATAATAAAAAAATCTTACGTACGGTATACACAAATATAACTGATGTGCGTTCAGTTGATTAGTTAGTTATGTGAAGCACGTATTAGATATTACATTTGAACCAATCTTGGTTACATCGGTATATTTTGTACTAATGACAAACTGTTGAATAGTTATGAAACGTATAACTATTCAAAAGTGTTCATGATATGCATGATAACAATGTATCAAGAATTTTAAATTGATTTTTTTGTTCTCGAGTTCTTTAATTTGTAGATTGAAGCCAACCAACTAAAAAAACAAAAGGAATTCTGCCTTATGTTCTTAATTAAGTAATTAATTAAATATGTCTTACTAAGTTCATAAACAACATGATTGAAAGACCACCAAGTGAGTGTATCACCATTAACAACAAAAATAAAAACATACATTTCGACAAACACTGGCATCTGCACGTGCGTAATGAGTGCAGAGTGCAAATAATCAACGCAAAGGCGAATGTCACATCTGTGACAGATGTCTAATCCACTTTTTGTCGGACGCGGAGAGACGGGGTCGCGCGCGCCGGAGGATGGAAAGGAGAAGAGGAGAGTCGTCTGGGGGCCCCGGCCGGCCGGCCGGCCGTCCGGCCTCGAGGTGGGTGGCATATTATAATATAGATATACACGTCAAAATTAATGAGTCGACATTTCGGTGGAGAGTGTAGTGTACGCGATGCGATGGAATGGGAGGGGCCCCACTCCTGATATCTTGTAAAACGATTGTAATTCCGGATCGTAAAAGTCGACGGATTTATGCGTGTGTTTGGCTCGAGACTGGTTTTATGCAGAATTCGAGAAATAAAAGGGAAGAAAGAGAAAAACGTATCGTTTTTGCAAGGTGAATCATATCGGGATGTGAATGTTTGCTCAAAACGCATTTTAGGAACAGTTTGTACGATTATTGCAAAAAACGATCATCAGCCTCAGCAGGTTATCAATTGCATTGCACATTGGATCGCAACAGAACACCTCCAATAATTTCAAAATTTTAAAAATATCTTTACATTTTTAAACAAATTACTACAAATAATCAAATGAGTAAAAAAAATCCTTAAAAAAAAACGTTTTTATCCTGTTTCTTAAAAAAATACTGGTTGAGAAAAAAATTACAAGTATGTTTACTTCTAGAGATCAAATCTACATATTTATATAGTTTGCCCCCACTGAAAAGAATTCTAAGTGAAATAATATTATTGGCAAAAGAAATTAGTGGATGGAGATCTTAATAAAGGATACGATGATGAGACGAAAAGCAAAAAGTATATTGGCAACAAGGCCGTATTTACGTATGTAAACATATGTATCTTATGGAAAAAGTACAAATCGGGGAACAAATGAATATTTGTATATAATACTTACTTAATTATCCTCTAATACCTATATACAACAGCGTCGTGTCGGACGTGCCGAATAATATAAATCAACCTCATGCGGCGCGGGTTGTTGGTCCTTTCTGATCTGGGCGAATTATCACAATATTAACCGCTATACATTATTTCGTTATTATTATTCCTTTCTGCATGTCACACCGCCAATCAATTCATGATGTAGTCATAAGATTTTTAATGAATTATTACAGCCCAATTATGATTTTAAAGTCACCTTGTGTCATTACTCTGACTATACATTCACATTAAAATCATTATTTTTGCGGAAAATTAACTTTATATTCTGTTTTGTCATTATTTTTACAGTTATTCAAATAAATTAAATAAAAATAATTTGAAAATAATTAATATGTTATTTCCTCTTTAACTACTGTGACAATTTGACCTATGTTACATAAGTACTATAACAAATGTCTAATAATAGACTTTGCAAATTTATACTTTGCAATTATATAAGGCACAGCTATACTGATGAGGGATGAAATCCCAAAACACGCAGATAGCCTTATATTACGTAACTTTTTTTTGCATTAAATATTTTCGATTCAAAAATTGTTGCATTATACAATATATTATTGTTATGCAACAGCTAATGTCTATTATTAGACATGTAACATAAGTCATTATGTCACAGTAGCTAAGGAGGAAATAACATATTAATTATTTTCAAATTCTTTTTATTTAATTTATTATTATTTTTTATAAATTAACTTTAAAATAACTGTGTGTCTCCATTTTTCGCTAATTATGATTTTAAAGTCGCTTTTATTGCTTCGTAATAAATTTGAAATAACTTTTTACTAGAAATACCCTTTAAGGCATCACTATTACGCCTCATTGTGATTTTGAAGTCACTTATAGCCACTATTTTTACTATAAATAGATATTAGAAACATTTACGTCACAAATTTTGATATAAATTGACTTTAAAATAACTGCATGTCATTATTTCTGTCTAATTATGTCTTTAATGCGGCTGTTATTGTCTAATTATGAGTTTAAAGAAACTTTACGTCGCTATTTTTACGATAAGTACCCTTTATGTTTATTGTACATAACTATTATGCCTAAATATGATTTTAAAGCCACTTTGTAACACTATTTTCAACAATAATTGACTTTGATGTCACTTTAAGACACAATTTTGACTATAAATTGATAAACATTTACGTCACTATTTTTTGTAGAAATGAATTTTAAAATAATCGTACGTCACTATTTTGCCTAATTATAAATTTAAAGTCACATTTTTTACTATAAATTGATATAAAAAAATTTGTCACTAAATTGTATATAAATTGACTGTAAAATAAAGTTTTTCATTATTTTTGTTGTAAATAGATAAAAAAATGTTTTGTTTAGTTTCCTAGGTGTTGCATAAATTGTGTCTAAGAAAATATATTTAAATTCTAATTTAATACATTGGTTAGTTTGACTGTAAGCTTATGTCACAATTTAAATGTTTTCGATCGAAATTGTTTGAAAAAAAAAATAATATAACGTCTGATATTCAATTCTGGTATAATCAAACAACGCTTCAAAAGAAAAAAAAAGTTATAATTAAATACTCAAAAACGCGCTTTGTTACTTTTGACGTCTTATTTAGCATTCACAATTAATAGTTGTCAATTCAGAGGCATATTAGCTTAAAATGTTGTAAGACAGTGCTTCAAAAGTGATAAAAACACTTTTTTTAAAGTACGGATTGTATTTGTTTGATTTTATTACATAACATAATTTAATTTCTAATGAGTAAAAATAAAGAGGGACGAATGTTTTCGACATAAAAATTTTAAACGTCAATCTATATCATGACAAGTATAATTATAGATATTTTATAATATAGTGACTTTTGTTTTAAAATGCTTTATAAAGCGTAACAATTATAAATTGTTTTAAAAATAAAATGACAATTTATTACAATAATTGTTGCAAATCTTTATTAAATACGTAACATAAGTACTAAAGCAAATAACTAATAAAAGATCTAATTTTCAGGCAAATACCCCGTCGAATATTGGATTATAAATTGAACATATGCCGTAACACGATAAATACTTGCCTAATGTATTTTTTTTTTATTTGGATTTTTTGAGTATTTAAAACGGAAAACAAACATATTTAATTTATATTATAAAAAGATTAACATTAATCGAATTAAAACTATTCAAAATGAACGCAGTCGGCAGTTTGGGCATATAACACAATTTATTTAAATAAACATAAAAAAAGTCTCCACAACCAACAACCAACATAAAGAAGTAATAAAATAATGTTGTCAAAGTATGTTGGGAGAAACAATGTATCATTTAAAAGCAAGACAATTATTGGTTATAAATAAAACAATTGGAGTCATAATTACTGTGACAGTTGTGATTATTTCTTTATTTGCAAACATTTTCGAGAGGTATTTCCATCATTTGAAATTCAAAGTCCGTGTTTCATAGTATCCACATTTATTAAACGGTTTTTCTTCTTTTATTCTTTCATTATTTTTGTTTTTGTATCCGATCTCCAGCGCATTTAAAATTAAACTATGACACAATGGTTTACAGCAACCAGCAAAAAAAAACGTTTATAGTTGAAAGTTATTTCCGAAATGGTACTAAAGTTGACAAGAATTGAGTATATTCATTGGGCGCAGCTTTGAGAGAGTTTCAGGAAGAATTTCCCAACATTCAAATTATTTATAAGGATAAATTTGAAGAAATTAATAATAATATAGTGTTGTTGCGGAACGTCCTGGAAGGTGTACGATGAAGGTATTAGAAGGCACATACAACATTTATTGCAATTTGAAAGTGAAACGTTAAACGTAATTATTAATAAATTGACTTTAATTTATTAATGTTTTTGTTTGAAAAGTAACATAAACACAGAGCTATGACTCACGTAGATATACGTCAATTTCTAATATGTGTACCAACTTAAATTTGTAAAAATAAAAAAATCATAGCACTCTTGAGTTTTTTTTAATTGAACATACTATACTATTATTTCTAATAACTTTATATTTTTATTATGGAGAAAGATTCATTTTTTTATTATTAAAGAAAAAATAATTTAGATTTAAATAAATAAATGACAATAACGTACAGTATCTTTGAAGCACTAAATTTCTAATTATATACTTGGTCGCGAATGGTCGCAGTTAAAATAGAAGTTCACTTTAGAGTTTACACTAAATACCTGCTCCACCGGAAGTCGCCGATCAACAGATATCTCTCATGAAGTTTTGTGTTTCTTTTAGTGCCTAACTTTAGTTCAGTTACAAATAGATCGAAAAGTTAGAACTCACTTTTTTAATCGTTGATAATTATATCAAAAAAAAGTGTGTAGATATTACATTTTCATAAAATGTATTAATTTAATATATATTATAAATGCGATTTTTTATATATTACAAAATTTTTGAATTTTATTTTGAACTTATTTATCGGGAGATTACACAAAATAAGTGTGAAATTTTTACTTATCTTAATTAAATAGTCATTTATGTATATATTTCCAAAATTAAAAAGATGAACTTTATAATATTATATTTTTTCCCACTGTTGAACCACTGTGCGTCGTCGTCATGATTTTAAAATCAATGAAAGACTATTGAAGTCTTTCATTGAATTTACTCACAATAATTACTTCAATATTCCTTGATTTTTTATTAAACACCATAGTGGTATGACTCGTTACTTGGCACTCTGGATACACAATGTCGACCAATATTTTAAATTTTATCTTGTTACCATAAATACAGATTTTAAATACGAAACAACAGCGATATATTTCAGACATTAGAGCATAATCCATGTTTTTCGTTATTTACTAAACATGATTTCAGTACTAATTTTCAGAAAGTTTCATAACCTTGAAACAACCCTATCTAATAAAGTGCAGAAGCATTTCCACTATTTAGCAAACAATTTTGGTGGTAGCCGCATTTCAATTTTACTTCAAAAAGTCGGTTTCCATTGATGAATTGTTATACAAAAATGTAAATCAAATAAATGTTTTTGTAATGAAATTGTAATGATTACAGATTTTCTGCCAATAACATTGAGGAATTTTTAATAAGCGAAGTTAATATTGAATATATTTTGGGTTTTCACTATATTCAGATCGTTGGATATATATTTTGTTATTCCTATGATAACGCTTTTAATTGTACTCGATTGTTCGTTATTGAAGTTCAAGTTGTACAACAAATTCTAAATACAAAAATATAAAAAATATATGTTTTCTAATAATTCTAATAATTATAGATTAACAAATTTATTAAATTAAAACACTTTGTTATTTCCTTCCTTTGCTTCTATTTTTATATGTCAGATGTACTTGAAATACTCATTTAATGGTACATGATACTCAAAATATAAAAATAGAAGCGAAGGAATGAAATAATAAAGTGTAATAATTTAATTGTTAACTTCGCATCAACTCAGATCAAACTTTGGGCAGATTGTTTAATTATTTTAAATAAAAGTTAGCGAAACAATAAATTTCACATAATTAAGCAATTGAATTTAGGCTCCAAATCTACACATAAATACTGTTTATACCTCTTTTTGCAGCATCTCTTTAAAAAAAAAAACGAGGGCATGCCAGTTTTTGTATAAAAAAGCAAAACTACTTGTTCGACTTGCACGTATAAAATACTAAAATAATATTTATTTGTAATGAGCTTATCACGAAACTGACATTTTTCAAATAAATGTTAAGCTTAATATAAAAACAAGGAATAATTTATTACTTTTTATCATCT
Source organism: Philonthus spinipes (assembly GCA_963082785.1). Lineage (NCBI taxonomy): Eukaryota > Metazoa > Arthropoda > Insecta > Coleoptera > Staphylinidae > Philonthus > Philonthus spinipes. The sequence continues at coordinate 9,640,751 of OY720303.1, read as the reverse complement.
CTGGAATTTATTTGTCCTTCTGAAACTCACAATCACATCGTAAATATATTACATTTATAACAAGGATAACATTAGTTATAAAGATATCATAAATTTTCTTTGATTAATCTATAATTGCCCTAGCTAAATGAAATTTGACTATATCATTATTTTGATTACCTTAATATTAAAACACCCATTAAATCCCGCTTGTCAATTCTAGTTTCATGTCCGTTAACGGCCCTGACATTCGCGATGCGACGATCAATTAACGGGCCAATTAGCGTCTTCACGAATGAGCGTCAATTAGCCGATGGTGCCGTCTCAATCCGCTGACAAAACGCTTCCTGCAACCAATTCTCAATCGGACTGTTCGCGCTGGGCGCATGCATGCCTAAATTAGACGGCAATTTCACGCTCCGTTCGACATCGCTTCCTAATGCACATCCCGCTAATAACGCACAATTTGCTAGGAAGCACCGAAGACGTCGAACGCGTTGACACCTAATTACCGACGACCACAAATGGGGATCGATACCGTTGGTTGTTTCTTTGAATCGGCCGAGATGACGACCAAAAAGAGTGGAATCGCAGATCGGATATGGGATAATAAGCTGTGTTGTAGGCTTTGTTTCATTGGTGGTATGGAGTGGTTTTGTATTAGATAAATGTTATTTTTAAATAATGTTTTAAAAAATGGAGACATTAAAATATGTCATTAATATAAATACAGACGGAAAGAACACTGGTCGAAAGCCGTTTAACAGATATAAATTACACAGCATTGTTTTCAATTAAATTAAATAAAATTACAATAAAATTGAACGAGGAAAATTTCTGGCAATGATCAATAAAATTCGATCAATCCCTTTTTCCAAATGCAAAAAATACTTACACTGTAAGTTATACAAACATTTATTGAAACAACTACTTCCCGAGCATTTACCCCGCCTGACATTGGATTACACATGTAATGATGCAGTTGGAAAAAGAGATTGATCGAATTTTATTGATTATTTACAATGAAAATTTCTGGCAATAATCAATAAAAAAATAATTAATGTATTATTTTATTATCAAAACATTTCAACATTTTCAATTCTTATAAATAACCTAAAATATTTACCCATTAGACCAACACACTGATTCGAAATTTCATTTGTTTTCATTCACCCATTTGAAAATTCTGATTTTTTTGAAATGTCAATTTTTTCCAAAATTGTTTAAATATTAGAAAAAATATTAGGTTTATGCGTATGAACGTATAATAAAAGTTAACCTTATTTATGATGCAAGCTCCGAAAAAAAAAACAAATGGTGGGTGTTCCATTAGAAAAAATATAACTATTATACACCATGTTTTTATAGAATACCCTATATATTTAAAACTAATTTTAAAATGTGGTTCCAATAGTCCTAAATACTCCTGCAAAAACGTATTTTGAAAAATAAAAAAACCGTTTGGCCGTAAAGCTACTCGATGCGAGCGTTGGTACAAACTGTGTCTGTTAATAAAAATTATTATTATTTTAAACATTTACTGAAAAAAATATATAACTAGTCATACCTGGTTAGTTCAAACCTAATTCAAACGATACTCTCTACTTAGACGAATTAGAAAATATGCTGACTAAACAAAAAGGGTGTGTATTCTTATGTGGCGATTTTAATTATAATTTTTTAGACAACAAAACAAAGGTACAAGAGGTAAAAAAAATGCTCTGTTCACATGGTATTTTGGAAATGGAAGAGATTCTGGCAGTGAGCGCTTATTTGTTGGTATGAAATGTCAACAGGGCAATAGGTCTTTTCATAGAGATTTAATGTGTTAAAAAAACATATTTTCCACAAAAAACGATCTAGATCCGTGTATGGTCAAAATGTTATAATTAAATTAAAATAATTGGTCTGCAATTTATAGATTTACGAGGTAAGTTCTAAGAAAAAAATCTATCGAAACAACTACTTCCTGGGCTAATTTCCACGCTAGGCTTTGAATTATACATGCATCTCAGTAAAATTGATTTTTTTAAATTTATCTACGTCAGATTATTCTATAAAAACAGACAGACAAGTAACTATTCCGAAAGTTATTAATGTAACTGATTTTTATTCCGATGAAAACTTCAATGACACTTCCAGCTGAATTTTGGCATAAACACCGACGTCTTCGTGGGCAAAATTGCAATATTTTTCGGATTGAATTCGGGTAAGATAGAAAATTTTCTAAATTTCTTCATGTTGTTTGTGGAGACTTTAATTATTTAAATAAAAGTGAATGTCCTTTCTCCTACATAAAAGCATAAAAAAATAAATAGGAGAAAAGACATCCATTTTTACTTAAATAATCGAAAGTCTTGTTGAAAATTGGAAAAGGGTTGTAAATAACAAAGGAAGAAATAATATAGTTATTAAGTATTTAACTTAAATATATTTCTCCAAAAATGTATATAAAAGAATTTAATGCAAACCCAATAAAAATAATATTTATCACAAAAAAAAAGAATATATATTATCCCGCACCCACATTTAATCACTCCTTGAAGCTAATTGCAATCAACAATTTCCTTATTTGAAAGGCCATTCGTCGGAAACAACTTAATACCAATGTGAAGAAGCACGTATACCGCCTATTATCGATTAAGTTTCCTTTGGCACAGATCACCGCTCATTATACATAACTACATAATTAAGCGCAATTAGCAAAAGGCAAAAGAAAATCCGCGGAGGGACTGTCGAGCAGTAAAGACCAGTCTCACGGGAAATCTCCATCTGGCAGCGACCGGCGACAGCCGGCCCGGCCGTTCGGTGTCCAACCATGGACACTGCCATAAAAGCGTAAATCTGTATCATTTCGTTAATGACACATCGTGGAACGCTTCGGATGGTGTTCGATTATTCATTATTGGATTAGTAAATTATGTCGTAAAAATTTCAAAAAATGTATACCGCACTAAATTTTGTTCACGGTGCATTGTAAAATCCATATGATATAAAAGAATTTCCTCAAGAGAAAGAGAAAAAAAAAACAAGATTTTTCAATTGGTACGGATCTATGTTAAAATGGAATGTATGTGAGGTATTAACGATCTTTTTTTATTTTAGAGGCCCATGTATGCCATTATGCATGGAATATGACACAGTTCAAATGCCCGCTGCGACTTCTCACGGTGGCACAGATTCGAGAGGTCCATGCAAATGACCAATGTTGTCGAAGCGCCTTAAAACTTCTTCTGAGAGGTCCAATTTTCAATGATTCTACCGCATAGATTCGGTTGAATTTGAGCGATGGCCTGGGTTATGTTGACTTTTGAGGGCGTCGGTAAATTGCAGCTAATTGGCAATTTTAGAAAAAAAAAAACAAGAAAAAGTCTAGCGGGGTAAAATCGCACGATCTTAGTAGCCAATTTACGTCACCTTTGGGAGAGATAACTATGCCTTCAAACAGGGCCGTTCCTACCAGGCGTGCAGGCGGCCGACTGCGGTCATGCATGCATCTCAGTATCATTGTTTCTGTGTTTTTTTTTTATTTTAGTAATTTTTTGATATTTCTATTAAACTAAAAATAATCTTATTAAAGTAAATATAAGAATTAAAATAAAATAAAACATAAAGGGCAGACAAACTTCTGGTCGATGGCGCAGACTAACACCCACATGTATTGCTTGAATTAAGATATATGTGTACAGGTTGTTCTAAATTAGGTGCGCACCATCGCTAACTTTGTTATTAGTTGACCTAGACAGTCGGTTAAATTAGCAAAATAGTAGTAAATTATCCGGGGATTATATCCGCGAAATCATAACAACAAAAGAAGAGGTGGTGGCTTGAGCTGTTGCAGTTTGCAAAATTAATCGACATTCAAAGGTAATGGGTGATAAAATAGCTTATTTTAAATTTCAGAACAATTACGTAACATTTGGATTGAATGTTGTAATTGTTCATTGATCGATAAAAGAAATATCTAGAGTATTCATTTTACTTGTATTTTGTTATTTATTAATTTATTTTCTAATAAAATTAAATTGATATTAAAACAAAATTTCGTTTCTTTAAAACAAATCACAGCAAAACAATCAACAATCTGCATAACTGTTAATCCTTGAAGTTATTGATTAATCAGATGTAAAATCTTTTCACACGGGGAAATAATGATCGTACTTATTGAAAAAAAAAAACATAAAACATGAAATTGAAAATTTTACTATTAATGATAGGCTATTTAATTCCAATTGATTTATTCAATTCCAAGCTTCGAAATTTCTTGGCTCATGTAGGAACGATAAAAATCATTTACTACACAAAAAGTTAAGTATATTTTTTTAAGTAAAAGTTATAAAGTAATGTATTATTAAATTTTAAATAAATGTTATGTCAGTAATCTGCCTGAACAAAGAGATAAGAAACTCCGATAGCATAGAATTATTTGGCATTATTAGTGGTTGAATTTGCGAATACACTTTGATTAAGTGTATTAAATGCTCGAGAAAAATCTAATAAAATAAGAACACTATAAATTGTCTTGAGACATTGCTATATGATCTACAATATCCATGAGGACACTAGCGCAGCTATGATTTTTTCTTAAATCCTGATTGAGTTGCAGGGAGTGGAGAATTAATAAGAAGAAATGAATTAATCTGGGACTCAATTACCTTTTCCAAAACCTTGGATAAAATATATATCAAAACAACTACTAGAAAACAATAATATAGTATTTGTGAGATGTACATGAAAAGCTTACAATTTAAACACATAACTTCATCTGCGACTTATTTTACACCATCAAGATATAATTTCTTTATATGGATGTGTAATTTACAAAATGTATACATTTTTAGTGGGATTCGGCTATGTACACCTGTGTAGTTACAAGTCGAAACGCGCGTTTTCGTCGATAGGCCTACCTTTTATACATGCACTCGACCAGCCTTGGGAACCGACGACCGGCGCGATCTTTCTAAAGCGAAAATGAGTGATCGGCTTCGTTTTTCGGTGTTAGTGCGCAACACGAGCAAGAACGGTTCCGTGCATGTGGTGTACAGACGATCGCTGCCCGGCTTGGAGCCTGCGTTGTCACCCCTCCATCAACATCAATAGTCCGGGAAGATAAAAAAAAAACTGGCGGGAGAATAAGAGAAGACGACCAGACTTCAAAGACTGAACATCGTAGCACATATCTTATTTTGCAAATGTTGTAATTATTTTCAAGTTAATTATATTTACAAGACGATTATTTAAATTTAATCTTTTAAACATTCCTCAACAAATATTTTCTTAAATTTAATCAGAAAGGCATGATATACCACTCAGCCTGGTAATTCATAGTGAATTATAATATAATAAGTTCGTATTAAACAATCAAAAACATAAATAAGTTAAATGGTACGATTGATTTTTTTATTTGCAAAAATTCCTTTCTGCATTTGCCGAAATCATAACTACTCCCCAGTAATTAATGTTTGAATTTGTGTTTACACGTACAATAGTTTAAATTTTGTGGAATGTTATTTATTTTATAAATATCACATTAAAGAATTTTCAAACAATAGGGATAGGGAGAAGAAATGAGATGTGGCCTCGCCTTTAAAACTCACGATATTGTTATGTACATCTTACCCGAATACGATTTTAGATATATATGGAAGAGTGCGGAAGATGATGACTTTGTGATAGAAAGTATAAAATGTTGTAACCGGCGTGTGTCCATGTTTAGCCATCGTAACTCAACAAGCTTATGAAAAATACGCTCACGTTTAGGAATCCAATGGATTAATCGCATGCATAAATTTTAAATTCTCAATTTGTCATTTCATCTGAACACGAATTGTAGACCATATCAGCAAAATCGGTTTACGATAATAATATATTAAATAAAAATTATTAATAAATTATTTCCACATTTAGCTCTGTGACACTTTTGACTTACGTTACGTAAGTACTTCAAACAAATGCACATCAAAACAAATGCACCTCAAAACAACTACTTCCCTAGCGAGTGTATTTGTTTGAAGTACTTACGTAACGTAAGTCAAAAGTGTCACAGAGCTAAATGTGTAAATAATTTATTAATTATTTTCGCATCATTTTTATTTAATTTATTTAAATAACTGTGACCAAGTAAATAAATACTCTTTTCTATAATACTATATATCAATATTAGGACTGTGCATGCTTTTTTTGGGTCTTGTGCTTAGGTGTGATTTTCAGTTTAGCTTGCTGTTAAGTATCACGCCCAAATATTTTGTTTCTTGTGATGGTTTTAAAGCTCATCCTTTAAAATGGGTGGAATAGTGCAAATTGCACTTCCTCCTATTTGTGAATAAGATTAACTATTTTTTGGTGGAGTTAACTGCTAACGCTTGTTCTTTGCACCATTTTTCACCACCTTGAAGATATCAGTTAATATTTTTGCTATAATGATTTCCGCATTACCTGATAGTAGTATGGTTATGTCGTCTCCATAACCTATTGTATAGTAACCTAACTTGTTCAACAGATTTATAAGATCGTCGATCAACAGAGAATCGGTGATCCTCTCCCTGAACATCTTTTGCTACCCTGCATGAGAATTTGACCTCATCTATTATTATGGTGACCCATCTGACACTTAAAGCTTGTGGTACTCCTTTCTTATGTAGGGCCCTTGTTATTTTACTGAAAGTTGCTTTATCCAACACTCCTTGAATATTTAGGAAGATCGCCAAAATGCACCCTTTACACTTTAGAAATTTTCCTATCCTGCTGACCTGACCACACAATATAATTCAGTCTCTGTTGATTTGCCCTCCATGCATGCGTGTTGGTTGGGATGTAAAGATCGGTTTGATAGAATTTCTTCACGAATATATCGATTGCATAGTCTCTCCGGCGTTTTTAACATAAACGATGTGAGACTATTTGGTCTGTAAATATTTTGCCAAATTTGGAAGTAATAACGACAACAAATTGAGCTTACAAGGTAGATAAACGAAATTAATGTTCATTCACTAAGAGGAATGCAAAATAGCAATCAAACCACTAGATGATGATGACTGAATGATAATGATCCTTTTTAACAGACCAAGTTCACACACACAGTTTCACATTGCTGGATGAACAGAAGTTTTGTTTATCACAAGGGCGATCGGAGAGAGGACTCCTCACGGGGCAAGCGACAGGAAGTAAATTTCTCTCAAATTTTTATTGTATAAACCAAACTTGCGGGACTATAATTTGTTTCTTCTTCAGGGTGACAATTTGTGAGGAGTCCTCTCTCCAATCGCCCTTGCGTTCAACGTTTGACGACCGTTACTTCTTGCTGTGGTTTTGTTTATCTACCTTGCAGATTCAAATTGTTGACAATATCACGTCCAAATTAGACAAAAACAGATGGCATATTGCGCTATTTATGAAATTACTTTTATTATATATTAATTGTTATTAATATTGTTACAATTTTCATTTTTAAAAGAGAATAACTGGTGTCTGAATGATAATGATTCTTTTTAACAAGTTCACCACATTTTTCTGGACGAATAGAAATGTTGTTTATCTACCTTGTAGATTTGAATTGATTATTTTAAAGCGATTTTCTTTGTAAACATTAATTAGTCTAACAAGAATTTAGCAATCTTTCAAAAAATAACGAACTGAATCCTTTAAAAGAACATCGACAAAATGGGACATTTCCTTCCTCGATTCGGCTTCTCCTATTAACGAACTGAACATTAAATAAGGAAACCGGATTATTAAGGAAACGAGATCAATCCCAAGATGTCTTGCGCAAAATCATCTCTGCGATACAATCCAGATAATTCAATTAACCATCCGACTTTTTAAACATTCCGCGCGGCGTCTTCGGTTCCGTTACGCCGAGTTGAGGCAAAGGCTGTGTCTTCACGTGAACGGAATAATTAAGTCGAGTTGGCGACTTTTTTCAAATTTTAGTTGTTTTTATTTTGATTTTTTTGCGGCGACCAGAGGAGACCAGACGTCCTATTTGAACATTCCACCCGATTTTTGTTTGCAACCCGATCTAATTTATTTAATTGGGGATTAATTTCAAAGGCGTTGACATCTGGGGAAAACGGTACCGGCTTTTCTACACTCATCGCTTCAAGCGCGATCGTACTGTAGGTAAATTTATGACATTGGAAGCTGGAGATAATTGGCGGACACAGTGTCGCCGATTAAAATGTGGTAAAATGTAGCTGAGTTATCATGATGTATTAGCAATTTAGTGTATCAGGAAATACTTTATTAATGTATGAAAAATGTATCACGACTTTTAATGGCCTCGGTATAACCATCATAGTTTTAACACTATTTCCAGTTAATTGGGAAACCCCTCAAGGCATGCATTCAATTTAATTCGATCAATTTGCAGTATCGATTTATTTTTGAAAATTAATTACGAGCAAACCATACAATAGTTAATTATAATAATCTCGAAAGAACCTTCAGATAAACTCCGTTTGTATCCTTTATAAAGACAACATAATTTTAATTCAGCACGCAATCGCATGCATCTCCCCGATACTTTATTTGACCTTACGCACCCGTGCGTTCGTGTGTGGCACATTCCGAAAAGGCATTTTCCGCGCATTTATTAATTAAGCCAATTAAGCGGCACCGGTGCCATTAAAACGGGCCTCTTTCTACCCATCGTAGCCGAGGTGTTCCCGGAAGACCAATTGTCCGGCTCTCTTTCGGGGGAATCCACCAAGGAGACATCTGGTGGTCCGAGGCCGACCACACGTGTTTTCGCTTTCGCGGTTTTGTAGTTTCGTTCCTCTGTGCGCGAATTCGTAATTAATCGGAGGGAAACAACAATATTTGCATAATTTATTAATAACCGCGCGCCGAGCCGGGAATGAATTGTTGGTGTGTAATTTTGCGTGGATGATGGTTTAATTATGGGCGTAGGGAGGAAGGCAGCTGTCTTGCCCCGGTATCGACGATTGGTCTATTATAAAAAAGAATATTCCAGACGGGCTAAGTGTCTGTAATTATGAAAGCAATATTTTTATAGTTTATTGGAGAACAGTAATTAAAGCACAATACACAATTGAAAATATATCCGGTAACCTCGGAATCTAAAAAAAAGGAGGGTAATCCCAGAAATAATAATACTAATAAATGTTATTTTATATACAGGGTATTTCAAATTCGAGTCTCACCATGGGGATCTCACTTATTATAAGAGATAGAAGGTAGGTTTAAATTCGGCACTTTTGCAGAATTTCATGCTATTAATCAGCATTCCTGTTGATAAAACTGAGCTAAGTTTCTTTGTTTTCAAGAAAAATGAAAAAAAAAATGAAAAATGCGATTTTCTTTTTTTTTATTTATATCTTCGTTATTTGAAGCAATATTTCATTCGAAAGAAGACATTCTTATAGTACTTTTTATGATCTAATCGATAGCGTACTAATTTTACTAATAGCATGTTTCGTTTCTTCTGAACCATCATCAACTTTCTTATTTAATCTTGTTTGGATTAAGCAATACATTTTATTAAATCTTAACAAAGATAGAATGTTTGCTGGAAATACGTTACTTGGCATGCTTCCAGGCCGACAAGTTAAATGGTAAGCGTAATCATTATCATGTTTAAAATGATCACTTATTTCTTTTAGTGCGGGGTTTACCCGTATGGATAGTTGTATTTGGTCTGGGACAGATATCCAGCCTGCTGGGGCTAACCCTCGACATTCTTAAAACAATATTAAATGACAATCATATCAATGATCTTTAAGTCATTCAAAATTACTCAAGCTCTCCATACTAGAGATGCTGGTCGAAGGATAGATTTTTGTCGCATTTGATTGGGCAACTTAAATGAAAATCCTAATTTTTCCCCCAAAAGATTTTTTATCGCTCCTCACATTCTCCTTATTCGAGGAGCGACAAAAAAAACTAAAGATCAAGAATTTGTTAATACCATGACCGAAACTGAGAAAAATGCATGGATTTCATTTGCTAATGTTACTGAATGTTTTTTGTGAAACAAGGATTCTAACTAAAAGGAAATTGTGAAAAATATGTTGCAGACATTTATGGAATTGGGATGTAATATGAGCATAACAGTTCATTTTTTACACTATTCGCATTTTGACTACTTGACTAGTTTACTATTTTTTGTCTCTGTATCAATAAAATTAGCGTTTATTTTGATCACATTTTTTTATAAATTCATTTTAAACGTTGATAGAAAACCTTACGTGATAGGGTACTGGGATTTGAATTCAGCAGATAAAAATTACACAAATTCAGATGTTAAATATAAATCAACTTTCAAATCATCAAACTTTGTAGGCCTGTGTAATCTACCACAGGAACAATGATTTTCGTAATAAATGGTACTAGAGGAAAATGGTGTGTAAATTGCTCCAATGATTAAAGAATAATTTATTCTAATGTATACATAAAAAAGAGTATTCATTCACTTGGTCACAGTTATTTAAATAAATTAAATAAAAATGATTTGAAATAATGGCACTAGTGCAAAATCTATCGGCGGTGGAGTTTTTGTGGCAGTAAAAACAGTTTACAATTTTACAGGATTATTCTGCAAAGATTATTCTGTTGGCAGAACTGTTGCCTTTGTGGCGCTTACGTTGTCTTTCATTTATTATGATTAATAAGAGGTATTTAACCACAATACAAAATCCGTTCAGCAGCCCTCATCAAGTCATTGCACATGGAACAAACTAGTCTGATGAAGTTCGAAAAACCGAAATGGCTATCACTGGTTACGCTAAATGAATGGTGGCTGAATGTTTTATTAAATTATTAATGAAGTACCAATAAAATAAATAAAAAGGCGAAGCTTATAGGCTATTAAAAGATATGGAAAGTCATTATGGCTAAGAGAAAATCTAGAAAAAAAGAAAATGATGTTGCAGACAAGATCGACCGAAACCATAAATGGCGTCGCTGAAAATAATATGGTGGCAGTATCACAATTTGTCTATTTTGGAATGGAACTGACTAAAGATAGCAGTCAGTTAGGTGAGTTGCGAAGTATAAGAATGGTAGCCAATAGAGCATACTATTTATTAAATCTAAGGACATCTATAGGAACATCAAAATTCGGATATATAAAACAATTGTAAGACCTATTATCAGTTACGGCTGTGAGACCTGGACGATAACCCAAAAGCTAGCAAATAATATAGTTGTCTTCGAAAGGAAGAGTCTAAGAAGAATTTTAGGCGCAATACATGAACATATTCTCTCCATACATAAACCAGTAACTGTACAACTCTTACAAGGAACCAGTATTGTCAGAGCATATCAAGATCCAAAGATTTGTAATCTCTCGACTGAATATGTTGTGAGAATGAAAGAAGAAAGATTACCAAAACAACTCCTCAACAAAAGAATGCAAGGAGCGAGACCTAAGAGAAGACCAAGAACAAGATGGGAGGACGAGACTGGCAACGACGCCAAGGAAATACTCAGGAATAGGAACTGAGAAAGGGTGGCCATGAGCGGAGAAATTCGGAGGCAAAAGCTAAGAGAGGCCAGGGACCGATGCGAGAATGAAAGAAGAAAGACTACCGAAACAGCTCCTTAACAAAAAAGCGAGACATAAGGGCGGAACAAGACAAAGATTAGAAGAGGAAATTGACAAGAACGCCAAGGAAAGACTCACGAACAGAAACTGTAAAAGAGTGGCCATGATGAGCGGAGAAATTTGGAGGCAAGAGCTAAGGGAGGCCAGGGACCGATAGCGGTAACCCGAAACTTTTTTCTTTCTCTCTCCAATAGCTCTGGAGAGAGAGAGAGAGAGAGAAAAGTTTCGGGTTATCAGTCCATTTTCAAGAGAATTTAAAATTTTGAACCCGAAATTAGTCGAGTATTTAAAGTTATTAATTTTAATCTGTATTTTTATTTATTTTATTGGTAGATTTTTAATAATCTATTCATATTTATTTTTACAATATGAACAGCCAACGTTTAAATATTAAAAGTATTATTTATATTAAAAAATCCATTTTTATTTTGAAAATCAACAAGTTATCTTTCTTAAGTAAGCAAAGAACAACAGAAAATTATTCGATTCATAATAAAAACCTTGAGGAACTCATAAGATTTATTTCATTTAACAGATATGAAGTAATGACTGATTTCTTCCTAATATAAACTTAATAGCTATTAAAGTGTTAATTTAATTGCAATTACATTAGAACGGAAAAACAGACAAATCTTACCTTTTTTTCTAAATTCAACCGTGATACAATTGCGACAGCCGAGGCACACCAGATGCGGCCGTCTCTATAATTCACCATCATTCTAAATATGTATATGGGTAGTTTCACATAAACGCAATTGCGGCCGTTTGTGGGTTAATTACGGAACTATTGAATCGCGAGCAGACCGAAACAACATCTGTTACTTTAACCTTGGGAACAATAACTGAACGGACGAGGCTCGCGCTCAAACGGATGCGACTCCTCGCCGCGGAAGAAACGCATTTCGGTTTCGCATTCGCAATCGCGTCCGCGGCGGGCGAAGAGGAGGGAAGGGAAAAAGTGCGCGCCCGGCGGTCCTCATCAGCTGTCCTTATTCAATCAACACCTTTTCTTTTACAAACTGGGAACACACATGCAACCAACCCTCACGTATGATCGTTTAGGTCTTGTCTTTGTTTTTTGTATATAATGAGCTCATGCTAAATACATAAAGTAACCTTTTGAAGAAAAGCCAGTAATTTATCGTGCTTTTTGTAAAGTTTTTCGTTGCTTATTTTCATTAAGAAAAATTGTATACATTGATGGAATATGAATATTTTAAAAGATTATCCCCACGTTTAATTACAGCAAGATAAAATAAAACAAAGATGATTCGCACATATGCAATTATTTAAATTGCTATTAAATTAAATAAGAACAATTTCTGGCAATGATTAATAAATTTCGAGCAATCCCTTTTTCTAACTGCAATGCACACTAGTACTGGTATGCAACAAACCAATATCTATTGTGTCCAGCGGGGTACATACTTGGGAAGTAGTTTTTAAGTAGAAATTTGTCAAAAACTTACACTATAAGTAATTTTTGCAGTTGGAAAAAAGGATTGATAAAACTTTATTGATCAGAAATTTTCGTTGTTTAATTTCATTGTACACTTCTGTGCACTAAAATTAAGCACACAAAATATGTTATAGTTTAAGGAGGATATGATAAGTTTCCTAGTTACGAAAAAAATATGTCAATTTCTTTAATGTCAAAATGCCGCGTCATTTAGTCAACAATTCAAAAATTCAGGGCAATTAAAACAGACCCGAATTACACATCTATAATATTGTGAAAAATTGTAATGAGACTTGTGCTTAATTTTATTGCACAGAAGTGTAGAGTAAAATATATCAATACCACAAACCAGGAAAATTGAATTGGTATAATACTTTTGAGAATTGCAGAGAGCTATGAAACTTGTGGAAATTAAAGAATCAAAGGTATAAGATACGGACCAATTCATGTTTTTGTATTCAATAATTCATAATATCCAGTTAACACTTGGCCTGCTGCTGCAAACTCAACAGATGTTTACTCTGCATCGCACAATGAGACGAATAAGGTCGCACTTGTATTAGAGCAAAACGATGCAAACTGTATGACATCTTGAAAAGGGCTATATATATATAAAATTTGGTACACGGGCGCCTGTATAATTAACAATTTTATATGTTTAACTTATTTTGGAGCAATTTAAAAAAAAAAAAACAACGCAAAAATGTTTAGAAAAACTAACAAGAAAGTTATTTTTTTTTTTAAATATTTAAAAGTAATGCAATAGAAAAGACAAAACGGAAAAATTTAACTAACTAATCGATTTTTTGACAAAATTCTCAAAGTAAAGAACACGTATAGCGTGGCGAGAAATTTTCGCTACAATTCTCGAGCAATTGTTGAAGTATTCGAGACGAAATAAGCGATTTTTGAATCGCTCAGCCATGCCCTCATTACTAATAAGAACATAAAAAAAACTATCGATTACGATGTATATATTTGGTATTCCACATGGTTCCAATTCATTTCTGGCGTATTGAGTCTTTTGTGGATACTCGAGGCAACGAATTTCTGTCTATAAATGCATTTAAAGTTGTACCACAGGTATCTAGAATAGATCCCCTCTAAGAGAGTGTACTCACACTTTCCATCCGTATAATTTATTTCTATTCCAGTTAAGACCATAACTAAAGGCATCCATCGATAATGATTAACAACTGTTACAAGAACACCCGACCCGTACAATAAAACGTAACGAATTTATCGTATCGGAATTTGTGGCATTCCATCTCCGCAGCGCGAGTTAATTTACTTTTTCCCATCTCGCTCCCGCCCCTCCTCCCGACCTCTCCTCCCTCGCCGCCGCCGTCGTCTCATTAATAATTCAGGTTACGAATAAAAAGCGACAATTATATTTTTATTGTGGGAGCGCTCTTTTGGGCATCGCCCGTGTATTTATACATACCGCGAGAGAAAGAGAGCCAGCTTCGCTGCTGCTGATGTTGCCTCACGGACGTGGACTCGGAGCGACGACTAAATCAACATCAGCACGGTTCAGTAGTATATCGCGTGCCGTAAGACCACACACATAGACAGTTGTTAAATAAAACATAAAGCACGTTAACTCTTCCTCTCCGTCCTTCTCTTCTCCTTTATTTTCGCATTAAAGCTTTTTTTGCGCGCGCGCGCGACTTGCTCGGAAAGTATACTACGTGTGCTTTTGATGTAGCAAATTTCGAAATGTTTTTTCTTTCTTTTTCTTCTGAATATTGATAAATTTAATTTTCAAACAGAATTAAAAAAGGAATCCGCTTAAAAAAATCTTAATAATAATAATTTATATCTGAACAGAAATAATTCAAATTATATAATATATATAATATAATATAATATAATATAATATAATATAATATAATATAATATAATATAATATAATATAATATAATATAATATAATATAATATAATATAATATAATATAATATAATATAATATAATATAATATAATATTAATATAATTACACTAGTTTACACAGTTTAGATACATCAGCCAAAAGTTATAATTTCTAATAGATTTTGAGTCTAGAAAAAAATATTTCAAAAAATCTGTCACGTCATATTAAACAAATATTTAATTATTAACAATGATAACACAAGAGTACTTTATAAATAAATAATACAAAAAATGACTTAAATTACTTGTTACAACCATAGTTGTAATCGAGATACATAAAGCTCTGCCTTGGATCCAGATAGCTATGTTTCTTGCGAAATATTTCAATTTACTTTGGTCAATTAATTGCAGTTTATCGACTTCCACGCAGAAAGTTTTATCAGAGTCTTAAACAAAATCCTACTCCTCGTTATTTTGGCTACATGTCAGACCTGGACAAACAGTATGTGGTTGGATATATAAATGAACTATTGTTGTTGTGACAGACAGAATATCAGGATAAACAATCTTATATTTGGTTTTAGAATTAAAACCAGAAGTCTGTGTTATACAAAAAATAACGTTCGTTTTCGTGATTCATGGGATCTCGTCATTATAGTAGAACCCCGAATTGAAGAAATACATTTTCTTCTCATACCCATCGCACTAAAGATCCTATTACTTTCCCAAAAGACGAATAGTACCCATTTTCTTTATTAGAGACTGCAAATTAAAAGTAATGCAGATATGCTGTTTTCAACGCTTCCGATATAGATTTTCCTTTTTTGCAAATATAAATTGTCTAGAAACGTAACAAAAACAACGGTAAAAATTTATTTTGCACGATCTATTAGACATTTTGCAACATTTATAATGCTTTTTGATAACGTAGGCTTCAAAACATTAAACTTTAAATCACAGGCATTCGCACAAATAAGCAAAAACATTGTTTGTATAACTTGTTATATAAACAAAGTTAAAAAGTGCTTTATTTAATAAACTCAAAATGTATAAGCCAGTGAAAGCCTTAACAATCAACAAAATAAGCAAAAAGTTTGATGTTGTAAACAATTTTTGAAAGACAATAAGTTTTATTAAATGATTTTTTTTTTTTCCTGTTCTCATAGACAGGACAAATTCTCGCCTTCCTTTAGTGGACGAAACAATGATTCTCGGCCGTCTACCTAGTAGATCCAAATCGTTGACGATGATACATAAAATTAGACCAAAGATGGCGCTTGCGTTGTCTTTAATTTATTTTAATTACAGGTATATAAAAAAATATTATTTGTAAACCAGTGTTATTCATAGATTTAATTAAATTTGTTTTGTTTATAAAGCCATTCCATTTATTTTTTGCTAAAAATATGGAAAACATAAGACACACGTAGAACATTTGCAGTATAAAAAAATATTAAAAAAAATCTAGGCGAAATTTTCGAATTACAGTTCGAAGTATATAAATATTTAGGTTTAATTTATTTAGTTTTTCATTTAGTAATAAATTTCTTCCACTGGGAATTCATGCAATATTGCATCAATTCCCAATGCATCCATTCGCGATTTAAATAACTCCTGTTTCAAATAGGCGATTTCGAAAGTCCGGTCGCGATTTTAAATAGCCGCTGCACTGTGTTTACCAGCGTGCTGATTTGTGTGATATGTTAATTATTAAGACTGTATTTTATGTGTTGGCCATTTTGGCATCGGCGCAAGTTCCACAAAGATACCAATCGTTCGGGCTATTTATTTCCACGGCTTTGTTCTAATTATTGTATTTACAACGTCGTCTAATTAAAGGCAACCGTTGCCAGTCTGCACCGAATTAAATTCCCGCCCGATTCAATAAATTACGCCATTAGATGAATCACGGAAACGCCGATGTTTATAATTGGATATTCGTCCAATTAAATTTTATAAATACATTAATGTTTGTAATTTTAAAAATTTAATATACATTTTTTTAAAATACGATGCTTAGAAAATCACTCATGATTAATAAGTATTCAAAGATAAGTGGAGGGGGTAAGGAGTACAGTTGGTACAATATTATAAAAATTCAGATATACAAAAATACTAAAATACAAAGCAGTGTCTACACAATTAAGATTTTGTGAAACTTATAAAACTGTTGTTTTATTTACAAATGGTGCATTATGTAGTTTTCATCAAGTAAAGGCCTAAACCATTGGTCTAGCAAATAAATAACTTTAGTTATTAGCGAGAAATATTCTTTTATAGAAAAAAAAAAAAAAAACTTTAATTATACATTAGGTTGTTAAGTATAAAATGGAGCAATAAATTCTAATAATTGAATTCGATTCAAAGTATGCACCCATATTATCGATACACTTTTGCCATTTTAGAGGTCACAGTTATTTAAATAAATTATCAATTATTTTCAAATAATTTTTTATTTAATTTACTGATATATTCCTTTTTTGTTTCAAGACCTCATGCCAATTTTTGAAAAAAAGATATGATGCTTCAAAAATCACAGGCACATTTGCAGTTTCCAACTCTTATTAGTTTGACTAAGCACTACATTAACATTCGGTTAGCAAGAAAGTAATTTTGTTTTTGTAGCAAGAAATAAATAAACCAAAAAATAAATTTGAATTATATTCCATTTATTTATTATTTATTATCAATATTCGGATTCTTGTCAATAAGGAAGGTTCAGTTTTCTTATTGATAAGTGCCAATTTTGGTTTATTAAAATTTCATTTTAAATAAAAATCAAATTGAACCATGTCAGAACTGTGTTAAGAATCATAATAATTGGAAAGATAACGTAAGCGCCATCTATTGTTGAATTTCAAGTGGCATCGTCAACAATTTGGGTCCTTTTGTTTAGTGGTCTGATAAATAGGCGAAGGTGAACTTGTTCTATTTATGAGAATACGAAACAAAATTCATTTAATAAAATGTTCAACCACCATTCATCAATCACATGAATAACTGGTGATGGCCATTTCGTTCTTTCGGTCCTCGTCAGACTAATGTGTTTCATGTGCAATGCCACAGATTAAACAGATGGTTAACTTCATGTGTCAACTTGCCGCTACATTTTCTCTTTCTAAAAAATGGATGCAATGTGCGTATTGCTTGTATATCGCAATCAGAAAATTGCATCTCTCTCCTGTGTATTGACGAATTCAGATGGTGACATCATAGATGTAATTTACAGGGTGGGCCACGAATAACGGCCATTTGGGATTTTCGGGGTTCCTGACAGCAGAAAAATTTGAAAAAAAAAATCAAGATTATTATTTTGATAATAATAATAATAGATATTTTGACTTTCTTTCACTTCCGGTCGTACCGGAAATGGCTACCAACTTTGTTATTTTAAATGGAACACCCTATATACATTATTTTCTATAAATACAATACACCAATGTGTTGTTTTTTTGGTTTGTTTACAATTTAACTAAAATTGCCAGCCATTTTAGTTTGTGAATTCAGCCAAAAGTTGTGTGAAAAGACAATAATTCAACAAAAATATGGCTTCAAATTGTTTAATTTGTGACGACGTGGAAGTAAAACAAAAATACGAAAAAATAAAAGAATGGGAAAGTCCACTTCGCGTGTATTAATTTGGCATTTCCAGAAGCAAAATAATTTCTAATTTTCATTTCCATGAAAGCCAATTTTTCCCGGGCACTTTGCAGCTCAAATTAAAATGCCATGCCATTAAAAATAAGGTATTATAACAAAGAAAATGGGGGGTGCTTTTACTGATGATTCTGCAAGTACCCCATCAAAGATGTTATCACCTAGAAAACAATTTCAGGTTAGCATGTTCATTAAGTAGAGTAATTCAAAATAATAATTTAATACTTTTGAAAGATATTTTCCAAAATAAAATGATTTAAGTTACTGCACACACATCGAAAGAAATAACATCTCAGGAGCAACGACAGGTTAGTATTATTTTTTTATAAAAGTAATTAATGGCTTATGCGTTAATTGATATTAAATATACCATTTACTGGCCAATGAAATTATATTTATGGAAAATTTTGAACAGTTTATATCTCAAAAACGGATTGTATCCATTTATTGTTTTAATACATTTTAAAAGACTTAAACATTTCTGAAAAACTACTCAACGATGCTACTGCAAGCACTTCAGTGGAAATGGTGGAAATGCCAAAAGTGAGGAAGAAGAGAAAAGATGAACAGTAAGTATGAACAAATTTGAATTCATCCTCAAGAAGAAAAAAAATTGCTTCTCGTAATATAACGCTATAATTGTTTTAATGAACAGTATTTTCTTCGGCTGCAATTTTTGTATAAATTGTTCGTGTTAATGAAAAGGAAATATAAAAATCACATTAATAAATTAATAAAATATTAGAAATTTCTTTAAAAAATTTTAAAATGTTTTTTTATGAAATTATTATTATTATAAATTAAATTTTCTTATATTTTATGACAGTAAAATATGTAATTTCAAAAAAAAAGCCTCCAATGCGATCACTTTGTATAGTGTTGCCCTCTGACATTATTAATGACCTAGAGTCAGTTTAAATTTAAAAAAAATGTAAACATATTTTTTAAGCGGCTACAAAGTTATGAGTTTTTATTGACGTCACGGATTTCCTTCTATAATTTTTAGTGTTGGAGAAAATCGAGTGAATTTAGTAATCGAGTGAATAACCATTCGTAAGTAGATAGAGTTAATAAAAAATAATAAATTGGAGTGTACTAATAAATAGGTGATACTTCCCAATATTAATATTTTAAATAAAATTAAGCAAATTGTCATATACTGCTGTTTGCAATGACAAAAAAATCGAAAAGATCGATTTTGCCCATCCCTAAAAATGTTCCTATGTTTATGAATTAATTACTCAATAACTATTAAGGTTGTTGTGTTGATATTTTGTATTCTGAGTTATAGAATATGGGGAACATTCTTGTGTTTCTTGAATATTGAAAGTAGAAATATACCCCCGCCGCATACCTGTGTCTGCGTATGCGTCGTTCGTCAACACGGAGCAAGGTGCAAAAGACCGAAATGGTCATTACTAGTTATCCATACGCTAGATAAATAGTTGTTGAATATTTTATTAAATGTATTGAAAATGCAACGATCGAATTTAAGTAGCGCAATATTCATTTAATTTTCATTAAATATGAGTCTGTACTTTTCAAATACTTATTATTACTTGATAATCGGGGCTATTCCTTACGGGAAATGTTAAGTTTAACGGGAACGTTATTAATTTACATTCTATGAATGTATATCTATCATAAAAGCTGTTTAGACTGTGATAATTAAAAATAACTGAAAATTAAACTCAAAATGTCTCTTACAGAATAGCACCGAATGACAAAAATGTCGAAAATCGAGTCGTAATTCAATTAATAAATAATGACAACTGTATTAACAATGCAACATCATTTGCCGGACAAGGTTCAATAATTTCCCATTACTCCCATTTCACATCACTAAAGATGTGTGGAATATGATTCTGTGGGATTTGTAAATATTGGCCGTTTTTTCTGCAATTACCAGATAATTTTGATTAATTTCACGCCAATCTGTTAATGCTTACTGTACAACTAACATCAATCTATGATAATTAATACATAATTGTTCATGTGAGCGCCCTCGCGCCTTTGTCATATTTTGTATTACTTTTATATTATTTTTATAAGCAAGAATTAAATATTCGTTTCATCATACTCGTTGTGTTTACACGCTATAATTTTTAATTGGTAATTTTACGTTATCCTGTAATAAGATCTTGTAATCTGTTAGATAATAATAATAAATAAATAAATAATCAGTTCTAATATATCATTGCTATAATACTGACAAAATCTCTTCATAAAAATCAGAATGCTATCTTTATATTGATACCGAAAATACTTGTTTACCAACCCAATAGTTATACAAAGTTAATGTGCATAAAAGTATTTATATTTTTTTATTATCCAATAATAAAAACGCGAATATTCTAACAATGTAAAATTTTTAAATCTAAGCAGTAAAACACGTCTGAGGATAATTTGCGGCCGCTCAGTTATTTTATTATCAAATCGAATTTATGCCCGCATAAACCATATTTTATTGGGCTGCGTTGTCGTCTGGAAACTCAGACAAAACTGTCCCAGTGAGCGACTCAAAGGCCCCTGACGATAATTCAAATTTAAAACTCTCTGCCATCAATTACGAAAACGTCTCACTCGAAAGGCTTTTCAGCGCGGGGCCGAAGTTGTAAAAAAGTGCGCGAAATATTTTTCCCGGAACGATTGTGTTCGGGATATTTACGAGGATTTTTACGAGATTGTCGTTTAGTGCGGTATTAATACTAGTCGAGATTATAAAATATTATCAGTCTTATACATAGTCTGCTAATCGCACTTTTATAAAAAGTTTGGGTTACATTCATTTAGCCGCGGAAACACACAGTCACTGACATTTTTCAAAAATCAATGGACTCAGGGAACGAATATGCACGTTTTGGCATATTCGTTAAAATTGGCGATTCGAAAATTTGTACGATCACAATACTTTCCCTTGAACAGGAATTCGGAAGAACTAAAAATTATATTTTTCAAATTTAATTTTATAGAGATGTGTTTTGAACAAAATTTTGAAAACAGATTTTTTAAAATGGTTTTAATTAACTTAATAACAATAATAAAAATGTCCATTTCGAGACATTTAATTATAATATTTCTGGCAGAAAGACCAATGGTCGATAGCCTTTTAACAATTAATTATTTTTTTGTGTGATATAATTAATCAATTATATGTTCCTGTAATGATATTTATTTAAAAATTGTAGTAATCACAACGTGACATTAAAATGGTTTGTGGGAATGTCTGTAATACACTGTTATGGAATTAATAGCAAATCCATGAGAATTCATTCCATTGTTAAAGATTAATATACAACAAAAATCCACAAACGCATTTATCATAAAAGATATGATTAAGTTCGGTTTTGACGAATTTCGGTTTAGCAGTGCGGTGCAGGAAACGGGACGAGAAAAACAACCATTACTAATAAATCACGAAAAAATAACGTGGAAACGTGTAAACAGCGTTATCACCGACCGCAATTGGTTCTCGATTAAGCGATATATTCATGCGGAGGGGCGCCTTATCGCCATGGGAATTGCTCATTTCGATTTCAAGGAGACTAGGAATTTATCCCGAGACGAGGCGCGCGAAATAGCTAATGACAATTTTTTTGATAATTGCCGTAATGGTGTGAACGGCGAGAGACTCTTATCTTAAAAAATTCCGTATAATACAGTTTTAAAAACGGAAAGCAAAATTATAATATATTCATCGCCATATATTTTTCAAATTTCCTTTTTTTATAAAAAAAATAGTTTTCCAATTTCCAACAATGGAAAACTATGATGCATTAATTCACTGGTTATTTATTTAAGAACTGGTTATTTATTTATTTATTTACTCCCTATAATTTCAACATTAGGTCATTCTCAAAACAACATTAACGTTATATATGTTACTTAGAGACCTTACTCCAGGGGTTAGTTGTTTATTTATTTAATTTTTATTTTATTTTGAATATTGTTTTTTTTTGGAGATTGTTTTTTTTTTCTGTATATTTCGTTTTATTTATAACTTATTTGACTATATTAAACTTACTGTAACTTATTTTAGCCTATTCTATTCTTTTTTTTTTCACATTGAGAGATTAATAAGAGGTTAAATTAAATTTAAAATAAAAACTCAGTATATTGTACCTGGTGTCCGAATAAGAAAGGTCGCCCGCTTTATCTCAGGCATAATGAGTTCCAACGCTTTCAAATAAAAAATATTAATGAATAAACTCGTGGGAAAATGTTGGACATGATCATGAACAGTCGAAATTACAATATTGCGATTATCTAAACTAAACATAAACTAATCATAATTTCAAAAAGTGTCATTTTAGGGTAGCTTTGTAGAACTCTTTCTTTTTTGATGAGAGTTACAAACTTGAAAATTCACCGATTTTATAGTTCCTGAGATAGCTGACTTTTCTTATTTGGACACCCAGTACATAATGAATAATAATTCTGCTTTTAATAATAAAAAATAGTATACAAAATTTAAATTTCCTATCCTGATTTCTTTTTATAATAAAAATATTAATAAATCTTTGTTAAATTTACACAATAATACTGTGTTTTTATTGTTTAATTAACACAATGATTGGCACAAACGAAAGTTAATCATTCTTAAATTGAAGGTTACACATTTTCGTTATCAGATTAAAGAAAATATTCATTGGTTCAGGCAGTCACTGGATAAAACTTTAAATTAAATAAAACAACAGTTTTTTTAGTTTTACAGTGATTTTCATTGTAGAAACACTGCTACGTCGGGCAAATGATTGCTCATTAATCATGTGCCTGAGGGACAGGCATTATCTTAGTAAGCACAGTGAAATTTCTGTTACCGAGCATTGTGGATACGTGAATCGCAATGAGCGAGCCCTATGCTAATCTCGCATTCGGCCTATTCAGTGCCGAATGTCCGCAACAGAGCTCCTCTCTGCGACTTCTATGCGAGGAAAAATGTGTTCCTTTTAAATATCTCATTGCGACTTTTATTAGAGTTTGTGTGCCTCTATTATGTAACTTAGTACCTTAATTATCCAACAGAGGGCGCTAGTTGTCATCCAAATGTCGTATGGCGGGAATTTCAAATATATTAATAGTTTTTTTTATTTAAATATTAAAGAAATTTAAGGAAT
The DNA here is from genome assembly GCA_963082785.1 of Philonthus spinipes. Taxonomy (NCBI): domain Eukaryota; kingdom Metazoa; phylum Arthropoda; class Insecta; order Coleoptera; family Staphylinidae; genus Philonthus; species Philonthus spinipes. The sequence continues at coordinate 9,617,105 of OY720303.1, read as the reverse complement.
CAATTATTAAAAACATTTTATTAAACGAAAACACAAACAAAACAACATACATTCATATTTATTTTAATTGAAATAAATAAGTGGAAGAACAGAAATGTATTCTAAATACCGATGATACACCGGATGTTTCGGCAAGGACAGGAAGTTCAATAGTTTTTATCAGTTTTTAATATCAAATGTATTAAAAACTGATAAAAATGTATGTTGCATCATATCTTTCTACTGACAATGAATGCAAAAGTAAATGTCTCGTTTAAAATAACAAAGTAGTACAGCATATGATTTGATGCAGCTTTTTTGATAATTTTAATATTAGGTGACCTTCCTACCTTGATGAAATAACAAAATGTAAATTATAATAAAATATAATAAAAATTTAACAACAATTAATAATAATAACAAATATATCAGTGCTGGTTTGCTATGCTTTGTCTTAAAAGTTGGGACACAAAAAAAAACAGCTTAACAAATTATACGGCTTTATATATCGGCTACTGATAAAGGAATTGTGGCAGTCATGTTAACTTGCAACTGGTATTTATTCAAAAACTTACTTGTAAGACAAACCACAGGAATATTGAAAATATAAAAAAATCTTCTAATTTGTTTGAACTATTGTCTTTTGTTAGCCATGTTATTGGTACCTCTTGAGCGCATAGTTCTAATTTGAACCCTCGTAATACTGAATAATCATAAAATTATCTATACATATACTTACACTTCTAATTTAAATGATTATTATTCTTATTAGATATGGCACGGATCACATTTTGTTGGAATGAACAGAAACTTCTAAACGCAAACGAAGTAATGAATATATGAAATAAAAATAGCGAAAAGGCGGAAATGATGACGAATTCAGTTCTTCCAACCTTTAAATATTTAATATTATTTTAGCGGGAAATTTGAAATTATTAATACAATTATTAATTGTTAGTTTTCACCAACTTCAGTTAAATCTTATTCAAAGACTAAATTTATTTGTCCGTTGAAATAGACATTTTTTCATGACATCCACGTCAAAAAATATGATTTGATTTTTTTGTTATGTATGTAAATGTATACATTTTATTAGATAAATAAGTACTTAATATTGGCGCATATTTCATTGGAACGTTAAATTCAAGATGTTTATAAATTACAATAATAATTTATAAAAATAAGGTTTAAATAATTAATGATTTTAATATTTGGACATTAGTAGTTCGTATTGTATGAAATAAATATGAATAAATTATGAAAAATCAACCAATAAAACACAGATTAAATTGAATAGTTTCGGGTTATTAGCCCATTTTCACATTTCAAATTCTTTTGAAAATGGGCTAATAACCCGAAAATAGTCGAGAATTTAAAGTTATTCAATCTAATCTGTATTTTATTGGTTGATTTTTAATAATTTATTCATATTTATTTCATAAGGTTTAAATAATCATATTGTACATCGCACGGCCGTTTTTGTATAGGTATTCTAATTCAGCGACTCTTAACGTTAATTTTATTAGCCATAACACTTTTTTAAACGAAACCAAACCCAAAAAAAAGTTATATTTCTTTTTTTGGGGACTCTAAGTTTAATTTATACATCTTTAAACAAAAATCACAATCGGATTTAAGCGTGGCGCGCCGGAATCATTAAATCGGATCCGCGGGAGCATATTTTACGGTCGGCAATTAATGTCCGGCGTTTTGTCATCGTTCGCCTCAGTTGTATCCAGCTGATGAGGAGCATTAATAACCGTAATTCGCAGATAAATTTTAATCTGGTCCGGTCGGAGCCAGTGTTCCATCCGGGGATTACATATTGCCCACATGAAATCGAGATTAATGCATTCGCTTTCAGACGTTCCTCTCTTTATGCAGGAGTCTTCAAAGAAACGCGAGAAAGTTGTGTTCCTTCAATGGTATTCAGGTTCGATTGTTTTTAGTTTAAAAAAATTCACTTATTCTGTAAAGGAATAAAAGGCAGTGTGTTGAAAGGTCATAAATTCAATACATTGCTTTTCTTTTATATATTTTTTTGAATATGTGAAGATTTTCTCGTAACTAAAATTTCAATAGTATAATTCACTATTGAAATTTTAGTTACGAAATTATTATGAAATTAAAATAATTTAAACAAAGTTACATTCCTTCCTTCACTGTTTAATCACTAGATGTACACTTCTGTGCAATAAAATTAAACACACAAAATATGTTATACTCTAAGGAGAACATGATAAGTTTCCTAGTTACGAAAAAAATATGTAAATATGTCAGTTTATTTGATTTTATTTTATCATTTATTAAAACTGCTACTAGGCAATTAAAACAGGCCCGAATTACACAACTAGATTGTTGAAAAATTGTACTTAATTTTATTGCATAGAAGTGTACATTTCGAGCACTACGTTTAATCCACAGCATTCATAAAATGTTTCACGAGGCCTAATTTAATATGTAATGAGGGCAAAATTATGTTTTGTGGATGTTTATTAAACATTTATTTCTCTCGGAATAAATTTATTCCGAGCAGACCATACTTTTTTATGTAGTGATGTTTCCAGTATCTACAAAAAATGTTTCCAAGTATTTCGGAAGCAAAACTAAAAGAGGGGATATTTGTGGACCCGCACATACGTAAAATCATGCTACATAAAGAATTTGTCAAAAGACAACAGTTTAATAGAAATAAATCTTTGGAAATCGTTTGAAAAGATTGTTCAAGGAATTTTAGAAGAGATATCAGGAAGTTATTGCTGATTTATTGCAAAATTATCACGCGATAGGTGAGAAAATGTCTTTTAAAATACGTTTCATTCACTCACATTTGGAGCTTTTTCCTGCAAACTTAGGTAACATGGATTGTATAGAAGGAAGGATCTACAAATATATGGTACCACAATGGGCCCTACGGGCCTAAGTGAACGGTTTTAGGGCTGTTGGCATTGTAACCTAACCTAACCTAGGTAACATGAGTGACGAGCAGGACGTGCTTTTCCATGAAGATATGCAGGTTTTTGAATATACGCACAAGGTTTTTGGGATGAAGTATGTACTGTTGATCCATTATAAGGAAAACTTGATCCTACAAGAAGCAAAGAAGAATTATTATTTTTTTGTCTATTTAGAAAGTAGTCCTTTGTTATTATTGTTAATTAAATATTTCTTTAATATGACAAGATAGATTTTTTTTAATATTTTTTTCTGAACTCAATGCCTTAAAATCTATACTAAATTATAACTTTCAGCTATGGTATATAAATCGTGTAAACTAGTGTAATAGATGCTCCACTCATTTTCTTGTTTCTTCTCGAATTACATTTTTAGGTAAATTAAATAAAAATCATTTGAAAATGAATAATAAATTATTTTCACATTTATCTATCTTTCTACTGACAATGAATGCAAAAGTAAATGTCTCGTTTAAAATAACAAAGTAGTACAGCATATGATTTGATGCAACTTTTTCTATAATTTTAATATTAGGTGAATTATAGACCTTCCTACCTTGATGAAATAACAAAATGTAAATTATAATAGAATATAATAAATAATTTTCACATTTAGCTCTGTGACATTTTGACTTAGGTTACGTAAATACTTTAGACAAATGCACATTAAAACAATTACTTCTTGGTCAAATACCCCGCCATACATTGAATTACATAGTGTGCATTTGCTGTTGCAGGTGCATTTTTCTAAAGTGCTTACGTAACGTAAGTCAAAATGTCACATAATCTATTAATTATTTTCAAATAATTTTTATTTAATTTATTTAAATAACTGTGGCCAAGTGAAAAGAGTATTTATTTTCTATTGATACACTTTTAGGTTTTAATTATAGTTAGTAAAATGCATGTACTTTCTTTAATTATAATATTTACTAATATAAATTGTTAGAATTGGATTTATAATTAAAATCGGAATAAATTGACTTCCTAATAAAAGTAGTGGAGTAAAAAAAACTAAACGAACGAAAGCATAACTAATTCAGAAAACCGCAACAATTCCTCAAAGAACTTAAAATTATACACAGCACCGGAGCCGTAATTTCCTTTATGCCTTCTCGGGAATGTTGCTGTTTAAAAATAAACAATCCGTGAAGGTGGCTCTCCGCTCTTTTAAGTGTTATTTTTTTGCTCGTGCATTGTTTCTGGGAGGCAACGGTCATAATCCATATAAAACGGTAATTTGGGCCCCTTAATGGTACACCGTCTAGCAACTGTTTGGCTTTTGGGACCCGTAAAAATTAAGCCATCATCTTCGATATATGGTATTAGCGTGGGCGCCCCCGGGCTGTAAAAGTAAAAAAAAAATAAAACGAACGGGTGATTCACCCGACGAAACGGAGGAGAGAAAGAACCGGCGAGGAGATTCGAGGAAGGTGAGTTGGGGGGGCATAATTAAATTATTGTCGTAAAATTAAAAGCTGCAATATATATGTCTAATTTATTTTCGAATAAATCATCCGTGGCTTGTAAGGAAACGTGAATAATTACTAGGTTTATGGGTACAATTAAAAGAACGCTTGTTTCTTTTTTTCTTCAAGTTTTGTTAAATAGCTATATTAGTCAGGCTATTAAAGTTCTTTTTATTGCATTTACAAGTATAATTACTGTTTTTATATCAAATATTTTATTAACAGACAAAAAAGGAAGTGATTAAAACTATTGCCAATTATTCATTAATATTAATTAATTTCAGTTAAATTAAATTTAAAGTTATAACTAACAAAAAGTCTGCACTAAAAGAAATAAGTGATTATTTTAAACATGATAATTAAATGTTTTAAAAAAATAGCTGGAGATAAACAAATTACAAATTATTTTGTAAGTGACTGTGACCAAATTATTTAGACACAGTTTCAATACTCATATTTCCTAGAGGTATGGAAAATGGGTGCTGTTTCTCCAGTATTTAACAATTGAGATAAATTGAACATTTGAAATTTTTTTTCAAAATAATTGATCTACAATGACCTAAAAATAAAATTCATAAAATAATGGTCAGATATTTCAGTTTCAACATGGGTTGTTGCAGATCAAAAGTTATTAATTTAATTCACATCACAGAGTATATTAGCGAGTTGTTTAGCTCCAAAAATCAAGTAGATGTTGCAAATCTGGATGTTTCAAAAGCTATATTTAATTGAGCCGAACGCTTTTGACTTACTACTAAATTAGATTAATTTAGTTTCTGTAACAACTTAATTTCTTTTTTTGAATCATATGTTTTTGTAGATATTAATTTGTCTCATACAAGGGTCTATCTCACATGGTTCTTTTGGTGTACCACAGGGTTCAATCTTGGGTCCTCGCCATTTTCATTATTGATTTAATTGAATCTCTTATATTAAATGTTTGAATTCAGACACGTTTTATTTTTTTACAAATAAATTTGTTTCGTTCGGACTAATCTTCTTCATGTTGGTTGTGGAGACTGTAATTACTCTAATATCCTATTTTTTTTTTATTAAATTAGGTGTATTTCAGAATCTGTGTTTCCATCTTCAGTGGTTGAAGTTTTAAGACTTTAACTGCTGAAGATGGAGGCATGGTTTCCGAAATATGTTTAGTTTAATAAAGGGGTGAGTGACAGAAAGGACATATTCATCGACCTTGATTGTTATTAATTAATCGCTACTAAATAATTTTCCTATGGTTTTCAATGGAAACAAATGCTAATTAGTCGCCAGTTGTAATATTTAGCAAATTACGTATTGAATTGAAAATGAGAAATTTCTACTCAAATATATTAATATCAACTTATTGTGATTAAGACTTCAAATTAATCATAAATAAAACACAGCTAACCACGTGTTAATAACAATAATTTGATTTTAATGTACTTGAGAAGAAGTTTCTCATTTTCTGTGTAAAATGAACCATACTATATCGATCAACTAATCGCTTTAATTCCACCAAAACTTTCACACAATTTCCAATTCCACAGTACTTGCGTTTACGCACGCACCGGAGGGAAAAAGGTCACCTCGGCGCATATCTCCAGCGAATGAAACCGGGCGACCGTTAATGCGCATTTTCTCAATTGCGCCAATTATTTACGAGCCAATAAATTTCCGAAACAATCGCTCCGACGCCGGGAATTATGAACTCGTTTGCTCGTTTGTGGAATTCCGATCGGCGTGCGCAATTACAGAAACCCACCTGGAGGCCGCCGAGGTGCTAAAAGTCGGGCGTTCACGCTTTGATTAGGAAATTAATCATTAGGTCTGCTCCGGTGGTATAAAATGGTACACTTTCCGCGGATGCCGTTTCCAATTCAATTCACGACGCTCAGAGGTCATCCAATGATTCAAATTAGATGGGCCCAATTGTTATTAAGAAAAATAAGGAATCATTTATATTAATTATTTTCAGTAGTTGGCAATGGCAATTTTGAATTACCCTCTCCATACCATGAGGATGAATTGATATCTAGTTGGCCTAGACCTGTTTTATCGACAAAAAATATAAAAAATTGAGCTGCCATGCACTATATTTATCCATAGTAATAAAACTTAATTTATTTAAACTGTAAATATGAACATTTTTACTATTTGTAAATGTTTTTTAAATTCCACAAAAAATATTGTACAATTCTTTCACCAACACGAAATAATTGTAGCCATCGTTTTTTTTTTTTGTTTTTTCTTCAATAAAAAATTTTGAAACTTAAAAAAAAACGTTGTTTTAAAGAGTAAAAGCTTCAACCATCGATTATTACGAAAATGTGCGCCGAAAAAAAAAAAGAATTCAGATCAATCCAAAAATATTGTATTTATTAATTCTATAAAGCCCTTAATTTTTAATGTTGAAAAACAATTACGGATTAGTCCAACAATGTTTCAATTATTAATTTTATAAAGGCTTCATTTTTAAATCTAAACAAAGCAGGCTAGGTTAAGCGTAACCACCTCTCAGATTGGTCATAGCCCAACATGCATCCAGCTACGGCCCTGCAGAAAGTTAAACCAATTTTGCGCAATAAATTTGAAACAAGATTAGACTATGATGTCGACCGGAAATATGAAAATCGAAAATGTGTGCAGAATTCGCAAGTCAAGTTGTTACCCTGCATGAAACTAAGGTAAATCACAGCGATCCAGAAACAAAGCGACAATCTGTACAGATCTGTATAAAAAACATATTTATTTACGATTCAAGTTTTCAGTTATAAACTCATTACTATTTAATAAGTTTGACCAAATCGGTCAAATTCTATTTTTGATGAATTCATAACATTTGCAGGTGAGAAGCATTTTTGTAATTGGTTTGGCTGCATCAATAAATAAGGTAAGGGAAACAGAAGGATGATAGGTATCTTCTTTTTGATTAACAGATATGGGCCACTCCATTCGTGCATAAATTCCATCAACTTGAAAAACTTTTGATAAGTTGGACATATTTAAGATTATGTGGTAGTTCTCAATAATATTACAATCGCCGTTCTTTCATGATGTTTGTATTTCAACAAATTGGCCCAATTTGGAGCCTTATGGTAATACACAACAAGAAAAATATGCGTCGTATTTGAAAATATTTAGCGTAGCATATGATGTTTGAGATAAGACGCAAGTTAAAGCATTATGGTAATCCATTCCAGGGCAGGCAAAGGTCAAAGGCAACTAAACCTTGCCAAGGAGCGCTCGAAAACTTCATTTGTTAAACTAGAACCCTAGTGGAATAACTGAAGTCTGCAACAAGGGAATGATCCAGGAATGGGAAGATTTGCCAAAAGTGCTCACCTGAGATACACACCTGGCTTGGGGCAGTCGAAAAGGCCTTCTCTGCCGTAAGGGCCAAACAGACAAACACGTTAAGCAAGGGCTACGTAAGGCTCATAACTAGTCTTCTAACCGGACATGTCCTCTGAAATACCATCATACGAAGGTGGGTTAGATAATGGATGCCAATTGCAACAAGGCACAAGAAATATCAGACCACATGCTTTGTTAGAGCATTAACAAAGTCTCTGTCCCTTAAAAGAGGGAACTATCTGTCATCGGCTACTTTAAAGCCCGTTTAATTGGTACGCATTAACCCTCAAGTTATTGTAGACTTTTCAAGAGGTTTAGATATTGAAGGGCTCAAATGGATCAGGGACAATTATAAAAGATCTTTTAGTTCGAAGTAGTTTCGTAAGACCTAAAGGCCATACGATCCGCCGACCCCTTTAACATAATATAATTATTAAACCGTATAGCCACACTGATTAGTACTGTTGATTTCCGAGCTAATGAGTCGTGGTCTGTTGTAGTTTAATGTTGTTTCGCTGACAAGTGCGGTCGACATCTTCAGTGGCTCCGTGGACGAATCTTAATACTGATGTATCAGTCGCCAAGGAGAGATTGAGGAGTTCATACGCTCTTCGTCCACGGAGTCATTCAAGATGCCGACTGCCATTGTCAGCGAAACAACTTTAAATTCCAATAGACCAACAATCAACAGTACAAACAAACCAGTTATTGAGTTTTTGTTTTCTCTTTAAAATTAATGCAATTCCATCTCTTCCAAGATTGAAAACTATGTTTAAATAATTAATATAAATTTATTACATATAAAAAGCAAATTATTCAATTAGGCTTAGAAAACGCGTAGGCCAAGAAATTATGGTATCTGAAATTTAGAAATGTTACCACTACAGACAAACAGGATTTCGCTGCCACGATCAAATTAATATTTTATAGCAATAATAATATTTATAAAAAAGTGTATTCATTCGATTGGTCACAGTTATTTAAATAAATTAAATAAAATCGATTTGAAATTAATTAATAAATTATTGCCGAAATACGTGTCTGCAGATGGCCTTATATTGAGTAACGTTCATTTATGTTTTTAACATTGAATTTTTCTCAGATCAAAAATGTGTGCAATATTTTATTGATATGCAGCAGCATATCATAATGTACACCATTATTTAATTCAATGTCCGGCGGAGTATTTGCCCGGGAAGTGGTTATTTTAATGTGCATTTTTAAGTACTTGCGTAACGTAAGTCAAAATGTCAGAGAGCTAAATGTGGAAACAATTTATTAATTATTTTCAAATAATTTTTATTTGTAATTAATGGTTTCAATATTTAGACATTGGTAGTTCATATTGTATGAAATAAATATGAATAAATTATTAAAAATCAACCAATAAAACACAGATTAGATTGAATTTAAAGTTATTTAAATCTAATGATTTAAATAATTTAATGATTGAATTTAAAGTTATTTAAATCTAATCTGCGTTTTATTGGTTGATTTTTAATAATTTATTCATATTTATTTCATACATTTTTTATTTAATTTTTAATAATATTTATTTATGTCCAAATAGACATACATCCAATTAAATAACAATTTAACAAAAATAATAATAGTTATAATGATTTGTTCATTTCAACAAATTGACCCAAGGTGGATCCTTGCGGTAACCTAGAACAAGGAAAATATGCGTTCTTACATAACCTAATACTTAACATACAAAACAAAATGTAAATATGATAGGATCAAATTAAAATTACAATGAAAAGAAAAAAAAAACTAGAAAATTTCTTCTAAATTAAATGTTTAAAAATCGAAAAAATATCAAAATCCAAACTAAAATTTAATTTATTGATGAATAAAATACACCTATTCAATTGTGAATTTTAATGCGCACGTGAACTAGATTGGGCATTATTAAAAGTACATAAATAACGCAATACACATCATGGAATACAAGTGTTCAACATACATAAAATGTTTCGATCGTCCACATTATTACAAAAAAAATGGATAAATAATAAACATTTTGGCGATGTTCCAGAGTCTATATTAAAAATTGTCGAAAGATTTTCGTATGTAACAGAAAAATATGGATATTGGCGGAATAATTTTTAATGCAGTATTTTCAATCATTTGTTTCTGAACTTTCTGGAGTTTACTTATATAAGTGTAATATTCAGGTGATCATATAATAAATGCGAACTCGAAATTTGATCGTGCTTAAGAAAAGTATTGTATTTTAATAACGTTAAATTTTGTAAAATATTTATAGATAAGGTGAAGAAATCGTAACATTTTCATTTATTTTTTTACAAATATTAATAAGCTCATCGAAAGCTAAGCAACGTCCAACAATTTTTTTAAAGTAATTTTTCTTTCAAATATATTTTCCAACCCGTAATCATATTGAGTAATAAATTAAATAAAATGAATCTGAAAATAATATTTCTTTTGCGAGTAAAACGTCATACAGCAACACATTGAAAGATTTAAATAAAATTCGTTTTCCTGAAAATAATTATGAATACTTTTAACATTCTTTTGCAATCGAATACAATCACTTATGTCTTCAATAGCATTGAAAATCTTTATATCATCAGCATATAATTAAATTTTACGTTTAAGAAATTTAACGATGTCATTGATAAAATATGATAAACAATAGGGGGCCTAAATTTGAGACCTGTGAGACCCCACTAGTTTCGCAGTACAGGTTGGATCTATACCCAACAAATTGTACATTATCAAAAAAGATAATAATAGAAATAATATCATAAGAAATGCGGTACTTATTCAACTTACTAAAATGATTTTATGATCTATTCTTTAAAACGCCTTTCTGTAGTTTTTGTAAATAGTATCTATTTGTTAATGATCATTAATGTATTGAGAAATTCTAAATATAAGACATAAGTTTATTCAAAATAATCAACATTTACGACTATGTACAGAGGTTCCATTCCTCTTTCTTCACCTCGAGTTCCTGGATAAATTCCCGCCCGGGCTAATGATATTATGGTGGGGGAGAGTGTGTTGGTCTGTTGGATTATTTAATGATGTGTCATATTCAATTTACATAATTTCATTTTTTGAATTAAGTTTTTTTATTTTCTATTTAAAGAGAATCATTTTTAAGTTTATATATATATATATATATATATTGTTAGTGTATTTTATGGTTTTATCGTAGTCGTTGTTAGATATTATGCATACTTTTATGTTGTGTATTTCTCGGTTCTTAGCATTGATTTTCTTCTTGTTTGGTGGCTATGTATCTGTTTGTTTATTATCAATTTTATGTTTGTTTTTATGTATTTGTATTTTTTTTTATGTTATAGGAATAGTTTTTTATGTTTAATTCTCCCGTCTGTTCGTTGGTGTTCTTTTATTTAGTTTATAAAGAATTTTTAGTATTTTGTTCTGTTGTATTTGTATCCGTTGTAGCAATTTTTGGTTGTATTTCCGCATATAATTATTAGATATGTGTTTATAGCAAAGAATAAGCTATTATAAAGTGGTTTTCTTCTTCTTTTTGTTAAATAATTGTTGATTTTTCTTATTGCAGCTATAATTTTACAGTTGTTTTTTATAGGTTTGTGGACATATGTGTCCCATTTTAGATTGCTCCGTATGCTTAATTCAAGATATTTTATTGTTTTGATTTCCTCAATTTGTATGTTTTTGATATTTATTTCGAGGATATGGCTATTTCTTGTTTTGTTGGAATGTATAAATTTTGATTTGTGTTCGTTTATTGTCACAGTGTTTTTGATTTATAATTTTTTCATGTCTGTTTTTATATTTTCTTGCACTTGTTGTAAGTCTCCTTGATTAGAAGATGCAAGTATCATCTGCGCAAATATATAATTTTCCTATTAGATTTATTTGAAATATGTCATTTGTGTATAACATAAATAAAGCTGGTGGTATTATACCTCCTTGAGGGATTCCATATTTTGTTTCTATTGTTTCACTGTATGTATTATATAATTCGTGTGATTTGTTGTCTTTTTAGTATATAGGTTTTTAGTATATCTAATGCTCTATATTTAATGCCCATAGCTTCAATTTTTTTAATTTATTTTCTTTTGAGATGGTATCAAATCCCTTTTTCATACCAATAAAGGTAGCTACAGTTATTTCCTTTTTTTCTAAATTCTCTTTGATGTCATTTATGAATTCATAGGTTAGTGATATTGTACCTGTTTGTTTTTGGAAGGCATATTGCTGTTTATTGATAATGTAATAATCTATGTGTTCTATCATACTATTATGAATCACTTTTTCCAAGATTTTGTTTAGGGTTGATGAGTGCGTTATGGGTCTATAGTTCTCAGGTTTGGTTTTGTCTCCAGTTTTATATATCGCAATTATTATTGAAGTTTTTTAATATAATACCGAAATACCCAGTATTTCGGTATTTCCCTTCTACTAGAATTTTGTTTATGTTCTTTGTTATTATTGGAGCCAATTTGTTGATATTTTCTTTCAAAATTTTGTTAAATCCGGGAGCTGTGTAGTTTGTAATATTTTTATAATATTTTTTATTTCTGTTTTTGTTGTTTGATTAAATGTAGTAAATGTAGTTGTTGTTCATTTGTAGTAACGTGGTCCAAAATGAAGTTTTCTCTGTTTGGATAGTTTATTTAGTTTATTTAATTAGTGTGTTTTTTTAGCTTTCAGTAATGCTGTTCTTTTCGAGTAAATTTATGTTCATATCTCCTATTATTATATATTTATTGTGTTTAAAGTTTGTGTTTTTTAATAGGTTTATTAAAGTGTCTATATTTATGTATGGTGGTTTGTACAAAAGTGTTACAATAGTGTTGTCTTCATTGATTTTCACTGTAATAATTTCTATATTATTTATTATTTTATTTGCTATAACTTTATAATCTGTTCCTTTACTTATCTAAGCCACACCCACGCATTTGTCTTGAGTTGTATTCTGCGTTATAATTATTGAAGCTAAATAGGTTTGATACAATTGATCGGCATTTAACAAAACCATGTTGACGAGTACTAATCATGTGGCTTACATGATTATTCATTATTTTAAAGATAATTATTTCAAATATTTTAGCGAAATTGTTTATTATTGTTATTTTACGATAATTCGGTATATCATTTTTCTTTCTCTACTTTAAAACTGGAGCTAGTTTTCCGATTTTCTATTTAAGCGGCATGAAATTTAACTTTAAAATTATGTTAAATAAATGCTCCAAGGGGTCATCAAAACACGTAATGCAATCGATAATAAACGACAAATGAAGGAACCCTATCAAAAATCAAAAGAGAATATGATTGATTGATAATTGATTATTTTCGAATTCTCTTTATTTAATTTACGTTGTAATATAGTTAAGCCAGCAGTAATTTTAGCATCACCAATATTAGATTTGTTATTACCACTTTTTTATTTATATTTGAATATTTAGCTCACAATTAAAAAAACTTGATAATATTATAGTACACTTAAAATTAGGATTTTTAGGGATTTTAATAAAAAAAACTGATATCCAGTTTGAGTATATTCAAACGCCATAACTTATTCGCCAGTAAATAATCGAAACACGTGGATCACTAAAGAAATAAACAAACAGCCCATTTTCATTAATTGTTTGGCGTGCAGCTAACGTCCCCGAAGGAGAGCGCGCCTTTTGATTTTTCGCGCCGTTTTCCCGGTAATTTGGTTTCGTTTGTTCCCGCGGGCGGTCGTAAATCACCTATTGATTTATCGTCCAGAACAAATCAAGGTGTAGTTTTCGGTTTTCAATTACGAATTACGGGCGGGATTATTTATGAACGCGGATGTTCGGCATAATTCGCTGCCGACGTGATTATCGTAAAATTACTGAAATTACTAGTTTTACAAGCGTAAAACGGCCGGCCGGCCGGCCGAAAATATCCACGTGAAATGAAACGCCCGCAAAAGAAAACAGAAATGAAAATAATTCGACGGGCATTAAATATTTGAATAACTGGAATTAATTTATGTTGTTTCAAGTTATGATTATTAAGCACCGAATAAAATGAGCGAAACTAATTTTAATTAATTAAATTGACACAATTTTGGAATTTTTAAACATTACAAAAATGTTGACCTTTAAAGTTATCGCTAACTTTAAATAGTAATAGTAATTAAAACACGTTAAGCAGAAAGACCTATGGTCTATAGCCATTTTACAATTAATTAAGTTTTATGTGCTATATTCTTGTAAACTTAATTATTAATAAAGATTGTCATATACATAACACGTAAACTTTTCTTAGCTGCATGTTTATTTGTAACAAATGTACATTTTGATCACAAAGTAATCAATAATAATTTTCTTTCTTTATATTTTCGTGAAAGATTTTGAAACATAAAAACGACGTTCTATGAAAATTTATATATATATATATATTTTGCTACCAATTTCTACTGGAGTTACTGTTATTAATAGTTTTAAACAACTTAGGTGAAGATGATTTGCTTCAATAGAACACTGTAAAATTTTCTTTCTTTGCTGTATAAATAAGCAAATTCACATTTATTTGCAAATAGTGAATCATTTTTTAGATAAAAGCAATCTCTTGAAAATGGGCTAATAACCCGAAACTAGTCGAGAATTTAAAGTTATTCAATCTAATCTGTGTTTTATTGGTTGATTTTTAATAATTTATTCATATTTATGTCATACAATATGAGCTACCTATATCTAAATATTAAAACCATTAATTATATTAAAATCTTATATAATTTTATAAGATCCGGTATTCCATGAAATTGCATTATACTGTAATTTAATAATTCCATAATTTTTTAAAAGCTTTATATCGTTCACGTACTACAAACTCTTCAACACCTTTATGACATGCATGTGATTTTTTCACTTCACACAATACATCACGATAATAGTTTCGAGATTTAAATTTCTTCGAAGCACGTGAGAATAACGCGCCAGCATTAATTTAATCGACAAACGGGAGTAACACTTTCATTGTACTTTTTGAATTATTGCTATTATTCACGACATTAAGTGGTTCGAGCTTATTTTTTTTGTTATTAAAACAACAATTAGTCGTGTACGTGCACATAAAAAGAAATAATCGTGAAGGTAAAGCAGCTAATCGCTCTGATTCTCATCAATTAAGAGTCGCTTTTATCTGTTGTTGCGGATAACATTTACTCTATTTATTTATACAGGATCCAATTGTAATTTCCTCTTTGATTTAATTTTTTTTTTATTTTTACTAAAAACAATACTATAAAAAAAGCAGTGACTCACGCAGAAGTTTATTCCCGCAGGCGGTTATAAATCATTATTATTCTTTTTTATGGAGATACATATTACCTATTTCAAATATATTAATTAAATTATATTACACTTGTGTTTATTTGAGTTACGTGTATATTATAAATAGAAAGAAAGACACATAGTATTCACTATTTCTTTGATCTTTATTTAGATTTAATAAATGTCCATCTCGGATACTAAGCATCCATTATCAAAAGTACAGCTTCTTTATATAGAAATATATTTACAAATTAAAAATAACTCTGCTTCAATTTACATTTGTCAAAACAATTTATCATAAATTTAAAAAACTTGACACTTTGCTATATTAAGTAATAACTTCTTAATATAGTCAAGTTTTCCAAGCTTTCTCATAGCTTTTTAAATGTATGATAAATTGTTTTGACAAATGTAAAATTATTGAAGCAGAGTTATTTATAATTTGTAAATATATTTCTATATAATGAAGTTATTACTTAATATAGTCAAGTGTCAAGTTTTCCAGGCTTATCTGAGTTTATTTTAAATAACATCAAGCGTTGGATTCATAGATCCAATAGTTTTAACCCATTCCATTTTTGCAGGGAGACGAATTTCGAAGATAATTTTTGTAATGTTATTTGCATTTTGTTTAGCAAATCAAGTGCATTATAAAAATGCACAGAAAAGAGATTGTATTTGAACACGTTAATTTAAACAATGATTTTTATGTCACACTCGAGAAGTTTAAAAAACATGACTGTGCCACATATTTTGTAATTTTTCTTTTCACTAAAATCAATAACTATAAAATAATTGTATTTTTTTCACAAAAAATAATTTCTAAACAGAAAATGATGTATTCAAATAAATAATTATCAAAATTTACTCAAGATGTGAATTAAATTCAAAACACAATATTTTTAATTGTAACGTCATTCTTTTTTTTTGAAATATAAGGTTCATAAGTTAGGGTTATGTATTGACTAGCATATCGAACAAACAACCTCCATTTACAGGCACATACCTAATTTTCTTTTTTTTACATAAATGTGGTTGAATTTCATCTGTGAAGCATTAAATCTCCATTTTCGATACACGGATGAATTTAATGCATTTTTAGACATAAATCCAATGGAGTTAAATCACATTATTTTGGGAGCTAATTCTGATTGCCGAGAAAGTGTATGACCAGGAAATTTCGCGTGCAATTATTGAATTATAATTGTTCACATAACATATTGCGCCATCTTGTTTAAACCACATGCCATCTACATTAATTGCATTCAGATTATGTATTAAAAACTTGTTTATCATGTCGCAATTACATTAACTGCTTGAGTGGCAGCATATTTAACTAAGTATGGACCAGTCCGAAATTCGCATCAAACAATAACACGTTTTGGATGCATTTGGTTACTTCCAAATGCAGCATTTTTTTACTATTAACCAAGCTATTGTAGAGAAACAAGCTTCATAATTTCTGTCAAAAACGTCATTATCTTTGAAATATTGTTCATCAAAGAACTGTATACTTATTTACCCTAAACTATCTACTGCTACGTTTTTTTTTTATTTGCTACACTATAATGTAGAAATGGCTGTTTTTATGTATATATATATATTTCACTTACACCTCCTTTTTTTCTATCGAAATACCTTCCGATTCTCCTAATGAGAGAAGGAACTGTGAATATCTCCGTGGGGGATTAAATGCATCACCTGGTTATGATAGCATTCCCATATCAATCCACAAATCTCGTCCGAATCAAATCATTTATAAATACATAAGTATTCTTCGTATATTTTTTATAAAAAAAAAAACGAGCAATGTAAAGACATTTATGTATTAAAATAATTGTGAATATTTAAAATTATTGAAGTAATTGCCAATGTTTTTAATTACTTTTAATTATTAAAATGATTGAATATGTTTGAGAAATTATTATTTTATTATTAATCATTTTAAAGAAATGAAAAAAGTAAATATTAATTAACTTATTGCAATGAAGCAATTTGAAAATGTAATCAACTACTTACCGGCACCAATTAAAAAAATGTTATATTTCTAGCTTGTATCTCGTCCTTACCTGAAACAAAAAATATATAAATTAATGTTACAAATAATAACTCAAGACATTTATTCTTAAAACACAAAAGCACAAATGAATAATATTAAAATGAGATATAAATTAAAATCAAAATCCAGAAAGCGCTCCGATATATTTTATGGTTTATCTCATCTAACATATATCCTTAGGTTCTTACATATATTTGATATATTTTGTTTATTTTTAAGTGTTTACATATTTGTTATTGTATAAACTTATTGATAATTTAATTTGTTCTGTAATGGTTATTATGTTAGACAAATAAACGAAGAGTATCTAGAATTCTCTGAAGAATCCAAATATCTAATAATATATTCAATTTAAAAATAGGCAAAAATAGTTGTATCGTCAACTTGTTTATGGAACACTATATATTGACAATTTTTATTGAAAAGATAGGTTTAAAATTCTAATCGAACTCTCCGAGCGTTCTTCCCCAAAATAATCACCAGTTTAAATGAATTTGCACCTTTCATTATGAACGCATTGTATATACATACATTTCAAACCATACAAATAATGCAAAAACAATATAACATTAAATATTTACAATACATGCAGACATGCAGGTGTTAGTCTGTCTGGGCTATCGACCAGAAAACTTTCTGTCCTCGTATTAACATCTAATTGGGCAGATCGAGTTGAAAGAATTATACATATGTAAACAGTCAATTCTAGCCCTAAATGATAAAATTGCCTGTTTAGATTTGTATACATCTTTTAACTCGATCTATGCTTTGTAACTCTCTTATTTTATCATATTTTTCATATTGCAGCGAAATATATGGACTCTCTTTTACGCAGGATGTGCACCGTACAAATAGTATAAAATAGTTGTCTTCGTTTAATACTTGGTATAAGTATGACCGAAATAGTCATAAAATATTAGAAATGCAATGGCTCAACATGCATAACAGACAACAATTAAAGTTTCTTGTTTTATGCCACAAAATTATCTTTCTGAGTGTCTCCAGAAAAAAAAAATAATAAGAAACAAGGGACTAATCGGCCCACCAACTCATAAAACCACAAAATTAGAAAGATTATTTAGTTACCAAATTATAAACTGTACAATAAAATAGGAATGTTTTTTTTTTTATTTTATTGTAAGTATCCAAAAATAAATAAAATAAGGATATTTAAATATTTTCTTAATATAATGATGACTTTTGCTCTTTTTTTTATCAAAGAAGGTAACCGCAAACTTTACTAAACCGATGCTTTCTAGAATGTCTTTTTGTCATTAGACATTGTAGATTTTGTACATGATTTTTGATATCAATGAATGATTATTTACAAGTTAAATACTTTATTGTAAACGGGTACGTCAATACTTATGTTGTATTTCTTTCTTATACTTGTTATCAAGAAATAAACCCGAGTTCATTTGTATGTTTAAATCAGTCTTTTACTTAAAAATACTGCGTTTCCCGCAACCTTGAACCTGAGCAAACCGGCACCCAAAATCATTACGTAGCAGTACATTCTCGTATGTTTTCTAAAATAAGTTTTGAATTCACTTTTTTTAAGACTCTCTAAGAATCACTTATCTTGGAAAAAATTGTTGGTGAGTACGTGAAGTTTTGTTGATATAATATAATAATATTATATCACTTATCTTGAATTAATTTACTTACAAAAAAATATGAATCTGATTTAGGTATACATTTAGAACACCAAAAGTTAGTAGTGTTATTCAACAGCAACTCAAGAGTTCTTAAATTGCTCCACTTATGCTTTCTAAAATAATTATCCAAAGATACTTTTAAAAATAGTTTTGATCCTCATTATTATATCTAGAATTAATTCTAGAAACACTCAGGACTTCAAACATTGAATAATTTAATTTTACATCCTTTTATGATACTAGAAAATGAGCATGTTATTTAATAGCAAGTTCAGAAGTTTTATCGACCAAGACTGTGAAGTCGTTTGATTGAGTACCTATTCTGATACCTAAACTGAAAAAAAATCTACTCAACATATTGTGAAATTTAGCTGTCATTTAAATAAATAGGAA
The DNA here is from genome assembly GCA_963082785.1 of Philonthus spinipes. Classification (NCBI taxonomy): domain Eukaryota; kingdom Metazoa; phylum Arthropoda; class Insecta; order Coleoptera; family Staphylinidae; genus Philonthus; species Philonthus spinipes. Next base: position 9,597,974 of record OY720303.1, on the reverse strand, counting down.
AAAAATTAGAACAGCTTGATCTTAAGAAATAAAATGTTAAACATAAAAATTGAAACTATGTGATTTCAAGTTACGTCAAATAATTAAATCAATAAATGAATTTCAATACTGATTATAATTTGGAGTTAAATATTAATTTAGCATCCCCGACGTACTAATTTGCACAAACAATATCCACAACTTTGATTTAATCCCGAATCTAAGTTCAGACCACCTCTCAACAAAATTGTCCCTCTCCCAATTACCGCCTATCCCTATCACATTCAGAATCCTACACTGACAAAACGACTGCCATTTTGCGATCTAAAATATTACCGAATTTATTGGAAAAGACGAAATCATTAACGAAGATTCAATTTACCTTTTCCTAAATCTTCTATCTACTTTTATCGAAACAAACGCCCCTACTTATTTTGGAATATATATAATAATAGAAGAAAAGGATTTATTCACATAGTCACAGTTATTTAAACTAAACGAAATAAAAAGAATTTGAAAATAATTAATTATTATTATCAATCATATTACATTTATATAAGTCTTTTTTAATGTACATTTGTTTTAAAGTACTTATTTAGTCATAAAATCACAGTAGGTAAAGGAAAAATGATTAATCAATTATTTTCAAATTATTTTTATTTAATTTATTTGAGATATACAATCGTACAACTAATCAAATACAAGCAATAACTTTGCCAATGCATACGACTTACTAAAGACAGGGCACTTAAGTAAACATTTAACAAACTCAAGAAGAATATACACAAACTCATTTTACATTATAAAACATACGTATGGAAAACGGCATGTGGCAATTTGAACGAGTTTCAGTTGAACGCGTTAAACTTTCAATTGTAAACTTTTCTAGCACTTGAAGAAACATTTTTAAACGTAACGAGCTGTCCTTTTTCTATTGAATTCTCAATTTATTTTTTGCATTAATTAAGCTTCTAAATTTAAAACTTTCAAAATAAATCAAAGATGTAATAACTTTGAAAATCGACCGAAATAGTCAGATTTTCGTATATAAAGAAAACAAAATTACTCGGATCCAAGTGGTATAAAAAAGTAATTTTGTTTTCTTTATATACGATATTGAAAATCTACCACCAAGTTAACGCCAGCAAAATTAAAGAATTAGTCAGATTTTTTTTTAATAAAAACACAATGAAACAATAGGAACCATGTTGATTGAAGAGATAACGCGAGCGCCATCTATTGTCTAATTTCAAGTGGCATCGTCATCAACGAGGACGACTAAGAATCGTTGTTTCTTCCACTGAAAAAAGGCCTACTTGTCCTGTTTATGAAAACAAACAGAAAATAAGACGTTCTCATTCCTTCTCTAACACACCTTATAAATTTTAGTTTGCATAGAATTGACATCGATTTGATTGCATTTTAGTTGCATATAGGGCTATGATCAGTGGAATAAAATCTATTATGTAATCCTAATTTCAAGTGGCATCGTCAACAATTTGGGTCTACCAGGTAGACAATGAAAATCGTTGTTTCTTCGACTAAAGGAAGGCTGTTAATAAAAACAGGAAACGAAATTATTAAATAACAATAGGGGTACCGTTTAGTAGAAAGAGATAGCTAAGTATTTACTGCAAGGTACCAATTCGTATTACATAAATGTCCTGGTCTATAGACAATATTGTATTATGCGTTGAAGTAATTTTGAAACGTGCACGAATTTCTTCAGATGAGTTAAAAATAATTTTAACAATTAGCTTTAAAAAGCAATGAAAATATTTCATATTTATGTTAATTTTTAATACTATTGGCTGCAAAAACGTGTGCTAAGAAATTTTCAACGATGTCACTAAATTTTGAAAGAGATTACTTTTACTTCTAATTATATTCTGTGAATTTTTAATCACTGCGTTGTTCCTTTTCATTAATATTGTTGATTGATATAATGTATGTTAACAATTGTACATATAATATCCATTTATATCTTATCGAACAAAGGAGAAGTCCGCAAATAAATGAATAAATAAATAAAAAATAACTTCACATTTATTATTTATTATATCAGTATACCTTACAATTTCCATTTCTAACAATAACTAATAAATTAGCGTAAAACACAATAGTTCATATTTTTAATTTAAACTGATATTTTCCTACTTGAAAGATTGACTGTCTAAATATATTTATTAATAAAAACTAACTCTTTTTTAAATAGATTTATATTTTTATTATAACTACTGCTTTCTACTAAATAAACTGTATTTTTTATAAATTAAATTAAATTTATTTTTTACAATGTACTTTAAAATCTCAAAATTTATTACAAATATTTTTAATTTTAAAATTAAAAACTTTATTATTGTTTCAATGTTTTATTAATTCATGCAAATGCTATACAATTGTTTAAATTAATTAAAGATTTCTCAAAAGCAATATAGATAAGAAAACATAAAAAGTCCCATTATATTTTTATCTCAACCATACACTGAAAAGCAATATATCTCCCTTTCCTCTCTCCCCATTCCTTTTTTTTCTGTTTCTTCATCCACTTGTCACTAATATTTCCTGTTCGGTTTCTGACTTTTTGATGGATGTAATGAATTAATTAACGTATTTCCATGTTGTTGTTTTCTACTCTCTCTTTCGTCGTGTATAAAAATCAAACGGGATGATTTATCGAGCCGGTGGTTTATTACCGAAAACACGGGGGCCTTTTAATTAAAAATGTGACCGTTGATATAAATAAGTGCGCCATTATTCAAAAAAAAAAGTTAACATCTCCTGACGGAATAATTTGTAAGTATCACTCGCGAATCTGATGTTCTTTCCGTTCGGCCGCATAAATAATCCCGCGCTCGCGCGCCGAATTAATGAATAAATTTAGAATGTTAATTAATTTGTTACGAAAATTTTTACGACCGCGAATGTTATTTGCTTATCAATATTGAAAAAATAAAAAATAAATAAGACGTTTAATAAAATGTTCAACTACGTATGGATGAAAACTGGTGACGGTCATTTTAGTCTTTCGGACCTCATCAGACCAATGTGTATCATGTGTAATGCTTTGATCAAGACCGTTCAATGGATCTTGTGTTGTGATTGAATACACTGAAATAAATATTTCCAAACAAGTTGGATTTTCATTAGTTTAACAGTTTCTTGAATGGAATAATCACAAAAGCGTTTAAAGTAAACACATAAACATAATTATCGGAATGAAGTTAAAATGGTCTTGATACGTGGTACGAAGTTAATTGGTAATATCCACCAAATATTCTCTCATGACAAAGTAACTATAGTAAAATTATAATGAATTTTGTTCACTATAAACATGATCCTGTTTGGATTAAACAATACATTTTATTAAATCTTAACAAAGTTATAATGATTGCTGGAAATACGTTACTTGGCATGCTCCCAGGCCAACAAGTTAAATGGTAAGCGTAATCATTATCATGTTTAAAATGATCACTTATTTCTTTCAATGTAACCTGATATGAATCAAAATAATTGGAAAGAGAGCGTGAGCGCCATCTATTGACTAATTTTAAGTGGCATCGTCATTAACCGAGATCGTTGTTTCTTCCACTAAAGGAAGACGAACTTATCCTGATTATGAGAACATAAAAAAATAGATCTCATTCATCCTCTAAATCAACTTACATATTTAATTCTGAAATTCATATATACAAACATCTTTATTCAAACAGCAGAATTAAAATACTTTACAAATATTTATATTTACAATACATATTGAATGGGTGATGAATTGATTAATTGTAACAGAAGGGTGTTTATGCTTGGGAGGGATATTAAAGTTGCGTGGGATGCAGAATTTAATAAGAAGGAAATGATTGTGTGGGTTATTGGTCTGAAATTCATTGATATAGATTTTATTGAATTGTAAATTGCTAATAGGGCTATGATCAGTGGAATAAAATAGTCATAGTATCCTGTAAACTTAATGCATTAGCACTAAATAAAGAATTGAATTGCGGAAGGACCGTTGGTCGATAGCCAATTTACTGAACTGCAATGATAATGTTTTGTATTAAATGGTATTTAAATATATAAATTTATATGTTCTGTAAATAAATATTGTCTCTATTGTAATGATTTGAATTAAAATTCCTTTATTCACTTGTTTATTTTTTTATACTATATGTACATTTCGGGCACTATGCGCCCATTGATACTTTGTTAGCTATGCGTCCACTCATAGTTAACAGAGTATTATAATGAAAACATAGTGCCCGAAATAAATAAGCAAGTGAAGGAAGGAACACAAAGTGTTTTATTTTAAGTGTTCGAATATCTTCACTTAACTCAGAACAACACATCGAAAACCACTATTGATGACTATTAATCTGCCTACCGTACAGCAAAATAGAGAAACCATTGTTGCGTTTTCTTATGTCGTCGCTTTCCATCGCCAATAATCGCTTTATTTTTCTCAGAGCGTATGCTTAAAAGTGTAATTTTCACAAATAATTCTTAACCGTGGAATAGAGTGAAACGCTACTGCATTAAGGGAGAGACAATACCATCGCCGATTTGATATGACGAGCTTCGACAACCACGAGCCTTCGAAACCAATCATTTAATAATGGTTGTTTTTTTAATCAAATTATTAATTGTATACACTCAAAATTAACCAACATTTTGATCATATTTATTTCCAGCAATTCTTTATCTATGTTGTTGTGAAGGTTATTTTTTATTATTCGAAATATTTATAAAATTATTTTAATATAGACGACAATGGTAAAATAATAAAAATCATTGAATAGAAAACGTTTGTAACCAATATCAGATGAAAGTGTTTTGTTTAAGCATAACTTGTATAGGAAGCGGTTTCCGTAATTTTGTAAATCCATATAAATAGTTTAAATAATCGAAGATATTTGTTGGTGAGTAAGTGAAGTTTCTTGATATAATACAATAATATTTTATTGATTTCTTGACTTTTTTATTTTTACCACTATTTGTACATTTCGAGCGATAGCTATTGATAAAGAACACGTGATGCTTGAAATATACATTTACTTTTTACTTCGTAAAAATTAAAAAGTTATTAAGAAAGCAATAAAATATTATTATAATAAAAGTTTAAATAATATTGAATAAATAATTAATTTGGGTTAAGAGTTTATATTGAATTCCCCATAAGCGCTAACATATACACAACCCTCTTATTATTATATTAAAAAGAAATATTTATTTCTAAAAATGACTCTCATGTCCAATAAAAACATATTTATAAGTCAATCTTAAATTGAATTTAAAGTAGGACATAATTGAAAAGAATTGTATTTTTATTTAGTATTATATTAATTAAAATTGTGTTGTGTTTAAAAAAAAAAACACTCACAGGTGTAATAAAATCTATTTTTTTTTAGGTCAATCTTAAATTTAATCCAAAGTCAAACACAATTGAAAATAATCAACCAGCAGAAAGAGCGAGCGAAGAAAAAAGAAGCGAAGTAAAAAAAACTTAATACATCCGATACGGATCTCATTTCCATGTCCATTCCGCGTCGCGTTGTTTATGATTAGTATTATTTTATGTGCGCGGTGTGCGCCTCGAAAGAAGAGAGATGAGTCAAAGCCTGTGAAGTATAGCCATCAGGTTGATGGTTCTGTAGATCCGTCAGATGAACACAATTCATCAGCAAGTGCCGTGGGTAGCAGCCGGAGTATTCATTCATATCGTCGTGAGGCGACTTGGGTGGTCTCCGGCTTCGGATCTTCTCTTCCTCCTCTCCTACTTCTTCTCCGTCTCCGCGAGGAGGAGAGACGTTCGGTGTGCGATGGATGGAAGTCCCGTGGCGGACAATAACGAAAAACCGTACGTGATTACCGCGGAATTACAAATGGGAATGGAATGATCATTTGTTTTGGATTGCCCAATTTTTTTTTCTTTGATTAAGCGTGTTAGTTATTGTAGAACTAACTTTTGGTATTAAAAAAACAATAGTAAGTATTCCAATTTTTTTTCCATATTATACATAAATTATATGATTTAAACTAAAATGTCAAATGGTATTTTCTAAATTATTTAAGAAACAATATATTAATTACAAAAAATCATTTCATATTTCTGTAGTACTAAAAGAAAAGTTAAACTAATTCTCTAAACGAACTGTAGCATAACTGTGAGCTTTTATAAAATCAGGAATGTTAAATCAAATAAAAATGGCAGGAAACCATATGGTCGATAGCCTAAAAAATGAACACCTACATGTGTTATAATTATTTGTTCTCTTATATTATCTGTATAGTCTGAATAAAGATACATGATGTCCCATTAATGCTGGGAAATGGCTTCAGGTTCCTGGGACCAAAATATAATATTTTAACCGAACTTTTCTGTTTACAAAAATTAACAGTTAAGCCAAAATTGATGCTCCAACTTAAACAAAATAATATTTCGTAGTTCATTTAATATAAAATAAATATGAATAAATTATAAAAAAACACAGATTAGATTGAATAACTGTAAATTCTCGACTAGTTTCGGGTTATTTATTTTATTGATAACGATTGAATGCTTTATTCGATTTGAATCAAATTAACTACTGATTGATATAACAATGTAATACATCATTTCAATTAATATGAGTACCATTACTTGGTTGTAAGTGTAGAATATAACATATCAATAAATATCTAAATATCTTTTTATGTGGGCACAATAATATTCTTAAAAATATTATTATACTTGAATAAGTGATCTATTTGGAGTATTTTTTTGTCTCTTTATGATTGGATAATTTGCACAGTTTGGTGGGAAAATAAAAATAAAAAAAATTTGAAAATTAATTTTAAAGTGCTATAAAAAGACAATGGAGTTTTTATTTCTTAGTATCGAAATGTACCACTAATTGAATGCCAAGAACTATAATATATTGTTTATTCATAAAAAATAATGAAATTGCAAGATAATTATCTTAATTTATATTTTTTGCCTGTGGAAAATTAACCTGACTAATCCTGGCTGCGCGTATGGTGCAACTTTTTTAAAATTTTTTTAGATATAAGTGTTTTAAATCTGCCACTTCTTTTTGAATAACTCAGTATAATTTTATTAGTAACATAAGCGTAACCAGAGCATTGCCATTGCTAATGATCGAACTATAGGAAGTAAAAAAATGGTAATACTCTAGTTGCTTTCGCCTATGTTCTAATAGGCTAATTACAAATTGTTTGTAGAACAAAAGAAAAAATTGTATATATAGGTTTATCGATACAATTTTGTCCAAAGATAGCTAATAGAATAATACCAGGGCAATTGCGGATATTTAAAATTCCTGCGGCCGAGCCGAGAGCCCGCAAAACCGCAGAATGTGCGCGTATTAAGAAAATCGCAATTGGATCGGCCCCGTGAAAAGCGTTTCCATAACGATTCGAAACCGTCGGCGGACACGGCCGCCGGTTTCGAGGTATCACTCCCATTGTGCGCGGTCCTGAGAAGTCGCCTTTTCACGGCTGCCGTGCTGCGCCGCCTTTGTTTTTCGAATGGAAGCGGCGATAATCGCTTTCTGGTGATTACATATTCCTTTTTTTACTGGAAATGAGATAGCTGTATGTAATTTCGAGGGTCTAATATTGGATTATGCAAATTTGATGATAAAATTAGTCATGATATATTGTCTGTTTTGATACAAAGAAGGCACATGCGCTGTTTTTATCACTTTTATTGCCTTTTTATTTAAAAATGATTAATTCATACTTATAGAATGTGGGAAATTGTTTAGAAAAATCTAAAAAAAATGGGTACAATGTGCTTAAAAATGTTATATTATTTTATAAACGGAGAATAGATGAATTGTTGCAGTCTAATTTTTGCAACGTAGAAAAAGAAATGATCGAATTTTAGTGATCATTGCCTGAAATTATTCCTTGTTTAATTTTAATTTTTAATATTATATTATTCTTAAGTATGAATTCATCTTAAGTACTTAAGCACAGACATCTTATTCAAATAATAACATCACTAAACTCGAATCGGCACAGAAGACATTTTTTACAATGCATCGAATTTAATTCCAGTCTACAACACACTTATGAAAATCTCAATCATATTATAAATGTGTATTTAAAATCCCGCAGAACTATGCATAATTTATGTACACTTTATCGACTTTATCGAATTATTAATGGGCAAGATTCTTTAAAAATTTAATGTAACTTCAGATAGCTAACTGGAAATTCACGATTGTTTATTAATAATTTTTAAAAATTAATTATAATTTTCAATCCAAATTGCTTGTTTTTTTATTTGATATACAAAATGCATAATGACCTCAAAAGGATAAATGTCACATCCTTAATATTCCCACTTACTAATCATTCCTTTCCAATATATCGCTTAAGGTGAAAATTGAATACCATCTCTTTCAATCATTTTCACCTGAAAAGGGGTACCTCAAGGCTCGCCCCTTTCATCATTCCTTAAGGTGAAAATCAAGCGTCATCTCTTCCTACTATTTTCCCCTGGATAATTCACTTCACCATTCTTCTATAATTCTTTAATTTTGTCGGCGTTAAACTTGGTGGTACATTTTCAGTATAGCATATAAAGAAAACAAAATTACTTTTTTATACCACTTGGATTTGTGGTATTAAAAAGTAATTTTGTTTTCTTTATATTCTTCTATAATCTTTATTGCTTCTACATATACCATCACGATCCAACTTCCAGTCAAAATTCGCTTTCTATATTGAGAAATCTTGTAACTTATCCAACCTAAATCGCAATATTGTCTTGATGTAAAGTGTTGAGGAAAATAAGAGTGATTAACCAATTGTAGATAAACTACAACATTGTCCTAGGCTAAAAGTATTAACGATAAAAGATTATTCGTTAAAAATAGATAATCATGACCCATTACACCATATCCTAACATTCAACATAGATTACCAAGGTTTCCTGAGATAGAAAGTTAAACAAAAAATCGATTTCTCTAATATAAAGTGTTGTAAACGAAACATTACTTCTTAAAAAATTGGTTCCTCTAGATAATAATAATAATCATTATCTTTATTATCCACTGAAAACCACAAATCGGACAAATGTATATTTCTACAAAAATAAACAACTTTCTAAATATTATTAAAAAAAAAAAAAAACAGAGGGCATACAATTTCATAAAAATATATCAATACATCTGTATTGTATTTGTATTTACAGACATATGATATATAGGCATTACCGACTTACCGACAATGACTTTTGGCATAGACAGACAAAAATCACCATACCACTTTCACCACAGGGACATAAACACGAAAAAAAAACAGGCGGAAGGACCATTGGTCGATAGCCAATTAACAGATATAAAATATACATTCGATTTTGTAATTTCTTAATATATATTTAGTTTTTTTTGCTGTATATATCTGTAGATAAAAATTATTGATATATAGGCGCTGTCAATAAGATTTTTGTATCGGCTCTAGGTAATAAAATTGAATTATTTCAACAAGAAAATATGCGTGGTATGAAAAAATCAACCATTGATTATAGTTGAGGGATATCCATTTTAATATGTTCTAATTTATACATGAATGTACTGCTGGATACTTTACGCCCAGCAGACCATGACTTAAAATTATGTAACAAAAACAGTGTTGTGTAATATGTCACAAAATCGGAGTAAATACTATTGATTTTAAAGCTCAAAAATTTAAGAAAGCGCTTTTGTACTCTAGAATGGACTGATTTGCATAATAAAGATAAAATATTATGGAACCATATTCCAAACGACTTTTAACCAATTACACATTACTGTTATTGTTACATAATTTTGAGTTATTATCTGATAGGCATACAGTAGCCAGCAGTATCATTTATATATTAGTACATTGTAAAATGGATATCCCTCAACAATTATCAATGATTGATTTTTTATACCACTTATATTGTATTGTCAAAATAATTAATTTTTATTACCTAAAGTAAATACAAACACTTTATTGACAGCGCCTATCTATCATATGTCCGTAAATGAAAATTGTAGATTTACTGATATAATGAGTTCTGGCTAAAACTATGTCGTTTAAAATATCTTCTGGTCCGAATTATGAATCTACACCTTAAAAGCTGTGAATGCTACATTGTCAATGTGGTTATTGAACTACCACCAGTCATCGAATTTAATCCAAGGTTCTTTGAGGTATATTCACGTGCAACAAATTCATTGTCAACCGAGTAAGTGTAATGAATATGATTTTTTTAGTATATGAACCTGTTATACTGTTATACGTTTGTGTAAGTCGCAGAATGGTATTAATTATTACGGTCCCAAACTTTATAATGCTCTACCCAACCACATTATTGAATTACAGTCAAGAGCTTTCAATAAATCGATAAAAAAATATATGAGCAAAAAAGCATTTTACAGTATTGATGAGATATTGACTGACAAATTTTGTGATATTTAGTCAACTTTTACCTATATGTTATTTATTTTGAACGTTTGTAAGATTATATATATATATTGCTTTTCACATACACTGTTACATTGGTATATTTTTTATATAAATGATTATGTTTAAATGTTATTGTAATATGTGATGTGTATATTGTATTTTTAATTTTAACATGTTCGTCATATTTTATTTAGTATTTTATATTTCCGTCTATTATTTAATATTATCTTACTCATATTATAACTTTTTTGACCTGTGTAAAGATTATTCTGGTAACACTAAATAAATAAGTTAATAAATAAATATACATTAATTGACATTAACAAACAATCATTAACTTTGCTCCAGTTGCAAATGCAATACAGATTCGGCTGTAACACAACACAATCGTCTTGGATATTCATCCGCATAAGCCAAAACTGGACAATTTATAGATTCAATCAAGTTGGCGTTGGAAGTCTTGAGTCATGTCTGTACTAAGATCACACGCGTGAAATGCTCGTTGCGATCAACATGACAACCTGTACTTTAAGCGTGCGCGTGTTATTTTAGTTCAGACATAACTTTAGATTTCCAATGCCAACTTCGTCGTCGATTTTTGTTATACGCTCGATATAAATGTTAAATAAGAGGGGACCTAAATTATACGTAAAGGAAATACTCAGGACTAGAAACTGGAAATGAGCCATTAGCAGAGAAATTTGGAGGCAAAAATTAAGGAAGATCAGGGACCGACAGCAGTCTGTAGAGTCACTGGAGAGATAGAAATTATACCCTTGCGTTCGAAACACCTGAAGGAGGATGAAATTCGTATGACTTAAAACCGTTGTAGTGCACATAATATGTCCGTTGTGTGAGATACGACGAGAACAAATTAACAAAACAATCTGATAATCCAAAATTGTGCAGTTTTGACAACATTTTCCATAAAAAGGCCATTTTGGATAAATGATTACACAAATCGTATTTTATTTTTCAACGCTATTCATTGGGGGGATAGATCTTGTAGCTTATCTCTTTACTGTTTATTATACAATTTGATATGTCAATTGGCTCAGGTCAAAATGTATAATCAACAGCTAAGAGATGAACCACAAGAATTATTCCCTAGATCAGTGATTGTCAAAGTGGATGTCGCGGCATTTTTGACACTTAACATTTTATTACACTTTTTTACATTGTATCTTTTACCAATAGGATTTTTTTACTTTTTAAAAGAGTGGGCTTCCTAGGTTGAATGACTTCTAGGAGCGTAAAGTGTTCCAATTAATACAAATAGATTCCGAGACGATGCAATTTCGTCCAAGCGCGAGAAATTACACTTGTATTGTGGTTTGTACGTAATAAATCTTCCCGAATGAGCGCAGGCCTAACCCAAAACAAACATCTATCCTCTCAATAATATTTGGAAAATGTTTTGCGACTTTAAATTTTCATATTTCTTTCATAGAAAAACTGCTTGTTGAGATTTGAGTTATAAAACTCGACGAAAATTATAAGGTCATGATTCTGAGATGTTCTGTAAAGGAAATGTTAAGTTTAACGAGTACGTTAGTTTTAATTATCATTTATATTTTATAATAGATATGTATACATAGAATATGAAATTATTTAATAAGGTACACATTTTCCGTATTTAATAGCCACGAATAATGCTACACCATGTATGTTCAAAGAAAAAATAAGTAAAATTGTTTTTCTTTACAAATTCAAATGAATTAATTTAATTCAAGCAATGCCTAACTTTTGGATATCTGGCAACGTGGCTGTTTCGATATTTTGTACCTCGTCACACTAAATTAATCAATTAATTTGTTTCCCTGCCTTTAACAAATAAAATTATTCTATCTTGTAGAATCAAATTGTTGTCGATTTTACTTAAACATTAGGCAATATGGTTTATTAAAATTATTAATTTTAAATTAATTTTGACAATTTTATCTCTACAGATATTTTAATTTCAATCATACAACAAAATTATGTTTTTCATTGTTTAATCAGAATTTTTGTTTACATTCAAAAATCATATCCATTTTTGTGATTTTTTGAAATTTCTACAAACTTGTAATTAGAGTAATAATTCCGTCTCTTTAAGTTTTTAAGTTATGCCCAAAAATATGCACTTTTTACCTAAAACATTACAAAATTGTAGAAATGTGCAACCTTCAATGAATTATTTAAAATAAAATATCGAGAAAAAGTTGGACATTTTTATGACACTTTCAAAGATTAATCCAATTAATTGGATTAAAACCTTTAAAAATATTATAAAAGTGTCCAATTTTTGCTCGATATTTTATTTTAAATAATTCATTGAAAATTGCATATTTCGTTCAAATATATAATTTTGTAATTAATAATACAATTCATGTCTAATATATGTGCATTATTTTATACGATATTTATCATTTTTTGCCATCTGAACAATTTTTAAACTAAAAATTTATAGTTGCAAAGTTACAACTAATAAACTTGTTATTTTATTTTTTATTCTATGTCTATTTTTTAAATTTGTGATGTTTTGCTCCATCTGTGATAATTTTGCACTGCATTATTTTATTTTTGGCAAGCCTATGATGATTTGCAGAGCTTAATGCGAGAGTTCATAAATGGTTCTGTTTGATGTTGGTTGCGATCGAAATAACTGGAATTTTGTTTAATAATTTCATTGTGTCGCCATATAAACATGTTTGAGAAACTCTGCCCTAGATAGATTGTTCTATGCAATTACTAGCCAAAGTATTTCATAATTTGACTGAATTTGTTGGGTATTTCATAAAATGCAATGTAAAATACATTTTAACGATGGCAGAAATATAATTCATAACTTTAAATTTATTTATTTTTTTATTATTTTATTATTAAATTGGTATTTTCTGAAATGTAAAAAAAGTGAATACAACGTTTAATCACAGAACTGAATTAAGTTTTACTCTTTCACTCTTTGCATAATTTCCTCCTTCTACACCAATTCACCGAATCAACCTGGCCAATGGTCTTAAAATCAATATTTCTAAATGTCATATTAATTTAAATAATGTGTCATTCCATAATAATAATCACAGTTTTACGTAATAGAACAGAATTAAGTTTTCATCAGAATGCCTTTGATGCCACTGACGGCGTAATATGAAAAAATAACCTAGAGAGTGAATGAACGAGCATCTAGCATATTTCATCTGAATAGCGATCCCGAATATTAATCAAAGCCCATTGAAAAAACCTCCAACACTTCCAAACTAATAAAGAACATCAGACGAATCAAACGGAATATTTCGGCAACTCATTTTCATCGAACAAGAAAATTGTAATTCCAACGTCCTCGAGGCGTCGCGGCGACTTCCGCTACGAAACCGTCCACCGATATTTCTAAGTCACCCAAGTAAAAAAAAACACATCTTTGAAACGGGATAATTGTAAGCGGACTAGCGGCTCTTTGCCCGCAACATAGGTGTAAATGTCCGTTGCCGGGAATTTGTCATCATCTCCCAATTCGTCATTCCCGGTCTCTTTTTGATGTTAAATCTGTGTCAGTAAGCGTGTGTGTGTTCCAGTTATTACGGCGCTCGGGCTTTAGTTCTATTTCGGTGTGAAGTAGCTCGAGTGACTTTGAACTGCTATAAATATTGGTTAGGTGTGCGGTCTGTGTCGCTTAATAACTTATGTAAGTTAACTCGGAGATGGAGAGTGTGTTTTGGAATCGGATGAAGGTGTTAGTGAGTCGGACGTGTGTTTGCCAATGTGGGTGGGTGGTCTTTTATCTCAAATTATTTACTGCTTGATATACATACATACCTCTCTCCGTATGTGTGTATGTGTGTGTGTGTGATTCTCGTCCCAGTACAACTCAATATCTTGTTTACCAGAACATAAACATTTCCCCCCGCCGTCCTTTTCTCATTCGCTTTATGCGCGCGATTACAAATGGACTTTTATTAAGGTTGTTAATGGCGTAATAAAAGATGCTTGTAATGCGCATTCTTAATTAAATTTTATTGGCCATTTATGCGTTTTTGAGGTGCATTTTCGGGATGCTTATGATGTCCTATAAATTATTCTTGTTTGCATACATCACTCACAACTAATTTTCTATCATTATTTTATCTTTATTGGCAATTCCGATAATTTAAATTAAAACAATAAAAATTATAAACGAAAAAGACAACCAATTATAATATTTTTTTATTTAAATAAATAAAAATATAAACAAAGACCATCGACCCATTGTAAATATTTAGGTGTAACCTTTGATCCAAAACTGTTCTTTAAATTTCACACTAAAAAGGCGACACATTTCAAATGTTCAACATTTAGACAAGGTGTTAACACCCAACACTACAGTCATTATACGAATAACGGCCATTAAAAATTTTCAGGGTTCCTGACTAACAGCCATTAAAAATTTTTAAAAGTTTTCAGGGCTCCTGATCGCGAAAATTTTTGAAAAAAAAAATCTACATTGCAACATAAGGTGATAGCATTCAACCGTGTAATATAGATTTTTTTAATTTTCCGCGGTCAGGAACCCTGAAAACTTTTAAAAACTATTAATGTCCGTTATTCGTAGCCTACCCTGTATATAAGATGATCTATTGCCCTCTGATAGATCACACCGCTATCTTGTTCAACAATATATATAAGAATTCTTTCCACAATTTAGAAGTAGCAGAAAGATCCGCACTGACTAAAATCAGGGATTGTGAAATAGGTTAAGGGGGTAACTAATTTCACAATCCCTCCAACACCCTCCTGTACGAACTATCTCAGATCCATCCGATTCAACATCGTCTTAACATCCTTGCCCTCAATTCTTTCAAATACAATCTCCTGAAAACATTATGTGTCCCTCTCAATCCAAACACCACATTCGCACCGAAAAATCCATCCACATCATTATTCAATTTTATTTCATCGCTTTACGATAAAGACAGAGACAAAGAGTTAAATCATATTTCGTATTTCTAAACATAAAATATAGACAGATATTTCGAAAGTCGGACGGAAAGACCGTTTCTCGATAGCCGATTAAAAGGCGAACAATTATATGTTTATGTATTAGGTTGATGCAGAAGAAACGTCGGATTTTAACCATTAACTTTAATTGAGTATAACTTTTTATAGAATAAACTTTATTAACCAAAATAAGAACCATTAGAATTAATACATCGTTGCCAACAAGAAACAAGTTTATTTATGCCGGTATCATAGAAATCTGGAGTTTCAGCATCTCTTTGATTTTTGAAGCATTTATCACGCAAGATGTCTAGATGCTTGAAAAAGTGGAAATCGGTAGGCGACAGGTCGGACGAGTATGATGGATGGTCGAGAGTTTCGTAACCCAACTCATGCAGCTTTTGTCTTGTCATAATTGAAACAGGAGCCCGAGCGTTGTCATGAAGAAGAATTGGGCCTTTCCTATTGACCAATGCCGGCTGTTTTTGTCGAAGTTTTTAGTGCATTTCGTCGATTTGTTAGCAATATTTCTCCACTGTGATAGTTTCGCCCGGATTCAGAAAGCTGTGATGTATCAAACTTGCCATAAACCACCAAACAGTCACCATAACCTTCTTTTGGTGGATATTTGGCTTGGGGAAGTGCTTGAGAGCTTTATCATGATACAACCATAGGACTGAACGTCTTCGGTTATCATAAAGAACCCACTTTTCATGGCAGGTGACGATTCGATTGAGAAACGGGTCGTTTTACTTTTGAAGAAGTAGTGACACATCAAAACGGCGATTTTTTTTATTTTCTTTCAGTTCATGCGGAACCCATTTGTCAAGCTTTTTCATTTTCTCAATTTTGTTTAAATATCGAACAACGGTTGACTGGTCAACATTGAGCTCTTCAGCAACTTTTCGTTGCTGCTTGTGTCAGCTTCTATTATGGCCTTCAATTGGTCATCATCAACTTCTGATGGTCGGCTACCGTGTTTTTCATCTTCAAGACTCTCATCACCATTACTGAATCGGACGAACCATCGTTGCACAGCATTTTGCCAAATGCTTCGTTGATATTGCGAGTCGCCTCAACTGCTTTTTGACCTCGCTTAAACTCATACAAAAATATCGCTCTTAATTGCTTCTTTTCTAGCATTGCTAGAATGATCCCAATATAACAAAATCATGAAATATTTATAATAAAAATATAGAGTATATTCTAAGCTTTAAAATAATATATATAATGTCAATAATTATTAAAAAAAATTATTAAATTTTAAAACCATAAAGTTTAATAATATAAAATCCGACATTTCTTTTGCATCAACCTAATAAATATATATATATATATCATATAGTGTAGTTGGTTACAAATTATTTGTCATAAAATTATTGTTTTGTAATGTACCTTCAGTACATTCTATAATAATAATAAGAACAAATGAGTACACCATACACATATTCTACCGTTTATTATATCCGGATTACCCACAAAGAATTTAAACCAAATCTAAAAAAACTACACATAGAACCATTCATACACAATAACATTCAAAAGGCAATCATTCTCAAAACCTGCAGTATTACAAGGAAATTCTTACGATAAATCACTTGCGCGACTTGGTATATCCCATCAACGAGGAAGATTAATCAGGTTGATTAATCACCAAGATAAGAAGAAGAAATAACAATACCTTTATTTATCACAGAAAAAACAATACTAAATGGCCTAATGTATACCCTTCTTTTTTTAGTTTGAATGACTGCTAGATAGTCGAAACTATAGTCACATAATTAAGTGAAAAATACAGTGGTAAAACAAAGTTAAAGAGTGTTTTTGTTTACAAGTGAAATATTATGAGTGTATGCGAAGTTCAGTCAACTTAAATTGTTAGTTGTCTTCCATTTAACCTACAAAAAATGAAACATAAAAATAATTGGAACATATGAGATAAGGTAGAAACATACTTCGACGTCAATAATCCCGAATTGATTATGTTAATTCAAAGCTCATTACTTAGTAACAAAGAACGCAAGTGATATCTGAAGCTGTTAAATTTTATTAGTTTTAGGTTTGGGGGAAATTTATTGTATAATTTGTAGATGTTGTAAGGAAAACATCTGGAATAAATAGCAGTTTTGTGCCAATTGTTGATAATGTGTATTATCAAAGCATTGCATATGGAACACACTGGTCCAAAAAAGTCCAATAATCCATATCCATAGGTTAATGGTGGTTGGACATTTAATTAAATGGATACATCATTTTTTTATTGTATAATATTTTTATATTTATAATTAGTTTTAATTGTAAATACATTTTCATTCATTTATTATCTCAATCGTGAAGATAACATTGGAACCATAAATAATCCATTGTTAAAAAATCCGTTTTTTAACTTTTTGGTTCACACATCCTCAAGAA
Organism: Philonthus spinipes; assembly: GCA_963082785.1. Taxonomy (NCBI): domain Eukaryota; kingdom Metazoa; phylum Arthropoda; class Insecta; order Coleoptera; family Staphylinidae; genus Philonthus; species Philonthus spinipes. The sequence continues at coordinate 9,580,193 of OY720303.1, read as the reverse complement.
TCAAAAAGTACACAGATCGTAATATAGATTAACCTCGTTCATTAAAATTCATTGTCTCAATTATTAACGCTCTTTCGTAGATCCTTTCACGGTCCATCCTCCAATTACATTTATCTACAACTAGACATGAATTCCAAATTTACTTCACAAATCTTTCGTTTCCTAAACCTCACATTAAATAGAGTACCTCTTTAAACTATTCTTTCATCCACCACACTACATTCACTCCATTCTCCAACCACTCATTTGCCATACCATCTGACAATCTTGCTATGTCCCACATCTTTCTGCAACCCATCCTCCAATTACACTAGACATGATTTCCAAATTTCCTTCAACAATATTTTGTTCTTTATAAACCCCATATCATCACATCATACCCCACCATTCTCTCTTATACCTCTCTATGCATATACCTTCATATATTTGATTCCCGAAGAAAAATATAACTCGGGATCAGTCATTCAACCCCCAATATTTGCTCCACTACCCTCTTTCACACTACTCATGCTCTGTGATATCCCATACTTCCACACCTTACATGAAAGTTATCTATAATTCAGCAACCAATAAAGAACAGACTACTGCTATGTTTTATCCACGTTCCCAACTTGTTGCCGATCCTATCTGATGCTGCCTTATGGGACATTTCTATTTCATCCATGTTAAATATTCTGTTTACTTTAAAAGAATTTGGACAATGTTCCAAATTCATAAAAAACAACTTCATTTCTAATTTGTTGAAAGCATAAACTAGTTGGCAGTTGTTACAAAGGGCTGCCTTAAGCTTAATGTTTGATTTTTGTGCGAAATCCAAGAAAATTATGTTTAATATTAATTCATTTCAAGTTTGCTCAAATCATGAAATCCTTTGACAATTGTTACAGAGATCTGTCTTAAGCGTAATTTTTTATTTCTTGTGCGAAATCCATAAGAAATATGTTTAATTTAGTGCCCATCAGCCAGATCAGATCATCTGGTTTTATTGCTTTATATGATCAGCTAATATACTTTTCTGTTTAAGGATTAAATAGGATTTTCTACTTAAAGCTGGTTTTGGTTTGCATTTTGATTTTAGGATTTTTTTTGCAATTGTGAAGAGTGATTCGTGGGATGCCTTTTCTGCAGTTTCACTAATCTTCCACTAGTACATTAATAAGTTAGGTGATATTTATTCCTAAACATTTAAACTGGGAAAATATATTGTATTTAGAGGCAGAAAGACCTGCGATCGATAGCCCATGACAGACTACTAACCCACCAATATGTATTGGAAATATAAATATCTGTAAAGAATTGTAATTGTTTTATATTATATTTCACGAGATAACAACTACATCCCTTATTTTTAAATTAAATTCTCGCTTATTTCGTGGTGAAACATTTTTATATAACAATTAGCAGTGTTGGGCAAAATCTAATAATATTAGTAATCGAGTATTACTAAATATGTCATTTTAAGTACTTAAAACGAAAAAGTAACTTCAAATTTATGTTTATTAATAAATGGGAAGTTATTTTTGATATTTTTATAATAAATAACATTCTTAAAATTATAATATACTTAATTTAGCAATAATAAAAGATCGATTTTACCCATCACTAATAATTGGTATGCATTTTAATTGATATATTTGGTGTATTAATTAAATTTCATCCTAATTATTACATCCCTTAAAATATAGGAATGAAATGAGCAATACAATTCAATATCGACTATATAACAGAAGCAATTTCTACCGCCACTTATAACTAATCTACCCCAGATGTCGGAATTACCCGTTTTCAATGCTTCATTAATAGGGTATAATTAAGTATTGATAACAAAACTGAATTGGTCAATATTTTATACCCATGTATTATAGTTTCAGTTCTATACTTCTGAATTAGAAATTAGCATAAAAATGGAAGATTCTTCCTGTTTTTCATTTGAAAATAGTTAACATGTTTCTAAGGAGAATCATTCCTTAATCCTTAATTTTTCTCTTATGAAATTGGCTAATAACAGCAATAGTTCAACACGCTTAAATTTTAAATCATGTTGTAAATGTTGCTTACAAATTCAACTACTGAAAAGTGGAAATGAGAATAATGAGTATTAATTAATTCAGTTGACACTCATTTTCTCATTTCCACTTTCATGTTTCAATTATTGAACTGATCTTTCTATATAAAAATGTCAATAAATCAATATATGTTTTTTTTTTATTATTTCTTATAAATTTAAATAAAACAAATTTTGAATCCTCTTGAAAATGGGCTGATAACCCGAAATTAGTAATCAATGTTTTTATTTATTAATAATGAATTTTAAAAAAATATTAAAAATGTAATGATTAAATTAAATTATTAAAATATTTAATCAATTTAATCAATAATAATTTTATTAATTTTTAAAAATGTAATGATTAAAATAAATTTTTAATTAAAACAAAAATAACTTCAGAAATATTTAATAAATTTAAATTAATTTCAATTTGGTTCTCATTGATCACTTGGTGAAACATTTTAACTAATTTAAATTGCTAATATTTTTTTTTAAATTAAAATATGTATGTCGCATTAATATGTTTCATTAGCCATGTTCATAAACTTGAAGCCAATAAAAACACACAGACACTAAAAAAAAATGAAACTATCCATTACCGTCACGTATAATTATCACATCTCTTCATTCTCCTCTTTATTAGTCACAATAGGAAACGACACACGACTATTCTCTTCGCGTATTTTTAAACGTGTTCCAGATGTTTATTTTCGTATAAGCCACGGTTTCGAACCCTTTGTGGCGCAACTTGTTGGCGGAACGGAAGGGCACACACACACACACATAAAAGCGAAACGAAATAAAAAAAAGGTAGTAAATAAATAAGAAGAAACGATGAAGAGCGCGAGAAACGGTGGCCTAACGAGGCCGGTGGATGTTTCTCAAAAGCAACACGCACTGTTAACAAAGTGCTACATGTAAGTGAGCCATTTGTTGTGCATTGTGAGCGCCGGATCCGAAAAGACCACGCTCTCGCATGGCGCGGGTTAAATGGCTCAGAACTGGACGCGATAGCGATGCATTTATGTTCCGTGTCTATGGGAGTCGATGTGTGGTCCTTGCATATTTCAGTTACACTTTGGTTATTTGGGTCAGAAGTGTGTTGTGGTTGTTTGATGTGGTTTAGATCATTTATTTTTTGTTTAAATTCATTGTTTTCGGGATATGTTTGAAATATGAAGACGTTATGAGGCTTAAATTAGATTATTTAAAAAATATATGAGACAACCAACAAAAAAATCTATATGTCGTTCTATCAATCCCAAATTACGTATGGAATTATTTTCTAGGCTATTCAAACAATTGAGGTATTTACATCAATAAAACATTTATGTTTTTTATGTGTTTAATAAAATGAAAAAAAAAATGATTCGTTCCTTACTTCAGTTTTTATTTATAACAGCTAAATGTACATTTCGAGAACCATGTAATCATTATTAATAGCGAATGTTCGAGTACAATATACTCATTATCAATAGTGAATGTTCGTTATTGATAATGAATACATGGTGCTTGAGATGTACATTTAGCTTTTATAAATAAAAAGTAAAATAAGGAACAAATCTTTTTTTTTAATTTTATAATAACATGCACTTATTGCAAGCAACAAAGTATATCGTAAATACAACACCAGAGAAAGTTTGAAGAAATCTATTGGCAGAGCTTTTATTTGATAAAGATTACAAGGTATCAGGTAACGCGATGTACTGTCAACGAAGCTTTTTTTTTGAACACTACTATTTTGTTTTTCATCGCCGTCTTCAATGCTCATATAGTTGTTCCAAGACGCCCCCTCCAGATAAGCCTTCTTCCATTTTTGAATTCATGTTCATTCCATTCAAACATGTTTGATGCTTTTGACGTGGCAATCCCTTTGTGATCACATCGGCCAACATATCTTCAGTTGGTACATGTGATAGCTTCAATATTCCTGCCTTTAAAACATCCCTCACAAAGTGAAATCTAATGTCGATGTGCTTACTTCGATTATGAAAAACTGGGTTCTTTAATAATTTCAAAGCAATCGCAATCAATAAATCAATTTGTCAGTCTTTCACAACCAAGTTCTATCAGAAATCTTCTCAGATAAATGAATCCTCTCTAACTGCATAGCTTAAAGCCATATATTCGGCTTCTGTAGATGAGAGAGCCACAGTTTTATGTTTTCTAGAATCCCACGATATGAGATTCAAGTAGAAATATTTGTCAGATGTATAGCCTTCTGTCGATCTGACAATTCCCCACGAATCCCTCAAGAGCTTTCTGGTTCCTTTTAAGTATCGTATTACTCGCTTCACTGCAGTCCAATGAGTTCTATCAAAACAGGTGTTGAACTGTCCTAAATAGCTGACAGCGAAACTAATGTCAGGTCTTGTTGTAATTGTATGGTATGTAAGTGCTCCAACCAGCTTTCGATATGGAAAATATTCAGCGCTTTCACCTTACACAGCTTAGAGTGAATATCAAGCGGCGTCAATGACGGATTACAATCCACCATTTTAAAATGATTTATTAAATCCATTATGTAACCTTTTTCGTTTAAGCACAATTTACCTCTGCCCTTTTTGCCATTCCCAAAACAGTCCATTCCCAAACAGTTTTTAACTTCAACGAGGTCTTTGACGTCAAAGCGTCGTAATAGTTCACGTTTCATGTTCACAATCCCTTCGCGGTCGTTAGAAAATATCAGTATGTAATCTACATACACTACGATGAATATTAAATTTTTCCCTCTGTTCTGTTTGTAAACGCATTGGTCTGAGCTAGTAGGTTTCGCTCCAATAGATATCAGAGCTTCATTTAGTATATTGTACCATACTCTTCCAGCTTATCGCAAGCCGCAAAGTAACTTCTTTAAATGACACACTTATTGTCTAAAATTGTTAGCATACCAATGCATTTCTCGCTTATTTCTTTACAAGTGGTACTTTCTTGTACTATAATTTCTATTAGTTCATTGAGCTGTTTTGGAAGTTCCATATAGATGGTCTCTTTTAAATTTCCTTTTAAGTGGCTATTGCGATCATAGTTCGAATAGTACTGAGTCGTGCTAACGATGGGCAAACGTTTCGTTGAAATGCACTCCAGGTTGTTGACTGAACCCTTCGTACACCAACCTTGCCTTTCTTTTGTCAAAAGTTCCATCAGCCTTGTACTTATTCCTTAAAATCATTCTACATCCTATGACATGTTCTCCAGCAGGCCGATCCACGAGTTCCCAGGTATTGTTCTTGATTATAGACTTTATTTCTTCAGCCATTTCTTTATACCATTCGCTTGATTCCGGTCCAGATATTGCTTCTTTTAGAGGTATTTCACACGTCAAACCAAATTCTATGTTATTTCGAATTTGTTTAGCTTCATTGTAATTTTTTTCTTGGTCTTCCTGTTTTCAACAGCCTCGGTCTTCCGGGATTTTTTCTAATTTGGTTTCTGTCCTCTTCATCTCCACTTCTTGGGATTTCTTCGAATGATTCTTAATTTTCCAAATCTTCGTTTTTATCGTTCTTCCAACAATATTCTATTGTACTTGATCGATCTGTGATAATGGAGTTTTTTCTTGATCTTCTTCATCTCTATTTTTGGTGTAACATTGGCGTTTTTCTTTTTGCTATGACTCTCCAAAACTCACATCCCAATTTATTTCAATTTTTCTATTTGTTTCCAGCCAAATTCAGTATCCTTTTGACTGTGTGGAATAACCCACCGTATTTCCTTCTTTCCCTCTAGCATCGAATTTCCCTTTTGTAGGCTTTCTGTCGAGACAGATTACTCTTGAACCAAAAATTCTTAAATGATTAACATTCGGCTTCTTTCCAGTCCAGATTTCGTATAGTGTTTTTCCATGTAGACTTTTCGAGGGGCACCGGTTTCGCAGGTAATTCGCTGTATTTACAGCTTCTGTCCAGAATGTAGGTGGTAACCCGGACTCTATCAACAAACACCATTGACAGTACATCGCAGTGGGAGCATGCTGGGCCCATAATCTATTAGCAGAGCTTTTATTTGATGAAGATTACGAGGTATCAGATAACGAGATGTACTGTCAACGATATTTTTTTAAATGTTGCTATTTTTTTTTTTCATCGCCATCTTCAATTCTCATATCATTGTTCCAACAACATCCCAAAAAGTTATAATGTTGAACAAACATTTTATCCACTATATTGTAGAAATAATTTAACATTCTTTAGACTACCATAATTGTGTACAAAACTTTATAATGATTTTTCAAAAAAAAAAAATGGAAAGTATTTGGTGCAAATTACAGTAATCCTCTTCATTAAATATTTATTTTGAAGGAAAAATAATTATTGTTTTCTTTTTAACTTAACATCAAGAAATTAAAAAAAAAACGCTGGTTTAAAACTCAACATTTTTTTGAGTATTTGTTACCGTTACTTGAATTGTAACAATTAAAAAGATTAATGTTTTTTTTTTTAAATTACTAGAATTAAAAAACAGTAACAAAAGCTTAAAAAATATTTAGTCAAAATAATTTGGAGTATTAGGAATTGTTAAGTATGTTTCACTTGGTTTGTTTTATACGCAAAAACAAACCAAGTGAAACATACTTAACAATTCCTAATATTAATAAAATGTTTCACCGAGTGATTAATGAGACTCAAATTGAAAATAATTTGGAGTTTTGAACTGGGTTTTTTTTTTCATTTCTCGATGTCGAGTTAAAAAGAAAACAATAATTAATTATTGTTCTTTCAAAATAAATATTCGATGATAAAAATAGAAAATATTTTTCTTCCGCAGATTTTTTATTTGCCTGTAAAACAAAATTTTAATCAATCTTAAAATACATTTTTTTATTCATTTCACTCATATATACTTCTTTTGTCATTGCTGAAATTTCTTTTAATATTCTCTGGTTTATTAGAAGAAGAAGAAACAATTATTCAATAAAATTTATGGTACTTAACCCACAAAATCTTGAAAAATAATGTTTAGTTGTTTAGTCAAACATTATTTTCAAGCTTGAAGAAACAAATTTTTAGTCAAAATAATTTTAAGTAGGCTGAAAGATTGTTGTTTTTTAATTATTCTGTACAAAATTATGAATGTATTGGTTACTTTTGGGAATAAAGATGTTTATATATAATTTTGAGTTTTAAACTGGCGTTATCTTTTTTGTTTCTCGATGATAAAAATAGAACTTATTTTTCCTTCACGGATTTTTGATTATTCTTAAAAAAAATTAATAAACCTTAAAATTATTTTCTTCACTTCACTCATATATATATAACTTTTATTATTGCTGCAATTTATTTCAATATTCTCCGGTTTATTAGGTGAAATAGGAATAATTATTTAATCAAATTTATGGTCATTAACCCACAAAATCTCAATTCTGAACAACACTCACTTCAAGTAATTTGTTTGTAATTATCCCATATAGCCATTCCTCTCTTTCCTCATCTTCATTTTTTTTTGTTCTTCACAATCATTTTCAGAAAATGAATTTTGATAAATGATGGAATAACGAGTGTGATTAATGTCATCCCCCGTAATTAATTTAATAACACATGAAAAATGTTCATAATGGCAATTAACTTTGATACAAAAACGCATTGTATGTACTGTGGTATAATTAATAATGAGCTTTGTAACGAGATACGTTTTTCAGGTAAAAACGGCGCTTGATGTGAATTTAATTTGTCATCTGATTTTATCTCGACAATTCCGACGAATAGAGTCATTAAATGCGATCTGTAATTATTTATAAAAAAATATTGTATACATATCCGCTCAAACCGTTGTAGTCCACTCGTCCCATTCACTATCTCTTTCTCGCAAATTGCTTAATTTATTATAACTGTAGAATGAGGTATTGTGGATTTGTTTGCAGTTTTTTTTAATTTGCTTCAGGATGTTCGTCAATCAACAGTATAATTAATGTCTGATTATAATAGTATTATGAATAAAGTAAGATATATAAATTATAATAATAATATATAATTTATTGGCCAACAGAATAACCAAGTACAAGAAAATTTAATTTAAATAGGCTAAAAGACCACTGGTCGAAAGCCAATTAACAGATATAAATTATACATTTGATTTTGTAATGTTTATTATTTATTTTGTATATTTTTCTGTATATATCTATTGATAAAGATTATTATTATGTAATTTAAAGAAATACAAATTACATAAATAAATATAACAAAAATACAAAATAATATTTGTGTATGATAATGCAAACTTAAATAATATTAAGGTTGCGGTTTAGCAGAAAGAGATAGCTATACGCTAAAGTGAAAATAATCATTGATAAAAAAAAAGTCCTAGAACCCGATTTTTTTTTATTATTTAATTAATTAATTTATTAATAACGTAAATATGTACTTGCATTTTTTACATGTTAGGTAGAAAAATATCGGCCTGATTAAAAATAAACAAATTCACTAGTTCTTGTTAAAATAAAATGTTGGAAGATACAATGAAATTAATAGGTAATGAGTGTAAAGCTATTTAAATCATGAATTTAGTGAAATGATTAAAAACGTTTTTTTTTTGCTAAAACTATACATCAAAAATTGACATAAAACTTACAGATTTCCACACATATTAATATAGAATATTTTTTTATTGTTCGCCAAAAAATTGAAGAATTTAAATTTTCGCAAATCCGCTGACGTTATTTTGCCAAAAGAATACGTATTAATAATAAATAATTATATTATAAACACTATAAAAAATCATAAAGTATCGAGAAACATTCAAATTGTTTAGTTAGTTTAGAATTATGATCTACAAATATTAAAGAGCAATTGAAATAAATAGAAATAAAAATTATCAGTTTAGTATGAATGGAAGAATGGTAGTGCATTTTGTTATTTGGACAAAAACCTCCCACAGAATCGATTCTCTCAATGGAAGCCACTATGGCCCAACTTTAAATTCCACTGGATCGTATTAATTGGGCTATCGAACAATGGAAATAAATTACTTCTAATGATGTTTGGAAGTTTAATTTATTTAAAAGTAATGTCCCTTCTTATGCCATTCCTCGTATTGGCACAAATTAAACGGATGTTTGTTGTACTGAAAGACTATTATGGTATGGGTAAGGTTCTGTTGTGGTATGATACTATTTTTCTCTATCTGGAAAACTTCCTCTGGATCGAATAAAAAAATGTATTAGTAAGAAATTAATTTCCATCACAATAAAGATCCAAAATTGAAATTGAAAAGTGTCACAGATTGGTTGCTTGCAAAAAATATATATAACCTTCGCTATATCTTCAATTTATCCTGATTGAACATTTTTTTAATATGGTTGTATAAGACTAAAAACTTACTCGAATTTGATTGAAATTGTTTCAGCTCTCAAAAAAGAGTTAGATCAATATTGGTATAAGATATACTTCAAAATTAATTAAACCTATGTTAAAAAATGTGACGAAATTATCTAACAAATACATACTTTTCAAGAAACAAAGCCCAACAACACTTCAACAAACCAAGTGTTTTAATTTCAATTAAATCATCCTGAATTAATTCAAAAATGTTTCACCACTTAACGCGTGGTGAGAAATTAATTAAACATATACAAAGCCCAATTGTTTTTTTTTTAATTCCTCAGATTACTAGCTCGCATCTTAATCAAACATTTGATTTTGATGATAAGAACTCCTAAACAATCATTGTAATGGTTTCAGAATTCATTCCCCACATCTGTTCCTCCGAGAACAACAGTTTTTCGTAGGTTAATGAATTTAAAATGGCTCATACAAGACATGAACATACACACTTCGCTTTAGAATGCCAAAACAGACTAAGGATGTAAAAAATAGTGAATCGAGTGCATATAATCATTTTCAGTTAAGTTTGGCGAAGTTCTTAAAGGAATGGATAGGGTACTATTTTCACGATATTTTGTAGTTGAGAAAGCTATCCGCGTTTGCTGAACGTTGACCAAACCCACAACCCGTTGATTCAAAATTGCTTCAATGTAATTGAGCAGACTTTTTTCGACGTTTTGTGACGGAGGATAAAATGTGAGTCAATTACAATTTGCCTTTTATTTATTATAATTTAATCAGCAGGCGATTAAGTCTCTAGAGCGTGTTAGCCGTGGGTATTCCACGCTCAATCTCTTGCCATAGTTGGCGCTTGAGATCGTCGCGTCGGGGTTTACCCCGTATGGATATTTGTATTTGGGACATATATCCGGCCTGTCGGGGCTTACCATTTGCCTGAATTCAATAATTCAATAGACTGCAAAGCCGATAAAAAAAGTCCCAAAGACCAACACTCGACCTAAAAGGTTATGGCCTCCGTTATTTTGAGATGCATCTGAAATAATTTTCATCAAATATCTGCAGAAGGGAAAAACTGTCATACGAGAGTATGGACTGATTCACAATTGCCCGGGAACAAGATAGGAACGGAAACAGGAAAGATGAATCATAGGATTTTACTCCCGAGAAGGGGCCTTATGGACTATGTATATAAGATCCGTTTCCATTCTTATTTCCGGTCTGTTCCCGGACAATTGTGAATTGGAGCTACGCTTCAGGTTTAGAAACAGATAATCGTCGCTGGGGGCAGGACTGGAGAATACTATGGGTGAGCAACCAATTCGATTCGTAATTTGTCCTATTTGGCCATTGCTCCTATTAAGCAGTTTTATTAGACAAACTGAACAACGAAATCAAGAAAAATCATCATCACGATAACACACCATTACAAGCGTTATTCAGAGCAATGGCCAAATAGGACAAATTACAAATCGAATTGGTTGCTCACCCACAGTATTCTCCAGTCCTGTCCCCTAGCGACGATTATCTGTTCCTAAACCTGAAGCGTGGCTCCAAGGAATAAGATTCAGATCGTAAGAGGAAGTTTTCGCGATAACCAAGGAGTGTTTCGAAGGTTTTTACGTTTCCCATTACAGATACGGCATCAAAATCCAAGAAAATTACTATACCAAGCTCTCGAAGGTTACTCTATAAAGAAATAAATGTAACTTAAAAAAAAAAAACACTTGTTATCATTAAATTTTGCGGGACTTTGCATCTCTTGCTACATGGCGTGGCAGTCGCGCAAAATTTAATGAAAAAAAGTGTTTTTTTTTTTTTGGAAAAAGTTACATTTATTTCTTGATAGAGTGACTTTTTAGATCTTTAGAAAAATTCTGGAGCAAAAATACAACTTTAAGGAGGAATATATGCTTTTACGATACTTGATGTATCGAAATATCATAACTTGATGTATTGAAACGTCATACATAGCTGAAGGGCCTAAGCTAAAGGGTTATTAAAACATCTAAATAATACCTGCAGTAATGTTATTACAATCAAACACACAAGTGCGATCGCATAAAACGCAATCAACGAAATAGCGGCGCAATTAATATAATCAATTAGTGTAATTATACCATCGCGGCCACCAGCATAATACCATGTCATCGGGGGCAAATTCAATAACCATAAATCACGCTTACGCAGATGCACAATAAAAACATCACGCCTTAATTGCGCCAATAATTAACGACTTACATAATATAAACATCACCGCGATATATAATAATTAGAAAGACCGCGAATAGCAATAATCCACATACACAAACAAACAAAACAAAAAACGTACCTCGCGCACAATCCGGATAATGACTGTTATTAGGTGGGAATCGAATCGGCTTTCTCGATTTACTTATTTGCCTCTTTTTTGTTGAATTCGCACCTTTCTAACCGGGCACGATTGAGCGATTTAATGGAGAAATTGGTTCTGTAATGGGATTTATGATTTAATTGGTTTCCAATTTTACGCTTGCCGTGCGCAATTAGTTGGGCGTCGTGTGAGTGTGTGTGTGTGTGTGTTTGTTGTGCACACTGTACGTAATCTGGTGTTGTTGTTTTTAAGAATTACAAAAAAATTGTAATGATAAAAAGGAAGATTCAGTAATTTTGGAGGCTTCGTTACATTTTACAACATACCAATTACCAATTATTAGTTGATTGTTATGAAATTACAAGACCATGCCTAAATTTCAAACCCATTTTTGTGGTAAATATTTCATATATCGAAATAAATGTTGCTACTACTCTATTTCGAATAATTATAACGAGAACCTACAAGGTTCACATTTTTTATATACAACCAACTTTATTCAGACAATATAAGAACAAAATTATTATAACAATATGCACAATTGTGTTAGTAGTCAGTCATGGGCTATCGACCATAGGTCTTTCTGCCCCACATTTTTTATTTATTTAATATTAAATTAATAAATATCAATTACAATAAGTCAAAAAATAAACTGAAACACGAAAAACTAATTCTTTCAGGCTTATTTTACTGATGTATTGAATGTAGGAATTTACCCCGAACGCGGCTTCAATCATTCATTATTGCTGTAGAAATATAACGCTTGAACACATTTTTACATCAACTTCTTGGTAATCATATTGACTATCCTAAAACATATAAATCTGCATGTTCCAACTTTTAGTAGTAAAAATAAGATAACTTTCTACTTTTTATGTTGCGCACAACAAAATACTATACGGCTCTATATTTCCCTGTAGGCATTATTATTTTTATGTTGCGCACAACAAAATTCTATACGGCTCTATAATACCTGTAGGCATTATTTGTAACATATATAATCAAATACCTGCAAACCATGATATATTTTTTTGACCCTCTATCTCTCTGGTTAACTCCTGCTGGTTTAAGTTCAGTACTCTTTACATATTGTGTATTTTATTTTAGACTTTTGTGTTGTTTGTATTTATCTATATTTGAGAATATGTTTCGTGTAGCCCAACAAATATTATTATTGTTATAAGTTTTCTATTTATTTAATTTATAAAATGCGTAATTATCGAATAAAAAGTGAACAAAGTCATAAAATATACGTAAAGATGAAAAACTAAGCCTCAAAGGCCCATTTTACTTAAATATTGGATATAAGTAATCTATTAAAATATTTTTTTAAATGCGTAATTATCGAAGAAAATTGAATAGAAATTCTGAAACTACTACTAATCTCTAACTAATCTGCCATCTCGCGGAGAAATAGTCGTACTTTCAATCCTCTTGAAGAAGTAGGCGTGGTTGAGTGGGTATGTTTATCTTCATCTCGCTATAAGAATTCGCATATGCTACACGACATTTACTCTTTTAAGGTTTGCGCGGGTTCTAACCCTAATACAAGTAAGGGAAACGAAAATGAAGGATAGAATTTCGTTCACAATATCCAATGCTTTTAAAAGACTTGTAGCTTATAATACATTAAACAAAATTAAAATCTATAAAGAACTTTATGTAAATCAATCTAGTCGTAATTCAGAACGAAATTAATGCAACACTTAACCTCTTTTCGGTAAACATTGATCGATAAGTCGTCTTTCGCTAAGCATCTGATAATAATAACTCTTTTGGCAAAGATATACATTTTAACATCTATTTTGCCAAAAAGGAATTACAGAATGGATCTCTTGAAGTAAATAAAAATTCATAAAGCCCGCACTAATCTGAATATTGCCATAACTAATAACTAGCTTTGCCAAAAATATTACTCTTCAATGCAAATAAAAAGTTGTTAGCTCTTATTAGCAAATAAAAAAAATGTTCATATAGATTTTAAATTTTCATTGAAGGAGGTGGTCAATTAAAGCAGTATTTTGTGCCAATAATCTTTGTTCCATTTAATTTTAATTTGTTCTCATAAACAGGACAGGTTCGCCTTCATTTAGTGGACGAAACAACGATTCTCGGTTGTCTTGTAGACTCGAATCGTTGACAATGCCATATGAAATTAGGCAAAAGATGGCGCTGCGTCGTCTTCCATTTATTATGAACCTTTGTTCCATATGATTCTATATTGTTGAAAGGATTTTATCTGTTTAATTCGTCAAGAGTGATTTACTGTTTTATTAAAATAGACATTTTATATTTTCAACCTTGAATATAAAGAACCCGACACTCAAAAGGGTATAAGGGTTATTTGATAATATATACAGAGAGGTTTTTTTATCAGTATACATTAGACGAACTGTATACCTGCAAAAAAAACAAGTCAAACGTATTGAACCGATTAATGTGTGTATGTTTAGTTGCCTATAACAGACAACTAAACGTCAAACGCTAAACTTCAAATTGTGTGAAATATTTGATCGAAAATGTATACAAATGAAGAAAAAGTCGAATTTCAAGCGGGTATTACAATTCCAACAATACTAGAGGTGGAAAAACATGTTTTCAATGAATCCAAAGTGGCCTCGGTTAGGATAATTCTAAAAATAATAATAATAATTAAACTAAATCATTTTCTTTGGAAGGTTGTATGTTTCGTTCTCTTTATTCTATTGAAAAAACGCAACAAAATTTTTGTTATACGCTCGATATATGAAACACATAATTCTGTAGCAGAAGCTACTCAAAACCATCACCGAATGGATACAGCTAAAATTACTATATACAATTGATAGGTAAGAAATTAAAGTATATATTTAAAATAAAAATGCTTGAAACTCAGTTCTTAAACTAACAGAAAATTTTTAATTTTATATTTTTCTGAAATTTATTGGGATTTCAAATTATTCTTCAAATAACCTAAAGCAATAATAATTAGCTTAGCTTGATTTAAAAATACCATTGAATTACACAAAAGAAGAAAAGGCAATTAAAACTTTCATATACCATATTGGGTTTTTTTAAATAAAAAAGCATAGATCTCAAGATTTGGTTAGCATTTTATTATTGTACATCCAACAAGATGCTTATAATGTTTGAAGTAAAATGCTTAGAATATAAGGTTTGATATGTGCTTACTACCTACAAATTGCTTATGTATGTTTCTAAATTATATTGAGATTTCAAATTGTCTTTCAAATAACCTACAGCAAATGTAATTAGAAATACCACAAATTAAGAAGAAGTAACAAAAATATCAAATAAAAAAATATTGTTGATCAAATTATTTTGTTAAACTCGTACATGATAAGTTTGATAAAAGAAAACGAGTATTAATTACTTGGTCACAGTAATTTAAATTAAATTCTTAATATTTAATGATATGTTTGTTCGAAGTTCATATGATTTTAGTTTTAATATTTAATTGATCTGAAGAACTGGCTCCAGTGATTTGCAACACACATTAATAACCGCGTTAACCTCTACATTATAATAATTGGGAGATATCGCAAGCGCCATCTATTACCTAATTTCATGTGGCATCGTCAGCGATACATTATGAAAGAATCTATCAAATTTCTTCAAATATTCAATACCCACTCGCGTTTCTAAATCACCAAATCTATTTTGACGGTCCGACAACTGCGTACGAGCATCAAACACTCTCCGCATCATCCAATCACAACAACAACACACACGAACAGAACATTTCTGCTCGGCCTTCATGATCGATCCATCGCTTTTAATTGAACATTGACATCGGAGAAGGCGCGCATCGGCCAGATGAAGAGATTTATCTGGCGAGCTCATCTCGGCATAATGCGATCGGTCTATTAGTATAAATATATACGAGTATTAACAGTAGTCGGCATATTATCGGCAAGATCTTTTCCCAGGACGCTAAGTGAACGTGCTTCCAGTTAAGACCAATGCGGCTCACCGGCTTAAGTAACTCGAGCGCACGCAACAACGGCGCTCGCCGAAGAACCGACGTTTACTTTGTGTTTTATTTTTATGTTATGACGTGAATTTCTAATAGCAATAATCAGATTATATTTAATAAAATGCTTAATTCAGTAATAATAACAATAATATATATATTGTACAAGCGAGAGTGGAAATCAATTTCTCTGGCAAAAAAATCGGAGTAGAAGTAACACATTTGATCCCGAGGGACAAAAGTAAGTACTTTTGTTGCAATTGTATTATTATTGTATCTGATATATTTATCTAAATATGGTTAAATATGAAAATTGACAAATTTGTTTATTTGATGTATTTTGTGATTGTGTTTATGCAAAAATATATACGAAAAAAAGCTACTTTTCAATCAGCATGCTGTAACCCGAGGGCGTCTGTCTCAAATTCCACTTCGCGAAAACAGAGGCAATTCTCACCCTCAATGAATAATATATTGTTTGCGTAAGCAGTAGCAGAAATTTATTTCTCTGTCGTGAAACTCGTGAAGTGTTACATGTGTGGACTGATACCGTCATACATTTGTTATACAGGGTAACCCGTTAATGTAGGCAAATAGCTTCACCTTAGGTTCCTGGAACCAAATTATAATGATTCAACCGAATTTATATATGTATATACAAAAGTACCACCACAACCTAACTTTAAGCCATTTCCCCGCATTAACATGACACCCTGTATTTGAAATATTATTATTGTCAATATACATTACAGCAAGTAGCTTAATTTTATATATACTTGTATATACTAAAAATTATAAAATGCTGACAATCGGTTCTCGGTCAGAGGTTGATTAATAAGAGTTACGTATTGCAAAATTGATTCTAGGAGATTTATGAATTTGGAGAGAATATTGTTATTTTTTTATTTATTTTTTTTAATTATTTATTTTTTAATACAAAGTTGTAATAGCATTTCTATATACAGGGTATCCCGTTAATATTGGGAAATGGCTTAAACTCAGGTTCCTAGAAGCAAAATATGATGATTCAACCGAACTTATCCATATACAAAAATTAACCGTTTAGCCGAAATTCATCTCAAAACTTAAAAAAATAATATTTATTTTATTGATAACAACTGAATGGGTTAGCCGATTTGAATGAAATTTACTATGGTTAATATGATCATCATTTGAGTTAATATGAGTACCATCACTTGATGGTAAGTGTAAAATATAACATAATCTATAAATAAATACTTAAATATCTTATTATTAATACGAGTAATAATATCTTTAAGAATATTATTTGAATGAATGTTCAATTTGGAATGTTTTTTATCTCTTTATAAATTTCGATAATTTACACAGTTTAGTCGTAAAAAAATAAAATTCATTTCTTATTTATCCAAGGAATTCTGCACACAATTATTTTCTAAGAGAATAAAAATTAAAATTAACATGTTAATAAATAAGTAATGATTAAAAAAAAACTAAATTTGTAGCAAATATTCAATCTAATAATTACATTAATAACTAATAAGTCATAGTTATTTACGTTTTCCGGGTAACTAGATTCGCATTTCACCAAATAAATAGAAAGAATTGTTTCACATTTTATTTTATTTTTTCGACCAAACTGGATAAATTAGCAAGATTTATAACGAGACAAAAATTACACCAAATCGACCATTTATTCAAGAAATATTTTTAAAAATATTATTGCTTCTCTAACAAAAGGGATATTGAGGTATTTATTTATAGGTTATGCTATATTTCACACTTACCATTAAGTGATGGTACTCATATTAACTCAGATGATATGTCATACTATATTAAATAATAGTAAATTTCATTCAAATCGGATAACGCATTAAATTGTTATTTATAAAATAAATATTATTTTGTTTAACTTTGAAGATGAATTTCGGCTTAACGATTAATTTTTGTATATGGATAAGTTTGGTTGAATCATTATATTTTGATCCCAGGAACCTGAGGTTAAGCCATTTCTCAACATTAACGGTACATAAGGAAAATAAAATCAGAGCTACTATTATTCATATCTGATGTATTTTTTGATCAACATGAAGTTATACAATAGATGGCGCTTTCGATTAATTATGATTTTAATATTAATTTAATTTTAATTCTTAATCAAACAAAATGAGAGTTGTTGCTTAAATATAGTTTGTTTCCATTATTATATATTTATCACAATCATTGCGTATTACCTTTGAAAAAAGTTTACATATTTAAAAAAAAGAAATAGATTTCATCCAATTCTGGCTTTCCCTATATCTAAGTGTTTAAAAACAACTAAATGACAAGGCTTACCGAGAATGATTGTGTTGAAAAAAAAAAATCATAGAAACCACATCCAATCCAAAACGCTTCTTTTAGGGATAACCTTTTTTCGACACTTTCTGTCTCGATTAACCGTATAGTTCACCTAAACCAGATCGTCTATATTTGATCTTTTTTATTATCGCCCGTATTCTGGCACTTATCTAAAAATCATGTACTACTTTGAAAGAGAGAGAGGAGGCTATTGTTAAGTGATAAAACTTAGCCATTTTCAATTTATATCGCAGTTAATATGAAGCATCGGATTGTCACACTATAAACGCGGTCGTATATTCAAGAATAAATATCAATTGATATTCAAAGGTTATGTTTTATGACCTATACCAATTACAAGAAAAATATTCAATAGCATATAAGATTCTTTTAATTTGTTTATTATAAGCACATATATTAAGAAAACACATTCACGTTATTATAAATCCCCCCAACCTATTGTTTTTTTTTCTTTTTTGATGAAGCAAAAATCAATAATCCAAAGGAAACGCATTGCCCTCACTGGCGTTATCGATTTCCCGCCTGTTTTGACGCGCTTGAAATTTTGATCGCCTTCGTGACTTCGACTCCCCCAGCTCTTCCCCATACCCTTATCAACGCGACTTTGGAATCCGTTGCAAAATCCGCGCTCGATCCAGCAAACAGCTTGCACAGCTTCGGCTGATTGAGGGAAAAAATATGGATGTAGATTACGTCTTTTTCTTGGAAAATTAAAATGCAACAGCTGGCGGTTTTGCGTGCGTCCCAGTTTCGACTAAACAAGACGTGTTAATTTGTTGCTAGGCACGAATGGAATACGACGCGCTCCTTAATTCGATTGATTCCGTGAAGTGAAATGGAAAATTTCATTTGGAGTAGTAGGAAAATCAAAACTACATTATATGAATAAATGTAGTTTTTGCAATTTTTATTTTTTGTTCAAGCGTGTTTCGATACTTTATTGCAAAAAGATAGCCTTTCTATCATTGTTACGGTAAAAACAACACAATCGGGATTATTGTGTAAGGGAAATGTTAAGTTTAAAATGTGTGCTATTATTTATCATCACAGACTAAGCAACATTTAATTAATAATGTATACATTAAACTTAACATTTCCCGTATAGAATAGCCCCGATAATCTACGTATAACATGGAATATTACAATATAAATTGCAAAGGCCTGCCAATTGTCTATCTACCAATGGCTTTTCCGCTTTTTATTAGTACTCGTTAAAATTCTTTTCAAGAAGTTACCATTTCTAGAAATTACTTGCTAAAACAACTCATTTACGGTGTCAAATGAGTTTGTAAAATTATTTTTTTAGTGTATATAAATAAAGGAGTTTTCGGAGTTCCTGACTGCGGAAAATTAAGAAAAAATTCTAAATTGCACGGTTGAATGCGACACTTTTCAAATACCTGCTGTCAAAATTGACAGATGTCAATTGTCAATATTATATCGGATTAAAGGGAAAAAAAAAATAGCGCGTTTAATAAAGTCATAGCCAACTATTGTTTCCATTTAAAAAAGGTAAGTTTGTGTCATATCTCCCAAAATATGGGCGAAATTTTTTTTATTATTTTTTGTTATTAATCTGTGTAAAATTTTCTACAACTTTGTCCTTTACAGTTTTTCTCCATCTATGATAATAATAGAGATATATTGATTTAAAAAAAAAATGACACATTTTACTTTTTTCAAAATATCTAGTTACCCTTGACTTTTTCAAATATTTTGAAAGTGTCATTTATTCGTCTTATAAAACTACACTTCTTTCCCCATTTAACCGTTTTTCTATCTCTTATAGTTTTCGAGATCCCCTTAGAGAACATCGAAAATATATATATATATATATATATATATATATATATATATATATATATATATATATTGTAAATTATATACAAACATCTTTATTCCCAAAGAATACATACATATATAATTTAATATACAATACATGAAAATAATTTATAATAGGCCGAAAGACCTCCAGTCGATAGCAGTATCTATTAAGAATATATATATATATATATATGCTCGGGAAGTAGTTGTTTCAATAGATGTTTGTAAAACTTACAGTGTAATTTTTTGCAGTTGGAAAAAGGGATTGATAGAATTTTATTGGTCATTGGCAGAAATTTTCCTTCTTTAATTTCATTGTAATGAATATATATTTGTTTTAAATTGTTTATCACACAATTAAAAAAATAAATACTTAATCAAAATATTATTTACAAAAATAATGAAAATTGTTCTTTCTGAATTATCCAATTTACAACTTATCTTTGCCGCGTATTTTCGCCGAAACGATACAATTTCACCGGTACTTAATTTGAATATAAATGAATGGAAAACGATGTACAGGAGGGAGGAAGAGGAGGTGGAGAATGAGGAGGGGGAGTAGGCGCGCCGTTCAAAAAATCGCCGTGTGTGGTCAAAATTTATTATGTTTTAAATGCCCGTAACAAAGTAACGCGGCCGAGTTTGCGTGGAAGTAATTTAGCCATTTATAGAGCGCCATTAACAATCTTAAATTGGTTATAATGCTTATAAGCGAAATGATTCCCCAACTCGTAAATGATTTAAGTGTATTATTACAAATGATTTTACTGCGATACGCTTTTGTGTTTCGGTTATCAACGCTACGCGCTTTTATAACTTAATGGTGTTGGTGGTTATTATACGTTGTATAATGGATGTTACTTCAGTTTTTTTAATCAGAATGTGTTGTAATTACGGATTTTACGGCTATTAAAATGGACGTCGTAAAGGAATTGGTGCCGTTTTGAATTAAACTAAAAATAACTCCAACTTGAAATGAGTAGTGTTTGTTTTTAATTAAGAACAAACCATATATTCTTTAAAACTTCTTTTTTTTTCAAATATTATATTTGCTGAAATTAAAGTTCGCCTTTAGTGGACGAAACAACGATTCTCAGTCGTTTATTTTGTAGATCCAAATCATAGACGATGCCACATGTAATTAGGCAATAGATGACGCTTACGTCGTCTTCCATTTATTATGTTTTTAATTTATACAAACATTTTTATTCAGACAACACAATTACAATTCTTTACAAATATTTATATTTACAATACATATTGATGGGTTAGTATAGCTGTCATAGGCTATCGACCAGAGGTCTTTCTGCCCTGATTTTAATATTAATTTAATTTTAATTCTTACACAAACAATAACAGTTGCTCAAATATAGTTCGATTGTTTTCACTTTTATCTATTTATCACAACTACTGCGTACTACCTTTGAACAAAAGTTTACATTTTATGAAATATTCAGCCACCATTCATCAAATCGTTGATGATACCACTTGAAATTAAAAGTTTACATATTCAAAAAATACCGTTTAAGTTTAAAATAGAATTGTATACCATACTCTGACTAGTTATTTCATTGAATTTTTCCGCTTCCCCTATATATAAGTATGTAAAAAAAACTAAGTGACAAGGCTTATTGAGAAGGATAGTGTATAGATATTTCATATGAACTACATCCAATCTAAATATAAACCTTTTTTCGACACCGTGTATATTTACTAAAGTTAAATTTCGAATAATAAAAGTGAATTTATTTTAATAATAATTGTTGAAAGTCAATACTTGTTAATATTTTAAGTTTTTTTTTAATTAATCATTCTTTCAAAATACTTTTTTTTCTGTATTGGCGACAATTGTTTCACACTCTTTTGCGTGCGACAAATTTATATTTTGAAAGTGTGTTTATTTAAAAAAATGTTTGGATATATCGGACACGTTTTCTTTATTAATCACTTCGTAAAACATTGTTAATATTATACTGGAATTGTAAATTAAATTTGTTTGGATAGTTTTAATTATTTTTATTATTATATCATAAAAAATGAAAATAAAAATAAGTAAAACTAAAATAAGTGAATTTAATTTAAAAGTCCAATCTAATAATAGTTTAGACTTTAATCACTTTGATTTCTAAACTTTATTTTACTACAAAAATCGGTAAATGTAATATGTATTTATTTATTTCAATTTTTCATGAATTATGATTTTAAGCCTTTAAAAAATGATAATTCAATCAGTCTTTCAATTTAATTCTCTAAGGCCCAATTTTACAAACTTCAAGTAACGTTCCTCTTGATTTTTTCATTCGGTTGGCAGCATTGTCTCATTGATAATCAAATGGAGAAAATCATAGACATTAACTTTTATTCCGCGAATATATTACTTATGCCTTATTTGCGAATTGTAAAATTGGGCCTAATACAAAAAGTCAACTTTATTTGAAAATCTTTTCTTTATTATTCTTTATTATTATTTCAATTATTTATTTATTAATCACCGGAAATCTCCTTTGTACAAAATATATGGTATACAAAGGTAACTAGAAATAAACATAATATAAACTAAATGAAAATGAGTGCGAAAAAATAACAACAACAATTTTTTAAAATAATTTAAATTGTAGCGCAAAAATAAAAATAATTATTATAGGCAAAATAATACAAATGATTGCTTTTTCATTTGAGGTTTTAACGTATGCTTTGCTTAAGTATGTCAATATCACTAAAGAAATATATAAACAAGTAAAATATTTACTACGAGCGGTCGTTTTTATATTCCCGGCTATTTTGAAGTATGATGCAATTTTCGAATATGTTGTTTTTTAATCACATATGCCTTGGTAACGTATGGCAATTTACAAAACAATTGCAACATTTTTAATTTTACTATCATTCAGTTTGTAAGTCGCGTAATCGAAAAAATCGAATAAAGGCTGCTATAAAATTTCTAACAAAATATGGAAAATCCCCAAAAATTATTCGTGAAAAGCTGTTGGCTGTATACCGGGACCATTGCTCTTCCAAGTCAATTATTTGCGAGTGGTCAAAATTGTTCAAATATAGTCGAGAATCGCATCCAGAGCGCCGTGTTGACGTGGTTACCGCAGATGTTGTTGAGAAAAACAAGTTTTTGGTACTGGAGGATGCAAGATTAAAGAAGCGTCAATTAGCAGCTTCACTAGGAGTTTCAGAAACCACAGTTTTCATAATTTTATACGATTATCTTGGGATGACTAAGGTTAGTGCAAGAATGTTTCGCCATTTCAAATGCGTATTCGGGTAAAGACTTTTGAACAATTTTTGGAGCGCTGTGGAGATAAACTCCAGTAACAATCGACTTTTTACTGGAGATCAAACCTGGGTTTATCATTATGATATTGAATCGAAACAAGATTCGATGCAATGGTATGTTGAGGGCTCCAACCATCCCAAGAAGTTTAGTCACCCCTTCTGCAGGAAAATAATGGCAACCATTTTGAAGACTCTCAAGGAATTTTGCTCATTGACAAAGAGTACGACAAAGAGTGAAGTCTTGTGCATACCTGATGCATCGCCTTAGAGATGCCATTAAACTGAAGAGAACTGACGCAAGGTGTTTTGTTACTCCACGACAATACACCAGTGCACAAGTCCAAACTTTCGAAAGCTGCTGTAGCTGATTATGGCTTCAAAGAAACTCAACATCCGTCTTATAGACCAGATTTGGCACCAAGTGACTATTTTTTGTTCCTGAATCTCAAAAAAACACTAAGAGTTATAAACTTCAGGGACAATAACGAACTTATAGCAGGCATTGAGAGCCGTTTTGCGGAAAACAAAAACAATGAATATTTTTATACTGGATTAATGAAGCGGTGTACATGTATAACACCGCTTTAATAACTTCGTTAATCCAGTATAAAAATATTCATTGTTTTTTTTTTAATGGTTCAAACGCATTGAAAAATAAAATTTAGATCTTCTTTTGTTTTCATGCCTTGTCCAGGAATACAAAAACGACCCCTCGTATATTAATGCAAGATAAAATATTTTGTAGGTTCTGTTTTTAAATGATAAAGCATTGGTTATTAAAATATTTCGACAAACAAACAGAATAAATAAATTAAATAAAAAGAACGATTTCTTTTTTACGTTTTACGAAGTGATTTAATGAAACTTCAATTTTATTCGCTTCTCATTACAAAACAGTATTCATTCATTTGGTCACAGTTATTTAAATATAGTTAAATAAAAAAAAATAAATTGAAAATAATTAATACATTATTTCTTTATTTGCATCTGTGACATTTTTGACTAACATTACGCGAGCACTTTTAAACAAATATAAATTAAAACAAATACTTCTCGGGCAAATATTTGTATATACGTTTTAACACTAAATTTTAGTTTGATAATGACTACTATATAGTCGAAACTATAGTCACATAATATACTGCAATATACAGTGGTTAAATAAGTATTCCCGTGCTTTATTTACAAGTGTCTTTTTCGTTTATCATTCCAACAGAAATCTAATCCCTTGAAATTGAACCACTAGATTACACACAAAAAATTAAACCTCTTTTCCTCAAAATGTTTCCTACACGCGTAAATTCCTCATGTACAAGAGCGCGCGATTATTTCGTCCGTCATAAAAATATTATTAATGGTGTTGATGTGGTAATGAATAAAATATGAAGCTATCGATTACTTCTAGTCCGTGTATCAGATCGAAACGTACACACACCAAAAAAAAAAAAATGGTACACGCGGAGAGCGAGCCGTGATTTTATCACCGATTAACACGCAGAATAAGCAATAAGATCCATGTAAATGGCCTAGATTCAGGCACTGATAAGGACTGGATTTTTTTCTGTTCACTTGTTTGAGTTTTAGATTTTGTTGTTGTTGATTAATTACTAGAGGAAGTGTTGGTCATACAATGTTTTTACGATTTTCATAAAATTCATTACAGTAAAACTAATAACAAAAAAAAAAACTTTATGACAATTACAAGGTAATATTCGTGTCTTTTTTTTTAATCCGAAAATCCATAATATGGGATATGGTAATATGGTATACTGCGATTTCATAAATATTCGGGGCTATTCCGGATGGGAAATGTCAAGTTTAATGTGTACTTTATTCTTCATCGTCACAGTCTATGCTTTTATAATCCTTATGTATATAATCGTTGCGTAGACTAAAAAGATCTGTTTTTATATACATCCACTGGTTACATTTTTTTATTTTTCTAACTGCCAGAGTATAGTACTCTTTGATTAGGGACGCGTTGCATTCGGTTGCCATTTGACAACGATAAGTATTTAAAATAATTGAAATTTCGTTTGGAAAACGGTTACCGGCTGCTGGTGGATATATTTTTATAGAATTTGAAATTAATTAACATCTTTCACGTTAAAATTAACATTTTCCATTCTAAATAGCCCCCATTAATTTACTTTAACCTCAAAATAATTCACATTGTATTGGGTTGTTCAGAAACCAATTTTGTTTTTTTTATACAAAAAAATGAAAAACGAGTTCCTTACGATGAATTAATACATTTATTCAATTAAATATTGTCCATTCTGATTTAATGCCATACTTTCTGCTAGTGGCAGATTCCACGCTCATAATTTTCTTATAAAATGAATATGAATAGATTACCAAAAATCAACCAATAAAACAATTAAATACAGATTAGATTGGATAACTTTAAATTCAATCTAATCTGTGTCTAATTGTTTTATTGGTTGATTTTTAATAATCTATTCATATTTATTTTATACAATATGAATGTTTAAATTAAAACCATTAATTACATAAAAAATTTGTTCCTTGCTGACAAAAAACTGATCCAACTGATGTTCCCTTCATTTGAATTAGACGTTTTCCCGTTAAAAAAATATAGAAACGGGAACAAATGTGCTACGTCTGGAGAGTATGATGGGTGCATTCCATTCAAACTCTAAAAGTTTTTGCCTAGTGGTCACATTTTTATGTGGTTTCGCATTATCCTATTGGAACACTATATCTATCTATTGGCCAATTCTGGCGTTTTTTTTTTAAGCGAATCATTAAATTTCTTCAACTGATGGTAGTACACTTCAGAAGTAATCGTTGTGTTTCTCAGTAAAAACTCAAAATAAACGATTCCTTTGAAATCCCACCAAACAGATAGCACACAAAGTGATCATTATCAATAACATATGGGTTATTGATAATGACCATTTTGTGTGTCGAAATGTACATCTAACGTGTTAAATAAAAAGTGAAGTAAGGAAAAAGCTCTTGTGTTATTATCGATCATACCCTTTTGTTTACGAATATTGGCTTTAAAATATTTAATAAATAACATAATCTGTAAGTGTGTATTCAAGCTGAAGTATGGTTAATACACACTTACAGACTATGTTATTTATAAATACTCGTGCATGTTAAATCTAACGATAAACTAAATTTTTTAATGTTTGTAATTAAATCATTAGCCAAACATTCCGATTCCGTTTTTGAGAAGAGATAGGGGGGGATTTATTTCAACTGGAAGACGTTAATTACTCGCGTGTCGGAGGTGGGCGCGCCCGAAGACAAATCGACGCGAATTATTTAAATAAATGAGGCCCGACATAAATTTAAATATTAACTAGGCCTATTTGGCAACGCGGATAGTCGGGAGGGCGCCTTTCGGAAACGGCGCTACGCTAAATTCCTGTTAATTTATAAGGTGCGCCCTTTACTTAATGGCCTCGCACTTAATAAAACGAAGACGGACGGTGGAAAAATATATAAGTGGATTTAATTTATTGCACCGCTTTATAATTGAACTAAAGGGATGATTCAAGCTGTGATAAATATTTAAACTTTTTGTCGTAATGCACAGGATAAAAACAATTAAAAAAGGGCTGGAAGTACGTGATTAAATACTTTTTGTTTCAGAATTCTCAGTAAATATTACATGAAAATAAAATATGGGTTTTATTGAAAATATTAGCGAATCTCAAATTACGCTCAGCTTCCTAATAAGATGATACTGTTATCCAACTTTACTTTCACTGTCAAAACATCAAGTTTTACAAGTTTTCTATTAATCCCTCATTAAAACAATTAAATTATCTTCGAGTGGGCAAAAGAGCATCTCAGCAATTACGAGAGATTTGATTAACTTCCAGGGGACAAAAGGACGTCTCAACATTTATGAAAAAAATATTTTAGTGAATTGATATAAACGATATGTGATTTAAACAATATGGTGCGACATGTCATACAATCCGTGAAATAATCCAATTATTACATGAGAGATTTTCAAATTGCTTCGGCCCTCAGAATTGTTATAGCTCTATAGATTATAAGATTTATCTCAATTAGATTTTATACTATGTATATTTTTCTATATATATATTAATCTATTTCCTTTTACCACTAAATGTGGTATCGGATTTTTAGGTAATTTCAACTTTTTATAAACTTCTTTCATGTTTTTCTGTCTTTTGTTAATTTAATAGCATCCTTACATGTTCTCCTCAGTCTTATCACTTTAGCTTCCCAGGTGTCCCCACTAAGGAAAAAAAAATTCTTCTATTGTCTGGAATAAGGATTGACATTCTATCTCCTCTCTTATTATTATATTTCATATTTTATCCTTCATGACAGCACTTTTCTTAGCTACTTCATCTGTAGTTTGCTTCTTTGTCTGTTATTAAGATTCTACGATTCGTATCGAAACAGCAGTATTGGTGCATATAATGTTTTAAATACTTTCCACTTTGCGGTTCTTGTTATCTCTTGTCTTTTGATGAATTTATCCTTCATAATATAATTTCATAGTCTTCTACACTCTCTTGTTAATTTCCATTAACAAGGTATGTCAGAGAAACTATTTTTTTTAATCCCACCAAACGACAAGGGGTGAAGGTAGGAAGCTGGGAGAGGGTGCATCTGAGAGTTTAGGTCTTCAATTTTTGTTCATTCTCTCCATTATGAGCGTATTACCGTCGGTAGGGATCATTGGTCCTTATTATTATTTTTTGACGAGCGCGTTGCCACGGTAAGTGCAGCCCCACATTTGGAAGAAATGGACGTCGGGGATGTGTGATGTCAATAACATGGAGAGCCACGGCCCACACAGCACGGGCCTCGATGTAATTGTTGAGGGAGCGCTTCCCTCCCTGGACGTCTCATTTAATGTCTGATTATTCTACATGACCATGATTTTGTTATCTCTATAAGTTTTTTATAATATGTTCAGTATCTTCTGTACGATTCCACTCCTTTGGAGAATTCCCAAAAAGTGTTTTCTAATTAATTTATATCTTGCGTATACTTTGGAACATCATAAAGCTAAATAAAATGGCACTAAAATCATAATTCTCAAATCAGCTAAGATCGCTAGGGCTTCATTTTGAACTAATTTACATAAATTACATACAGCAAATAAATAATTCTCTAAACTCAACTGAATAATGTTTAGCAAATTAAATAAAAATAATTTGAAAATAATTAAATTATTTTCACATTTGACTTAGGTTACGTAAGTACTTTAGCAATTCTGAATTAGAAAGAGATCAATAGACAGAAAGCATAAAATGAAGAATTATTGTTGCATATTAGTCCTAGTAAAAGAAAAATGAATATATCAGTACTATGGACTTCAAACGATTAGATTTTAAAGTGATTAAAAATAAAGGCTTCCTACAATATCTATTTATAACATAAATATTACAGTGTGTATCGTAAAAGTTTGCCAATTGGCTATCGACCAATGGTATTTCCGCCGTTTATTTTATAATTTATTGTAACTTACTTATTTCATATTAAATAAATAAATATAATAACTTGTAGATCCTCCTTATAATCATTCCAAATACTACAGTAACCACATTTTTTCAATATATTAAATTTTTAACAGAAAAATAGTTTGAAAGTTAGGCATGGTATCAATTTCTCTTAATATCAAGCAAAGATTAAATTTGTAGTTAACAATATTGCTTACATTAACAGCTCATTACTTGACATTGACATTTTACTGTTCTGCTTTTTTTATTGGAAACTTAAACATCTTGCCCGTTTAAAGAAATCATTGTAAGCTCTAAAAAAATATTAAAATTTGTTTTAGTAATTAATTATGCTGAAAATTGAACTGTCGAAAATTCATCCTATAATAAAATATGAATTCTTACGTGGAAGTACAGCATCGTAGATAACGCGAAATGTTAATAGTGTATTTGGCTCTAGTGTTACTACACAGCCAAACAGTATCAAATTGGTTCGGAAAATTCAAAACAGTTAACTTTAACGTCACAAAAGCGCCACGCGGTCACCCAGAATCAAAGTTCAATAATGACGAACTAAAACTCACCGTTGAGTCTGACCCATTTCGAAGTGCCTACTAATTATCATTGAAATGTGGCATTAACAAGCAAACAGTATAAATAAATATAAAAATATAAAATAAACATTTAGTTCAAATTATAAAGTGAAACAGTTAGATTAGTGTATTCCACATCAATCAAAATCATCAATCAATCAAAATCATCAAAATAAGCGTAGGGTAATTGTCTAGCGCAGGTGTGATCCATTACGATTTGAAATCCTGTTGCTATAAAAAAATCTTAAATCATATATAACAAAAAGTGCTTCAATATATTCAATAGCTTGAAAGATCGAGAAGTAAATTCCTAGTATTACCGTTAAAATTAAACTTTGTGTTGTTCGATTGAAGTTATTTTCTAATAATCCATGATGAGCTCTAGTAAGGCCTCGTAAGAATATTAAGTAAGATGATTTGTTTTCGGTTAAAAGTTTCAATTACTTTGGGAGGTCAGACAATTCCTAGTTTGATTGTGGGTGTAAGACTTTTATGGAACTATCCTAAAAAATTATAGAAAGAAGAATACTTCAGAGGTAATAAATATAATTATTCCCCATCAAAGATCTATAGTAGCTTGATAAGTATGTAGGCCTTAAAAGGTTCCGTCACGTGTGACATCTTGTAGTAATTGATATATAACTAATAGAGTAATTAATTGTTCTACCTATAATAAATAATTGTTGTTAAAGTAATGGAATCATTTTATTAATCCAACTATAGTAATTATTGCTGCTAAGGCTCCTAATAAGGGCCATTGTCTAGCATCTACTAAATGAAAGGGGTGATTTTTATGTCTATGCATTAGTTTACTTCTCTAGAGTATAAAGTTCTAAGTACGGCAAAAACGTAAGATTGAATGATGGCAACAGTTGATTCTAGAATTAGAAGAATTTGAATAAACATTAAACTATTAATTAAAATTAAGTATATTGAAGGTCAGGTATTACCTAGAAGTATTAAAGGGAGATGACCTAATATTATATTAGCTGCAAGTCGTGCTGCTAAAGTACCTGGACGGATAATATTTCTGATCGTTTCAGTACATACTATAAAAGGTATTAAAATAGGAGAAGTTCTTTAAGGTACTAGATGGGCAAATATATGGGTAGTATTATTTAATCATCCATATAGTATGAATCTTATTCGTAACGGTAGAGAGCCAAAGATTAAAATTAAATGCTTATTTCTTTTAAAAATATAAGGGAGTAATCTTAATGCTCGTCGATCACAACAGAAGTACCATATACTACAACCAACTAGAAAATATGATACAAAAGCTAAAAAAAACAGCCTAATATAATAATACACTCTATACTTTTTTTTATTTTTACATCTATATGTACATTTCAAGCACAATGTGCTCTTTATCAATAGCTTTTATGTAAAATTGACAAATAAATAAATAAACATGTAAACAAAATTGAATATAGAAATGTGGAGTGTTATTAAAAAATCAGATAAAGGTAATTTATTGAATTAAATCAATTAATTTTAATAAATCGTTATTTAACGGAATTAAGTCATCATTCAAAAGTTTACTAGAATGTTTGTACATATATTGGTATAAATAAAAAAATAAAGAAAGGAATAAAACATTATTACATTATATCAAAAAACTTCACGTACTAACCAACAAATATCTTCTAGACCGACTTCTACCTTATTGAATAATAACGCACTGCACAAATGACTGTGGCAAAACTACAAGAATTAGAGTTGGAACTTCTTCATTGTGCTCCATATTAACCACTGACTATCACTTCTTCCGCAATTTAAAAATCTTTTTAATATGAAAACAATTTAATTTCAATAATGCTATAAAATCAACCTTCCAGAAATCCATTGACTCTCGTCCGCCAGGCTTTTATACCACTAGCCTAAACAATCTGCCAAAAGTGTATAGAAAATATGGGAGCATACTTTGATGAATAAAATATTTCCTTATAATTGTAAGTTAACCAACTTTGTTTTTTTTTTTCTACAAATTTAATCCTTGACGACCTGATACACAGGGGCCTTACTCCTGAAATTGATCATACGTTTCGGTAGTACGCGTCTCTAAAATTCACAAAATCCTATCTAAATGACAGATTTCGTGCGATCAAAACATACATTTCAGGGATTCGGGCGCAGATTTAATTATCGATTGGCTTATGAAGGGTGGGCTATGTTCGTGAGTTTTTCAGGTATACATGTATGATAGAGTCATGGATAAACACACAGTGAGTATAGAATCTAGATAGTCAGAAATATAGATTTATACGTAATATGACTCTGGACTACAATTATTTAAGTAATTGAATAAGTCTTGTGCATTGAGCAAACAATATTTAGAATTTCTAAAATCGGACGAACTTAATAAATTAAATCTAATTTACCAAAGGTGTAAAGTTGTTCGCCAATAAATCGATTATTAAACGCACGCCCGTAGCGATAAATCACGTAATTCCACGAGGATGACAGCGTGTAATTTGGCTGTCATAATTAAAGTAATTAATTTGGCGAGCGAAGATGGCAATTATCCGGCGTTGTCGCATTAATTCCGTCCTCGTCTAAGCCGAGGTTAATTTTCATTGTATCTACTGCAAACAAACGGCCGTCTGTTTGCGCCGCCGCGCCGTTTGCATGCGCTCGAAATGCCACCCAAGACGATGATGATCGTCCCCGCCTGATTGTCCTCGTTTAGGGTGTGCGGCAATTATTCCGCAGTTACGGGGGAGAATTACGGATTACGGGCGATGACGGGGGAGGAGCTCCTAAATGGCGAGCTTTGAATGCTTAATGGGATTATGGCCGGTTATGTTTAATTGATAACTTGCGGGGTGTGGTAATTGTTTTTTCTTTAAGGTATGATTTAAATAAATGATTCACCTTACAATAATATTTTATAATTACATGTAATTACCATATTTATAAATGTTTTCTATAATATGAACATACAGAGAGGTTTATGGATAGAAAGACAATTAAATACTATAATCCGTGGTTAAAAACACAGAGAAAAGCATGGACACAAAGATGTATCTATCTGTGTCTCTACAAATGCCAACAAATTGACATATATAATATGACTATATTATACATATAGATGGACACCCAGATAGACTCACGAACAGACATACAAATTCAGCTCAAGCAATAATACCTAATTTTCATTAAATACACAGAAAATAAATTGAAAATCCTATTCATGTTATACCAAATTCTTATGAATTGAAGAAGTTTCAAGATTTTATATTTTTTACTTAAAATATAATGTTTATTTTTTCAGTTATTAACAATCATAACAGCAGAATCAAAATAATGGTTCGTTAAACGTAATTAACGTGAAATCACAGAGATTCTAATTTTAGGGGGAAATTTTGGTACAATTGAAGCATTGAAATTACACAGTTAGACAAGCAAATCGTAATAAAGAAAATCCAGCATATACACAATCGGGTATAGACTTAGGAATACGCACATAAATAATATACAAATGTAAACACATAAAAATTAATATATGGGCACATCTAGAGGATGGATTAAACAATATGAACACCTAACATATACACAATATTTATTTTTAATACTAGCCCTAAAAAACAACTTTCCCTTTCAAAATATGACTCTTACCTAAATCAGTGGCCCTTATGGAATAAGAATACCGGCTGCTAGTTTTTAATAGAATGCTGCAATTTCTCGCAGAATGGATTGAATAGTTTCCAACGGATTGTTATCCCATTTCTGTATCAAAACATCCGCCAATTACAGCTATGATGATGGAGGTAGAAATCTGCTAACACTTTGTTTCTAACAAATCTATATATCACTAAAACCTTCTTAGAATTCAACATTAGAAAGGTACCATTCAATGGTAAAATTATGACTCATGATAAAACATGGTGCAAGTCACGATGCATGGTATTAAAACTGTATTTTTTAATAATGTTCTTACCGAGAAAGAGTGCCCTTGCTACTATAGTACTTTCA
Source organism: Philonthus spinipes (assembly GCA_963082785.1). Classification (NCBI taxonomy): domain Eukaryota; kingdom Metazoa; phylum Arthropoda; class Insecta; order Coleoptera; family Staphylinidae; genus Philonthus; species Philonthus spinipes. The sequence goes on along the minus strand of OY720303.1, from coordinate 9,547,064 downwards.
ATACTATTCAGAAAACCAATCACCAAAGTGAAGAATGAAAACATCCAGATGAATCTAATTGAAAGGAAAAGCCGTTCGGGGAAGTAAGTAATTTTATTATTAATATCGAAGGTTTACAGTTGTCCATAAATATTTTGAGAAGAGCTGTATGTAACTTAAATAATATAATACAATAATTAACGTGCCAGTGAGAGAAAATCCAGTCAAAAGACTCTACCCCCTTTGTTTTTTAATTTCTAAAAAAAAATATTTAACAATTCTGCTCTAAGTTAAGTTCATTTTGTTTGACTTTGTTTGATTATTATTTGTTTTCCACATGTATAGTGAACTCCCATTATTCAATCAACTACATTCCATTTAATATTTGTTGGTGTCTCATTTTTTTTTAATTATACAAACATTTCAAATTCGTCCCTTACTTAATGATAAACCTATATAATGATTATTAATTGATAATGGCATTTATATCTTCAACCGTACACTTCGAGATTCTCAAAAATAAATACCAAATAATGATTAAGGTAAATGAGAGACGCTGCAAGAAAAAAAGCTGAAATCATAAATTTGTTTAACTTCAATGATGATTTTCGCTACGAATTCTTTTTTATGTCTTCTATATACTGAAAAAATTGCATATAAATTGTGCCTATTTAACGAAAAAATCCAAATCCCTTCAAGATGTCTTTTAAAGAAATTCATGCTCCGAATTTTTTTGCCATAATATTGTATTTTCTATAAAATTTTAGAATAATAACATGTTTTAAACATTACATTAAGATACAAAAGTAAAATGATTTTTCTTTCCCGTTTCCATAAACAAGACGAATTTTTCTTCCTTTTTATGGACACAAAACGAAATCGCACCACCATCGCCTCCCAACTCCTACAGAACTCCCTGGGCAGAACCACATTTTTTCTCGAAAAATGGGGCCTGAAAATAAAAAATAAATAAAACCGAAACCATCAATTTCTAATACACCAGAATCCCTAACAACTTCCCAACCATAAACTCTAAAAACCATCCAATTCCCTGGAAAGAAAACGTAACCTATTTAGAACTAACAATCCAGAATAGGCTACAATTCCACCAACACCTCGCTACCAAAAAACATGCCGCATATCAAAGATTATCCCAACTTGCATGGATCCTAAAAAAAGTAGACAACAAAACCAGAACCCTCTTATACCAATCCATGATCCGACTCATCCTCACATATGCATGCCCTATATGGTCCCTCTCTTCCCCACAAGTCATACGAGACCTCCAAATAACAGAAAACAAAATCCTTAGAAAAATTCACAAATCCCCCCCTTCTAACTACTAACGAAGACCAAAAAAATATATAATGAACACTAAATAACTCTAAACAATACACTTAATTAAACAAAAAAAAAAAACGCAGTAAGGGTGCTCCGCATCGCACTACATCACTAGCGTCGGTAGTTCAAAATAAGAATAAATACTTATAACCAATGCCTTATGACTATATAAATATTGTGATACTAAATTGAATCCCAATTACATGCTATCATCTATTGTCTATGTGTAATTGTGATTGTTATATTTAAAAATATATTTTTATAAAATAAGATAAACCTATTTCAGTTTATTTACTGAGCAGATGTGGTAAGTGCAAAATATTTATAAGTCCATACAAAACATTATACATGGAAGATAACGCAAGCGCCATCTATTGCCTAATTTGAATCATCAACGATTTGGGTCTACAAGGTGGACGACCGAGAATCGTTGTTTCGTTAACTATGCCATATACAATTAGATAATAGATGAAGCTTGTTCTATCTTCATTTTATAATGATTCATAATAGGCATTTAACCGCAATACAAGATCCGTTCAACCGCCTTCATCAAGGCATTGCACCTGGAACACACTAGTGTGATGAGGTTCGAAAAACCGAAATGACCATCATACGTTATTATATCATATTAATCGATTTTCAGCTAAGTATTTAGCTTGACTTGAATTTTTCGTATGAAGGATTTAAATCATTAAAATAAATAAAGAAAAAAAAGGCAATGTTTTTTTTAACTAGAGCATGTAAACCTTTGTTGTACGCTCACTTTTATCCTTCAATTATATTTTAGAAGTAAAATAGTTGTTAGCTGAGTTCATCAACCTGACAGAAATAGACTCCTTCCTTAAAATAAGAAAGTACAACAAATTCAACAATTAATAGGCATTTTACTGATGTGAATCATATAATTGGAAAGACACCACAAAGCGACATCTTTTGCATCTTTATTTAGAGTATGGATAACCATACACCAAATAAATAAAAATATTGAGATTTTTTAACATAAATGATTCATAACCTACTTCAATCAACTTCGAAAGCAGGAGAAAATATAGGGAATTAAGAAGATAAATGAATGGAAACAAGGGAAGGAATTAATTTGATTTTCTTTTTTTATTATACGGATCTCATCGCCATTAAATAGATATTTTACTCTCTTTTTTTAGAGAGATACATATTATAGATATATTTAAATGACAGCTTCTTTACGTCTAAGAAACTTTTATTTGAAACATTTTTAATATTTGTTATTTGGCGGAAAGACCATAGGTCGATAGCCTGTTCAAGCAAGCAAGAAAGAAACAAATATACCATAATATATTGTAAATATATGTAAAACAAATAACTTTGAATAAAGATATTGTAGTAGTAGTATTTGTTATTATTGGCGAATTATTTTGATGTTTTTGAGTAAATCTAAACAGCTTTTGTAATATATATATCGAGCGTATAACAAAAATCGACGACGAAGTTAGCGTTGGAAGTCTCAAGTCATGTCTGTACAAAGATCACACGCGTGAAATGCTGGTTGCGGAAAACATGACAACCAGTACTTTATGTGTGCGCGTGTGATTTTAGTTCGGACTTTAGATTTCTAATGCCAACTTCGTCGTCGATTTTTGTTATACGCTCGATATATGGAATATGAAGTTAATTAATAACGGACACATTAAATCTCACATTTCCCTTACAGAATAGTCACGACTGTCTAAATAATGATGCAAATATAATAAAATAATGTTCAACGTTTATCCAGAAATATTTAATGAATCTATATTTTAATTGCTTAAAAAAATCAAACCCTTTATAGATATTGTAACAAACAAGGCGCAAACAATCAAAGAGAAAGAACAAACATAAATCGTTCGACACGCACCGCGATTTCTGCTACTGTTAGATAATACCGGTGATAATCCCGAACATCTGCCATCCGAGGGTTGGTTGGCTGAGCGGTTTGTCATCCCCATAATTCACGGGGCGACATGTTTGCCGACACCGCTAAATGGATCCCATTGTGCGGAGGGGGGAAGAGGGTCGATTGACCGCAGCATCCCCCATTATCCACTTATTACGGTCGTGTTTTCAATAGGAATCCGGCGGTTTCTTTTCTTCATCTGTCGATGGATCCGCACAATCGGTGATCAACCGGCGCTCCGACAATAGCGCTGTTAAAATAATTTATTTGCTGGTATGTTCCGAGGGTTAATGAATCGAAGTTTAACTATTGACGAGCACGCGATATTGCCAGGGTGGTTTGATGTTGGAAAGAAGTGGTGGTTCGTTTAAATTAGCAAAAATTTGAAGAGCACTTTGTTTAAACATAGGTCACGCATGATGAGAACCTGTAAATTTGAAACTAAATTGTGGTTTTGTTTATGTCTTCACCAAACGTACAAAAATAGAAAAAATCCGTGGTAGATAAGAAAGAGTTTGACGCAATCCCTAGAAAATTGTAAATAAAATTAGAAACAAATTAATTGTACGCATAATTCTGCGAGATAATTATATACCTGCATTTTACACTATTGTTACAACAATTAAAAGAAAGACGTTTTTGAAAACAGGAAAACAACTTATAACAATGCGTTATTTTTTTCTAATCTATTGTTACAATTTGTTTTTCATGTTGGTATTTATAAATACAGTAAAACATTCTTTCGCCTAATTACAAATGGACTCAAAAACAGTTTGGGTCTACAAGGCAGATGATCGAGAATCGTTGTTTCATCCACTAAAGACATTGCACATGGAACACACTAGTCTGATGAGGTTCGAAAAACCGAAATAGCCATCACTAGTTATCCATACGCTAGATGAATGGTGACTGAACGTTTCATTAAATGTGAAAGACAGTTAAACTTGCTCTATATTCACCTAGCATTAATTTAGCGTATGGATAACTGGTGATGGCAATTTCGGTTTTTCGGACCTCGTCAGACCAGTGTGTTCCGTATACATTGCCTTAATCAAGGTCTGATGAGGTCCGATAGACCGAAATGACCATCACCAGTTATCCAGACTAGTTGAATGTTCGATTAATGAAAACTCTTTTTAATTTTGTTTGTATAACTGAAATTTATTTAGTGGCTAGTTTCGGTGTCATTATCAAAGTAACTATTTATTAGAGAATAGTTAATGGCGTCGAAATTATAGTCACTGAATAAATTTCAGTTATATAAAGTTAAAAAGTGTTTTCATTAACAGAACAACGATGTATAAAAAAGTACAATCCTTAATAATTAGCAAATTAGTTGAATGTTGGTTGAACAAACTCATATGTCAAAGTCGTATGGAACTATTGTAAGAAAAAAAAAACACGTCTAGTTGCTCAAGGTTTCTCACAAACTCTAGCCGTACACTTCAATTAAACCATTACCCCAGTAGCAAGAATTGGTTCGATAAGAACAGTCGCGGTGCATATCTTAGCAGCAATTTGATATTTCAAACTTATATTTAAATAGAATTTTAAATGAAGAAATATTTATGTAACCTCAAAAAAAAATAGTTGCATATTTAGAAGTCATAATAGAAAAAACTATACTATACTAAATAAATGTTTGTGTATGTGTATTAAAACGTCAATTGTATGGTCTGAAATAATAGGCTGAAAGACAATGATATGGGATGCTGATAATCCTATGCGACGATTGAAAGTTTAACAATCAAATGCTGATACATTACAGTTCAGCTAGCTAACATAGATTTTTTTCTTTTTCATCATTATACATTTCTGTCAGGACAGAAATACCTCTGGTTGATTACTCAGAACGATTATCATCTACATGAATTCTAAATATGTATGTTATATTCGGAGCTATTCCGTAAGGGAAATGTTAAGTTTAATGTGTACGTTATGTTTTACAATCATAGTCTAAGAAGCATTTTAATTGGCATATATATTCATAAAATTTGAAATTAATTAAGCACATGTTAAACTTAACATAGCCCATTCAGAATAATCCTTAAAAAACTTTATTTTGCATATCAACACAAACAGAACAAGTTCAAAAACAATTCTGTGCGCATCAATATTTATTCAGACTATACAAATAAAGAATGAAGCGCGCAGAATTGTTTTTGAAGATATTCTATTTGCGTTGATATGCCAAATAAAGTTTTTTTGTGGTGACTCATTTCAGAAGAGAAAAAAATTAGGTCATCGGCATTCTTTAAAAATTGTGAGAAGAATTTTAAATCACGGATCTGGAACAAGCTAAATACTGTTTAGGAATTGAATTATTTGAAATAAGATTGAATCAACTAGAATTTTTTTAATTTCATTTATTTACGGATTCACCATTTCTACATTCAAAATATGTTTACATATATTGAGCATACAGAATACCAACTTATAAATTAAAAGAAAACCAATTAAAAAAGAAACATTATATAATAATTATCAATTATCAAATAATAAGTAAACAATAATTTTTGTAAGAGAAATGAAACTTTTCAAATCAATATAAAGCTGAATAAAACAGAAAACGCTTTAGCAGATGGGGAATGGAATTTACCATTTCGCGAATAGATAAGAGCTTCAATGAGTTCATCAGATATAACAATTGGGAGTTTTTATTGCTGGGAAATTATACGATAATCAGTCTGTTATAGATAATCATGATGCTACTTTAGCAATCATAACAATAAAAAATAGTATAATTGTAAATATAGCGATTGTTTTCTTATTATGATTGTTTTTAAGAGCATTGGGTACCGTGGACGTGATTGCATGCTCGCTTTTCCTTCCCCTTACTGAATAATTCTAGGACAGAAACTAGATGTGTCATGCGTTATTGTTACAATTTCTATTAAAAGGAAGACGAATTTACCCTGTTTATGGAAACAATAAATCCATAATATGGTATATGCAATTCTTATAGCGAGACAAGGATAAATAAACCTAATTATATATGGAAGAGGACGCAAGCGTCATCTATTAATAATTACGTCGTCTTCCATTTATTATATCAGATATTTAATCACAACACAATTTCCGTTAAGCCGTCTTTATCAAGGCATTGCACATGGAACACACTAGTCTGATGAGGTTCGAAAAACCGAAATAGCCATCACAAGTTATCGATACGCTAGATGAACATTTTATTAAACCTAATTATGCGAGATCATTTCTCCACGAGTTTACAGACCAGTACAGGTCATCATTTATCAGAACTTCCACCCCATTTTATTCTATAATCACGCATTTTAGAAGTTAAAGAAATAGAAAAAATATATTCAATACCAAAATAAAATGAGTCTTAAAGGCTTATTTTGTAACTTATTGCAACTTATTTATTTAATATTAAGCAAACAAATGTAAACCTTGGTGGTATTTGGAATTACAGTAGTGACAACTTTTTTTTTTCAATATATGAAATATTTACCACAAAATGGGGGTATTTATTCCTCTTAATTGGCCAGTCATTAGATAATTATCCAGGCTGTCAATTATCTGGGACAATTCAATCATTGTTGCCGAAAGGAGTATTGGTAAAACTTCCTTCGTAGTTAGTTTTTCTAGTCCTGAAAAATACATCGGACCTCAATTATAACATTAATGAAACACCTCTAAAATAGTTTGTAGACACTGATTGGGGTAGTGATCAATATGATAGAAAATCATTTACCAATTATATTTCTTGTGCGTCCAAAAATAACGCTCGTTCGGATTATCTCTTTGTTCATTTTATTGGTTCATTCCCTTTTAATCTTCAATTGGATTTTCAATTTTCTCTGTTTTGTCATTTTCCGTCTATTTTGATTGTTAACAATTAATGCTTTATTTTTTTTTGTAGCGTTAATAAAATTGTTAAATAGCTTATTTACCAATAATTATAAAGATCAATTCGGGCTGAATTGATCAACACTAACACTAAAGACGGACTGTCTTTAGTGTTGACAAGTATAGGAATCAGTGACACATGAACCCATATATCTATTTTTTAATAATTAAAAAAAAATATCTTTTTTTTTGACCACTCACACATGGGTATCGGTTTATATTTAGCCTTTGTATATTTGGGGGACAATCACACCATTCATACAATGACCAGCCCAATCCTGGAATCGAACCAGGGATCCCTGACTTCCTATAAATCATATTTCTGCGGAATCTTATATCTGAAATGGGAATAAATTAAGATACCTTACAAGTTCACTGCGGCAACCAGGGTGCATTCAAATTTTCTGAGAATCCTGTGATTCATAACAGAAGCATTGAAATAACAACAAGTAGTTGGTCCTCGTAATTTGGTTGGATGTCCAAAACCTCGAGACAATAAATTTTGCGTGCTAATAATCTTCATAACCTATCCCTTATTACAAAATTCTGTATTCTGTAATATCCCTCCAAACACAAACAACCTCCTATCACCATTCATTAATTAATTTGTGCGAATCATCAGGACAGTTCAGCTAGGTAGCATAGAATTTTTCTTTGGCATCATAAATTCATGACAACGCAGGAACACCTCTGGTTGATTGTTCAGACAGACTAAGATCTACATGTATTGCAAATATTTATGTTATATTGTTTTGTATTATTTGTATTTACATAGTCTGAATAAAGGTGAGTAAATATTATATATTATATATATAAGATTCTATGGAAGAGCTTACAATTCAGACATGCTTAGATTAATGTATCGACATCAAAAAGTTGAATAACAGTGCCAATAACACAAAGAAGCAGAATACACTGTATCAGAACTAAATTGAGCGTCTTCAATGAAACTAAGAAAATGTGGCAATAACATTATCGAGATTTTTTAAACATAAATCGTTTAGGTTATGTCTATAACCTACTTTAAGCAGCTTCGAAAGCAAGAAAGAATTTAGACATCGCAGGGAATTTAAGGAGATGAAGGAAATGAAACATGGGAAGGGTGTTCATAATTGATTGTCTTTTTGTTATTTACTGTATACATTGAATTAAATAATGTATTCAATGAATGAAAGTATAGGTTTCAATATTTTAAATTTTTCAGTTTCAATCCAATGTTTGTAATGAAGAGGTAAATCTTTCGAAATATTATTTGAAATTTTCTAACGAGTCCAAAAATATGCAATACAAACAAAAAAATAATAAATAATAATAATTATAAAGTCTCATCTAAACTCTCACCAGGAAAACTTCTTTCATTATTAATTAATTGTACGTTGCTAAAAATAGCTATGATTCACAATTATCCGCAGGCAACAACCTATAATAGACGGAAAACATCTATATAAGCCGAAAGAGTACTTCTGTAGTTTGGATACGAAAACTTTCTTGGCCCTTTTGTCGATGCTTAAATTTCTTAATATTTATTACATATGACATAATTTTGTTTTTTTTTTGTTTGTTAATTTACTAAATTGTTAATAATTGTGGTGCTTGTTATACAATGTTTATCAATTAAATAAAACACTTTAAAATTTATTTATATAGCACTAAAAGTTTAAAGTGTTTTATTTCATTTTGTTTTATTTATGATACCTTATCAAATGAACAAGAAACTGAAATATGAAAAACCCTTTGCTATCATTGTAAACGTTTGTCAAAACCAGCAAAGTGTTTTTCAATTCACTTTCACATTTAAATTTTGTTTTTGGATATAAAATAACGAATAGTCAGAATAATTACTTAGTCACACAGACAATGTCTTTGACTGTTTCAATTATTCATTTTAATCTTACTTAAGACACTTATTTTTATAAAATGCTTGTTTATAGCCATATAGTAAGATTATTGAGGTTGCTTGCTCAATAATCTTACTATATGGCTATAAACAAGCATTTTATAAAAATAAGTGTCTTAAGTAAGATTAAAATGAATAATTCTCATGAAAAAATGCACCCAGATAATCACATATACATAAGAATGGTACTTCTTGTACAAATGTGAGAGCTGGCCTCTTTAAATATTATAGATTTTGTTTTATTTAATTTAAAATCAAGTAAACTTTATTTTTCCTTTCTTTTTGTTTTGCAAATTGCTCCTCGCTGAAATTATAACGCCATTTATCACGGGGCTTTCTCGGGGATTTTCCACCGCCAGTCGAAATTAATTAAAGCGGTGTACTTTCAGGGCCGTAATTAGGGCCTCATTAGAGCAGCGCGGCGGATTAAGGGCGCTTTTACCGGCGGGTCTAATTAGCGGAAGAGGGTGTGCGAGGTCGTTAGGACTTGATAAAACGCCGCTTGACAGTTTTGTTCGTTCTGAATCCGTACTTTTTCGGGCTATTATTGAAATTACTTTAAACGATGCCTGACATGCAAATTCGAAATGTTCGTAGTTTGACCTACGGGGGTAATTAATTTTTTGTGTTGAATAAGTATAACAATATATATTACACAGGTCATTATATATGGATTTTTGTAATAAATATTTATTATTTAATGAATATTAAATGAATTGAGTTTAAAAAAAACAACAATGGCATCATCATGCAAATGATTAATGTTATCATCTGCCTGATGATACCCTGTTTTCACGAAAACAATTGTAGCTGTGTCTCTACAATAAATTTTTGTGAAATTTAAAACGCGTTGTTTTATTTACAAATAGTGTATTATAGAGATTCATCAAGCAAAGACCTAAACCGTAAACCATCGATTAATTTTACAATATAGAATAAAATCGTGTATTGATTTAGAATTCTAAAATTAAGCCAAATCTATTCAACATTAGGCTGTGTCTTGGTGAAACTCTATTATAAATAAAAATAAAATCCTAGAAGAAAAGACAATAATTATATTTAAATAATTAAACAGCATCCACGACTAGCTGACAGAAGATTATTATAAGATTTGTTTCATTCTAAAGTATTTTTTTTAATTTCAGATGTAATACTAGACGTTAAAAAAACGTCTAATAACTTAGCTAATGTAATGCAATATATTTCATTTGCAACATGCCAAATGATACAATTTTACAGAAAAATAAATTCAACCAATTTAATTTTCTTAAACATTTGAATTGTTATATTTAATCTCTCTTCACATAAAGTCTTTATAAGAATTGGAACAGAATTTTAATGAAGCGCACTGTCCGAGAGAGCCTGATTATGTTAATTGATTGCGCGCACATAATTGACATATATAATTGGAACCATTTAGTGTTGTGGTGCCATTAAAAGGCCTATTTTTTCCCGTAAAGGGGATTCTACATTATCGACGTAATTACACGTCATTAAGGAGCCGGCACGACTCAATTAATAAAAATTAATTGCGATGCAGGAGGGTATTTAATAATCATATTTCTGTAATTAAACCTGATGTGATTTACATTTTAAATTAAATCAGGACGTAAATTGCAGACGCACACATTCGGCGATTAATGATGCCTAAAAAATATTCCACAGACGTTTCTTGTATAATGTCTCGTCCAAAATTTTTTGATGACTATATAAATATATATTTTTTAATAATAATAAGATTAATATTAAACATAATCGATTTATATGATGCTGGGGTTTGTTTGTTTATTGGATTAATGTTGAGTAGCGATGAATTATTTACGTCTAATTGTCTAATTGGTCGTTTAATAGGTCTTTTATTGATATCCAGACTTTCTATCGCTTTGAGTTTTCTTTTATTTTCTATGTGTAATATTTGAAAATCTTCATTGAAGCGATGGTTTTCTTCTAAAAGATGGTTAGCGTATGGTCAGTTCTTCAACGAAGATTTTCAAATATTACACATAGAAAATAATAGAAGAAAACTCAACGCGATGCAGAGTCTGGAAATCAATAAAAGAAAATCCACTGGCCACCTATTAAATGACAAACAAACAAACCCCGCATCACCCCTCATAAACTCTGTATATATATATATATATATATATATATACAGAGAGATTTTTTTATCCGTATACATTTCCCCTATGTATACCTGCAAAATACGCGAGTCAAATACATTAATGTATGTGTGTTTAGTTGCCTATAACACGCAACTGAACACACATATGCCAAATAGTCAACTAAAAATACACACATTAATCGGTTCAATGCGTTTGACTCGCGTTTTTTGCAGGTATACACTTGCCCTAATGTATACTGATAAAAAAACCTCTCTGTATATATATATATATATATATATATATATATATATATAACTGAACTAATGTTTGGTGTAATCATTACTTCTTATTATTTCTATTATTGCCTAGATTTGATTTCTAAAAACTCTGAAAGTTAATTGTATTGCCTAATTTTCACTTTAAAAGCACTACACCTCACGAATTTTGCCTAATCTCCAATTCAAGATGTCACACCTTAAAATTATTGCCTACATTTAATTTAAAGATCACTATTGCCCCAATCTTCAGCCAAATATCACTATTGTTGCTGTAATTTGAATTTAAAATCGCTACTTTCGTTAACTAATTTTGACTTTAAAGTCACCATATCTCACCATTTTTGCCTAATATAGATTTTAAGATCACGATTGTTACCTAGATTTGACTTATAAGACATTGAAAGTTATATTCCGTATTTAATAGACATTGAACGCTTCAATATCACTATGTTTGCCCATATTAGACTTGAAAGTCGCTAAAAATTACTTTCGTTGCCTAATTTTGAATTTAAGTTCACTATTATTGCTTAGATTTGACTTTAAAGTCTCGGAATATTTCTTTGGTTGTATAATTTTCACTTTAAAATCAATACCGCTTATTATTATTGCTTAATGTTTAATTCAAAACCACTACTTTTCCCTAATTTTCATTTTAAAATCACTTCACCTCACGAGTATTGCCTAATGTTGAATTCAAGATGACAATTTTGCCTAGATTTGACGTTAATGTTGTTAAAAGATACTTTTGTTACATAATCTTGATTTTAAAGTTACCACACATTACAATTATTACCTACTCATAATTTGCTCTAATTATTTAGGTTACTATTACCTAATCATGAGCGAAATGTCATTATAGTCTTGATACGAATTTTAAATCGCTAAAAATTACTTTCATTACCTAATTTTAAAGTTAATAAACCTTACCACTATTGCCTAACCTTGCATTCAATATCACTATTGTTGCCTATAATTTACTTTAAAGTTTCTGAAAGTTACTTTGGTTGCCTATTTTTTTTATTTTAAAGCCACTATATCTCACCGCTGTTGTCTACTATTGAATTCAATGTCACTATAGTAGCCTAAATTTGACTTGAAAGTCATTGAAAGTTACATTCGTTATTTAATAGAGACATTAAACGCTCCAATATTACTATTATTGCCTATATTTAACTTTAAAATCTCTAAAAAGTTACTTCTATTGTCTAATTTTGACGTTAATCGTACCATTATTGCTTAAACTTCAAGCCAATAATTCTACTGTTGCCTAATTTTGACTTTAAAGTCACTGCATCTCGCGAATGTTACGTAATCTAGAATTCAAAATGACTATTTTTTCAAAATTTGAGTTTAAAGTCGTTAAAAATTACGTTTGTTACTTTATGCTAATTTTAAAGTTATCACATCTAAACAATATTGCCTAAATTTAAATTAATGATCACAAATATAACTATTGTTGCCTTGATTTAAATTTAAAATCTCTGAAAGTTACTTTCATTACCTATTTTTAACTTTAGAGTTACTAAACCTTACCTTTATTGCCTAATCTTGAATTTAATATCACTATTGTTGCCTAGAGTTGACTTTCAGTCATTTAAAATTACTTTTGTTGCCTAATTTTAATATTAAAGTCCCTAACCTTTGCTCTGTTACCTAATATTGGATTCAAGATCACTATTATTGCTTATATTTGACATAAAGTTTGCTGAAAATTACTTTCGTGTTGCAAGGCTTTCTAGTTTAAAGATTATAAATACTTTAAAATCCAGTAAAGCTATTTATAAATATTTACTTTAAACTTTCACTACTGTTGCCTAGATTTGACTTTAAAGTCGTTGAAAATTACTTTCTTTGCCTAATATTGATTTTAAAGTACCTACACTTTGCGGCCGTTACTTACCTATTCTTGAATTAATTCAATATCTCTGTTATTGCTTAGATTTGACTTTATGTTCGCTGAAAATGATTTTCGTGTTACCAAGCCAAAAAATTCGAAGATTTTAAAAGCTTTTAAAACCATTATTGTGTCAAGCATTTAGGCAATTAATGTTTTCCAAACTTTAGGTGAAAACTGGATGGAAAAAATTAATGAAAATCGAAATAAGATAATTTCTCTTACTGAAAAATGTATCTATTAAATGGGTCAGTAAAAGGTGGAAATATTAAATTATGGTCAAGAGAAAATCTATATCCGTTTCTAACCACATATACAAAATGGCTACAGTCATAAATGGACTGGCAGGAATTGTTTTAAGAAAAATGAATGAATGGTGTGATTGTCCCCCAAATTGGAAATACAAATTTACAAAGGTTTACTGAGTTATATGGTTAAAAATATACCGATACATATGTGTGAGTGGAAGCAAAAAAAACATAAATAGAAAAGAGTATTTATTGACATGGTCACAGTTATTTTAATAAATTAAACAACAATGATTTGAAAATTATTAAATTAAATTAATTTAATTAAATCAATTAAACGTAATACAATTGATTTAATTTGATTAATTTAATTTAACATCTTTAAATTATGTAAGGCAGAGCTGTACTAACGAGGAATATATCCCGAAATACGTGTCTGCAGATTGCATTATATTGAGTAACGTTCAAAAATGTGTTGCATGATACAATATGTTATTGATATGCAACAGGAGGTGTATATTATGTAATTCAATGTCTGGCGGGATTTTTGTCCGAGAAGTAGTTGTTTTAAAGTACATGTACAAAGTAACGTAAGTCAGAATGTCACAGAGCTAAATGTGGAAATAATTTGTTCATTATTTTCACATCATTTTTATTTAATTTATTTAAATAAAAAAAACATTGTATTTTTAAATTACACAGTTGTCTTATTATTAATATACGCTTTTATTGCAAAATTAATAATAAATAATTAAACTAAATAGTTACATATGAATAGTTCCAAATTGTTAAATAGTGTGGGAAATAATAAATTTCGTACACAAAATGGAAATTCCGTTTTATTTGAAATGCACAAATTACAAAACGCGATACGAAATGAGGAATAAACAATACAACTGTCCACCCACTAAAATATAACGCTTGTTTTACTATTCTAATTGATCGTTTTGACCTTTTCGAAATTTGATTACAAAAAAGTGCACAGCGAATTGAAGGTGACGCGCAAAAACAATATATTCGAATGCCAATTGAAATCAACTGTAATAATTTTTTGTGTTATTAAATGGGCGGTTTATATAACTAGTTTTAATTTATGTAGTGTGGAAATAATATTTATACATTTATGAGAAGAGAACATATAAAAAAAGATAATTCATCAATGAATTCCTACAGGCGTGTTGCAAAAATTTAAATTTGTTAAGGCTTTTACTTGGTTACACATTTTGAGTTTATTAAATAAAACACTTTTTAACTTTGTGTAACTTGTTATACAAAGTATTATTGACAGCAAAAAACAATTAAAAAAAACGACTAATGTTAAAATTGCTATGTCCATGCTGAACTTTCTTTAGCTAACTAAACATCTTTATTCATGTAACATTTATTTTTTATTTATTTTTTTATTCATTGACCCTTTTACCTTTCGGTGTAGGGTTTAAACATTTATACATAGTTTAAATATTTATTTCAATGTATTTGTAGAATTATGTTCACATATAATACATGAAATGGCTAACAACCGAAGGTCTTTCCACCGACTATCTTTATTTTTGGGAAGAGTATAATTTCAATTTAAATTAACCCCATCAGGTTTGTCAGTATTTCTAGAGTAAATTCTATGAATGCTTGCTTAATGCAAGCTAAGAGCTGTTACTTTACTGTTTTACAGTGATCTAACCTGAATAATTTATGTAGATAAATAGTGGACAAAATAAATACGTATATATTTTATATTAGGAGCCTAACATGTCCTAAGCATGCTTGTGCTTTCATGCACACCTCTCACAAAAGGGTAACCGTCTAAAATAATATCAATTGCTCTAAATTTCAAGATTTAAAGAACGTCGTTACTATATTATAAAATTAATTAAATTCTGGGAAATCGCTACAGCAGATTTTCGGGGACGTGGATTCAAATCCCATCAGAAATGTTTCCACTTTATATTTAAATAAATATAAATTATACCTCAATGTTGTACATTGAATTTTTTTTCAATTCATTATCAAATAATATTTGTAGGCCTATTCAAATAAACTTTAGTTTTTAAATATATATATATATATATATATATACAATCATCTTTATTGAGGTTTTTTTATACATTGTTAAATACAATATAATTTATTTTATTATTTCTAAAATGGCTATCGACCATCCGTCTTTCAGCCAGTTTCTAAATATTATTTATCAAAAATTAAAATTCTTATTTATGTACTAACCTATGTAACAAAAAGTCGTTATTTCACATATATAAACAAAAAAAAAACGATTTCAGTAATGGGTCTTCCGTCCTATTAATTAAACACATTGCTAGTTTAATTACATTATCAAATATTTTTTGTCTCTGTTTTTTTTTATCCAGCCTTCACATTTAACAATCATTTTATTTATTTTTTTGTGTTGCTCTATCAACACATTTTTTTCTCTCGACGCACGCACCATTAAAAATTTACAATGTAAATGTCTACATGGCTGTAGAAAAAAAACTGATTAAAATGTAAATATCCCCAAAGTCACCATTGAGACGCGGCGCCATGAAAAACAGCTGCCGCTTATGAAAATTGCGTTAAAAAGTAAAAAAGCAGTTTTTGTCAAAATTTAAAAATACATTGTAACATTCTTCCAAATGTTTGGCTTTAACTTTAGAAGACAATAATCTAATTTTAATTTAATAATTTTTATAATTGAAATAACTGCAAATGTGTGAATCATCTTTGTTTCATTTTATTTAATTTTTCATTTACTACTTAATCTTCATCCAACAACTTATTTGACTGGATACGTCGGAGAAAGTACAATGATGGTACACCCCGATAATAAGGAAACCATCGAATCGTTTATTGAACATTTAGATCGCACGTTAATTCAATAAAAAAGACATGTATATTGGTACAGACTATTTTCTGAAGGTAAAAGTAATGTAACAAATAAGGTCTTAACTTTTAGCTAATAATAAGATATATTTAATAGAATTAAATTCCGATTTAAGGTAACAGTGAAGTAAAAAAAGGTCTTAGCTTTTAGATAATAATAATAGTAAGAGCTAAGACCATTTTTTTTACTTCACTGTTACCTTAAATCGGTATTTAATTCTATTAAAAATGTATACCGATATAAAATACTTTCTGAAGACTGTTACCTTCAGAAAGTATTTTATATCGGCAAGTAACAAAAAAGATCTTAGTTCTCAACTAATAATGATAGTAAGAGCTAGAACCTTTTCTGTTACTTTACTGTTATCTTAAATAGGTCATTAAATCTATAAAAAAATGTATACCGGTAAAAAATATTTTCGGCAGATAACACTAAAGCAACAGAAAGACCTTTTCTGCTAATAATAACAATACTACAAAATATTTTCGGAAGGTAACAGTAAAATAACAAAAATGGTCTTAGCTCTCAGCTAATAATAGTCCCATTTTTGTTACCTTATTAACTTGCGAAAATATTTTGTACAGGTATACATTTTTTATAAAAATGATGACCGATTTAAATTTTCAATAAATTCTTTATTACGTTTTTTATTATTTATTTTCAATTAAAATAAAATTTATGCAATATTTCAGTTGTAAGATTGTAAATACATTGTAAATTAATGTTATAATAATAAAAAATAATAATTCATATTATTTATTATCAGCGTACAAATGATTAATTAATTCACCTTGTTTATTATCAGCTTTTTTTTGAATTATGAACATATAAAATATGTAATCTTATTTATTATCAACCTTTTTTTAGTATTATCATTGTATACATTAATTCATCTTTATTTTATTGTCAGAGTTTTTTTATAGACGCAATCAAAGCTTATTGTTTTAAAACAATGTTTATTATGGATTTAACATACGTATTTATTTTGTAATTTCCAGCTGATAAATATTCATTTAAGTCGAAAGCAATACATCAAAATTCAATATAATAATAATTTATTGGTGCACATATTATTATAATGTTTATCAAGAAGGTATATTATATACAGATATATTATATACAGGTGTGTAGGATTTACAATTCTCATGAACAAACTTGTGTGGAGTTTATAATTGTTACAGTCGACAGGTAGATAGCGCTATCTGCGATATCTTTTATGTAACTATTAGTTTTATAAAATATGTATTTAGATCTCAATACTCCTAAATAAATCAATAATAAAACAAAGATATAAAAGTCTCAACCTAAATTAAAAAAAAAGAATTTGAAAATAATTAATTAATTAATTAATTATTCCCTCTTTAGCTACTGCACTGAAAGAAATAAGTGAATATTTTAAAGATGATAATGATTACTACTCTTACCATTTAACTTGTCAGCCTGGGAGCATACAAACCAGCAAACTTTCTAACTTGGATAAGATTTAATAAAATGTATTGCTCAATCCAAACAAGATCATGTTTATAGTAAACAAGATTAATTATAAGGTTACTATAGTTACTTGGTCAAGAGAGAATATTTGGTGGAAATTACCAATTAACTTAGTACCACTTACCAAGATAATTTTAACCGTTTTAACTTTATTCCGATAATTATGTTCGGGTGCTTACTTTAAACGCTTTTGTGAGAGAAACTGCCGAACAAGTGAAAATCCATCTGAATTAGAAATATTTCTTTCAGTGTGTGACATTTTGACTTATTTTACGTAAGTACTTTAAAAAAAATATCCAATAATGGACACTTGCTGTTGCATAACAATAACATATTGTATAATGCAACAACTTTTAATTCGAAAATATATAATGCAAAAAATAAAACAAAACATTACGTAATACAAGACCACCTGCAGAAACGTGTTTCGGGATTTAATTTCTCATCAGTACAGCTCTGCCTTATATAATTATATAAGTTATTAAATTAAATTAAATTATTCAAACATACCGTTAAAGCTGCGATTTGGGAAATTATCATTTAATTTCCACAGCGTGAACGGTACGTTTGATTAATTTAATTCAATATATTTGACAAATGATACAAATTCATAGGAAATAAAGAAAAATCGTATTTATTTATAAATGTATTCATAATACGCATCATTTTAAAGATCGCTTCATAATAAGGATAATTTGTTTTAGGTATACAGAGGAAAAAAATAGTTCGATTTCTGGTAGTAGCTCCTAGAAATATGATTTTAAATGCAGTATATTACCAGATTCCATAACAATCTATTAAGACTTCTTATTTAAAAAATCATATAAGCAATAACGCATCTCTGTTGTCGGGGGGTTATAATCCACACACACAGAGCTAAAGAAGGAAATTATTAATTATAATATTCTTTTTATTTGTTTATTTTTATTTATATTATTTCTGAAACAAACCAAGTGATTTTAATTTTACTTTTTTAACTTTTTAATTTTCAAAATGTTTCACCTGGTGATAAAGGAGAAAGTTGTTCAAGAAATATTTATACATTTTTAAAAAGAATTGGATGTGTAATAGTTAAAATACAGCTAATTAGAAACAAATTTAGGATATTATTAGGGCCATTTGAGTAGGTGGGTTTTAATTTACTAATTAATTCGATAAAATTAATAAAAAAACATAAATGGAGAATCAACCGTATTATATAAAATATTGGCAACGTCATACTCGCAATATACATCAGCATAAAAAATTGCAAATAAATTCAGTATATTGTAAACTATTACTACTTTTATCACCATAAAATATAATAAAAGGAAAACCTTTTATTTATTTTTTCATAATGATAAACATTTTTGTAATGAAACACCCTATATATTTTTGTTTTGTAATTGTCTATAATAACTTTTTTGTTAAAAATCATCGTTTCTATCAAATTTTTAACATTTGACAAAATAGTTTTGACAAAAAAAATATTATGGAGCATTACAAAATGACGAATAACGAAGTTATTAACAAATAATTATAACAAGTTTTGTAATAATAAATATGAATAGATTATTAATAGGCTACAAATAAAATAAATAAAAACACAGATTAAATTGAATAAATAAATTCTCGACCAGTTTCGGGTATCTCTTGAAAATGAGGTAATAATCCGAAACTAGTCTAGAATTTAAAGTTATTCAATTTAATCTGTGTTTTTTTATTTATTTAATTGGTAGATTATTAATAATCTATTCATATTTATTGACAATTCTAATACAATTTATTTATTTATTTTTCAAGTAAACTAGCCAACTATTAATAAATATAAATATTAAGGTAAACCCGACACCATATGGTAAAAGAGATTACTGATCATATATATTTATATTTATTAATAGTTGTAGCTGTTCTTTGACATTCCATATTAAATTTAATTAATTAATAATCCTTTTAAATTTAAATTAACATAAAATATTTTTATTCTAATTAAAATCGTTAAATAAAATAGTGCCGCTATTTTTTCTCTTCTTTCTTTTTTGTTCGAAATTACACCCGTCCTCCACTAATCGTATTCCTCCTCCAAATTACAAGTTTACACGTTGTTAATTTCGGGGCACGCAACGTGCAGGTACCATTTGGCCTCGACGCTACGGGTGACTCCATCTATCAAGCACACCGTGCGGTATCCCTCATGGGTACCGACACCTACGGGTAGTACTGCGAAGTTTTTCAAAGAGGACTAACCTAAGCTCGACGGTCGAATTGACGAAGTACGCGAGATATAAAATGTAATTAAATTTGAAATGTGTTATTCGGAACTGTTCGATATGTTAAATGCGTAGATGACAAAAACAACTAATAAACAGAAGTATATATATATATATCTTTCTTAATCTTATCCTCTTTTACAGTATATATATATATATATATATATATATATATATATATATAACATCTTTATTTCTGCAGACAATTTTATATACAGTATATTAACAATATAATTATTATACTATATTATACATTGTATTTAGAAAACGGCTATCAACCATCGGTCTTTCTGGCCGTCCTTGTCCGGGTTTTGTCTTGTTATTTAAACAGAAGCATTAGTGCGTTAAATTGTAATGAAATTTTAAAAAAATCTATCACTTTTTAATATTTCAATTCTGTTTTATCTTTGAAATACATCAAAGATAAAATAGAATTGAAAGACGTTATATTTGAATTAAAATTTTCTTTTAGTTATATTCATATTTTTAATAATTAAGATTTTGATTATGGCTTCATTTTAATGTTTATTAGTATATTGTATTGTTTTTGTAAAAAGGTGATTCCGTAATAAAATTATTAATATTATTATTTTGTTTTATTACTAGATTTTTAATAAATTATTACACACATATATATATATATATATATATATATATATATATATATATATATATATTTAGACTATGCAGATAATTTTAACAATATAGCAATTTAAATAATTACAATACATGTAGGTATTGTAATTATTCTAGGCTATCGACCAGAGATCTTTCTGCCCTGTGATGATTTTTTGATGAAGTTAAAGAAAAATCTATCTATCCTAATGATTTTTGCGCAAATGAATTGATGAATGGTGATTGTAGGATGTTTGTATTTAGGAAGGATATTAGGGTTACGGGAAATACTGAATTTTGTAAGAAATAAATTATTATTTATAATTACAAAAAATGATATAGCTTAATGAAAAATTTACTACTATTTTACCTACTCTCTAGCTAAACTAATAACAAAGTTAGCAATGGTGCGCACTTAGTTTAGAACAACCCGTACAGGGTGGTGCTATTTGAATGGTTTTAATAGAGCAAATCTATTTATAGAAAAAAACAACTTAGGTGTCAGGAGATCGATTTTTTGAGAAACGTTTGTTAATAAAAACTACATTACAAAATCTTGAATAGTTATCGAGATATTAGACGTTTTTCGATTTTCTATCATTTTTAGAAACTATTGTTTTTAATAATAATGTATTTCTGTAAAAAAAATCAATGGTGTGCTTAGAAGAAAGGAACAAATATTCTGTCAAGTTTGTTTATTGCCATTAATGTCAAATATAAATAGTCATAATTATATATTATGGTAAATATTTTGTTAAGGCTACAGCCGAATATGATGTCCATATAAAAAAATATATAACTATATGTTAATTCCCAAAAACCATATATGCCTAAAAAATCTGAGTGTACCATTGGATTTTTTACAGAAATACAATTTTTTTTGGTAACAAAAAAGTTACAGCAAAGAAATGACAGAAAATTAAGAAACGTCGAATATCTCGGCAACAATTCAAGATTTTGCGATGTAGTTTTTACCAATAAACGTCTCTCAAAAATCTCCTGACACCTAAGTCGGTTTTTCTCTATATCGTCTGGAAATAGGTTTACTCTGTTAAAAAAAAAAAATAGTGCGAAAATATTTCAAGTAATGGATAAAATAGTTAATATTCTCGCATTTCTGTTTAAAACTTTTAAACAAAATGAAAAGAAATATCATTTTTTCTTCAGAACAATATCTTTATTCGCCTTTATAAATTTCTTTTTAACCAAACCTAAAATATTGTGTGGGCATTGATTTAATATTTTCATTATTTGGTACATAAAATAACGCAAGAATAATAATAATTATAAGGAAACAAATTTCCAAAAATTGCACATTTTGAAAGAGTGAGAGAAAAATTGCGTAAACCTGATCAGAGTTGCGGCTAAAACAATGACAAAATTGGAACTTACTTGAGAGAAGAAAGGCAAAAAGAGAAAAATAAAGAAAATTGTATATCAGTAAATTATTTCATTACTTATGTCATAACGAAATAAAGAAGTAAAAGAAAAAAGCCCTTACTCGCCAAAAAATCAAAATATTTTTTGTTGTAAATTTCATCCAAATCTATGAAGGTTGCAGAATTTACCGTTCTGCAACTCTCAAACTATCCACTAGTGTTTACTTTGGAGTGTACGTTGTAAAAATGTGATACACTGTTTTGATTCCTTATCATAAATAGTCTGTGATCTTTTTAATCAACTATCGTTAACGTGTGATATTTTTGCAGATCCTTTATCATCTTTAATCATGCATTGTTAACTTTTTTTTTAATTATGGCTAAATTAAATCTGTACTTTCATTACGTAAAATCGCATAATTTTGTTATTGTTTAAATGAAATTGTAATTAATTTATATATGATTTATATAATTGTCTTGTAATTGGGAATGTTCTCCTGTTGGACAATAAATGTTATTATTATTATAAATCAACTTATCAATAATGGAATCATTATATACATTATTAAATAAATAATTGTATTTTTTAAAACTGAATGTTTATTTGTACCAAATCCTATTTTCGATAGTTTCTTCTATTTTAGGTACTTTTTATGTATTGAGAATTAGCAACACTGATATTGCCAGGTGAAATTTGACATTGCCATTGTATACTGAAAGAAATAAGTGATCATTTTAAACATGAAAATGATTACGCTTACCATTTAACTTGTCACGCCAAGTAACGTATTTCCAGCAATTATTCTAACGTTGTTAAGATTTAATAAAATGTATTGCTTAATCCAAACAAGATCATATTTATAGCAAACAAGATTCATTATAATTTTACTATAGTTACTTGGTTAAGAGAGAAAATTTGGTGTAAATTGCCAATTAACTTAGAACCACATGCCAAGATAATTTTAACCATTTTAACTTCATTCTGATGATTATGTTTAGGTGTTTACTTTAAACGCTTTTGTGATTATTCCGTTCAAGAAACTGCCAAACAAGTAAAAATCCAACTTATTTGGAAATATTTCTTTCAGTGTAAAGTTCGATATTTTTTAGGTTATACGTACTCAGAAAATTTATCAATAACAAACAGTTTGTCTCGAAATGTACATCTAACATAAAAATAAATTGTTAAGTAAGGAATAAATCTTTTTATATGTGATTAAACACTTCACGTAAACTCAAAAACTATATAGTTATTAATTTTAGTCTAAAATAATACAGTACATTTTTAATATAACAGTATTATCTAATTGTATTTTGCTGTGGTTTATAAGATATAAGATAAATATAATAAATACATAACTATATGCATTTACCGACAACACACGTTTTTATTTTTTAGATGTGGAAACACAATTTGTGTGGTTTACAGTAAGTTGAAAATTTCATCTCGACCAAATATGGAATTAACTCGTGAAAATTTTTAAACTATGATATTTTATGACTTCCGACGTGGTTTAACTGAATACACCAATCAACTAAAATCTACTTTCGTAAAGTGCAATTAATATTAATGATTGGGAAAAAACACATTTTTATATCTTCAATTGTTTTTGAGTTATTCGTCAAAAGTCATTTTGCCAATTTAGAAATATTAAGATAACTTCTTCATTTATAATGATGTTTACTTGCAGTAAAAATATTCTGCTGAAGCATTTTCTTCAGATAAAATATGCATTTTAAGTATTTCGTACTTTCTTTAATTAGAAAAATTCATTTTATATTAACAAAGTATAGAGAAAGTTTTATTGTTGCTGTTTGTTCACACGTGAATGTTTCATATGGTTTTAAACATGGCTTACTTGATACAATAAATTTAAAAAATCGAAAAACTTAAAATAAATAAGTGGGGTTTAAATACAAGTATTATAAATTATATATATTTCAAAAACTAAAAAGAAAACGCAGCTATTTGAAGCCATAGCCAACTATGATTTACATTTAAAAAAAATCAACTTTATCTTATATCTCAGAAAATTTAAAATTAAGACAAAATATAATGATATCAACGTATTCGTTTAAATAAATTGCATTAAGAATGTTATTTTTTGTTGTAAGTAGATAAATAAAGACGTTATCTTAATATTTGGCAAATTTTTTTTTGTCGAATTATTATTTTTTTCGAAAACAATTGAAGATACACAAATTTTGAGGTACATTAAATACATTAAATTAGCACTAAAATTTACCCCTGGATGCATACATTAGTTTTTCTCTATCTCTAATATTAATGGTACTTTATTTAAAGAAACCATTTAAAATAGGACATCGCGATCGATCACAAAGTGATTATTATCAATGGATATACGATTGTATATTGGTAACTCTATATATATTGATAATGATCACTTTGTGAAGTACATTTGTTACAAATAAATATCCAGACAAGAAAAGTTTACAGTGTTTTATTTAATCAAATCATCTTCACGTAACTCGCTTACAATTATAATATGCATTATATTTCGTGATTGTTTTAATCGTTTTAATTCCTGTATTAAAATTGGTTCCATTTACGGAATTTTGAATGTGTATTTTTAACTTCATTGTGTTGTCTTTATTTATGCCTGTGTGACTAGCACATCAGAGCGCGTTTTTAGCTTATAGAATTTAAAGAGACGCAAATCCATCAAAAACAATAGATTGAGGCAGCGAAATTCAGTTCGTTTGTAGCAACAAAAACTGTTCGGCTCTGTTGGAATCCAGCCCTGAGGTTATAAGTACTTTGTTGTATAAATATTATCAGTACTTTTTATTAATTAGTCATTATTGCATAACTTATTGAGATTAATTTAATTGAAATGTAATTCAGAAAGGAAGCCAAAGAATGTGATCACCAAATATAGGATGTATTCCTTCTAATAAATTAATTAATGATTAATAAATTCGTATGTTTATAAAAATGCCACTTCCATAAATATAAAGTATACGGAATTCTTTATTATTGGAATGAAGTAGAAGTCTAAATATTAGTATTTTCTTAAAAAATGTATATTTTATGTACAACGATTATTAAAATTCACGTTGCCGTTTTTAGAAATGTTAATGGGTGAATGAAGCAAATTTGGTTTCTGAATTTATTGTTATTACGATTTTATTTGACGATCCGAACGCGATTTTTTTCTTTCCCCGAAGCGTATATTAAAATAAATAAATGAAAAACGAAACGGTGCCCGTCGGTAAAAGTTATTACCGGCCATTAGCATTTAACATACGAGTTAATTTCGTGAACGGCCCCATAAAATGGAAGCCGATTTGAATATTTATCGACGCAATTAATTCACCTAGGTGTTCTACAAATTATCCTCGCGTTTACGACTTTCCAATTAAGCGAAATGTCAAAAGACTGTGAATTAGTACTGACCTGAACTGGGCCGGTCGGAGTACCTGGTGCAGTAGACCCAGGCGGGCCATAACATAGGCTGGCTGCCGTTCGTCGGGGGTTCCTTCTGGGGTTTCTCTTGATCGGTTTTGCTGAGGTCGACCGGGGTGGAAGCGGAAGAAGAGGAGGTCGTTGCCGGCTCGTCAAAGCTGCCGCGCGGGGTTTCCGGGATCACCTTCTTCGGCCGCGACTTCCGGATATTGATGGGGTCTGTGATGCGCCTGCCGAAATCCGCCTTTAAGATGTTATCAATTGAGAATTTCAGATTTCCATTGGCGGGCTCGTTGTTGTTCTCGTTTTTCAAAACGTTTTGCCGGAAGTAGAAGTGCTTGGTTTCCAATTTGGGGCTTTGAGGCGAGTCGGGGCCGGAGGTGTAGGTTTTCTGGCTGCTGGGGCTGAAGTTCTGCTGCGAGAACGATTCCGGGGACGTGGGGTTCGATTTTTCGGAAACGCGGAACGGGAATCCGGGCGATTCCGGGAGACTTTTAGTGCTACCTGGACTTAGCCTGTGACTGCTCGGACTAGAACGGTCTGATTTGTAGCTACCAACCCCCGGATCTAACGTCGAGTTGGTGATTTTGGAAATCGCATTCAAGTGGCTTTCAATGTTCTTAAAAGAAAGATCACCTTCTGGTGTGATTGGATTCTCGTTCCCGACGGAAAGCACCGTATCATCACTGCAACAACTGTTCTGATCCAAATTCGGTGATTCCCTACTATAATCATTCGAATCTAAAGAAATCGACCCATCGTTGCTTTCCATATTTCTTCCGAAATGGCTCGAAGACATCAGATTACTAGTAAGAGCTGCCATTTCGGGTACCGCACATACACACACTTTACGTTTACAAAATTTTTTAAAAATCACGATTCACCTCGTCCGTACATTGTTATTACTTTTACAAAATCCCGATTTTAGTTATTACCTTTTTTTCTGAAATTCCGCTCAGTAAGCAACAGAAGGTAGGCACCTAGCCCGATCTAAACACGACGAGATACTAGGTTACTCTGAAGGTAAGAAGAAGCATAAGGGCGGGGTTTGCGCGCGGTGGGCGGCCCCGTCCACTCCCCTCCGACCAATACGATTCCGCCTCTTCCCTCTTTACAGGTTATTTATGCCGCGGTGCGTTCCCATGGAGGGGGCACTTCATATTCATGTAAAATATGTCCTTATTTATCAGTTTGATTAGTACCGATTGCGTTTTCTTTCTTCCTCTTTGTTTTTTTTTTGTTTCTTTTCCTTTTACACTTTTCGTTTATTTGCATGAGTGACGTCTTGTTCGCCTCAGTCGAACCGGAGAGAGGTCACAAGCATACGCCGAGTGGATCAATCGTTTTGACTTACACGACAAGACAATTTGTGTAAATGCAGACGTAAACCTATATAAAAAATATATAAAATGAAGGAGTCGATTATCTTTTGTTTTTTATTCGTTGATCATTGAGAGAGGAGAGGAAAAAAGATAAATCAAAACAATCGCAACTTTACCTTCTTAAAATACTTACAACAATAATAATAACTTACTAATAGTTGCGAATGGACAATTATTTCCAGAATCAAGAGGTTTTACAATAGCAATACAGGACCAAGTCATAAATGGACTCAATTATAGAAATTATAATTGTTGCAGGATGCGCTCTTTCAGCAAATAGTCTATATTTGATAAAGATCCCACACTTTAATAAATAGTCTATATTTGCTAAAAAAAAAACACTGTTTACTAAAAGTGTTCTCAAAACACTTAGAAATAACTATAATATTTCTGAAAATTTAGATCCCTAATATAAATACAAACCATCTCAAATATTATAAACTGACACGCATAAATTATATTTGGACTAGGGAAGTGTTAGAGACCTGTCAATAAGGGGAAACAGACCAGACATTACATTTATTGATAAAATTTCCAAACTTACGTATATTATAAAAATTATAGTAGTGAGTGATAACAATATTTCGAAAAAAAAAAATGACAAGTGGCAACCTCTCGCATTTCAAATTAAACGTGTATGGAAACAAGAATCGTTGAAGTTGCCACATGAATTTAGGCAAAAGATGGTGCTTGCGTCGTCTTCCATTTATTATGATTCATATTAGGTATTTAACCGCAAACAAGAAAGTTATAGTAGTACCTTGAAATATTTCGACCTCCGGTTTTGTCAAATTGCAAAATTTGTACATTCTTTACGTTGTATTGTTTATCGTAGTAACCTATGAATTACATGGCCATGTCTGCGTCAGTACGCATTATCGATGCTTACTGTGTCGTTATTTTAAAAATAATGATTCTGAAAAGGTGATGTTGACAGTAAATAAAACTCATGAAGTGTGTTTACCGTATGCATATATTATTAATATTTAAATATGCAGGGTGATTCAGTTTGGTGCTCCACCCCCTTCTAACTTTTTTTATTTTATTTTGACAGTAAACTATAATAAACCATATTAAATAACTGTGACCAAGTGAATGAATACTCTTTTCTATTTATATAATAAACCATATATATTTGTAAATTGATAATACGATGACAGCTGTCAAGGTAGCGATAGTCAACTTTTTTTTTTTCAAATGACACCATATCTATTTTTTGTTTAATTCGGATAGGGGGCACTTTCTTGCACCCGAATATCCATCACATCTATACGCTTAGCTAACAAAAAAATGAATAAATTATGAAAATATCCAAATCGGTTTATGTTATAAAAAAAACGAAAAATATAAAAAAATAAATAAACTATTTCATTAAATGTTCAAAATGCCCACCAACTACTTCTTAACATAATTCCTCTCTATGCAAGACTTCTTGAATACAGACATATGTTTTTGATATTTTCTTATTTTATGAAATAAATATGAATAAATTATTAAAAATCAACTAATAAAACACAGCTTAGATTGAATAACTTTAAATTCTCGACTAGTTTTGGTTATTAGCCCATTTTCAAGAGAATTTAAAATTTGAAAATAGCCCGAAACTAGTCGAGAATTTAAAGTTATTCAATCTAATCTGTGTTTTATTGTTTGGTTTTTAATAATTTATTAATATTTATTTCATACAATATGAAATACAATGTCTAAATATTAAAACCATTATTTTTCTTATTTTATTCATTTTTTTGTTAGCTAAACGATAATTGTGATGGATATTCGGGTGCAGAAAAGTACCCGCTATTCGAATTGAACAAAAAATAGATATGGAATCATTTGAAAAAAAATTGACTATCGCTACTTTGACAGTTGTCATTTTATTGTCAATTTAGTTTCTTGCCGTTAATAAATATATGTAGTTTGTTATAATTTACTGTCAAAATAAAAAAAGTTTGAAGAGGGTGGAACACCAAACTGAATCACCCTGTATATTACATTTACAATTCTCTCGCCCTCTCACCCGTTTATTCTTCCTAACTTTACTTTTATTTAGAAGCCATGTGCATGATTAATTAAATTTAAAATATGTATAGGAATTCGCGATGTGGCTCCGCATTCGCATCAGAGGGATTTCAATGATAGAAATGATAGTTTTTTTTAGTTGTGTCAATGAAGCGGGTGATACATTAATTAGTGGGAACATTACCCAGCAGAACTAATAGTACTAATGATAATGTAGGATGACCCTACACGTTCGTGTGAATGACTTGCGGAAATACTCCCTATTACACGTTAATACGATGCATTCGATAGATTAACTAGGGGGGACACTACCCTGTATGGCCCTGTCAGGATGGCCCTATACATTAATGTGAATGACTAACCGGAACACTCGTTCCTTTTCTTACATGGCACAACCCTACAAGTAAATGCGGTTTGTGTGTAATACAGCAATCTTGCCGGAGCACTACCCTGCAGTACTTAATTGGGATAGAGTCGTCACGTCAATGGCCAACTGACTAACGGGAGCACTTCCTTGCTTTCTGCCATGGCACGATCCTGCACGTTGATGCGATTTGCTCGATATAATTATTAGCGGGAACCAATAGTACTAAATTAGGACGACCCTATACGTCCTCCTTTTCTTATATGGCAGAACCTCACATGTAAATACGATGCGTTCGATACATTAACTATTAGTACTAATGATCATGAAGAATGACCCTACACATCAGTCTGAATGACTAGTGCGATACTCCCATACACGTTAATACGATTCATTCGATACATTAAATAGGGAAGACAGTACCCTGTAGTTCTATGTCATGACGACGACTACACGTTAATATGAATGATTAGAGGGAACACTCCTTCCTTTTTTTACATGGCACAACCACACGTAAATGCGGTGCGTGTACAATATAGCAATCTAGTGAGAGCTCTACTCTGCAGTACTTGAAACGACCCTACACGTCAATGGCCAATTGACTAACGAGAGTACTTCCTTATTTTCTGGCATGGCACGATCCCACATGTTGTTGCGCTTCGTTCGATACATTTACTAGAGGGAATACCACCCTGTAGTACTAAGTTAGGATGACTCCCTTCTTTTGTTATATGGCACAACCTTACGCGTAAATACTATGCGTTTGATACATTAACTAACGGGAACACTACCCTGTAGTACTATCTCAGGACGATCCTACACGTTAGCGAGGGCATTCTTTCCATTTCTTAGATGGTATAACCCTACACCTAAATGCGGTGTGTGTGTAATGCAGCAAATTAGCCGGAGCACTTCCCCGCAGTACTTGTTTGGAACGATCCTACACAATGGCCAATTGACCAGTGGGAGCACTTCCTTGCTCTCTGGCACGCTGATGCGGTTTGCTCGATACCTTTATTAGCAGGAACACTACCCTGTAGTACTGTCAGGACGACCCTACACGTTAGTATTCATTACTGCCGGGAACATTCCTTCCATTTCTTAGATGGCACAACTCTACACGTAAATGCGGTGTGTGTGTGTGTAATAAAGTAATCTAGTAGGAATACTACCTTGCAGTACTTGTTTGGAACGGCCCTACTCGTCAATAGGCAATTGACTAAAGGGATCACTTACTTGCTTTCTAGCATGGTATGTTCCCACACGTTGATGCGGTTCGCTAGATACATTTACTAGTGAGAACACTACCCTGTAGTACTATGGACGATCCTACACGTCAGTATAAATGGCTAGACTAAGTTTGGTAAGCACTGGCAGGGCAGATCTTTCCGGAACTTCTAAGTTTTTAATGTGGGTTGAATAAGGAATGTGCTAAAGTATAATTGTTGCATATTCAGTGTTCCGTATATCATACTATAAAAGTTAGCTGCCGAAGCATAAAAGCTTGGGCGATACAAAAAGAGTAGCAAGCCGGAGGATGTTTCGGGGTAGAATTAGGGAAGCACCAATAACACACAAAACTTCCCGATGGATACAGATTGACAAGAAAGAAATTTAAACTTAAGACGATGTTATAATGAGAAATAACCGAGAATGATATCGAAGAAGCTTTACAAAAATCTCCCAATTGGAAGGCACCTGACAAAGACAAGCTACAAAACTTTTGGTTAGAGACTTAGTTTAAGTCTCTTTAACCACTCCCACTCCCAGTTCGCGAAATGGTTTAGTGCAATTCAACACGCACCAGAAGTATTACCTAAATTTATTATTATTATTTATTATTAGTCTTTATTTTTCAGGGTTCGGAGTTTACTAAGGGTCATGTAGGTGGCATGATCTATTACTAGATCATGCCCTACTCCGATCTTTTACCTTTCGGTGTATGACCATGTGGAGTGCCGCTCGATCGTCATATCATCGAAACCACTGCCCGCCGGAGCCCAACGAGACTATTAACGGCCCACCCCCGACTCCTCATTTAATGGCGACAACCACCAAAGTTGAGTCAAGCCCGCAGCATGCAGTTAGCCCTATCCAAGATAGGGACACAGGGGTGCCACGGGAAGGCCTACAATTCCTTCTAACCCTTTCAGACATCCATGCTCGAGAGCACGGTAGTCCCCGCAGCTTGACGGTTGCAGGCTTCTTGCGGCCCCCCTGACTGAGGGTCACACAGAAATTTAGGTTACATACGAAAGACCTAACCTATCTACTACCAAAAATGGAAGACTAACTCCAGATCCTGGAAAATATAGACTAATCTTCTAAGAAAAAAATTCATATATCAAACTGAACAACTCACTGGATAAAGAACAGAAAGGATACCGCAAGGGATCTTGCGAGGAACAACTGATGCCACAATAAAGGACAATGACAAGCGAAAGAGGAAGATTACAAGGCATGTTACGACTTTGTATTTTAGAAGGATCATTAACAATTCGAGCAACATAATGTTTATTTTCACCCTTTAAAAATATTTACAAATATACTATCTCTGCCTTAATAGTAGTACTGTCTTCTATAGTCTTTGGGTATATCATAGGATAGATTGAGTTGCTCAAGACTTCTTCGCAATTGTGCAAGGATTTTCCCTTTAGCTTATATTAGGAATGATAGAATAGTGACTTCTTTAGTCTGTCTTGATTTCGTCGGCCAGCGGTAGATATTTATTTACAGCAATAAGTAACGATCGTCAAACGTTAAACATAAGGGCTATCGGAGAGAAGACTCCTCACGGGGCAAGCGACCAAAAAAGACAAGAATTACGTTTCTCTCAAACTTTTATTGTATGAACCAAGCTTTCGTGAATATAATTTTCATTACTGTAGGTAATGGGAAAACAACAAGTTAAGAAACAATAGGTAGTAAATCGAATATTTCAATTTTATATTTGTTTGAAGCGGTAGCGGTTTATGCTTGAAGTGTGATTCTGAGTTATCTTCTCTCAGGTGTTTGTTATGTAGTTATAGGAATATTATTTTTGCTACATCAATGTGCCTCTCCAAATATATTTGGGGTCACACCCGAGCAACCTGCTATGAGGTAATCAAGGGTTTTCTCTTTTTCACAAATTCTGCATCTTACGTCTTGCATTTTCTCCTTCAATATATGACGTCTATATGATTTGTTTCAATTAAGTAATAAGCTAAAGACGGAATAATGTATTAATTATTTTCAAATTCATTTTACTTAATTTATTTAAATAGTACGCCGCCTAAACTGAGCCATGGAGTATTTGAGCCTGTGGCCACGATCAAAACACCAATATACATCCAGGAACACTGGCTATTAAAAGGACTCAATGGCAAATATCTGGCAGCCATTGAGAGTGAAGTAACGCGATAAATAGAACATCACAGTCGTGGATTAACTGAGGACACTTGTTTGTGGAGACTGAAGTATTTGTAGTGGCAATTCAAGACCCGGTACTACCAACGAAATCATATAGACGTCACATATTGAAGGATAAAATGCAAGATGTAAGATGTAGAATTTCTGCCGAAAAAGGGGAAACCCTTGAATATCTCATAGCAGGCTACTCGGTGGTGGCTCCAAAACAATATGTGCGGAGGCACAATGATGTAGCAAAAATAATGTTCCTACAACTACATAAGAAACACCTAAAGAAAGATAACTCAGAACCATACTTCCAGCATACATCGCTACCCGTGGAAGAACGAAACAAAATCAAGATGTATTGGAAGAGAAAAATAAACACCCATAAAGCGATCACCAACAATATTCCGAACATAAATATTTACACTAAAAAAATAGGATATAGCCTACATTATTGATATCGTGGTCCCATTGGCACACATTTGTTGCCGAAAAAAAACATGCGGAAAAAAAAATAAATACCTACCGCTGGTCGACAAAATCAAGGCAATATGGAGACTATAAGTCACTATTCTATCATTTTTAATAGAAGCTAAAGGGAACATCCCTTCACAAATGCGAAGAAATCTTGAGCTACTCCCCAAAGACTACAAAGGATAGATAGTAGGATAGTATTACTGGGAACATGCCGTACAGTATGTAGGATAGTCGAAAGAGTGCATGGCGAATAACTAATAGACAAATTACAAGTTTATACTTACTTTGCCGCCTCTGAGGCCGTAATATAATTAAGGACACCTGCAAAAAAAAAAACATCAGAGAATACGCAAAATAATATTAATAATATTTTGGGGGTGATGTGCGGGGATCTCCGGTGGTGCGGTGCAACTTCTGGTCTGTTGGGTTGGTGGTGCTGTGCTGGTACGGATTGAAGTCTATGTTTTCTTGATCCGGTCCCTTAAACATTCCTAATCGCGGTTCTCGTAGCTGTCCTTCTTGTATATTGGAGGCAATGGCGTAAGCAATGTGGAAGTGCAGTGTGGAGGATGACTCATCGCTGGACGTTCCGTAATCGGTGATGCTTCCGTGGCCATCGGGGGTGAATGTGGTGGGTCCTTACTGGCCGTAACGAGCTATGGGGAGCTCGTTATGTAATCGAACCTAAAGGGCTATGGTAAGCCCTTAGATCGTGGCTGACTATGGTGAGCTTGTCGGGTTTTGACTGACTGTGGTGGGTCTATGATGAGATTCTGGTGAGTCCATGATGAGATTCTGGTGAGTCCATGGTGGGACTATTGATCCTTTTTTTATCCTTCTATTTAAAATGTTTCGCCTATTCTAGACATGACGAGTTAACTTTCTGCCGAGCCTACGAATGTGCGTAGACTTGGTGTTCACCTCGTGAGGGTGATTTATCTTCTTTGGAGATGAAAGATTTCTCCCTAGGGAAGGCGGCCTTCTGCCGCGGAGTCCCCTACATCGAAATGTCTTTCATCAATGTTGTAGATATTTGGTGTACATCTTTTTTTCACCGAATGGATGCTTGGTGTGATGAGCGATGATGGTTTTGGTGAGGATTGAATGTTTTCTTTCTTCACTGCAACGGTTCCAGAGGCTTGTTCTGAATCCTCGATGTTATTGGACTTACTTTCCCGTCAATTCTTTTCAGAACCACGGCAGCCATCCGTCGCTCCCCGAAGCAAGACACTTCCAGGATAAGCACTTCATTGCTTGGTCGCACTGGAGATGTTTGTCGTTCGACGACCGGCGGCTTACTACTGTTGATACTTTTTTTGTCCTGGTTATAATCAAATTCAGCCCTAAGGCTATGTTTGATTTTCGTTGGGTGGATCTGATGTTTAATAGGGTAAACAAAGATTTAATTCATTTTGTTGATACTGAATTTATTTTCCCTTTTATACGCTGTTCCAAATAGCTTATGTGCTTCACGTTTCTTGCTGCGCCATCTGTCGGTGGAAATGATGTCACTCTGGCGGCGGACTTTTTGAGTGGCGGGCGTTTTCGCGTAGCGCTCGAGTTCCCACAAAATATGTTAAATTACTTATGTCCCTCCACATATGTTCCTTTTATTGTAATTTAATTGTGATATATATTTAAATTCCTGAAGGTATTTTCAAGTAATAAAATGTTAAGCCACCATTCGATGCCACATGAAATTAGGCGAAGCATGGCGCTTGCGTCGTGTTTCATTTATTATAATTAGTATTTTCAAGTACGATATATTTATAACAATATTGCTGATGCAATGGCTGAGTATTTTTGAAATGTTATAGACAGGGTATCTCAGACATGACTCCTTAGGCCTTACACAAACCATAAAGACAGTCACATTGGTCATTCTGTGAGTCAAATATTTCATGGCCAACTAAAAAAATCAACCTTTAGTCTATTTTTTCTCATTTATTTTCTAATGTAACAACCATATTGGTTTACATAGTTGTAAAAAGAATAAAAAATACTAATATAATAAGAAAAAACAAGCCCAGTGCCATTTGAAGAAAAAAGTTGAACATCACTGTCAAAATATGAGCAGATATTTTTGAAATTTTTATTCTTATTAT
Source organism: Philonthus spinipes (assembly GCA_963082785.1). Lineage (NCBI taxonomy): Eukaryota > Metazoa > Arthropoda > Insecta > Coleoptera > Staphylinidae > Philonthus > Philonthus spinipes. The sequence continues at coordinate 9,511,767 of OY720303.1, read as the reverse complement.
TTTAAAGAGAATTTGCTCCCATTTAAAAATATATACGGTTTTATATTTTTATTTTTAAAAATAAGAAAGTTGTAGACCTGGCTAATCAAGTCTCAGACACCCTGTATAGAAGTATTTTTATTTGTGGATTTCAAACAATACATTAGAAAACCATTACACTACAATGGGGTCCGATAGTGCTGACGTCACATAACGCGGCAATTTTAAAAGTGTGGCGTTTCAAAAATTTAAATGACCCTTATTGAATACGTACATAAAGATCACCTAAAACTTTAGAGATAAACTGCGCCATTATTATACATATTTAAGAAATAAACTTTATAATTAAGATAAATTAATCTTATATCTACTTAGTAAAATCAAAACTTAAAGAGAAATTCAAGGAAGTAGCGTGAAAAATTAAAATTTCGATTTTTATTGAAACGTATGTCGGACCTTAAAAACACGCATATGTCAGAGAGCCTGTAACATAGAGGTAGTATGGCTAGAGTATACGTTTGTTGACATCTAATTTATTAGGCAAAGAATAAAGGGAAGACAAATATGTAAGTACGCTTATGTCCTTAGTGACTGTATGCTATGTGTTGAAGTTTTAGTCATCATATTTTATAATTTTTCAAAATATGTGTAAATTTTATCTATGATTCAAGATGATGTATTCTGAATAGATATTGGCAACACTGATGATTTTAGTAATGGGATTAGCAACATTAAAATGATTTCAATAATCGAAAAATCTTTTTAGTACAACCCAAAAGGTCTTCTTAAAAAATAATCTATTTTAATCAATATATGTGACAAAATAATCGAATCGATATCCAAAGAAATTTATTTAATTCAAGAAACTCACTTTTCACTTTATTTTAAATATATTTATAAATATACTTAAAAATTGACCTTTATATTAAAATACTGAAAGAAATGTATCAATTATAAATTCAAGTATTAAAATATTCAGTTTTTCAAATTTTGAGTCCATAATTCAATTATTTAGATAAATGTCGAATCTATCAATAATATTCAATTAATTAGTTGAACCCAGATTCGCTTAATGATCGATCATATTTTAGAAACATGAAGACAATTGAAACTCAACACCCGAAAGGGTACAATTGATTATATATATAAAGACAATTGATTATGACTAAAATGTTATTAACAAAATAAACGGTTGAATATTGTAAAAACAAGATTATTAGCTTCCCAATTATTGGAAATTAGTTGGACATTCTTTAAGGAGGAATCAATTTACTGTGAGGTTTTCTTGTGCTTTATTTAGGTTTATTTATATAAACTATATATGTATAAATATATATAATCTTAATCCCTTTTACACTTTCCGATGTCGAGTGATATAAGCTATAAACATTAGTGCAGCATCTATCAAGTAATTCGCTTTAGGTCAGTAGCATGTTTATATATAATTCAAGTCTCTCATGTAAAACATGTAGTTTTTATGTTTTTCCATTGTTCAGAAATGTTAAATGTTATAATAGTCGACGAAACATTGTAGCCCAACTGGTAAATAAATTGTACTAATTTTGAATTTATTGTAAGAATATTATTTACATTGTCGATATACTTTAACCAATTAAGGAATTTATTTTAAGTAAATGCAGTGCAAAAATGCAATTTCCTTCTTTGGTTTCTATAATTCAAATTATTTTTATACAGCATAGAGGTGGCGCAGAGATCACAGGTTGCTCGTATAACTGTTATTATGTTCATATAAATATATTTTTAACAGTGTTCTTCATTATCAAGTATTTTAATTTGTAATTGATGGTCATGACAATGAAATATTGCTTTAAATACATTTATCTACGTATCACAAAGAACCATCGATTACATATTCTTTATTATAAATAAAGTAGTGTTAATCAGTTTAATGCTTTAATAGAGCATTGCCCTTTAATTATTTCTGGAAATGACCATTATAAAGCCAATAACCATAAATTAATTACCAGTTAGGATATAACATTTAATCTACGGTTACAACATTTAAACATGATTAAACAATAGAGATAACATAAATACTTACAGAATTTAAATTGAATTTTATTTAAACAACCACTGTAAATCACAAAATATTGCCAAGAGAAAACGAGAATTGTACAAACTAAGGTTATGTTTTGGTCGCAACTGACACATGTGTGCTATTAAGGACCGACATACGTTTGATTAAAATTAAATATTTTCGTTTTTCAGACAAGATCCATAATTTTCTCTTCAAATTTTTACATGAATTCGAAGATATCAGTTTAATTTATCTTATTTATAAAGCGTATTTCTTAAATATGTATAATAACTGAAGAGTTCACTACTAAAGTTTTTGATGATCCATATATACGTAATCAATAAGGTTGATTTAATTTTTTGAAACGCCACACTTTTAAAGTTGCCGCGATACGTGACGTCAGCACTATCGGACCCCATATAAATTCCACAAAATGATTATCGACCATTGGCTCTATTCAGTCTATGTCGTTTCTTTAAAAGTGATGATTTCTGTCATCATTGTCAATGTCCGGAGGATTAGATGCAATGAATTGATACATGGTTAATTTTCGTGTTTTATATCCAGGAATGATCGCCAAGTTGTAATATTGAGAATGAAGGGGTTGGTGGCAAATTTTAGGGATAGGATTTCAAGGCATTCTTCGATGGGTGGATATGTATAAGTTTCACACAGGAGAGTTTTAGAAGGATTGTGTAGATTTATTCGAGTGTTCAAGTTTTTTAAGCACTCGCAGAGCAGATATTTCCGCAACTTCTAATTTTTTGGAGGACGATTGGGTGATTTGTAGTGAAGAATTGTTGCATATTCAAGCAAGGGTCGGCATATCATACTATAAATGTGAAAAGCGTTTTTTTATGTTATTTTACAATTATTTTAATATTATAATATTTAACTAAGAAATATGTATTCATAAATAATTAAAAATAAAAATCTTGCGGATTATAAGATTTATATATTTATAGACATATTATTTTTTTATCAAACTAGCTTTATAAAAAGTTTAGTCATACAAACAAAGTAAAATTTAATAAAATTTAAAACAATATACTTAACATTTACTTAATATTTTTTATGTGATATATAAAATTGTTTTACTTGGATGTTACGGATACTTAGTAATCAATGTGTATTTGTTGTTGTTGTTTTGTCGACATCTTGAACAATACAGTCATCCGTGTTAACAAATTCGACGACATATCCAGATGAGCGTTAATCGCGTCGAGTTTATTCCGCGCGTGACCGTGACTGAAAACCTCGATGCGTCCATCCCGACGTCGTTTAATGGCTTGTCACACCTAGTCGATAGAAATTGTAATTTCCCCACAAATAATTACCTTCCTAGTAAAACGCTCGCCTCGGCTCTCGCCTCAGCTCGGAGCTCGCGGGCAAACAAAAAAAAAGCACACCAACAACAAGAGACAATTGTTACGGATAAAGCGGGAGATTCATCCGATGACAATTAACAGTTGTAACTTTTTTCGCGGCGGCCGCATTCTGCGCGCGAGTTACTTCTGCGAAATCCTACCTGGACAAGGACTCGGGCCGAACAACAGCAACGAACAAAAAAAATTGATGATGATCGGTGCCGAGATTGATTCCCCGAGCGGGTTTCAAAGAATCTGAAAATCACCGCTGCGTAATCACGGGTATTGGATGTGATAATTTGTTTGGAGTTGTCGGACAGAGTTGCTTTTTTTGCGCAACACAACTTTTAAAACCCATTCAGAAAATAAACGTTTTGTACAAACATATCTTCTCCAAAATACTTCGATTGTTTTTTTTTTATTTTAATTTTTTATATTATAATGTAATCTGATTTGTGCTTTCGACCAATTCCAGCAGGGGCGGATCCAGAAGGAGTTTTTTTGTGTAAACCCCCCTCCATATACAGTTAATGCTTAGAGTAGGGCGGCGATTAATTTTGTCCCATTTACCTTTAGCGAGTTTATAATAATCGATTCAGTTCAAGTACTTTAATGACTATACTAATAGTCACAGCTGATGAGGTTCGAAAAACCGAAATGGCTATCACTAGTTATCCATACGATAGATGAATGCTGGCTGAACGTTTCATTAAATTTTAAATCCTTGAATCAATCTAGGATTTATAAATTCCAGAATAGCAAATATTAATTGGTAGATCCAAAAATTGTTTACAATATAATACTGAATAAAGTCAACTATTTTATACATTTTATTGCGATCCAAGAATTAATATTCAATTTTAAATCAATTCCAAACTATTAATACTGGCATAATACGGCTGAAGCGATGCATCCTGACGATAGCATCTCTAAGTTATTGACTTAAGCCATTTAAGAGAAATGGATAAATTAAATTTCAAACCCATTTTTTCGTAAATAATATTTAATAAATTGAAAACAGTTTTGTCACTACTGTATTTCTAATGATTATCAGTGGTGCGTTGGTTAAGCGTCAGGCTAGTAAGTCAGGGGTCCCAGCATTTGACTGACCGTTGTATAAATGGTGTGATTGTCCCCCAAATTGGAAATATAAAATTATAAGGTTTACTGGTGGGTTATATGGTTAAAAATATACCGATACCCATGTGTGAGTGGAAACAAAAAATACATTTTTTTATTTATTTAATATGAAATAAATAAGTTATGGCTTATAGTCATAAAATAAACATAACATAAAAAACTAAGCTTTTAGGGCTTTTTTTGCTTTGGTGCTGAATATAAGTTTATATTACTTTATTTTCTAATATGCATAGTTATCGAATAAAATGGGATAGAATGTCTAGAAAATAATAATCTGTCATCTTGCAGAGAAATGGTTGAATTTTTAATGCTCGCAAATAAGGAGGCGTGGTTCAGTGGATTTAAGGTTTGTTTATCCTTGTCTCGCTATAAGAATTCACATATGCTACACGGTATTTACTCTTCTAAGGTGTGTACCGGTTAGATGCGGGAAAAACGAGCGTAAAATTTCGTCCACGGTATCCAATGCTCTTAAATGTCTTGATTATATTTTTACAGCGAATCTTGTTCTTTTTAACGTTACAAAACGTTTTGATGTCAAAACATGTCGACTATTGCGCAATGTGGACTTCGAGCAATCGATTTATCTAAATTTCGGCTATTTGCACAAATAATGTAAAGTTTTTAGCCAAATTAGATAGTCAAAAATGCTCCCACGTCTAATTATACAAATTGACTTAAAACATTTTTTTATCTGTTTTCAGTCTAAAAAAAGAAATAAAAATAAAAAGAATTGTTTGGGATACAATTAAGATTATTGCATCTCGATCAGGGATACTTGAAAATGTTTTTTTTTTAACCATGGTGTTTTCCATTTTTTTCAATAACTATATTTTCCAACATGGAAGTTAGATAATTACAGGTGTCTAGATTCGTAGTAACTTACGTAATGAGCCCTTCTGCATAAATGTATTATTTTTCTTGTATCAATATCTAAAGCGCACATATCATCTTTTATTATTCTAAAAATAGAGTATATAATCAAAGACACAGCAAGCATGGTGGTGGCAAGCACCTTGTTTTTCCATAACAGTTCTGATGACCAGATCTTCCGGACGAGTACTTATACTTGCTTTACACAACAAATTTAACTGCGTTGGTGTGTTGTGTATTATGTTGCGGCATATCTAAATATTAGTAAGTTTATCCATGTTTTAAGTGTTCCATAATGTTTCCCTTGGCGAGTTGTGCATCTTTAAATACATTGGACGTTGTAATATATTTAAACGATGCACAACATTATAGAACACTTAAAACATGGATAGACTTAGTAATGTTTAAGTGAATAATGGTGCATTTACATAATCCAAGTTCCATGTCGATTGCATTTGTGTATTCTTGAATAATGCATTTACATAATCCAAGCTCCATGTCGATTGCGTTTGTGTATTCTTAAATAACGTTGAGAGCTTGATTTAAATCTTTTTGTCTAGACGAGATGATTTAAAAATTAATCATTCATCATCCTCCTGGAAATCGAAATCAGAAAATCGCCCACCTTCTGATGATTTCCGTTTTTCTGGAAGTCCGCACAAATAACCACGAGTATCTCCCATAGCAACTGGCATTGGCAATAATAAGAAAAAAGGAAGGATTAGTTAAGGGAGTCCAATTGAAATATTCCCCTTTGATACAAAACCAGTTCTGAAAATCACAGAGTCGAAAACTCTGGGATTTCCAGAAGAGGTGGTAAATCGGGTGTTCCAGAGCGTAATTAGCTGGTTTCTGTCTCTCACTATAGATATTGCTACCGCAAAACATTTAATGTCATAATGGCTTAAAATTTCATGTGGTGTAATGGTTTTCACTCATAGAGGCATAGTTGTTATTATGTATTGGAATCAGACTCTATTTGGACAGATGTTACTATCTGATGTATTTCAACCTGCGGTTATTCTGCCCTAGATCTAGGTTTGTGCATTTGCATTTGCACCCAGAGGGTTTGCAATCGTGCCATATATCATCTTCTATAGGGCTCACTTCCGTTGTAACATTTTGTTAAAATCATGTCTGATGAGCTCAGATCCACTCAAGGCTGTCTTGTAAATTAAGGTTATCAATATGAAGCCCGTCTTCTTCGCCCCATCTTCTGGTTGCTTTGTATAGGTACACAAAAGGTAAATATCCTCTTTCAAATCATATCCTTCATCTCCTTGGATATAAAAATTGACAGAGTACTGCAAAAATTAAATTCAATAAGTGAAATAAAGTCATCCAAAACTTAATTGAAGAATATAAAGTAGATAAATGGATTAAGGCATGCGATAAGATAATTAATTTATAAGTAATGAGATCCAAATATCAAAAGACAGACTATTTCAATAAAATACAAGACTGGGCTACAAAAGAGAGAGTGACAGACGATAAATAAATATATAATATTTTTGCAGGTTATTTTAATAATATATACACAATGACAAATAAATACTATTATGACAAAGACTTTTTGAACACAGTGGACAATTTGTATAATTCCTTAAAAAATACTCAATTTCCATCCTATTTTGAAGACGACATATACGAAGATTATGTACAACTTTTCAAAAGCAAAAATACAGCACCTGGCCACGATAGTATCCCTAAACCTATCCTAAGATCTCTCCCTGATAATATTCATAAATGCATCTTAGAATTTTTGACAACAGCGCAAATAATCCCTCCCGAATGGAAAAAAGGAATAATAAAACATATCCTCAAACAAAATAGTAACACCTTAGTTTTGTCCAACTACCGATCCATTGCCCATCTTTCAGTACTAGGAAAATTATTTTAATCCAAATCCAAACTCCTAAAACACATTTCCTCAAAAATTCCCCTGTGCCAATTTATATTCCCCCAATCACTGACTTCCTCTCACTATCTTAAGTTCAAACTGTCACACAGTTCATTTTAAAGGTCAAAAATATGCCATACTACTTTTAGACGCCAAGAAAGCGTTCGATACTATTTGGAATCGAGGTTGGCTCTACAAATGCAATTCCCTTAATCTCTCCATTCTCATTTACTAGACAATTTTCTATTATACAGATCCCTAAAGTAAAAATCCGTAATTCATTTTCCTCCCCGTTCATCCCTCAGCAAGGTCTCCCACAATTAAATAAATATTATATAATATTTACATATATATAATCCTGACCCATCCTATTTCAATAAAACATCATATTCACTATCAGGTGCAGACAATGCCCTATTCCAAAATTTCAAATTTTATGCAAAAGACAAGAAAGGGTCTGATAGACAGAATTGAACTCTGGTTTGCTAAATGGAGAATCTCCATTAATCCAATTTAATCACATCAGCTCATACCATTTCATCGTAACACAAATTTCCTATTCCATATCACAATTAACAATCACCTAGTAACACCCATAAGCTCCTGCAGATACCTCGGTATTACCTTTGTCTTGCCACTCGCCCTATGAGATAAAATATTGGCCATTCCATTTAAAAAAATGAGTTATGATGTTTCTAAGAGGGCACTGAAATGTTGACAATTTTGAAATACCTACTGTCAAAATTGACAGTAGTTAATTTTTTGTTCTAGATGGATCTATTACTAACAATTCAATATATCGCTGGTCTGTCTATCTTGTTCCTACTTGAAGTTATAGGCATTTTTGGAAACGTCAATTTGAGGTTAAAATTTAATTTTTATATCAACAACTGTATGAGTTATGTAGACATAAATCCATATGGGTGGGTAGGCAGTTGAACCGGGAATTCAAAAAATAATTAAAATATAGGGTATTCCATTTAAAATAACAAAGTTGGTAGCCATTTCCGGTACAACCAGAAGTGACAAAAATTCAAAATATTTTCCATGAGGTGGTAGACATTCAACAGTGCAATATAGATTTTTCCATGATGAATAACCACGAAAACTTTTAATGGCCATTATTCGTGGCCCACCCTGTATATGAAGCCATCTACCAATTTCACAGTTTCCCATAGCAGTGAAGTTAACCTTGAGAGTGTTAACTAGGCTTACACCCTCTTCATGATCTCTGCGGTTTTGCGGAATGCATAGCAAGTTCAGGATTTTGACATTTTCAGTATTCGTGGCATTTTTTATAATAAAGAAAAATATTCTCCTCTAATAAAAGAAACTGAAATCACCCTATTGATTTACATTTCCTGCAATTATCAAAAAATGCCACCAATCCTGAAAATGTCAAAATCCTAAAACATCCCACGAAACCACAATATAAACCATTAATTCAAATACCCAAACATGACAATTCATGAATTCATCTCTTCACTTCACAGTGACATTATTGATCATGTCGTTTCATTGTCATGACATTGACAAGAACATCGACGGACGAACAAAAAAAAAAGGCAGAAAGACCTTGGGTCGATAGCTAATTTACCGAAGCCAATGATAATGATATGTAAATTTATTTGTTTTATAAATAAAGAATGGTTTTGTCAATTAACACTATTGAGATTTTTTTTGGAAATCACCAAATAATTTTAATTTCGTCCTGTAAAAAGAAAAACAAGGAAATATATTGATTTCCTTGTTTTTCTTTTTCCTTAAGTGGTGTTTACATTTGTAGTAAAATTTATTTTTATTTATTTATTTATTTTCAATTTTGGTACTAATTTTTGGAATATAATATTTGCAACATTATCATGTCTTCTTTTATATTTGCGCTATTGTTTGGCATCCCGATATTACATCTGTAATTTTTTCTGCAGTTGTACCATTATTAAAATTACTTTCCCCGAATCCTTGTCCCCTTCACAATCATAATACCTTCGATTGTGAACATTTTAAAGTTTGGATTTTTTAATTTCAACGAACCTCACCCTGTGTCAATTCCATTGATTTTTGAAAAATGCCTGTGTGCTTATGTGTGTGTGTGTTTCCACGATAGCGCAAAAACAGATTGAACCCAAACGTTGTATTTAAACTTTTTTTTAACAGTTGTGATATCTGATAAGCTTTTAGTTAGAATAAAAACCCATTAAGTGCAACTTTACTCTTAGCGTTTTTTTTATATTTTTTCATGATTGTTTGGTCAATATTGATCAATTAAAGAATGTTTTAAATAACAGTTGTCTCTCTGTTCTTGTATTTTATTTTATTATACTCTTAGCGATTATTAAATTAAACGGATTGAAAACTTTAAAATAGTACAATCTATTTTTCATTTGGTGATTTTGAACGAACATTTAATCATTCAAAATCGTATATCACCGAATTCGCCGGGGAAAGTACCATGATGGACACCCTTTTTTGTTGAAATGAGAGACTAAGTTATTTCAACAAGAAGCTACAATAAAATGGTAGCATTACTCTTTTTAATCACGAATTAGAGACATCTATATTAATATGTCTTTGTATAAGTTCGTTGGCAAAATTTCCGTATATGTGTTTTTTCAAGCGAATATTTTTTTATCATTGGATTTTTTGAAATAATCATTTCTTGTGATAAATTTAAGGGTGTATAATTATTGTCAGTATCTTGTATTATGAATATGGAAGTGTTTCCTTTTCTACAAAATATTCTCTAAGTAGACTCTTTTTTGTTCAAATAAAAGATTTTCAGGCTTTTCCTCCTGGATTTCTAGGTAGTCTATGTTAAGTCGTTAATGTTTTGTCTTTTTTTAAGAAAGGATAATTGAAAAGATATTTAGGTTAGGTTAGGGATTGATAAACTGAGGATATTTTTAGCGACAATAAGACACTAATATTTTTTTTTTGTTTGCAAGTAATTCACTAAGTTATTGACAAACACAACGGACCCTGGGCAAGTATATTTCGATAGAAATATCTCTTGCACAGATGGGATTCGAACCCAAACTCCACGACAGGTGAATTTCTAAGACCAACGCCTTGACCGCTCACCCACCACAGTCCCAAGTCGTTCAATTATTGGCATACGATAATGACATCTAGCCTTGGTGCGAGTTTTGTTTATTTCTTTTTGTATATTGTTAATATCTGTATGCATTATTATACAGTTATTACGTTAAGAAATAAAATATATAATTCGCTCTCGTTTAACCCACTTTCCATTTCTTCCATCCTTCAAACTTCAATCAGCCGGTTTATAAAGAGCGTCTAATTATCACGTAAGGACGTGTCAACTTATACATGAAATAAAGTAGGGTTATAATTATGACGCAACGAGAGACAAGTGAATTAACCGACCGTCAACGGGCCCCGCCCACTTGACACCGGTGTCCGGTTGTCGCGTTTCACTAATGACAGACAAGGAAGGTAATGAGATCAATTTAATATTTGCGGCGCGATTCGAACGCGGGGATTACGCTGAACTTTCAGACGAGTGGAATTTTATTGGAAAACCGCTTCCGACGGCAAATATAATAAGAGAATGAAGTTATGAAAAGAAATGCTACTATGAAAAAATTGGGTCTTGGGTCTTTTTTTTTCAGAAAATTTACACACACTTTCCCCACCATAAAAAGAAATAAATGACAAATCAATAACATTAGACAGCCACGAGTAGCACACAAAATTAAATGATTTTTAAAATTGAATTAATATAATTAAAAAAAACTGTTTCGGATTCTAAAACGAATGCAAATTAAATGATAGGCAAAAAAACTCTGGTCGATAGCCAGTTCCAGAAGAAGCTAATCATAATTTGTGTATAATAACAAAATCATATAATGTAAATAATTCTATTTCTTGTGTGGAATAAAGATACATTATTATTAAATGATAGTTTTGGTTGAAGTATCAGAGTTTAGCGAGGTGTCAGAGTTTAAAAAATGATTAATTCATTCTAAAATGAATTAAATTTGAATTACAGTTTCGGTTGAAGTATCAAATTCATACAGGGCCGACCCAGAAGGAATTTTTTAGGAAGGGGACAGTGCGATTGGCAAAATTAAATACACCATATCCCCTGATATCTAAATATATTTAGAGGAAAAACTGTGGCTATCGCCACATTAACCACCCTCCCCCCTTTGATTCTTCATTAAAGCCATGTGGTTTTTAATAAATATCAAAAATATTTAAATTTAAGTTAATTACGGATAAACATTAAATAATGATAAAAAATGTCGTAAAACTGTAAATGTAAAAAATAACTAAAATATATTATTTTTGGTGTTGTTTAATTTTAAGTGAAGTATAGGATGGACATTGCCAACTTAACCGGGGAGATGCTCTTTTTAATATTCATATTATTTAGATTTGTTATTTTAGTACTTAATCGCTATCCACTAATTGCAGATTAAAACTAAATAATGCGGTATTTTTAGTAAAAAAGTAAAATTAACCAAAAGATCTTCTTTATGTTGGTTGTTGGTTGTGGAGACTTTAATTATTTAAATAAAAATTCTTGTCCTTTCTCCTACTTATTACTTATAAGTAGGAGAAAGGACAAGTATTTTCATTTAAACAACCAAAAGATGTCTAATTTGATTCTGTTCAATTTTAAGTAAAGTATATCATGGAAATTTAAATTCTATTAATTAATCGCTATCCATTAATTACAGATTGAAACTAAATAATGTGGTAAAAATTGTAGTAAAAATTAAAATTAACTAACAAATTTGAAGCCGGAAGCGGTTTTCCAATAAAATTCAACTCGTTTGAAAGTTCAGCGTAATTCCCCGTTCAAATCGCGTAGTAAATATTACATTGATCTCATTACTTATATTGTCTATCATTAGTTAAACGCGACAAAAAATGTCTTATTTAATTCTGTTCAATTTTAAGTGAATTATGGTATTAACCAATGGCACCTCCCCGGTTTAGGTGAACCATCATATATTTAACTTAAAATTGAACAGAATCAAAGTATACATCTTTTTAGTTGATTTTACTTTTTTACTACATTTTGTTTTAATCTGCAATTAGTGGATAGCGATTAAGTACTAGAATAACAAATCTAAATAATTTGAATATTAAAAGTGGTATTTAATTTTAATTAAAACGCGTAAACATTTTCTTAATAATTCCGAATATCCATTTCAGATATAGTCATAAACACGGAAACTAAAACATAATCAACCTGAAAGCAGTGGTGGAGCAAGGGGGGCGAAATTATGGGCCCAATATATATCAATTTATGTTCCCGGATTAATAAATCACGTCAGTCGGCAAATTGACACCTCCCCCCACCAGGCAGGCATCCTCACCACCACCGGCCGTCATCCCCACCACCGGGAGCCGTCATCCCCACCAGGCGGCGCGCGCGACCCTTCCCCGCCCACCATCTAGGCGTGGCGTGCTAACCAATCACGGCGGCGACGTGTGTGGTCCGTAGGTCTTCATTATAAACCGACTTGCCAATTTAGCCGATTCGAGACGCGGAGAGAGCGAAAGGAGAGGTAGAGGGCGCTCCGCTGCGGCTCGGCATAATTAACGTGATTGTATGGATCGGCGGCGGTGTTCTCGTTTTGGGGCATTAATTATTCGGGAAGCTCTCCAATCTTTGAATCGATTGTTGATGTTTGCGCGGGATTAATTAAAATCACAATGAGTTGCGTAGATGTCGTATAATTGATTTTTTTTTTTCAAAAAAAAAAGAGGATTACGTAAATAATAATTATCCAGTTACAAACAATAAATTGCAATTTATTTTGTTTGCATTTAATTAAATACCGATTGTTTAATATATTATATTGATTTCAATACCACCATGTGTTGTAAATTTTAAAAATTATTTCTTTTATAAAAAACAAAATTCAATTTATGCAATCAACTCATAAATATAAAATATAATAACAAAAATGTAATTCGAGTAAACCAAAAAGAAAAATCATTTCGAAGCTCTATTTACACTAACGTCAAAGTTGAATTAAAATAAATAAACTAACTAATGGCCATGAGCGTAGCCAAGACAAGGAGTTACCCTGCACCCTCAAAGTTCTCCAATTTTCGAATTTTACTAAATACACATTTACCTAAATAACATTATTTTCAGAGCCGCGATGGATGAGCGGTCAAGACCTGTGTCTTAGAAATTCACCTAGCGCGGAATTCAGAACCTCACTGCGGCAAGAAATATTTTTAATAATAATAATACCTTTATTAACGGCTAACGCCTTTTAATATAAAATAATATAATACGTATAAAAATATACAATATTACACAATGAACATAGATTAGAATATAATACTCATTACAAAATATAACAGTAAGAATTTAATTAATTACAATTTCAATAAGGATATACATAACGAATGCTTTATTTTTGTCATTAGTTTGTTACGTTTCAAACTTAATTTAAAAGAATTAATGGATACATTGAATATGTTAAACCACGATTGTATCTTTAATGAGTTTCCAAGATCTAAAACTCGCGACATTGAATTCATAGAACAACTAAGTGTTCTGTAAGTATTTATATGAAATAAAGATTGCAAACGCATCCCCTTACAAGGAATACGAATAGAAATTTCTTGCAATAAATAAGGTAAGTTAATATATCCATTAATAATCTTAAGTAACAGGCATAAGTCAGCATTAATCCGTCTATTCTGTAATGATTTTAAATTAAGTTCATTCATTGTAATGGTGTAGTCGCCAGGCATATGTTGAGAACCCGATTTAAATTCCATGTATCTTAGAAATTTCTTTTGTGCCCTTTCTATGAGCTCCACATAGGTTGGAGTATAAGGGGTACATATTGGAGAGGCATATTCCAGGTGAGATCTAACTAGTTCACAATATAACGTTCTAAGACAATCGGTATTTAGATTTTTTCCAATCTGCCATATAAAACCCCACAATTTTAATGATTGCCTTATTATGACCAATATGTGGTTATTAAATGCTAACTTTGAATCAAATAAGACACCTAAAACCTTAATGGATTCAACTCTCACAATATTAATATTATCAATACTGTAAGTGTGATCTATGGTACTTCAACGCTTACTTATTGTCATAGAGTAACATTTAGATATATTTAGGAATAAACGATTCAATTTGCACCAATCATTCACATGATTCAAATCAGCCTGAAGGTCAATACAATCGTTTATATTACTTACTCTTTTAAAAAGTTTTAAATCATCGGCAAATAATAAAAAATACTACTAGTAATAACCTTATGCAAATCATTAATAAATAGTATGAAAAAGATAGGTCCACAATGAGACCCTTGTGGAACCCCCGATCAAACTGAAATTAATTTAGAAGTATAATTTAACATATTGTGTGCGATTGTTTAAATAAGAAAAGAAAACCATTTAACCATATTCCTAAAAAACATAATGAGTATAATTTATTCAATAAAAAATTAATATCAATCCTACTAAATGCTTTCGTAAAGTCTGTATATATTGTATCAACTTGACGATCATCTCTTGATAAAAAATGTTTATATTCAAGTAAATTTGTTACAGTCGCACGACCATTCGTGTTGATTACATGAAATAATCTGTTTCGAATACCATGATAACAGTACAGAAACCAGTTTATCGAATATTTTAGGAATGCATACACCCCTATAATTTTCCACAAGATTCTTAGAACCTGATTTATAAATAAGGATAATAAAACTCATCGTCCACTGATGAAAAATAGTCGGAAAATAGATTAACTATTGCTAAAGGATCGTTTGATTTAATGTCATTATATTCCATTTCACTCGGATAATCGTTTAGATTTTTGTGATCTTTCGCATATTTATTATTATATTTATATCTTTAACGAAATATACTTATCCCGGAACATAAATGTTGTGTTTACCATATCATTTTAGATATATCGGATGTACCATTTAATCTGAAAAATCAAAATAATTCGAAAAATACGCATCGTACGAGAAAAAAAAACGTTACGATATTTGCTAAGGGGACATCATGCTATTTTAAATTCAGCCCTTCTGCTGCACACTTAGTAGGTGATGCGGGGGCCAACTTTGAAACCCACATTTATTATTAAATAATCGGATTCTAGCTATTAAAATAAATAAGATTTTATTAAAACATAATTTTTATTTATAAAAATAAATTTAACTTAAACTTAAAAATGAAAAAAAAAATAATTAGCGAGGATTGTTCTTAGCAGTTGTTAGTTTTTTTTATCAAAATTTCTTATACAGCCGTTCGTTTTTTAATGGTGTATAATTATAGAGATTTATCTCAGCGTTATGTGAAACACTTGACTGCTTAACTGGATTTTAAATGTGGCGCCAGTAAGTTGTCATACAAAAATGTTTTTTTTTTTAGCCACTTATCCAGTGGATAACATACAGTAGAATTTCTTCACCTGGGATATATAACTCTGCTCAATATTTAACTTACTTAGAATATTCCAGAAAAATCGTATACCCAATGAGAAAAATAGATTTTGTTCGAAAACTAGGTGATGAAATCGCCGGTTTTCTCAACTGCATTTATAGCCAGTGGTTATTGTAGAATCGAATTTGTCCGCCTGAGATATGTAACTCTTGTCGATTTTTAACTCGACATTTAGAATATTCCGATTCGGTCACCGAATGAATAAAAACGATTTATCCAGTGGTTAATATACTAAGTGTCATAGAAATAGTTATAATTCGGCGGGAAAATCGTAAACACGGCTTCGCCACTTAGATATATTATTAGGGAGTCCTAGTGTTAAATCCGGGAAAATTGAAAGCAATGTGTGTAGGACTGCAGAAGGGAACCGAAGAGAGGGTAGGATAAATATATTGAAAAATAAATCTGCACGTTTTTGAGGTTAAAAAAAAAAAACACCATAAACAAGGCAGTCCCGTTAAGCGGCGGCTAGCGCCATCTATTATCGAAGAGCCAAAGATCAAACACTGAGCTAATTAATAAGGCAGATTTTCAATGAGTGCTAACAGAAAACGGGAAAGAATAGAGGATAGCTGCGGCCATACATCAAGAGAGGGCGACACCACCAATCGCATTTTTCAAAAGATGGAAGAAGAAGACTACAATAAAGAAATACAATCGAATATTGTGGCACATAAAGAAATGGAAGAACTAAAAAAGATGATAAAAGAAATGATGAAAGAAATGCAAAAAAAAACACCGCAGAGTTAAAGGAGAAATGTCAAGAGATGAAACGTGAAATGAGAAATAAAGAAAAAAAAATGGGAAAAAGGAACAAGAAGAGAAGATGAATAGAATCTATCCTTTTGAAGAGAAAATAGAAAGAGACTAAAAACAAAGAAACATATCATAATTAAGGGGTTAGCTGTGAATGAACAATCGTTACAAAGAGAAATAAATCTTTTCTTCTGTGAAAAAACTACAAATTTAAGCAAAGGTAGAAAACGTATATGTAATAAAAAAAAGAGAGAGATATGCCCAGATTATGGTAGAAAGAGCCCAGGGCGATAGCCTGGACAGACTAACACAATATTTATTCTTGTTAAGTAAATATAAATGTATGTATAAGCTTATGTAATTTTGTATGAATAATGATGTTTGTATATGCCCAGATTATAAAAATTGAAGTGGGATCATGCGAACAAAAACAATTAATAATGAGAGCTAAAAATAATTTGAAGAATACAGAAATGTATATTGACTGTTAGATCATCAGTTGAAGATAGATTTATACAAAGGGAGCTGAGAAGTACTGTTAGAGAAGAAAGGTGAAAAGGAAATCGAGTGAAGGTAGGATATAAGAAACTAGAAATAAACGGTAGAAAATGTATATGGAATAAAAAAATGCAGCAGAACCTATAGATTTGGGGGCTTAGAATACAAGGGAAGCTGAGACAAAGCAGGTACACAAGGGGGGTATAATGCAACGCCAAGAAAACACATAAATGCTCAAAAAATAAAAAGAGGAATATGGTGACGAATTACGCAATGGAAACGGTTTTTGTAGTAAACGAAGAAAGAAAAAAAAATATGCAATATGTGAGTGGAGGCATCGTTAAACCTGAAATTATGGTTGGAGAGCTTGCGTCTGTTGAAACTTTAAAATCATGGTCAAACAATGATAACAAGATAAAATCGGATATTATCTTATCTATACACCCTACGGAGCTGAAGCAAATTAAAGAATGTATGACTTCACGGGAAATATGGCTAAAACTGCAAGGAATATACCAATCAAAAGGACCAGCAAGTAAAGCCACTTTATTGAAACAACTCACATTGCAGAAAATAATACTTCAACGGAAATTATTGCTAAAGGTACTGTTTTATTTAATTCCAAAGTTAAGGCAGAAATAAAGAAAATTCAACTAAAGAATGTACTGCAGGTTCCCGATCTCAGATCAAACTTAATGTCAGTGTCAAAAATTACAGATAATAATTGTCTCGGAAAGTGCGCAAATAAACTAGAATGTGAGATCTGTTTAAGAGGGAAAATAACTCGTACTCCATTTCCTAAGAAATCAGATCGTCAAACTACTGCTTTAGAAATCATTCATTCAGATATCTGTGGTCCATTGCAAACAGAATCAAATAACAGGGCGAAATACTTTATTACATTTATTGATGTTGGTGTGAAGTACGATTTCTAAGGACAAAAGATGAAGCCGAAAGAAAAAATAGAACGCTGGTGGAAATGGCCAGATGTCTTTTAATCCAGTCTGCTCTTCCTTCATCGTTTTGGGCTGAAGCTGTAAATACTGCGAATTACATTCAAAATAGATGTCGGACGAAAAGCTTAAAGGGGCGAACACCTTATGAGAAATGAACAGGAAGGATCCGAAATGTAAATTATTTCAGTGATTTTTGAAGAAGTGTTTATATAATGAACAGAAAACCAGGAAAAAATAAATTCGAAGAGCTCGCTGTGAAAGGAATTTTTCTACGCTACGCTGAACAATCGATACACGATATCCCGTGTATGGATTCCAGAAAAAGGTAAAGTGGAAATAATTAGAGACATTATTTTTTTAAGAAATTCTCAAAATCCGGTTACAAAAGTTTATGAAGACGTATTTCTTGATAAAGCGATTATTAAATCTAATGCTACAGTCGAAAACCATGAAACAGAAATTGAAATTAAAACCATAAACCAAAGTGAAATATCTACTCGAGAATTTCAGGAAGGTGATGTATCAGACTTGAATAGAAACTCTGTTGAAGGGTAAACTACTACGAAAGAATCTAGAAGAGGAGCGGCAGGCCAAAGAAAATTTTAACTGGATGACCAGGAATGCCAAAACAGAACACCAACAACAAATTGAAACAACAAAAGAAAGTTATCTTGCAGAAGTGTCTTTAAAGGAAGCAATAAACGGCCTGAATGCACAAGAATGGCACCGTTCTATATCAGAAAAAGTAAAATCGATAATAAGACATGAAACTTGGGATATTATTCAACGTCCGCAAAACAGATATGTAATTGGAAGTCGTGTTATATTAACAAACAAATTTAATCCAGATAGAACTTTAGAAAGAGGAAAAGCACGCATTGTTTGCTCCTGTTGCTAGATTAGAATCTATTCGGTTATTAGTATCGCTCGCAGCACAACATGGTATGACAATCAAACAATTTGACATTGCTACAGCATTTTTAAATGGCTCGATTGAGGAGGAATATTTATGAAAACTCCATAATTCTTGAGAGAAGCATTACAAATTATTACACAAACAAAAGTTAAATATACTATATTTAGAAATAAAGCTGAATGTATGCTCAATGAATTAAAATTTGGTGATAAAGTGTGCCTACTAAAGAAATCACTGCGGGAAGAAATTGGTATACCAGGTTAAGTGATGTTATAATAAGTTTCAAAGCTACAAAATCAAATGCGGATAATTGCGTGTATTATCTTGGACAAGGGGAAGGTGGGAAGGAGCTATTTACGTAGATAACATGATAGTTATTTCAAGTAGTATTGCGTTGATTAAATCATTTAAACAAACACGTATTAATGAATTTGAAGTAAAAGATTTAGGAATACCAAAATACTGTTTAGGTATGGAATTCTCGAAAAAGGAAAACGAAATATTAATGAATCAGAAAGGATACATTGGAGAACTACTGAATCGTTTCGGAATGGTATACACCAAGCTGGTATCCAGTCCAATGGATGTAAATGTTAAATTAATGAAGGAGGAATTTATAGGTGCGCTCATGTACCTGACCGTAGCCACAAGACCAGACATTTCGTACGCTGTAAGTCATTTACAAGTTTTGGAAAGACACATTGAACAGCCGCGAAAGAAGTATTAAAATATCTTAAATGTATGATGGATTTAGAACTTACTTATAGCACCTCAAAAGAAAAATTAAGAGGATGTGTTGACGCTGACTGGGCTGGTTGTCAAATGACAGGAGATCATACACAGGTTACGTATTTATGTTTAATAATGATCCTATATCCTGGAACTCGTGTAAACAAGTAACGGTTGCACTATTCTCTACGGAAGCCGAATACATGGGATTAGCTGAGGTAACAAAAGAAGCAATCTACCTTCAAGGATTTTTGTCAGAATTGGGATTTTGAGAAACAGAAGCCGTCCAAATTTCAAACGATATTCCATACCAGAATCAGGAATATTGATGTAAGGCATCATTTTGTACGTGATACTTTGAAGAATGGAATCATAAAACTTAATTATTTACCGACAGAGGATATGGTTGCTGACATTCTCACAAAAGGATTATCAAGTGAAAAAAAAAAAAACAACATTGTGTGGTATTACTGAGAAACTGAGAATGAAAAATGTTTATTGCAATAGTAAATAGTCATCCGCTCTTCGAGGGAAAGTGTTAAAAGTAATCAAGTATGCAGTCGATTCAGGATGATACTATAATTATAACAGATTAGTAGAATAAAACATTTGTAGAGAACACACGTGTATCAGTTACTCTTCAATACAAAATAGTGTACGTGAGTTAAGACCTTCTACTCTTCGATTTACACCTCTAATACTTAGTTTTCCAGTAAAATCGAAATTTGTCATTCGGTGTCCGAATCGTGGAGTTTATTCTAAGCATAGAGTAAAAAAATCTAAGAGTTTTACGATAACTATTAATCACTACCAGTCTATCTAGTAAAAGTATTTGAAAAAAGTATGTATTTCTACTCATGAATGCTTTGATTATATTACAGTTTTTTTTATTTATTTCCCTTGATGGAGGCGCCGGGTTATTGCTATAAATATTGCCAGCTTCACACACATAATAAATTTAATTAATTAAATATACTGTAATTCATACTTATTTTATACAAAATATAATTTATTATACTGAAGAGTTATTCGCCAAATTGAAATTTATAAATAAAATTTGTTAATATATATGTTAAAGTCGATTAGTAATAAAAGGCATTGTTAACCCTAAATAATTCTCAATATAATAACTCAAACATCTAATATATTACTACACTCATGTGTTATCGACACGACTTTGCCAATAATATTGTTTACCGCATAAAAAACGAAAATAAGCCATTAAATAAATTCATAAATACTAAATGCTGTTAATATTTAAACTTAAAATTACTAATTCATAGCATGACTGCGTTAACAATATATTATTAAATATATCGCAGTCTTAATAAATTATATTTTAAATAATATTTAAAAATAACTTTGGACTCACTTGAACATTATTTTAACTAAAATATTTCTTAATTGCCGTTGTACATTTATTAAGATAACCAGTGCCTACTAAAGATACAAGCCGGCATGTCGGAGTGAGGGAATTCGAAATCTCGGAGTCTAAGGACTCCGAATTCGCGTGAATTAAGTCGCCCACAGACAGTCGTGACGGAAACATCTCTCGCTCAAATTCAATTGTATATTTGGAAATATATCAATTTCTATAGTTAATATAACTTAATTTTTTAATACATTGATATTTAGTTATACATTTTTACTTTCCCCGGACCCCAGTCCAAGGGAAAGTATTGTAATCGTGAAAATTTTCGAACCGCCAATTTCAACAAATATGCACGTTTTGAGGTCCCCTGAGTCCATTCCATCGAGTTTTGAAAAATGTCTGTGTGTTTCCGCGATAGCGCATAAACGGCTCAATGGATTAAACCCAAACTTTATATCTAAGCTTTTTATAATGTAGAATGATCTGAAAAGCTTTTGGTTAGAATCAAAACTCATTAAGTGCAACTTTACTCTTAGCAATTTTTCATTTTTTAATTCGGATAGAAAAATGTTTCAAATAAAAGTTTTAGATCTTGGAAAATAAATAATTTCTGTTTTATTGTAGGACCTCCGGTTTTCATTTTATAAGCGGAAGAATTTCGTTTACCTGATAAATTCCCTTGGAGATTTTAATTATTGAAATAATTATTTTAATGACAAATAAAACGTCAAAGTGCCGTCGTATTCAGCACATTCGCAAACGCCTCCAGTTTAAAAAAATGAAGAAGAGTGTGGAGAAATGATTTTAATCCATTTTAAGGTAAGAAATAACACACTTAATTATAATATTCTTCTAAATACTCGGCTTTAACTTTAAAAGACAACAATCATTTTTTGTTATTAATAATTTTGCTTTCCTATTAAATTTTCAATCAGAAACTTATTTGACCGTATATTAAATAAAAATGATTGAAAATAATTAATAAATTATTTCCACATTTAGCTCTGTGACTATTGACTTACGTAAGTACGTTAAACAAATGCACATTAAAACAACTACTTCCCGGGCAAATACCCACGCCGGACATTGAATTACATAATGTACACCTGCCGCTGCATATCAACAAATATTGAATAATGCAACAATATTTTTGATCCGAGAAAAATTTTATGTAAAAACAACAAAAATTAACGTTACTTAATATAAGGCCATCTGCAGACACGTGTTTCGGGATCTATCCCTCGTCAGTACAGCTATGCCTTACACAATTTAAAGATGTTAAAAATATCAATTAAATTAATTCAAATACAATTAGCAAAATTAAATCAGTTATATTAAATCAAATTAAACTAAATCAATTTAAATTAAATTAAACCAAATTAATTCAATTTAAATCAAAACCGAATAAAATTAAACGAAAAGAATTAAATCAAATTAATTAAAAAGAGCGACCCTCACCTGCCGCGCGCTGAGATAGTAATGACCGGCGAAGGTGGACGTGCGCTCGTGTATTGTTGTTATCGCAAATTCACAAAAAACTTCTCTTGGTTCGGATTTGAATAAATGCCTCGCTGGCCATTAATATAAATAGAAAACAAGTATTCATTCCACTTGGTCACAGTTATTTAAATATATTAAATAAAAATGATTGAAAATAATTAATAAATTATTTCCACATTTAGCTCTGTGACTATTGACTTACTTACGTAAGTACGTTAAACAAATGCACATTAAAACAACTACTTCCCGGGCAAATACCCACGCCAGTTGTTTTAATGTGCATTTGTTTAACGTACTTACGTAAGTAAGTCAATAGTCACAGAGCTAAATGTGGAAATAATTTATTAATTATTTTCAATCATTTTTATTTAATATATTTAAATAACTGTGACCAAGTGGAATGAATACTTGTTTTCTATTTATATTATTTGACCGTATTCACCGGGGAAAGTATCATGATGGACACATCACCATTTTTATAATTTATTTTTGTATAATATAAATATTTATTTACAACCGCATCTGACAATAATTGTTATATTTAACCTGCTTGCATTAGAGCAGTGGGAGAGACGAGGAGGCGCTCCAAGGCCAGGCATACGTATTCATCTGGGAGTCCTCCCCACTACGACATTCCGGCCTGTATCTTTAGTAGGTACTGAAATAACGCATTAACTCTTCACTTCGTAAAGCGTCCTCTAAATAATAATGTAAACAAACCCACACAATTTACTAAATTTAACCGAAATAATATAATCAACCAAAATATTGGTATACATTCCACATATATCACAATTACTTGTAACGTTTCATTAAATACACATGACCACAAAAAATCTCCCCCCGATTTAACGTAACACTGGGTTATCACACTTACCTAAATTTTCCTCGGCAGGATGCTCCTTTCCACTAGTAATTTCACCGTCCCGTTCGTTAGATGACGCCCATCGGCCATCCACGAGATGTAGGTTATGGGTCAGCATTACGAAACGCACCCCAAAAATATATACTACAGATAGCGAAATCCCGTAGATGAATAATTTTCACTCGGAACTCACCTGCAATAAAATAATATAATCGGATCACTACCCCCAAACGTAACCAACCAACAAAAAAAGTAAAAGTATAATCATATATTATTTTTAGTTTTTTGTAGGTTCAAGCGAGCCGATACGCTTATACAAATTTACCCAAACAGCTTCGCACAGAACGCTCACAATATATTTAACATCTTTGTTGACAAATAACGTTACATTTTACAATGTGTAGTATGTGTGTTTACAATATTTATAGAATTATTTCAATTTGTCATGTAACTGTCATTGTCAAATGGCTATCGACCCGAGGTCTTTCTGCCTGAACGCTCAAAATTAAATCCAAAGGACTATTAAATTAGATTAAGTGAATTAACTGCATTACCTCCACCACCAAGAAAATCTTCACTTTCTTCGAGCAGTTCTTCTTTCGAGCAGTAATACAAAAGCGCTTTTCTGAGCGATCAAACTTCAGAAACTTGCAATAAAAACTTCAATGCTTTAGGATAACGAAATTAGTATCCAACCGAAAGGAATGGAATAATATACATGCATGTTGTATATTATTCCATTCCTTTCGGCACAAGAAACACCCTCATTCAACAAGAAACAATAAACGAGTAATGAGCAAATGTCACACACCTGTCAAATACCACTCGCATTACCATCATAATTGTTATAATTACATAAATACTCAAAGAATAATTATCGATTATCGCAAAGATATTCATTGAACGAAAGTATATTAAGTTGCCTACATCACAACCCCACAAACAATAATGATATTAGGTAGTTGTGCTCCTGCCGTCTTTCAAGATATGGCTCCAGTAGTAAGTGCTGGTCGATTATGACATAACCAAAACGTCATAAACCAAGCTTAGATATATGGTAAACAAACCGCTTTTACACATTGGTGATTTTGTTGTTGCGTAATATATTTTTCGTTGTGTGAAAATGTCTGATTTTGTGTCAAATAATCGTCATTTGCGGGATATGTGGCTTTTTTCTTTCATTCGAAGAAAACGGCGGCTGAAGCGCATAGAGAATTCCAAAAAGGTTACGGAGATGCTGCTCTAAGTAAAACAACGTGCCGTGATTGATTCGGTCGCTTCAAAGACGGCGATTTCAATGTTAACGATCGTTTGGGTGAAGGAAGGCCAAAAACCTTCGAAAACGCTGAATTAGAGACGTTGCTCGATGTGGATCCGTGTCAAATGCAAAAAGAGCTTGTTTCAGCATTAGGAGTTACCCGCAAAGCCATTTCCAAGCGATTGCATGAGAAAAAGTGATTCCACAACATGACAATGCTCGGCCTCACGTTGCCAAACCCGTCAAAAGCTACTTAATGGGAAGTCTTGTTCCGTTCGATGGCATATGGTATGGTTAATCAGCAGTTCCGCTCATAAATATCTCAAATTGGCTTGATTCGTAGATAGCCTCAAAAGACGAACACTTTAACCGCGACTGTATTCGAGCTCTGCCAGAAAGATGGGAAAAAGTTGTCGCTAGCGATGGGAAATATTTTGAATGATTCATTTGTAAGCATGTTTTCACAATAATGTTGCAGTTTCATAAAAAAAACAGCGAGAACCTAATACATTAAAAATAATCAAAATTAAGCTAAATAAATAAGATATTTATAATGAGTGAAATGACCTGTTAGTATAGAGGATTAAATTGCAAAGCAAATTAGCATTCTAGGTTATTTTAAATTAAAGTTTACAAAAATTGCATTCAATTAAATTAAATAAAAATTATTTGAAAGTAATTAATAATTTATTTCTACCTTTAGCCAATGACATTTTCACTTACGTTACGCAAGTACTTTAAATAAATGTACACTAAAACAACTACTTTTTGGGCAAATACCCCGCCAGACAGTGAATTACATTATGGACACTTGCCCGAGAAGTACTTGAGAATTATTTGAAAATAATTAATATTTACATTAACATATTAATTATTTTCAAATTATTTTTATTTAATTTATTGAAATAACTGTGGCCAAATGAATAAAAACCCTTTTCTATTGAAGCATTCAATTATTTGGAATGTAATATTTCTGAATAACACTAAACAGAATGCAATTAAAGAAAGAAAGAACCTAGGACATATATAAAAGGGACGAAGTTATTAAAAATATCTTTTAATTAAAAAAAGCACACACAGTAGTCAAAAAAGGAGCGACCCTCGAATGACACCGGGGCGTAGGAAGACAAATTAAAGCACTTCTTAATTGAACATTCTTTTTGTCGGCGGGGAGAGCGTCGGTGCTCACTCACGGGGCTAAAGTTAATTAATCAAGCCAGGATCGGGAGTTTTCTCACGTTTTCTTAAAATTGACTTTTTACTCGTTACATGTAACTTTCGTCGTCCGTATAATTGCCGGATGTTCAAATCACCCTGTATTTTTTTTAAGAAAAAGGAGCGATAAAAAACAGCGCTTGTTGGGAAGGAAAATAGAAAAAAAAAAAAACATCCCCTTGTTACAACTGAATTAAAATATTTGTACCTTTTCAGCAAGCTGTTCTAAAGTGTCGAAAATAACTTTTCTCCTAAAAAGTGTTTTTATTTTTTATTTATTTATTTATTTTTCATTTAAAAAGAATGATATTGGCAATAAAAGAATCCACACGTTACAGGTTATGTTCTTCTAACAAATTGAAGAATGTGATTTGATAAATAATGACAAGTGAGGTTTTATTTGTTTTTATTCAGTAAATTAGTTATTAATTTGATGTTATTTCAATTTGTAGGGAAATTTATTGAAAATTAACTCCCCGTTCGTTGATTTCCAAGCACATCCTGGCATACAATGCTTTTTAAACATCATCCTAATTAACACAAATATTCTTTTAATCAACAATAAAATGGGAAATTTAAAACACATATAAACGACTCGCGTTTTTATAACCTGAAATACATGTGTTTCTTAGGGTTTAAGTAGCTACTAAATACGTCGGTAAGATGATGGGTAGCCAGATATCTGTGCCACTGTGCAGTGGTACTCTCGGAGTACCCTGAAGAACCCCTGACTGAGGAGCAGGGAAAGGCCATGAAGAAAATCATCCTGAATGAAGTGTCGTAATGCGCTACCACTACTGGACTTCAGTTTACCAATAGTCGTTTGAGAACGGAGTATTGTGCTAATGAGACCTCCAAGAAGTGGCTAGAGGAACTCATCCTGACAATATAACCCTAGGGGGACACTATACTACGCACTGGAACTGCTAGGATCATTATGAGTAACGAAAATGAGTATCTGAATCCCTAATTAAAACCAAAAATACTGACGAAACAATCAGCTTGCTTCGCACCCATAATACTGAGACATAAACTTCAAGCTGGATGATTATCAACCGATAAAAAGAGAATAATGAACCTCGGTTTATTTGAGAATGGATTATTGTGAGACCTCTAAGAAGTGGCCTAGAGGATAATAAAACCCTGGGATGGCGCAATACTACGCACTGTAACTGCCAGGGATATTGTAAGGGTCACGAAAATGAGTGTCTGGATCCCCAAAATGTACCCCATTAACACAAAAAAAGAGAAGGAAACAATCAGCTTGCTTCACATTCATAATACTGGGCCACAAACGACGAGCTATCAAGCTTTTCAAAAAGAAAAAATAGACCTCTGTTTGCTGTAGAACTGAATATTGTGAGATCTCCAAAAAGTGGGCGAGAAGAACTAATACCGACAATAAAACCCTGGGAGGACGTTGCACTACACACTGGAACTGATAATGATTTTGTGAGGATCACAAAAATAAGTGTCTGGATCCACAAAACATTAACACCAAAAATAGTCAGTGTAGTGTATTCGGGAGATTTTGGTGGGTAACCCCAACACAATTTATCACACCCCACATCATACACAAAATACAATAATATAAAACACTTATATTTAAGTACGCTCAAAGCCGTTCTCTTCTGAGCCCATCGCCATTTTTACATTACTGCCGATTTTCATTTTTTTGTACATGCGCAATTAATTATATTTTCACGCACGCTCATTTATTGTATATAATTAGTGTAGAATAAAATGTGGCAAATTTAAATATACATTACATTCCTCCTCTTAATTACAAACATCAAGTTTGTATAATTATTTATTTCATAAATATTATTAATTAAATATATTTTTAAGTATGTTTTTAATATTTGTACAACAAAATTAATTATTATTGTTTTTTTACATTATAAAACCAATAATTAATACTGAAGTCTGTTAGGAGGTTTTGTTTTACGCCTAGGTCTCATCGATGGAACTTGCTGAGACATGTAGGAAGCCTGCGCATTTTCAGCAGTATTATTTTCATCTGAGCAATTTTTATCGGTGCTATTTTCGCAATTTTCCTTATCTAATGTATTTTCTTTATCCGCATTTTCCGCACTGATGTTTTCACACACTATATTTTCACTTTCACTAAAATAAGATTTTAATAATTGGTCTGTATGACGCATCCACAGAGTTTCATTTATTTTTACTTGATACATATCTTTACCGCAACATTTAACAATTCGCGGAAATCCATACTGGATTTTTCACTCGCTAATCTTTTGTTAATACATCTTCACCTATTTTAAGTTTAACACACCTTTTTGTTTTACGATTCTTTTTGTTACGTCTTTGACTAGATGCAATATTTTTATGTATTGTTTCTAATTCTATGTTTTCTCTATTTTCATTTATTGGCAACATTGCATCTAATCGCATTCGCAAGTGTCTACCTAAAAACATTCGTGCTGGCGATTTACTTGTTATACAATGTTCTGTTTTACAGTATTTAAGTAAAAACCTTTGAATCTCTCTTTATATATCTAAATTATTACAAAGTTTACCAAATAGTTCTTTTTTTTTTAATGATTTTACCGTACCTACACTCTTCTCCGCCACGTCGTTTGATGACGGATGATACGGTGGTGTGAAAACTAAATTTACATTAATACATTCTAAAAATGTTATAAATTCTGAAGATGTTAATTGAGGTCTGTTATCCGATACAATTGTGTGTGGCAGTCCGAATCTTGCAAACAATTCTCTTAATTTTATTTTCGTATTATGCGCTGTAATATTTTTCATATAAAATACCTCCAACCACTTAGAAAGCGAATCAATATTAGAATTTAAAGAAGGCCACCACACATAGGATCGCGCCAATGATTTTGTTTTGACTATTCCCATGTGCGTGTCGTGCAATTCCATTAAAACTTCTTTTTGTAAATTTTTCAGGATAATTGCCCTATATCCCCATAATAAAATGTCATCATTTATATTAATTTCATGTTTTCTTTTAAAGAACGGTTTTAAATCTGATTCACAATTATTTGACCAACCATTTGACATATATTCACGAACTTGTAATAATATTTTTCGTTCTTTTTCGTTATTTTTTTTAAACATACATATTACATTTAATATAATTTAAAATAACCTTTAAATCCCATACCCAAAATATCAAAGTCGCGATCAGGAGGAGGGCTCGGAATTTTAGATGCCTGACATATAAAAACGAAGGAATCACATTACAATCCGCTGTGACAATATACAAACTAATATGCCGTCCACTTCTTGATTACGCAGACATCCTTTACTGCAACCCTCATCCTACAGCCCTTAAAAATCTACAGGTAGCAGCGAGATCGGCCTTGAGAGTACTAACAAAAATTAGACATCCCAATAACCCCAATCCCAATCCCTCCAACAACCACCTTTATGAAAAAACACAAGTTATCCCGATTGAAACTCGAATTATCGAACTAGCCCATAAATTCGCATCCAGAACGACTAACAATGAACCTATAAACCATCTCTACATACACAGAAACCCCAACACATCCCCCAAATTTAAATTTCCCCATTACACCATCGCTGACTTCATCTCAGAAACATCCACTGACATATAATCACCCTAACCAGACATTATCACACATCTATTCATTCATTATCATCTATTCATAACATACTTTAATCATAACTCATCTTCAAAGCTAAACAATGGCAGAAAGACCTCGGGTCGATAGCCTATGAAAGGATAATCTCAATTTATATACCGTATTATACTATACAATACTGTACTTAATATAATGTAAAAGTCCCTTAAATAAAGATATTTGTATATATATAATTTAAATACAAATAGTATTGATTCCGTCCGATACGTCTTCACATCGAGGTCCTGGGTGCCGTGGGTGTCGTGTTGTCTTGCTTAGTAGTTTTTCCAGTGAGTTGTTTAATAATATATGTTTAATTTTTAATTTAAATGGAATGTAATTTAGGTCTTTTATATGCACTGGTATTTTATTGTATATGTTTATTGCTGTGGATGTTAGTGTTTGACTATATTTTTGTGTCGTGTATTTTTCTGATCTTAGAAATGATTTTCTCCTCGTTTGAAAGTTGTGTATTTGTCTTTAATTGTATGTTTGTGTTAATTAGTTTATTTTTTATTTTGTAAATTAATAATATATTATTTAATGTAATTATTTGTTTTATATTTAATTCGTTTAGTTGTTTGTATACATCTACTGTAGGTGTTCTTTTGTCTTTGTTATATAGGATTTTTAAAAATTTGTTTTGTTGTCTTTGTAGACACTGGATACATTTTTGTGTTGTATTGCTCCAAATATTTATTAGGTATGTGTTTTGGGCTAAAAATAAACTGTTGTAGACTTGTTTTTTATATTGTCAGGTATACATGGTGTTAGTTCTTTGACGGCAGCTATCATTTTTGAATTGTTTTTTATAAGTTTTTTAATGTGTATATTCCACTTCAGATTATTTTGAATGTTTAGGCCTAGATATTTTATGGTTTTTATTTCTGAAATTATTTTATTTTTAATTTTTATTTCTACATCTGTGTTATTTGTCTTTTTATTAAATTGTATGTATTTAGTTTTATTTTCATTTATGGTTAGTAGGTTTTTTATATACCATTCCTCTATATATAGCGTTGGTGGTAGGATGCGTCCTTGAGGTATCACATAATCAGCGTCCAATGGTGTACTTTCTATGTTTTTTATTCTGGTGATTTGCTGTCTTTCGAATATATATGTTTAGAGCTTTTTCTTTAATTCCTATAGCTTCTATTTTTTTTATAAGTTTTATTTTCGATACTGTATCGAAAGCCTTTTTCATGTCAATGAATATTGCTATAGTGATTTCCTTTTTGTTTAATTTTTCTTTGATTTCATCTATAAACTCATAGCTAGCTAATAATGTTTCCTTTTGTTTTTGAAATGAATATTGATTTTTGTTTATTATGTTATGTTTATTCAGGTGATCGGTTAATCTGTTGTGAATTACTTTCTCCAGTATTTTATTTATTGTTGAGAGTAGAGTAATAGGTCTGTAGTTTTCTGGTTTTGTGTTATCTTCATTCTTATATATAGGTATTATTATTGAAATTTTCAAGTAATTTGGGTATGTCCCATTTCTTAGAATATTATTTATACTTCTTGTCAGTATTGGTGTAAGTATTGTATTGTTTATATTATTTTGTTGGTAATTTTGTCGAATCCTGGTGATGCGTGGTCTTTAAGATTTTTGATTATTTCCTTTATTTATGGTTCTGTAGTATCTTTAAATTCTGTTATTTTTTCAATAATTTTTGGGGCGTTTGTTATAGTTGTTTCTTTTGTTAAAACTTTATGTTTTTTATTTGCTTTTCCGCCAGTTGTTTTCCTATTTTTGCAGAGTATTTATTTATTTCTTTTCCCATATCTTCTATATTTTTTGTAATAGTTCCGTCTTCTTTAGTTATTTCTGAAATGTTATTTTCTTTATTTCCTGTTTTGTTTATATGTTTGTTTATCTGAAACCATATCATTTTTGGTTCTTTTATATTATTCGAGAAAATGTTTTTGTAGTATTTTGTTTTTTCTTCTTTTATTAAAAACTGTGTTTTTCTCTTTTGTTTTAAATATCTGTTTTTGAGAATACGATTATCAGGCAGTTTTACATATTTTTGTATAGATTGTTTCTTTCATTTATGTTTTTAATTATCTCCTTGTTTATCCAAGGGTTTTTGGCAGATATTTTAATTTTTTTGTTTTCTGTATTGTTATTAATAATTTCTTGCAGTTTTACTGATAACGTTTCTAATGATGGTATTTCGATTGTCTTTATTTTGTATGTCTTCATTTATTTGTTGGTAGTTGATTTTTGTTGTATTGAAGTATTGGTAGGTTTTCTGTTGAGGATTGTGTATGTTTGTTATCAGTACTGAATGATCCGATACGCATGAAGGTTCTACTCTTATTTGTGTTATTATGTTTGGTATACTTGTAATAACGTGATCTATTATTGTTTTACTGTTTTCGTTTGTGTTTATTGTTGTATAAGATTCTTTATTAATTTTGTTCATAATTTTTTAGTTATTTTCTGTGAGAAAGTTTTTGTAGCATTTTACTGTGTTGGTTTTTTCAAGTAAGTTGATGTTTCCTATTATTATATGTGGTTTTTGCTTATATAGAATTTGATTTTTTAATATATTCTTTAAGTTTTCGAAGTTTATTTGTGGAGGTTTGTATATAAGTGTAATTAATATATATATATATATATTTTTCGTGTATTTTGATTGTAAGTATTTGAATGTTGTTTATTGTTTTATTTATTATTGTTTTGTATTTTATTTCTTTTTTTATAAATAGGGTTATTCCCCCACCTCGAGTTTGTCTTGAGTTGTATATGGAATTATAATTTTCTAGGAAGTATAGTTGCTCATTTTCTTTGTGTAGCCACGTTTCAGTTAGAGCGATTATTTCTGGGTTATTGTGTAGAGTTGGTATTGTTTCTAGTTCTTCTTTTAGGCTTCTTATATTGTGTAGGTAAATGGTATACATTTTGTTGCTTAAATTATTATTTTTTTTATGTTTTTGGCGTAATTTTATTTATTTTGCTGCCTTTTCTAGAACGCTCAATGTTTTAATTTTTAATTTAGGGCTTGTATCAGTTTTTCTTAAATAAATATTTCCGCTTCTAGTCCATATGTGTTTGTAGTTGTACTGTTCGTTAAATGTGTAAGTTGTTCATTTATAAAAATCTCTTTTGATTGACCATTTAAACCACATTCCGTGGTTGTAAGGGACAATAATACTTTTCTTGCTTTTATTATTTCATTTTTAATTTCCTCTGATTTTAGTTCCACAATTATTGAACTATTTTCATTTAGTTCGTCTTTTCTATAAGACTCTTTACTTTATTTTTAAATAATTAAAAACTTGTACATTTTCTATTAATTCGTGATCATTTTTTTGATTTTATCAGTTTCAATAGGCATACGCGATAAACAATCCACATTATTTTTAAGAGACTTCACTTATTTAATATTGAAATTGAAGGCTGATAAAAATAGCGCGTATCTTTGTAATCGATTTGCAGCCATTCAAAGCAAGGAACCAAAATAGATACAAGTGCTTGGTGATCCGTAATTAAATTAAATTTTCTCCCATAAACAAATTGATAAAACTTCCTAACCCCAAAAATAATAGCCAACGCTTCTTTATCTATTTGCGAGTACTTAGATTCTGCGGACGATAAAATACGCGATGCGTATGTAATAGGTCGTTCCACCCCTGACCCATATACTTGGGACAACGCAGCGCCCACACCATAATTGGAAACATCCACTGTCAAATTTAATTCTAAATTTGGATCGTAATGTGCTAAATATTCATCGGAAGTATTTTTTTTTATTTCGTCAAATGCACTTCGACACTGTTTTGTCCATTCGAATTGAACATTCTTTTTGATTAAATTGTACAATGGATATACCGTATCTGGTAAATTAGGTATATATTTGTGGTAGTAATTAACCATCCCCAAAAATGAACGAACTTACGTTGCATCCTGAGGTACTGGCATATTTTGAATACTTTGAATTATTTTATTTATGCAACCCTCTCTTATCGATAACATGCCCTAAATATGTAACTATTGTAAAACCAGAATTTTTTAAAGTTTTTAATACTATACGTAATCTTTTAATATGCTCTTAATTTGAGCGACCAATTACTAAAATAACATCGAGAAATACGCAAACCCCGTCCATTCGACCAAATATCTGAAATCGAGAGGGAGCCGAATTTACACTGAATGGAAGGCGGTTGTAAACGAAAGTACCTCGATGTGTGGAAATTGCCGTTAATTTTCTTGATTTTACGTCTAGCAATACTTGCTGATATGCGTGACATAAATCTATTTTTGAAAATAATTCGCCACCTTGTAAACGAATAAATAAATCCTCAGTGCATGGAAGTGGGTATTTATCTCCCTTTATGTAAGGGCACAGTATTGTCAAGTTTTAAAATCGGAACTATCGGAGTTCCCCATTGACTATTTATAATCGGAGATAAAACTCCAGCCTTAATTAATCGATCGATTTCATTATTGACTTTTGTTTTCATTGCAAATGGTAAACTTCTAACCTTGAAAATTTTAAGAAATGCATCTTTGCCAATATTTAAACTTAATTTAAATTTATTAAAAGTTCCAAGTCTATTGGAAAATAATTTTGTAAATTCATTGAATATTTTATAGTATTTACTAAAATCTTTTGAATCAACAAAATTTAAATTTCGAATTCCTAAATTAAATTCTTCTAAAAAGTAGCGCCCTTATAATGGCGCCCCTTTCGCGTTTGCTATATAAATTTTTAAAGGTTTTGCAATATTCTCATATGTCACATCAACATAAATATACCCTAGCAGGTGTAATGTATCTCCTGTACACATTACCAATTCTAATTCGCTATTGGTTAGAGGTATTTTATAAAATAAGTGTTCATATAAATTGTTTGAAATTACTGAAATTGCTGCACCCGTATCTATTTCCATTCGCAATGAATTATTAAGAATTTTAACATCAACATAAATCGGTTTGTTTTTATTACTTTTTAATTAAAATAAATTATTATTTTCAGCGGCATTTAAATGTTTAATTTTATTTGATTTGTTTTGTTTACATACAATTCGCAGATGTCCTTTTTTCCACAGCTGTCGCAGATATAACTTTGTACCTGCAATTACCTGATGCATGATTTCCACGGCCGCAATGCGCGCACATCTTTTCTCTTGCCTGTGACGTTCTTCCTCCCTGGTACCAAAATCGAGAATTGCCTCTTCCGTTCGTCCCGCTAGAACTGGCAACGTTGCATTTTTCCGCCGGCTCGGAACCTCCTTTATTTTATGAATTTCTTCCCGTTTCACCTTGATAGCATCCTTTCCTTGGATCCCATAACCTGTCAAGGCTATCTCTGTATTTTTCGCAATGCTAATGGCATAGTTCTTTACTTTGGGCGAATAACTTATCCCTTACTTTGCCTTCCTCTAGGCTCATAATGAATTTGTCGCGAAGTGTGAAAACTAAATGCTCCGCAAACTCACAATCACTGGCGAGTTTCTTTATTCTTGCCGCCCATTCGTGGATTGACTCTGTCAGTGATTTTTTGCAGCATAAAATTTAAATCGTTCAGCAAACACTACTTTTTCTTCTGTATAAAAATCACTAAGGGTTTTTAGCACAGTTTCGTAACTTGCATCCGCCGTGTTTACGGGTAAAAGTAAATCACTTAAAACTTTAAACGCGTTTTGATATAGACTATTTACTATTTAACACTATTGCTTGCTTTATTGTTTCATCAGTGATTCCGTTTGCGATGAAATAGTTTTTTTTTTTTAAAAATATACATTACAGTGAAGAAACACTGTAAACGGTAAGCTGTATGATTATCAATTGACAAAAGGAGGATAATGGCAAAGGCCTTGTCGTCTACATAGACGAGACGTCTTACAAGACACCGAATAAACCTATATTCGTCGGTGTAAAGCTTACCTTGGATTCTCAAAACTAACCAACTGTATTTCGAGGTTCTTGGTGTACGTCCCTCGGAAGAAGAACAGGCTGGAGGCTGTTTAAATTAACATCCACCATTACAAAGTTATGGCAGCAGCCCTCTGACGACCTAAAGAATTCCTGATTGAAGAGTAGGGGAAAGCAGCGGAGAAAATCATCCGAAACATGATGTGTCGAAATGCGCAACTACCACTGGACTTTAGTTTACCAACAACCGTTTGAGATTGGAGTTTTGTGCAAATGAGACCTCCAAAAAAAATTGACTAAATAACACTGCATTATCATCTAAATTTGAAAAAAAAAATTAATTAACCATTCCTCAGGGGCCGAGGCGGCTGAGCGATAAAAGGCATTGGTCGTTCGGTCACTACGGATATGCAGGTTCGAGTCCCGGCCAGAGCGAGTGTCTTCTTTCGGAGATTACTCATTCTGGAAACCATGAGTGTTGATCGTCGTTGTGTAGTCATCTTAGATTTATAAATTTAAATCAAATATGAATAATAAATCGTCGACAATTTCATTAGTGGCTGAATGGAGAAAATCTTATGCCAAAAAAAAAACATTACTCAAATAGTGCAGATTTCATGTCATCGTGGTAACCACCATCTTTTTTTTTTTTGATTCAAACAACAACATTCAAACATTTTCATTCCCTATGTGACAAATAATCAGACGACGACACTTTCCTGAGAAGTTTTTTAATCCAACAGATAGATTTTCTACAAATGCTTGACGTGTGCTACACACTGCAGTATCCTTCCAAATCTTGGTTGTTGTATGTCCTGCATTCACCGACGTCTCATCTAACAAGCAGATACTGCGACCCTGTATAAATTTTCTTATTTTAGTTAATCAATAGATTCATTCTTTTCAATTAACATACTATTTCTGCCTTTGCCCCCTTTCCTAAACAAATCCTAGTTATTTTAGTACTTTAAACAATGTGGAACTTTTATTTGATAATAGTTTAACACTATAATATTTAGCCCTTAAAGCTACGCTTATGTCGATGAACAAATTTAAAGAGACCACTAGACAAAATAAAGGCGGAGAATATAATGTCTAAGTTTTCCCGCAATTTCAACCAATCACTGAACAATCTCCTCTCCTGCTTGTAATCTTAGGAAAAATAGACTATACGAGGGTTCGTTTTTATAATTCCGGACAAGGCATAAAAACAAAAGACTAGAGGAAAAACTAAATTTTATTTTTCAATTTGTCCAATAACGCTGCATAATACTCTCCTGTGACTGTTCTTCCCTTCTACAGGTAATCGATGAAGAGTATTCCATCCGAATCCTAAAAAAACGGAGGCCATAACCTTTCCGGCTGAGTCTTTTGGCCGCTTTGGTCGACTTTCGTGGCTTTCCAGCCACTGTGCAGACTGCCTATTGGACGCAGGCGTATGGTAATGGATCCACGTTACATCCAGCGTCACAAAACGTCAAAAAAGTCTGCTCGATTACGCTGCAACAACGCCAAACCGGCCGTTGAATCATCAACGCGCTGCTGTTTTTGGTCGACAGTCAGCAAACGCGGCACCCATCGCGCCGATAGCTTTTTCATCTTCAAAAGATCGTTCCTTTGAGATGCTCACAACCTTAGCTAACTCGCGCAACTTCACTTTGCTATCACTCAAAACGATTCGATGCACTTGCTTTACGATTTCCGCATTCGTAGCCTCTTTTGGCTTTCCAGAGCGAGGTGCATCTTCGGCGCTTGTACGATCCATTTTAAATTCACTAAACTACCGATAATCTGTTGTTCTCGAAGTAGCAGAAGTGGGATAACATTTCTGCTACCATTGCAATGATTTTTCAGTAGTTTTTCCCATCAAAAAACAATGTTTGATAAAAATGCGATATTCCTGTTTGTCCATTTTTTTACGAAGGCAAAGTAGCGTCACTCTAACGACTGTAGCTTGTAAATGAATGGACGAATGTCATGAAACTGCATACACAAGAAATGAGTCACGTTCAGTTTCCAGTGTTGCCATCTATTGAAAAATCCCGGGACTTATCAGCCCATGTAGTATATACACGCATCTTTATTCAGACTATACAGATAATTTTAACAACATAACAAATAATTACAATTCATGTAGGTGTTAGTTTGTCTGGGCTACTGATTAGAGGTCTCTCTGTCCTGTCATGAATTTATGATGAAATTAAAGAAAAATCTATGCTAGCTAGCTGAACTGTCCTGATGATTCGCGCGAATGAAATGATGAATGGTGATGGTAGGTTGTTTGTATTTAGGATGGATATTAGGTTACGGGGAATACAGAATTTAGTAAAAAGGGGGATATGGGTGGGATTTTGGTGGATTCATAAAGGTATTCGTTGGAAGGATTGTGGAGTGGGTTGTTGGAATGTCCGTGTTTGATAATGATTCTTAGGGAGCATCTTTCGGTGACTTGTAGCTGATAAATAGTGGAAGGAATTAATTCAGTGAAGAGGATAGCACCGTAATCTAACAGGGCCGGCAAATAGATATGTATAAATGAGTGCCGGTTTTAATGGATATATCTTGTTGCTTGTACGTAAGAGATCAGAAATGCCGGGCCCTATTTCGAATTTTGATTTTAAATTAAAGGATATGTTGTTTTGAGGAGAGTTTGGAGTTGAATAGAATGCTTAGGTATTTGCAGGTGTTGGAAGGAGAGGCTAGGGTATTATTGATGGAAATTATGGGGGACTGTGGCGTAATTTTGTAGAATGGGATACAGAGTTTGAATTTAGTAGAATTCATTTTAATGCGCTATTTTTATCATCAGGCTTATACCAAGTCGAAGGAAGTTTGTAATGATCGTTGGACAGCTTGAAGAGTGGGGGCATAGGCGATGAGGGCTGTGTTGTCAGCGAAAAATAAGAAATACTGGGATGGGTTAAAGTATGTGGGGTTGGGATTGTATACAGGGTCGCTACAAAGTATAGAAACACGGCTCTCACGTGAAAACGGCTAAAAACATAACCATCAAAATTGGGATTTCTAAATGAGATATTTTCTTGAACAATTTGGAGTGAAAAAATCAAAAATGATTCTCAGAATTTTCACATACGGACGCCATCTTGAATTTTTTTAAATGGAATTCGATTTTTTTTTATTTTACAACTTTTATAGACCTTATAATTCTGATTACAACCATATACCTTTTTTAAAAAATACTTGTCTTTTCATCGATAAACCGGACTTTGAAAAGTATGGAAACGGCGAAATATTTTGAGAACGGTTTATCGGAAAGTCCTGAAATTTTGCAAAGGTTTAGAGTACGTTAAGGCCTTCAACTTGCATTTTTTATTTTTTCATATTCGTTTGTTTTGTAAATATTCTATTTTGGTCGAAACTTAAACATAAAAATTAAGAATGTCAACTTAAAAAAATAGTTGCCTTTGAAAACAGTTTTCATTAGCCTGTCAAACTTGTAAAAAACATTAGTAAGTAACTGGTTGTTGCAAAAATGCCACATTTGAGTGAAACGGATCGCATAAAAAATTCTCATGATGTTTGGGTGTGGGGATAGAAAACGAAGCTTTGCCGACTTTTCAACGTAAATCATCCAGATCGAGCACCTATTTCCAGGTCAGTTGCATTTAAAACATGGAATAGGTTTAATGAAACTGGAACTGTTAAAAATCGTGCAAAAGTTGGACGACCAAAAACTGTTACAAATGAAGAAAATTCATTTAATCTTATGATAGATGTAGTTGAAAATCCAAAAACTTCGGTGCAGCAATTGGCTTTCAATAACAACATGAGCAGGAGATCAGTTCAAAAAATTATGAAAATTGAAAAGTATCATCCCTACAAAATTCAGCTGCTACAAGAATTGAATTAAGATGACTTTAATCGCAGAATTGAATTTTGCGAAACAATGATGAATAGGATAAACCAGGACGCCAATTTTATTAACCGTGGCAATTTGACATCTGAAACATATTTACAGCTTTTGCAAGAACAGGTTGTTGCCAGACTTAGACAAATATTCCCAAATTATGAAATTCAGGCTAATCCAGCTGAAAACATGGTTTCAGCAAGATGGAGCACCAGCTCATTTCGGACTAATAGTACGTGAATATTTAGACGTAACTTTTCCCGGCAAATGGATAGACAGGAGAGGAACAATTGAATGGCCTGCTAGGTCGCCCGATTTAACTCCACTTGATTTTTTCCTGTGGGGACATTTGAAAAATCGAGTTTATAACAACAGGCCACACAATATACAAGAATTAGAAGAACGCATAAGAACCGAAATTGCAAATATTCGTCCTAATATTTTAATTAGTTCATTACAACACTTTGTCCAGCGTATTCATTACTGCCAAGAAGTTAATGGAGAGCACTTTGAACATATATTGTAAAATAAAAAATCATTTATTGTTTAATATTTTATTTTTTTCATTTGACTGTTTAATATTTTTTAAAGTTTTGATCAACAATATAACATGCATTTGTGTTATTGCAGCATTTGGAAAAAGTACTCGTTTGCCTGTTTCCATACTTTTCAAAGTCCGGGTTATCGATGAAAAGACAAGTATTTTTAAAAAAAGGTATATGGTTGTAATCAGAATTATAAGGTCTATAAAAGTTGTAAAATAAAAAAAATCGAATTCCATTTAAAAAAATTCAAGATGGCGTCCGTATGTGAAAATTCTGAGAATCATTTTTGATTTTTTTACACCAAATTATTTAATAAAATATCCCATTTAGAAATCCCAATTTTGATGGTTATGTTTTTAGCCGTTTTCACGTGATAGCCGTGTTTCCATACTTTGTAGCGACCCTGTATATCATGACAAACTATGTTATATAGAAGTGGAGATAAAGGAGAGCCATGAGGGTCGCCTTGTAATATTGGGAATGAATGGTAGTGAAGTATTCTTACTTGGCAAGATCTTTTGTAGAGGAAGTTATGTATAAGAATAATTAGGTGACGCTCAATGTGTAGTAGAAAGCAATTGTAAAGGAGTCCAACATGCCAAACTGTATCGAACGCTTTTCACACATCCATAAATAATACGGCCGATTGTTGACCTTCCAAATGTTTACTTTGCATATTGGAAGTGAGGATGGATAGGGGAATCATTGTGGAACTTTTGTGAAGGAAGCCGAAATGGTATTCTGGGATAGAATGAATCGAACAGTTCAGGAGTTGTTGTTCAATGAGGGACTCAAAAAGTTTTCCGATGATAAGAAGAAGGATAATAGGACGGTAGTTGGAAACTAGTGTGGGATCAATATTAGATTTCGGGATGCAAATAATTATTCCTTTTTCCATTGGGGAGGGAAATATTGGTGGGAGTAACAATAATTGAGGATTTTGAGGATGAATCTGGGGATTTTATCGAAGCCGGGAGAGGAATTGAATCGTCTGGTGGGCTCCCCACACATTAAAACAACTACTTCCCGAGCGAATACCCCACCGGACATTGAATTATATAATGTACATGTGTTTGCAGATGGTCTTGTATTAAGTAACGTTATTTTTTGTTTTTACATTGAATTTTTCTCATATCAAAAATTGGTTGCATGATGCAATAGTTTATTGATATGCAACAGCATATGTACATTATATAATTCAATGTCCGGCGGGGTATTTGTAGAAGTAGTTGTTTTAATGTGCATTTATTTAAAGTACTTACATAACGTAAGTCATAAATGTCACAGAGCTAAATGTGGAAATAATTTATTAATTATTTTCAAATCATTTTTATATAATTATTCAAATTAAAAAAGTTTTCGTCACAGTCGTTGTTTTTGGTCAGTTTAAACGTCTCCTCTAACTGTCCTACAAAAGCTTTAACTTTTCGTCGGTCAGTATTGAATCGTCCGTCAGATCTTTAATATATTTAATTTTTCAGATTTCTTATATTTCGATATTTATTTAATTTCCGTCCAGTAAGTCTTTCCTTGCTTTTCATTTATTTTGCTACAAGTTTCTGTCAATTTGTTTTGTCTAAATTTTAAAATTAAAAAAAAAATCTGTCCGTTCAGTTGATTAAATTGTTGTCTATTTGAACTGCCTTTATTGAATTTAATGTCCCTGTAAATCTGTCTTTTATATTTTAACAGTCTGAGAATAAATTTCGGGATAGGATATTTGTAAAATTGTTTTTTTTTTTAATTTTAGTGGTATGACGGGAAATGGATATTTTATTAAAATGGGAAATAAGAATAGGATTATGTCTATATTTTCTATATTACAGCTCTGGTAATTGAGAATATACTCGGGAAGTGGTTGCACCGGAGGTAATAGGGTATTAAGGTCAAATTTTATTGTGAGGTGATCGGAGCAGAGGTCTGGAATTAATTTTAGGGAATGGATAATATGGCGAATGTTAGAGGTGCATAGGATAAGGTCAGGAGTGGTATATATGCGTAATATAATAGTATAATTATTATATTAAACTATGGTATATTTTATAAAAATCGAATGAAGCATTCAATCATTATTAATTAAACAAATAATATTTTCTTTAAGTTTGAAGATGATTTCTGGTTTAACAGTTAAATTTTGTATATAGATAAGTCTGATTAAATCAACATATTTTGGTCCCAGGAACTTGATGTTAAGCCATTTCCCAAGATTACCCGGAAACCCTTTATATACAAAAATATATTGGGGTGTGCTCTAGAGTACGTGCAATATTCAATTAATCAAGTTTGCAATAAAAAGTAATTGGCGTCGATAATTCTGTCCCGCATGTTAATTAATCGATCAATTAATTAGTTATCGATGAATATTTATATCAATCATTAAAACCGCTATCGTCGGTATAATTTGACACCGTTTAGCTCTTTAATGAGGTAATAAATAATTAACTTGTAAACAAATTACTGTACAAAGTAATCACATTAAAAACACGCGTAATTGCCGGTTCGAGATGCTGTGCATATACCACGGACTTTTTAATTGGCA
Organism: Philonthus spinipes; assembly: GCA_963082785.1. Taxonomy (NCBI): domain Eukaryota; kingdom Metazoa; phylum Arthropoda; class Insecta; order Coleoptera; family Staphylinidae; genus Philonthus; species Philonthus spinipes. The sequence continues at coordinate 9,469,465 of OY720303.1, read as the reverse complement.
ATTATGTACGCGCTCGACTTGCCTAATTAGAAAATATTTCAAAATTTTCATCATAAATATAAATTTTAGATGAATCAAGAAAAAAAGAGCATTTTTCTGTAGTCATTAATTGGTGATTCGAATTATTAAAATATTCTATAAACTTGCGAAGTTTACTTACGAACTAATAACTTTAAGAAATTTTATATTAATTATATAAAGTTAATTAAAGAAATATGTAAATTAAAAACATATAATTGTCTCCCTTATAGTTTTTCGCTTAAACTAATATATCTCAAAATATTTCGGGTGTTCAAGGCTTTTCTTACATCCTGGATACAATTATTTTTGATTAAACGAAAATTAGTAATATTTATATTATATTCCTTTCTTCGCCTTTTTTTATTTTAAATACTATACATATACATTTCAAATACGATGTGCTCTTTATTAATAGTTTTTTTTTTTTTCATAAAATGGACAAATAAATAAACATAAACAAAATTAAATTTATAAATGTGATGTAATTGAATGAGATGATAGATAAATCATAAAAATTTAAATTAAATCAAATCATAATAATACTTATGAATATTAAAATTGTTATTATTTTATTGGTGGATTTTTAAAATAATCTATTCATATTTATTATTACAATAAAAACTACCAATATTTAAATATTAAAACTATTAATTAAATCAAATCAATTAATTTTAAGAAATAGTTGTTTAAGGGAGTTAAATCGAAATTTAACTGGAATTTTTGTACACTGCTTCTAACATGTACAATTGTGAAGAATTTGACATTTTAAAAAATTTAAATTATATAAAGAAAATATATGTCCAAATGTAATTCAACGTCAGTCAACAAGTTTATCTCCCAGAACGTGACTTATTTTTTCAAGCTGCGATAACCAGGATTTTTATTCATAACATAATACATTTTTTCTATAATTTAGAAACCCACTTGGCTCATTACACGTTTGCAAGAATTAAGAATAAGAGACATCCCTTGTGTTTCAAAAAATATTATCAGATCAGAATAGATTGAAAACCTTGCTGGCTATTAATATATGAAAATAATATATACAAATATCATTATTCAAAGAACTTTTACATTATATTAAATACAGTATTGTATAGAATAATACGGTATATAATTTGAGGTTGTCTTTTCATAGGCTATCGACCCGAGGTCTTTGCCATGAAAATAATATTTTTTGTTGGATTTGAGATAAAACGTGCGTATTGTTGGCTTCCATCCCTGAGCTCGGTCATTTGCATTCAAGAAATATTTTCGAAACGAAATGTAATTGCTACGGTTGTTCTACTTTTAATTCACTTTTTAAATATCCTTTTACAAAACCTATGTATACTGTGGTCCATTTTGGTGGTGCCATATATGGAAAACTTATTTTATTTTAAGAGATATTGAAAAACCGTTTTCGCGTTTTTTAATAATAAAAACAATGGCAAAGAAAAAACTGATCTATCTTTAACCGTTTCCGGGTTATAACTGGAAGTTGACGACGAGTCATTTTTGGAAGGTGCCTGTAAGTCAGTTATTATTAAAAATAGAAAAATATAATACAAACTTTCTTAAAGCAATATTTTATGCTGACTTCGAATATGTTATCACATTTTATTTATCATTTTTAGTTTTAGAATTATATCCTCAAATTTTGATTTTTTTAATTGTATCCATGGTCAAAAATGACAAAATTGGGTAAAGTATTTTTTCGTAGATTCTAAATATATATAGCTTATTCATGTTTTCTTGCGTTTTGGCAAAGTTATAAACAATTTAATGAAACTATCATAGATTGCTATGGAAACAAATAAAGAAAAAAAGTGAACCATCATACGATATTGTTTATTTATTGTTTTATTATTTAATAATGTAATATTTCGCTATATTGTGTTATATTTTCAAGTATGAGTTATTCAATTGTATTGTGTAACGAAAACGTGGTGGCATCAGAAAAGCGCTATGATCACTTATGCCTAAGAGGAGGGCAACCATGGAGAATATTATTTCCAAAATTAAAGAATAATTTAATTAGTAGTAATTTAATTAAGAAGTATGTACATTAGCTAGAGTGGAAATGAATCCAACGATTCTTGCACACAATGAGAAAGAGCAACTGATATCGAAAATTCAAAATTATTTCGCATTAAAAAAACAGAAATATAGGCATGAAAAATTAAATTTACCAGCAAATTTTAATAAACGACAACGAATGACATTTTGCATATGGTTTTTCACTATTTGAAAAAGCCATACTTAAAAATATAACACAAAATAGCGAAATATTACACTATTAAATATAAAAACAATAAGTAAACAATATGACTCTTTACTTTTTTCTTCATTTGTTTCCATGGCAATCTAAGATAGTTTCATAAAATTGTTTATAACTTTGCAAAAATGCAAAAGAACCTAAACAAACTATATATATTTGTAATCTACAAAAAAATGTATCCTATAATGTCATTTTCAACAATAGTTACAATTTAAAAAGTTTGAGGTTAAAACTCAAAAACTAAAAATGATAAATAAAATATGATAACATATTAAAAGTCAGCATAAAATGTTGCTTTGAGAAAATTGTTATTACATTTTTCTATTTTTAATAATAACGGAGTTATAGGCATCTTCGAAAAATGACTCGCCGTCAACTTCCGGTTAAAACCCGGAAACGGTTAAAGATAGATCAGTTTTTTCTTCGCCATTGTTTTTATCATTAAAAATAGGCCTAGGATCGCGAAAACGGTTTTTCAAAAAAAAAAAAAAATTGACACCACCGAAATGGACCACCCTGTACATAAAATATTACACATTTATTTATTCATAAATACAAAACAAAATTAATTTTTTGATTAAAAAAAAAAAAAGAAATTATTAGGTGCATAAATTAGTAGTTAATTGGATATAAACAAAATTGATTTATTATGAACATCCGATATACTAGTAATCTACAGTCAATCATTTTTAACCGTTTAATTTCATAAACTCCAAAAAAAATCCATTAAAATATTTCATAACATCAAAGAAAAAAAAACGAAAAGCATTTAATTTCCTTTTTAATATAATTACGCCCAATTATGATTAAATATTAATCCGCTTCAAGCGATTCGAAGGTGCGAATGGAAAGTATCACATCAAAAACCAGTGCGTAATTATGACATTTATTCGAATATTAAGACATAATTAACACACGCCGTTTCTGAGTACAATTATGTATGTAAAATCGAAACGCCCGAGGGGCTTTTGAATAATATTTGATAGTTGTTTTGTATTTCACAGCCAAGAGGATGTATTTACACATTTCCTAGTTGCGAAACGGCGTAATCCTTTCTAGTTTTTCTTTCCTGAGACATTTCTCTGAGGAGAAATTAATAAATGTTAATAAATAAAAAAAGTCGGTATTCTTACAAACCTCTCCACAATCCTTTCAATGATTTTTTGTATGTATCCACCAAAGTCATACCTATATCCCAACGTATCAAAAAAAATTGCAAATAATCCCTATAATAAATCCCTTCTTATAAAATTCTGTATTCCCTGAAATCCAAACATCCTCCAAAAATATATCCATCCTACTCTTACAATTCTTGAATTCACCAAGACGCTTCAAGAAACTTTTGCTAGCCATCTCAGACATTTTTATTGCATATCAACATTAATTCAAGACAGGGGAGAAAGACCTCTGGTCGATAGCCGAGCACAGACAAACCTTTATTTGTAAAAATGTAATTATCTGAATAAAGACATTTGTATATGTATATAAAACAATTCGTGATGGATAGTCAAATTATTAAATAAAATACTTTTTCAACTTTGTTTGTATAACTTGTTATTTTATTTTAGTGACTATAAGTTACTAAAAGTTTTATAATGAAGCTCTATGCTTCGAAACTATAGTCACTAAAATAAAATAACAAGTTATATAAAGAAAGTTAAGAAAAATGTTTTATTTGATAAACACAAAATATAAAACCAAGTGAAAAAAAAAACATATGCGTGATACGTCACGTGATTATTGGACACGCTGTATATATGAAACTAATTTTAAAATGTGAAGTTTTACAGTAGCTACTAATTATGTAAATAACATTTTTTGTATATTTCTAAATAACTGAGATATTGGACTTCGTCACAATCTTGCGCCACCCTGCCTATAATAATTAAGTCAATTTATTTCGGACATTTGTTATATATAAAAAATCTTATTACTAATTTAATTGAAATAATAATAGCCAACATCTGAAAATTGTGAGCAACCACTATCTTTTAAAAATGCATTAAAATCTTAGTAAAATCATTCGTAATTTATGTTATAAATTATTATTAATCGTTTGTTTTACAAAATATTTAAATACAGCGTTCGATTCCTACGAAATTATTCAATTTCCGCATGTCTATTATATGCACAAGTTTTAATAATTTTGTAAAATTCATTTGTGCGTTCTCACCTTAAGGATGAGTCATTAGTTTGGTTCCCACTTTACGAAATACACATAAACAAAGTTGAAAAAAAAAATCAAAATAAATTTGTTAGGTATTTGTCTTGCAAATGTAATACAGTAGAAAACCTTAAATATATCAGAGGTTACAAAATTGCAGGAGTATGTTTCTTTTAAACTTATACACGGTTATATCACTTCTCCTACTTTGTTATATTTGTTAAATTTAAATTTCTATCCGCATAATATTCCCATTCGTGGTGCATCTTTATTTCGACCAAATTTCCATCGCAGTAATTATGGTTTCAACTCTCCCTTTGAATTAATTATGAGAAATATTAATAAACTAAATTTATCCAGATAGTTTGGCTTATTTAAAGTTTATTTAGCCTCGCTGAAGACAGCCATTAATATAATTTTGAATATAATTTATTTCAATGTATAACGATATATCTTCTACTAAACAATTTACTTTTTTTCTTGTTATATACTTGTATGTTTAATTTGTAATACTGCTTGTAAAAGAGGAGATTCCGTTAATAAACTATCTTAATCTTAAAGTATATACACAATTTATACCGGTTAAAAGTTAACTCACTCTCTAGTAGAAAACTAATACATTATTTTCAAAATATTATCAATATTTACAAATATCTCAAAATATTTTTGTTAATACAAATATTCGATTAGTTTCTTTGAAGTATACATATAATCAAAGAGGATGAAATAATATGTATACTAGTTACTCTGCGATATAATTCTACAAATACTAACTGAATATTTGTATCAACATTGCAGATGTTGATGTAAATATTTTGAAAGAATTTTTACAGATTTCTGCAAATTTTATTGGATTGTGAAAGAAAATAATAATAAAAATTGTTATAGAAATTTGTAAAATCATTATTGTATGATATTTTTTACAGAAATCTGTTAATTTTTCAGAAATCTTCATTCACATAAAGTATGAGCATTTTACAGAAATCTGTAAATTTGATTAAATATAAATTATAATAATACCAGTAAAAAAAAACAAATTTTTACATTTTACAAATATCTATAAGGATTTATAATAGCAATTAATTATTTATAAAAATCTACTGTAACAAATATAAGATTTGTTGTAGAAATCTGCTAAATTTTTAGAAATCTTCATTCATATAAAGTACGAGTATTTTTGAAAAACATCTGTCAAATATAATTGCATATCAATTTCAAAAGGATCCGTAAATGAAAGCAAATTATTAGAAATTCTTACATATACAGATATCTATAAAAAATTTAATAATAATTTATAATTTCTAGAAATTTCCATAAATATAATTTAGGAAAATTTACAGAAATCTGTAAATTTCATTGGATATTGCAAAAGAATTTACAAATCTACAGATTCATTGATTTTTTTTCTCATTTGGTTTAATTATTGAAAATAAAGGAATTTATTTTAAATCACATGAGGTAGAAAAAATATTTTTTTAAATTATTGGAATCAATAACATTAATAATTTATAATGAAAATCTGTTGTTTATAAAATTTTGTAGTATCACAGAGGAGAAAATTATATTATACAGGGTCCTGCATCGCAGCTTCCGTCTTCGGTAGCTCAGTTTCTAATTAAATTAGGACTTTGGAATTTTGGAAACTTTACTTTTCAGGAAAATATTATTGATTATACAGGGTGTCCTAAAACAGAGTTACTGCATGATGACATATATTTTTTTAATTGCTTGATATAGATTTTATTCATTACTTATGTGCCTAAAATTTTATTAAAAGTAATACCAACCAAAAAATAAAAAGTAGAAAAAATGGTTTTGCGTCATTCGTTTACAAAATTAATAAAAAAATAAAATAGGATCTTATGAATAAAATTATACAGGATACTTGTTAAATAGGGTCTAACAATCATAACAGTCAAATTTTATTAATATAAATAATACAGGGTGTCCAAAAATTAGCGGCAAACTTTTAAAACTTGAATGTATTTTCTTATTTTAAATTGTAACCCCAGTATATTTTTACATCATTACAAGTTATTTGCAAAAAAATGGTTTTATCAACTATTTCAATAGCTATTTTTCTGAATAAAAATCGAAGGATGCTTTGAAAAATATTTTTTTGGCATTGTAAACTTCAACTGTCAAAGTGGCATGAGTCTCTGTTAGCTTTAGTAATATTAAAAGTATAAATAATTGTTTGCTTAAGCTTTTCATAAACAATAATTTTTGAAACGACTTCAATCGAGATGATATTTTAGGAATGTTTCTCGTATTTCTAAAATATTCGTTTTCACCTCCAACTACACAAGAAAACAATCAAAGACGTATTTCAAAATATTAAACCCGACCTATTACAAAGACCGGCAAGGCAATTTCATGTTCGTCTTTATTTGTGCCTTCAAAACATTTGAAGACATGCCAAACATCAGTTCTAATATGTAATTTATTTTATAAAGATTTTTTCTTCAATCCTTTTAATGCTATCACTAAAACAATGTTTATACAAAGCTTAATAATTTCATAATGTGTGATTTAGACAAACATCTGCGAAACCTTTAAAACTGTCGTTATAATAATTGTAATTAAATGACATATTTGTCAATAGAATGTTTTTTCAAAGCAACCTTGGATTTTTATTCATCAAAATGCCTAATGAAATGGTCGAAACAACAGTATTTTGTCAGTGACTTTTAAACTGTTAGGAATTTAGGTGGGGTTTTAGAAAGAAAAATGTTTTTTTTATTATGCATGGAATGATATAAAAATATACTCGGGTTCCAATTTAAAATACATTCAAGTTTGAAAAGTTTGACTCTAAATTTTGGACACCCTGTACAATTCATAAGAATAAATTTTGACCATTAGGATTATTACAACTTATTTTACAAGTATCCTGTATAAATTTATTGACAAAATCCTATTTTCTTTTTTATTAATTTTTTAAACAAATGGTGAAAAAACATTTTTTTTTTTTTCATTTTAATTTTTTTGGTTGGTATTTCTGAACCGATTTTATCAAAATTTTAGGGGTATGTAGATAATCATAAAAGGCTCCAAAATAATGAATAAAATGTATATTTTAAAAAAATAAATCATCGTGCCGTAACTCTTTTTTGAGACACCCTGTATAATCAAAAAAATATTCCTGAATTAGGCCATAGGACCCAAGTAAAGTTTACAAAATTTCAAAGTCCTAACTTAATTAGTAACTGAACTATGGAAAGCGGGAAATGTAATGCAGGACCCTGTTATCTAACTGTTCAAATTGAATGTAGTATCAACTCAATATACTGGGTGCCCGTATTTCGTAGGAATGCATCATCTCGGTTATTTGAACAGTTAGAGAGTTCATTAAATTAGGACAAATATGTGAAATTTCGATCCCAACAATAATTCGAAAACAAATTTGAAATATTATTTTTTGTTTAGGAGATATGACCAAAAAAAAACTATTTTTTAAAATTTTGTTTTTATTTTTTATTCAAAAACTATTGGATCTAAAAATTTGCAACTTTTACAATATATAGGCACTATTTAATCGAAAATTTAGTAGTGTACTTATATTTAAAATAACTTTGATATTTGTCCTGGAACTTTTTTTATGGGCGCCATATTGGATTTTCAATTTTTCTGAAAGAACTTTTTTCTGAATTCAGTGGTATATCACACTTATTATTTATTTTGCGTTAAAATTTTATATAATCCATCTCTAAATTTCAAATTAAATAATATTTTTAAAAAATTCAATTGAATACCTGCACCATATTCAAACACAAAATTAAAAATATTATTAGGTAACACCTTTTTGTAAAATAATCCATTAGAAATTTCTGGTATTTATTGAATAAAATGTAGCAATTGTACAAAATTATATACACGGTGTTTCAAATTCGAGTCTCTGCAAGGGGATCTTACTTAATATAAGAGATAGAAGGTAGATTTAAATTTGGCACTTTTGCAAAATTCCATGATGATTAATATCCCGTTGAAAAAATTGGGCTAAGTTTCTTTGTTTTTAAGAGGAGGCGATACACAGGCAATTAGTGAGATGTAAACATTCTTACCCCTTACGTCTGCATATAACCCGCGAACGCCTTGGAAGAGTATATATGAGGAGTCAACGTTGTCAGACGAAGATAGTCGCGGAATGGGTGCATTCAGTTTTATTTTCTATACAAACATACACGTATTCATCCTATTTATTTCGTATTTTCTGGTTATAGATCGCACTTTTCAATTAATCTGCATACGGGGCTTGTGTATTGAAACGGTTTAAAATTATTTTTTATAAAATATGTTAGAACGTAATTATTGATTATACTTTCGATATTAGCAACTAAGCTGTTATTAAATAAGACTATTAGGGCGGTGTCGTCGGCAAATTGAAGGCGATAAGAGGATGTAATTAGATATAGTATATGTCGTGGACGTATATGTTGTAAAGGAGTAGAGAGAGGGGGGAACCTTGAGGGATGCCTTGTTGGGGTGTATAAGGTTGGAAAAGTGTGTTGTGGACGCACACTTTCAGGGATGTATTTTTTAGGAAATTGTCAATAAGGCGTAGGAGATGGTGTGGCAAGTTTAAGGAGCGGCATTTGTATAGAAGGCCCTTGTGATATACAGGATCAAATGCTTTTTGGATGTCAAGGAAAAGGATTGTGGATTTTTTGTTTTCTATATGGCAAGTTTGGCAGTGTAGATCTTTTTTCAAGGAATCCAAATTGGTAAGGTGGGATATGTTAGGAAACCGTAGATAGGATTTTGTTTTTTAGGATGGATTCGAAGATATTTCCAAGGACAGGGAGCAAGGTTATTGGGCGGTAGTTCGTTGTCTTTTTTAGAATACATGTTATTATGCCTTGCTTCCATTCCCGGGGGAAGGATTGGGATTTGTACAGGAAGTTAAACATTTTAATAATGAAGTCTTGTATTTCTTTAGGAAGGGATTTGATGATGGATCAGGGAACGTTGTCATATCCGGGGTATGAGTTTTTTTCTCTTATGTAGGACTGTTGTAGTACTCTTCTTCTGTTATTTCGTCATTGGGCGGGTAAGGATTAAGCTGATTTGAGAAGGAGGAGGAACACCAGGAGTTGACAGAATTGTAGAAGGAGTTGTCATATGTCGTTGCTGCCTTTTCTGAAAATGTACTTTTAAAGTAGTCTGCAAAAATGTTGGCGATTTCTGACGTGTCGTCTGTAATTGTATTTGTATTAGGATTTTTTTAACTATCTTGTAAAATTAGTCGTTTTATATTTTGCTATTTTTTTTATTTGATTCCAATACTCTCTTCTCTGTCGTTTATTTATTTCTTCACATGTTTGAATCCATTTGTCTGTCTTGTATTGTATTATTAATTTGTGTATGTCCTTTTTAATTGAATTGAATCTTTGTTTGACTGTTGGTTCGTCCGTCTGTCTTATGTCTCTGTATATTTGTCTCTTATACTTAATTAGTCTGAGGATATACTTGGGAGGGGATATTTATATGATGGTTTGATGTAGGTAGGAGTTTTTTTTTGATACAGAATCAACAAGTGTGTCAAGGAATAGGCTAATGGAATCATTGGATATTTGTGGATGTTAGGCTATAAAATTTCTCATGTCTTCACTAATGTTTTGAATGTCGCAGTCGTTGAATTTATAAAATGTCTTCGGAGGATAGTGTTTTGGAAGATTTAGTTGTAGGGAGAAGAGGTCCGAGCCAATGTCTGGGGTTAGCGTAACGTCGGCGATTAAATGTCTTATATTGTTCGTACACATTAGGATGTCAGGAGTAGTGGATTGGTGATTGGACATTATAATGTGGGAGGGGTATGAATGCGGATGAAATTGGAATTAGCCAGGAAAGAGAGAAGTTGTTTTGATTTTATTTTGTTTATATTGAAATCGCCAATTAAAATAATATGGTCGTATAGGGATGCTTTAATAGGAATGGTATCTACTATGTTGGAGGTGGGATGTATATAAACTAGGAAAATGTGCAAGGTGAACTGAGGTAGATCGATCGTATAATACAGGTATTCATTTAAGATTTTTTTAATTCTAGGCGGATTGGCTTTGTCTAGTTTTATTTCCGGACTTGCCGCCATTAATCCATCCAGTTGGTTATGGAAAGGAGCTGATGAAGGAATTTGTATTGTGGACCAGTTATTAAATTTGAATACGTTTTTTGTTTTTGTTTCTACCATCATGGAGACGTGGATGGGGTTGTTGGCTAAGAAATGGGATAGGAGATGAGATTTTTGAGGAAGGGAATTGATTTGTGTAGACGAATCCCATGTTAGCATATATTAATATTATCACTATTACATTGTAAATACTATAACAACATATTATTCATTTAAACTTCACAACTGAAGATGGAAACATTGTTTCTGAAATATATCTAGTTTAATAAAAAATAAATAGGAGAACGGACAACTATTTTCATTTTAATAACATACACATGGGCAAAGAATTACAAATATAAATTAAATAAAAAGAATTTGAAAATAATTAATAAATTATTTCCTCTTTAGTTACTGTGTCATTATGACTTATGTTACATAAGTACCTTAACAAATGATTATTATTAATAGTCAGCGAGACTTTATTAAAATCCAAGTGCATATACAGGGTGTCTCAGCGTGCTCGCCGAGTAGCTTTACGGCTAAATGGTTTATTTTTTTCAAAATCGGCTTTCGCAGGCTTGTGTAGGTCTATTAAGACCATATTTTAAAAGTAGTTTCAACTATACAGGGTGTCCCATAAAAGCATGGCATATCATAGTTATATTTTTTCTAATAAAATACCCCATATTTTATACTTTTCTTTTTTTCAGATTCTACATAATATTTAAATATTTTTGGAAAAATTGACGTTTCGAAAAAAAATCCCAACTTTCAAATGGAAGAATGAAAACAAATAAAATTTTGTATCAGTATATTAGACTAATAGGTGAATATTTTAGACCATTAAGAGGATTTTAAGATCTTAAGATGTTTCGATAATTGAACGTACATCCAGAAACACATTCAAGGTCAAATTTCGTGCTTATTTTAAATGGCATACCCTATATCTAATAAGCTTATCTAGTAGGAAATTTTATTGTCTTTTAGAAAGTATAAGATATTCTACACCTAAACCTAATAGTTTTCAAGATATATCCATTTTTATTAATTTTTGAAATAATCATTATTATTTTAATATGGAAAGGTAACATAAAGCGCCATCTACTGCCTAATTTAATAATTATTATTTCCAGTTATTCTAATAGACTAGTGTTTAAATTAAGTAGCTTTTATTTATAAACAAATTTAATTGCAAAAATGTTTTTTTTTTCCTTAAATGAAAAAAATAACATGGTTAATCCATTATTATTATAATGGAACGTTATAAAAATTGTCTCTAAGTGTACTTACTCTGATGGAAGACATCCTAATAAGAATACTGTAGAGGAAGTTTTAAATACATTCAAAACTATAGGCAGCATAAAGTATCTAAAAAAACTTGAATAAAGCAACTAATAATAAAGAGACACAATTACAAGTTTAATTCTATTGAATATGTACCAAAAGAGTGGTTACAATTTGATATTGCGCCACCTAAATTTTCATTGACTGATTGTCAATATTTAAATTGAATATTTAATAGGCGATAGATTGGAAGAGGAGGCCATGTAGCTTAGTCACCTAGATCCTCTAATTTAATCCCCATAGATTTCTTTCTGTCAAATCAAATATACAGCACTCCTCCCACAACAATTGGATACATGAAAGGCAGAATTAAAAATGCATAAAATGCATTTAAATCATTTACACCTAATATACTGAGAAATGTTTAATCTTTTAAAATGAAATTGAATTATACATTCGATGGTAGAATTTTTGAAAATTAATTAATAATTAATTTTAATACTAATTTGTCAATTTATTTGCTGTTTTTCGTTATATTTCTTTTAGAATTCTAACAAGTTTTTATCAAATAATTTACACATGTGTAAATAAATAATGCAATTAGTGTATTCCCAATCAATAACATTAGTGTATTAATTTAGGAAATATCTCGAAAATCATTTTTGGGTCAACTGACTTTATTTATAAACAAAAGCTAAACACTTGTCTATTGTAATAATTGTCAATAATAACTTTTTAATTTAATAATAGATGGCGCTTTATAGCACCTTTCCATATTATGAATAATAAATATTATGTCAAAAGATTACGAAAATGGTTATATCTTAAAAACTATTATGTTTAGGTGTAAAATACATTTATACTTTTTGAAAGACAATAATATTTCCAATAAGATAGAGCTATTAGATGTATGGTGTGCCATTTATAATAAGCACGAAATTCGACCTTGAATGTGTTTCTGGAGTTACGTTAAATTATCAAAACATCTTTAGATTTTAAATTTCTGCAAATAGCATAAAATATCCACCCATTAGTTTAATATACTGATATAAAATTTCATTTGTTTTCATTCATCCATTTGAAAGTTATGGCTTTTTTCGAAACCTCAATTTTTTCAAAAATATTTAAATATTTCAAAAATTATTAAGTTTAGGCATATGAACATATTATGTAAGTTAACTTTATTTTTGCTGTAGAATCTGAAAAAATATAAAATATAGGGTATTCCATTAAAAAAAATATAACTATGATGCGCCATGCCTTTATGGGACACCCTATATATTTGAAACTAATTTTAAAATGTGGTCCTAATAGACCTACATAGGCCTGCAACAGCCGATTTTAAAAACAATAAACCACTTAGCCGTAAATCTACTCGGAGCGCACGCTGAGATACCCTGTATATTATTTTTATGCAACAGCAAATGTCTAATAATAGACATTTGCTGTATGTAACATACGTCAAATTGTCGCAGTAGCTAAATATGGAAATATTTTGTTAATTATTTTCAAATATTTTTTTATTTAATTTATTTAACTGCGATCAAGTGAATAAATTCCCGCTTTCTATTATTATTACAAATATATATTTGAAGATATCTGTTTAAAATAGTAAATTAAAAATAAATATAAAAGTACACTTTATATTTATTACATGTACAAACAACACAAATCTTGAATAAAAATTAAATTGAATTAATAATACAACCGCCATCTGTTTTCGCATACCAGTATTATAATTATTTTGTTGTGGCAGCATTGTGAAAATCACGTGCACATCTTGCAATTATACACATCTATGTTCCATCAATCGGCAATCCTCGGCTCGATGACAATCAGCGGTCCTCAAACCTCGGCCAGCTGTTCCCCGTCAATTTACGACGATCGGTTTAGCAACAAACTAGTCCGATGTCCGACAAGCCAGTCGCCGCACGGCCGAAAATGAATTAAAACCGTATCCCCCCGCACCGAAAACGGCGAGATCCGTCGTCTCCTCTCATCCACGAAAAAGGGGCTAGCATGGCTTCAAGAAGACACCCGAATTCCAGTACTCACACAAAAATCTGATATCAACTCAGCACAGATCAAGGTTAGAATTCGAGCGCCCCCCAGTACGACCAGCACCCGCCAAAAACAAATCCCGACCCCTCTTGTCTCCCGTTCAAAGTCCTTCCAGTGTAGTCTAATTTAAGAGACGACACACGGTCTTGTCAATTAGTTGTGCACGCATGCAATCCAATGATTGTTCTCATCATTGATGGGAAATTGTAAACATTGTGTCTCGGGGTTTTATGTAAGAGAGGCACGGCCTTGTCATTTCCTGTTTGTTTTGTTTGGTTGAGGGACGGGATTCGGACTGAAATGTGTCTGTGTCTGGTTACAGATGGAAAAACGGGTGAAGAAGATGAAGAAGATTATTTTTTTTATTATCCTGCTTGCGTGCATTTCCTTTTTGTTCTGCAACAATTTTATTTCGAATCCGCCTCAGAGGAGGTTCGGAGAAACTAATGATTTAGGTAAGTCGCAACTTATGAATTATATAAATATATTATTACAATTTAAAAGCATTAAATTCTGTATTTACACATTTATTTTAAACCCCATAGGTTTGTTTATGCAGGATGACGCAAGATTCCAATAAAATCCAATATCTCAGTTATTTAGAAATTTACAAAAAAATATTTCTGACATAATTTGTAGCTACTGTAAAACTTAGTTTCATATATACAGGGTTCCTAATAATCATGTGACGTATCAAACATATAATTTTTTAAATGGAATGCTATATTTTTTATGTCGATTTTAGATTCTTTGCTTGAAATCAATCATTTTTGATGTAATGTTTATGAGGTCAATTTTTTATATTTTACAAGTTATAAACAATTGAATGTTGAAATGAATGGAAGTTTTGGACCTTATTTTTCAAAATTGAAAAACGATGTAAACTTTCTGTTAACGCAACTTAATTGAAAAAATGCTTAATAATATAAGGAATAGTTGATTTTTATCTTAAAGCAAATGTTGTATACAAGATGAAACAATACGCAAAATGATTTTTTTCTTTTTTCACTTAAATGGAACACCCTATATTTTTTATACTATTTCGATAGAAAATTGGTTGTTCTTTAATTTTTGTATAATAAACAATACACCTATACCGTTTTTTTTTAACAATTTCAATTTAATGTACAAAATTATAAGTTTCGCTTATAATCTATATTTTAAATAGGCTATAATTGAAACAAATGCAATTTATAATAGTTTTCTGACACCTAATAACACATTTAATTCTTAACCTAAAACTATATTCAAATGATAATCGATATTTAATAGAGCATACAAAATATAAAGAAAATAGTAGGTAGATAATGGTTATTGGGAATGATTTTTTAAGAAAAAAATTATAAATGTTGGAATACTATTAAATTAGAAAAAAAATGATATAAAGGCGTGAATATATTTTGTCAGTATTAAATTTTTTATATGTAATATCATAAAAAATTTATTACTAACAAAATATATTGATATAAGTATTTAATTATTTCACTTAGTATATATTTTCGGTTTTTCAGTCAAAATGAATTGTTTAAATAAATCAATTTAATAAGCATATAAGAATATTTTAAATATTTTTCGCATAATAACCAAAAAATATAGTTGTTGTTAGTTTATAACAATTAAATTGATTATTGAAGAAGCAAGTTTAAATGCACCAGTGTTACAAAATATAACGTAAAATGTACTTTACTTATTAAATATGATATTAAGCGTAACTTTCACAACTAAATAAATTAGTTGTTCTGGTGAGGCCTACTTTGATTAAAAATTCTATACCAAATTTGTATTTGAGATAAAATATCTCAAAAACGTTACACGGTAGCTATTTAATATGTTATATAAAAATGAAGAGTGGTCAATTTTCTATTAAAATAGCATAAAAATATAGGGTGTCCCATTTAAGTAAAAAGAGAAAAAATCATTTTGCTTATTGCTTCACCTTGTATATAAAAACTTTCTCTACGAGTAAAAACAAGTATTTCTTTTATTATTAAGTATTTTTGCAGTTGTATAGCGTCGACAGAATGTTTATTTCATTTTTCATTATTGAAATATAAGGCTCTAAACATCTGTCGATTTAAACATTCATTTATTTATAGCTTTTAAAATATCAAAAATTGGCCTATTAAATATTATATAAAAAATGGTTATTTTTAAACGTAGAATAGAAAATTTTCATAAATAGTATATCATTCCATTTAAAAGAAGCATATGTTTGATATGTCATGTGATTATTGAACATCCTGTATATATGAAATTAATTTTAAAATGTAAAGTTTAACAGTAGCTACAAATTATGTAACATTTTTTTGTATATTTTTAAATAACTGAGATATTGAACTTCATCGGAATCTTGCACCACCCTGTATATAATCATTTATAATAGATACATTGCAAAAATATACAAAATAAATAATGACAATTCTAAAATTAAATATATAATTTACAACTATAAATTGGCAATCGATGAGTGATATTTTTGCCTAGTATATTTATAAATATACCCTTAAGCTTGGTTTAATGAAGTTTTACTTTTACACTTTTTGTTTATGGATTATTTTGAAATGAAACAATAAGAAAGGATATTTATTACCTTTTAACAACTGTAAGTCAAAATAAAAAAAATACAAAATCCGCTCAGTATTTGAAAAAAGTAACCAACTTTTCATTTTTTTTCCACTCAAAGCACCATTAAAACAAAATTTTTAAAAACAAAAACTCACCATAATACAAGATTAAAAAAAAAAACACTTACAAAACTGTTGAAAAAAGTCTGAATCGTTCGAATCCTGCCAAATACCCAATCCACACTTTTTCCATTGTTGAATTAACGTTTACGACCTTTTCCCTATTTGCCAATAACCAATATTTTTACCATTATTACCAGATGGACAACTATAATTTGTTAATTGTTGAGGCTTCCACTTTGATATACATTCTTATTTTTGATAAATGAATACAAAGCAAAATATTATTATTTTTTTATTTTAAATAGTAAAACTATTAATTATTGTTTCATTTGAAATTAATTAATAAGAGAAACATTTTAAATTGAAGCTCATTTAAACCAAGCTTAATAATTAAAAAACTGGGTCTATGGGGTTTAAAATAAATATGTATAAATATCCTATTAATAGTCATTCAAACATCTTATATGAATCATTACTTTATTATTACTCTGGTGCCTGATTTTTCGATTGTGGCTTTACTTAAGATTTGCTTTCGTACATCAATGTTAGTAAAGAAATATATATACAGTAAAATATTTACTAAATGTCCCATGTAATATAAATTCCTCACTATTACTCTTCATGAATTCATTGCATCACTTCACCACATTAATGACAATCAAATTATGAACACACTCAACAATATCTTTTGACGTAGACAGTTAGATATCATTATACATTTTTATTACAATAATATAAATACGAAAATCCAGGCAGAAAGACGAATGGATGGTAATTTTTAATATACATAAATTCTTTATTTCTGCAGACAATTTTATATACAATAAATTAACAATATATTTTTTATACTGTATTATACGTTGTCCTTAGATAACGGCTATCGACATTATTTTTAATATTTGTATATATATATCTGTTAATAAAGATTATTATTATTATTTACTAAATTAATATAAAAAGAAATATTATGTTGGTTTTATTTTAAAAGGTAAAACTATTGGATAGTTTGAAAATAATTGATAAACTAGAAGTATAAGAGCAAGGTTCATCAGCACTTCTTAATAATAATAACTTTATTGCCCAACAGGAAACAACATTACCCAATTACAGGATAATATGCATAAAACAGTAAATATGATAAACATAACAAACATGGAAAATATAACTAAATAAACTACATGTATACAGAGAGTTTTATGTAACACCGAACATACTAGAATGTACTCAATGTTTTCCTATGTTTGATTTGTTCAGAAATGCATCAAAGCATGAGGTGCGATGTGATTAGCTACGATTTCTAATGTCAACTATTATGTCAAGTGCAACATGTATAATTATGAATATTATACTTAACCGCAATGCATACCATAAAAATCTTAACCTCTTTTGTATATATTAAAAGATTTCCAACTCATCGTCTACTTCTGCTTTAAGAGCCAGAACAGTAAATATCATTTGCTTGCGATAACTGACAAGTGTAAGTCATTTTTGACGTGAAAGTGTGTAGTTTGGGTTGACTATATTATTTTTAGAAATAATAGCCAATCACATCACACTGAATGCTTTGATGCGTTCCTGAACAAATCGAACATAGGGAAATTTACATTGAGTACATTCTAGTATGTTCGGTGTTACATAAAACTCTCTGTATAAAGCAAAATACATTTCAAATAAAACACAAATTAATATAAACTGACAATAGACGATAGTGAATCATTAAATAAATCACAATTAGAAGGTTAGGTTAGGTAGCTGTGGCAGCCATAGGCTCACTTAGGCCATTCAGGCCCATTGTATTAAAACATAGGGAAAATGATTGTTTCTTCCCCATTTAACCTTCTGGAAAAATTTAGAGCTCTTAATGTAGCTGACTAGGCCCCCCATCTTGAGTGGTACTAGATCCGTCAACCCATTAACGTGAGTCATTCCTAGGAATTGTTCCCTAAATCCTTCCAGAGCGAGGCATTAACCCAAGAAGTGAAGTACTGTTTCTTCTTCCTCCTCGTCTTTGTATCCCCTGCAATAGTCTTGATACACCATTTTCATGACTTTCCTGTGTTTTCCTAGGTGACAGTGGCCAGTAATGATCCCTACCGTCATCCTTATATTGACTCTGCTTAATGCTAGCAGCCTTTCACTGATGGCTGTATCGAGTCTCGGCCACAGTTGCCTCGATATGAAACATATATCTTCATTCTCCCATCTTTTGTTTGTTAAGGTTTTAATGAATATGTCTACCACCGTCCTAAAGCTTTTATAGGATGGTTCAATGCGGTGAGTAATGGTTGGAAGTTTTGTACCTTTATGTGCCAGCTTGTCCGCCATTTGATTTCCCTTGGTGTTGCTGTGACCTGGAACCCAAATAAGGCTCAGGTCACATCTTCTAGCGAGCTCATTTAGCTCCTTTCTACACCTGTGCTGTTAGGATAGCCTGGCTGTCCGTGAGGATTCCCACACTGGTCGCTTGTAAGTCATGCTGTCCAACAGTTTTACCGCTTCGAGGACAGCCCTCGCCTCTGCCTGCAGGGCGCTACACTCGTCTGTGAATCGGATGGATCGTTCCAGGCCGAGTTATTCAGAGAAGATGCCTCCTCCAGCTCTGTACCTGTCTTTGAGCCATCTACAGACCCAGGCAGAGTTTTTGTTTGCCACTTTGCTCTGAACCCAGTCTTCTTTGATCGGGATGTGTGTTAAGAAGACATTACTAAAGTGTATTTCAGGTACACATCTGTCTGTCCTGGTCGTACTGTTGCCTAGCTCCCAGAAGATCCTCAAGGAGTCCTCGATCCTGCCATGCTGGCTGCGGACTGTCTGCATGATAATATGGGAGCCAGATTTAACAGCATTTCTAATGCTTTCGTAGGAGTTGTTTTCAGGGCTCCTGTAATTAACAGATCCTTTCCGTCATATTGGAAAGGATACAAATGGCGGTATGTCTGTGGTGGAACTTTTATTCCATAGCTGTCCACCATACTAGAGCCTCATAAAGCATAATAGGCCATATCACAGCCTTGTAGATGCAGTGGATGGTATTAGGTTTCTTGCAAGAGTAAGGTGCCACCATCGCTTTCTTTGCTCTTTCTTGAATGTTGGGTTTTCAGTTTAGTTTTCTGTCAACTATAATGGCTAGAAACTTCATTTCCTCTCTTAAATCAAAGTTTATTCCTCCTAATATGGGTGCCTTCAAGTTAGGTATTTTGTGCGTTCTAGTGAAGAGCACCAGCTTGTTACAGGTATTTTAGTTAAAACACTTGTACCATAATTATTTTAGTAAAATATAATTTGTTTATTTATTAAATTCATTTTACCGTAATAATTTTTAATATTAAAATGATTAAAGTTCGTTTGTTCGCATTGGGATTATTTTTAATCCCAAGCTTGTAAATATTAAGATTAGTTTAGGGGGATTTTTGTGTTTGCAACCCAGGTAATCCATAAGCACAAAATTTTGAACGCGTGATTTGATTTATTAATTAAATAAATCAAATCACCATCATACAAGTCGTTGTGTATATGTATAAGTGTATTTATTGTTTTTAGGAAAATGTAATTATGACCCCAATGCAATTAAGATGTAAGAGATACAAGATACCACCAAAAAGTAATTTCAATTCATTTTCGTTTTTCTTTTTTTTTATTTCTTATTTTGTTAGTCTTGCTGACATTATTTTGAATCAAATGCGCTACTTTCGCTTTGCGCAACTTTAATTTAATAATATTAAATTATGTGTAAATAATACACACTTGAATGTCTCCATCAACCCTCTCAAGTAAAGGAGAAAAACAGTCATTGTTCAATTCCAACCCGCGAATATATGTATACATTATATACATGAATTCCAAATATGAAATATTTATATTTTATTATTTTTATAAATATTCAATGTACGCGGGTTGGCATCCGGCGCGAACTGCCACCTTATGGTGTGGGAGGCTGTAACAATACGCCTGCGCAAACCTCTGACGCCGAGCGACGGACGAATCAGAGGGCAGGCGCTTAACCACCACCAACCCCAATTGGAAGGGGGTCTCGGTGGTTAATAAAACCAACGAGGGTTGAAGGAGACGGCAGTTAGTTTGTTTTCCGGTATAGTGAGTTTTTTTATTTTTTTTTTTATTTGCAACAGCGTGTAAAAGTGAAAATAGTGCGAAAATAAGTAATCGCGAACAGTTATAAGTTTTACATTACCTTTTGAGTGGTCGACTTAAGTATCTTGTACATATATATATATATATATATATATTTCTGTTTTTCTTGTAATTCTTTTTTTATTTTTGTTAGTAAATTTTGTTATTGTTTTCCGAAATCAAAGTTTTTTTTCTTTATATTCATTCAGCCCCCTAAGAAATATATATATAAGTGCCAACTGGGAAATCCAGGTAAGTACCTTTTTGTTTACAAAGTGATTATGGCATTCCCTCTGCCGATGAATTAGCAGGTAATCAACAGGGTCCAATTCCGAATATTAGGCCAAATCGTTTATTATTTATAATTAATTCGGAATCGGGGCAGTTAATTTGTTGATCGAATTAATGCCTTAATTTCCCCGTCGATAAGCTCCGTCTTGCGAGGGTTTATTCCTAAACCACATCTTTCACACCACCTATCCACATTTCCCAGTGCATTTTGCATGAATTATGTGAGTGGGTTAAGGTGTTCTCCAGAGACTGTGATTGTCAAATCATCTGCATAGGCAATTGTTTTGCATCCAGTACACTCCAATCCTTTAGAGGGTTATTTAGTGTTAGATTCCATAATAGTGGTCGGAGGACCCCTCCTTGTGGTGTTCCTTTATTTACTTGCCTTCTTAGGCTCGAGACGGCCATCACCGAATTAATGTATCGTTTTAAGAGCACCTTGCCTATGAAGTCACAGAGTGGGTCATCGTTTGTTAGACTTTTTAGAGATGATATGATTTTCTTCGGTTTAATGTTGTTGAAGGCACCCTCTATATCTAGGAATACCGCCAATGTGTAACCTTTATTGCTAGAGCTTTGCTCTATTTAGTTTATCAGGGTGTGTATTGCCGTGACCCTTTGTGTACGCATGTTGGGCGACTAATAGAAGACTAGGATTAATAGTCTCCCTTAAGTATATTTCTATTAGTATTTCTAAGGTCTATAGTCCTTCGGTTCAGTGTGTGTTATTTTCCCTGCTTTGGGTGTTGGGATTTGACTAATGCTCGTTGTAAGCGAGCTAGTTGATGAAGAAATCAAGGTAAACGGAAAGATCGAACCTTCAGCTGTGAGGTGATTGAAGATCATATCAAGCCGAAAGGATCGATCATGAAAGATCATTCAGTAAAATCGTTTCAACCGATTACAAAAAAATATCGATCAGCTTGATTTTTTTGGATCGATCGTTCCCAACACTAGATACAATCGATTCGATCTTTCAGTAAGATCGATCTGATTGATTACAAGCAAAGATCGAGCGGCACAATCTATTTGATCGATCACTACTAATTATTATCATAGCCTCTAGGCGGATAGAAACCAGTGTCTATAAAATACAATAATTTCACAAATTTATATTGAAAACTTTCAATTAGATTAAATAAAAGAAGCTGATGATCTACTCTATCAAAAGTTTTCGATAAATCCCATACTATTTTTCTTGAACATTTGTTGTTCACAAAAGATTTATTGAGTTACATTTTGACATTTTCTTTCGCATAAAAATAATTAATCGAAGACGATGCAAGTGACATCCTTTGAATGGTGGTTGAACATTTTATTAAATAAAAATAATTGTTTATTTCTATGGGATTTTATCAGGCAGTCGACATTCTTCCGCTTATATCATGAAAACTAAAGGTCCAACAATAAAAAGTTTTCAACAAAAAATATTTAATTTTTCAAGATCTACAACTTTTATTTGAAACATTTTTCTGTCAAAATTAAAAAAAATAATAATTGCTAAGTGTATAACTCAAGAACTCAAGATTATACAACAGTTAATAAAACAAAATACCAACTACACCTACAATTTTTATTTTAAATAGTCTTTGATGAGATCAATCTTTGTCTAACAATTGTGCAAGATCAAAAAGCACTAAGAGTAAAATTGCACTTAATGAGTTTTGATTTTGACCAAAAGCATTTCAAATAAAAAGCTTGGATATAAAGTTTGGGTTCAAACCATTTAGCTGTTACTGCTCTATTGAGACAAAGCAGAACACACACATACACACTTTAAAAAAAATTGATGGCATAAATTTAGAGGACTTCAAAATGTGTGTAATAAATTAAATAAAAATGATTTGAAAATAATTAATAAATTATATCCACATATAGCTCTGTGATTTTTGCATTACGCTATGTAAGTCACAGAAGCTAAATGTGGAAATAATTTATTAATTATTATACGTAAAGTAAGTCAAAAGTCACAGAGCTATATGTGGATATAATTTATTTATTTTCGAATAATTTTTATTTAATTTATTTAAATAACTGTGACTAAGTGAGTGAATACTCTTTTCTATTTATCTTAATAGACCTGTTCGAGCGTTTTTCTAGAAAATAATACTAGTCAATTTTATTCATTTTATTCACAAATAATGTATAATGCACTTTCAACAAGAAAAAACCTTAACTATTTATCTGAATTCTTTTCTATGCATGATTTATTTAAATTATTAGTGTTTGCTCATATTTCTCAGAAACACAAACCACAATGTTAACCCAAACCTGATAAGTACAAGTCTATAATTCAAAATTACTTTGCGCAATAATGATGTGTTTATATTTGCATTTATAAAAAAAGTTATAGAAATTATTGGTTGTTAAAAAAATATTTATTGATATTATGCAGGGTGAGTCACCGAAGTGCCCATTTTAGATATCTCTCTTATTCTTAGAAATGCAGCATTAAGTTATTAATAAAACTTGTTTGACTTCTGAAGACACATAATATAAAATTATTTTCATATATACAGGGTGATCCATTTTCACCGAATTGATATCAACTTTGTTAGTTTAAATGGAACACCCTTTATATTGTATTTTTATTCAATTCCTCTTTAAATTTTCTTTACGTCAATATAATATAGTTTGTATTTTTGACTAACCCTTACTACAGAAAAAAATATTTTCTAAAAATGTTAGCAGTTGCAGAGCTGTACTAAAAAAAATATGTTTTTGTTTTTTGAGATAGAGAAATGAAATTTTGTGTACATACTAAGATAATACCGTACTGTGCAAAGATAATCTTAAATGTGAAATATTTTTATACAGAGTGTTTGAAAAATAATGTTAAATGTGTGACATTTCTAACTGGTGTAATTTAACTTTTTCAAATAGCACCCTACACTTTTATGTTGGTTTTCAATTCCCTTATTTTTTTATGCTTGATTACTGTCATTTCTATTGTTTTTCATGTCCAACTCTTCAATTCATTGTTAAAATGTTATATAAATACTATAAAATGTGAAATATTTCGAGAAGTACAGAAGACAGGCATATAGTATGCTTAATAAAATATTTGGATCTTTTTATGATAATTCAAGAAAGAAAAAAATAATTGAAAAGTACTTTCTGAAAGACAATAAAATTTCCTACAACGTAGGACTATTAGATATAAGGTGTGCCATTTAAAATAAGCACAAAATTTGACTTTGAATATATTTCTGGAAATAAGTTGAATTATCAAAACATCTTAAGATTTTAAATTCCTGTAAATAGCCTAAATTCACCCATTAGTCCATAATAGTGATACACAATTTCAATTATTTTCATCCATTTGAAACTTATGATTTTTTTTTCTAAACGTCAATTTTTCTAAATATATTTCAAAAATGATTATATTTAAGCATATGTACCGGGTGTCCAGATAAGAAAGGTCACCGGCTATATCTCAGGAACTACGAGTCCTAGAGCTTTCAAATAAAAAAAATGTTGATAAAAGTGATCATGATAAAATGCTGGAAATAAATTTCAAGTACGTAACTCTTCCTGTAGGGGGCGCAATGAACAGTCGAAAAGTAATATTGCGATTACCTCAAAAAAATGTTTAATAAAGACATTATAAAACTACACTTTTTGAAATCATGATAAGTTCGTGAAACAAAAATGTTACAGAAATTTTTTTCTTACTCTTGAAATAAAGGGTGAGGGAAGGTCAGAATTTATAAAGAGCAAATGTCAAATAACTCTTTTGTTTTTTAACCGATTTTAATGGTTTTAATGTCATGCGAAAGAACTTATTATGCTGATTAAATTTATTGGCAACAATCAGAAAAATAACTAACTTTATCGCCGCTAGGTGGCGCCAACTTAAAATTTAGATTATTTTCCTATTTTTCTCAGAAATTTCAAATGGGATGACATATTTTTCTTAATGTTAGTAGAAAGAGGATTAAAAAGTAAGAAATTTAGTGAAAACCGGAAGTCTATATCTAAATCCTATCAGAAGTTATAATTAAAAGAATTTTTAGAATTAAAAATTATTAATGTAAATTTTAAAAATTTTATGTGTTAATTTAAAATAAATGAAATTATAACTAAAATAAAAAAAAATATTTTGTAACCGGTAGGGGGCGCTTTTTAATTTTAATAATAATTTTCTATTTTTTTTAAATAAATAAATATTTCTTATAATGCAGATGAAAAAAGTATCAAAACCAAATGGAAAAACATTTTTAATGCCAAATTTATATCAAAATTTTGTCTTTCAAATTGTCAAATGACTCCACCGTCATATATAATACAATCACATAATTTTATACAATTAAATAAGCAGCGACATCCACTCTAGCAATAGCAGTATATCTATTTCTGAAGTTTTTGCATTTCAGATCCAAAAAAATATGTCTTTCCTCGTTCTGGGTCTGAATTGATAAAAAATATTTTTTAATTTGCCTCAAAAATAAAAATCTGAACATTCGGCAAATCGTGGTGACCAAAAAAAAATAAGCATCCCCATCTATTCACCTCTCAAGAAAGAGTATATTCAAATAATTTAGCACGCTTTAGAAAATGCCCCCTGGTGTTGATAAACTAATTCAGTTTTGTTGTTTTTGTTATAAATTTTATTAACCTCAAAAAGTTTTCCAATGACATTTGAAATTTTTAATTTGAAATTATCTTTTATATATAACTTGTGATAGAATAAAGGTATTGAGATGCTTTTTTCACCAAATTTCTTACAATTTCACGCACTTTCTATTGATACTAAGAAAAATATATCATTCCATTTGAAATTTGTAAGAAAAATGGAAAAGTTATATTTTTTTTAACTTGGCGCCACCTAGCGGCGACTGAATTACTTATTTTTATAATTGTTGTCAATTGTTTCAATCAGGATGATAAATTCTTTCGTATGAAATTAAAATCATTAAGATCGGTTAAAAAACAAAAGAGTTATTTGACATTTGCTCTTTATAAATTCTGGCCTTCCCCCACCCTTTATTTCAAGAGTAAGAGAAAAATTTCTGTCACATTTTAGTTTTATAAACTCATCATGATTTCAAAAAGTGTAGTTTTATAATGCCTTTATTTGAACTTTTTTTGAGATAATCGCATAATTATTTTTCGACTGTTCATTGCGCCCTCTACTGGAAGAGATACGAACTTGAAATATATTTCCAACATTTTCTCATGGTCACTTTTATTAACATATTTTTTGTTTGAAAGCTTTAGGAGTCTTAGTTCCTGAGATATAGCCGGTGACCTTTCTTATCTGGACACCCGGTACATATTATGAAAGTTAACTTTATTTTTGATGTAGAATCTGAAAAAAAACTATGGGGTATTCTATTAGAAAAAATGGTGTAGTGTCCATTATGGTACTTTCCCCGATTTATTAGGAAATGAAAAATTATTGATTGAAAAAATGGATTGTTGTCTTTTAAAGCACTTTGACGTTTTATTTGACATAAACATAATTATTTCAATAATTAAAGTCTCCACGGCCAACTTAAAGAAGATTATAAAAAGAATGTTTTTTTACTTTCCCCGGACCCCCTGTCCAAGGGAAAGTATTGTGATCGTGAAAAATTTCGAACCGCCAATTTCAACAAATATGCACGTTTTGAGGTCCCCTGAGTCCATTCCATCGAGTTTTGAAAAATGTCTGTGTGTGTGTCTGTGTGTTTCCGCGATAGCGCATAAACGGCTAAATGGATTAAGCCCAAACTTTATATCTAAGCTTTATATAACAGTGGAATGATCTGAAAAGCTTTTGGTTAGAATCAAAACTCATTAAGTGCAACTTTACTCTTAGCAATTTTTCATTTTTTAATTCGGATAGAAAAATGTTTCAAATAAAAGTTTTAGATCTTGGAAAATAAATAATTTCTGTTGTAAAACTTTTATTGTAGGACCTTCGGTTTTTATTTTATAAGCATTTATCTGATAAATTCCCTTAGAGATTTTAATTATTGAAATAATTATTTTAATGACAAATAAAACGTCAAAGTGCCGTCAAATTCAACTTATCATTCGCAAACGCCTCCAGTTTGCAAAAATAAAGAAGAGTGTGGATAAAAGATTTCAACACATTGTAAGGTAAGAAATAACACACTTAATTACAATATTCTTCTAAATACTCGGCTTTAACTTTAAAAGATAACAATCATTTTTTTCTATTAATCATTTTGCTTCCCTATTAAATTTTCTATCAGAAACTTATTTGACCGTATTCACCGGGGAAAGTGCCATGATGGACACATCACCATTTTTTTTTTGTTCTAAGGGGATTTATCTGGTAGATGAAATTCTTCCCTTGTAAAATAAAAACTAAAGGTCCTACAAAAAAAGGTTTATAACAAAAATCATTTATTTTTTTAAGATCTACAATTTTTATTTGAAACATTTTTCTATCCGAATTAAAAAAATGAAAAACAGCTAAGAGTAAAGTTGCACTTAATGAGTTTTGATTCTGACTAAAAGCTTTTCAGATCATTCCACAGTTATAAAAAGCTTAGATATAAACTTTGGGTTTAATCCATTCAGCGCTATCGCGGAAACACACACGCTGAGACACCCTGTATATAACGTGTTAAAATTTATGAATTAGTACTATCTAAAAGGGGGTTATTTAAGGAGCTAGTATCAAAATTTGAAAGATTATCAATGTGTTTTTTTTTTCATTTCAATAGACTCCAACATATTTAATTGTGATTCGCGTGAAAATTTTAAGAAGTTTAACATTCTCAATCGAAAATTTATGTCCTGTATTATTGAATGAAAAGCCACAGCAGATTTTTCAGAATTAAAATTTTTAATATGGTAAGTATGTTCTTTAAATCTAGTTAAAACACTTCTAGTAGTTTGACCTACATATAATTTTGTATTTTTTTTTTTCCAAAACTTCAACTACTGAAAATAGAAATGTAGTTTCCGAAATATATCTGGTTCAATAAAAAAATAGGTAAGAGAAAGGACAACTATTTTCATTTAAATAATTAAAGTGGAGACTTTAACCAACATAAAGAAGATCAAATTTTAAGTTTAAATAAAACAGTGATTTCTTTTGTTTGTATAACTAAAACTTTCGGTATGGTAATGACAAGATAAAATTCCTGAAACTATAGTTACTAAAATAAGTATCAAGTTATACAGGGTGATTATTGATTAATACGCTTAATTGCGAGGAATTACAGTTCTGGTTAAAGCCTAGTATTGTCATTCATTGAGCGATTTGTGAGATTGTTTCCTTGTGTTTTCCTCTGCGAATGATCCCATTAGTTCTCAATACTGACGATAGATAGCCAACGATAAGTACAGTTTTCTACATTTTGTTTTACTTTTCCCTCTTAAGTAAATAAACGTCTTTCTATCGAGGAAAATCCCATTTTCTTCCATTTATTCTATGCAAAACCTAGCCATCACTTAACCTAACCTAACACCTTTTTTAAGGGAATCACGCTTTTATATCATTTCATCTATGCAAAACCTAAACATTACCTAACCTAACCTTATACCCTTTTAAGGATATCGTTCTTTATGTTGTTTTATCTTTGCAAAACTTAGACAGTGCTTAACCTAATAACCCCATTTCTACAGACACATTTTCTACAACCAAATTTGTATTGCCATCTCGTGGCCGTATTTCGTATTGTACATGCTCTACGACTCTACGTAAAGTGTCAAGTTTGATTGGCGTTACGCGGCCAACTTCACGCTGCAAAGGTGGGTGCTATACTAGGCTTTAGCCACAGTTCTTGATGTGTATTGATGGAAGATAAGTGTAATGATTTTTTTTATTAACGGAGATAAATTAATAATAATAATTAATAATTATCGCATTACTGCAACATGCTATGTGTGCTAGCTCTACTTCAAAGGGGTCTTCCTATTCGAAGATAGGGTTTTGCTAGTGGCTTTAACACCAGCATCAGTTACATCCCAACTTTTCTCAAAATATTTAGTTACGCATGAGGCAATTTTTACATGTAACGGTGTGCACAATTTTCATAATACGCACTTTCGTGCTATGGAAAATCCACACGCTATTCGACAAACCCACTTTCAGCGACGATTTTCAGTGAATATATGAGCTGTAATTGGAATGGATTACTAAAAAATGACCTTTATTGTCACAATCTATACAAATATACATTCTTAACCAAACAAACTTAATAATTTCTTTTTCCCATTCAAATTTTTCCAAGATACCTATGCCTGTGTCATCCTCTCTTATCCATTCTACCAACTTTTTTCCTCCCGTCCAATCCTGACATACCTCCTTGCACTCCTTCACAATATGATCCCTTGTGTCCTTACCGTTTTCACACCTACCATACACTTCACCCATCTATGTCTGCCTTCTTCTTTCATTCGATCCACCCCTAGCTCTTGTCAAGATCTCCCATTACATAAATCGCTGCACGTAAGGTACCCTGGCCGGCACCCATTCATCTGCCATCTCTTGTATAGCGGATTATAATCACTCCTTTCAATCTTTCTGTGTCGTTCCTGTAGTTCTTTTCTACTTCTTTTCATTTCTCTTACATCCAGTCTGCCACATTTACTTCCTCCTCACGCCATTCCTTTACTACACTTTCTGTACACCCCCTCTTTCATACATCTCTCTTCTATTAATTTTAAACTCCGTTTACTCTATCTCTACGCATGCTCGCCATATCTCCCTCACTAACCTTTCTCGACTTAGTCTCATTTCATACCCACATATACGCTCCATCGTCTGGAGAGACGTATAGAGATACGTTTCATGAAACAAGATGTAATCGGGGGTAGACTTTTCTACCCCCAACATCTGCTTCAAGAACGTACATCTCTCAATACACTCATACCTTCTTGTTCCCCACACTTCCACACCAAATATCAATATCGGTTTCACACACACATCCCATAGTTTACACATCGTACCGAAATTTCCATCAACCATTTTCCCCCACTTCTTTCTTGCCACACACCATGCCTTTCTCGCTTTATTTTGCACCCATCCTCACCACAAAACTTAAAAACAAACACTAAATACTTAAACTCAATCACTCTATCAATCACCTCTCCCTTACACACACCAGTTTCTCTTTTCCCTCCCTTCTTCTATTCCGGAATCTCATCCACTTTGTTTTCTGTAATTTCACACACAATCCTCTTTTATCCATATATTTTTCGACTCTGCGGGATTTCTTTCTTTCCTCCCCAATCTCTCGCTAAAAGCACTACATCATCCACGTATGCAAGCATCCACATATTCATTCTACCAATCAAGACTTCTTCTGCCTCCCCTTTCCTTAACTCCTCTTTTAAATTCGCTTATGTATAAATTAAATATCATAGAGCTAAACGGGCATCTATGTATCACAACCATCCATACTCTCATCTTTTCAAGCATATTTTCTCAAACTTTCGCTCTGAACCATGTCTCTTCATATACCCTTCTTGTCCTTTAAACATATTCCTCAGTCACCACCCAGTATGTTTTTGGTGGCTATCATTGCTGTTTTGTACCCTGTACAACGATCCCCTGTAGTTTTTAATTGACTTTTTGTCCCCTCCTTTGTGTACTGAGCACATTTCTTCAAACCACCATGCCTCTGGAATGTCCGTTTCACCTCTCTACATTCCGATCAGTAGCTCGGTGTAGCGGCTAACTCCTTCTTTTCAAATTCAAACATTTTTCTGTCCAATCCTGTAGCGATCTATCCACTCACTTATCTTTTTCTTAATAATTTCCACATCTCTCCTTCATTTTGGCATTGTTTCAATTTGTCTGTTATCTCTTTTACTCTTTTACCTTTTTTAACAGATCATGATATACTTCGTCTCTGTCTTCAATTCCCACTTTTCTTCTTTTTTTGCTTCCTTACACTGCATCAAACTATGTGCATTCCCTTCCACTATTTCTTATTTTCTTTCCACATCTAGCAATTACTTCTACCGCCTCTTTTATAGTTTTTACCTCTTTCCAATTAACCTTATCTAATCGCCGACTCATCTCTTCAACACCCTTATACTGTTTGCTAACCTCCATCCAACTTGATATTGTTCCTTTTGGAACACTATTTGCACGGATATTGGTAGGTGGTCCGACCCTATTATATCCACTACTTCCATTCTTTTCACCTCTTCCCTATCTATCCTTTTTTATTACATCTTAGTCAATCACTGTCGTTCCCATTTGCCCTACGTACGTTTTTTTTGTAACTCAATAAAACACTTTTAACTTTGTTTGCACAACTATTTTTTTATTATTTAATGACTATAGTTTCGACAACGTTAGCGTATCATTATCAAACTAAAAGTCGATACGCTAATGTTGTCGAAACTATAGTCACTAAATAATAAAAAATAGTTGTGCAAACAAAGTTAAAAGTGTTTTATTGAGTTATAATAAACCATGTACAACCAAGTGGAGGCCTTAACAATTAACAAGTTTTTTTTGTCTCAGTTTCCTTCCATACAGTCATTAAGTATATTCCGTTCCTCCTCTAACACCTAATTCCCCATCACTTTACCTTCACTGTGATATCCGTCTTATTATCTCTCCTTAGTCGCTTATCCTTCCTCCCATTTCACCAATTTACGCGTTAAAGTCACTGCACACTACACACTTTTTCCCCTATCTATCTTTTAAATCTAATTCTAGTCTCAACTCTGTTCAGTTTTTGTTAATGTATATCACTAATATTGTCAATTCTCTTACACCCTCTTTACACTGTATCCATACTAATCCTTGTACGTTATTATTACCTTTCATTACTTCTGCCCTCACTTCATTTTTTATCCCCACAATCCAATATGCCCTTCCTCTAGTTGTTACCATTGTAACTCCTACCATTGCCCGCTTAAAGCCTCCCGGTAGTGCTTTCTTCAACTCTTCCTAAATCTTCTCTATTGACCATGTTTCCACTAATCCCATAATATCCTTTCACTCTTCAAAGTCTTTTTCCATTTTTCCCCTTTACATTTTGTCTTTATGCCCTCTACATTTCAGTATCCCACCCTTACCCCTCACTCTCTCTTTATTTCACTTAGATCCTCTGCATTTTTTTTTGCTTCCTACTTCGATTATATTAGCGTACTCCTTTCCTTGTTCCATTCTCACCATTCTTCTCCTACTCGCATTTTTTGATATGCTATTCTTACTACATTTCCTTTGCCCCTCTCTTCTCTTGCCACATTCTTTATTTTCCTTTGTATATCTCTCTAGTCCCTTGTTAAATCGTCATCCATGTATATTGTGCTTTTCTTTGTTCTAAGTAGCGTTTTCTTTGTTTTCTTTGCCATTATTTCCTTTTATTCTTTCCAGTTTCTACATCTTACTAATATTGGTATTTTCTTTCCTCAATCTTACTGCTTCTGAGACTTGTATTCTAGCACCAATTTCTTTCACTACCTTGTTTACTGCCACTGTTACTTCCTCTTCTTCGACATCGTTGTTTGTTATATTGTTTCCCCGTGTTTCCTACTCTATGCTCTTCTATTTTTTTTTTTTCAATTTATCTGGTAAAACTCTACCCACAGCTTGGGATTGGGGGGTGGGATTTCACCACCCTTCATAAGCAGGTAGCGGATCACAGAGTCTGTATAAGCCATTAAGCAAGACAGCAATTTTGTACTCATCTTGTAATTGCTTCGATACGTAAATAAAATACAAATGACAACCTACATAGCACATTTATTTAGCCAACCGGCCACCGAGATTTAACATTATCTTTATCACCAAATCAGTCAATTCCACTCCATTTTCTCTCCTTATTTCTCAAATTATAATTAAGCTCCTTCAATTGTCCTTTCATAGCTTCCAGCTTATTCAGAAATGTTTATTCAATTTTTCCTCCATTATGCGAGAGTCACTTCTCTCTGTTTTTCTCTTTTGCCCGTTCAGTCTTTCAAAATACGTCTTTAAATCTCCGCAAATGTAGGTCTTCTGCCTATTTTCCATTTACTGGTTTTTGTGGCGTTTTAGATATTTCTTCTTGTGCTAAAATTCTAACACCAAGGGTAATAAAAATAATGCATAATCCCGTATTCGAATCTTGGATTTCTGCGTTGCAATCCTCGGCCTTTCGCACGCCCCTCCTACTGACCCAATGTTTTATTATTCCTGCTCGTTCTTATTTGGATTTGAATGGATTACTAATTGCGCCATTTATAATGCCAAATCGTTTAATTTGTAATGCTTATTCAGAATTTTTGCAAGAAAATTTACAAGAATTGCTGGAGGAAGTTAATCTTAACAATCGACTGCAAATGTGGTTTCTTCGCGATGTTGCACAACCACATTTTGCGTTAGAGGTGCGAAATTGTCTTAATAATTTGTTTCCATAAAGATGGATTAAGTCGTGGAGGTACAACTGTTTGGCCTTCTAGGTCGCCTGAGCTAAATCCCATTGACTTTTATTTTTGGAGACACTTGAAAAGTTTGATGTACTCATACGAAGTGAATACTGAAGAATAGTTGCGCAATCGCATACATGCTTCTGTCGAGTTAATTCGACAACATCCTGGTTTACGCCATGCTTGAGGTTATTATTAGACGCGCTCAGTTATGCATTCAAAACGGAGGAAATCACTTCGAACGCTTATTGTGATACTTCTGTTTAATTCCCATCACTACACATCACAAACTATAATTACTTGCAATTATGCCTATAAGTCAAGAATCATCCTGTATAAATCAAAATAAAGTAAATAAGTGTTTTATTTTAAATTAAAAAAAACCTCGAACGAAGTTATCAATAATTGAAATTTCAATGTTATTGTACCATTTTTATATTAATAATATTAATATAAAATATACCTAACGAGTAAATACATTATTTTAGAATTATAAATTCCGTAAGATCCAATATATATATATATATATATGTAGTCTATAATAGGTTAATTTTAATATTAACAACAATATCTACTATAAAATTATTTTCTCTTTTAATTCTGTGATATTTTGACTTACGTTTTGTAAGTACTTTAACAAATTTATTTTAAAACAACTACTTTTCTGGCAATTCCCTACCAGGCATTGAATTACATAATGCACACTTGCCCTTGCATATCAATAACATATTGCATCATGCAACATTTTTTTAATTCAAGAATATTTAATGTAAGGAGCCATCTGCAGACGCGTGTTTTGGGATACGTCCCTCGTCAGTAGAACTCTGCTTTACATAATTTAAAGGTATTAAATTGAATTAAATTAAATTAAAATAATTAAATTAAATCAAATCAGATTAAACAAATTAAATTATATTTTAAGGCGTCACATCCCGACCATCTCAGTTGAAAATGATCGAGCTCAAGGAAGGGCGTGAAAAATGCGCGCGTTTTATCTCAAGTCGGTCATTTCCAACTAAGATCGCGGTCAGGATGGTACGCTTTAAGATATTAATTTAATTTAATTTAATTTGTTTAATCTGATTTGATTTAATTTGATTTAATTTAGTCCAATTTAATTTAACACATTTAAATTATGTAAGGCAGAGCTGTATAGACGAGGGATAGCTCCCAAAACACGTGTCTGCAAATGGCTCCGTACATTAAGGTTGCGGTTTAGTAGAAAGAGATAGCTATATAGTAAAATAGAAATAATCGTTTGAAAAAAGAGTCATTCTTTTGGATTTAATAACATGAATATGTATTTACATTTTTTATCTACCAAGTATAAAATATCAGTCTAAATAAAAAATAAATCGTTCATTTTCGTGTATTACGTCAATTTACTAGTTCAAGTTAGAAAAGAACATTGCAAGATATAATGAAATTAATAGGTCATGTCTGCTAAGTTATTTGAATGCAGAATTTAGTGAAATCCTTTAATTTTTATTGTACAAGTTTTTATTAGCAAAAATATAATTTGAAATTTGCTATACATTTGATCAGTTTTCATTATTTTTCATAATTGTTTTTCACACAAAATAAACATTAAAATAATTTTTAATTTATCTGATGAAATTCCTGCTTATCTTAAGATTACTTTAATGTATACTACCGTATTGCTCATTGATGACAACAGCAATCTAACTCGAATTAGGGATTGCCAATATTTATATAGATATCTCTTTCATCTAAACCGCAACCTTAAATATTCTAGAATAAAAAAAAAGTTGCATCTTGCCATATGTTGTTATACAACGGCAAGTGTGTATTATGTATTTAAACGACCGGCGGTGTATTTGCCCGAGAAATAGTTGTTTTAATATACATTTGTTAAAGTACTTACGTAACTAATGCCTGTTTGCACCGATTTTACTTTAAAGGGTTCTTTAGAAGTCGAGGAAAGAATAATATAGATTGATTGCACCGCTCATATAAAATCTCCGCTTAGTTAAGGTCTCTTTAGTTGGAGAAAATCTAGGGTAATATCAGTGCCTAACTTCGTGTCGTCTACTAAAGCGTATGATTCTAACCTTGAAATCACGAAAAATTATTAATAATTTTAGCAAATCACTATTATTTTGAGTAATTATTATCGTTATAAACATTATAGTAATCAAAAGAATCTTTAAACCATATATTTATTTAAGAATGAACCATTTTCTTTATAACATCATTGGTTCGCTTTCTCTACTTTAATCGTTTAATTATAATGTATAGGTTAAAATCAGTCGCCAATATCGGCGGCTTAAATTTAAGGAGACCTTAGACGTTGTTTGCGCACGGTGAAAACCAAATGTCATGAGTTAAGGATTACTTAGCACTAAGGAGTACTTACACAAGACGGTGCAAACGGGCATAAGTCAATGATGTCACAGAGCTAAAAGAGGAAATAATTTATTAATTATTTTTAAAATGATTTTTTTTATTTAATTTATTCAAATAACTGTGACCAAGTGAATGAATACTCTTTTTATTGATCCTATTTTATTGTTTGAAAATAAAATTGTTTCATTAGATTGCATGAATTGACAATAGTTTCCAACAGGAAGCACTTAATGTGAGCATGATTTTCACTTATTTTAAACTAAATGCAACATCCTGTGAAAAAATAAACCAGTTCAATGAATTTCTTTGGCTCTAAGCCAGCTTTTAATTCTCTGTATTAAAATATATAATTTCATTGTGAATACACGCACATAATTATATTACAATATAATTATAAACACTGAGTTAAAATTTGACAATTTCACATTCGTACTGGCATACCACACTAAATATTCATTTTTTAATGGAATACCTCGTTATTTTCCCGGGAGGTAGTTGACCGTTGTAGTTAATGATCAAATTTTATTAATATGAATTTTAAAATTAAAGTCACTTAGTTTATTTCATTTATTTTTTATTTAACAACTTGTTTTGACTTATCAAGGAATAATGTGGAGAAAATATTTTGCATAGTTTAGAAAAAAAACATTTTTTTAATAAATAGAAAAGAGTATTTATTCACTTGGTGACAGTTATTTAAATAAATTAAATAAAAATGATTTGAAAATAATTAATAAATTATTTTCACACTTAGCTCTGTGACTTTTGACTTACGTTATGTAAGTACGTTAAACAAATGCACATCAAAACAACTACTTCCCGGGCAAATACCCACGCCGGACATTGAATTACATAATGTACACCTGCTGTTGCACATCAATAAAATATTGTATAATGCAACAAATTTTGATCCGAGAAAAATTTAATGTAAAAACAACAAAAGGAACGTTACATTTTTTTATTGCGGAATTCGAAAGTACGTACACTTCTGTGCAATAAAATTAATCACAAGTCTCATTTCTATATTGTTATAACATTCAAGTTGTGTAATTCGGGTCTGATTTAATATTTGAATTGTTGTCTACATGACGCGGCATTTTGACATAAAGGAAATAGAGATTTTTACATACATGTTTCCGTAACTAGGAAACTCATCATGTCCGCTTTAATTGATAACTTATTTTGTGTGCTTAATTTTATTGCATAGAAGTGTACATTTAAGATTATTTCCAAAAAAAGTTTAATATTGATTGGATACAAATTTGTTAAAGTTATGCGAGTTTATGCAAAGTAAGTCGAGACCCTAGTGAAGATTCGAGATGTGGAATCTTTAAACGCGATTATCTCAAAACCACATTTTCAAAACCTGTGACGGTGATAATTCAAATTGTATTCATTCAACAAGACAGCGGCTTTTTGTTGTCGTATTCTAAATTATTTTTTCTAGTCTTTGTTTATTCGGATTTCACCTATTATTTATTTTCTGTTTTACAGCCGATCAAAGACAGATTTTTAGACCCGAAACAGCACTGATTTACTTAGCAGGCCGCCATTTTGTCCAAATTTACTTTTTCTGAAAATCGAACGATCAGCGACAGCATTTACTCATTCTTAATGCAACGCGATTGAACGTTTTAATTTTAAATGCTTTCTGTATATCCAGAAGCCGTCACCTTTTTAAAAGGTCTTCTATGGGGAGCTGTGTCACGGGCCCTCAGGACCTTCGGAGATGTCGAAATTTCTAAATTAACGACAAATCTTTGTCAAATAAAATGGTTTAATTAAATTATCTATCTTGTTTTCGAGAAAAAAGAATCCGAATTTTCGTTTTTTTTAGTCTTGGTAGGCAGGGTCAAATGAGCAGATTGCACTAAAACCTATACCAGAATTAAGGGCTATTTTAGTGCCCTATTTCCGATTTAAGTGCTCCACTCCTATCTTGAAAAAAAAAATATGTTCCACCCCAATCTTATGTTTCTCGAAAACCTGCGAGCATCGAAATTTCACAGGAATTAAGGGCTCCCCATTATTAAATTAAGTGCCCCATTGCCTATTTTAGTGCTCCATCCCTAACTTGAAAAACATTTTTTTTTCCACTCCAATATTATGCTTCTCAAAAACTAGCAAGCAGACTTCAGTGAAATTACACAGGAATTAAGGTCTCACCATCATTGAATTAAGTGCCATATTCCTAATTTTAATATTCAATCCTTAACTTGACAATATTTATATATATATATATATATATATATATAATATTTTGTACCTCAATATTATGTTTATCGAAAACAAGCGAGCAGGATTTCCTATTTAAGTGTTCAACCACAAACATGAAGAAACAAAAATTGTCAACTGCAATTTCAAATGTCTTGAAAACCTAGTAACAGTCTGTAAAGAAATTATTAAAAGGTAATTGAAATAACTGAATGTTGTATAATAATTTATTGATATTTATATAAAAAGCAATGCAAAAATGTATTTCAAACGTTTCCAAGAATACATTAAGGGGGTAGTACATTCTGGCGGCCTGGAAAAAGGGATTTTTTTTAAAGATAACTATAAATGTATGATAAAAATGCAATACAAATATTTATTTAGTCATTTTTCGGATACAAAAATTATTTTTTTGACCTGCATTGGGCAACTCCTTCGGCCGTTACACCAGGTGCAGCGTGGCACCTCCAACGGCAACCTACTGATCGGTGGACATCATTGAGGCCGCACAATTAGAGTTAGAACAAAATTGATATTTATTCCTTAATATCCGATAAATTTCCTGTCATTGTACGTAGGATTTTTTTATTATGTTGAAAAATAAAAAATGAACAACATAGAAGCTTGCACCGAAGAGCCATTTTTTTAAGATAAAAGCAAACGGCTACGTACGACGACTATCAAACAAAAAATAACCACAAGGGCCAAACATTTTCGGTGTTTAACATATAAACAATCTGTAATTACATCCAAAAATTCCATCATTATATATAAGATATGTAGGCCATTACTAGACTACAAGCCCACACTTCATAATATCCAAGTCGGTGAACGTTCTGCCCTCAGATCCCTCACTAAAATCCGGCACCCTCTTAATCGCCTTTATAACCCATCCAACGAACTCCTTTACAATCTCACATAAATTACCCCTATAAATGAAAAATTATTAAAATTAAAAGAAAATTTGCTAAAATTGACAACAATTTTGAAATTATTTCTGAACTCTGTATTCATAGAAATCCAAATATACCTTAAAAGTTCCGTAATCCTACACAAACTCTATTCGAAAATATTAATATGATACGTATGTAATCTCCCGGAAAATTAAATCAATTCATTTTTTCTGTCTGTGGCTGAAAGTCTTCTAGCCGATAGCCAATTCCTACAAGAACATTGTTTAAATAAATTGTCCAAAAATGTAAAAAATGTTAAACCACACTTGTAAGTAATAAAGATGATGAATATATATAATATATGTATTATAACACAACAGACAACATAAAATCGAATAAATTTGGATAATTATATTCAAAAATCAACATGAATACAAACATGACATTAGCACTAAAATCGCGAATAAGGCATTTATTTTAAGGACGGTGAGCCCTTAATTCCAATGTAATTTCGTATTCTGGTTACGATTTGAGCACGATAAGTATTTAATGAAAAATGAAATTCTTTGGGGAAAATAGCTATCAGCTGCTAGTATGCTTAATAGAAAAAAGTATATATTCACATGGTCACAGTTATTTAAAATTAAATTAAACAAAAAGAATGTGCATATAATTATATATTATATTCTCAAGCTGAACTTCGCCACTTTCAATGTTATGATTACGCTTATAATGCATTTTGCATTCGATTGTAATATTTATCATAATATTGAATAAAGACATTATTATTAAATATGTGAATCACCTCCGTTTTTACTTTTAGATTATTTTACTGTTAATATATTTAATTTATTTATTTTTTTTAACGGAAATCTCCTTTCTACAAAATGATAAGCATTTACATAAATCATCATAAATAATAAATACACAAATAAGTCAACTTTATCCCAAGTGGTTCGATAGTTCAAGATTAAAAATGGTTGCAAACAAAACAATGAAAATCTAGTAAATACAGGGTGTCCCATTTTAATCTTTCAGGTGGAATATATCGAGACAAGTGTGCCCAATCGAAAAAGTTGTCTAATGCAAAGTTTAGTGGTTTGCAGGGGGACATTAGATTCTGTTATCAATTTCACCCCTCACACAACCCCCCCCCCCCCAGGGGGTGAATAACAGGGGTAACTTCTGAATCTTAAATGGGAACCCCCATTTTTTATTGCAAATTCGGAAAGTGTGAAAAAAACTATGTAGGTTTTACTCAGAAACTTTTTTCGTATGGGCAACAGGTGGCGCTGTAATCGTCAATATTAGATTATTTTACACTTAATCTAGAATTGATGTAAAAATGCTACCTAATGATTACAAAATAATCAGATTCCAGACATAAGCGCCCTTTGACACCTTGATGCATTGCTGTACTCCCTCCCCCCTCCAATCTTCTCCACCTCCAAGATTCATTAGGGCAATTTTAAGTCTAATTAATACCTTGGAATTACTTCAAGCTGCTTACAACGCATGTCCATTTAGAAACATTTTTATTTTTGTCAGTCAGCCTTTGACGTTTTGAAGTCTCACTTCTTAGCGAAAATGTCAGATTACTTGCCAGATGAAATTGTTGATATGATTATGTGTGTCGCGTTCGCAAGGCTTGCGAGGCGGCCTTCCTGCGCTTTTAGATGGCATTCCGTACGCCACAAGGTTAACGATGTGGTTTCAGCAAGATGGTGCACCTCCGCATTTTGCACGAATTGTGCGGAATCATTTGGACGCCGCATATCCACAAAAGTGGATTGGTCGCGGGGGGCCTGTGCAATGGCCACCTAGATCGCCAGATCTAACGTCTCCAGACTTTTACCTCTGGGGATGTGGTCACATTGAACACCTCCTAAAATGATTTTCTTACTCAACGAAAATTTTACCTAAAACTGATCCGTACAAAAAACAATAACAATTTTGACATCTTTCTCTTTGAACTGCACAATTTCATTTCGAATTTCTATTACCCTTGTACCTTTACAGACGTCAAAGTGGTGGTGGTGGTAAGTAGATTGGCTTTTTCAATTCAATTTGTTTAAACTTTTTCTCTGTAATCATTAGGTGGCATTTTTACATCAATTCTAGATTAAGTGTAAAATAATCTAATATTGACGATTACAGCGCCATCTGTTGCCCATACAAAAAAGTTTTTGAGTAAAACCTACATAGTTTTTTTCACACTTTCCCAATTTGCAATAAAAAATGGGGGTTCCCATTTAAGATTCAGAAGTTACCCCTGTTATTCACCCCCCTGGGGGGTGAGGGGTGAAATTGATAACAGAATCTAATGTCCCCCTGCACACCACTAAACTTTGCATTAGACAACTTTTTCGTTTGGGCGCACTTGTCTCGATATATTCCACCTGAAAGATTAAAATGGGACAGCCTGTATAATTATAATTGACTTTAATTGTAATATATTCATAGATTCATAGTGGAGGTTTCTAAATTGTTAATTAATTGTAGTTAAAATCAAAACACTTTTATATCATTAATTGTTGTTAAAACTCTTTTAGTTTAATCATAATTAATTGGCTAAAAGACCGATGGTCGATAGCCATTTACGAAGGATATGATGTAAAATGTATTTAATTACTAATGTAAGTTTCACAGTAAAGATTATTGTATAATAATTAATATAAATTATTCAATATAAAAATCATAAAAATAACAATTAAAGATATTTGTTAGTGAGCACGTGAAGTTTCTTGATATAATGTAGTAATATTTTAATCCTTTCTTTACTTTTTATTTTTATCACTATATGTACATTTCAAGCACAACGTGCTCTTTTTCAATAGTTTTATGTAAAATTGATAAAATAAAAATCCGCAATTGCTAACCGCATAATAACATTTGGACATAAATTTTCGTTAAACAATTTAAAAAAATGGTGATGTGTCCATCATGGCACTTTCCCCGGTGAATACGGTCAAATAAGTTTCTGATAGAAAATTTAATAGGGAAGGAAAATGATTAATAGAAAAAATTGATTGTTATCTTTTAAAGTTAAAGCCGAGTATTTAGAAGAATATTGTAATTAAGTGTGTTATTTCTTACCTTACAATAGGTTAAAATCATTCCTCCACACTCTTCTTCATTTTTGCAAACTGGAGGCGTTTGCGAATGATAAGTTGATGTTGACGGCACTTTGAAGTTTTATTTGTCATTAAAATAATTATTTCAATAATTAAAATCTCTAAGGGAATTTATCAGATAAATGCTTATAAAATGAAAACCGGAGGTCCTACAATAAAAGTTTTATAACAGAAATTATTTATTTTCCAAGATCTAAAACTTTTATTTGAAACATTTTTCTATCCGAATTAAAAAATGAAAAATTGCTAAGAGTAAAGTTGCACTTAATGAGTTTTGATTCTAACCAAAAGCTTTTCAGATCATTCCACTGTTATATAAAGCTTAGATATAAAGTTTGGGCTTAATCCATTTAGCCATTTAGGCGCTATCGCGGAAACACACAGACACACACACAGACATTTTTCAAAACTCGATGGAATGGACTCAGGGGACCTCAAAACGTGTATATTTGTTGAAATTGGCGGTTCGAAAATTTTCACGATCACAATACTTTCCCTTGAACAGGGGTCCGGGGAAAGTAAAAATTAAAAATGCCAAATTCTCCAAAACTAAATATGTTAGAAGCAATTGAGTTGTATAAAAACCTTTTGAATCAACTCCGTTAAATAACAACTTAATAAAATTAATTGATTTAATTCAATAAATTACCTTTATGTGATTTTTTTAATAACACATCACATTTGTATATTAAATTTTGTTTACATGTTTATTTATTAATTTGTCAATTTTACATAAAACTATTGAAAAATAGCACGTTGTGCTTGAAATGTACATATAGTGATAAAAACAAAAAATAACAATTAGTTCAAATTAGTTTGAAATAAAATTCAATATACTTTTCATACCCTCAAAGCCATATAATTTTCACTTTCTTTAGAAGTCTAGACCATTTTTTTTTTCATTCGACAAAGGACTCGCGCTAATAATGCTCTCAAATTCGACCTAGATTGTGGTGTCCACATGAATTGTTAAGGTCATTGGTCAGAATGAACTATATTTGTTATAAAGTGAAAGTCCAGGGTTGAGAATGGTTGTTCAATACTTAAACTCAAACTAGTGTTGGTACAATGATATATGTAAATTACTTCCTTATGTTTAAACAGTAGCATTATGTGAGGAAAAATTGAAATACAATTTTAACGTGCTTAGATTATTTTACTTATTTGTAATAATAATAATTAAAATTAAAATATAATATTTCGTGGCTGAAAGGCTTCCGGCCGATAGCCAATTCCTACAAGAACATTTGTTTAAAGTTCAAATAAATTGTTAGAAATATAAAACACGATAATCTATAAATATTTCTCTATGTGTCCATGAAAAATACAAAACGATTCGATTTTGTGAGTTATAATTTTTTTTATCTTCCGCGTCCCTCAAAATTGCAAGCGCGTTGCCGTGAATATGCATGAACGACGACACGCGTACGTTGCTTGCTCAAACGCATAAAATATGTATGAAAAATCGTGATTTGTGTGTACTAAAAAAATCATAACTCATGAAATCGGATCGTTTTGGATTTGAAATTTTCATGGACGTATGGAAGAAGGTATGAAGATTATAGTAGTGCAAGTAGATTTTTGACACTATTGGACAAATAGATTTCAGACACTTTTAAAGTTAAAATTTCAGTTATAATTTTACACGATTTTACTTGTTTTCTTTTTCTGAAGTAATTAAAGCATTGAATTAAAGTATCGTTGGATTATTATGATCCCCAAAGTTTATACAAAGTTTATACTTCTCAAATTCATTATATTTACATTATTTAACTATACAAAAAAATATGTTCATATATGTTAATTTAATATAAAAATACGACTTTTGAAATTGTTCAAGTTTGTGAATTAATTACGGAATATTTACACATCCAATAATAATGAGAATTTGTGTACAATATTAAAATATTTAGTTTCATTTTTGCCTTCCCCCACTACCCGAGGACAGGCGGGAAACAATTTTATAGCATTGTGCGGTGTTAATGAATTTATTAACTTACAATGAAATTAAACAAGGAAATTTTTTTGACAATGATCAATAAAATTCGATCAATCCCTTTTTCCAACTGCAAAAAATACTTACACTATAAGTTCATCATTGCCAAAAAATTTTCCTTGTTTAATTTCATTGTAATTTAAATAGCTGCAAATATGTGAATCATCTTTGTTTCATTTGATTTTATTGAATTTATTAACTGCGATGAGCGTCGTCTCCGATTTTATTTTAAGTTTTA
Organism: Philonthus spinipes; assembly: GCA_963082785.1. Taxonomy (NCBI): domain Eukaryota; kingdom Metazoa; phylum Arthropoda; class Insecta; order Coleoptera; family Staphylinidae; genus Philonthus; species Philonthus spinipes. Next base: position 9,425,282 of record OY720303.1, on the reverse strand, counting down.
CATTTGATTACGAAAATCTTTACCCAGAGAAATTACATTATAATTATGACAATATAAAAATAAAATATATGAGGATATCAACAATTAGTAATAAAAAAACACTTAACATTTCACGTAAGGAATAGCCCCGAATAAAGGGTCAACATAAAATTATTACTTTCGCCTTAGAATTAGTATTTTGAAATTTTCATTTTTTAAAGACTTATAAAACGATCCTTCAATAATAGAATTAACTCGATTGCCCGGCAATAAATTTAACGCAACACATAAAAGTGCTGTTAACAAGTCATTACTGTAATTCCTTCCTATCGTGCATCTAATAATAGAGGATACATTACTTAAAGCGATTGTATTTTTATTATAAACGCTTTATTATATATTGTTCCATAATAAAAATTGCCGTACATTGTTTAGAGTATTGAAATATAAATATAAAAACCGTTAGTGACTACGTGGTTAAATACGCAAATAAAAATTAAACATTTATGCGCGCCAATTCCTTATCATTTTTTATTTGTTCATGAAACAAGTTTAAAAAAATTCTCGAGATTTAATAAATACTTTACGTGACATTGAGACTCGCTTTAATCGACATTAACATTATTCCAGTAATGCAATTGTGTTTTATGAATATTTTGTTTTCATTCCGATAATGTCATTCATGATAATTGAAAGTAAATAAAATCAATTAAAAAGAAATTGAAAATAATTAATTTACTCAAGTAAATAATTATTTTTTTCTTTAAAAGTAAATTATTCCAAAAGTATTTTACTTTTGGAATAATTTGTGTTTGTATATTTCTGAGTTATTGAACACAATTATATTCCTTATTTCACTGTTTTATTTAATTAAAAACAGGACTATTTTTTCAATAATCAAACACTGTTTAATATAATTAATGGTTTTAATATCGAATATAGACATCGGTAGTTCATATTGTATGAAATAAATATGAATATAATATTAAAAATCAACCAATAGAACACAGATTAGATTGAATAACTTTAAATTATCGACTAGTTTCGGGTGATTAGCCCATTTTCAAGAGATTTTTTTTTGTTTTATTGGTTGATTTTTAATATTATATTCATATTTATTTCATATGTACAAACACTGTTTACTTAGTTTATATAACTGAACTATTTATTGGTAACTATAGTTTAGATGTTATTAACACGTCACTAATAAAATTAAAAATAAAAGTAATACATGTTTTATTATTGTGAATTACAATCTATAACTAAATAGAAGGCTTAAGAATTAACAAGATAACTAGTATAATGTATAATGCTGTTGCTTGTCGTTACGGTTCTTTTAATTAATTTAAATTTGCTACATTTATTTTCGAAAATGCGATTTAGCCAACCAACCACAGAGATTCAAAGTTAAACGTTATTTAATATTTAATTTAATAATTAATAAATTAATTTACAGTTTGAAACATTAATGATTTATTAGTTAAAGATTCAGAGTTTAGATTTAGAATTGACTGTCTTGTTCAACTGACGAAATAGAAGTGTTCTCCCCAATACAAGAACAACTCAATTTATTTAGTGATAAGATAATACACTAATTGCTTGTACGCATAACATGAAACCACATAAACAAGATTATAATTATGTCTATAATCTAAATTTTCCACATGTTTTGATTTGCCATGAGAACGATTAGTAGTGTAATTATTTATTTCAGATTGATTGCAATTATTCTCCATTATTTTTTGTTTAGATATGAATTTAGCTTATGGGACTGGATGATTAGGTTTCAATAGATGACGTATATGATAATATTTGTCACTAAGGGCCGTTTTACACACACAAGAATTCTCGCAGAGAGTTGTGCTATAATTATATATATAAAAATATTTTTCCTGTTTTACACACCAAATAATTATTGTGAAAATAAGAAGAGCAGACAATTTTTTCAATCGTCCAATACAAACAGACGCGCCATTGTGTAGTATGCTATGCTTAACATTATTGGGAGACTGTTTTATATAATTATTTTCTAGATTATTTTGAACATGTTCAATATATTTCTCGCGAGAATTCTCGCAAGAAATATATTATAAAATTCGCTGTATTGCACATGCGCAAACTTATAATATTTTTCTGTATATAATTCTATTATGAATTTATGCGAGAATTCTTGTGAGTGTAAAACGGCTCTAACTTATACATCTTTTTTGTTTGATATTATCGTTACAAGTTTCAACATACAATACAAATTGTAAATTATCTTTCAATTTAATAATTTCCATTAAATCTGGATTGTGTTCCACAATTTCTGAATTTCATTTGATCAACTTTAATTATTTCAATACTTTGTTTAATAACTGGGAAGAGTAAGTGCCAAAGCCCGATTCACACTATAAAAAGTCATCAGAAAAATCACCAGATACTTTTAGCGGCAATTTGAAATAAATTCAGAATTACTATTTAAATATAAAAAATATAATGAATGTATAATTTAAAAATCAATAATAAATAAATAATTATTTTTATATAATATTTATATTTATTGAACGAATAACTAAATTATGCACTACATAATAATAATAAATAAAAAACTAAAACCATGTACTTTTTTATTTTATTTATTGCAAAACATTAATATATGTGAGTTAAAATCACTCATCTTCACTTACAAAATTAAATTCTACTTTAACACGTGTATCATAAATACTTGATATTTTTTGTTTTTGTTATGTTATATACTCATAGATACTTTTAGATGAGTCACGTTCATCATGAAGTTAAATTAAGAATGGTTCTATTAAATTATCTATTATTCCATTCAATTTGGATATTTTAATTTCTCTTTGATGACATACTCAACACAATTTTTCCAATGTCTACTTGTTACATTTTGTAGTGCTTCCAATAAGATATTTTTTAACATCTGCCAATTTAAATGTTTGTTTTTAGATTTATTATGATACTTTAAATGCTTGTAACTTTTAAACAAAAACGAATCGTACCCCTGTCATTAACAAAAAAATATATAATTAAGACAGCTATCATCTGGCAAAGTCTGTCATAGAGCTTGTAGAACACCCTGTATAATTTGCGTGATTTTAATTTTCATTTAAAAGTGCAATAAACAAGATTTTATTTAATGAAAAATTGAGTCACGTTCTTTCATTTATTTATTAATTGCAGATGTACATTTCGGTCACGATGACATTCATAATGAAGCTAATATACAAATGCAAATATTAATAATATTGTTTCGGGATTAATTAATGGACTCAAATCAAAATTTAAAATCCTGGTTTCTACTTTTGCCATTTCTATTGCCTCAAGTGTATTAAGTCTTAATTACTGGAGAATTTTAATAATTTCATTCTATCAAGGCAAAATTTATATACTGTTTTGATAGCATGCTGAACTACAGCTGATTTATCAGCATTTAAATTTCTTAAATGTACGCTATGTTCTTTGTACCCTGTAAACAAATTGCGTTAGGTTTGTCCAACGTAAATTTTATCGCAATTGCAGCACTCTCAAGAATGAATGCCAGATAAAGTCAGTATTATTAAATTTGTTTCTGAGTTTATATTGTTATAATATGCTATATTTAAATTACATTTTTACAACGTTTTTGAAATTTGTTTGTGAGTTTTTGAAAATAAATTAATTTAACTTACTGTTTTTTTTTTTTTTTGGGGGGGGGGGCAACATAGTAGCCGTTCGGGAAATATTATATATATAGAGGGTGTCTCCTAAAAAAAGCCGCAGGCCATAACTTCTTTATTTATTGGCCGATTTAAAAAATCAAAAAATCTAAAACAATTAAAATGGCTCCACAATGTCTATAAACAAGCCTTAATGTTATATAGGTTATAGGTTATACGGGGCTAGTGAGACGTAAGTTAGCCTCATGTAAACTGCGACCTGTAAGATCTATTGTTCTGCCCTTTCCTAATCACTTCCCAAGCAGTCCCACGTCCTCTATGAACCTGATGACTTTCTTGGGGGTGACATTGCTCACCTCTTCGTGGGATAATCGGTCCCTGCCGAAGTGTGAAAGACGCTTGTGGACAATAGTGTCACAGGCGCAGAGTATATGCTCGGTTGTTTCATTTTCCGAATCGCATAGCCTGCATTTTCCACTTTCTTCCTTTCCCATTTTCCACAAATGGTACCTGAGGGCACAATGCCCTGTCATGAGTCCAGTGAAAATTCTTAGCTCGTTCCTTGTGAGATCGAGCGCCTTATGGCTGTTATCAAGTTTGATGAGCCGTTTTGACTGACGTAGGCCTGGCACGTTGTTCCAGTGTCTATGTCTTCTGTCCTCTTCCCATTTTTGCACCACTTCTTTTTGGTACGCCATGGGGAGTCCACAAAACGGCTCTGGTTCTATAGGAGTAGCGTCTGCACCTCTTTTGGCGAGTTCATCTGCCACTTCATTGCCTGCGATACCCTCGTGCCCTGGCACCCACATGAGGGTGAGCGAGTTGTAGGCCCGGATGGCCTTTAGCGCGGCCTGGCTGTCTGAACATATATATATATATATATATGCGCACCGTTTAAGTGTCTACCTAAACATTCCCTGGCACACATATCAATTGCAATTGCTTCCGCTTGCAATATTGTGGGTATTTTACCCAGAGCCATAGAGCTCCTGTGTTTATGGTTAGGACTGTGAATGCCTATTTCAGTGCCCTTGTTGTTCTTGGCACCATCCGTGTACCAAGTTGATATGCCTCGTCCAAACTTGTTGGCCTTTTCCGAAGCCGTTTTGGGGTCTTCAATCAACACCTTAAACGGTCTATTAAAATCTAGCCTCCTGGGCATAGTGTCCATTGGTTTGGAAAGGAGGGCCGGATCGATTAGTTTCAGTACCTCTAGGTGTCCTGTCCAGTCTCCCGGCAGAGTTTTATTTCTATGGTGTAGCCTAAGGGCCGCAACAAGCTCTTCCTTTTGCACCACCAGATGAAGCGGAGGAAGGCCTATGATTGCCTCCATTCCCGCAGTGGGGGGTCGTTAGCATGGCCCCTGTAATACTTAGACAGTACAATATATTTAAAACAAAACTTATAAATAAAAGAATAATTAATCAAAATGACTCAATTATAATAAATATAAGATTTTATTAAATAAAAATTATTTGAAAACAATTAATAAATTATTTCCACATTTAGCTCTGTGACTTTTGACTTACGTTACATAAGTACGTTAAACAAATGCACATTAAAACAACTACTTCCCGGGCAAATACCCACACCGGACATTGAATTAGATAATGCACACCTGCTGTTACATATCAATAAAATATTGCATAATAACTGTGACCAAGTGAATGAATACTCTTTTCTATTTATATAAGAGACTAATTTAAAAACTGCAAAAGCAGTACTAGTATTTAAAACGGGACCTATATGGGAAAAAAATGAAGGAAAAATTACATATACATACACACTTACGACTAGTTCGAAATAATACTAGATAAAATTGAAGCATTCAATCGATGCCAACGAGATTTGAACTGAGTAAAAGTGTTTGCGAATAACTCAAAATTGTATTCATTGGCCAAATGGTTAGCGATCCTCATCATTCTATTCAGAGGGCTAAACATTCCATAACGGAAATGTATAATTAGATGTTTTTCTTAGAGTGCAAGAAAATCCAAGATCATTAATTCGGGAAATGTCAAATAACATTGGCACTTCAAAGATTCAATTCTGAAGAAACACAAAGTCAAACCATACATACCTCAAAAAGTACATGGGTTGAAGGAAAATAATCCGGGCCGATGGCAGCAATTTTTCCATTTAGATAGAAAAATCATTTGGACAGATGAATGCACTTTTACCAATAATGGTATTTATAATAGAAACAACCATCGATATTGGACACAGGAAAATTCAAATATTTTCATTGAAAATAATTTTCAACGAAGATTTAGTGTGAATGTGTGGTGCGGTATTTTGGCCGATCGATTAATTGGGCCATTTTTCATAGATGGCAACCTAAATCAAGTGAAATATCATCAACTATTGACTGAAGATGTTTTAAATGATTTGCCTCTTGCAGAACGCAGGAGACCTTATTTTCAACAAGATGGAGCAACACCTCAATACCAGAAGAAATATTAATTGGTTAAATAAAAACTTCGGTAAAAAGTGGCTTGGAACTGGACGTTCGGTGGCCCGATCTTACACCACTCGACTTTTGGCTTTGGGATTATCTTAAAGATAATGTTTATGTAACCAAACCAGACAATGAAGAAATTCTGAGGCAGAGAATTATAAAATCATGTCGCGAAATACCCCGTAAATGTACATTGAATACGACATAGTCAGTAACGAATGTATGATGACCACGTTGTATTTAACAACGTGGTCATCAGTTTGAGAAGTTCTTGTATATATGTTTGTAATTTTATATGATGCATATTTTACAATATTTTAATAAAGTATTCCACATTGTTTTCCATGACACACTTAAAACATTCATAATAAAACAACCTTATGTTAACATTGGTGCATCATTTTGCTTCTTTAAAACACGCTGGAGCGTATATGAATTGGCTATTCAAAAATGAGTGTTTTAAAGTTGCTATGAGCAACGTCGTTTTTTTTTTTTCAAGTTTCGGCTTTGTAAAGGATCCGTACTCACCCAAATTATGGTAAATTCTTCTGAATGTTGGTAAAGATGGCTGCCGACGATCGATATATTGATTATAATATTGTTCTGCAGCATCCGCAGCGTTTTTATTACACTGAATGTAACAAGCAAGCATATCACGCTTTTCTTCGTTGGAAAAATTCATTATCACTTTAAAAAACTTACAACACCAAAAAAATACAAAACAAACTTATCGAAACAAACCAAATATGGAAATGAATTAATGTGTGTTTAGAATAAACAACTGCAATTGTTTTACTTTTGTCTTTTTCATGGCTAACTATTTTTTGGTGTAAAAATAACTATGGCATATGCTATATCGGATTAAAGGAAAAAAAAGCCTTTTAATATAGCCAACTATTTTTTCCATTTAAAAAAAGGTAAGTTTGTGTCATATCTCCCAAAATATGGGCGAATTTTTTTTTTTTTTTGTTATTAATCTGTAATTTTTTTTACAACTTTGTCCTTTACAGTTTTTTTTCTATCTATGATAATAATAGAGATATATTGAATTCAAAAAATTGACACATTTTACTATTTTCAAAATATCTAGTTACCCTTGACTTTTTCAAATATTTTGAAAGTGTCATTTTATTCGTCTTATAAAACTACACTTCTTTTCCCATTTAACCGTTTTTCTATCTCTTATAGTTTCCGAGATCCCCATAGAGAACATCGAAAAAACTCACCCTGTATATAGGCCCCATGCGCCTCTATTGGGGGCATCACATATTGAACTTAATTTCGATAATTTTTTAAATCTATACGTGTGTTTTTTGTGATTTTATTCATTATATCAACTTTATAATTTAATAGTTTTGCTATTTGGCGTATTTATTATTTCTATTTTCCTATTTATATCTGGCATTGGAATGTTAATTGCTCTGAAAAACATGCAGCGAATTTTTGTTGGTCTGAGGCATATGCGACTGAATAAATGTAGTTAAATGTAAGGATGGTTTTACGAAATATGTTGAAATAAAGTTTATTTCTTTTCCTAGTGATTAATAGATCTAAAAATGTCAATGAAAAGTTGTTTTCTATAGTTCATCTTCACGTAACTCAACAACCATTAAAGTAAACCAGGTGTTATTAAATGCTTTGTTTAACATCGCTTTTGAAGGATCGATTTTTTTAAAACAATGGCTGTTACAAATTAGATATTATTACGTGTTCTAGGCGTATTCACAACTTGTTTATTTAAGTCCTAGTTATCTGACCTAGTATAAAACCATTGTCGGGAAATGTATTGATTATAAATGTAAATAAGTCTGGAGGACTTAACAAATTAGAATGAGAATGCTTGTAAAATATGAATATTTAAAATAATAGAAAAGGGATTTGTTCACTTGGTCACAGTTATTTAAATAAAAAGAATTTGGAAATAATTAATTAATAAATTATTTTCCTTTTAGCTATTTAAATGAAATAAATGTAACTGCGCGTATTTTTATTAATTTTAACATTTTTGTTTTCATGAATTGTTATAAATTAGTAATACAATTTTAAATTATTTGAAAATTCTTTAAAAGTAAATTATGTAAATTTTACGTGCTGTTAACAATTTCAAGCATTTTTGATATGATAATAAGCGTGTTCATACCGATGAAATAATTTACGTTGACTAATTGATTGGTAACATGAATCACTATGTAATGACTTCAACAATCGAACAAATAATCTTTGATTTTACGTGTTTGTAATTCTATTCTTAGAACATGATATTGGTTTATTCAAAACGAAGGCGCTAAATGTATACTTTACTTCCCTTTTCGTTTATTTTTATTACTTCTTAATATGGAGACATAATCCTCTGAACTTGAAAATTGTGTTCACGCATTTGGTTTTAAATGCCCAAACACAGTTTGGGCATTTATTAACCATCTGCGTATATGAATATTAAAACTAAATACTTAAGTTTGAAAATCCACAAAGCAAGAATTTTTAGTTTATAAGTTTGAACATTAAATTTCACTCATGGTACGAAAAATCCAAAACCGAGATTTGTTTTGATCATTCATATAAATGTGAACATCAAATTTGCACATTCCATGGTTTAGGCTGTTACTTAATGAAATTCCATTTTAATTAATTTAATGATTATTATTTGAAGTCAGAACCAACCATGATTTGCATTTGAAAAAATATAATTTTATATTATATTTCAGAAAATCTAAGAACATCAGCGTATTATACTAAAAATGTGCCTTAAGGGCAGGATCCTTCAAACGGTTGACAGTATTTTCGTTTAAAAATCCAAACGGTGCGTTTAAAAAATAAACTAAAAATCACATCAAATAGGTATTTTTTTCTACATGCAGACGTGAATTTCGTTTTTTTTTTTAATTTTTTGTAATTGTTGTTATTTCATTATATTTTCATTTTTATATTTTGTGTTATATTCAATTAAAAAAATATCAGCTACATTTGGAAAATGCTCTTCTTTCAATGTATTGTCAACGAAATGTAAAAATAATGTTTTTTTAGTTTAATATTAAAAAAAAAACATTAGCGAAATATATCTATGATTTCTTTTTTAAATACCGCTTTATTCGAGTAGCATATTTAACCTCTAAAATAGCGTAAAAGTTCAGGCACTGATTACTAAATAGCTGTAGTTAAAAAATAGGCAACCAGTTATCAATGCGTTGTCGGTGAAGCCGGACAAGCATTTAATTAATGCGTGATTCATGAAAGGGATTTTTTGTACATATAAGAAATATTGACTAATTAAATAAGTCACTGAAATCAAGATGGTAAATCACAATTTTATTAAATCTCCATTTACCAATTATACGACCAGAAATATATAGTAATTTTATATACGAAAGGGATTTTATATTAATTTAATTCATTATAAATTAATTATACATCAATTCTAAATTGACTTTTGAATAGATTTTTATATTCTAAATATAATTTAATTCTCTCAATTTATCTAAAAAATGAATAGGGAAGCAGGAATTTGCATACAATACATGTAAATTTCAGTGTTCAAATATTGGTTCCCTTATATATTTCAGACATTTATTTATCTTTTTGTATTTTTTTTGTACAATTTCACCTAACACTTGGTTTCTCTAAGTTAGTATAATTAATTCAACTTTTTTATAATTCCAGGAGATTAATTCCAGATTTTGGTTAAAATTTAAAAACTTGAATAATACTTTGTGAAATATACCTACTCATCTTTTTTAACCCAAAAGCACATTATTTTTTACATAGGTTGAGTCACCGAAATGTCCGTCTTTTTTGTTGACATGGTGATATGAAATTTTGTATGCATACCAAGTTGATACCATTCTATTCAATGATTATTTTAAATGTGATATATATTTAAATTTCGGATGATTTTGGTTCATTTATAAAATATATTTATTTGGCATTTGTTTTCAATTTCTTTAATTTCATATGCTTGATTACTGTTATTTCAATTGTTTTTTATGTCAAACTAATCAATTCATTGTTAAAATACTATGAAATGTGAAATATTTCGGGAAGTAATTAAAAAAAGATGGAAAACTATAGGGTGCCATTTAAATATACAAATATATCGCATTTAAAATGATCATCGAATAGAATTATGTTATCTTAGTAAGTATACAAAATTTAATTTTTCCATTTTGAAAACCAAAAATGTAATGTGTACTAATACCACCAATACAACTATCAAAATTTTTAGAACATTTTTTTTTTTTTCTGCAGTAACAATTAATAAAAACTACCAACTATATTAAATTGCTGTAAAGATAATTCAAAGAGGAATCTAATAAAAAATAATGTAAAGAGTGTTACATCCCTTTGGAGTTAAAATAATTTTCTAATTTGTGTATTTAAAATTCTTTAAAATACTCTAAGCCCTCAATTTGTTAAAATTTTCTGAACTGTGTATATTATTAGAATGATTCGAACAACCTGAATTATTTGAACAGCTTGACTCTCGTAAACATGTTAATTTGTTATCCGGTTCATTATCAAGTAATTGAGAGTATAATATATATATATATATAATATACTTTGAGGGGGCAAACTATAAAGAGGAATAAAATGAATATAATTTTCATGTATAACTACATAATATTATAATAATAAAATATAAATGAAATGTTCGGAAATTCAATTTCATTAACAAAGTATTAGACACTATGAATAGAAGAGTGTTCATTCACTTGGTCACAGTAATTTAATAAATTAAATAAAAATGATTTCAAAATAATTAATAAATTATTGCCCGGGAAGTAGTTGTTTTAATGTACATTTGTTGAAAGTGCTTACGGTACGTAAGTCAAAATGTCACAGAGCTAAATGTGGAAATGATTTATTAATGATTTCCAAATCATTTTTTTATTAGACACTATCTTATTTGGTTCACTGTTTTTTATAATTTCTATCATTATATATTTGTTTAGAAAATAATGTCTGTTCAAGGAAGTGGTAGTGTGAGAAGGTTTTATTCAACATCATAATGAAAATAAATGTTACATAACCTCCCCATTCATTTTATTTTTAATAAAAAATGCATTGTAAATGTGTTCAACCAAATATATATTCTGAAACATTGAAACCACATTTTTTATTTTCATTTAAAATCGTAACCAGAAATTTAAACACAACAAAACGAAGAAATCGTAGGTGAAATAACAGAACATATGATTTTGACAGATACGGAATTAAAAGAACAGCGAAATACGTTAGAAAGAGATAGATGCACGGCAAGCATGGTTCGAAAGGAAAAATGTATCTTGAAAATATTAAAATCGTTCCCCTTTTGCACCACACACTACGCCAAAGCGCGAATAAATACGGATCATGACGAAAATAAATGAAGAATTTGTTTCATTGAAAATATAATTGAAATCGTATGGATGAGCAAATAATTTAATTCCATTTATGACTACCAGGGCGGCAGCATATTTTTCAAGGCCAAATTACTCGTGAAGAGCATTAAATGGACCCTGTTATATTCTAATGTATGCAATCCCCACATCAGTTAGTTCAACGCAATGCCTAATACGACTACCCTCAATCTCGACCTTAAAAATGTTTTACTGCAAGTAAATATCTTTTCAAATAGAGCCGTTATCATTATACACTGGCCGGCAAAAAAATCGGCCATCAAGAAAAAAATGACAAAATAACTAATATATATCTTAGTTTAATTTAATAATGATTTTAATAGAAAGGAATATTCATTATCGAATAGAAATTAACCAAAAAACGAATACAGATTAACGCAAAATAAAATTTAGTTTAAAAAAGTATAAAATGGTGCAAAATACCGATTTTAATATTCATTAAAAAGTGCAAACTTGGTATTTTAACCGACAACCTAATGATGTCTAATAGCGCGTATGTCCTTGTACTTGTATCACATCGCGTAACCGACGAGGTATTAAATTAATTATAGCTATTAAAAAATCTTGAGGTATTGTATGGAATACTTCTTGGAGTGCCAATTTTAGCTCTTGGAGGGTCTCTGACAAGGCTGGATGACTACGAATGTGTCTTTGGAATTGATCCTAAAAGTACTCAATTGGATTGAGATCTGGACTGCATGCCAGCTAATCTAGTGTTTGAATGCCGACCTCATTTAAGTAGCGTATCACTACACCTACCACACATGGTCTAGCATTGTCGCGTATTTTCTACAAATATAAGGTCGGTATGCGCCTCTGAAGAAATACCTGCCCACGCCATAACAGAACCTCCCTTATAAGAAAAAATGCGCAGTTTGTCGTCTAGTTACCATCATACTTAGACAAAAGTGGAACTCATCAGAGAAGAGAACTTAACTCGACTGACAAAGGGTTCCATTTAAATGCAGTCGTGCATTTAAATCGTCTCGGTAATAGTTCAAGGCCAGTAGCAGGCCTCCTTGAAGTTAAACCGCCTTCTTCAATCTTCGTCTGATTGTTCTCTCACTTACTTTAATCCTTCTGTTTGAAGGCGATGTTGCAGCTGAACAACGGTAGTTCTCCAGTGTCTATCATATTCATCTCTCATGATGGCGCATGTCCACTCTGGTCGAAAAATAACAGAATTGTTTAATCAAAATTATACAAACCGGTGGATTGGAAGAAGTTCAGCAGTTCTTTGACCAGCAAGGTCACCAGACTTAGATTACTTTTTATGGGAAAGATTGAAAAGTTTAGTCTATGCAGAAAATACTGAAAAGAGAGAACAACTAGTAGTTAGAATTATAAATGCCGCAGAAACTATTCGTGCTGAACCTGAGATTGTTAGCAGAGCTACCACTGCAGTTCTAAGAAGAGCTAGACTATGTATACAGCAACTGGATGAACCCTTTGAGCAACTAATTCAATAAAGCTGTTTCTTTTTAAATGGTCTTTAAATTACTAGGGAATTCCTAAAACTACTAATTTAAAATTCTTCATAAAAAGGATTGAAATAACAAAAGGGGAATAATGATATTAAGCACGGCGTTAAGTTTACGGACAAGTAATAGAGACAAAATTAAGACAAACTGTAGAGCCAACACGGACAAATTCTCAAAGCGGTTTTAGAAAAGGGTTCAGGACCATATATTTACTATACAGGAAATTATAAACAGAACAATAATGAATAATAAGAAAACATACATGGCTTTTATTGACAAGGAGAAGGCATTCGACAGAGTGCCAAGGGCAAATACATGGGAAAGTCTCCGGAAAAGAAACGTCAACAATAAGTTCATTACAGTAATACAATCGATATATAGAACAACAAATAATATGGTGATATACAGAAACATGAAATAACAGAGTTTTGAGACCAAAATGGGTGTACGACAAGGAGGCTACTAAGCCACTATTCATAGGACATATAAATTTACAGGCAGTAGAAGTAAAGGAATGTGCGTTTGCAGATTAATAGTCTTAATGGCCAAGAATGCAAAAGATCTGGAAGAAAACTTACTGGCTTGGAACAGAATATTAACACAGAATAGAATTAAACTAAATGCAACAAAAATGAAGGTAATGGTAGTAGATAAAGAAGTGGTCAGAATAAATATTGTGATTAACGGAACAACGCTGGAACAGGTAGATCCAGTAAATTTTCTAGTAGTAATTATTCAAGAGAATGGTAAAAATGATAGCGAAATGAATAGGAGAATTGGGAACACCAACAGAGTTTTCTACGCTCTGAATAAAGGATTTATTAATAAATTACATTTATTAATAAACGAGAAATAACAAATAAAACAGAAATGAATCTATATAAAGCAGTGTATATACCAATTTTAACATATAGATGTGAAATCTGGGTATTATCACAACTACAGAAAAGTAGACTGCAGGCGACAGAAATGAAATACCTAAGAAGAGTGAAAGGAGTAACCAGAATGGATCGACGTAGAAATTATCGGATCAGAATTTAGCTATAGAGTCTCTGCAGGAGTTCATAGAAAGAAGACAGATATCCTGGTTTGGTCATTTACAAAGAATGAAGAATACCGTTCAAGTGAGACGAGTATGGGAAGCACGAACGCAAGAAAGAAGAAAGATTAGAAGACCAAAAGTTACATCGATGAAGACAGTGGAAAAGAGCTTCATTAAAAGAGGAACGACACTGAATGAAGTTGGCACAAAATAAGAAAGAGTCGACTAAATTTTTATATAATACATAGACTACACAGCCACACACCCAAATTTTGGTAGAGTGGTTTTCTTTCCATTATATATATATATATATATATATATATATATATACAGGGTGGCGCAAGATGAAGTCCAATATCTCAGTTATTTAGAAATTTACAAAAAAATATGACTGACATAATTTGTAGCTACTGCAAAACTTCACATTTTAAAATTGGTTTCATATATACAGGGTGTCCTATAATCACGTGACGTATCAAACATATGATTTTTTAAATGGAATGCTATATTTTTTATGTAGATTTTAGATTCTACGTTTAAAATTAATCATTTTCGACATAAGGTTTATTAGGTCAATTTTCAATATTTTAAAAGTTATAAACAATTTAATGTTGAAATCAATATAAGTTTAGAGTCTTATTTTTCAAAATTGAAAAACGATGTAAACTTTCTGTTAACGCAATTTAATTGAAAAAATGCTTAATAATATAAGAAATAATCCTTTGTTACCATAAAGCAAATGTTGTGTACAGGGTGAAACAATACGCAAAATGATTTTTTTCTTTTTTCACTTAAATGGAACACCCTATATTTTGTACATTATTTCGATAGAAAATTGGTTGATCTTTAATTTTTGTATAATAAACTATACCCCTATCTGTTACCGTTTTTTAACAATTTCAATTCAAAGTACAAAATTATAAGTTTTACTTATAATCTATAATTTAAGTAGGCTATAATTAAAACAAATGCAATTCATAATCGTTTTCTGACATTTAATAACATACTTACTTCCTAACCTAAAAGGATATTCAAATGACAATCGATATTTAAAGGCGCATGCGAAATATGAAGAAAATAGTTGCTCGACGATTATTTAGCGAGTTATAATGGTTATTGGGACACATTTTTTTTAAGAAAAAAATTGTAAAATGTTTGAATGTTATTGAATTAAAAAAATGATGTGAATGCGTGAAATAAATACATAAAAATATTAATACTAACAAAGTATAATGATATAAGTATTTTATTATTTCACTTAGTATCTATTTTCGTTTTTTCAGTCAACATAAATTGTTTAAATAAATCAATTTAACAAGCATATAGGAATATCTTAAATATTTTTCAAATAATAACCAAAAAATTTAGTTATTTTTAGTTTTTAATTAGTTTATAACAATTAAATTAATCATTTATTGAAGAAGTATGTTTAACTGCACCAGTGTTACAAAATATAACGTAAAATGTACTTTACTTACTAAATATGATATTAAGCGTAACTTTCACAACTAAATAAATTAGTTGTTCTGACACGGCCTACTTTGATTAAAAATTCTATACCAAATTTGTATTTGAGATTAAATATCTCAAAAACGGTAAACGGTAGCTATTTAATATGTTATATAAAAAATGAAAAGTGATCAATTTTCTATTAAAATACCATAAAAAATATAGGGTGTCCCATTTAAGTAAAAAGAGAAAAAAATCATTTTGCGTATTGCTTCACCTTGTATATAAAAATTTGTTTTAAGAGAAAAAAAGAGTACTTCTTTTATTATTAAGTATTTTTGCATTTGTATGGCGTTGACAGAATGTTTATTTCATTTTTCATTATTGAAATATTAGGCTCTAAACATCTATCGATTTCAACATTCATTTGTTTATAACTTTTAAACTATGAAAAATTGACCTATTAAATCTTATATAAAAAATGATTATTTTTAAACGTAGAATCGAAAATCTTCATAAAAAATATATCATTCCATTTAAAAAAAACATATGTTTGATACGTCACATGATTATTGGACACCTTGTATATATGAAACTAATTTTTAATAATGTAAGTAACATTTTTTTGTATATTTCTTTATAACTGAGATTTTGGACTTCATCGGAATCTTGCGCCACCCTGTATATATAGGGTGTTTCAAAAGTAACGGATAAAACATCGTAAATAAACATATTTTAGAAAAATGCTCTGATACGTCGATTTTTATTTTTAAAATGCTATCCTGATATACATTTTTCAGCCTCCCACCCCTTCGCCCCTAAGGGGTGGCAACCCCAACTTTAAAAATTCAAAGCACCCCTTGCGATACCTCAAATGATAGATTTTTACTTTCCCCGGACCCTGTCCAAGGGAAAGTATTGTGATCGTGAAAATTTTCGAACCGCCAATTTCAACAAATATGCACGTTTTAAGGTCCCCTGAGTCCATTCCATCGAGTTTTGAAAAATGTCTGTGTCTGTGTGTTTCCGCGATAGCGCCTAAACGGCTAAATGGATTAAGCCCAAACTTTATATCTAAGCTTTATATAACAGTGGAATGATCTGAAAAGCTTTTGGTTAGAATCAAAACTCATTAAGTGCAACTTTACTCTTAGCAATTTTTCATTTTTTAATTCGGATAGAAAAATGTTTCAAATAAAAGTTTTAGATCTTGAAAAATAAATAATTTCTGTTATAAAACTTTTATTGTAGGACCTCCGGTTTTCATTTTATAAGCATTTATCTGATAAATTCCCATTTTAATTATTGAAATAATTATTTTAATGACATATAAAACGTCAAAGTGCCGTCAAATTCAACTTATCATTCGCAAACGCCTCCAGTTTGCAAAAATGAAGAAGAGTGTGGAGGAATGATTTTAACCTATTGTAAGGTAAGAAATAACACACTTAATTACAATATTCTTCTAAATACTCGGCTTTAACTTTAAAAGATAACAATCAATTTTTTCTATTAATCATTTTTCTTCCCTATTAAATTTTCTATCAGAAACTTATTTGACCGTATTCACCGGGGAAAGTGCCATGATGGACACATCACCATTTTTTTATTCTGAATTCAACGAAACAAAAATTGAAGAGCGCCAACACAATGGCATCATCAGGCAGATTTATTTTGTTTTTACAAAAACAAAATGGTATTTATATACAAACACAAGTAGAAGAAAATAAGGGGGTTATAGGCTTAGTTGAAACAGTACAGTTAATACAAAAATAAATAGAGAAAATTATAAAATTATACTTAATTATAACGTAGGTAAAAATAATATTTAACGAATGAAATTATAAACTAAGTAGAGACCCATTTGTTTGTGTATATACAGGGTGGCGCAAGATTCCGATGAAGTCCAATATCTCAGTTATAAAGAAATATACAAAAAAATGTTACTTACATTATTAGTAGCTACTGTCAAAATTCACATTTTAAAATTAGTTTCATATATACAAGGTGTCCAATAATCACGTGACGTATCAAACATATGTTTTTTTTAAATGGAATGATATATTTTTTATGAAGATTTTCGATTCTACCTTTAAAAATATTCATTTTTTATATAAGATTTAATAGGTCAGTTTTTCATAGTTTAAAAGTTATAAACAAATGAATGTTGAAATCGATAGATGTTTAGAGCCTAATATTTCAATAATGAAAAATGAAATAAACATTCTGTCAACGCCATACAAATGAAAAAATACTTAATAATACAAGAAATACTCTCTTTTTCTCTTAAAACAAATTTTTATATACAAGGTGAAGCAATACGCAAAATGATTTTTTTCTCTTTTTACTTAAATGGGACACCCTATATTTTTTATGGTATTTTAATTGAAAATTGATCACTCTTCATTTTTTATATAACATATTAAATAGCTACCGTTTACCGTTTTTGAGATATTTAATCTTAAATACAAATTTGATATAGAATTTTTAATCAAAGTAAGCAGTGCCAGAACAACTAATTTATTTAGTTTTGAAAGTTACGCTTAATATCATATTTAGTAAGTAAAGTACATTTTACTTTATATTTTGTAACACTGGTGCAGTCAAACATACTTCTTCAATAAATGATTAATTTAATTGTTAAAAACTAACAACAACCATATTTTTGGGTTATTATTCGAAAAATATTTAAAATATTCCTATATGCTTGTTAAATTTATTTATTTAAACAATTCATGTTGACTGAAAAACCGAAAACAGATATTAAGTGAAATAATAAAATACTTATATCATTATATTTTGTTAGTATTAACATTTTTATGTATTTATTTCACGCACTTACATCATTTTTTTTTTATTCAAACATTTTACAATTTTTTTCTTAAAAAATGTGTCCCAGTAACCATTATAACTAGCTAAATGATCGTCGAGCAACTATTTTCTTTATATTTTGCATGCACCTTTAAATATCGATTGTCATTTGAATATCTTTTTAGGTTAGGAAGTAAGTATGTTATTAAATGTCAGAAAACGATTATGAATTGCATTTGTTTTAATTATAGCCTACTTAAATTATAGATAATAAGCGAAACTTATAATTTTGTACTTTGAATTGAAATTGTTAAAAAACGGTAACAGATAGGGGTATTGTTTATTATAGAAAAATTAAAGATCAACCAATTTTCTATCGAAATAGTGTAAAAAATATAGGGTGTTCCATTTAAGGGAAAAAAGAAAAAAAAACATTTTGCGTATTGTTTCACCCTGTACATAACATTTGCTTTATTGTAACAAACGATTATTCCTTATATTATTAAGCATTTTTTCAATTAAATTGCGTTAACAGAAAGTTTACATCGTTTTTCAATTTTGAAAAACAAGGCCCTAAACTTCCATCGATTTCAACATTAAATTGTTTATAACTTTTAAAATATTAAAAATTGACTAATAAACCTTATACCAGAAATGATTAATTTTTAACCTAGAATCTAAAATCGACATAAAAAATATAGCATTCCATTTAAAAAATCATATGTTTGATACGTCACGTGATTATAGGACACCCTGTATATATGAAACCAATTTTACAATGTGAAGTTTTACAGTAGCTACAAATTATGTCAGTAATATTTTTTTGTAAATTTCTAAATAACTGAGATATTGGACTTCATCGGAATCTTGCGCCACCCTGTATATTATTGTCAAAATAGAAATAATTTTATTCGAGGCAAAAATCAATAAGATTTAAAATCTCTAGGCGGATAATAGGATTGGTGCCCTTTGAGCGCAACCTTTCATCCGCCAAGAAATTTTAAATCTTATTGATGTTTGCCTCCAACAACATTATTTCCAATTTGACAATAACATATCAAGCGTATGACAAAAATTGACGACGAAGTTGGCGTTCGAAGTCTCGAGTCATGTCTGTACTAAGATCACATGCGTGAAATGCTGGTTGCGATCAACATGACAACCAGTACATGTGCGCGTGTGATTTTAGTTCAGACATTACTTTAAATTTCCAATGTCAACTTCGTCGTCAATTTTTGTTATACGCTCGATATATACAGGGTCCTGCAACAGTGCGTCGGGCTTTCCTAGCGCCTTTCCCATGAAAAAAAAAACAAAACAAAAAAATGTTTCGTACAAAAAGTTATTGATTTAAAAATCTTTATGGCGTAAAATTATTTTCAAACATACAGGGTGTCCCAATTTTGCGGTATAACAAAAATATTTGTTTTTTAATGGAACACCCTGTATTTATTCAACTTTTCTAATGACATTTTTGAACCTCTACATTGTTGTCCACTTAGTTTTTTATTATGTTACAGTGTTGTCAATTTACAATTTTTTTCTTCAAGTATCATGCATAAGCAAGCTCAACTTTAAAAAATCGTAGCGACCTCGTTTTTTGAAGGTAAGAATAGCTTTTAGCAAATATCTCAGTGCGGTTAATAAGCAACGTTTTATTAATGAGCAATTTAAATTTAGTAGTACAGGGTGTTCAGAGAAACATGCCAATCTTAGCAAATTTCAAAGCGGTATAACCCATTTTTTTAAATGGAATGTTCCCTATTTTATGTCATTATTCGATAGGTCTTTTTCTTCTCTTCAATTTGATGGGGCATATCTTATGTCTAAACCCCATAGTTATTGAGATATTCAATATTTTTCACAAAAGTATCCATTTAATTACATTTCTAAGCACTCTAGTAGGCCATGCTGAGACGAAACTGTCAAAATGTAAGTAAAAGTCAATGTGAGATGAATAAATACAGATAATACTTCAAAATTATTAATACAAAAGAGAAACGATATTACAGTAAATGTTCAAAATGTTTTCCATTTTCATTTAGGCACAAATTAATTCGCCGCTGAAAAGACCTATTCACTCTTCCTAACATTTTAGGTGAAATACTTGCAAAAGCATTAACAATTCGTTGCTGCATATTCATTGGGGTTGTTGGTGCTTCCTTATAAACAATTTCTTTTACATATCCCCACAAGAAAAAATCAATTTTTGTTAGATCCGGAGATCTAGCAGGCCATCTAGTGGGTCCATTCCTACCAATCCATTGGTTGGAGAAAATACCATCAAGAAATGTCCTCACATCTCGCGAGAAGTGCGCAGGTGCCCCGTCTTGTTGAAACCACAGCCTGTTTCTTTTATGTTGAGGTATATGAGCTGATAACCCGGGTAATACATTTCGCATAAAGTGCAAATACATATGCCCATTTATATGGCCTTCGAAGAAATGTGGACCTACCACATGGTTTCCAATAATTCCTCCTCAGACATTCAATGGCGGATTTT
Source organism: Philonthus spinipes (assembly GCA_963082785.1). Taxonomy (NCBI): domain Eukaryota; kingdom Metazoa; phylum Arthropoda; class Insecta; order Coleoptera; family Staphylinidae; genus Philonthus; species Philonthus spinipes. Next base: position 9,404,507 of record OY720303.1, on the reverse strand, counting down.
CAGTTGAATAATAATGAAAATTGTGCCTGTTGACAGATCCGCTGTTATGGAACGTCGCCTCATCCGTGAATAAAATATACTGGAAAAACGCAGGATCCTCCTATATTTTTAGTCTTGCCCAGATACAAAATTCGGAACGAAACTGAAAATCAGTATTACTCAGTTCTTGATATAACTGAATATGATATGCATGATATCGATTTTTCTTCAGAATGCGTTGTACTGACCTCTCGCTTATGCTGGTTGCTTCACAGATGTCTTTTTGGCTCAAGTTGAGGTGCTCAGTTGCTGTTAAGAGCACTGGAAATTGGTTTTCGTCATTGGTGATAGGTTTTGTTCTTGTTTTCTGTAATGTACACTTCCTGTTTCAATAAATCTATTGAGCAGGTTCCTGAAACTTTTCTCTTCCGGATGTCTTCTGTCGGGATAACGTGTGGCGTAAATTCTAGCCGCCAATAAACAATTTCTATCAGTCTCCCCTAATACAAAAATCATATCGACCAGTTCGTCTTTTTCGAAATTCATCGTAATTATATACTGTCTACTTTTACCACGAAACGAAGAATCACTTTACAAATCACAAATTAACGTTTCGAATTTCAACATAATCAAATGTCACACTAACACTTACATTACATTTTGACAGTTGTTTCGTCCCAGCATGGCCTACTAGAGTGCATAGAAATGTAATTAAATGGATACTTCTGTGAAAAATATTGAATATCTCAACAACTATGGGGTTTAGACATAAGATATGCCCCATCAAATTGAAGAGAAGAAAAAGACCTATCGAATAATGACATAAAATAGGGAGCATTCCGTTTAAAAAAATGGGTTATACCGCTTTGAAATTTGCTAAGATTGGCATGTTTCTCTGAACACCCTGTACTACTAAATTTAAATTGCTCATTAATAAATCGTTGCTTATTAACCACACTGAGATATTTGCTAAAAGTTCTTCTTACCTTCAAAAAACGAGGTCGCTACGATTTTTTAAAGTTGAGCTTGCTTATGCATGATACTTGAAGAAAAAAAATGTAAATTGGCAACACTGTAACACAATAAAAAACTAAATGGACAACAATGTAGAGGTTGAAAAATATCATTAGAAAAGTTGAATAAATACAGGGTGTTCCAATAAAAAAACAAATATTTTTGTTATACCGCAAAATTGGGACACCCTGTATGTTTAAAAATAATTTTACGCCATAAAGATTTTTAAATCAATAATTTTTTGTACGAAACTTTTTTTTTTGTTTTTTTCACGGGAATGGCGCTAGGAAAGCCCGACACTCTGTTGCAGGACCCTGTATATATACAGGGTGAGTTTTTTTCGATGTTCTCTATGGGGATCTCGGAAACTATAAGAGATAGAAAAACTGTTAAATGGGGAAAGAAGTGTAGTTTTATAAGACGAATAAAATGACACTTTCAAATTATTTGAAAAAGTCAAGGGTAACTAGATATTTTGAAAAAAGTAAAATGTGTCAATTTTTTGAAATCAATATATCTCTATTATTATCATAGATAGAAAAAAACTGTAAAGAACAAAGTTGTAGAAAATTTTACACAGATTAATAACAAAAAATCAAAAAAAAAATTCCGCCCATATTTTGGGAGATATGACACAAACTTACCATTTTTTTAAATGGAAACAATAGTTGGCTATGACTTTATTAAAAGGGCAATTTTTTTCCCTTTAATCCGATATAACATATGCCATAGTTATTTTTCAAATAAAATAAGTTACAGTCGTTTTTAATTTTACCATCCACCAAAAAATAGTTAGCCATGAAAAAGACAAAAGTAAAACAATTGCAGTTGTTTATTCTAAACACACATTAATTCATTTCCATATTTGGTTTGTTTCCATAAGTTTGTTTTGTATTTTTTTGGTGTTGTAATTTTTTTTAAACTGATAATGAATTTTTCCAAGGAAGAAAAGCGTGATATGCTTGTTTGTTACATTCAATGTAATAAAAACGCTGCGGATGCTGCAGAACAATATTATAATCAATATATCGATCGTCGGCAGCCATCTTTACCAACATTCAGAAGAATTTACCACAATTTGGGTGAGTACGGATCCTTTACAAAGCCGAAACTTGAAAAAAACGAAATTGGCGATGATAGATCCATCCACATCAACCAGACAAATTGCAACAGAAGTAAGCATATCTCAACGGACTGTAGTACGAGTTTTGAAAAAACATAAATATCACCCATATAAGGTATCAATTTCACAAAATTTACATGACGGTGATCCCAATAAGAGAATGGTCTTCTGTATTTGGTACAAAAACATGTGCCAAGAGGATAATACTTTCCCTACAAAAATAATTTGGACAGATGAAACGCAGATTTACTAATTGTGGGATTTTTAACCGGCACAATGAACATGTTTGGAGTCAGGAGAATCCACGAGAAGTTGCACAACGTAGACCACAATTAAATTTGGATTTAATGTATGGTGCGGTGTGTTCGGATCGAGAATTCACACATTGAATGGAAATGATTACCTAAGTTTTCTTCAAGAAACATTTGAAGATATGCTCGATGATTTAAATTTATCAGTACGGGCAAGATTGAAATGGTTTCAACATGACGGAGCTCCACCTCATAGCACGTTGGCTGTGCGAAACTATTTAAATGATGCTTTTCCTAATTCATGGGTGGGAAGAAATGGACCAATCCTATGGCCACCTAGATCTATCGGTTTTAGACTTTTTTCTGTGGGGTTATGTGAAGAACATAGTGTATCAACAATCATATCAATCCGTGGAGGATCTTAGACTAGCTGTACTTGAAACATTTTATTCTATTGACAGAAGAAAAGTCAAAAAAGCCAAAAATTCGATTTTAAAAAGATGTACTTTATGCCATAACAATAATGGTGGACTTTTTGAGCATCTTATGTAATATTTAAAATTTTCTTCTATTATTATTTTGATAATTTCGGAATTATTTTACTTTATGTTGCTTTTGACAAATCTAAAGAAAGATAATAAATTAAATATTGATTTCGTTGCTATAAACAACCGCAATTGTTTTACTTTTGTCTTTTTCATGGCTAACTATTTTTTGGTGTATGGTAAAATTAAAAACGACTGTAACTTATTTTATTTTAAAAATAACTATGGCATATGTTATATCGGATTAAAGGGAAAAAAATTGCCCTTTTAATAAAGTCATAGCCAACTATTGTTTCCATTTAAAAAAAGGTAAGTTTGTGTCATATCTCCCAAAATATGGGCGGAAATTTTTTTTTTGATTTTTTGTTATTAATCTGTGTAAAATTTTCTACAACTTTGTCCTTTACAGTTTTTTTCTATCTATGATAATAATAGAGATATATTGATTTCAAAAAATTGACACATTTTACTTTTTTCAAAATATCTAGTTACCCTTGACTTTTTCAAATAATTTGAAAGTGTCATTTTATTCGTCTTATAAAACTACACTTCTTTCCCCATTTAACCGTTTTTCTATCTCTTATAGTTTCCGAGATCCCCATAGAGAACATCGAAAAAAACTCACCCTGTATATACACAAGCAAATGGGCTTACAATGGGAAACACCCTCAGTCCTTTACTAGCTGAAATTTTTATGGATAATCTTGAAACAAAAATTAGTAAACTTCAAAAAATGCTTATACTAGTTCCGATATGTTGACGACATATTAGTCTGCTTCACAGACACGGATAGACAGTTATCTTCATTCTTAAACACATTAAACTCCTTCATTATTAACATTAAATTTACAATAGAGAAAGAAAATAATAAATCTATCAACTTTTTAGATCTTACCATTTCCTACCCAAATAATATTCATAATTTTAACATATTCCATAAACCTACCCACACAGACACTACTATCCATTGGAAATCGACCCACCTCTTACCACACAAATTTGCAGCTTACCACTCACTGTTACACAATTGACTTTAATAAGGAGTTAAACAGATTTTTTTTATCACAGCCAGCAACAATGGATTCAAACAAGATATATCCTCAACATGTTAAAGAAAAAAACAAAAAATCATGAAACTTATTCATCCCATATCTAAAGATAAAAGCACACACAATAATTATTCTTCCTTTACTTTTCTAGGTGAGCCCTCAGTAAAATTATCGAAACATCTTTCGAAACTTAAAATCAAATTAGATTTTAAAACAAAGAGCTCAATAGAAAAATTTATAAATAACTGTAAAGATAAAATCCCTCGTAACAATAAATCAGGTATTTACGCGCTAAACTGCAATGATTGTGATGGGGTGTACGTTGGGCAAACAGGACGTGGCTTTCTAACCAGAATCAAAGAACATAAAAAATGTTTGTTGGAAAACCCGAACGATCGATTCCTTCAACTAGGATAATTAAAAAAAGAAACAATTTTCTATTTCTGTTTATGACAATATCGAAATGCACAATGTGGAAGAATTTTCGCGATCGTTTGAGTTACAGTTTTGCAGTTTCTGGTGGTAATTTATTGTTCTTCACTGTTACTTTTCTTTCAAATTGTCTTAATAAAATCTATAATATTTTTTACGTGTAATTTCTCCATAATAATAAGTGACGTATTTTTGATAAAAAAGGAAATTGCTTGTGACGGTAACGCATGCAGTGTTAGTCATGATTTATTTTGTTGCGTTTTTCAATAGAATAAAGAGAACGAAACATACAGCTTTCCAAAGAAAATGTTTTAGTTTAATAGACTTTTAGAATCGTCCTAACCGAGGTATTCGGCCACTTTGGATTCATTGAAAACATGTCTTATCCTCCTCTAGTACTGTTAAAATTGTAATACACGCTTGAAATTCGACTTTTTCTTCATTTGTATACATTTTCGATCTAATATTTCACACAATTTGAAGTTTAGCGTTTGACGTTTTGTTGTGTGTTATAGGCAACTAAACATACACACATTAATCGGTTCAATGCGTTTGACTTGGTTTTATTGCAGGTATACAGTTCGCCTAATGTATACTGATAAAACTTCCTCTCTGTATATAATTCCTCTCTACGTAGTTTATAATTTCACTCGCTAAATATTATTTTTACCTATGTTGTAATTAAGTATATTTTTATAATGTTCTCTATTTATTTTTGTATTAACTGTACTGTTTCAACTAAGCCTACAACCCCCCTTCTTTTCTTCTACTTGTGTTTGTATATAAATACGATTTTTTTTTTGTAAAAACCATTAATCATCTGCCTGATGATATCACTGTGTTGCCGAAACAATTGTAGCAGCGTTTCTACAATAAATAATAGTGAAACTAAAATACTTTTGTGTTTTTATTCAACTGTGAATATGCAGTTTCAACAAGTGACAGCCTCAACCATTGATTTTTTATATATTTTTGACTTGAAATCACCCAGCTAGTGTATTGTATGTGGCAGTCACATTGTAACACCCTGTATAAAAAATAATTCTTAATAAAATCATAAAAAATTGGGAGCCATAACAAAAAGCATTGTTTGTGACGCCTACCCAGAATAGTTTTTGCGGGCTAGTTTTCGTATTGTTTTTTAAACAAGTGTATTTTACTATACTATAAAATGAGAATTTTTTTAATAACTAGTCATTCATGAATACCGTAAAGCAATTTAATGTAATTTCAGGGAAATTACAGACATTGCCGTTAAACACCGCGATGAATTATTAACCACTACCGACTTAAATATTACACAATAATTCCCAGAAAGCCGTGAATTAAATAAACGTATATGGAGATTCGATCCATTTCTTCTTTGTTGCAAAATCGATGGCAGTTCTTTAGGGCTATTATTACGCAAAACAAATTGAAAGTGCATCGGGAAAGGGGAAGCGGGTAGATGGAAAGGATGAATATTTCAATGGAAAACGAGAAGCGCATCAATTTGTAGCCTTAATTAAAACCTTCAATAATCAATTGCTTTCAATTTAACAATCGTGCTCCGCGGGGCTCTGATAGTGGATGGAGGATCGACATCGTGTTGTGCACTGGATAGATTAAATAGACCTATATATTGATATTGATTACTTTTGTAAATATAATTAGTGTGTATGAAGTTATAAAAGAAAATTCGATTGATAAATGAATAGATTTGTAAATCAAATAAAATAATTAATATAACTAACAATTACTTATATCAAATATATAAATGTTTATTACAGCATAATAAGAAAATATAGAAATTATAAAAAAATAAAACGATACAATATATTAACAAAAATATTTTAAAATTAACTAGTAACAAAAATATAATACACAAATTAAGTAACAAATAAGCATACAATATAATTGAATAATTCACAAGTATTTTTTAATATTCTTTTTAAATTTGTGGTAAGGAGTATGGAATATATTAAACCAATATTTGTTATTGTAGAAATTAGCGGACTTTAATAATCGCGTAATAGAGTTCTCATTGACTAGAGTAATAGTATGTGTGTTTGAATAAAATAACACATTATATACAAACATATTTATTCAGACAATATGAACAAAAAATTACAAAATTTATAATAACTATATGTACAGTTGTGTTAGTAATCTGTCATGGGCTATCGACCATAGGTCTTTCTGCCAATGACATATTATTATTAGTATTTCTATTGGGAATAATTGGCTTGGAATAACGTCAAGAATAGCAGGAGAATTGAATTGTTTGTTAATAATGAAGAATGCATAGATTCGCAATAGTTCTGCGACTTTCTAAGGATGATATGTTCAAAGCATTCATTATAACTCTGTAGTCGTCACGAGTATGTGCGATTCTCAATTTATACTCCACACACCTTAAAAAGTTTTTTGGACAGATTCTAAGTGTTCCAAATTAATATTAGTAAACGGTGTCCATATAGATGAAGTATACTCAAGTTGGGGTCTTACAAAAGAATAATACAATGTTCTTAAGGGGAGGTTATCATTTAAATGCCCCAAAAATGCACAAAGTTTAGATTTTTTCTGCGCCGTAAAAAGCATATAGACCATTCAAAATACTAGTACATTGACAAAAAATTTTGTTACAAAAAAAATGACGGCCGTGATAACTATTTGCACTGGGCCATATCAGCGCGGAATTAGTCCATGGTGTACATCACAGCGCCACTGGAACAATCTGTAACGAAATAAGGACAACAATGTCAAAAAGTCACTACCTAAATAACTTGAAAATAATTAAAAATTTGACTATTTGGCACAATCTTAAACTTTGAGATCGATTTTTTCACTCCAGAGGCGCATAAAAATTGTTTAAACAAATAATTTGTCAATTTTTATAGGTCTATGCTCACAAGACAAAGATTTTCTATCGATTGGTGAAAGGCAGACATTTTTTCATTGAACTATTCTCAAATGAGTGTACGCCGTCTTGAAAAATCATATTTCGAGAAAATCGCGTTTAAGGGTGTGATGAAAGAGATAGCTATATAAATATTGGCAATCACTAATTCGAGTTAGATTGCTGTTGTGATCAATGAAAAATATTGTATTATACATTAAAGTAATCTTAAAATAAGCAGGAATTTCATCAGATGAATTAAAAATTATTTTAATGTTTAGTTTGTGTGAAAATCAGTTATGAAAAACAATGAAAATTTATCAAATTTATAGCAAATTACAAATTATATTTTTGCTAATAAAAACTTGTGCAATAAAAATTTCAAGGAGTTCACTAAATTTTGCATTCAAATAACTTAGCAGTCATTACTTATTAATTTTATTATATCTTACAATTTTATTTTCTAACTTAAACTATTAAATTGACGTAATACACGAAAATTAACGATTTATTTTTTATTTAGACTGATACTTTATATTTGATAGATAAAAAATGTAAATACATATTTATATTATTAAATCCAAAAGAATGGTTTTTTTTTTAAACGATTATTTCCATTTTACATATAGCTATCTCTTTCTACTAAACCGTAACCTTAAAGTTTTGGCAACAGTTTCGATCGAATATTAGTGCATAAAAGTCAATGATATATAGATTTAGGACGCCGCTGAATACAAAAACTCCATAAGTCAATTTTTCAAAATTTAAAATAGCCGATCCAATATGGCGAACAAAAAACATTTGCAATTGCATAAAAAAATGGAAAATTACTGGTTTCGCGATGTTTAAACATGGATTTGATGTATTATGTCATAAAGTAAAAAAAAAATACTAATTCACCCAAAATTTTTGTTTTCAGTTGATATGCAACGGCAAGTATCCATTACGTAATTCCATGTCTAGCGAGGTACTTGCCCTAGAAATGGTTGTTTTAATGTGTATTTGTTTAAAGGTACTTACGTAACAGATGAAATAATTTATTAATTAGTCCTTTTTTATTTAATTAAATGTGTTGTAATGTTATACCAATTTCAATTAACTTACATAAAAAATTACACATCTTATTCCCATTGCCAAATATAATATTAATTGGCGGATTGTTTGCTTTGTTGTTATCTTAACCTCGAGATATAACGAGCGTTAATAAAAACCCACGGAAATTCGCTTAAATGAATAACCCATTAAATTACTGCACAAAAATAATCTATTAATTGAAAAAAAAAAAAGAAATTTGAAGGATTAGCGAAAATATCTAATTATTATCACTAATAATGAATTTTATAAAAATTTACTTACTTAAAAATAAAGTAGTCTTCCATATTTCGTTATTTAATACTATCAAGGCATTTTTATTTACATGTTTAAAAAAATGGTGATGTGTCCATCAGGGTACTTTCCCCGGTGAATACGGTCAAATAAGTTTCTGATTGATTTTCTAATTTATTGTGTTATTTCTTACCTTACAATGACTTGATAAAATTTCTCCACATCCTTTTTAAATATTTTTAAACTGGAGGCCTTTGACGGCACTTTGACGTTTTATTTGTCATTAAAATAATTATTTCAATAATTAAAGTGTCCACTGCCAACATAAAAATAATTGCTTATTTCTAAGGGAATTTATCAGGTAAAAGAAATTCTTCCGCTTATAAAATGAAAACCGAAGGTCCTACAATAAATGTTTTATAACAGAAATTATTTATTTTCCAAGATTTACAACTTTTATTTGAAACATTTTTCTATCCGAATTAAAAAATGAAAAATAGCTAAGAGTAAAGTTGCACTTAATGAGTTTTTATTCTAACCAAAAGCTTTTCAGATCATTCCACTGTTATGAAAAGCTTAGATATAAAGTTTGGGCTTAATCCATTTAGCGGTTTTTGCGCTATTGCGGAAACACACAGACATTTTTCAAAACTCGATGGAATGGACTCAGGGGATCTCAAAACGTGCATATTTTTTAAATTGGCAGTTCGAAAATTTTTACGATCACAATACTTTCCCTTGGACAGGGGTCCGGGGAAATTAAAATAGTATGATCCCCGTTTAATTTCGTATATCTTGTATATCTAGAAAATATCTTAAAACACAATTATTTCACATTCAATAATAAATATTATAAACCGAAAGAAGGTTTAACTTAAAGGTAAGCCCATTGTTAGCACAAAAATATTTATGGCTAACTTGACATACATTATTTTAATCTCCGAAAAGGACAAAAAAACACATACGTTTTTGGTTTAGGTATTGTTGGCAACTTTTTCACCGGCTTCACTGGAACTGACAGATAACTAAATAACTTCCTAAATTATATAAACTCCATTCATCCTCAGATTCAATTTACAGTAGAGACAGAACTGAACAAAAATATTAAATTCCTCCATTTTTCAATTACCAACATATACAACCAATTTAATTTTGAAACGTTCTCTGATTCATTAATTCCATCTAATTCAAGACATCTCATTAAACACAAACTAGCTGCATTTAATTCAATGATCCATAGAGCACTCACGTTACCCTTAGAAATTGGATACAAATCATCATGATTTACATATTAGCAAACAACAATGGCTATACAAATAAAATAATAGATGATTTAATTATAAAACATCAAAACAATAACTTTAAGAAATTTTTATATGCATGTCCAAAAGTTAAAAACAAAACGTTCAAGTCATTAACATTCTTTGGTGAAGTCAGCCTAAAAATTCGAAATATATTAAAAAAACATGATATTAACGTAGCATTTAAACCAAATAATAAAATTTATAATTCCAAAACCCCGATAAATAAATTATATAGATCGGGTATTTACAAGCTAGCGTGTAAAAATTGTAAAGGAATTTACGTAGGTCAAACTGGTCATAACTTCAACATTAGATCTAAGGTGTTCACCTTAGATCCTTTAGATTAAAAAATAGAAATTCCACATTCGCGAATCAAATAATAGAAAGCCGACATTCTTTCGACAAAGATGTGCTCGAGATAATCTATTTTGCCGAAAAAGGGTTCAAAATGGATTTACTCGAGTCCCTAGAAATTCATAAAGCGAAGAGTAATCCGGAAATCCCAGTAATTAACGACCCGGTAGACCTAATATTTTCCTCTTTATTTCATTCCGTATAGATAAATGTTTTGTCGAAGATTAACTTAAAGTATGAAAATGATCAGTGTTAGCTCTGTTGACGGTGAGTAGTGGATTGTCGGAAAACAGCCAGATAAATCAACTAATAAAACTGTAGTCGTTTCAACACTTATTGTTTTCTTTTATAACACAAAAAATACAATTTTTCCAATACAAGATAAAATCAATCTGATTGTTGGTGTGAATTCACTACCCTTGTCGACTATAAGCACTCCCTCCTACTCTTAGACGGGGGTGAGCCGTCGGGCAGGTACTTGAGACTTTAATAATCAGTTAATGATCGAAACTCGAGTCACTTAAAAATAAAGTGTGATATAAACAATGTAAACGGTTTTGTTTAAGGGTGCGGTTTAGAAGAAAGAGATAGCCTTACAAATATGGGCAATCACTAATTTGAGTTAGATTGTTGTTGTGATCAATGAACAATATAGTATTATATAATAAAATAATCTTAAAATAAGCAGGAATTTCATTAGATAAATTAAAAATTATTTTAATGTTTAGTTTCTGTGAAAAATAATTATGAAAAACAATGAACATTGATCAAATTTATAGCAAATTTTAAATTAAATTTTTGCTAATAAAAACTTGTGCAATGAAAATTTAAAGGATTTCACTAAATTCTGCATTCAAATAACTTACCAGACATGACCTATTAATTTCATTATATCTTACAATTTTCTTTTCTAACTTAAACTAGTAAATTGACGTAATACACGAAAATTAACGATTTATTTTTTATTTATACTGATACTTTATACTTGGTAGATAAAAAATGTAAATACACATTCATATTATGAAATCCAAAAGAATAGATCTATTTTCAAACGATTATTTCCATTTTACTATATAGCTATCTCTTTCCACTAAACCGCAACCTTAATTGAAAAGTATAAGGTACCGTTTAAAAAAGTAAAATTACACCGGTTTTTTAAGCACCCTGTATAAAAATAGTTCACATTTAAAATTGCATTTCTCTATCTCAAAAAACAAAACAAGTAATGATTTTTTTAGTACACCTGTGCAACTGTCAAAACTTTAAGAATTTTTTTTTCTACAGTAACGGCTTGTCAAAACTACTATGTTATATTGATGTAAGGACAATTTAAAGAGGAATCGAATAAAAATATAATATATAGGGTGTTCTATTTAAAATAAAGTTGATATCAATTCCATTAAAATGGGCCACCCTGTATATACCAAAATAATTTTACATTATGCGTCTTCAAAAGTGAAGCAAATTTTATAAATACATTAATTTTGAATTAGTAATGATAAGACATCGAAGACGGACACTTCGATGACTCACTCTGTATTTTAGTATAATATTGTTCCCTTTGTTTCCCTTTGCAACTTAAAAAAGTATAATATGATTAATAAAAATAATATGATTCAGTAAGAGGGAACATAACGAAAAAAAAATTAATTATAATTGGTAAAGGATTTATTCGCTTGGTCACAGTTATTTAAATAAACCAAATAAAAGAATTTGAAAATAATTAATTAATAAATTATTTTCTCTTTTGCTACTGTGACAATATGACTTATGTTACATAAGGACTTTAACAAATGTCTAATAATAGACATTTGCTGTTGTATAACAATAACAATTGTACAATGCAACAATTTTTTAATCGAAATATTTAATGCAAAAAACAAAAAAATAAATAAATAAAAGTTACGTAATATAAGGCTGTCTGCAGATAGGGAGTTTCGGGATTTGATTCCTCGTCAGTACAGCTGTGCCTTACGTAATTGCAAAGTTGTTAAATTAATTTATTAAAAACGCATTGTCACCTCTGAGATTCTCGATGTAAGTGAACGCAGAGGTCATATCTGGAGAGGTGACAGTGCGTTTTTAATTAATTATTGTTTTAAAATTTTTAATTAATTTAATTAACAACTTTGCAATTACGTAAAGCACAGCTGTACTGACGAGGCATCAAATTCCGAAACACGTGTCTGCAGATAGCCTTATATTATGTAACTTTTATTTATTTTTTTGTTTTGTTTTTTGCATTAAATATTTCGAGTCAATGCTGAAAGACCACTGGTCGATAGCCAGTTTCAGAGTTGAAAATATTGTGAACGTTAGTGTATTGTTAGATATTGTATTGTAATTGTATATTGCAATCTCAGAAATAAACAAATGTCTATTATTAGACATTTGTTAAAGTATTTATGTAACATAAGTCATAATGTCACAGTAGCAAAAGAGAAAATAATTTATTAATTAATTATTTTCAAATTCTTTTATTTGGTTTAATTATTTTATTTAATTTTAATTATTTATTTATTTCACCTGAATAACGGTGCACATTCTTATTCATTTGATATTTTTTCAACTAAACAATAATCATCAATGACTTTCTCAGTTTAATTCGTGCATAATTGACCTTTTCTTAAACAAAAATCGAAATATAAATAACTTTTGAGATATTTGTTAAAAATTAATATAATGGTCATAGTTTTTTGTGCAACGTTTAAAATATTTATTTATTAACAATTAAATAGAACCAAGTTTTTTAGTTACATATTTTTATTGTATTAGGTGCGCAACTAAGTTCTCGCTGTTTTTTTTTTTTGTTTTCTTTATAAAACTGCAACTTTGTTGTGAAAACATTGTTACAAATGAATCATTCAAAATATTGCCCATCGCTAGCAACAACTTTTTCCCATCGTTCTGACAGAGCTCGAATACCGTCACGGTAGAAGTGTTTGTCTTTTGAGGCTATCCACGAATCAAGCCATTTTGAGATGTCTGATCCCACCAAATACACAGAAAAACCTTCGTAGCGTAAATATTCGACCTAGCCGAAGACGTAGAAGCATGACCGGGCAATCCCCATGATTTTGTTCTCTTTGGGTTGCTGTAAAGATTCCATTTTTCATTACCCTTAACGATGCTACGAAGAAAACCCTTCCTTTTTTTCCGTTGAAGCAGTTGTTTACCGACGAAAAAACGACGCTCAACTTCTCTTGGCTTCAAATCATAAGGAACCCAAGTTCCTTGTCTTTGAATCATTCCCAACGCATGCAATTGCTTAGAAATGACTAGACGGGTAAATCCTAATGATGAAACAAGCTCTTTTACATTTGGCACGGATCCTCATCGAAAAATGCCGAGCGTCTTCGAAGGTTTTTAGATTTACATCACGCGAACGATCGTTAACATCGAAATTATAGTCTTTGAAGCGACGGAACCAATCAAGGCACGTTGTTTCACTTAGAGCAGCATATCCGTAAACTTTTTGGAGCTCTCGATGCGCTGCTTCAGCCGCCGTTTTCTTCGAATGAAAGAAGAAAAGCAACACTTACCGTAAATGACGATTATTTCGCACAAAATCTGACTTTTTCACAAAACCAAAAGGAAGCAACAACAAAATCATTAATGTGCCAAAGAAGTTTACCATATGTCTAAGCTTGATTCATGGCGTTTTGGTTATGTCACAATCGACCAGCACTTGAAAAAAAAAGGTGAGCCACCTTTTGAAAAACAACAGGAACTTTGTTGAGCATCTAATAGAAATGAACTTCAATAAAAATATCTGATTCAATTTTAATAAATAAAATACTTTTTACGTTTTTGTTTAACTTGGATTGTTTATTGTTAACTATGGTTTTGACTTAGCGTGTCATTATTAAAATGAAACTTTTGTTAAACAATCCATCTTATGCACCGCCTTGTTTAAGTACTCCTTAGTGCTAAGTAATCCTTAACTTATGACATTTGGTTTGCATCGCGCGCGCACGATGTCTAAGGTCTCCTTAAATTTATGCCGCCTATGTTAGCGTTGACGTACGGCTGATTCTAACCTATAAATTTATAGATAACGATTAAAGTAGAGAAAGCGAACCAATAATGTTATAAAGAAAATGGTCAATTGTATACATTCTTAAATAAATATATTATTTAAAGTTTATTTTGACTACTATAATGTTTATAACGGTAATAATTTTTCCAAATAATTGTGATTTTCTAAAATTAATAATAATTTTCTATGATTTCAAGGTTAGCAAGCGAGAACAATAGACAACATGAAGTTAGGCACCGACTTTCCACTAATTTTCCCCCAACTAAGGAGACCTTAACTAAGCGGAGATTTTATATGAGTGGTGCAATCCAATCTCTACTATTCTTTCCTTAACTTTTAATTCATTTTTATAAATAATATATGATGTTTTTTTCAAAACCAAACTAATACGATCATTGATTCATCCTTTAACTTTCTCATACTGAAATTTCAATACAACAGTATTATTATTAGTGGTAACAACGGCGTGTGCCGTAAAGAACTATTTTCTCTTCTTTTCTAGCGAGTGGTATGCCCTTAACTAAGGAGACCTTAAAGTAGAATCGATACAAACGGGCATTATACAAACAAAATAAAAAGTGTTCCATTTATTAAAGTTGAATTAAAATGTAGATTAAAGTAAAAGCATCAACAATTAACAGAACACTGTGAACAACTGTTGTTTTTATTTAATTGTGAATATACAGTTTCATCAAGTTGCAACGTCAACTATTGAGTTTTTATTCGTTAATATTATTTTTATGGAGAGAATTACTTTTAAATCAAAATACGTTGCTTTATGATGCTATCATAGAAGAACGTATTTTAATTTAAAAGTAATTATTAAATAACAAAAAGAATTTATCTAACTTCTAATTCATTAATTTGAATTGCCGAATCATGAGGCTCTTGCAATTAATTTAATTGTACTAGCCTATGAACATTGTCCAATTTATTAGTGACCCTATTTTGTTAATTAACAAATTATGTTACATGTTTATATACAGGTCAGATATTTTCTAATTTGCTTGAATAGGATACAAAATGTACATCCCATTATTTTTACATCATGGGGTTATAAAAACTCCACCAGTTTGAATAATATTTTTTTACTATTTGTAAATTTAAGTTTCACTAAAATTGTTATTGTTGCAGTATCTCTACAATATTATTTTTGTGAGACTTAAAAAAACCGTTGTTTTATTTACAAAAAGTGTATTAAGGAGTTTTGTCAAGAAAATTGTGTTTTTTACATAATACATTTTTTGTAAATAAAATAACGTGTAACGCCGAGGATGGATGCAAGCGCGCGCTCGAATATTTTCTGTCACACAATAACGCACTCCGCGGTACTACCCTACTACATCCCCCATCGGATGACCGCTGCGCCCACTCAAACCGCTCAAGTTTATGACCTTCGACGCCTTAAAATACCAGACGCACACCCCAAAACGTCAATCTTAGTCTCACTCTTAGCACTTAAATCAGTCTAATAGTCGAAGCTATACTGTCGAGAAATGATACCAGTCTGAAGACTCTATTCCGACGCCGATCGTGAATAGATTTCTATTAGAATTTAATAACCGTTTTAAGTGTTTGTACAAATCGTTTTTTTAATAAATTTTACTTGTTGCAAAACTTAAAATGAGAGTTTTCACCGACCGAACCATCCTACTACAAACGGTTTTTTAGTTTTACAAAAAATAATCATATATTTTTTATTTTCTATTTCATAGAAAAATTGCAATAAAAGTTCATTCTAATAATGTTGGATTAAACCAGTGCCTACTAAAGACACAAGTCGGAATGTTGGAGTGGGGAAATGGGAAATCTCGGAGTCTGGAGACTCCGAATTCGCATGAATTCGGTCGCCTGCAGGCCGACGTGATGGAAACATCACTCGCTCGAATTCAATTAAATGCCTTATTTGGAATTATACCATATTTTATAGTTAATATAATTTCATTTTTAAGATATATTTTTGCACAAAATAAATATTTATCATTACCAGTGCATTCTGAAAATAATTGTTAAAATTTAACCCGCTCGCAATACAGACGTGAGCGAGACGAACACGCGCTCCAAGATTAAAAATACATATACATTTAGAAGTCCTCCCCACTCCAACATTCCGGCCTGTGTCTTTAGTAGGCACTGATTAAACCAAACACTTTGCTGGCATCATTCACTTATTTGATTTTCTCTTATTTCCACCTGTATCAGTATTATAAATAATTTCGTCTTAATAACAATTTTATTTTAAATTAAATTAAAAATATTTGAAAATAATTAGTAAAATATTCTCTCTTTATGAACACTTGCTGTTACATAACAATAAAATATTGTATAAAGCAACAATTTTTTATTCGAAAATATTTAATGCAAAGAACAAAAATTAAATTTAATCAAATGCGTTTTTGAATGAACATTTAATAGTAAAGTAAAAATTATTAATTGAAGAAATGGATTGATGTCTTTTAAGGTTGCGGTTTAGTAGAAAGAGATAGCTATATAGTAAAATGGAAATAATCGTTTGAAAAAGGAGTCATTCTTTTGGATTTAATAATATAAATATGTGTTTACATTTTTTATCTACCAAATATAAAGTATTAGTCTAACTAAAAAATAAATCGTTATTTTTCGTGTATTACGTCAATTTATTAGTTCAAGTTAGAAAATAAAATTGTAAGATATAATGAAATTAATAAGTAATGACTGCTAAGTCATTTGAATGCAGAATTCAATGAAATCCTTTAAATTTTCATTGAACAAGTTTTTATTAGCAAAAATATAATTTAAAATTTACTATAAATTTAATCAATTTTCATTGTTTTTCATAATTGTTTTTTATACAAACTAAACATTGATATAAATTTTAATTCATCTGATGAAATTCCTGCTTTTTTAAGATTACTTTAATGTATAATATAATATTGTTCATTGATCACAACAACAATATAACTCAAATTAGTGATTGCCAATATTTATATAGCTATCTTTTTCGTCTAAACCGCACCATTAAAGGTAAATCCTAGTATTTTTGAAATATTACAATTTAGTTTGTTATTTCTTATCTTGCAATGGCTTCGCAAATTTTCTTTTCTGGAATATTCAGGAGGCGTTTGCGAAAGATGTATGAAATATGGCGGCATTTTGACGTTTTATTTTACATAAAAATAATAGTTTATTTCAAAGGGAATTTATCAGATTTTCATTTTATAAGCTTCCGATTATAAAAAACTGAAGGTCCCACAATAAAAAAATTAATAACAAAAAATTATTCATTTTTTCAAGATTTACAAGTTTTATTTGAAACATTTTTCTATCTGAATTAAAAAATGAATAATTGCTAAGAGATCATTCAACTGTTATAAAAATGTTAGATATAACATTTGGGTTCAATCCGTTTAGCCGTTTATGCGCTATCGCCGAAAACACAGATATTTTTCAAAACTCGATGGAATGGACTCAGGGGACCTCAAAACGTGCATATTCGTTGAAATTGACGATTCGATCACAATACTTTCCCTTGGACAGGGATCCGGGAAAAGTATTGTTAGCTGCAGTCACGTGTTTCGTCAGTACAACCCTGCCTCATTTAATTACAAAGTTACTAAATTAAATTAATCAAACGTATCATCCCGGCTGCGATATCCCATGGAAATGATCTAGTCGACGACGGGCGCTAATGCGGAATAATTTAATCTTTTTATTTAATTTATTTTTAAATAACCATGTGAATAAATCCTTTTTCTATTACCATTTTATTTACTCCAAACTTGAAAGTTCGCTTGTAAATATAAAAAAAAACGATGTATGTGAAGCTGGCAATAATTCCAGCAAGAGCCCGGCGCTTCCACCATTTTTTTTTAAATAATTTAAATAATAATTTTTACAAGTCAGCGACTAAAGGTAAACATTTTATAACCATTTAAGTAAAAGAAACAAAATTTATAAAACGCGATAAGATACAACTTTATAATTGCATCCCAACAAAATTAATGGTGAATTAAAAAATCCCAAAAATCAAATTTTTAAAATGTTTTTTCTTCCAAGTGCACTAATTTAGATTCAATTTTCTTTCACTAAATGTTTATACAATTATTATACAATATAATTCCAATGTCAAAATGTTTACATTCTTATTAGTTTATTTTCTATGGGGTTTATTGCCAGGTCCCATATTTTCCTCTTTCGGGGATATTTTCAAATAATCATATTTTCAAATTCGATACTTTAAATTCAACTATCTTTCTAGAGTTCTTTAAACTATCCCTAATGAACAAATATCACTTGTCAAAGGCTTTACTTTATACTTTCTTAAATTGTTATTACACATTTTGTTGGGCCTCGCCAACCGCCTTAAAGGTTTAATTTTCAAAATGGTATATTTTAAATTCAATTTTCTTTAAAATTATAATAACACATTCAACATATGACAATATTATCTATCATAATGTTTACATTCGTTTTGGTTAATTTGTCATTACACTTGTTGCTAGCAAAACGCGCTGCTACCATCAGGGTGCATATCTCAATAATCCATTTTTGAGAAATAACATTATTTAAATTCATTTTTCTATAGATATATGATAGAACAATTCTTAATTCATAGTAATCAATTCTCAGAATGTTTACATTCGTTTTGTTTAATTTGTTATTAGACTTATTGATGGCAATCGCGCTGCCACCTTCAGGTTTTCACTTTAAAAAATTAATATTTTCAAATTGCACTACTTTAAGAGTAATTTTTCTTCAAAATATGCTCAAACTAGCCATAATCAACAAATACCAATTAACAGAATGTTTACATTACATTTTGTTAATTTTTTATAATCATTTTTTTTGTCATAAAAAATACCATATCTTGAAATGGAACTACTTAAAATTCAATTTTCTTTAAAATTATAATAACACAATCATCACATGACAATATTCAACTGTCAGAATGTTTACATTCGTTTTGGTTAAATTGTTATTAGACTTATTGCTGGTAATCGCGCTGCCATCATCGGATTTTCATTTTCAAAAATAACTATTTTCATAAAATAGTTATTTTTTAAAGAATTTAAAAGAATTTGAAAATAATTAATACATTATTTCCTCTTTAGCTATTCTGACAATTTGACTTATGTTACATAAGTACTATAACAAATGTCTAATAACATTGCATAACAATAACATATTGTATAATGCAACAATTTTTGAATGGAAAATATTTAATGCAAAAACATTTTTATTTTATTTAAATTTTTAATTAAAATAAAACGTAATGTAAGGCTATCTGCAGACACGTGTTTCAGGATTTCATCCCACACAGCTGTGCCTTACGTAATTGCAAAGTTGTTAATTAATTTGATTATCTGCAGATTGCCTTTTTTAAATCAAATCATTTATTTGTGCCAAATACTACATACATATACTTTACACACGTCGGAAGAAAATATACAATGTGCCTTATATTACGTAACTTTTATTTTAATTAAAAAATTTAAAAAAATAATAATAAAAAAAATGTTTTTGCATTAAATATTTTCGATTCAAAAATTGTTGCATTATACAATATGTTATTGTTATGCAACAGCAAATGTATATAATTAGACATTTTTAATAGTACTTATGTAATATGAGTCAAATTGTCACAGTGTTATTTTCAAATTCTTTTTATTTAATTTAAATATTTTCAAAATGCACTACTTTAAGAGTAATTTTTTCTTTAGAATATGCCCAAACAAGCTATAGTAAACAAATGTAAACTGAGAGAATGTTTACATTCCACTTGGTTTTGATATTTAAATCACGAAACACGTGTCTGCAGATTTCTAGCTTATATTATGCATTTTTATTTATATTTAATAAAAAAAAATGCATTATACAATATGTTGTTGTTGCGCAACAATAAGTCTACTTAATTAATTGCATAAAATATTTGCTATTAAGGCGACGCACAGTTTCTTTTATTAGACGAAACCATTTATTTTTAATTTTATTTTAATAATTAGAAAATATAACTAATAAAATTAGAGTATAATTTTAAATGAAACGTCTAAATAATCATCTAGTTGATGCAGCAACTGTATGTCAAACCAATTGTTACAATGTTAACTGAACAAAAGTAAAATATGAGAAAGCGTGTTTTCATTACGGGTAACTTCACACCCATAATGAAAACACGCTTTCTCATATTTTACTTTTGTTCAGTTAACATTGTAACAATTGTTTTGACACACAATAAATTCCAGCAATAGATTTTAAAATTTGTAAAGAAGACATTTTTCTTTAAAAATATTTTTTTTATAACACACAAAAGTGTGAATCGCGTCTGTTTTATTTTATGTAATAATTTCTCAACATTATTTGATACAAATATTTTATCAAAATGTTTACTCTAAAATTATTCTAAAATACTACAAATTTACTCAATTATGAGAATATCTACCCCAAACGCCAATATAATAATACAAAAATCTGAGGATTTGTCAAAAATATTCATTTATTGTGCAAAAATGAATAATGATATTCGATGCCACCTAAGTAAAAGGTACTGTTGCAAAATATGTATAACTTATGAACAATTTTTAATAATTTGTCAATTATGTTCTCAAAATAAAATGAATAAGTAACTTTTTTATTTTCAATTCAAATCGGATATATAATTTTATTGGTGTCGTCATTTCTAATTTTCTAAAAACGTACGATCTAATAGAAATTCAACATCTTAGGATTAATATATGATATCTTGGAGAGATTTGAGAGAATGAAATTGTTCAATAATGCTTTCTACTTACAATGAATCGGGGCACACCAGTGCGCACTGAATGAGAGCTGTGATTGCCTCGGTTTTCAAGCACTGCGTGTAATTCAGTAGTGGCACTGAGAAGTAAAATGCGTGAAATATTAATTGGCTGCCGATATCAAAGCATACCTGTCTACGTCTACAATTATGTTGGGTAATATGATAGAAATTCATTTCATAATAGGTACGAGCATGGATAAAAATGGACAAGAATTCATAATACTGATTAATAAATTAACAGATTTAATAAATTTTTCAACAATTTAACACAAATATCACATGACTCCGTCATATTGCACTGGAATTGTT
This sequence comes from Philonthus spinipes, assembly GCA_963082785.1. Classification (NCBI taxonomy): domain Eukaryota; kingdom Metazoa; phylum Arthropoda; class Insecta; order Coleoptera; family Staphylinidae; genus Philonthus; species Philonthus spinipes. Next base: position 9,383,129 of record OY720303.1, on the reverse strand, counting down.
GTTTTCTTTCATTCAGTTTGGACGAGTTCACATTTTTAACCCTCATCAACAATTCATCAATTCAATACATCACATTTACTGGACCAAGACAGAGACAGTGAATAGTGAACATAATAAAATAAACAGGGACATAGATAAGACAAAGAATTATGAATGTGTTGCTTACTTTTGATAATAATTTTTTTTGTTTGTTTTGTTAATTCAATACATTTTTTTCTTCTAATTAGGTACTGTGGAGGGATGGGAATTCAATACTTCTAGGGACGCCAGCCTGTATGTTTTAAGTGATAACTCTACGATTTTAAAGCCAAAGCAATTCTGTGAATCGTCAGTATTTTTATTGATCATCGTATGTTCGGCACCGGCAAATGTACTCAACAGGAACGCCATCAGGGAGACCTGGGGATCGCAGCAGGAAGTCTTCGGCAAAACAATCAGCGTTTATTTCTTGATGGGAGACTCTTACAACACAACACTGCAAGTGAGTTATTTTTATTTACATTCTGACGTGGGTAGACTGAACAGACAGAATATTGCTTTCAAATAACATAATTTAAGAGCGTTATCGTTTGTAGGCTTCACATGTACATAGTAAGTATTGGGGAACCTCTCTTGGCATCCACGGCATGATGCCAAGAAGAGGAGGAACTTCCACGCATCCACGGTATTGACTTTTATTCAATTCCCATCCCATGTTTCTGTTTATTCAAACATTCACATCATCGTATGACTAATAATTGAAGATTGTGATCTTCAATTATTAGTCATACGATTTTTCGTAGTCTCATTCTACCCAATCCTGACAGCATTCTTTTGTTATCGGGTACTTGACCATCGAGAAAGGGTTTCATTTCTTTTTGGTTTTGTTATAATTTTTGCATGAAGTGTTCCTAAAGCGGGTTCAGGTCCTATAAATTCCTGCATTGCCCCTTGTTTGGTCAACAAGTGGCAGCCCACCACAGCACCCCCCCCCCTCCTTGTCCAACAATTCCTTAGTCCTGAGATATCTATCCTAGCTGTATTTTGTTGCAAATGAACCTAATCTTTTTATGCAAGCCATAACTAGTCTGAGCCTGACTATCCGCCACAACGGTCATTAGTTCTTATTGTGTCCTGATTCCATTATATGATGAACACAACAGTCAAAGGCGTCTATTTCCACTGGGAAAATGAAGGCATGTTTGCTCAGGTTATTGCCTCCGTAAATACTAGCTCCGACTCCTTTTGAATTTTTGGCTTTATCTGTTTACCAGCTACTTCCTTTACTAGTTCCTGGGTATATTCCATTTGTACATTCACTTCGCTGGGGTACGACTGTTTTAAATTGACCGACAAGTGATTTTTGTGAATTCAAACCTCATTTTTATGGTTTTCACTTCTTGTGACATTTTAAACATTAATAGCCTCAATACTTCAAGGTTTTAAATGTAGTCATTTATGTGCATCCTGTAATCTGCCTCTAACTTCTACAAAATATACTGTGAGCGTCGTTCTCCTACTTTCCAGTAAGCAGCAGATATTCCTGCTTATGCACTTTTTCAAGTTTTAGCGTCTAAGCTTTTGGTTTGAGTCTTTCCTTTCCAAACGAGCGCGTCGTATGTTGCTATTGGTCTTATGACCTCGGTGTATATCCATCTGGTCTTACTGGATCTACGTATGAATAAAATAGAAGTCCCGATAAAAAAAATGAAGTAAAATATTTTAGAGTCATATTAGATTTAAGATTTAACTTTACGTTCCACTTGAAGAACATCACCAAAAGGAACATGATAGGATTTTTTTTTGCGACAAACAAAAAATGGTTAGACGAACATGGGGATTATTCATTTTTCAAGGGGGCTTCCATTTTATTCATACGTGGTGCTATTATGTCATAGACTTTCCGTCTGGTAATAAAGGGGGCATCCGCCGTTTTGACAGGGTTTACGACGAGGATACAGTTATCTTAAGTATTACAAATCCCAGGAAGTACGTCTGTTATAATACAAGTAAGGTCAGGTGTTTACCTTTGCACTGGTTGAAGTAGGTTTTGTAGTTTTTGGACAATTTGTGTCAAACCCTATATTTTTGGAGCCTTTGGTGATCGGACAGTTTCCGATTCGTCTGCCTGTTGCCTGTGAACTTTTAATCCCAGGTCACAGAAATAACAATTTTAATTGTATTGTTTAAAAGTAAAATTTGTTTATCCCAAATTCACGTTTACCGACTGTACCTGAAGAGCTCCAATCGGATTATCAAAAGCCATAAAGGGCAGGTCCGTTTCACAAGAAAGGATAATCTTTTGTTTTTAGTGAAACTCATTGGTCAAGATGTTGATGATCTGAGAAGTGCAAATCGATAATCGTGCAATAAAGGCCAGCCTCCACCTCTTGTGAAGAAATCGGGGTATAAAGCCAGAAAAAGGTTCCACCAGAGAGCAACCACCTTCCGGTATATCTGCCTCTCCGTCTTCCATACCCATCGATGCGGTTCATCTGGATTTTCAAATTTCATTATTTCTATACATATTCAAAATAAATAGATTGTTTTTACTTTAGGGTGTAAATAAAACGTTTAATTAACAAATTATGATACAAGCACCCCAATTTTCAACCCTTAATATTTTTATCACACCCTTAAATAATAAAATTTAAAAAAATAAAGTGCGCCGTCTCCTATAAAAAAGTTAACAACAAATATGGATTCAGCACACATTAAACTATTATTTAAACAAATAAAATTCGGACCACCTTATTTTTATCATACGAAAAAAAAGGAAAGAAACAATGTCAGTCGGCAGTCAGATAATTTTTAAAATATTTCAAAGTCGACCGCCTCCCATAAAGAAGTTATCAACAAATATGGATTCAGCACACATTAAACTATTATAAAATAAAATAGAATCACAATGCACTCCACATTTCAATTTTAAGAAGATTTAAGAAATTGAAAAATATTGTCAAATAATCATAATTCTTATTTAACTCCTGTTATGGCTCACTTTTAAAAAGTATTCATTATTAATTATTATTATTAATTATAGCTCAAATTTGTTAATAATATTAATTCAGGACATAATAATCTAATCTAACATGAAAGAATACAATAAAATATAATAATTATTAAATACGTTTTAATATAAACAGACCTTTAAGATAATTCGATTGGTAAAAAATATAACAAATTTATACCATCCTAAATAAGTTATTCAAATATCTGTTGAAATAACTTCAAATTAAAAGAATTAATGTAATTTGATATCCTGTAAAAATATGATTTAGAAATCCAATCAACATTTGAACAAAATTGGATAATTTTCAAATATATTCCTGTAAAACTTTGAACGTAAGCTTCACTAATGTATTCTTTTTTCTTTTGTGTTTGTGTAAAAGTCAAACCACCCTCACTTATATAGGGTGTAGAATTGACCGACACACCATGGGGATTTCAATATAAAAGAATTAATATTCTATTATTTGCTTCCCTGTTTGCTGAATCCGTATTTGTTACTAACTCTTTTATGGAAGAGGGTGCACTTTGAAATATTTTAAGTTTTCCGACCGCTATCTCAGACTGGCGACTAATTTTTTTTTCATATGGTAAAAGTAATGTTATTTGTTTAAATAATAGTTTAATGTTTGCTGAATGCATGTTTGTTGCTAACTTTTTTATAGAAGATTTTTTAATTTTATTATTTAAGGGTGTGATAAAAAATATTAAGGGTTGAAAATTGGGGTGCTTGTATCATAATTTGATAATTCAACGTTTTATTTACACCCTAAAGTAAAAACAATCTATTTATCTTGAATATGTATAGAAATAATGAAATTTGAAAATCTATGGCTAACTTCAAATCCGTCCTGGATTGTCGTTATTTTCAGTAACACTTTTTTTATTATTTGTAATTTATTTGTTTGTGATTTTTTGTTAGTTTATAATTTGGACCAGTTGTTTTGGGTTAATTGCTTTTCCTATGCTTCTTGTGCTAGAATCATCTAACGGAATGTCTTCTCTCCTTTGATATTCCTAGTACCTCGTTATATAGGACAAGGTCTTTTCTTTTTGTGTCTTTGTTGGGTTTTCTGCTTTGATATTGAATTGTATATATCTATGGTTTGATAGTAATGATTAATGTAGCACATGCCATTTATTTCACGTGCTTTACAAGTATAATGTCAATTACATCGTTATGTACCGCGTTTATGAATATTGGTGTATTTCCAATATTTGATATTTTAATGTAATTTTCTAAAATAAAATCTAGTAATTTCTCATCTCTTGAATTAATGACCATGTTTCCCCATTTGATGTGGTGTGATGTGGCATTGCATCTAATGATCAGAGATTTATCAGCCACCAGTTGATCATAGGAAGGATACCCTACTATAAACCCCCTCTGTACCCCCCTTTCAAATGCTTCCAATCATACTGTTACTAGGACTCTGCAACATTCATCCTATAATGGCATTAAATTCATGTTCTACGATTATACATGTCCGTGGATTAAAATTAAGAATGTTTTTACCGCAAGTAGATATCTTTTCAAATAAAGACGTTATCTTAATATTTTGATAAAGTACACTTCTGTGCAATAAAATTAAGCAGGAGTCTCATAACAACTTTTTAATAATAATTTTCATTTAAGGGTTAATTAATTTAGGGTGAGATTATGCATTGTTATTAAAGGGATCCTTCCTTTACTAAATAGTATGAAATTCGGATTTTTATCTGTAATACTTTGTCTAAAATATAAATTTGAAATCTATTGCTAACTTCACACCCGTTAACATATTTTGTGTGCTTAATTTTATTGCACAGAAGTTTACATGACATTAGCATTAAAATTGACCCCTGGAGCCATATATTAGATTTATCTATCTTTAATATCAATGATAATTTACTTGAAAGAACCATCGAAAACCATCGACACCCTGTACAGGTGCAATGTCAATATTTCCTCTAAGAATATATAAACTAAATAAACTACAGTGATATATATTAATTTACCCTAAGCATTACTTTCAGACAAAGGTTCTCAGATTTAGCGCCAGTCTTTCCCGCCAGGGCCTTCAGGGTCTTTGTTTAGAAGCTAAAATGTAACTTCTTTTTATTTTCCAAGGAACTTGTCATCAAAGTCTCCTTATGATCTGGTTTTTCCTGTACCACTCTTCAGGTGCTCATGTTGTTCTGTACCACTAATCTATTGAGAAAGATGATCGTCTCTTGGTGATCCACAGTTAGTGCTCTCCTGGGTTCCGGTAAGTACTTCAGGTCAATATTCTGAAGTTCTTTTTTGAGGAATAATCCCAGCAGATTCTTCTCCTTAGCTATGCTCTTGAGACATGTCATAGTTAGATGGTCGGAGCATACTTCTCTCGGGAAAACTCCTTTGTGGGTTCATTTCTGAAATTTCAGTGAAGCTTATCTTTTGACCGTAACATCAATGCTTTGGAGAATCAAAGCATTGACATCTCTGATTGTATCAGGGAACCCTTAAGGTTTAATAGCAATTCCCTTCAATATATCGCTAAAGGTCCTCTTTGACGTATGCCCTTCTTCATGTTCGGAGTTACATTCACTTCTTCTGGTGTAGGTCTCACCCAGGTGTCTCTGCTCTCTGAAAGAGTTTCTGTCTTTTTTGGTGCCTCAGATCTTTGTAAAGGCTGATCTAAAGCGAACTGACGACACCGTAGAAGGTAGGTTCTCTGTTTTTGTTTAGTATTGTCAGTATTCCCACACACACACGAAATAAATAATCAGTCGCTGTACGCAGTATCCTAATACAGACAAAAGTCTAATGTTGAGATTGCCCTGTATTCCAATGGCATCGTTCATAACAGTAAACCTTATGTAATAAACTATCAACACAATACCATATACCTTAGCAAGATGAGTTGCTTCTTATTCTGGCTTCTGTCGCGCTCCTTCACATCAGCAGGGATCGTCAAAACGTCATGCCCTCACCCACGAAAACGCTTTAAAACTAGAAGAATAAAGTTATTATTTAATATGAAATAAATATATGGAATATTTACAGGAACAGTTATTTTGAAATTTAGGCATGGTATTCAATTTCCGTAATAATAATTATACAGGTGTTAACACGATTAGTTATACATAGGGATTTTACATGTAAAAACATTTTTTAGAAACTTATGCAGTTCATTTTAGAGAAAAACTGGAAGATTTAAAAGTAATAGAAAAGAGTATTATTTAATTGATTTAAAATGAGTTCAGAATAGGCAAAATATGTTGTACACGTAAAATCACTATGTATACCTGATCACGTCAACACCCGATATACAGGTTGTTCTAAATTAAATGCACACCATTGCTAACTTTGTTGTTAGTTGAGCTAGAAAGTTGCTTAAATTAGAAAGGTAGTAGTAAATTTTCCGGGGATTGTAGGGACGAAATCACAAAAACAAAATAACATCGCGCTTTCAAGATATTAACAAAACAAACATTTTTTAAATGGAACACCCTATACATTTTATCATAATTTAATAGAGAAGATAATTCTTAACAAAACAGCTATAATACACCATAACAAAAAATAACAAATAAAAAAGTTATTTGCATATTAATACTGTGTTTTCAGTTCTTGTAAATAACAAAATTAGTAATTGTTAAGTTAGTTTGTTTTCTTAATCTGTCAGTTAAATCACCATCTACTCAATCGATATAAACCGTGTTTTTCAATATAAAATATGTAATATGTTAGTAACGTACATTGTTAGTGCAAGGTTTTGACGTTCAATTTAGAATTCACATTTTATTATTCAATACACCATAATTGACTTTTAAATCTATTAAATTGATGATAAATTAAATAATAAACGATTTTACCATTGTTTGTTAGTGTTTTGTTTTTTGTAACAACTTGATTTCATTGAAAACAGAATATTAAAATACCAATAATTTCATTATTTGTGATTTTTTGTAATAGTCTATTATAAGTTTTTTTGTTAAAAATACCTTTTTCTATTGGGATCTGACATGAGGGCGGGGCTTAGTTTCCCTAGATCCAATATGGCGTCGTTCGCCATAAAGATTCAAATCTGCCAGCGTCTGCTTTCGGCAGTTTTACATAAAAATGTTTATAACAATGGAACAAATTTGCGCTTGGGCTGGTTCCAACTCAGTCCAGAGGAATTTTATTGAGGGAGAGCGCGTTCTCCACGCCGGACACATGATAAAATGTGGGCAAAACCAAAACCTGCGTAGCCGTTTCAAACCCTCGACCGCCGTCCTCCGCAGCTGCCTCGCAGCCTTGCTCGCCGGCTTCCACAGCCGTCGCAGCTGAGAAATCGGCCGATGTTGAAGGTTTACTCTTCTTCGCATGTGCGACTGCTTCCCGCTGCAATCTGCGTTTCAAGCGACGCTCACTTAATTCTGCCTTCTGGTATCTCAAAGGATCGGTCAATGGTAGATGCAACTTGGCACAGCATCTTTTTTTAGTCGCATCCGGCAGCCTGGTGCATCTAAAAAAGCCCATTTCTAGCATGAATAGTTTGTTTTAAATTAATATGTATGGCTAAACAATAAATGATGAATGTTAACAGTTGCTTAGTATTCAGAACAAATTATACATCTCTTAGTAATACACAAAATTTGTATAATTCCATCGTATGGTCAAAATGACAGTAAAATATTTTCTGCTGGCACAAACGCAACAAAATATAATACAACTTAATATTTGCATTAACAAAGAAGCACTGAATTTATTATTAACAAACTGTACCAAATAGTGATAGATAATTAGATAGACAAAATAAAGATATGTCATTATTTTAGACAACTGTCAATACACAACATAACCTCCAGCACTTACCGGGTAAGATGTAGTCGGTCTTCTTGAAATGACTGGAGCACACATACATTGCCGCAGTTGCAAAGTTCATTTTCAAAACGTTCTTCCACGCGGTGAATCGGTCAGTCTTTCTTCATTTCCGAAATAATTCGTCTCGATGATCGAAGATTTCGATGGTTGCGGAAAGGCGTGGTACACAAAATCCTGGTTTTTGTCGGACTTATTCCCGCACATCGGCACCGCACAGTACATAACGCATTTCATATCCGATAAAAAACGATCTTTATCACCGATCACAACACGCCGCTGCCGGGCTTTCTTATGGCGAAACTAATTCGCCGTTCTCTCACCAGGCGGCGTGTTGCCTCATGTCAGATCCCAATTAAATGGTGATAATATATATGGGGTGTTCCGTTAAAAAAACGTTTTTTTTTTGTTAATATCTGGAAAACGCAACGTTCTTTTGTTTTTCTGATTTCGCGGTTGTAACCACCGGAAAATTTACTACTACATTGCTAATATAACCAACGCTCTAGCTCAACTAATAATTAAGTTTGCAATGGTGCGCACTTAATTTAGAACAACCTGTATATTTCTCTTAATATCTTAATTATAATATTTGCAATAATTGCAATTGTATTTTTAAGAACAATCTTTAATGGATGTTGTGTTTATTTGTGCAGCAAGATATTCTGGAGGAAAATGACAGGCACAACGATATAATCCAAGATCATTTCATGGACACCTACAACAACCTGACACTGAAGTCGATCGTGATGCTCAAACTGGTCTCCTCGTACTGCGTGCACAGCACCATTTTCCTAATGAAGACTGACGACGACATGTTCCTCAACATGCCGCCACTCATCAAGATGCTGCAGCACAGCAACACCACCAATGTTCTCGTCGGTAGCCTCATCTGCGGTGCCAAACCCATCAAAGATACCACAAACAAATGGTAAATAAACGTCTACTGTATTAGTATGAAACTGCAATTTCTATAAATAACACATCACTCAATAAGTCTCCAGTCTAACTAAGAAAAACTTAAAAAAAAAAATTGAAAATAATTAACGTTCGAAATCCGAAAGGGTATAAGGATTCGAGAAAAGGGTATAAGGATTAATTAATAAATTATTCCCTCTTTAGATATTGTGACTTTTTGACTTACGTAAGTATTCTCAAATCAAAAATTGCTGCATTGAATTTCTGGGGGAGGGGGGGGTACAGGCCCGGTAAGTAGTTGTTTTAATTTACATTTGTTTTAAATTACTTAAGTAATGTAAGTCAAAATATCACAGTAGCTAAAGAGGGAATAATTTATTATTTTCAAATTCTTTTTATTTAATTTATTTTAAATAACTGTAACATGTGAATATATACAGTGTGGAAATTAAGTAGCGGATAAATTCGGTAACTCCGTTAATGTGTATGACAGAGAAAAAATCTAAAAAACGTATAGCGATTAAAATCACTGCACATGTGAAAAATATTGTTTTAGATTTTTCAAAAAAAAATTGTAAATGCTGTGACGTCATCAATATTTTTTCAAATGACAACCTATATTTTTAATTTTTTATTTCGGTAGAGTTTTTTTAATAGATTTTCAACCATATAAAATTTTGTATAGCTTACATAAGAAAAAATACAAGAAAAGCGGTCTTAAAGTAAAAAAAGTAAAGATGAATTAAATTAACAGACTAATCCTAGTTATCGGGGTTTAAAACAAACAAAACAGTGTGTTCACTTTGACATGTGTCACGTGTTTGTGTACAAGCAAAGTGTTTAGTGCGTTTTTCATTCCCCGTGGATAGTACGAGTATTTAATACGTAGTAAGTATCTTGTTTAACCAAAATGCCATCGCTGACAGAGAAGCAAAGAATTGAAGTTTTAATGATGATTGGGTATGGTGATCGAGTTAGAACCCATCAAGAAGTATGTCGAATTTTCAGAGACAAATATCCTGATCACCAATTAGCCCAATCCACAGTCAGTAGAATTGAAAATAAATTTAGAGAACATGGTACTGTTCAGGATCTTCCAAAAACTGGCTGCCCTTTGACAACATTAACCGAAGATATGCAGCATAATATATTACTGGAATATGAAGATAATCCGCATTCAACTAGTCGAAATATCGCGTTAAACTACAATCTGAGCCATACTTCGGTACTGAAACTTCTAAAAAAGCAGAAATTTCATCCTTATAAGGTAAAATTGGTCCATGAGTTATCAGCCACAGACTTTGATCTTAGGCAAAAATTCTGTGAACAAATGATGGAAATATGCAATCGTGATCCAATGTTCTCGCGGCGTATAATATTTTCGGATGAAGCAAGTTTTTCCTTACATGGAACTGTCAACAGGCAGAATTGTCGATATTGGGCTAGACAAAATCCAAACTGGATGCATGAAGCTCATACACAATATCCCCAAAAGCTCAACGTATGGGCAGGAATAATCGGTGACAGGATTTTAGGGCCATTCTTTTTCGACGCTAATTTGACTGGGGAACGATACCTAGACTTTTTACAGTTTGAATTAGTACCTGCATTAGTGATATTATTTCCGAATGAACACGACCCTGACATACCAAACAATAATATTTGGCTGCAACAGGATGGTGCTCCGCCACACTATGCATTGGATGTGCGACGTTATTTAGACGAAGTGTTCCCAGGAAGATGGATTGGAAGAAGAGGTCCAATTGAATGGCCGGCTAGGTCCCCTGATCTAACGCCATTGGACTTTTTTCTGTGGGGGCACTTAAAAAACATGGTATACAAAAATCGACCTAATCATTTAGAGGACCTTAAAGAAAGAATTCGGCATGAGTATAGTTTAATAACGCCTCAAATGCTTCAAAACGTGGTGAATGAATTTTATTACCGTCTTGGGTATTGTCAGATGGTGCATGGTCAACAGTTTGAACATTTAATATAATTGTCCAAGCCCTAATATGTTTTGTTTGTTTTAAACCCCGATAACTAGGATTAGTCTGTTAATTTAATTCATCTTTACTTTTTTTACTTTAAGGCCGCTTTTCTTGTATTTTTTCTTATGTAAGCTATACAAAATTTTATATGGTTGAAAATCTATTAAAAAACTCTACCGAAATAAAAAATTAAAAATATAGGTTGTCATTTGAAAAAAATATTGATGACGTCACAGCGTTTACAATTTTTTTTGAAAAATCTAAAACAATATTTTTCACATGCGCAGTGATTTTAATCGCTATACGTAATTCAGATTTTTTCTCTGTCATACACATTAACGGAGTTACCGAATTTATCCGCTACTTAATTTCCACACTGTATATTTTTTATTCTACTTTATTCATCAACATGCTCTTCTTCAAAAGTGATTTAGTCATTTCAACGCTCCTCTAACTTTTCGATGCCCTTTATGTAAAATGATTTGTCTTTGTTCTCAAAATAAGCCTCAGTTTCGGCAATCACTTCTATATTTGAGCCAAATTTATTTCACTGGAGCAATTTTTTACTCAGAGTGAGTCACTGAAGTGTCCTTTTTCGATATCTCCCTTATCGTTAGAAATTCAACAATAAGTTATTAATAAAACTTGCTTGACTACTAAAAGCGCATAATGTAAAATTATTTTCATGTATACAGGGTGTCCCATTATCCTGGAATTTATATCAACTTTATGATTTCAAATGGAACACCTCACATATTATTTTTTTATCCGATTCCCCTTTAAATTATCTTTACATCAATATTACTTAGTTAATAGTTTTGACTAACGGTTACTACAGAAAAAAATATTTTCTAAAAATATTGATAGTTGCAATGGTATCCTAGAAAAATCATTACTTTTTTGTGTTTTGAAATGGAGAAATGAATGCTAAGGTAATACCATTCTATTTAGTAATGACTTTAAATGTGAAATATTTTTATACAGGGTGCTCAAATAATAATTTTAGATATGTGACTTTTCAAACGGATGTAATTTATTTTTTTTAAATGGCACCCTATACTTTTCTATTTTTTTTTTAATTATCATAAAAGAATACAAATATGTGTAGTGTGCCATAAAAAAATATACTGGTTTGAAAAGTAACAAGTTTAATATTATTTTTCAAACAACGTATCATTTTATTTAGTTTTTTGTCGAGGGTGATTCCCAGATATTTCACATCCTCGCTACTCAATAACGTTGGTACTTTAGGATTCACTTTTCTCTTAACCTAAAGGACATGATCCTCACACCACTTGGATAATATATTAAGGGCAGTTTGCATCATATCACAAATTGCACCTTCATACTTACCGCTTGCTAGGATAGCCAATCGTCAGCATACGCCATTACGAAAAAGTTCCCCCTGAATAGTTGTTCGATGAGACTGTTCAGTACCAAGTTCTATAGAACTGGAGATAATACATCACCCTATGGACAGCCTCTATTTACCACACAGGTAATCGGTTGATTTCTTGTGTCAACCTTGACTGTTCTGTTGGCTAATGTATTGCCAAACCAGTCACAAATTTTAGATAGCACTCCGCGTTCCATGAGCGCGTTTCTTATCTTATAATTGGTCGTTTTTTCAAACGCTCCCATAATATCCATTAAAACACCTAGGGTAAATTCTATTTTATCCACCTATCTTTCAATTCTGCTCACTACATTATGTAGGGCAGAATCGGTTGATCTTTCCTAGAAGTTATTACTCTTATAAATTGCTCAGAAAGCCTCTGTAATGTTTTTAACAAAAACGAAGAGAGGGTAATTGGTATGTAAGCCTACACATATTTGCATATCCAGGCTTAAGTATGAAGACCACCTGTCTTGTTTCCAAGCCGTTGGAACGTATCCCAAAGCCAAACTGGACTGAAACAGCATTACTATCTGCTCTAGCAGTACCTCTTGTTCCGCTTGTAGTAAGGCGGGAAAAATGCCGTCATGTCCAGGTGTTTTGAAGGCAGAAAAGCTGTTAATCCATGGTACAACCAGGGAATTGGGTCCTGGGCAGAAAACATAGACTCTCTTGGAGTTCGGCAATATAGGAGCCGTTCTCAATGCTTAATTTCACAATTAATAATAAGGAATATCTTAAATTCAGAACTAAAAATTTGAACTTTTTTCAATTTTGATCGATTAAAAGAGCACAGAACTTTTTATTATTTAGGCTGTATTCCGAATGGCGCATATGTGCTTTACATTTGTTTTAAACATTGCAGCGTACCGAATGGGAATGCGCGCATAAATCATAAATACCAATCTCTGTAGGAGCGGTTGGAAGATAGTGAATTGCCGGTAGCGGCGCTACCGGAAAAAATAAATTAGGTCCCCCTTAATATCTCAAAATACCAAAAACCAACCGCCTTCTACATCCATTATTATTTTAGCAATACATATTAGATTTTGATCCGAATTGTGAATTATTACCTGTATAACTAATATTAGACAAGTTTCAAGATCGTATTAAATTTGTCATCAGACTGTCTCATAACAGATTGCCGAGCTTATTCTATCGATTAACAGAACTTAAATTGTAAAAATTATAATATATTTATTATTAAAAAATTGTATAACTATAACTTACCGGTACTAAAAAATGAACTTTTTTATTGTTGCTTCAAAAATTTGAAATTTTGTAAGTATATACTAGTTTACATTACAAAATATTTGTCGGATTTCTTTTATCAAATTTCTTTAAAATTTAGAGTTATAATTTGGTTTTAGAAAAAAGCTGAGTCGACTTCAGTAACTTTTTTCGGTACATTAGAACGTTGCTATTCATTTTTTTCCGCGTCCACACATCGTTGGGAAGTTCTGATAACAGCTACAGGGAAAAGTTTAAAGAGTTCAGGATGCGCGGTGGAGCACAAGAGGCGATGCCGTAAATATGACGCGTCTTCATTACAAAGACATTTTGGTCACTCTCGTGACGTGGGGTAGACTGAACAGACAGAATATTGTTTCAAATAACATAATTTAAGAGCATTTTAGAAAACAGAGTTATAGAAAAATATAAATTACCCCATACGTTGTCGTTTGTAGGCTTCACATGTACATAGTAAGTATTGGGGAACCTCTTCTTGGTATCCACGATGAATATGTAATATGTTAGTGACGTACATTGTTAGTGCAAGGTTTTGACGTTCGATCTAGAATTCACATTTTATTATTCAATACACCATAATTGACGCATCAATTTAATAGATTTTAATATTAAATTGATGATAAATTAAATAATAAACGATTTTATCATTGTTTGTTAGTGTTTTGTAACAACTTGATTTCATTGAAAACAGAATATTAAAATACCAATAACTTCATTATTTATGATTTTTTGTAATAGTCTATTATAACTTTTTTTGTTAAAAGTACCTTTTTCTATTAAGGGTGCGATCCTGATAATGGGTCTTATGATTTGTAATGTTAGTCGCCTCCGATTATATATTTTTTAAAAACAATTACGGAATTAAATGCTACATTTAATGGGCTACACGATCATATATTTTTCGTTTAAAATAAAAATTAAAAATAATGTTTTTCAAGCATTAATTTCGTATAGATATACTCATTTAAATAAGGCGAAAAATATGTGATTAAATGAGGAAAAACCTCTACTTTATACGTCTGATAAAGAAGATTGAATATAATAAAAAATAAAAGTGTGCTATCTCAATTACGAATACAATTAAACATTTGGTCGTATAATGAGGGCGCCACTGTCAGTTTCTATTGTTCTCACCACCAAGCAGTTCAGCCGATTGCCAATAGATGCCGATACGTGTTTTTTTTTTTTTTCATAGTGAATACAAAAGAGAACAACTAAGTAAGTAAATCAAACGGGAGTGCAAATGACGGCCACCACCACAGTGGCCGTCGCCGCGCTCTGCCAACGACATACGGATTATACTCAATATGAATAACGGAGACTTGCGACGCGGTTACAAGCCATCTGCCGCAATAAAAATAGGTAGGCGCGAATAGCCATATCTGATGTATCGTGTTTACACTTCATCGTAAAATATTTAGGCTCAGTAGAAGCAATAAAATTTAAGCAAGTAAAGTTCGGAACAATAAATTAATGATAATGAAATAATCCAATTTATATTTTCAAACTGTCTTATTGCGGAAAATAGTGTGTAATTGTTCGGATCGACTACAATTAAAATTTGGCGCACATGCTTTAGAGGAAAACGACAGGACACGTTTTGTGATATAAAATAGTCTAGTATACAGTCAAACTACACTTTAGCGGGGTGAGGGGTGAGACGAGATGCGTAGTTATATGACGGGCGATGAACGACGGTTGCCTTGGATAACTCTGGCCCTGCTACGGTGCGCATGAGCTTCCTGATATACCCAGACGATTCTACACAATTCTGGCAATCATAGAAAGATTGAGATTTAACAACAAAAACTTGGAAATTGATATACAAAATAAAACATAATATTGAAAAACATTGAAAATTAATGGTAATTGTGGAAATTGATGAATACATAGAAGAACGACGTTACCAATATTTTCTACATTAGAACTTGAAAAAAATGATATTACCTAAACGAAATCTTCAATCATCAAAAAATGAAAAATCTATACTGTTTATCAAATGGACGGATAAAATTACCTATTACTATAATCGTATTACATTTTATCCAATTGGATTTTCTTGAATACTATATAGAGTAGTGGTATTAAAAAAATCATAAGAACAATAAAAATGCCGTTATAATTACAACTGAAAACTTTGCTTAATTTAAATAATATAAATACCCTACTTTATCTAAATAATCGTTTGTCAAATTCTAAATACTAAGAGTCAATTATTAAATAGTCGTGTTTAGCTTAAACTCATCTTAAGTCAGTATTAAACAAATAGCAATAAATCGTAATTTAAATGACTGAATATAATAATACTACTTTCAGTCATTTAAGCAGCGATTATTTTCATTTTTTGCCTGGATATTTTGGAGGAAGGAGGAATTTACCCCATTCACAAACCCCTCCCTGCTCCCTGTGGGTCCGCGCCTGCCATGAACACCTTAACATATAAATAAAAATTGGACATATTTCCAAATAAATGTTACCACCAGCTGCAGTATTATTTTCAATTAAAATTAACTTAGCTCGAAATTCACCGTAGACCCAAGATCCCATAGACCATTTTTCTTAGAATTGAACGTAGAATCAGAAAAAAATAGACTCACTCTTTAAAAAAATAACTTACCTTATTATAGATACAGCCCATTTTATGTAACTAGGCGAGAAAGGCGAACATATATTTATTAACTCTGTGGATTACATTAATTCACTTTTGATAAGTTAAAGAAATTAATTTTATTCCTAGTTGAATGAAACGAGTTCTATTATTTATCTTTAAAGAAATTAACATAAGGTTGTGAAAATATTTAATGTGGGCTGTATCGTGAATAATCTTTAAAATACACGTTATAGGTAATTATTGCAATTTAATGTTTTATGTCAGGGTTTCTTGTTTTTTTCTTTGTATTTTAAAAATATATTTTTTTGTTTATACAATTCTTAGTTGATTTCATCATGAACATACAATTTTATATTGCCAAAGCATGTATTTCTCCATTGTTTCTTCTTGTTAATGTTACAATGAATTGAATATTAAATACGCTTTAGTTTGAACCTTACAATGTTCAAAATTACAATTTCTGCATAGCATAAAGTACAATCGCACCAATGTATATTCTTAAAATATTTCTATAATTTTAAAAGTTGATTTATAAAGTTATTTATAAATCTGCGAAAATTCAGTACTTACTTATTAAGTAAGTTTGCTAAATATTATTTGCTATCCATTACTAAATAAATAATTACCGCTTTATAATATTAAAATTGATTAAGAAATGTTTATTTCTGTCCAATATTATAAATAATAATAATACGTTTTATTTATATATTTATATTTAATTATTTTGGCCGATTTTATTGGTAAACTATATTAATACAAATTTAAGAACATTTGCGAAACAATTCCTAACATAAATTTGCTTCGCCGTCGGATCATAATTTCGTTCCGAATGCTAGGGCAGGATTTTAGTGGAGAAAACGACTACGTTAGTGGACGTGAACACTCGGCGCGCTCGGCCTCCCGGTCGTCTTTTATATACATCGATGGTTTTGGTTTACTGATTGTGAGTATGGACGGTTCGTGTCTTCGGTAATACAAATTAAAACTTTCAATTCGCATTATAACATATGCAACATACGAGCACAAGCGTATGAAATGCGCATACAGTACGAAAAATTACACACAAAATGCAGTCCAGGACCGCGACCTTAAATGGTGATAATATATATGGGGTGTTCCGTTAAAAAAAATGTTTGTTAATATATAGAAAACGCGACGTTCTTTTGTTTTTCTGATTTCGCGGTTGTAATCACCGGAAAATTTACTACTACTCGAAAAAGTGACGGAGGCAGATGAAAGTTTAATCACAAGAACAGACGCAGGAACTTTGCTAGTTACGATGCAGTTCTTTTCTTTGTTTCTTGGAGCTCTGGCAACCTGTGCTACATGAAGTGAATGACGCACAAATATATTTACAAAGGGACTCGGCATAAAACTGTGCACTCAGAAAGTAAGTGCTTTGCAGACGGTACTCACAGAGAAACTAGAGGAATTGATAGACGGCGTTATAAGTTATGCAAAAAATGACGACGGAAATAGAGATGTCAATTGTCTTATGAGAATGAGTTGAGACGGAAGTTGTTTTCTTCATTAGATAGAATACTTGTAGAAATTCGTGATAGGTTTCAGCTGCTGCGGAATTTATCGGAAAAGTTTGCCTATCTCGCGCCGGCTATACTACTAGATTCGGACGACACTGAATGCAATCTAGAATAGGAATCTGCCGAAATTGACGAACAAGTTCGATTGCGGTCTTTTGTAACTACTACAGGCAATGAAAATAAATTAATTAATGAGGGCCCACTTGGATTATTACAATTCTTTGTGAAATCCAATCTAAAAGATACTCTTCCCAATATTGTAATAATGCTCCGAATATTCCTCACAATTGTCATAAGCAATTCCAGCTATGAGAAAAGTTTTTCAAAATTTAAGTTGATCAAAAATTATTTAAGATCCACAATAACTTCGTTAAGACTAACCAATCTGGCTATTTTGTCTATTGATCAAGAAGAATATGATTCGATAGACATTGATAGTGTAATAAAAGGGTTTGCTCTTAGAAAATGTAGACAAATAAAGTTTTAGTGGCAAGTTGCACCAAAAAAGTTCAACTCAAATTCAATCTGAATTTTAGTTCAAGATGACAGTTCCTATTGTTCTAATGTTACTTTGAACCAGTTCAGCTTGAACTTGAGTTGAACTTCTGGTGCAACTTGGCCTAAGTATCATTTTAGTTCTAACGGAAAAGTTTATTTGCGTTTAATATATAATTCGTTGTTATTCGTTATATATTGTTAATTTTATGTAATAATAACTTATTTTTTTTGACGCATATCATATATGTTTTGTAAAGTGTAAGAACTTTTAAAACAAATGTGTTTATTATACGAGATATAACTTCTATATTTGTAACCTGACAATACACAAAAACACATTTGTTCTTGCTGAAACGTTCTTTTGAATATTGATACATTTTGGATTTAAATACCTAAATAGGGGGCGGCGAATTTGGCCTATGCCACGGGCGGCAGAAACCCACGCTACACCACGGCTTTCGTTTGTCTCTTTCTTAAGGGAGTCTAGTTCCGAGCACCACCAAGGTGTGACACTGCCGGACTCTATCCTCCTCTTAAGTAGACAAGATAATTTATATGCCTTAAGTGCACTTCCCTCACAAGGATGTCTAGTCTGGTGTTGTTATTAGGTCATTCTAGTTTTCTATCCTGTATGCCTAATGTAGGCATCCTTGTCCGTATTTCTCGGATCTCTGTAAGGGTTTCAGAGACGATATGCTAATCTTGTCTAGAAAGTGGTCCATGACATTGAAACGTCTTGACTCACTTTCCAGTCTCTGATTTTACCTAAGGTGCTCATTGTAGCCACTATGATGTCTATAACAGTTTGGCTACGTGTGTTAACGAAGGTAGGTTCCGTGATACGATTGAGTATCTCTAAGTCTCTACTTATTAAAAAGTTGTGCAAGGAATGGGTAATCCTACCTCTGGCATCAATAATCCTATCCCTGATACAGTAGGCCAGTAGGTCTGGCATCGATATTCCAACCTCTGGCATCAGTAGGCCTACCTTTGGTATCGATAATTCAGATCATTTATTAATCTTTAAGAGGCTGTAAAATTTTTCACCACTATACTGGTCATTAATGTTTAAAAAAAATAACACTTTTAAGAGGTTTGCTAACGTTTTAGTAGTACCAACGGATCAGTAACATCTCAAAAGTAAATCAAAAATGATCTTTTAATAATTAATGATCAATATAGAGCCCGCAAAATGTTTTCATTCATTGGGTCTCTGACGTTATTGTCCATTATTCCATCTCTTAGAATTTATCGACCTCTCAAATCAGAAAGAAAAGTATAATTAAATACTTCTTTGTAAACTATAGAGAAAAAAAAACATGGATGTAATATGCCGTTTTATATTTTTAGGTACACTCCTAGCTACATGTACAATGGTAAGGTGTATCCGAATTATCTTTCGGGTACAGGTTATGTGATGTCGATCGATGTAGTTCCTAAGTTATATGAAGCAGCCCTTTCAACTCCAATATTCCATCTTGAAGATATCTATATTACAGGTAAGCTAGATTGGTTCTCCCTGAATCAAACCCCAAATAATCCAACCCATATCCCAACAGGTTTCCCGTTTTAACTTCAAGATCCATCCATATTCCATTCTAAAAGAAAATTTAAATGAAATATTTTAAAATATTTGATATCAATTATTTTTCTATTATTTAGGAATATCAATATAAATAAATGATTAGACGAATACTAAATGTTATGTTTTTCTGCTTTTAATTATTAATTCACAAATACTAAATGCTTTGTTATTTCTAAGTTTGCATCAAAAATGCTAAATGTTATGTTTTTGTATATGTATCACCCGAAGGAATATTATCAAAAGCGATAAACATAAGGCCGAGGAACAACGGAGGCTTCACGTTTTCAAAGCGCAAATTCGACCCTTGCGTTTTCAAAACGGCCTTTACATCCCACCGCCTCAGCCCCACCGAAATCCAGGAGCAGTACCAACTGCTCCAAACCCTGGATTTGGACGAAGAGTGCAAACTGCAGGAGCAGTCCAAAAACAGCACTTTCAACATCTTCGGCTACTTCACGATAACAAAGGGCAAGCCGAAAAAGAAAAAGATCACCTGCTTCTAAAACGGAAATGAAATATACTTGAAGCTAATTGATTCGGATGTTAGGGAAAGGTTTAACACCCCGTTAAGCACGAATTTGTCGTTGCAACTGTGGTCGTACATTCACACTTAGTACTTGAGCGGAAAATTTAATAGCAGCGTGTGAGTACTATATATTAAGATGCTTAAGCGACTTTATGAAAACGATCATAAACTTGCAGTTTGTACTGCACGGGCAAATAAATTACATCTTGCGGTGCAGTACCTTTTT
Organism: Philonthus spinipes; assembly: GCA_963082785.1. Taxonomy (NCBI): domain Eukaryota; kingdom Metazoa; phylum Arthropoda; class Insecta; order Coleoptera; family Staphylinidae; genus Philonthus; species Philonthus spinipes. The sequence goes on along the minus strand of OY720303.1, from coordinate 9,362,767 downwards.
TATCAAGATGTTTAACTCTTCAAAGTCTTTTATTTCATAAATTTTGATTTTCGCAATATCGGGATAAAGGACTTTTAAGAGTGATAAGAATCGTGAAACTATCTTCCATTAATTATTAGTAAAATCGAAGATCTCCAAATGTTTGATCTCCGAATTAATTAAATTAACACTCGAAATCAGTTCAAAGGTAAAAGTACACAAATTAAAAAGTACTCTTGATCTTTTTGATATAATAGTAAATTATTTTTTTATTATTTATAGGCATTAAAATTCACACGATTAAAGAAGAAATAGAAAATAATGGGGATTTCATTTAATAGCTTATTGTGATTAAATAAATTTTCTTTGCTGTGCATTTAAAGTACTTAATTAATCCAACTAAATAGAATTTATTAAACAAAAATAATTCTGAGAAAATAAACAATATTTGATAACTTAAAAGAGTCAAGAATTTAAATAACTTCTACATTTAAAACATGTTTTATATTTTTTTATTTATGTTATTTTTAATAAATTATTATTATGTTTTATATATACACACATCTTTAATCAGACTATATAAATAATACAAAACAATTTAAAATTAATAATTAATACAGACCTAAAGACCTTCGGTCGATAGTCGTTTCTCTTAAGAATATATATTTGTATTAAATTGTTTCATGTATAGTATATTAAATTAAATATGTATGTATTCTTTGGGAATATAGATGTTTGTATATATATATATATAAATAATTAAAATACGTGTAGGTGACCAGAGGTTTTTCTGCCATTTTATATTTTATTAATTATTATTTACACTGAATTAAATAAAAATAGACATTTCAATAATAATTAATAAAAAAGAAACAATATTATTTTATTGCACCTGCCGACTTACTTAAGTCAAAAGTTACAGTGGCTAAAAAGAAAGTAATTATTTAATTAGTTCCCTACACCTGAAAGGGAAGAAGACACCCTGTATATATATTCAGTGACCCTGAATATATATACAGGGTGTCTCAACGTGCGCGCCGAGTAGCGTCAATTTTTCCAAAAATATTATAAAAATGTATTATAAAAGTTAGCTTTATTTTTGATGTACAATCTGAAAAAAAAATATGGGGTATTCCATTGGAAAAAAAAAATAACTATGATACGCCATGCTTTTATGGGACACCCTGTATATCTGAAACTACTAATAGACCTACATAAAACTGCGAAAGCCGATTTTGAAAAAAATAAACCATTTAGCCGTAAAGCTAATCGGCGCACACGCTGTGACACCCTGTATATACACATATATATATATATTATTTTTATTAATAATATTCAAAATTCTTCTCATTATTTAATTTGTTTTAAATAGCTGTGGTCAAGTCACTCTTTTTTTCTATTATCATATTTTTTACACTGTTTTTTTTTTATGTGACAAAACTTAGGGTGTGTTTGCTGCTATCTGTCTCAACAACAGGTATTGATTAATTTTGTACAATTGACGAATTTTCGTGCAGTTGTTAAATGATTATAAACATAACCTATATAACATAACTTGTCAAATAAATTCAAATCTTTTTAAAATAAGACAGAAATTAGTTATTGATTTCTGTAAGTAAATAGATCAGTGGCTATAATACCAAAAGCATAAAGTTAGAATGTATATTCTACGTCTATGACAAAAAGCTACTGATTTATTTATTTTATTATTGTCACATTAACATAACTAATAAATAAAAAGCTTACAAGATAACACGTAAATAATCTTACCATAACCTGAAAAACACAGCAATTTGATAAGAATTTAATTTGTGTGTAATACAACTCACACACAAATATGAAAGGTCATAAAAATAAAACAGATTTTAAATATTTTTTTGTAGCATACAAATAATATCTTCTTCTTTCTCAGTAATATTAAATACTTTTGATAAATACGTCGTAAACAAGTTTTCTCAAATGTATGAATAAAGTTCTGAAAAAATAGTTGGATCAAGAATTAAGTACTCTAAATGAACATCTAACAAAAAAAAAGGTTTGAAAAAAATTAAATTGGATTAAATTAAATTACTGCTTTCTTTATATTGGTTGTAAAAAGCTACTTTATACTGTAAGTTATTATTATTATTTGTTAAAAATTTTATTATTTTCGTCTACGGAAAAAAAATGTTTTCCTTATTAGTTTTTAATCATTTACGGCTGGTTCCGTATTGTCGATTAAATATTTTATATTCAATTTCCTTTAATTGATGTTTGTTCCAATTTTAATAGGTTTTAATTGTCTTCGTGAATGACATTTTTAATTTATTGAAACATTAGTTTCTTTCAATATAAAGAGCGATCAATCTCAACACTCTAGAGTTGGCAACAACAAGAAAAAACACTACTTTAATGCATTTTCATGTTTAATAGTTTTGAAACATGATTGAGTAATATATTATTTTTATCGGACATTATTACTCTGGTTTTACAATCACCGTCATAACATAAAAACCCAAATTGATGATGGTATCGTCAACAATTTGGGTTTTTGCCTTGAAATTAGGCAAAGATGGCGCTTGCGCTATCTTTCCAATTATATGATAAAAACACAAACTTTATTAATTTTATTTTTATTTATTTATGGAATCTCCGTCTTACAATATAACATTTTAATAAATAAAATTCTAAGTCTAATTGGTGTATTAAGTTCCAAATTGGTCCAATTTATTTATGTATTTATAGTATTAGTACCATGAATATGAAATTTATATATTGGAATAACTTATGACCTTTGACTATATAAATATGGACTGCTAACGCCAACTTCACGTTTGAATCCAAGTGACGGTGGCGCTGCCATAGACCAAGTGCCAAGGCTAAGTGAAAGCAATTTTACGCTCGAGTCTCTTGTGTGTAAGTTTGTTGTGTTTAAATCTTGTGATTCCTGAAAGTTTTTAATAACATGGCGGTATATTGCTTTGTGGAAGGCTGCAATTCGACTACTGAAGTATCTGTCGATGTGACAGCGTGTTACGGTTCCGTCTGCCGTCGTTCGCCGAAATTCGAAATTGATAAAAAAAAACACATGAGTCAGTCCTGGTGAAAATCGCGACCGCGTGTGTTTTCCGTGTGTGAAAAGTGCCATCGTGTCTTCTTTCCGTGCATTGAAAGTATTATAAACTATGTAAAACCGAGGTCAGGCGTCCGCCGTTTCGCGGGCTGAATAAATTGAAAAAAACGAAAGTATCGAAAAACCCCCCGTCGTGATCAAAATACATCATCCAGATGGTGCAAGTGTCCTAAGACGGGCCCATCGAAGCCCCCATTCCGCGAAAATATAGTCAATTTAACTACGAAAACATTTATGTTAACATTGTATTACATTCACATTAACCCATTCATATTATATAAGAAATAAATTTATGCATGAAAACTCAATTGAATATCAATCTGTAGTTTTCACTGCAGCGCTAAGCAACCAAATTTTACTGAACGCACGAATTTTTGTGGTCGCTTTTTATACCGCTGGATGGCTTTAAAAGAGATCCAGCGAAAAAATGCGTTATCGCTTGACTAAAACGCTGCAGCGCCACACAAATCGGTGTTCCCGCAACGTGATCATTCTGCTCACCAGTTTTTGAATTTCCCACCTTTTTGGTCACTGGGGCGGGGCTTAGTCGGGTTCCCACTTGGATACAAATATTGAGCAGTGTTTACATGGGAAATGGAGGGGGACTAGCAGTCCATATTTATATAGTCAAAGGTTATGACAGTGTTATTTTATACAATTGTGTCTCCCTTATTGCCAAATATTTACATTAAAATCATTCTTATTATTAAAGTCATTTTTACTGCCTAACTTTGACTTTCAAGGCGAAATATTAGCCTTATTTTAACTTTGATTGTCTAATATTGTATATTATATTGCCCAATTCCACTATATAGTGTAGCTTGATTTGCAAGTCTCATTATTTGCCTAAAATGGACTTGATTTTTATTTTAATGTTTGCCTAATTTTGACTGTAAAGTTTTTCTCATTCCTCAATCTTTACTTTAAAACAATTTTTAAAATCAATTTTGTGCAATTAATGTAAATAATTAATATAATAAATACAGTGACTTTCAAATGAAAATTAAGCCAACAAAAAATATTTTTTTAGTCAGAATATACCATTGAAAGTAAGCTACAATAACTTAAAAGGCAAGATTTAGGCAAATTTTTAGTGACTACTTTCGCAATATTTGCCTAAATTGGACCTAATTTTTACTTTAAAGTTTCCTCCGTAGTCTAATTTTGGCTTGTACATTATTATCTCAATGTTTGGCTAATTTTGACTATAAAGTTATTATCATTACTCAATCTTGATATAATAAGTTTAAAATCAATCGTATGCAATTAAAGTGTATTGGAGTGGCTTTAAAATGAAAATTAAAGCATCAAAAAATACTTTAAATTCAAAATCAGCCATTGAAAGATGATAGCTACAATAACTTCAAAGTAGTAGCAAATATTAAATGACTACTTACTCAATATTTGCCTAATTTATCCTAATTTTTACTTTAACGTCTCCCCTGTAGTCTAATTTTGGCTCGAAAATACTAACTTTCAATGCATTAATGAACTTAATGCATTAATGAACTTATGATTTGATCATAATAAATTAAATCAATTAATTCAAGTCAAATGTTTGCCTAATTCTGATTATAAAGTCAATCTCATTGCTCAGTCTTGACTTTAAAATAATTTTGATTAATTAAAGTAAATTATAGTGACTTTTAAATAAAAATCAAGCCAACAAAAAAATAATTTACCTTGAATGTGAGCAACAATAACTTTAAAGTCAAGATTAGGCAATGGGAATCCGAATTAGGTGATGAACACTTACATTGCCTTTAAAGACAAAATTGACTAAATTAGGCAGCAACTTTAAAGTTAAAATTAAGAATATTCAAAAATTTTACAGTGTAAAAAAAGGAAATATTGTAACACATACTGACATTAAAGTCAATATTAGACATACAGCTGAATTAGACAATATGGGATAGTTTGAAGTCAATATTAGATAAATATTAGAACAGATATCTATTTGTAAGACATAACTAACTAACAAGAGACACCTTAAAGTCAATATCATTCAACAAACGAATTTAAAGTCATTTTCACTGCATAATTTTGACTTTAAAGTCACTCTTAACGCCTAATATTAACTTGCAAGTCAGTCAATATTTGCCTAATTTAGATTTTTACTTTAAAATCTCATCCTTAGTGTAGTCTAATTAAGCATTAAAGACTACAATAATAATATAATTTTAACTTCAAAGTTAGTAGTCATCTTAATGTTTGTCAAATTTTGTCTATAAAGTCATTATACTGATTTGACTTTAATTATCATACGAATCGTCTGGTTCTGACATTAAAATATTCTTCATTGCCTAAATTTGACACAGCGGAATTAGGCAATATAAAATATTTTGAAGTCGATATTTGACAATAAAAGTCACAATTGGGCAAATATTAGAACAGATATTTATTTGCAATACATAATAATTAGCTAACAAAATATACTTTAAAGTCAAGATTATGCAAAAAACAAATTTTAAAGTGAATATTAGGCAACGAAATATACTTTAAAGTCAAAATTGGATAAACTTTAAGATAAATACTAACTTTAAAGTCAAAATTAGACTACTAGGGAGACTTTCAAGTCAAAATTAAGCCATGAGGGTGACTTTCTTGTAAAGATTAGGCAACGAGTGTGAGGTGCAAGTCTAAATCAAGCCATGAGAATTAGTTGAAAAGACTTTTAAGTCGAAATCAGGAAATAAAAGTGATTTTAATGTAAAAATTAGGCAATAATAATGACTTTATAGACAAAAATGGACGAACATTGAAATAAATACAAACTTTAAAAGTCAACAAGGCAGACTATACAGCGGAATGAGACAATATAAGATACACTTGTAAATAAAACACTTTTTAAACTTTGTTTAACCACTGTATTTTTCATTATGTCATTAAGAATGGAAATCCCCGAATTAATTCTGTCCTTCTAGCGCTTCCAGTAAATCCATTTTATGACCTTTTTTGGCAAAATGGATTACTGACCTAATGTACACCCCTCTTTTCGAAGCTGCATAAATTGTTTGTAATCATGTAATTTGATTTACTTTTAGTTTGAGGATGACTACTAGATAGTCGAAACTATAGTCACATAATTAAGTGAGAAAAATACAGTGGTTAAACAAAGTTTAAAAATTGTTTTATTATGTACCACAAAGTGAACGCCTACAACACAAAACAGTCAATATAGGATACTTTGAAGTCAATATTAGGCAGTAAATGTCAAAATTAGGCAAATAGTAGAACAGATATTTATTTGCAAGACATAATTAGCGACTTTAAACTAAAGATTATTCAACAACAGAAACTTTGAAGACAAGGTTAGGCAAAAAAGAAACTTTAAAATCAATATTAGACAACAAAATAGGCTTCAAATTCAAAATCAGGCAATCAAAGACAAATTTAGGCAATAAAAGAGATTTTAATGTCAAAAGCAGGCAAAAATGATGACTTTATAAATAAAATGAGAAAAACATTGAGATAAATACTAACTTTAAAGACAAAATTAGAATACAAGGGCTAATCAGCAGGATTAGGCAATATAAAAGTCAGAATTAGGCAAATATTAGGACAGATACTTATTTATAAAACAGAATTAAAGCCAAGATTAAACATAAAACACTTAAAAGTCAAAATTAAGCGATAAAATAGGCTTTAAGGTCAAAATCAGGCAATAATAATGACTTTATAGATAAGATTCGACGAACATTGAGGTAGATACTAATTTTAAAATCAAAATTAGATTACAAGGAAGACTGTCAAAATTATGCCATAATTGTGATTTTATTGTCAAGATTAGGCAATGAGTACGAGTTGCAAGACAAAACCAGCTATGAGAATGAGTCTAAAGACTAAATTGGACAGGAAAATATACTTTTTAAGTCAAAATTAGGCAGTAAAAGTGATTTTAATTTAAAAATTAGCCAATTAGGGAGACACAACTTTATAACAATCAAAATTAGGCAACTATAGTAACTTTATAGACGACAAACGTTGAGATAAATACAAATTTTAAGGTCGAAATTAGACTACAAGGAAGACAGTGGAATTAAGCTATATAGGATAATTTGAAGGTAATATTAGGCAGTAAAGTCAAAATTAGGCAAATGTTAGGACAGATATTTATTTGTAAGACATAATTGTCAAAGATTATCATGATTATTCAACAACAAAAACTTTGAAAAATATTGAATTCAAAGTTTCTGTTGTTGAAGGCAACAAAATAGGCTTGTAAGTCAAAATCAGTCAATCTAAGTCGTCAAATTTAAGGAATAAAAGAGATTTTAATGTCAAAACCAGGTAATGACTGTTGAGTCAAAATCTGGCAATAAAAGTAATTTTAATGTCAAAATTAGCCAATGAGGAAGACAATTTTATCAAAATCAGGCAATGGTCGTTATCATTGCCTGATTTTTTAAGTCAAAATTAGGCAGTATAAGTGATTTTAATGTAAACAGGATAATGACTGTATAGACATAAACAGACAAACATTGAGGTAAATACAAACTCCATATTAGACTACAAGGGGGACTTTCAAGTCAAAATTTGGCCATGAGTGTAACTATATTGTCAAGAGTATGACTTGTAAGTGAAAATTAGTTGATAGTCTGAATTAGACAACAAAAGAGACTTTCAAGTCGAAATCATACAATAAGAGTGATTGTAATGTCAAAATTAGACACAATTTTATAAAAATAAATGGTTGTCACTATCATAACTAAAGTTTTATGATCATTTAACTTTAATATATAAATTTCATATTCACAATTGAATTTCAGAATTTCAATTAAGTTTACAGTATGAAATCAAATGGTAGAAAGTACCTACCAGCGCTTAGTGCGAATTTGATGGATATCGAGCTCGATATAAGCTAGAATACGCTTTCGCTGATACATACTATCAACTCAATTAAGCAGAGTGTTGTGCTCAATAGTGAACTGGAATGTATTGTGCTCGATAGTGTACAGTGTCTAGTACACTGTCGATGGTAGAAAATCGCCCAGTCATCCCAGCTTAAATGTTGTATTGCCAACTTAGGACAATTGACATTGATCACTCGATACTTTCAACAATGAAATCGAATTCCTCATCTTGTGTTTTATTTTAAATTTGCCAGATGTAATGTATATTACTACTAAGTACTCAATTATTATTTTTGTTTTATTTAATAAATAACAAAGTTTAAAATGAGTAACTTAGTACACGAATTGCACATCAAAGGAGGCAAAAAGAAATTAAATATGAAATTATTTTAAACTGCTTAATTGTAAAAATCTATTACAGATCAATTATTAAGAAATATTTTATCTTGATTATTAAAAAAAATCACAAACTAAAATAGAATTTAAAAACAAACAAAAATACTGGTATTTTATTTAGAATCTCTAAATTGTAAGATTTTTAAATCTAAAATAGAATTCTAAATCGATATTAAACAATAAAATACCCAATCTGATGTTTTGTTTAGAATCTGTAGATTTTTTATAGATTAAATGCATTTTTACTCGTATTAATCCCAACTCGAAAAAGTATATATCGATTTAACGATTAGATTTATAATATTTATTATAGATATTGATTGAAGACAAAAAAATATTTAAATTATGAATTAAAAACATAATTTTAAAGTGATACAAAATATGATCATACTTTTAATAGTAGAAGCCTAGTGTTGGTTCTACATCTAATTTTTTTGTTGCTGTTATTGAAAAATATTTTTTATGATAACTGACAGACGTATGAGTTGATTTTTGGTGGTTTTTATTTATGCTAAAACAGCATTTAGTGAAATTATTTTTCTCAAAAATTCGTCATTCATTGAACGAATGTCTGACGGTCAACTTTGTTTCATCCGACCATAGCTGACCAACGACCTGTATAGTACTCTTTAAACTCTTAAGTAACCAAACTTATTTCAATTAAGAAATTTCCCCCTTTTATTTAATGTAATCAATGCAAAACCTAGCCATAAGCTAACCTAATAACCACCGCCATCTCATGGTTATACTACGTACTATACTGTATAATTTATTCAAGTTTGAGTGATTTATGGCAGCTATCTTACACTCTAGTAGGACCAATACTAGACTTAAACTCTTTTAATTAATTTATTTCTTTTAAATATTGGGTATTATTTTAATTGTTAGTATTATTTCTTTGAAAGAATTTATAACATTTCTTTGAATTCAATTTATTAATAATTCAAATATGCCATAAAGAATAATTCAACTTTATGAAATTATTGTTTTTTTTTAATAAAAATGTATTTTTCGTAAAACAAAGATTTCATTGGAATTTTAGAGCCGAAACTATAATGCATAACAATGAAACGTTTTACATATTTTACTTTGCAGCAATTAACATTAGCTATTATGGATGTGAGGTAAAAAGTAAACTGTTTCAATAAATTTTGATTGCACAAAAAATATCATTACATTTTAAATAGTTCTGTAAACTGTAAGTCTTAATATGACCTCCTTTTTATATTGAATTTTAAATTCAAATGGGAGTCGTATTTTCAGACATTGAGTTTATTTATAAAAAATAAAAACGGGATAAATCCTTTTAAAATAATAATCCGATTAATTCAGGATATTTGAATAATTATAAATGCAAGGATTTTAAATAAATTTATTATAAGATCTAAAGCATTTATGAATAAATATAAATGTAAAGATTTTAGATGCATTAACAATTTTATCTTAATCATTTATAAAAATATATCACTGAGCCTCTTATCGGCAGTGTAGTCCAAAATTCTGTTATCAAAATGCAAGGATTAAATAATTGTAAATAGAATTTCTACAAACACATACAGACTACATATAGAAATAAATTATACAAAGGAAAACTTTGTATAATTTATCCATTATATTCTAAATACAATTTTTATAATTTTAATTAAAGCACAGGAATATTCAATAATTTTCTATATAATTCATTACATCTGTTTTATTCTGAATAAAATATTTAATAATTTTAATTGAATGGAATGAAGCACGAAAATATTCGACGTTTTCTAAAATGAAGTAAATGATTTATTCTAAATTGATCAATTTTCAACGCCATTTTGTAAAAGAAATGGGCTTAATTACGAAAAACAATCATGGTTAAAGAAATTGTATGTTGCACTATAGATCTATTTATATACATGCTTATAGAATATTATATCTGAAAATTTATATATATTAAGGAGAAACGACTGGTTTTCTTTTTTTTTTGACACTTTGAGATACATACAATATTTTTTAATTAAATGAAATAATGAAAAACTTATTAAAAAATCTATGAATGAAATGAAAATAAAAACACATTAATTGCTAAAATTCTTCAACTACAGCATATTCAACAATATTTCAGAAAAAGTTACATTAATTTCAGAAGAAATTGAAACATAAGATTTTTTTAATTAAAAAAATGATATTAAAAAATCTACCAATGGAACGAAAATAAAAATTACTTAAATTTCTCGACTACACTATTTTCAATAATATATTAAAAAAAAGTTAGATTCACTTCAGAAGAAATTGATAATTCAATTAATAAATTGAAATAAATTTAGAAAACAAACTTAATTTCCAATTTATGTTATTTGATTTTTAGTAAAGAAATAACTTGTTATGTTTCATAGTTTTATTTATTTATTTTCTTGACCTGTGTTTTGATCTTTATAGCTCATTATGAAAGGCTAAACAAAAAATTCTATTTTTATATGTTTGAGTTTACGTGAAGTGTTTTAATATTAACACAAAATTAAAAATCACTTAAATTGCTACGATTTTTTTTTTTTCGAATAAATCTTGTAGACGATTGAATTCTGAAAAACTTTTGTTTGGATACTTTTTTCATGGCACGCTCAGTTTTCAACGAAAAGCGTACATTCGCCGACTTTTCAACAACGAAGTGCGATTATCTTGGCCTACGTTGATCCCACGAAATAATAAAAGCTGGAGACAATTTAATTCCACACAAGATTTATTCGAAAAAAATGTTTGTTATATCAACGTGGTTGTGAAAGGCCGATCCCATGTTTTTCAAACATACTGCAACTTTTATTTGAAAAACATTTTCGTTTCGTGGGATCAACCTAGGCCAAGATAATCGCACTTCTTTTATTGAAAAGTCGATGAACGTATGCTTTTCGTTTAAGACAATTGCATTCTAGACGACTTTTGTTTAAAAATATATAGAGATAGCTTGCTTAGATTTCCTCAAAACCAGGATTTCCCAACGAAAAAATTCTATTCGAGTGTCGCTTTCTGTGAAACACATTGCAATTTTCATAGTCCGCAACTACTGCAAAAAAAGTTTCGAACAAAATATCTAGATAATTAATTTAATTCCACACAACATTTCTTTGAAAAAAAAATGTTTATAGAATCAACGCAGGATAAGAAAGTTGCGATTGTTTTACTAAAAACCACAATCGCACTGTCGTCAATAGTCGTCTCGCGAGAATATCTAGATTTTAATGAATTCCAAGCGTGCTGTGGAAACATTTTTCAAACTACAGTTCGAGTGTTGCTTTCTGTGAAACAATTATTGCGACACAGTATAGTTCTATACAGTAATCGCACTCCCGAAAATAACGCAAAATGGAGCGACTTCGCGCAGCTGAACGGCGCAGCTCTCAAACCCGATCATATGGCCACCCAAATATAACCTGTAAACGGATGTTGAATTTAAATCATTAAAAACTGTGTTTATACGACCATCTAAGTAATTTTCGAACATTAAGATGAAATATTGTGTGCCGTTTTGTAAATGTGTTTATTCGAAAGCTTTTAATACCAGCATTTATACAATTCCAAATGATCACCGCTAAGTTAAATTATTAATTATTATGAAGTATTTGGGGCAATTCCTTATGTGAAATATTAAATTTAATATACAATGCATTTATATCATCACAATCTGTGAGAGTTTTATAACTGATATGTATACATAAATTGTGAGGTTAATAACATACACAAATTATAATATTTTAAACTTATAACCAAAGTATTAATTTTTAAAATGTTACCCATTATAATTCCACATTTCATTCGATTCGTTTTTAAATACCTTTCATATTGTAATGATTGTATTATTTAAATTTTCAAGTATATATTAGCCCAAAATAAATATATCTCGGCACATTAAATTATGAATTTATTATTTCATATACGTCGAGTTTATGAGATATTATATGTATCAAAAAGTGTTAATATTCTAAATCAATTCATTTATAATAACAATAAATTGCATGAGTTTACTATTAAATTTAATTGATAGAAAGATAAATTTACTGAGTATTAATTAATATTAAACTTCATATAAAAACATTAACACTTTACAACATTTTTAATTTTGCTAATTGTACATTTCGAGTACTACGCATTCATTATCAATGTTGATATTTATATAAATCAATTTTAACTATTACAAATACACTAAATAAAAATGGGACAAAATTTTAAAAATAATAATCGCTAAATATGTTTTCATTTTGTTTATAAATAAAACATTGCCTTTTTATATCATTAATCTATTTTTTATTATCATTTTAATATACTAGTACACACATTTTTTTTATTATAAATTTCGTCTCATTTATACAAAAATAAATGAAATAGATGTATTGGATATTTTTGTAATTGTTCAAATATTGTGTTTTAAAAATGTTGTATTGTGGATTTTAAACTAATTATCATTATTACATGTAGCAATGATAATCATTAGTAAATTAATACGATTTAATTGTTATTATTAGTATTTATAATATAAAATCAAAGGTTATTAAGTTGGACCGCCTATGAAAATGACGCCGCCACTGGATGCGCCGTTCAGATGCGTGAGGATCACTCATTTTGCAAAAGATCAAATGTGCCGACACTAAGTGAGACTACTGCTTAGAACTATACTGTGATTGCGACTTCCACGGCCCGTGTTGATTTTGCAAAAAATCAAACAGAAGTTGTAGACAATTAAATTCTGCACAAAATTTGTTTGAAACAAAAATGTTTGTGGGATCAACGTAGGCCGAGAAAATCGCGATTGTTTTACTAAAAACAACAATCGCTGTTTTGTCATTGGGCAGTTAATTCCTACGATTTTTTTTTCGAATAAATCTTGTAAAGAATTTAATTCTGGACAACTGTTGTTTGAGTTTTATTTTCATGGCATGCTCAGTTTTCGCTAAAATTGTTAAGCTTTTCAGCTTTTTCGCACGTTCACAGACTTTTCAACAAAATAAGTGCGTTTATCTAGGCCTGCGTTGATCCCACATTTTCTTTTTCAAAAAACAAGTTATAGACACATTTAGTTTCCTTGTTTGCTTAAACAGGACAAGTTCGCCTTCCTTTAGTGGACGAAACAATGATTCTCGGTCGTCTACCTTGTAGACCCAAATCGTTGACGATGCCACTTGAAATTAGGCAAAAGATGGCGCTTGCGTCGTCTTTAATTAATTAAGTTATAGACAATTGAATTCTGGGTGATTTTTATTTGAAACATTTCAATAGCACGTTTGGATTGTCTCAAAACCACGATTTTCTAACGAAAAACACTCAAACTTCAATTCGAGCGTTGCTTTTTGTGAAATAATTGCGATTTCCACGGCCTGCGTTGAATTTGCGAAAAAAAAGTGACAAATAAGTTATAGACAATTGATTTCCGCAAAAGTTTTGTTAAAAAAATGTTTGTGAGATCAATGCAGGCCAAGAAAATCGCTATTGTTTTACTAAAAATGACAATCGCACTATCGTTAATGGTTAGTTTAATTCCTACGATTTGTTTTTGTTAAATAAATATTCTAGACAATAGAATTCTGGACAATTTTTATTTGGATTCTGTTTTCATGACAACCCTCAGTTTTCGCTAAAATTGCAAAAATCTTAAGGTTTTCAAAGAAAAGCGTACGTTTACCAACTTTTCAACAAAAGAAGTGCCATTATCTAGGTCAGCGTTGATCCCATGGAAATGTTTTTCAAACAAAAGTTTTAAACGATTGAATTCTGGACGACTTTTGTTTAAAGAACGTTTCCATGGCAGGCTTGGATTTCCTCATAACAAGGTTTTTTCTAACGTGAAACAATTGCGATTTCCACGACTCGCGTTGATTTTGCAAAAATGGTTCAAACAAAAGTTGTAGGCAATTGAATTCCACACAAAGTTTCGCTAAAAAAGCAAAAATGTTAAGATTTTCAACCGAAAGCGTACGTTCGTCGACTTTTCAACAAAAAATGCGATTATCGTGGCGTTAGTTGACAACACGAAAATGTTTTTGAAACAAAAGTTGCAGACAATTGAATTCCGGGCGACTTTTATTAGAAACTTTTTACATTTAATGGAATGTTCAGCGACCATTCGTTTAGTCTAGATAACTAGTGATGGCCATTTCGGTTTTTCGAACCTCATCAGACTAGTGTGTTCTATGTGCAATACCTTGATGAAGGCGGCTTAACGACAATTGTGTTGTGGTTATATACCCGATATTAATCATAATAAATAAATAAAGATGACGCAAGCGCCACCTTTTTTCCTTGTTTTCATAAACAGGACAAGTTCGCCTTCCTTTAGTGGACGATACAATGATTCTCGGTCGTCTACCTTGTAGACCCAAATCGTTGACGATGCCACTTGAAATTAGGCAAAAGGTGGCGCTTGCGTTGTTTAATTTATTATGAGAAACTTTTTATTTAAAGTGAAATTTAAGTTTATATTAATATAAAATAAAAGTTTTTTTTTTTCGGGTAAACATTTTTCTAATCGGTTTTTAATTTAAATGTTCTGATAAATTAATATAAAACAAGTTTTTTTTTATTTACTATTTGAAATGGTGTAGCTTCAGCTTATTAGCTCATTCTCAAGTTGATTTAAAATTTTAGAATGAACGAATATTCTGAAACTAAGTCGAGAATTTAAAGTCATTTAATGACTGTTTTTGATTTATTAGTACGTATTTTTAATAATTCACATTTATTGTTATAATATTAAGTACTAATGTTAAAATATTAATCATTAAAAATAATATTTTTAAACACATGATTTTTTAAAAAAATATCATTTTACTAAATATCCATGTATCTTCCTTTTAAATCAACTCACAGAAGAAGAAATACTTCATTTTTAAATTTTAACTCGTACAAACTGTGTTTTATATTGATGACAAAATGATAATAATTGTTTCGTATATTGGCAAATGTCTGCTGTATAATCTAATATGTAGTGGAGTATTACTCAGTGCATTAGTTGTTTTATTTCATATTGATGGTACAAAGATAATAATTATTTCTTTTAAATGAATTACAACTTTTATGTGCAGTGTAATAATATACTGCATATAAAATTACAACTTTTATAAATTGTAATTAATTTGAAAGAAATATTTATTACCCAATGCATTGATTGTTTTTTTTTTAAATAATTATATATTTCAAATTATATACAACTTGTATATGCTCATTATACTGCACACATAATTCTAATAATTTTCTTTATGCCATCAAAATAAGATAAAACAGCTAATGCATTGGGTAATACCCCTCTGCATATTACATTTTACAACAGATATTTGCCACTATACTACCTCAACACAATAAAAATTATAACAACTTTTTTATATAATTATAATTAATTTGTTGGGTAATACCCCACTGCACATTAGATTATACAGTGGACATGTGCCTGTGTATCTTGTTGCAGTAGTGAATGGAATATACTTATGTTTATTGATTACAAATAATTTTAGTATATTATCAGTTATGAACACTAATTGCTCAAATTTTAAATTACATATCATTACATAATAAATTCGAAATGCTCAAAATGTTATATTTCATAATTTGAAAATTACTTTGATAATAAAAGTGAATCCAAATGAAAAAAATGTTATAATTTATTATTAAATAAATATAAAATAAATATTATTACATAAAATTAAATAATAATTTAATAATATATTTATATAAATTATTATTAAAGTTATTTCATATGGATTTACTTTTTTTTCGTAATTGAATATTCATTATTTTATATTAGTAGAAAAAAAAATTATGTTTTAATTTAATTAAAAAACAACATTTTATTGTATATTCACAACATGAATTATAAATTGATATATACATTAAAATATTTGAATATTTAACACGTTTTGATTCAAACCAAAAACTAATGTGTGTGCACTCAGATTCCATTTTAACTGTACCAAATATAAATTAACCAAAGACAAATTATGATGTTTATTAGATTTCAAATATATCATATTTGTATATTAAATTTTATTTATTTATTTGTATACGAATTAAATATTAAAAATCTGTGAATAACACAAAACAATCTCACATTAAATTGAATAACTTGAAATTTTGGTACAGTTTACCATTATTACCCCATTTTTAAGAGAATTTAAAATTAAATCTCGTGATATGATACGATTGTCTATTAAATATAGTATATTCTAACGTTTTTAATTATATTTTAAAATGTAAATAATAAATCAAGAAACATGTGGCTTGTTTCTAGACCACCACATGAATTAAAGAATTTTAAATTCTTTGAATATTTTCGACTCAAATCGTGCATTACGCACAGTAGTACTGGTATGCAACAAGCAAATATGAAGGATGTTTGTTAACAATTTACAGTGTAAGTAATTTTTGCAGTTGGAAAAAAGGATTGACCAAATTTAATTAATCATTGTCAGAAATGTTCCTTGTTTAATTTTATTGTAATTTAAATTCTCTACAAGTTTGACGTTTTTCATGAAAATTTGAAATATTATAATGGGCTAATAAACAAATCGAAAATTATTTGAGAATTTAAAGTTATTGAATTTAATGTGTCTTTTTATTTTGTTTTATTAGTAGATTTTTAATATATAATTATTGTTATAATATGAACTACCAATATATTAATATAAATAATATTAATCATATTAAAGTTTTTTATTATAATTTTTATTTTTAACTTTAAATACAATCAAATCATTAAGAATTTTGGTGTGAGAGGGCTCATACACCCACTTAGCCCAAACCTTAAGCCCATTGCGGTGCAAATCATTTAATTTTAATTAATAATTTATAACATATATAAATGTTGTTGTATCTCAAAGTGAAAACCAATTGCATCACAGTTCCTCATATTTTAAGTTCTACTTAATTCCATAATTCTTCTTTCGAAGAAGAAAAAATATTTAATTATGAATTGAGTAAAAATCGAGAATTAAGAAAATCTGAAATGGTTGCGTTTCAGTGATGCAAAAGCAACGTTTGAATTACTCGTAAAAGAATTTTTAAACCGTCGTTTTTAAGGGAAATAATCCTTCAATCGTACGCAATGTGATGTGATGATTTCAATTTTTATTATAGGAAAAGTTAAAAGAAAAACAAACAAAAAAGAAGATAATATGTATACATACATAGAAAGCTATTTTCTTCGAGTAATTTTATCTAATATATTAATAATAATGAAATGATTAATGGAATTGTAATAATGAAATAATAATAATAATTGATTAATATTACCATTCAGGACACTATTGATTTATGATGAAGAAATAGCCGTGTATTCAATCCTCCCAATAATACGGAGAAAGTAACAAATAATCAAATTTGTATTGTTTACGTTTTATGTTGTGCTACTATTTTTTTCAATCTATCATCCTCTATTGCAATTTTTGTACTCATAAAATAAACATATAATTCGACATTAAAACAAGGTTAGTTAAAATTAGCTGAACACCCAAATAATTCAACCATAAAAAAATATTTGAAATGAAAGTGTTTTACTTCCAAGCTAAACATACAGTATTTTCAATTTACTTTGATAAGTTGATGATCTTTAGTTTTTTTTAATAGATCACGCTGTATATTTTTACATTTTTGAATTCCTGGATCAATTTTAAGAACTGTTCATAAGATTTTTTTCACGAAATGCATATTAAGTAATAAGCAATTAAAACGTACTTATGAATTAATTTCTCACTTAACACTTGGTGAAACGTGTTTAAACAATTAGGTAAAAATTAAACATGTAGTTTGTTTCACAATAAGCAAATCACGTGTTTAATTTTTACGTAACTACTTATGAATTTCAATTATTCTCCTATAACATACTCAGTTGTTTTCACTAAATGGATAAAAAAAATAAGAAAACTCGAAATGAAATAATAAAATAATTAAATTGCATTAATG
This sequence comes from Philonthus spinipes, assembly GCA_963082785.1. Taxonomy (NCBI): domain Eukaryota; kingdom Metazoa; phylum Arthropoda; class Insecta; order Coleoptera; family Staphylinidae; genus Philonthus; species Philonthus spinipes. Next base: position 9,344,512 of record OY720303.1, on the reverse strand, counting down.
TAAATGTTCAAATTGCCATCCCTGAACGGCTTGACAATATCATATAGTTCCTCTAATGTTCATCAGTAATAGAATTGAATAGAAATTATTGATGCAATTTCGGAGCGTTTGCATATTAGGTGCAAGAATTGTGAATATTTTCATTTTAAAAAGTTCTATTTTATTTTTTTTAATTTCATTTGTACTACATTAACAGTAACAAGTCATAAGCCCATCAGACCGCACCAAAAAGTATTTCCTTCTACGCGACTGGTTGGGAATAATCGAATCTTTAAGCCCTTTCTGTATTAGATTGAACTCATCTTTCGAAAATTGTTCTCCCGATGACCGAAATGGCCTTCATCAGTTATCCATACACTAGATGAATGCTGATATATTAATCAAAATATTTGATGTTGTTTTCTACAACTTTTAGCCATCTTTATTGCAACATGGCAATATCGTATCGAAAGAACGTTATTTATTTAGCACCGATTCAATCATCGATCCATTTTTGCACTTCTTCAGCATTTCTAAACCCTGTGTCAGTCAGGGCATGCTGCATCAACCTGAAGAAATGGTAATCAGAAAGCGCCATGTCTGGTGAATACGCTGAGTACAGCAGAAGTTCCCATTCGAACTGCAATAGTGTATCGTTCACAACTTCTGTAACTTGTGGCCGAGCGTTGTAATGTTGATAATGACTTTGCGTCGATGGATATCTGTACCAACAGTTTCATTAGGTTTTATTAGTTTGTAATACACTAGACCTTACTGATATTTACAGCAAGAGTTCATTGCCATGAATATTTCGTTTCGGTATCGATGTGGATGGTTTTTCTGGATTAAGTCATTACTTTTTTCCCTTAGGATTATCTCTTTCATACCAAAGTAGAACAGGTGACTGGTTATTTATATTATTAAATGTATTTTTCGGATAAGAGTAAAAATCATACACAAAAAATTGAGATAAAGCAGTAAAAACTCATAGTAGATCCACTTTTCATCGCCAGTTACAATACGCTACAGAAAACTTTTCCTTTTTCCTGACAAGCTATGAAATCAAGTTCAATCGGTTGAAGATTGCATTTTCAGACAATTCGTATGGTGGTCATTTTCCACATTTTTGGATCTTTCCCATTGTATATAAATGTATGGAAACAGATGATTCATCGACTGCTAAGCTTTTACTCCTTAAAGTGACAACATCAACGTTTAGTGATTGCTTCAAAGGTGTCTCATGACATATTCTACAAATGTGTCAACATCAAAGAGAAAAAGAAGAGCTTCTTGGAGATGGTGGAAATCCAAATCGGTCTACGATCCCCAGAGGGACCAGCGTTTCAGTGGCACCGCCAAATTGAAACACATCTTCAATCCAATATGCAAATATATGTATCGGGTGATCAGCATCATTGGGACGACGCCAAGGCACAAAACATTCCTTACATGGATGTCGAGGCCCTGAAAAAATTGAACAAAAATAAGAAACTGGTCTAGAAGTACGACGCTTTCCTCACTTCCGAGGCTTTGATCAAGCAGATCACCCGTCTCCTTGGACCCAGTTTCAACAAAGCTGGCAAATTCGCTGATCTGCTCTCCCACCAGTAATCGATGACGCAGAAATAATATGAGATCAAGAATACAATCAAATTCTAAAAAATGAAGGTATTGTGCTTGTCCATCGCTGTGGAAACGTTGGCATGTCCCCTGATGAGTTGGTGTAAATTGTGGCAGAACCTGAGGTTATATTAAATTTTTTGTTTACCTTTTCGTAAGCACTCGACAAATAATAAATTTATTAAATTAAAAAAAATAAAAGTTGTTTGCCAAGTTTTTAAAAATTAGAATTAATCCTAGAATTCAAATATGTGAAAATATAATATAGGGAGTTCCATTTGAAAAACGCAAATTTACCCAATTATCTAAGAAAATTGAACATCCTGTATATTAAAAATATGTTTAAATGATTGCTTTTTTATATACAAGAAACTTTTAATTGAAACATTTTTATTATTTATTTTACTGTTTTGGAATTATTTAGGTGTCCGGTAATTTTGACCAACCCTTTATATATAAACAACACACAAATTTTTAATTTAACAATTTTAATGTACACTTCTTTGCAATAAAATTAAGCACACAAAATATGTTATAGTTGTTTAAAGAGGACGTGATAAGTTTCCTAGTTATGTAAATATGCCAATTTATTTAATGGTATTTTATCATTTACTGAAACTGCTTCTAGGCAATTCAAACAGACCCGAATTACACAACTAGAATATTGTGAAATATTGTTATGAGACTTGTGCTTAATTTTATTGCACAGAAGTGTATATTAAAAAATGTAAGCATTCAAGCTTTAAAAATTATTAATGTATAGGGTTTCCATTTTGGGGGGTTTCTCAAAAACTGCTAATAGTAGAATGACTACTAACGAGAGACAGTTTATGGTGCATTTCAAATTTGCATAGCTTGATTTTTTTCAAAATCCTCCTAAAGTTCAGATACCAAGCCAGCTATGTAAATTTGAAATGCACCATAAACTGTTTCTCGAAAAAAAAAAGTCATTCCACTATTAGCAGTTTTTAAGAATCTCCAGAAAATGGAAACCCTATATATTAATAATTTTTAAACCTCGAATACTTAGATATTTTTAATAAAATGTCTTTTTGAGAAACCCATCGATTGTTTTCTCTTAAAGTTATCAAAAGAGGAAAGTGGTTACCAATGTAGATTTTTTCGTAGAATTCAGTGATGTTCTTTAATTGTTCCTCAAAATGTAAATATGATTCGTGAAAACTTAAATCTTCAGCGATTAACCATTTTCGAGAAATCCTCGAAAAAAAAATCGAAAATCATGTTTAATTGCTTTAACTAAATACACTCTGTATCAAAAAACGGACATCGAAGTAAATGTTTGTTAGCATAAGAAAAAAAAAATCTTATTTTCCTGTCTTCTCGCCAGTTTGTGGTGCGAGTTCTGCCTGATCCTGACCTTCTTTTATATTCCCCAGATAGGCGATGTCGCTGTATTGAGTTTGGTCCAAACTCCTAGGAATATTGAAGACAGCAACGAAGTATCTTATACTGCGTCTATCTTCGTTCAAAGCTACTGCTCTGGCTATATTTGATGCTTTAAAGAACCAGCACTAAAAGTTCAAATACTCTTTAAACACAAACAGACATAAAAGCTGAATAAACAGCACACCCAGATTTGGCAATTTTATATAACGTACTGTTTCTTATTTAATTAAATGTTTGATATCTTTTCTTACTTCCAATCCTTACTTTATATATAATGTTTCACTTTTTGCAATTTAAAAACAGAAAAGAAGACATTTTTCTTATACTAATAGACATTTACTTCGGTGATAGGATTTTTTTGTCTACAGTGTATTTTATTTATGATTTTCAAATACACAAGATATCAAAACTAAATGACATATTTGGTAGTAGATTTTTAGATCTATAGATTTAACTTTGTTTAATGAGTTGCGTGAAGGTGTACTGAATTTCCTATGAATTATTGTAAGTGAAATCCTATAGATTTTTAGTCAAAATTTGCCTATAGCCGGGATATAAAGAAGCATATGAATGCTTACGCAGTATGCAAACCTCCCACAAAACCGTAACCATCACTAAATAATGCATAATTTGATTAAGTTTATAGTTACTTAATGTTTATAAACGTAACCAAATTATCCATTGTTTAGTGATGGTTACGGTTTTGTGCAAGGTTCGCATACTGCGTAAGCACTCATATGCTTTTTTATACCCCTAATACTTCCTCCTTATCTATCTATCTGAGAGAATTATTGAGCACTGCCAGTCCAACTCGTCAGGATAGGCTAGCAGTGCCGATGCAGGTGATCCTTGACTTTCGCCATTTCTGATCATTCCTCACTCCGCATGAACTTTAACTTTGGGTAATAATCAGAGATATGTTCGCGGTTTCGTCCTCCAAACAGCCTATTAATTTTTAAGCAAATTTTGCCAGTAGCCCCACCCGAAAAAAAACTTCTGTATCTACTCCTGGATGTGGTCACATTAAGTACCTTTATAAACGTAACCAAATTATCCATTGTTTAGTGATGGTTACGGTTCTGTGGGAGGTGCGCATGCTACACTCATACGCCTCGTTACGCCCCTAATGCTTCCTCTTTGTAGGGTATCTAGACCGCACAACTCTTCAAAATAGGCTAGCAGTGCCGAGGCAGGAAGATTCCTGATGTTCACCTTTTCTGGCCATTCCTCACCCAGTACGGATATTCTGCTCGACTTTAGCGCTGAGAAATATCTAGGGTTATATGCTCCGCGGTTTCCTCCTCCAAACAGCACCCTCTACAATATGGTGATTCTGCAATCTCCAATCTGTAGAGGTGGTCTCCGAGTCTTTAGTGTTCAGTTCTAATGGCGGTGTTAGTGATGGTTACTCATTTAATTTATTTATAATGCCTTTCTTTTTGGCCTTAAATTTCGTGCTGTTAATTATTAAGTCTTTTGACTCATTTCATGCACTTTCTTTAATCCCTTCATATGTAACATAAAATTGCGTATATCTTCTAAAACCGCATTTATAGTAGAGCAGTTCGATGCAAAATCATAGCTGCATCATACCTTGAATCGGACCATAGATATTGAAACTTGTTACTTGAGAACTTTGGATACCGTGGACGAAAATGTACGCTCACTTTTCCTTCCCTTTACTTACATATCTAACCCGCGCATACCTTAAAAGAGTAAATGCCGTGATTTCTTATAGCAAAACAAAGATAAAGATAATAGGTTTGTTTATCCACTGAACCGCGCCTACTTATGTACGAGCATTGAAAATTCGACCACTTCTCCGCGAGATGACAGATCATTACTTTCCATAATTTCTATCCCATTTTATTGGATAATTACGCTTTTCATAAAATAAAGTAATGGAAAACTTATATTCAACATCAAAGTAAAATGAGCCTTAAAGGCTTAATTTTTCATGTTCACGTTCATTTTATGACTTTTTCAAAATTAATTTTTAATATTAAATAAATAAAAAATGTAAATATGGTAGGTCCTCCTTATAATCATTCGAAATACGGTAGTGACATTTTTTTTTTCAATATATAATATTTAGAACAAAAATGGATTTCAAATTTAGGCATGGTATCCATTCCTCTTAAATCTCTAATCGATTTTCTACTACCCAAGATATCAATTACTTTTGACAGACTGTATATTTGAATATCACCAGTAAAATCTTTCATTATAGTAATTTAACATAGTTTTTGATTTTTTTTAAATTGGTTCATATATTGTGAACCTGAGAGTACAAGGTGTTTTATTGTTGTATGAACATTCCGAAACTAAAAATCTTAACTGTTTTATTGATTATATTTAAAATGGAGTTTCGCCAAGAAACAGCCTCAAACATTTTTTATCTGTACAGAATCAAATTGCTCTGAAAATCTATACTTTTGTTTTAATTATTTAAAAAAATAAAGGGTTACCTACAGTTGTGATTAAAAGTTTTATGTGATATTTGGATTTCATTTCTTACAAAACTAACTATATGTACTTTTATTAGATCTATTATTTTTTGTTTAGTTACGCAAAGGAATAAATTACGTAGAAATATCAAAAACATGTTTTTTTTTAATTCTATGTAATGTACTTCAATTAACAATTTTATAAAAAGAAAAATGATGAAGAAATAGTCTTTCTTCATAAGCACCACCTCTCAGGAGAGCTGTTTGCAGTGAAATAAATTAAATAAAACACGTTGTTGTTTTTTTACTTCACTTTTATTTGTTAGATGTACATTTCGAGTAGCATGCACTCATTATCCATAACTGATGATTAAAAGGTACTTGAAATATATGTACATTTGACATTTTTTATTTGTTATATATTTTATAAAAAAATAATTAAATGGTTACCTACTCCTGTGAAATAAAGAAACAACAAAGAGTTCTATTTAGGCCGTATTCTGAATGGCGTGTATATGAACGAAACTTGGTTTTCTATATAATAGCGTACCGAATGGGTACGCTATTAGTATATACCAATCTCAATCGGAACGGTTGGAAGGCAGGGAATTATCAACTCTACCGCAAAAACTAAATGAAGCCTCCCCTAATATCTCAAAATACTAATAACGCCAATAACCAGCCTTCTTTTACCACTAGCACTATTTTTATAGAGCGACGTAATGAATGCTCTTAGTTCAGTAAATTTCTACATTGGTCAAAATTAGTGATGGGAAAGATCAATCAAAAAGATTGTGCTGCTCGATCTTTGCTTATGATCGATTGGATCGATCTCACTGATTGATCGAATCAATTATAACTAATGATGGAAAAGATCGATCAAAAAATCTAATAGCTCGATATTTGTTTGTGATCGGTTGAAACGACTTCACTGAATGATCTTTCATGATCAATCCTTTCGGCTCAATCTGATCTTCAATCGCCTCGCAGCTGAGGTTCGATCTTTCTGTTTAGCGTGATTATGAGACTAAACTAATAAAATTTACATTTTATTGTACAAATTTAATTTTATAGTAAGAAATATTCTTGTTTAAATAATTATAGATAAATGGTTATTTATATTTAATTTAAATATATCAAGCTGAAATAATGGATCCGAAAAAATGTGCAGCTCGATCTTTGAGGATCGATATTTTCAATCCAACCTTTGTGGATCAATCTGATTGATTGATCTTTCGAGTGATGAATCACAGATTGATCAATCCTAAAAAAGATCGATTTTGCCCATCTCTAGTCAAAATACATTTTTTTCTAACAATTCGGGATCTACAAATATGAAGTAAATAATTTACAACATATTTAATTATTGAATTTCCTTGTTGGATAAAATAGACATACTCTGTTAATATATTTAACTATGGTTACATTTTATTCAAGGAGTAATTGCTTACCGATGTGTTGTTGTGAGTTACATGAAGAGATTTGAACAATTTGTATTCTTTATACAAAGTATTTTATTTTTAATTAATTACTTAATTGGATATTTATTTATTTTGGAAGTAACAGTTTTTTAGTTGTCCAAAAATTTAAATTAACTTTTCATTTATTGTAGTTGGGATGCCACTTTAAATTAGGCAATAGATGGCGATTGCGTCGTATTTAATTTATTATGATTTTCACAATTCTTTATTATGGTTCTTTGAAGATAGGTTAACGAAATTAATTGGAAATTAATAATAGGCTATGCTGTAATTACCCATGACTGGTCGAGTATATATATAAATATATATACTCTACCAATCTTGGTGACCTCGACACATCGGGCATGAAATGTTCAGAAATTTCAAATTATTATGGGCGCGAAAGTGCAGCATATGCGTGAAATGATCCAATCGGTACGGTCATTATGTTACATATGCGCCATTCGGAATACAGCCTTAATAGTGATAACTTCACATAACACAAATCAAGCAGCGAATACTCTTAAATCACTTCTTTTAAACAAAAAAGAAATGATACTAGTGATATATTAAAAAAAAAACATTTCCTTGAATCAAAAATCAAAATATTCATATTTTATTGGTGCTAATGCTTTCCGCTTACGAAAGTCATACATTCGTAATTTACAAATAATACTTAAAGTAAATTAACATAATATAAAAAATGCATAATGCTAAAGTTATAAAAACAAATAATAAATAACACTTAATAACTTTTTTATATCTTCAAACTGAATTTGAGAATGATTACCGTGTAGTCCAAACTAGGCACTGTGAAATAAATCGTTAAGTGACATAAAAAAGTTATTAAGTATTTTCTTTATCTTAATATTGAAAATGAAACACGAAGTAAACTCCTCAAAGATTCAAGAATATACTACATATTATTGATTTAAAATAAAAATTCCTCAATCATATAATATGCCCTTGAGATTAGATATTCTTTAATGAATGCTTTAAATTTCTTTAAATTTATATTTTTGTCATGCACTCTGGTAGCTTCTTATATAACATTGGTCCATAATAACGTGTTCCATTTATAGTCAATGTCAACCTATAATGGTTCAGCCGGATTTGTTCATTTACCTTCGTAAAATAATTATGAAAATGATTGTTAGTATTATATTTATATGGCTGTGTTGGTCGAAGAAGAAATGAAGAAATGCAAAATTGATTACTTTTAAACAGAATGGTAATCATTTAGAAAAGTGAGAAATGATTGAGATTGAGAAGTTTTTCTGTAGTCTGTATTGGTTGAACAAAAAATTAAATATCATAATCAGCCCTATTCCTTATCGAAAAAAATATATTTGACAGCACGCCATTCTTCAAGGTTACGTTATATGGGGGATTCGTATTCCGTATCGCGCTAACGCCATGACAACCGCTAAAATCAATGGGCGCGTTCAGGGTACTGTAGCGCTGCAGCGCTTTACGAAAACGGTGTCACTGAACAGTACTACTTTATGCGGTAAAGCATATATTTTTTCCGCTTGATCCTTTTCAAGCCGCGCAGCTGTAAACAAAACCGCCATATTTTCGTGAGCGTCATTAACGTCGAAAGCATGTTCAGGGAACATCAAGCGCTAAATATCTAAAATTTCCCTGAACGCGCCCATTGGAAATAGCAAGCACTGATATAGTAACGACAGAATTTAACTGCATTTTTAATGAGAGCTCTGTATGGGTTGTAAAAACAGAGTTTGAACTGTAATGACCGTTTTAGGTAGTAAGATTTAGATACCTGGAAAAAGGTAAAATCTCTTTATTAATGACGCGATTTGCGAAATTTACTTATCAAAACAACTCAAAAGTGCAATGAAACATTATATCTTTATAAAATCATTTAAAATACTTACAAACATTTTACGCATATAATTTATGCGAATGATTGAAATTTTTACTGAATTCAACTCAAGTCTTTTAATTTTCTATAATTCAACTGCTTTCGGTGAGCATATTGTTGAAATTTACCGTCTTTGTCTTACTAATTGGACATATAATAAACTATCTCTTTCTTTCTACCGACACATCAAAATTATATTCTTTTATAACACTGGAAGAATATCATGTCACTCAATACGAAATACGGAATTATCCAGAAACGTTAACGCACACGCTATCATTGACCGCTATCCTAACATAACTGTCAACTTTTAAGTTTGGCGTTTTCGACGACCATTTGAAGAACATGTTATATTTAGCACCGATTTCTTCATGGAGAAGTTTGTCGATTTTAGAAATGCTATTTCCGGATAATCGTGTTTAATTTTTTAAATAGAATAAAATGCAGTTTACATATTTTTTTTATTGATAAAAGAAGAAATGAAGTAATACGAAATGCGTTGCGTGTAAATAAAATGTTGACCATTTCAATAAAGTGTTAAAATTGGAATTGATTTCATTGAAATTTATTAAGTTTTTTCTGTCTGTCTGTGTTGGTCGAAGAAGAAATGAAGAAAAGCAAATTGATTGCTTGTTAACAAAATGGTGACCATTTAAAAAAAATTAGCGATGATTTAATTGAAATTCATTGAGATTTTTTTCTGTAATTTGTCCGTATTTATCGAAATGAAATGAAGAAAACTAAAATTGATTGCTTCTAAACAAAATTGTGACCATTTGAAGAAAATGTTAATTATATCACTGAAATCATTGAAATTCTTTGAGAAGTTTTTCTGTAGTCCGTTTATATTGGTCGAAGAAGAAATGAAGAAAAGCAAAATTGATTGCTTCTAAACAAATTGGTGACCATTTTGATGAAAAGTTAAATTTAGCACTGATTTCATTGCAATGCACTGAGAATTTAATCTTTCAGTGTTCGTCGAAGAAGAAATGAAGAAGACTAAAATTGGTTGCTTCAAAATAGTGACCATTTTAAGAAAAAAATGTTAAATTACTGCTGATTTCATTAAAATTAAGCGGGATATATATTTTAGAATAGAATAAAATGCACTACCTTTATTAGAAAAAAAAAATATTTCTAACTACCGGATGAACTTAAAACTTCGGAATTGAATACTTTAAGTACTTTCACATGGTGTTTAAAAAAATCTATTTTTCAAAATTGCCCACTCTAGGTAACCCTTTAAGATAACACAAAGTTTTTTATAATAGAGTTAAATACATACTTACTTTAAACAGAATAAATAAAATATATAAAACTAAATTATTGAAAACAGAATACAATTTTTTAGACACTTTTCATTATTGGTTATATTTCGTTCATCTAACGTTTGGTTAACTGGTGATGGCCATTTCGGTCTTTTACTTGGTTACGTAATAAACTTGCTTAATTTTGAAAAAAAAACTTGTAACTCTCGGATGAATTTAATACTTAAGAACTTTCACATAGTGTTATTTAAAAAAACCTTTTTCAAAATGTCTCACTGTAGGTAATCTTTCAAGTTAACGCAAATGCTTTAATAAAATGATAAATTATGATTAATTAAATTATATTTTTATTTTATGAATACATAATTATTTTAAACAGAATTAATAAAATATCTAAAACCAAATTATTGAAAAGAATATACTATTTTTAGACACTTTTCATTATTGATTAAATATCGTTCATCCAGCGTTTGGTTAACTGGTGATGGCCATTTAGGTCTTTTATACGGTTACGTAACAAACTTGCTTAATTATGAAAATTAAAGCAAATCAAAAACAAATACAGAAAAGCAATTACGCACTAAATAAAAACAAAGCACAGAAATCAAGAATTGGGAGGAAACGAAACAAAACAAAAATATTTTTCATAAGAAGTAAATGTATATGCACAACTCCTCTTCTATGTAAATAATTAATAATTTATTATATACATAAACATCATTAATAACACCAAGTTAATGTTATAGAAAGCTTCATAGATACAAAATAAATAAATATATATATATATTAATACAAACATGTATTATAAAGATTAAACCTTTAAAGATATTTTTAAATATGTACCTTATAAAGAATAATAATTCTCTTTTATTAAATAACAACTTTAATAAATATTACATTTATTATTTCTTATAAAATAAAAATGTATTATTGGGGTAATTTTTTTACTTATCCCAATAATAAATTTTAAATAGAAAATTTAAATATAAAAGTACGCGTTGTTTCATTATTTTTTTAAAACAAAGACAGATTAATTATTGTAATTAATTAAGTTAAAGTCTATTTTTAATGTCACCATCTTTAGGATATTCATTTAATAATGTTCTCATAAACAACACAAGTTCGCCTTCCTTCAGTGGGCGAAACAATAAAGGCGACTCGAATCGTTGACGATGCCAAATGAAATTATTCAAAAGATGACGCTTGCGTTGTCTTCCATTTATTATCTTTAGGAAAATTTTGCAGTGAATAGTTTCAAAAGCAAGGGATGAATTTTCGAAACGTTGGTAATTGATTATCAACGTGACATATAAATCATAGCTTGTCAAATTATTTCAAACTTTTTCAAAATTTAAATACACGAATTGAGCAAAACCTGGCGAATTTTGTACAAACACAAGTTTATAGTACATTAAAACAAGTCAAATGCAACCTATATTCGATATTAAATTGTTTCTACAATAGGTTTGTTTGTTTCTTACATGAAACTTGCCTTCAGTTAAACTTAGAGCAGAAAAACGAACTGACTTTATTTTAAACCAACACACAGTTTACTAATTGAATTCTAATATTACGGGCACACCGCCCTTAATATAACTAACAAATTGAAAGGTTGAATAAGACAATGCGAGAATAACCCTCTCCTTATATTACTGTCACATTGCCCTTGATTATTTGGAGAGCAGAAAAATGCGTAAACTTTTTTAAATTCGTAGAAGCATGCGGTTTGGATATTCCGATTTTTTTTTTTTCATTTTAAAAATAATTTTTTAAATACATTAAATAAAATGATTTGAAAATAATTAATAATTTTTTTCTACATTTAGCTCTGTGACATTTTGACTTGCTTTATGTAAGTACTTTAAACAAATACACATTAAAACAACTACTTCTGGGACAAATGCCCCGCCAGACATTGAATTACATAATCTACACCTTATTTAATTTAATTAAATAACTGCGACTTATTTCTATTTTTTATTTATAAATAATTATTTACACGGCCGCCACGAACGATTACATTGAACAAAAGAACGCCGACATTGCTTCCTTTCAAACATTTTTGTGTTTCTTGTCATCTGAAACAATATCGAGTAAGGAGTTTTTAAACTAGACTAAATTTTCTAGAGGACGGACCACATTCAATGAAATTGGTCGAAATCTAACAAAATTGAAAAAAAAGTCTCATTTTCACCATATTTTTCTGTTTAACCCTACATTAAAAATATTGAAAATAACATTTTTGCTTTGAAGATTAGCTTAAGATCCAATAAATTTGATCTAATTTCTCGTCTTTTAAACTGCATTAGAATCTGTTTATTCCTTAGACCGGAATCGTACAAGCGACAAACAAAGAGTGGTTTCGGGAAAAACGCGTTTAAAATTTTCTCAACGATTTACATTGACAAAATCGTTTTTTTGTCCATAGAATGTTCGTGAAACTTGGGTCCTTCACACTTGCTAAACACGATTCTGATATTAGATTTTCAAAATAAAGCTTCATACTGTTTACAGTCTGGCTGTAGTTTTTGCATTCCATATATTATATTTATATAGATATAGAAAAGTAATCCTTTACGGACAGCCAATGACAACTATAATAATCAATCAGTGTTATTTTCATCTTAGGTTCAATACACAAACCGTCAAAACAAGTTGTTATGAGCGCGGGACCCTTATAGCTGTCATCCACTGAGCGCTCGAGACACTAGTGTATACAATAGGCTATAGCGGCTAAATTTCTTTCCAGATCAAATGGGTCTGTTAGCTACTTATTCTGCGCCTATATATTTTTTTTTTCATTTCATGCAATAAAAAATCGTTTTTTTTTTTAATTTTTAATGAGAATGCCCCCTAAACATAACCAACAAATTAAAAACTTGAATTATAAGACAACACAAAACTAATCATATCCTAACACAACTTATATTACAAACACTAAATTCTTGAATTTTAATAATTCATTGCGATTGTTTAAAAAAAATGTTTCAAAGAAATAAAATATAATTTTATAGTTCTAGTATTGTGATCGTCTGTCGTCAAGAGATGAGAATCTAAAATAAGAATTACCTATCTAAAAAATTTATAAATAAAGTAAACATACTATTTTATTTTAATATTGTTTGTATATAATTTAATAAACCAAAGCTTATCATGAAACAGAATGTATTTTACCAAGGATATAAAAATACCTAAAATTTTTATTAAGAGCATTGGATACCGTGGACGAAATTATACGCTCGCTTACTTAAATGTTTATCCCTGGTACAACTTAGAATTGGATTCTTTTGAAAAATCTAATTTACAAGGACCGTAAAATTTACAAAAGCTATAATTGCATTTAAGCAATTATTGTTTGGTTTTATTATGCCTCATTGTACTACGATTGCGCATAAGGAAGCGTGGTTCAATGAATATAAAGTATTGAAAGTTCGACCATATCTCTGCGAGGTGGCAGATTAGTACGGATTATTTTTCAAATTTTCTATGCCATTTTATTCGTTAATTACGCATTTTATAAAATAATAGAAAACGTATGTTCAACACCAAAGTAGAATGAGTCATAAAGGCTTAGTTTTACATGTTTAGATTTATTTGATGACTTGTTGTAACTTACTTATTTAATATTAAATAAATACAAAATGTGAACCTTGTAGATCCTCCTTATAATCATTCAAAATACAGTAAAGCCATTTTTTGCAATATATAAAATGTTTGCCTGAAAAAATGGGTTAGAAATTTAAGCATATTTCTAGATAGAATTGTTTTAATATGTTCATATAAATCAATAATTTGTGCAGAAAATTTTGGACGACTCCAGCGTACCTGTAAATATAGTTAAGTAAAACATGTTTGTAACTCTGTATTATATAATTTTATATTTAACCATTACGTTTAAAAAATAAGAGGAACTCAACACTGCAGACTAGACGCTTAATCTACATTTACAACAATAATAAGAACCCCGACACCAATTGGTAAAAGGGGACATCGATTATATATATATATATATATATAACAATAATAAGAATGCGGGTCACACTGCGATGGCCAGTCCATTTTCCTCCGTATTACGTCATAATTCTACGCATACACACTAGTATACCAAAAGGTAATCATAGAAATCAATCAGTACTGTACAGTATATAGTCATTAGGTAATTACGTGAAAACGTAGAAATTACTTAGAGACTTCCAAATTTTGTCACCAGATGGAGTATCGCTTATGTTGTATCTCCAATAGAAATTGATCTATTTTTTTCCATAAATGCTTCTCAACTAAATATAAAATTATATTATACAAAGTTAAAAAACCTATTTTATTTAAATATTATATTTAAACTGCAGGTGCTTAATATAAAATTATGTTATACAAAGGAAATAAAATATAAAAAAGTGGTTTATTTCAAGTATAACACACAGTAGAAGCCTCAGTTACTAATAAATATAATTAAAATTTCAACTCTGGAAATCTACTTAAATATGTATTGATTTAAAATAAAGTCTGTTCATTTTTTCTGCTCTAAGTTTAACTGAAGACAAATTTCAAGTAACAAACAAACCTATTGTGGAAACATTTTACGATCGCAGCGCCAAAACGGCGAAAATCAGAACCCGCTTGGTAAATGCAACTATATTAACATGTAATAAAATGTTCAACCACTATTCATCTATCGTATGGATAACTAGTGTTGGTCATTTCGATTTTTCGAACCTTAAGCAATGCCTTGATGATGTCACATGAAATTAGACGGCACTTGCATCATCTTTCATTTATTATGATTTATATTAACATGTGTTTTGATGTATCAATCAATTTGAATATCGGCTTCACAATTCGTTATTTCCATTTTAATTACTGCGTTTATTTCGCATTTTTTATTTCTTTCATAACTTGCTTTAACCAGTGCCTACTGAATACACAGTACACGGGATATCGGAGTGGGGAGGACTCCGAGATACATACGTATTGCTGGCTTTCAAGCACGTCTCGCTGCTCTAATGGAAGCGAGTTAAATTGTAACAATTATTTTAGCATGATACATTTTTAAATTTTCTTTTAATAAATTAAAGACTTTTGGTTATTAATTAAAATTATTTTATTTAGATGAAATTGAATTTCCAAAGTAGGTAAAGAAATGATTGTGAGCGGCAGATGTTTCCATCGTGATGGTTCGTAAGCGAATGAATTCTCTCGCGTGTACTCCGAGATTACGATTTCCCTACTCCGACATTCTTGCCTGTATATTTAATGGGCACTGCTTTAACGCAATTTTATATTGGGTAGCATTAATTATATATACACGTTGTCCCTCGAAATTTTGAATACGGACATTTTAATGCATTACTTGGTACTTACTTTCCACGCTCGTCTTTTACATAGCGACCAATAATCAAAATCGAGATACAATACAAACATATTACATTACAATACTCATATTCAAAATTTTAGCGGACAACGTGTATATATTCACACATTTTATCCAAACTATAAAGATAGTACAAAACACTATAACATAAATAATTACAATACATGTAGGTGTCTGGGATATATTTGCGTTAAATTAATAATTAATTGGAAGGAAACTTATAGAAAATTCCTTGTTCGTTGATTTTGAAGCACATCATGTCAGATAATACTTATAAACCATGGTCCTGATCATAGAAGTATTCTCTCACGTGATATCTATAATAATTTGGAAAAATAAAGCGCAAACAGATGCTTTGCGCGTTTATATCCTATAATATGTGTTTGCGTCAGATGGGAAATTACGTGGAAACTCAGAAGTTGGCCCGAGAGTTCCAAATTTTGCCACCAGATGGAGTATCGCTTATGCTTTATCTCCAATAGAAATAGATCTATTTTTGTCTATGAATGCTTGTTTATGAATTATTTAAAAATAACTATTTATGACAAATGTGATATTTATAAAAGTTGAAAAAAAATCACTTAAAAGAATTATTATTTTACATTATAATAAAATTAATATTAAAACCTACCCACACAGAAACAAAGAGAATTGTACAATTTGTCAATTGATTGTTGTTGTAAATTGTTAATAATTGTGCAATGCAATTATTGCCCCTAATAAATCCCCCTCCCCCACTTTGATTAATGCCAAACCCCCTTAGAGATAATCTCTTTAGAGTGCCATAAATAAATGAATTGTCTTCAATGACTGTTTGCCAAAAAAAGAAGAATTTAATAACGGATATTGTGGAATTATATTTTTAATACACAATGAATTGGGTTGATTAAAAATTGTTGTGATGTTAAAATTGTCATTGCTGATGTTATAAGATAGTACAATATTTTTTAGACGCAATCTGTGTAGTCCATTTACAAGTTTACATGTAACAAAAAAACTACAGTATTTTGGAACAAATACCGCAACTTTTAAATTTGTTTATGTTAATTTGATTTATTCTGATTGCATTAAATGTTTTATAGAAATGTATGGTATTTTGTATACAAGGTGAACAGAAAAGGTGTGATAATCTTCAGGTAAAGTTATTCATTGATTAATTTAAAGTAGAAAATTTAAGTAAAAAAATATTGTACGGTTCTTCATTAACGCCCACTAGGCCATTGATATAATAAATATGTGACTAGAAATTAGTAATATTTTGATTAGAATTAGTTCTATTAACATTCAGCTAAACATTTCAAATGTTTATTTAATGATAATTCGATTATTAATAGCAATAATTATATATAAAATGTTAAAAACAAATTCTAGTCACATATTTAGGATATTAATGGCCTCATCGAGCTTATGAATAATTACCAAATATTTTTTTGGGGTTTTATTTTAATTTTTTATTTTAAAAACTTTTTTTAGTTTTTTATACTTAAAAATGATTAAGGAATCACTTTAACTGAAGATTATCACACCTTTTCTGGCCACCGTGTATATAAATTTAAATGGCATTTTTTCCAACTCTTACAACTAAGATTCATAGTAGTGTTGGCTATTTTTTGTATGTATTCAGTATTTATTAATTTATGCTAATTCAATGAAGATTATTTACATAGTATTAAATACATAAATACAATAGTAAAAATATACAAGTAATAATTTTTAATAAAAGAATAGGAATATATTATTAAACATAAAACATATAAAAGCAAACATTAATTTGAATAACTTTAAATTCTCGACTAGTTAATCGTTTATTTTCAAGAGAGTTTATTTTTTAAATTTTATTCAGAATTAATTTTTGTAATTTGAAATTCTTTTCAGAATTTATTTTTGAAATTTTAAATTATATTGAAAATTCACTAATAACTAGTGATGGGCAAGATCGGCCAAAAAAGATCGATGGCTCGATACTTCGATCTTACCCACCATTACTAATAATCTGAAACTAGTCTTGAATGAAATTAACCCTTCATTGATTACATTTGAATAAGCACTTAACTCTTTATTAATTTGAATCAATTATTTAAATTCAATTTAAACTTCTATAAAAATTGTTTTTTTTATATCTGAAAAATGTAAACGAGTATCTGGAATATACATAATTAATTCTATTAAAACAAATTAATAAATAAAAATATTAGCAATGACTAATTTAATTAATTATTGCATTTTAATTTGTTTTAAAATGATAATTCATTCTTCTTTAATAAATCGTGAAAAATCTCTTCTATTATTATAACTTTAAGGGAGTGGTTTTGTAAAAAGATAGCTATGCAGTTACTGGCAGTCACTGAGCAAAATAGACATAAAAACGTTATATTAATGGTATATTTACGTTTAAAATTGTTTTAATTTTAATGCAACGTTAATTGTGAACATTTTGCTCAGTGGGTAATTCGTATTACGTTAAAAGCCTAGTCAATGTATAACATCGTGTTATACATTAAAGCAATTTTAAAACATACAGATAAATTAAAAATTATCTTAACAATTAGTTTACCTGAAAAAATAATTATGAAAAAACAATGCAAATTTTAATCAATATTTTTGGTAGCAAAAACGCGTGGAATTAAAATATATGATTTTTTATGTAAAATTTATTGCATTCAAATAACTTAACATTTATTACGTATTAATTATATCTATAAGTTTTATTTTTTAACAAGAACTTATATTTATATTGGCGGAATGCGCAAAAATTATACATTAAAATAAATGCATAATAATTAGACAGTAAAAGATTTTTTTAATGATTACATGCGCAATAACTGATATTTTTCTACTTACCTAACAGATAAAAATGTAAGTAATGTCTGTTTTTTAATATAACCAAATTTAGGGTGTGTTTCAACATCGGGGGATTTTTATCACTGAATGTTTGTAATGTTGGTAATCGATTGTCAACGTGATATATAAATCATAACTTCAGAAATTAATTTGAAACTTCCTCAAAATGTTACCATAGAAATCAAGCAAAGACAGAAAGGCTTCTGGCCGTTAGTCGATTGCTGTTTTATCTAATTTCAAAAACCATTAATTTTAAATGTTATATTTTATTGTATAAATATTCTTTAAAAAATATGTTTTTCATGATTTGTTTCAATATTATCAAGCAAATTCCTTACACCTAACGGCAGAAAGAAAAAAGAATAAAAAAAATGATCAAGCAAATTATGAAGAATTTTATGATAATTATTTGACATTTATTTGCTATTCAATTTGTGATTTTTGTACAAAAGTCAATTCACTGAAGTGTCATGTTATTCTCACATTTATTTTTGCATAACCAATGAACTAAAAAAAACAAATTAAAAGATAACATGAGAATTACCTAAAAGCTTGTATTACACTCAATAAATTCTTGAAAAGTCATTAAATAATAAACTTTATATATTCATGTTAATTCCTAGAAACTGACTCCTTTTTAATTGATTATTTCCATCTTACTGCATTTATTATTTATTTAATCGGCTGACGAATGTCTAGCGCGTCTCTCGAGCGCCTTTAGCCGCGGGTATTCCACGCGCAATCGCCATAGTTGGTGCTTGAGATCGTCGCGACGAGGTTTACCCGTATGGATATTTGTATTTGGCCTGAGACAGGTATCCAGCCTGTTACTGTATAGCTATCTCTTTCTACCAAACCACAAAAATAATATAAAAATTAACATGAAGATACCAAATAAGACTTTTATATTTTAACAGATTAAGATCAAATATGAAACGTTCTATTTGGTATCTTCACGTTAATTTTCATGTTATTTTAGAACAACCACGTTGTTAATTAAAAATAGAATAAGAAAATCATTTTAAAACAAAAGGTGAATTAAAATTAAAGTGCAAAAGAAATAAACACGCCTGCTGCCACTAGCTCCGACAGGCGTCATTCGCGATTACTTGAAGCATATTCAAAGTGACAGCGAGTGTGTTAACAGCACTATATTTTTGAAACTACCAATAAAATGCACTAAATCTTCTTGTTACAAAAATATATATTATATAGGTTGTGAATAGAATGGATACTAATTTCGTTAGAAATGTGATTTAATTTAAAAGAAAAAAAAAAACATTAACTTCCTCTACATCAAATCAATATATATAGCAACCAATTTGATTTCGAGGGAGTTTATTTTACCAAAGTTAGTCCGTAATTCCAAACATGCTTCCTATTTATAATAGCTTTTTTTCCATATTAATTTCATATCGTTATTTTATAATTATATACGCGTATATTATACACTACATAAAAAGTCTTGTTAGCTTAGTCCGAATGTAACTATAGAAGTTTTTAAGTAGCCAAATTTTCGAGACAAAAAGCGATGGAGAAATATGAAGAAAAAAAAAACGTACATTTTTTCATAGTTAGTACTCAATGAATTGTACAATTTCAATTCCTGCCTATTCGATTTTATACATGATTATTGTAATGATTAAAAGTGAATGATATAATGTAATTATGCTTTTTAAATGAAAATGATGAAAATAGGATTTAAGTGTTTTTGTAAATAATGAAAAAAAAAAAAATAGCAGAATGTTATGTAAAGATCAGAAATGATGTAAAAAATAATATGAATCGAGATTATTTTGCTATTTGTAAATATTACAAATAAATTTTTGTAGATTAATTGTGTATTTTATTTACATTCCTTTTTTTCTTCCTATATCTATTTCTATACACTCCTACACATTTATCACTCAAATGCTTCCACATATCCATTCCCCTTTCGCACAACACACTCCTTCTGAGTGGTATAGAATCCCTCCATACTTTCCTTCCTATCTTCTCGGATCTACACCTAGCTCTTGCTACTGCCACTTTAGCTTCTTTGGTTAGGGTATTTCGTCAAATATCTTGATAATCTTCTAAATACCTTCCAACCTTCTTACATCAGATTATATCCTTTCTATGCATTTATGTAACTCCTATATTTCCACATCTTTTTTTTTTTCATTCATTTTCTTTCATATACTTTACCTGGAAATATACACTCCATATCCTTTTACTCTCATACTTGCTTTGAATACTTCTTTTTCCATTCACTTTTTCTTCATACTGTACTATCATTTCCAGTGCATCTCCCTGCATATTCCATTTATTAATTTTATATACGAGCCCTAAAAACTATGTATTGGGACAAAATCGAATTCATGTATAATTCAGGTATTTGACAATTTATTTATTTTTTCTTTTGAAATTTAATTCTATGTTATTAATTAACAATAATTAGGACCAAGCAGCAACACAAAAAAAAAAATTATTATTCTTTTCTATTCTATCATCTCTAATTAACAAGAAAAATGTTAATTTTGTATAAAAGTAACTGTTAAAAATGAAACAAAATAAGACAAGTAAGCTGTGAAAACAAGGCAGAACGAAACCTCATCGAAATATAACAATACGTAAAATGGCAGATGAACTTAATATTCCCAAAACAACAGTGTGGAATATAATTAAACATTATAGAGAAACCGGAAATATCCTAGACAAAAAAGGCAAAAGTTCGGGTCGTCTGATAGAAACAAGAGATTATTAGTAAATCTGTGCAAGAAAGGCGGAAGAAATACTTTAAGGCAAATTACGACTGAATGGAATCACGAAACTGGATTAAATCTGTCAAGGGAATGCTGCCGCCAGTGGATTCATAAATGTGGACTTACGTTTTATATTTTTGAATTTCAAGCAATTTAAAAGTACTTTTAAAAAACATATTTTCTTATAGGCAAAGGAAAAACAACTGTTGACGGAAAAACAAAAGAAAACCAGACTCACATGGGCAAAATCTCAATTATCTTGGTCGGCCTTTGACTGGTCCAGAGTAATTTTTAGTGACGAATGAAAATTTGACGTATGTGTTGGTGATTACCGCAAACGCGTGATTCGCTCAAAACATGAGGCTTTCCACAAGGATTCCCTAAAACGTACCGTAAAATTTCCTAAAGGAGTGATGATTTGGGGCTGCATGACAGCTTCAGGATTAGTATGTTTTGAATTTATTGATGGTACCGTGAATGCTGCGAAATATAAACAAATACTGCAAAACAGTCTGCTACCAAGTATCGCCAAGTTAAATGTTGACAAAAATGACATTTTTCAACAGGATGGGACGGCATGTCATACGGTCAAAACCAAAAAAAAAGTGGTTTGGAGACCACAACGTAAATGTTCTTTCTTGGCCTTCCAGCAGTCCTGACCTTAATGTCATTGAAACAGTATGGCATAAAATGAAACAAACATTGAGGAACAACCCACAACGGACATTACCTGAACTTAGAGCCAAAGTAGAGCATATTTGGAATGAAATTTCTGCTTAAACGTGCAGTTCCTTAGTTGTGTCAATGCCTAGCCGAATTCAAGCTGTCATAAAATATAAGGGTGACGTTACTCCTCTTTAGAAATAAAATTCGTGTAATGTTCCAATATTATTTGTCAAACAAAATGAATATTTTTCTTGTAAATTAGAGGTGATAGAATAATAATTTTCTTTTTTGTGCCATTTATTGGCCCTAATTGTTCTTAATTAACTAATTACATAGTATTAAATTTAAAAAAAAAAAACTTAAAAAATAAATAAACTGTCCAATACTTGAATTTCATATGCATTTGATTTTGTCCCAATATAGGGCTCGTAGCACGATGCAACCATGAGTTGATCTTTCCACTAGACTTGAGTAACACCTGAGCGAGTCGGCTTAAAGAGCTAGCTCAGTGAAGTAAGATAGTGAAGAAGCCGCTCAGTTTGAAATGTCCAGCTCTTTTTGAGCCATTCGCACTTTTAGAGTAACAGATCTCCATTTTTACGCCGTTCAGCGCATGTTATGTTATCACTTATGAATAACACTATTATAATATTATATGCATATTATTGCATTATTAATAAATGAATAATTGCATTTCTTTCACATATAAATAGCTGTTCAAGGCTCGAACGCGAGAGATTAGAAATGTAATCCGTCGGGTTAAATTAGAGAGATTAGATATGTATTCCTTTAAGTTAACTTATTATTAAATTATAATTAAATTATTTTAAGTCAAATCATTATGTAAATTATAAAATTAAAAGTATTATAAATAAATGTACTTCAGTTAAATCGTCTTCGTGTAACAAATTAATAAAAATAAAATAAAAACGTTTTTAAAAATCCCACCGCTCGGGTGAAAACGTTAATTCGCATTAAGATTTTGTCTTCATGCGGTAGCAATCACTGCAGACATAAAACAAATGTACCGTCAAATCCTTGTCCTAATCATCGAAAATATCAGTTCATATTGTGGCCTTTTTCTTCCGAGGAGAACTTACAAATCTATCAACTAAATACCGTGACATATGGTATGGTCTATCGTCAGTTCCGTACTTGGCTAAACGCACTATCTTCGAACTAGCACAGCTTGAAACGGTTAGATTTCCTATCGCATCTCACATCATATCTACCGACATCTATGTCGATGATAATAATAATAATAATTTATTTTCCAACAGTTTACAAAAACTTATTACTGGATAATCTTACAATTTACAGACCATGTTTATACATACAATACACATATAGATTATTCACATAATACAATTAGCGCAGTTTTATTATTCGAACACTAAGGATTTATTTAATGCATGCAAATTCGTTGAAAATAAGTCAATATTACTTGCCAATTTATTCACCGTTTTACACATTGAATTTATGGGAGAATTTAAGTAGTGTGAAGTATTTGCGTTAGTGCTATAAAACGTAAAGTTCGGTCTAGAATTAGTTCTGGGGATATAGAAATTTAATTTTGATAAGAGGTAAGAATTTTCAATACCATAATGCAGTAATTTATAAATAAAAATAATTTGAGCCTTGTGCCTTCTGGCTTTAAGCGAAGGTATGTTGAATTCTCGTTCGAGTTCATGGGAAGGATAACCTTGCGAGGGATACACATTGTGTTTCCGAAAATATAAAGTTTTTAAAAATCCTCTGTACTTTTTCAAGTTCATTAATATATGTATTGTATATAGGATTCCACGCCACGGAACAATACTCCAGTTTACTACGTATAAAAGCATAGTAAAATCTTACTAAAGGCTGAATGTTATTAAACTGCTTCGTGTTACGTGTTAAAAAACCTAGCAATACATAGCAAGATTTTGCTAAACTAAAAACATGATGGTTGAAAACTAGTTTGTTGTCAATGTAAATGCCGAGATCACGGAAGACTGTGACGGATTCTAATACCTCATCATTTATACTATAGTGATATTTTATCGGGTTAAATATTCTGCCATATGTCATAGTCTTGCATTTGGTAATATTTAAGTGCAAACCATTATTGACACACCACATCTGAATATTATTTAGATTACGCTGAAGTTTGTAGCAATCTTCAATTGTTCCAATTGTGTCAAATAACTTTAAATCATCAGCATAGAGTAGGCAATTACAATCGATGCATGTTACAATATCATTAATGAAGAGCAAAAATAATAGAGGTCCCAGGTTGGAACCGTGTGGTACACCGCTTGAGCAGGAAAATTTCGAGACTTAACAGAATTATATTCAACAAAGGCAACTCTATCATGTAAGTAACTATTTATTAATGAAATGAGATTGTTATAAAAACCAAAGAGATGTAGTTTATTACTTAGTAAGGCATGGTTTACCTTGTCGAACGCCTTAGAAAAATCCGTATATATTACGTCTACTTGTTGGCGCTTATCCAAAGCACAAGATATAAATTCAGTAAAATTACACAGATTAGTAGAAGTGCTCTTACGTTTTACAAACCCATGCTGTTTTGGGGTAATGTATTTGCTGCAATGAAAATAAACTGAGTTATAGAGCATAATTTCAAATATTTTGGCGAAGTTGCATATTAAATATATAGGTCTATAATTAGAGATAATGTCAGTTTCTTTTGATTTGTGAACTGGTATAATTTTCAAGACTTTACAGATACAAGGGAAAACATTGGCCTTCAACATCAGGTTATATATGTGCAATAATGGTTCTGCAAAACAATTTCGACAGTCAATAATAATCATCGCTTGTATATTATCCGGCCCCATAGTAAAGTTTGTTTTTAAATGTTTAATAGCCGTAAAATACTCTTCAGGCGAAAATGTTTGAGATGTCGCTACATGATGTGCTTCGCTTGATGCGGCTGTGAAAGTAAAAAAAACAGCTTCTTTCGTTGTTTCAATTAGGAGGATTTGAACTTAGAGAATGGTCGAGCAATATACCGGACATCTTGTCAGATGTTAGTGAAGATTCATCATCGTCGCTTTGTTTGGATAACTCAGAAAATCATTATGTTAAAGCCCTAAGATTGTATTGGCAGCTCGATATCGATTGTTTTTATTTTAAGGTAAAACCTTTAGTTCGATATTGTACTAAACGTATGATTTTGTATGAAGTTTCTCGGATTTTCGACTTGTTTTTCTCGCTCCACTTATATTTTTCATTAAGAATCTCGTTCAGCAATTATGGACTTTAAAATTGGTTTGGGATGATTCACCTCCTGCTAAAATTGTACTTCGTCGGTTGCAATTCAAATCAGAATTGCCACGTCTTGAATCAAATGATCCGATATCTCGTTCAGCAGAATTTTTGGATTTTATCATGTCGTCGCGCTATCAAAGGGCGCCTTTCTCGTTGCTATCATTGCTTCCGAGCAAAACCTATTTCGATAAACCCTCTCATGGCAGAGCTACCTGCGGCGAGAGTATCCCAGTTGAAACCATTCCTTCAAACGGGAGTCGATTTCGCGGGCCCATTTTCCCTTTCGATATTAAAACATCGTGGCTGTAAAACGTCGAAGGCGTACATCTGCGTTTTCGTTTGCTTTTGTACGAAGGCTATTCACCTTGAGTTTATCGTCGGATGTCTTTGTAGCCGCCTTGCATTGATTCATTGCAATACGAGGTCGTGGTAATAATTTGTATATCGATTATGGTACCAATTTCGTGGGTGCCAACAAATTACTTAAATTGTTCATTGAAAAAGGAAGTGTTAGGAATTCAGTGGAAATTTAATCCTCCTTCGTCAAATCACATCTTGTACGTGTCATTAGAGAACCAATTCTTACATTCGAAGAGTTCACAACGGTTCTGACTCAAATTGAGTCTGTTCTGAATTCCAATGACTTGCAAGCCTTAACACCGGGGCATTTTTTAACGTTAAAACTCTTGACTGCACCTCTTGAGAGGCTTTATCGTCATTAAAGTTAAATCGTTTATCGCGTTGGCAATAGAGATACCACCGAGATTTTGGAAACGGTTGCACATGGAGTACCTGCATTCGTTGGAGGAACATCCAATATGTAACAAAACCATATCTTCACTACGGGAGGGTGATTCAGTAGCCATTAAGTAAGATTCTGTCCCTCCCCTATAGTGGCAAATGGGTCTTTAAATTCGGGTCCACGTATGGCTACGGTGCATACCCGTGGGAGTATACTCCAGCGACCAATTATAAAACTCTATGCATTGTCAGATGGGAAGCAGTATTGAGATTGAGTCTTCTGCCTTCTGTTTTGTCGTGTCGTTTAACGTTTGTTTGTACATTAGTAACGTAAATTAAAAATTCACATTTACAGGAATTTTGGTAGGTGGTTTGTACGTTAAAGGATAACGTTGCGTTTGCTGTGTGGTCCATATTGGAGGCTGTGCCCGTGCACAGAAATAATGCAAATGTGTGTGTGCTTCGCGCTAAGGATGTGCACCAAGTTTCCGTCGAAGACACATGTTATTTACAATTACATCATCAACGGGGAGTACGGAGAAGCACGCGCGTCGACATCAGTGTTGGAACGGCGAAAGAAAAGTAAATCCCAGATCTGGCGCTAGACAGCAAAGAAAAAACATTTAGATACAGTCCACTTAAATCCTTTCCACTGCAAAGGTGTAATTGCCGACATATATTTTTCCGTAAAAATATATTAAATCAAATTAAACTAAATTAATTAATTGAATGCAATCATTGTATAATTGCAAACATCAATCACCGTTTCACTCAACTCTATAAGTTACCGAATCATCATAGCTTGATAATTATGGATTTCATGTCAACTTAATTAACTTATTCAAATCTTATCTATCTAACCGCCATCTCTATGTTTCATTCAATGGTTTCTCATCTAAAATGTTTGTTGCTCGTTTGGGTGTACCTCAAGGATTCAAATTAGGCCCATTATTATTCCTTCTCTTTGTTAATGACCTAAGTGCTTTTCTAGTTTGTAACCATTTACTGTTTGCCGATTATCTTAAAATATTTTCTAATATTGACACAGTTTCTTCTTGGCTAAATTTACAAAATTTGCTTGATTTAATTACTGAATGGTGTTGTATTAATCATTTAACACTAAACGTAGCTAAATGTAAATTAGTTACTTATTCACGCAAAATTAAACCAATACTATTTACGTATAATATTTGAAATCAACCGTTACAAAATCTTACAACTTTTAAAGACCTTGGTGTCACTTTTGATTCTCATTTTAATTTCAAAAATCACTATAATTCAATAATTTTCAAAGCCAACAGAACTCTCGGGTCTTTTAAAAATACTGAAGCTCTAAAAGTTCTATATAATTCGTATGTACGATCTATACTTGAATTCGATTATCTGAAATCTAATGTATCACACACATAAGCAATCACTTGAGAACATTCAAATTCTACAAGTACTTGTGGCATAAAAAAGTATGGAATCTATCCTCCGCAGGGTTTTAACAACGACTTGCTTTTGAGTGTGATACGGTCTCACAATTAACACGGAGAAATACACTAGGTCAAGTATTTTTATTCAACATCCTTCATTATATGAATTCATATAACTAATGCACGCTCTAATATACTTGAATTCTCCCCATTGCGTCGTATCTACCTAAGTCACAATTATTTTAATTGTGACATATTTAACTGTAGTCTGAGTGAATTCAACGTATTCCTTTCTGGAGTAGAATTTAACTTATAAGGTTGTAGATACATTATTATTTAAAACGTTCCTGAATTGTTTTACATTTGTATTCTAGTTTTTATTTTATTTTTATTTAAATATGTCATTCTTTATATTTTTATATACATCTTATTTAATAGCATGTTATATTAAGTTTGTACTTATTGCTCTGTAATTTTTTGTTTTTTACCTGTTGGGTAATAAAGATTATTATTATTAATAGCAGGACAAGAAATCAAAATGAAAATAAATATAGAGAATAAAGAAATAGAACAAGTGAAACAATATAAATACTTAGGAGTGATTATACAAGACTCAGAAGAGCGGGGGGCGGATATAAACCATAGAATAAACAACACGAACAAACTGTACTACACCCTAAGCAAGTACATAACAAGGAAAAAAGAAATTAAGCAGAGTACAAAGATAAAAGTATACAAATCTATATACAGACCAGTGCTAACATTCGGAAGTGAAACGTGGATACTGAATGAAAGACAAAAAAGCAGAATAAGAGCAGTAGAAATGAGATACCTAAGCAGAACGTACGGCGTCACACTAATGGACAAGATGAGAAGTGAAAGAATCGGAGAAAAACTACAAGTAAAGAGCATCGAAGAATATATAGAAGGCAATTAGGCAATTAGGATGGTGGGGACATATACAGAGAATGGACAATGCAAACCAGAGAGGTATGGGAAGCAAAAACACAAGGGAAAAAGAAAAGAGGACGACCAAGAAAAACATGGGAAGGAGTAATAAACAAGATACTAGGAATCAGAGGTATCACCAGAGAAGAAGCTGCAAGAATTGTAAAAGACAGAAAGACCTGGAAGAAGTTCATGAAGAATTAAGAAAAAGAAGAAAAACATAACAAAACCCCCTGTATATAGCTGGAAGGCGTGGAGCTGTAGATAAGACAGGGCAAAATTGATAAGAGTAGTTTTTGTCCACTCTACAAGGAGCTACAAGTGCACGTTGGCCAGTTATTTCCGAAAATTAAAAGATGAAGAAATACGTTTGATGGCACGGCTGAGATGTGGGAATGAGGAAAGAGAACGTAAGGTATGGATGGGAGAGGATTACAGAAGGTATGATGTGTTGTAAGGCAGGAATGGATACATGGGAACACTGGATGAATGAGTGCGAGGTAATGAAACAGGTAGTGGCTGCGGGAGGGAAAGAGGGAGCGGTAAATAGATGGTTATGTGAGAGTGGAAGACATAGATGCAAAGAGATAATGAGAATAAGGGAAGGGAGGCGTAGCTAGGCGACAGAGGGGTTGGAAATAGGATGAAATGGACAAGAACTGTGTAAGACGTAAAATTATGCCAAATAAAGGTTTTTTTTTATATATATATTATTAATAATATAATACAGGGTCCTGTATCACAGCTCCCGTCTTCGATAGCTCAGTTACTAATTAAGTTAGGACTTGAAAATTTTGGATATACATTTTATTCTTTATTTTGGTGCCTTTTATGATTGCCTACATGCCCCTAAAATTTTATTGAAATCGGTTTAGTAATACCAATCAAAAAAATAAAAAGTAGTAAAAATTGGTTTTGCGCCGTTGGTTTAAAAAATTAATATAAACTTAAATAGGATCTTATGAATAAAATTGTACAGGGTACTTGGCAAATAAGGTCTAACAATCCTTCAATCATCGTTAATAAGACCGATTATTGAAAGACTGTTCATGAAATGTTAGAATCAGGCTCTTACATTAAAAAACAAAAAACCCACTAACATCATATACCAATAAAATTAACGATATACTCAAGAATTCATCGAACTTAATCGATAAAAAAACGGGAATTCACTTAAATTAAAAAAATACTAAATTAGCACGGTTATATTGCCTTCCAAAAATACACAATCCCGAAAATAAATACAGACCCATAGTGTCAAACATAAATACACCAACCTACAAATTAGTGAAATGGTTAGTCAACAAATTCGGTAAAAATAAACAATTTTTTTCAGTAAACAATTCCTTTCAATTTACAAAACTGCTGGAGACGATTGACGAACAGTTAGTTTCGTTTGATGTTGAATCTCTCTTCCCCAGCATTCCAATAGATGAAACTTTATCTATTCTCCTACTTAACAATAACTTTCCAAAAAGCAAAGTAGAGACTTATGTTAAATTAACTAAATTTGTGATGGATTTCAATACCTTTGAATTCGAAGGCAACTTTTACAAACAGACTTTTGGTACGACCTCTATCACGTTTTCTTGCCAACATTTTCATGAACAGTCTTGAGGATAAAGCCAAAACTACTTTAAATAACCTCCCACATACGTGGATCAGATACGTGGATGATATTTTTGCGATTACGAAAAAATAATTAAACAGTAATAATTTCGTGTCACAGCTCAATAGTTTATACCCTAGCATTAATTTTACATATGAGGTCCAATAAGATAATAAACTCCCTTTCCTAGATTTATTAATCATACGAAATAACAATAAATTAGAATTTAATATCTACAGAAAAACAACTCACATCTTTAACTACATACATGCTAATTCACACACCTCTTTTAAACATAAATATCCGCCTTCAACAGTATGATACACAGAGCAACTTTTTTACCTATCGCAGATGAAAATAGAAACTCTGAGTTCAACCTCATACGTAAAATTGCCGTTTCTCTTAATTATAATTTACAGACAATTTACAGAGTTATTTCCAAATATATGAGAAAACGTACTGTTCAACCAATAACAACACTAGTCCAGACCGCTACACAAAGAAATAATAAATTTGTTTGAATCATCCACGTACCACAAATAAATCATACGCTAAACAAAATATTCAAAAATTTCAATCTCTCCCCAGCTTATTATTCAAATACAAAACTCAACAGATTGTTAGACAACACTTTCGAAAAACAACATTCATTGGCTATGTCCGGTATTTATTCAATTAGTTGTAATAATTGCAACAAAATATACAGGGTGGCGCAAGATTCCGATGAAGTCCAGTATCTCAGTTATTAAGAAATATACAAAAAAATGTTACTTACATTATTAGTGGCTACTGTCAAACTTCACATTTTAAAATTAGTTTCATATATACAGGGTGTTCAATAATCACGTGATGTATCAAACATATGTTTTTTTTAATGGAATGATATATTTTTTATGAAGATTTTTGATTCTACGTTTAAAAATAATCATTTTTTATATAAGATTTAATAGGTCAATTTTTCATATTTTAAAAGTTATAAACAAATGAATGTTGAAATTGATAGATGTTTACAGCCTAATATTTTAATAATGAAAAATGAAATAAACATTCTGTCAACGTCATACAAATGCAAACATACTTAATAATAAAAGAAATAGTCATTTTTTCACTTAAAACAAATTTTTATATACGAGATGAAGCAATACGCAAAATTATTTTTTTCTCTTTTTACTTAAATGGGACACCCTATATTTTTTATGCTATTTTAACAGAAAATTGATCACTCTTCTTTTTTATATAACATATTAAATAGCTATCGTTTACCGTTTTTTGAGATATTTAATCTCAAATACAAATTTGATATAGAATTTTTAACCAAAGTAGGCCGCGCCAGAACAACTAATTTATTTAGTTGTAAACGTTACGCTTAATATCATATTTAGTAAGTAAAGTACAGTTTTCGTTATATTTTGTAACACTGGTGCAGTTAAACATACTTCTTCAATAAATGATTAATTTAATTGTTAAAAACTAACAACAAATATATTTTTTGGTTGTTATTCGAAAAATATTTAAAATATTCCTATATGCTTGTTAAATTTATTTATTAAAAAAATATGTTGACTTAAAAACCGAAAATAGATACTAAGTGAAATAATAAAATACTTATATCATAATATTTTGTTAGTATTAACAATTTTATGTATTTATTTCACGCATTCACATCATTTATTTTTTAATTCAATAGAATTCAAACATTTTGCAATTTTTTCTTTAAAAAATGTGTCCAAATAACCATTATAACTCGCTAAATAATCGTCGAGCAACTATTTTCGTTATATTTTGCATGCGCCTTTAAATATCGATTGTCATTTGAATATCCTTTTATGTTAGGAAGTAAGTAGGTTATTAAATGTCAGAAAACGATTATGAATTGCATTTGTTTTAACTATAGCCTACTTAAATTATAGATTATAAGTGAAACTTACATACAGGCACCCTGTATATATGAAACTAATTTTAAAATATGTAGTTTTACAGTTGCTACAAATTATGTTAGTAATATTTTTTTGTAAATTTCTAAATAACTGAGATATTGGACTTCATCGGAAACTTGCGCCACCCTGTATATATCATCATACCGTAACTCTTTTTGGGACACCCTGTATAATCAAAAATATTTTCCTGAAGTACGTCCTAAAACCCAAGTTTCCAAAATTTCAAATACCTAACTTAATTAGTAACTGAGCTATCGAAGACGGGAGCTGTGATGCAGGACCTATATATTCCTCTTCGGTCGTCATTTTAAAAGGGACATACATCGACCATATAAGTTTAACAACCACTTTTTGTACTCAAATAGTTTATAAACAAGATGAAAAAACGCAAGGTCCCAAGTGTTCTAGCATTGACGAGCGAAAAACTAACCAACGAATTCGTCAGCGTTAAAACGGCTTTGAGGCATAGTATAGATTAATGCGAAATTTAAAAAATCGATAAAAACAAAAGTAAACATATTTTCCCTTGAAATTGTTATATTTATATATTTAACTACACGCAAAGTTTAAAATAAATTAAAATGACTATGTTGAATTGCGTGATATTTAATTTTTAAAATTTCTAGATCAATCTACCCCTGTTTTGTTTCGAGTCTTCATAGCTCTGTTGTGAGTCTTTCTAGTCATATATCCAGTTCGCTACACCCAGGATTGATGTTCGTGTGGTTCTGGATTTCAGTGGACATGACTATATGCTAATCGGCCCTATTCCCTATCGAAAACGCTATGTTTGACAGCACGCTATTCTTCAAGGTTACGTTAAATGGCTGGTTCGTATTCTGTATCGTGCTAAACTGTTCCAATTTACTGATATGTAAATTTCGCTATTCATATCATTAGTAAAGGGGTTTGACGTTTTTCTACCTAAAACAACAATCACTATGTTTTCTGAACCCCCATAGTGCCCTCATTAAAAAAATACATTAATAGTAATAATCGGGGCTATTTTGTAAAGGAAATGTTAAGTTTAAGGTGTTTAAGGTGTACGTTATATTTGTCATCACAGACTAAGCAGCTTTTATAATAAATATATATATATATATACATAGAATGCGAAGATAATTAATAATGTACACTTTAAACTAAAAGTAGTTCCCGTACAGAATAGCCTTGATTATCGATTATGTTTTTTTTATGATACAATAATTTGAAAACTTTTGTAAGTTCTCGAAAAATGTGATCATTACATATTTCTGCCCTTTTATCTTAATTATTATTTCAATTATTTCAATAATTTTTGTAAACTGTCGTCAGTCATTAAAAAATGCAGCCATTAAACATTTATGCCTTTTTTATCTTCAGTGTTTTTGCAATAAATTTTTCAAACTGTCGAATTCGTTTCGAAAGATTATTGCACTTAGACATTACAGAAAAAAAAAATAAGAAAAATAATTCTAATTGGATATCAGATATGTCTCACACATCAATTTGAAATAAATCAGATATGAACATGATGCAACTGTGTTGACAAGATTTTTTTTATATAAACATTTAGGAAACAAAGGAGTATAAAAACACTTTTTAAATTTGCATAACTAAGATTTATTTTTCTGAATTATGAGCTCATATTGTATTACGAATACATCTAGATGTATTCGTAAAACAAACAAAAAGGTTTAAGTAATAAAAATATAAACTACTACAGAACAACAATTAAAACGCATCTGATTATGCAGCAAAATTAAAATTGATGAAAACAAAAAAGCAGATGCGTGCTTCCGATTAATTCTCTGGTCCGGTAGAAAGAAGGAATTTCACGAATATTTATTTCTTCCCAGAAGAAGCCGAAGTCCCATTCCCTGAAATAATTACAATAAACAAATAAATACATATAACACAAACCGAACGATTTTTATAAAACAAAAACTGTTATATGTAATCACGATTTGTGTTTTCCAAGATAACGTTAACAATAACATTGGTGATCTTCTCATATAATACAGATAAAATTTTGTACCGAATAGTTGTATGACACAAAAAACAATAAACTCACGTATCACATTGTATTTTTGAAAATGTGACTTTACTTCGATTATTCCCAAATCCATAACAAAACAAGCCCAAGGTTATATTTATTAGACTTGTATTGCAATTTGTTATCATCCATTAGAGTTTAGTTTGTGAAAATAAAATTAATATGGCTTTAAATTAATGTTTAATTTATTTTAACTTACTTCCACCAGAAGAGTTGTTCGATGAAGAGGAATTCCAATTGCTCGGCCTGTCCGAATGGCCCCTGGATGTCCAGTAGGCACTGTTGTTGGGGTTCAGTTGATTGGAACGGTTATCGTTCATTGTTTTGCTCCTTTAAAATAGGTGCGTTGAATATAATCAATTTATTACTTACTTCAGGAACTGATGTAATACTCACTTGTATTATTTCAGGAAACAGCTGTGTAAAGCGTTCAAATGGCTTTGAACTGAACATGATTCTGCTTGCTTTATATACTACTGAATGAGTCACAAATACAGTGAATAAATAGAATTAGTATACATTTCAGGGAATCCCCTTATTTTAGTTCCTATAAATATCCTTTATTCATTACCTCCACCAAATTATCATTTATTCATTTCAACACATAAAAGGTTCAATAAATTTGGGGGAATCACCTTATTTTTGGTTCTATAAATACCCTCTGTTTATTATCTCTACCACTACATCCATTATTTAATCGTTTATTCATTTCAATACACAAAAGGTCGAATAAATTTTAGGGAATCCCCTTATTTTTAGTTCTATAAAATCCCCTGTTCATTATCTCAACCAACACATTATTTATTTAATTATTTATTCATTTCAATAATTCAACACATAAAAAGTTCAATTATTGGTCTACAAAGCAATTAATATGTTTTGCCTACAATCCTTTTAATGCTTTTTTAACATCAAGATGTGGGCGTGTCCAAGACAAGTACTAAATCGTACATGATAAACTACACGAACACTCAAAACAGCATACTTGAAGGATTTTTCTTGAATTGTTAATTGGTTTGGAATCAGAAAATTTTCTTCAGAATTTATAATTAGGTTAATAATGATAGGGAAAAGTTTCCTTGAATTTGTAAATAGATAATTGTTATTAAATTTGCTCTCTTCGGTGTCTGCTATTTTCAACGATTTTAGCGGCTGTGATGGCGCTGAGCGTTGACTGAGATAGCGGTTTAGCGCGATACGGAATATGAAACAGCCATATAACGTAACCTTGAAAAATAGCGTGCTGCCAAACATAGCGTTTTCGATAGAGAATAGGGCCGATTGAGTTTTCCTCGCCACAGTAAGTATCCTTGGTCTGTCAGTTTCGAGTCTCGGTAGGAATTTGTTGTGTTAGATTTAGGTTTCCAATGGAATTTTATCCACCTGTGATTAGACATGTTGGCTTCTTTCGAAACATATGAGTTCTGAATGTATTTTGACACAATGCATTGGTCATAGTTAGGTCTATTATTGTTTGGTATCATGAGCTCACAACCTTTATTTTCTATTTGCCGATTGTTAGTCATAATATCGGCCCTATCGAAAACGCTATGGTTGACAGCACACTATTCTTCAAGGTTCTTCATGGCTCAGCGCCATGATAGCCGCTAAAATCGTTGAAAATAGCAGGCACCGAAATAGGTCCAGTTATCATAGCGTTTAGCCGCTTTTCGAAGTTATTTTCAATTCAAATTGTTTTTTAGCGGTAGTTTAATAAATATTATTGTATTTTTGGCTTATTTTCTTGTAAAATTGAATTAAACTATCAAAAAAGAACATTTTTATACTTCACTCCTTCAGGAATTCATAGAATGTGCATAATTTGAGGAGTGGTGTGCCTTTTTATAAATTTTCCCATAATTCGAAACAGGGATTTTTTATATTAAAGATGTAATTTTCAATGTATTTTTTAATGAGGGCACTGTGGGGGTTCAGAAAACATAGTGAACATTTCAACTCCACACTGAAACACAAGTAATTTGCATTTTACAGATGCTTTGAGTACGTTTTTAATAAAGGACAAAATCGCACTATTTATAGATGTTTGATGCACTTTGGTTTTCTTCGATTGCAAAGTTTACACACACAAACATTTTGCTAGGTTAGAATTCAACCATTCAACAGCCATTCGTTAAAATGTATCTGCCTTGTCTTACTAATTCAACATATAACCTCTCTCTTTCTACCGACACATCAAAACTATATTCTTTTTTAATACTGCAGGAATAACATGTCACTCAATACGGAATACGGAATTATCTAGAAGCGTTGTCGCATACGCTATCATAGACTGATCCCAACGTAACTGTCAACCATTATGTTTAGCGTTTTCGATAGGGAATAGGGCCGTATACGGATTTACCTCTGTTATTGGTTTTTTCTCAGCTCCAACAGTGGGTGTTTGTGTCGCATCCAATGATGTGTGTGAAGCTGGCAATGAATCCAGCAATGAACCCGGCACCTCCACATTGAGACTTTTTTTCAAAAATAATTATTTAAAGGAAAAGAACACTTGTTTAATTGTTTATTCATAATTATAACTAAATGCAAGGTCAAGTGAATGCAATAGAATCAAATTTATTCCTATAAATTCTAAAATATTCATAATACATATACTTTAAAAATCGGAAAATAGCGATTTTTTTATAAACAATATTTCCCAAACGGCGCACTTTTTTTTGCAATTTTCTTTCAGAAATAATTTAAACAATGTTTCTAGAAGTAATATAAACAATCAAAAATGCGTGCCCGTTAATAGTTTGTCTATAAACAAATCCATTGCTGAGTAGTGTTTCCAACACCTGACGGCGATTTTCAAAGTGTCAAATTTCCCAAACGGCGCATTTTTTTTCAATTTTCTTTCAGAAATAGTTTAAACAATGTTTCTAGAAGTAATATAAACAATCAGAAATGCGTGCCCGTTCATAGTTTCTCTTCACACATTGTGAAGAAATGTTATTATTGCTTTATTTATCAATTAAATTTGATCTTCACGTAACTCCATAAATAAAAAAAAAGAAAATTAAACTAATTTACGAACGATGTTCTTATATGTAATACAAACAATCATAAATTCTTCCTTCTTTAATTGTAAAGGCAAATGCTAAACACATGTTCCGTTTATATTTTTAGAAAATCAAAGATGTACCTCCTCTCTACCCTCTTTATCATAATTTTGTTCTTGACCAACGGTCAATAACCCAGCTGGAGGCGTTAAAAAAACTGGTCATCTGTTTTTCGTAAATGTGACAGGTTAACTGTGTACCGATTCACCCTTTACGCTTTCCAGAAAAATGATATTTGGCTTTATTTTTCCTTATTCATAATAGAAATATATATATATTGATAATTTATTTAAAAATATATTTTCCGATTTTTAGATAACAACCATTTTATGCTCATGTATAGATTTTTAAATGAAAATATAGTCTATTTTTATGAACCACAAAACTTATAAAAACGCGCAGAAAAATACTTGACAAAAATACAAAGATATTTTAAAAAAATTATGAATGCAAATCTATCTTTAAGTATACCAGATGAATTTCCTCAACAGCAAGCTACCGATTTTTGGAATTGTGGAATATATATCTTATATTATGCCCTGAATTTAATAAATAATTCACCAATGGAAAAATTAAATCCAACTAATTTTAGAAAATATATTCAATACTTAATTATAAATGATATCAAGACCACTTGTTTATATTGCGGTATAAGTAAAAAAAATTACGACATTGCTAATACATGTAAAGTGTGCGAACGACAAGACCATTTAATTTGTACAATTTTAAAACATTTAGATGAAAATTATGTTTGTGAAATGTGTTCATATAAAGCAAAATATATTTAATTGTACCTAAATTAAAAACTAACTACTTTGCAAATTGTTATTTTCAAAATGTTGTCCGGCGTTCCAGATACGACTCAGCAATGGATTTGTTTATAGACAAACTATTAACGGGCACGCATTTTTGATTGTTTATATTACTTCTAGAAACATTGTTTAAACTATTTCTGAAAGAAAATTTGGAAAAAAGTGCGCCGTTTCGGAAATTTGACACTTTGAAAATCGACGTCTGGTGTTGGAAATGCGATCCAGCAATGGATTTGTTTATAAACAAACTATTAACAGGCACGCATTTTTGATTGTTTATATTACTTCTAGAAACATTGTTTCAACTATTTCTGAAAGAAAATTGGAAAAAAAGTGCGCCGTTTGGGAAATTTGACACTTTGAAAATCGCAGTCAGGTGTTGGAAATGCGACTCAGCAATGGATTTGTTTATAGACAAACTATTAACGGGCACGCATTTTTGATTGTTTATATTACTTCTAGAAACATTGTTTCAACTATTTCTGAAAGAAAATTGGAAAAAAAGTGCGCCGTTTGGGAAATTTTACACTTTGAAAATCGCCGTCAGGTGTTGGAAATACGACTCAGCAATGGATTTGTTTATAAACAAACTATTAACGGGCACGCATTTTTGATTGTTTATATTACTTCTAGAAACATTGTTTAAACTATTTCTGAAAGAAAATTGCGAAAAAAGTGCGCCGTTTGGGAAATATTGTTTATAAAGAAATCGCTATTTTCCGATTTTTAAAGTATATGTATTATGAATATTTTAGAATTTATAGGAATAAATTTGATTCTGTTGCATTCAGTTGACCTTGCATTTAGTTATAATTATGAATAAACAATTAAACAAGTGTTCTTTTCCTTTAAATAAATATTTTTGAAAAAAAAACCTTAGTGTGGAGGCGCCGGGTTCATTGCTGGATTCATTACCAGCTTCACACACGTCATCCAATGATATGTGGGATGTGATGCCTTTTGTGTTGTTCAACTGTTACCGGCGATTAATTTTAATCGTCGTCAACAAAATTAAAATTTTTAATTTTAATTTTTTCTTTTATAAAATGAGTTATTGGCCAGCACTTTACCTGCCGACCGCCGCGGATTAACCTACGGGTCAACATTTACCTGACCCGAGGTTAGAAGATCACCGCCCGGCCCTCCGGATTATCGTGCAGCAATTAGGGCCCGAGCATTTTAACGGTTGGATTTAATAATTCACTGGAAATAATTATCTTGTTTACAATAGTTATTTTCCAGTGAATTCTTTGCCAACGGCCACGTGGTCCTCGAAAATCATCCCTACTCCAGACGATTTTCGGTGATTAAATACGGGATGCATCCACCCAGCA
This sequence comes from Philonthus spinipes, assembly GCA_963082785.1. Taxonomy (NCBI): domain Eukaryota; kingdom Metazoa; phylum Arthropoda; class Insecta; order Coleoptera; family Staphylinidae; genus Philonthus; species Philonthus spinipes. The sequence continues at coordinate 9,305,652 of OY720303.1, read as the reverse complement.
TGTGGATTCAAGAGGAACTTTTGTTCCTCGAAATTTAACCTTCTCTCTGAGACAGGAAACTCTGACCGACGCAGACGCCAGATGTTCCAGACGTCGTTCCTGCCAGAAGAAGTCGACTCTAGGACCAGTGCTTCCTAAAGTCCACCGACGCCGAGCTTCACGGTTACCGGTGTAACCGTCTCGACGCCACATCGACGCTACCAGTGTAGTGTCCTTTGCTGTTGCCGGATCCAGTCCAGTTCAGGAACCTGCTGACTCCAGAAAACTCAACCCGACGCCGACGTTAGCCGTTCCGCCGTCGTTCCTGCAGTCAACACCGACGCCAAGCACCTAGGTTGCCAGTACAACCGCTTCGACGTCAACACTACGAGGGTAGTGTTTGTTCCTGCCCCTGGATCCAACCCCTACGCAATAACCCACGGACATCGACGCCAAATCCCGACGCCGATCACAGGACGCCGAACTGCCGCCTGAACGCCGCTTCCATTCAGACGTCGACGCCACCTCAGGTCTACCCGTTATCTGCCATGTATACTGTGTGACTGCTCTCTCTGTTTGTTTGTTTTTTTTTTTGCTAATTTTTTTGTAAATAAATTATTTAAAAGCCATTGTGTTTTTAAAGGTTAGTTGCTTCGTCTTTAAATCAACCTGAGCTAGTTGATAATCAGCGTGAGGTACCTTCCCTCCCGTTGACACGACCTGTGTCTCTACCTCCGTTTCTTTTAGATATAAATTACGTTTTTGTTAATACAAAAGAAAATAGTACTGCGTAGCTTTTTAATCTAGAACGAAAATATGTTTGGGTACAGAAAAACTGACTATTTAAAAACAATTATAGACCCAACAAACTATCTCGGACGATCAATTAATTGCAAATACATTTGCAAGCTACTTTAATGAAACATATACTGCTTCGGACAACGACGAATTTGACCATGACACCTTAGCGCAAGTCAAAAACTGGTATCTTTCATTTCATAACAACTCCATCACAACTGCTGATGACATAATAGAGGATGAATATTATGAAGTATTGCATAAAGGAAAAAATACAGCGCCAGGTTATGACAACATTCCACGGCTTATCCTAAAATCTCTTCCTGATTCCATCCACGAACATATCATCCGCATCATGAATACCTTTCACAAATCCCAATATTTTCTCCAGGAGTGGAAGCGGGATGTGGTGCATGCATACATAAGTCGGGAACGACCCCGAATTAGTATCAAGTTATAGACCCATAATCTTTCTTCCGGTCCTGGGATATATGAATCAATTGTCCAGAAAAAAATATTATCCTACATACATCACCAAATCCCTTCTTATCAGTTCGGCTTTATCTTCTATTCTACAGCCCTCTCGTTATCAATCCTCATGTCCAATTGTCGAACAGCACATCTCGAAGGCATGCCGTATTATTTTTAGACATAAAAAAGCTTGTGACTCAATATGGCATCGAGGTGTGCTGTTTAAATGTTACGCCCTGGGTATTCCCTATCACCTAATAAATATCCTTACCAATTTCCTCAACAGATCTATTCAAGTTAAAATCCGCAATTCATTTTCCCATACCATTAATCCTAAACAAGGTCGCCCTCAAGGATCCCCCCTATACCCAATGTTGTATAATATTTTTGTACATTACATCTATAACCCGAAACCCATGTTTCTCAATTCCTCATCATACCCATTATTATATGCCGATGACACCGCCCTAGTAACCCATGCTCACACTATTTCCAAAGTGGTTACTGCTCTACAGGATCTTCTGGATAATATCACCACCTGGTTTGCCAAATGGCGTATAACAATTAATGCAAATAAAACCCAACTCCTAATTCCTTAGCATCGACATGTAAATTCTCCATACCAAATTGTTCTCAACAACTTCCCTGTATACCTAACCGCTAAATGATAAATACCTCGGAGTAATCCTAGATTCCAAGTTTACCTTCATCAATCATTCCCAAATCCTCAAAGCAAAAGTCAAAAGCAGGGCTCGACATTTCAGAGGACTCACATACAAAAATACTGCAGTACATATTTACAAAATGATTTGTCGACTTGAATACGCTCCCATCCTATTCCACAATCCTCGTACAAATGTATTAAAAAATATTGAAATCGGAGAACGCGCAGCCCTTAGAGCACTTACCAAAATTAGACACCCTAACAAGCAACTTTATAATCCTTCCAATGAATTGCTCTACGATGCATGCAAAATTCCTCGAATAAAACACAGACTGGAATCATTATCTTTAAAATTCGCCACTAATCCCCACATTGTCCCCATCATACACCTTTATATCCCTCGCAACCTTAACATTACTCCTAAATTCTCCCATCCTTCATTAACCATTTATCAATTCAGATCATTCAATTTGCAGACATAGACATAAATAGAAAAGAGTATTCATTCTTTTGGTCACAGTTATTTAAATAAATTTAATAAAAATGATTTGAAAATAATTAATAAATTATTTCCACATTTAGCTCTGTGACTTTTGACTTACGTTAAGTAAGTACGTTAAACAAATGCACATTAAAACAACTACTTGACGGGCAAATACCCACGCCGGACATTGAATTACATAATGTACACCTGCTGTTGCATATCAATAAAATATTGCATAATGCAACAAATTTTTGATCCGAGAAAAATTTAATGTAAGACAACAAAAGGAACGTTACTGTCTGCCATCTGCAGACACGTGTTTCGGAATCTATCCCTCGTCAGCACAGCTCTGCCTTACATAATTTAAAGATGTTAAAATAAATCAATTAAATAAAGTACACCACTTTTTAAAATTTTGATTTCAGGGCTGTATAGCGGTCTATAAGGACCACTTTCTCAAATTATTTTCATATTATACAGGGTGTCCCATATACCATAAAAGTATCAAAGTTGAGTTTTTTTAAATGGAACACCCTATATATTATTATATTTTTATATTTAATGTTCAAATTAACTATCGTTTTCATTACCTAAACCTAATGGTTTTTGGAATAATTGCAATTTTCTTAAAATCCAACCTAATTTTCAAAATTTAATTATTTGAGAAGTATTTAGGTTATGTATGGGAAATTTCCAGTGAAGTTAAGCAATGGATCATATTTTATTTTACAATTATTAAAATAGTAAAATATTTACAGGGTGGCCTAAAAACTTAAAATAATTGAACAAGGATTTTAAGTGGCTCAAACTTGATTTTTTCTAACGGAATGCCATATTTTTTAAATTGTTATTAAATGCACGTTTCAATTATCTACCAAGTTTCCTAAAACTCGAAGCTCTTAGACATTTAGTTTTTACGAAAAAGGCATAAAATCGTTTTTTTACGTCATTTTGGGTGAATTTTTGATTAATATTTTAATAATTTTAGTTGGCTGTGTAATTTAGAAATGTCAAATGTTTTGGTCGATCGTCACTTTAGCTTACAAATTCACTCCATGCCATTTTTTGCCTTTGTGAAATATAAATCGAATAAAATGTGGAACCTCTATTCCACATGACCCAATAATCTATTTTGATTAATAATTACCATTTCTATCAGAATAATGTTAGAAGTTCTGTAAATTCACAATTCTATTCTTATAAAGTGACAGATTTTCTAATAAATGAGTTTTTAACTCACATCCCCTTTTTATAAATCGGTGTAATAGTCTCTTTAAAATAGCCGATTTAGAATTACTTCTCTAGCAAAAAGTATATGTATTATTTCTGTTGGTTAATAAGGTCTCTCAATGACATTGTCCATACATTACAAATATATCATTCCCTTCTATTTTGAATAAATATTTTGAAAAAGTACTCTACCTACATCCAAATAATAATAATAAAATATAATAAAACAATGATAGCAAAAAACCGGTTTAAAAATTGAAGTGACAGTTTAGATAAATTATTTGTCATTTCGTAAATCCACAGCCAGCTAGAAATTTAACAATGCACTGAGATAAAACCCCAAATGATCCCAAGATTCGATTTTTTGCGTTTTCCGTAAAAACACATTGACTTAGAGGTTAGAGGTATAGGAAACTTTTGATAGATAATTACAATGTTCATTTAATAGAATGTTAAAAAATATAGCATTCCATTTGAAGAAAACAAGTTTGACCAACTTACAGTTCTTATTTAGTAAGTTTTATTTTTTGGGCCACTCTGTAAAAATTTTATGTTACGGTATATGTTTGGAAAATCAGTTAGGCTGAAAAAACTGCTTTATAGTTTCAATATTTCTTTTTGTCAAAAAGATGTCTAGTTTTACTCCCCATATAAATAATTGAAATATAAAAAGAAACTATTGTGAAAAAATCAAATCACAACGTAAGGATATGTCCACTATGAAGTCTTCCAGTAAAATAAAATAAGCGTCTGTTATTTTAAATGGCATACGAGAAAAATTGTAGAATGAATAGGAAAAAAAATGATTATACAAATATAACAACGAAACTAAATTTATTATCAAATATATAAATGAATTATTGATAATTAAATTTTCTGTACCTATAACACACAAAAAATAATTCAAGTACAAGTTTTACAAATAAAAGAAATCCACCTCTTTAATTATATTGTATTGTACAAAATATGAATATATATAATAAATGTGAGCAACAAAACAGTTTGTAAGAGATCACAAATAATATATGAATTGTCATATACTGAAAATTTAATTCTAAACGCAAGTAATTATATCGTACACATTTTTTTTTTCAAATAACATACTGAAACGAATAGTATAATTTGATTTTTTAAATAAGAGGAAAACAAAATACATACGAACAGACCAATCATAATAAAGATTTGAAATTTGAATTTTATGGTTAGAAATATATTTTCGTAATGTTGCGGCAACAATTACTATAATTGGTCTACTACATATTTTTCCCTTTTTTTTCTTTAACATAAACTATAGGATACTAAACCCTATTCGGTTTGCTATATAGCATGGAAAAACTTATAAGACAAATATGTAATTGTTATAAATTAAAAAATGTTTTATATAAATCCAAAACTTGATTTTGTGGCTCACTTCTTATTGTATTAAAAATAAAACAATAATAATCTTAATACATAAATAAACAATAAAATATATGATTTCATGTGAATATTATGAAGGAGATTGCATAGTAAATGAAATTCACCATATTTTAAAAATATAAAGAAAGTCAACAATTAACATCCAAATTGAAATAAGTACTGTATTTCTGTGTAAACTTTTTCAATATAATAATAATTCCTGAAAGCATCATCTTTAAAAGTGAAATTTATTTCTTCACTCATTTATTTTTTACTGTTAGAAATGGTTTATTAACTGTATGAAATATATTAGTTCCATATGATTGGCTGATTGAATGAAGTATTTTATTTATTTAAGCTAGATGGTAATTATTAAACGTATCAACATTTATAAGTATGAGCACTGTTATTCATTTATCAAGCATTGTTATTGAATTATTTTCATTATTAAAAGTTAATAAATAAATAACTAGTCATTATTATAAATAACTTATTTTAATCCTAACTTCACGTCTTTATTTTATAAATGTACATATAGTTTATCAAATAAGGAAGTAATGTAAGGAATGAAATAAGTTATTAATCAAGGAAACTTCATATGCTAACAAATATCTTTGATTAATAATCTATTCATTAATTTAACTAACATTTAATCCCAGAATTAAAGAAATAATTACAAATTATATTGAAGAAGTTTTGCTTTGAAATTTATTACGGATGTGAATAATTAAGGTGAAGAGAATTTCATAATTTTATACTCAATATTCACTTAATGAAATAAATTGTGTGTTTCATTCTGTGTCAGAAATTTTACAAACCTTACCCAAAGATTTAGCTATTGAATTTATGCTTGCTTCCTTCTTCTTCTTTTTCTTCCTTTTGCTTGTTAGATCATCTTCATCGTGTTTCCTTTTATACTTATCTGCTATATCCTCTTCCACCAAGACAGTCTCTAAAAACTTGAGTGTAACCCTCTTTTTTTTCTCCCCTGCGACATCTTCTTCTATGCAATCCCCTTCCTCTTCCTCAATCAGCATCATGTTCTTTTTTTTCTTTTTCTTCTTCTCCTTCCTAGACTTCTGCACCTCCTCGAAGCTCTGCTGGCCCAAATCCTCAGACCTCATATCGCAATCCTGCTCGATGCCTTCATCTTGAAAATTCGAGTCATCCTGCCGCTGCTGGTTCATGTCGTTAATGGAACTCTCTAGTATTATTAGCTGATCGCAATTGCTTTCGTTGCTCTGTGAACTTGTGTCGACTTCCTGAGTATGATACTCTGTTACAGTCTCGCTGAATGACACAGACTTTCTTTTTTTCTTCTTTTTCTTTTTCTTCTCACAGCTGGAACCCTGTGGGGATAGCTCCTCTGTCTCTTTAATGTTATCTGATAATTTCTTGAGTTTTTTGGAAACTCTCTCTTTTTCATCTGATATAGACACATTCTGTAATTTTTTCATCAGCATCTTTTCCTGCTTTTCCAGCCTGGAGAGCTTTCCAGACATTTTTATACCATGCCTCGCACCTCTAAAGATATTAAAAATAAATATTTGTCATAGAAACAATCCAATTTGTTTAACCATTCTGCACAATTATTTGAACCTCTTAAATTGACAAGGCATGTTGTAAGTACTTTAACTCAGTAATGGGATTATTCAAGCAAATATACAGAGAGCTTATTTTATCAGTATACATTTTCTCTATGTATACCTGCAAAATATGCGAGTCAAATGCATTAATGTATGTGTGTTTAGAGCCTATAACACCCAACTGAACACACATATGCCAAATAGTCAACTAAACATATACACATTAATCGGTTCAATGCATTTGACTCGCATTTTTTGCATGTATATACTAAGGGCTAGTGTATACTTGCAATGTATACTGATAAAAAAACCTCTCTGTATAATCGATTATGGAAATGATTTGAGGTCTTTGAGAACTTTTATACATTGCTCTGAAATTATCATCAAGGTGTCTGTTCAATAATTCTGATTAAGAACTCAACTAGAGTGATATGCTCAATAACTCTGAGTAATCTGCCAAAAACTCTGCTTAAACAATACGCTCGAGAGTTTCACACATTGTCTGCTCAAAAATATATAAAATATCGATTTCTCTGATAATTTTGACATAAGTTACTTGCTTTCATTGAAGGTAACAAAATCTTGAGGTAAAGAAGAATATATATAGAATGTTTGTTTCAAAAAGTGTTTGAGTATTATAGTCAGTGGAGTGCTCGAGCAGGTTCTCAAATTAAAAATCTTTATTTTCGTTACATGTTACAAAGTGAAAATAGTATCAGAAATATTACTCCTGACATAATAATTGAATAATTATGGCTGCAATATCTTAAATAGTCTTTATAGTGAGAGGATATGACACTGTTAAGCCCATAACTACATTTACCACTCTGGTATACGAATATTATTATGAAAAAAAATGACAACTCAAAATACATCAAAACATGAAACATAATTGATGACAAAATAATAATTGTAAGAGGATAATAAACTATTATCCCCTTGAAAATAGATGGATGATGAATTAAAATACATCATTCTTGAATCTTAAAAGTATTCACTTCGATGTAAAGAAATAAAGAAAACACTTTTACTCTTTTATACCACCTTAAACTTTATTTAAAAAACTTTATTTAAAAAAAATTTATAATGATTATCTTGTATTAATCAAAGTAAATAACGTTTAAAGTAAAACTTTAAGGTTTAAAAGGTAAAACTGTTTTCTTTGTATCTTAAAATACAACAGGTCATGTAAGAAAGTCAGTACCTTGTCAATTTAGAAGGCTGTGATTTATTAATGTTTCTCAATATAGTGAATATCTATTTTTTTTTTCTTTCTTGACAATTACTAAAAAAATATGAATAACTATAATACTCACTTATGAGCAGTCCTTCCTTCACAAGCTGCATATAGAATATCGTGTGAGATAGGGTTGAAGTCACTAAAGGCTGTTTGTTCAGGTGTCACAACATCTGCAAACTTTTCTTCTCCAGAAGCTGTAAGCTTGCTGGATTTCAGGAAGGTTCCATACTCGAGGCCCTTATTTTTCTTTTTGAACTCTCTAACTGAATAGTTCTTTGTTGTGATTTCCACTGATTCAGATTCAACCATATCCATTTCCACATTACCATTATCATTTGTAACCTATAATACAAAAATAAGCCAATTGTAATAGAGCAAAATCTTGACTGAATTATTTTTAAATAATTCTTTAATTATATTATCCATTTATTTAGCGTCATGTTTTTAGAAAAATTCAAATTAATTATATAACAAAACTTCAATATTAAAGCATACATATAGAATAATGTGACATGTTAATTTTAATGTACCGGGTGTCTAAATAAGAAAGGTCACCGGCTATATCTCAGGAACTAGAACTTTCAAATGAAAAAAAAAAAAATGTTAATAAAAGTGACTATGAGAATGCTGGAAATAATTTTCAAGTTCGTAACTCTTTAGGTAGAGGTTGCAATGAACAGTCAAAATGTAATACTGAGATTATCTCAAAAAAAGTTCTAATAAAGGCATCACAAAACTACACTTTTTGAAATCAAGATGAGTTCATGAAATAAAAATGTTACAGACTTTTTTGTCTTCCTCTTGAAATAAAGGGTGGTGGAAGGTCAGAATTTGTAACGAGCAAATGTCAAATAAGTCTTTTGTTTTTTTTAACGGAAGAGATACGAACTTGAAAATTATTTCCAGCACTTTCTAATGGTCACTTTTATTAACATTTTTTTATTTGAAAGACTCATAGTTCCTGAGATATAGCCGGTGACCTTTCTTATTTGGATACCCCGTACAGGGTGGTCCAAATTGGATGTTACTATAGGGAATCTCGGTTATTAGAAGAGATAGAAAAAATACGATGGCACATCCTTGATCTCATTTTCTGAAACAAATTTAATGTTGAAAACAGAATTTAGCTATCGTCTTTTTCTTTTGATTCCAAGTCATAGCCAAATAAAAAAAAATAAAAAAAAAATGGAAAATGTTGAACATTTTCCATATTTTTGATTTTTATTAAAATCACAGCCATTTATTATTTTATCGAGATCAAGAACATACAATTCTTGTATGTTCTTGAGGTACTTTTTTCGGGAGAATCAAATGCAATTTGCAGATTGTTTCTATCTCCATTAATAAAAGAGATACAACACTAAGTTATATATTTTTAAATGGGAGTCAAGCTGGCTGTGCTATTATTAAATTGGTTATTTTTTACTTTCTCCAGACCCCCGTCTAAGGGAAAGTATTGTGATCATAAACATTTTCGAACCACCAATTACAACAAATATGGACGTTTTGAGGTCCCCTGAGTCCATTCCATCGAGTTTCGAAAAATGTCTGTGTGTGTCTGTGTGTTTCCGCGATAACGCATAAACGACTGAATGGATTAAACCCAAACTTTATATCTAAGCTTTTTACAACAGTGGAATGATGTGAAAAGCTTTTGGTTAGAATTAAAACTCATTAAGTGTATCTTTACTCTAAGCGATTTTTTATTTTTTAATTCGGATAGAAAAATGTTTCAAACAAAAGTTGTATATCTTGAAAAAATAAATAATTTTTGTTATAAAACTTTTTTTGTAGGACCTTTAGTTTTTATTTTATAGGCGGAGGAATTTCATCTACCTGATAAATTCCCTTAGAAATAAACAATTATTTTTATAATCTACTTTATGTCGGCAGTGGAGACTTTTATTATTTAAAAAATTATTTTTATGTCAAACAAAACGTCAATGTGCGGTCATATTTAATATATTATTAGTAAACACTTCCAGCTTCAAAAAATGAAGAAGACATTTTTCAATTTTAATTTGATGAGATAACCAGTACAATAATGCTGTTGCATAACAATAACATATTGTGTAATGCAACAATTTTTGAATCGAAAATATTTAATGCAAAAAACAAAAAAAAAAGGCAGAACTGTACTAACGAAGGAAGAAATTCTGAAACATGAGTCTGCAGATAGCCTTATTTACGTATCTATATTTACGTATTTTTGTATTTGATTTTTGTATTCAAAATAAAAATTGTTGCATGATGCAATATGTTATTGATATGGGTAATTGCCCGAGAAGTAGTTGTTTTAGTGTACCTTTATCTAAAGTAATGCAAGACAAAATATCACAGAGCTAAATGTGGAAATAATTTATTAATTATTTTCAAATCATTTTTATTTAATATATTTAAATAACTGTGACCAAGTGAATGAATACTGTTTTCTATTGATATTAATAGGATTAAGATATTGACTTGTGGTTTTCACTAAATTTCTTACTTTCTATTGAAACTAAGAAAAATATGTCATTACATTTATAATTTCTAAGAAAAATTATCTAATTTTTAAGTTGGTGCCACCTAGTAGCGACAAAATTACTTATTTTTGTCAAATTTTATTCAATATGATAAAGTTTGTATGTCATGAAAATCATTAAGAGCGGAAATTTGTGCTGATAGTGAGTTTCTGGTAGTGAGTAGTGTTGATTATTTATTGGATTGTAGTGCCTGCCGAATTTTATCACAATGAATAATAAAAATTGTGAGTACGGAGCGTGTTGTTTGTTTGTTTAGACCGTGCTGATGGAATCGTCGACTCATCAATGTGTATTGAATTACTGTAAACAAAAAAACTGGATTATTAGTAATATATTCACGATTGTGTTATTAGTTCAACTCGACTTTTTTTACCTATATATTTTAAATGATTGTTGAACTAATTTTGTGCTATTACATAATTTTATTATTGAAAAAAAAACATAGGTACTCGTAGTACAATTATTAATTATTACTATACAATATATTTTTAACTCATAACTTTCTATTGCATATAACATTCTATTTGTGATTAAAATAGAAAATGTACCTACTTGTGTGGATGTGAACCACTTACGGAAGATCGTGTAGCAGAAAAGCTGACTAGTGATTTGCCTATCAAATGACTATAACTAATTAATATTTTGTTTTAATAGCATACGGAACCTAGTAACCCAGACAAATTAGTACGGAACGCCTGCGTGTTTCTATTGAATATTCCGCTAGTCGATATTTCAATAATCGTCCAACCCCAACATTCTATGCTTAAATTTACTGGCAGACTGGTTAATATAAATCTAGAGAAATATATTTTAAAAATAATTATATTACACTTGCATAAACTTATAACAGTTTAATAAAGATTTTAATTTTAAACTGAGTTGGATGGATCACTTGCTGTTACCTCTATTTTTCTATTTATTTTGTATTTGGCAAGTATTAATAATAATATCCCAATCGAAATCTGCTTTACGTAAAATAGTGAAAAAAAAAAGATATTTTTAATAAATCTACAAGCGAAAAAAGTTCAGGAAAGCACTTCAAATTATTTTAATTAAATAAAACTAAGAAGTGTAAGATGCAAAAATAATAAGAATTTTTTCATTACAGGCTTAATATAAATACAAAAGAGAGCCTAATTTTAATTGAAGAAAGTAATAAATAGGAATAGATTATTTAAAATTTACCAATAAAATAAATGAAAACACAGATTAAATTAAATAACTTGCAATTTTCGACTAGTTTCGGATTATGTGCCCATTTTCAAGAGAATTCAAAATTTATTTAATTTTCTATGCTTATAATATAATTTTTAATAAATAAAGGTATAATGATTTGGCAAAATAATTTTGTCCCAGCATTTGCTAAAAAGGTGGAAAAATCTCACTAAAAATCATTATCAAGATTTAGAAAGAAAGCACTTTTTGAAATTCAAACAAATTAAAGAAGACAATAAAAAATATATATCTTTAAATTATTTTGGAGCAATTTCTGAAAAAAAAATTCAAACATATTTATGCCCGATTGCACCGTATCATTTAAGTGCGGCTTAACGCTAAGCGCCACTTAACTTGCAGCATTTCTGTTACACTGCATGCATATGAACGCAAAGCTGCCCTCTTTAAACCGACGATGGTGACGGCTTAAAATATTTAAGTGCCGCTTAGTGAGCATTCGTAACCTCTAAATTGTGACCATGGATTTATTTCTCGACGATGACCGGAATATTCTCAAAATAATTGAATTCTGCTGCAAATATATTTACGATCTCATTTTATTTTCGTGACATGGATGAAACAAGTTTTTATAAAAGATTTCAATTAACAAAAGGTGTGATATCGGGGTTATTCCATACGAGAAATGTTAAGTTTAACGTGTATGTTATTAATTAATTTCACATTCTATCAATAAATATTTATTACAAAAACTGCTTAGGCTGTGATGATACAAAATAACGTACAAGTTAAAATTTTCCGGGCGGAATAGCCGCGTATATTTTTTTAATAAAATGCAATATGAAATGACATTTTTATTTTATAATTTATTTATGCAAAACTCATAAAAAACCTATCCATCAATATTCTAAAAATATATAGTTATTTTAGGAATGCGAGAAAAATAATTATTAGTTATTTTAGAAAAAAATATTAATATTACGAAATATGTTATTCGTACAAATTATTACGAAAAATAATAAGTTTTTAAATTTATTGGGGAAAACACCAACACAAAACAATGAAATGCAAACATACGCTCCATGCATGCGAATTAAGTTAGCGACACAAATTCCCCCAGATTTCCCACCAGCAAAGCGACACTTAACTCATTGGTTGCACGCAATGCAATGAGTATTTAAGCTTCGCCTAATTTTAAGCGGCACTTTACTAAGTAACACTTAGCTTGAAAACGGTGCAATCGGGCATTAGAAAAATAACTATAGAGTGGGACTTAAAAGTAATAATAAATTATGTAATATTTTATTTAATAGAACAGATAAAACCGAAAAAGTTAATATGTCTACATTTTGTTATAAACACAACTTTCCGACATGGAATAAAGTATTCCATTAATAAACCATATATTCATATTTAATTTTTAATTTCAATTTAATTTAAAATTCATTTACATATTTCATTAATTTTCACTTCATTTTCAGTAGTTCAATTTATTTATAATGAATTAATCTGGTATATTTTAGCAAAATAATTCAATAATGATCCTGAGGACGTTTTTTAGTAGTTTTCACCTTATTAGCGAATACTGGGACTGTAATTATTTTACCTGCCCCACAAATCAATATACCTTTTTCTACAAAATTATTGTATAAACATAGAAATTTAAATAAATTAAATTCTCCTGAAACCGGACACCCAAAAGGGTAAATGAGATTTTGATAATAGATATATACAGGGTATTTCAAATGTTTTTATTTTTAAAATGCCCCTAAGGCATCTTAAAAATAAAAATCGATGTGTCAGAGCATTTATCTAAGATATGTTTATTTACAATGTTATAGAATTTATCCGTTACTTTTAAAATACCCTGTATATATAAATTCTCCTGAAAAATATAATCATAACCTGATATTAGTCGTGAATTTATAGTTGTTCCATTTAATCAGTGTTTTTATTTATTTTATTGGTAGACTTTCAACAAACTATTCACATTTATATGTTAATATGTTTAAATGTACAAACTATTAATTGAATTAAATAAAGATTTTCATTTCTGTCAACACAAGAAATCATAGAGGGATAATATTGTGTGTCATATTGAGTCCAGCAAGAAATTAAATCTTCAAATTTTGAACGAAGCAATCCACTGCTCATAATCAAATATTTATTTATTTATTTATTATTTAGTCTTATATAACATCGTTATATGTTCCTCTCTACTTCTCAGTGTGAGGTGATCAAATATTTAAATAATTATTATATCTATTATTTTTTTAATTAATTCACGAATTGTGGAATATTAAGGGAGCCCGGAATTTAAAACTTTACATTAATACAAATTTCCTGTACTATATTTAAATAATGGAAATTAAATGTCCACATTTAACATCAGTAGAAGCAATAACATAATCTAATTTTCATTTTCAAACTCTCCTATGGTTTGCAGAAAATAGTGTGTAATTGTTCAGATCGACTACAATTCAAATTTGGAACGCATGCTTGAGAGGAAAACGACACGACACGTTGTGAGATATAAAATCGTCGAGTATATAAACGAGACACGTAGTTATATGACGGGTGATGATCGACGGTCGCCTGGCATAACCCAGGCCCTGTTACGGTGCACATGAGTTTCCTGATATACACAGACGATTCTACGTCAATGGACAAGAGTAAGAGACAAAGTCAAATATTGGTTCGTATTAGACGAAGATACACGTTTTATACACATTAGTCTTTCGCTTTTCCACACCGTAACTGATGAATATGTGACGAACCTCTCACAATTAATTTCAGTCCAATACACACAGCACTCTTAAGAATAATTTCTGTCAAGATGCATTCTTTATAAAATACAATCAGGCAAGGCAGCATATGATTTTTCCAAAGGTGGCTATCTTTTTCAATTTTTTCAATAAAGATATCTCTATCTTTATTAATTAACATATATAAAAAAATAACAAATATTTCTTTTCGAAATATTCAGTTGCCCTTGCATCTAGAATAAAAGAAACTATATAATATGTATAAATGCACTAAGAAATTACATTACGTAAACGGTAAGCTGTTCACTGTATAAATATGCTGGGTGAGTCATTATCAATCTGGAATATGTATTATAATAATAATTAATTATATAAATATAACTTGCATTGACTTTAAATTTGTCTAGTGCTATAAGTTGTCAAACTTTGTTTGCAAAATGAATTTCAATTATACCAATAATGAAAGTGTTTCCTTAGTAAATGAATATTTCCACTCCTTGATTAAGCATTAAGTAAAAATTCAAGTTTAAAAAAGCCTGAAATCCAAATTTTCAGACTTTTCTAATCTCGAAAATTTACTTCATTAGCCACACTGATTTGAATATTTAGAATATTTCAATAGTGATAAAATCTCCATATGCCGCACATTTAGTTTGGTAATTTATAAATAAAAAAGGAATTTTTCCGACTCAGCAAGACTTGAATCATCACTTACCAGAATTCCACATTCCTATTCAAAACATGAATCCAGAAATACAATTATATTTACAAATAAATTAAATAAAAATTATTTGAAAGTAATTAATAAATTATTTCCACATTTAGCTCTGTGACTTTTGACTTACGTTACGCTAATTATGGAAATAATTTATCAATTATTTTCAAATAATTTTTATTTAATTTATTTAAATAACTGTGATCAAGAGAATGAATACTCTTTTCTATTTATATACAAGGTGTACAGAAAATGAGTGAAAACCTTCAGGTAACTCAATTCATTAATTAATTTTTAATAGAAAATCCAAATAAAAAAATTTTGTATAGATCTTCATTGAGGCTCACGAGGTCTTCGGAATTTTAAATATGTGACTATAAATTAGTATTGTTTTTTAAAAATGTTGTAAAAAATCAATAGCATTAACAATCAATTAGATACGTGTATAATTCCATCCATGTAAATGATTAATAAATCGGATATTTTTACAATTTTATAACTTCATCAGAAGCATTCTTTTGATGAAAATAGATCTGGCAACGATGCATGCTCGTGTGCAAATTTGATAATGTTGACGTTTATTTGATTGATTTTACATTAGTTTATTCGAAAAAAGTCTACATAAATCTACAATTATTCAAGCGACTTTCCAACGCGTTTTTTTGTACGATGTATTCGTTTAACGAATATGCTGATATGTACAAGAGAAGAATATCGAACATGATATCCAAATCGACAACACCCCTATATGGGTTGTAATACATTCCGCAAATTGGACCAGAGACTTCGTGAATCTGGTAAATTTGTTCCAAATTATGTGAACAGAGGTAGACCTAGGGACCGTTGTACAGTTCAGTTGGAGGAACAAATTCTAGATGCTGTTCATGAAGATCCTACTTCCAGTACGAGACAAATAGCCAGGCAATTAAATGTTCCCAGCCCCAGCCAAACAACAGTGTATAAAGTGCTAACACAAAATCTGTTAAGGCCTTTTCATATCCGAAAAGTACAACCATTGTATGAAAATGACAATGTGCATAGAAAAGCGTTTTGTAACACAATTTTAAACAAAATTCAAGAGGAACCTAACTTATTATTTCGAATTCTTTGGAGCGATGAGTGTACATTTACGCGGGAGGGAGTATTTAATAGTCATAATTTTCATTTTTGGGCAGACGAAAATCAGCGGATGGTCAGAGAATTTGGGCATCAAAGAAAATTTTCGGTAAATGTTTGGCTTGGTATTTTAAATTTACGTGTTATTAGACCAACTTTTCTTCCAACTCGATTAAATGCATTGGAATATGTAAATGTTTTAGAAGAAATTCTAGAAAATGTTCCATTAAATTTATTGAACAATATGCTATACATGCATGACGGAGCACCTGCTCACAGTGCACGAATTTCTAAAGAGTGGCTGGATAAACATTTTCCCGAAAGATGGATTGGACCTAATGGACCAATACTATGGCCAGCAAGATCACCGGATATGAATCCACTCGATTTTTGTATTTGGGGCTTTTTAAAAGAAAAGGTGTATGCAACACCTCCAGCGGATGATGTAGAAGTTATAAACAGGACAAATGCTGCAGTTGAATTAATTACAGAAGATATGTTGCTCCAGGTAATAAATTCTATTCCTCGGAGGCTCCAGATTTGTTTAGAAACTGATGGATACCAGTTTGAACAGTTTCGATAATTTTGATCTTAAACTTCAAATTTGACATGTGAAATGTATGATTATTTTTAATAACACTTGTTTGATCCAGCGTTGCCAAATGTATAGTTCTTTTAAGTGGCCCGTGAGGCTTAAGGAAGGACCGTGCGACTTATTTTCATTAATATTTTTATCTAAAAATTAGTCAAAGAGTCACGCTACCTAAAGCTTTTCACTCATTTTCCGTACACCTTGTATTTACAAAATTTATATGGAAACATTTCAATAATGTCTTTCTTTGTTGTCCATCATAACATAATGAATGAACGGTCCGTGGCAGAAAAACACATTCCCAACTCAAGGCCGGGGTGCCGTATCGCAATTGCCGTGCACGAATTCTACGTATCAAACCTAATTTCTTTTCACATGTTTTCAGAAATCATAGTATATTTTCAAGATATTACTAAAATGGCACGATGCTGCCACATAGTAATTAAAGGCATACTCAAAAATTACATTGCTCTTGTGGAGATTTTTGAGCAACGATTAATTTTAATTATAATTTATTTTAGATCAATCTGCTTAATACAACATGTTTATAATAATCATTTCTATAAATTGAAGCAATGTTAAGAAGAAATAATGTTTCTTGTAGAAATATTTCACGAATTTATGAGATCATTTGATATTTTATTTATTTAGTCTTATATAACATCGTTATATCTTCCTCTCTACTTCTCAGTGTGAGGTGATTTGATATTTAATTTTTATTTAATTTAAGAATGATTTTATTTTTTAAATGAAAAGTGTCAATTTACTTGCATAGCTTCAATGTACAATATATAAAAGTTTCAACGGTCTATTTTCATTATTGTGGAAGATTAATCGTTGTTCATTCTTGTGGCCAAATAACATGTAAATTTCCGATCTTAAGATTGGTTAAAAAACAAACGAGTTATTTTATAATTGCTAATTACAAATTTGGACCTTCCCCTACCCTTTATTTCATAAGTAAGACTAAAACGTTTATAGCATTTTGATGATGATTTGATGATTTCCAAAAGTATAGTTTTGGGATGCCTTTATTAAAATATTTTCTCGTGACCAAATTCTATTTTGATTCGAGGCTAATAATTGAAAGTAAAAATATTTTAAATTAAGTTGGTATCAAAATTCTTATATAATTGGGTCATTTCAATTCGTTTATAAACTGTGAATCACTTATAATAATAGCAAGACAAACAAGAATATAAATATAAATAAATACCAGTATAAATATAAATACGAAAACAATAAAATATACAAATATAAAGATTACAAATTGTATAAAGAATTAGTAGCGTAATAATATTGATGAAAGCGTATTACAGAATATATCACAATCATAAAACCGTTCGTTAAAACTTCAACACATTGTATTAATAGGAGAATGTAAACCAGACATATTTTCGATTGAAGTTATTTTGCTCTTTTTTCAAATTCAAATCCAACTGCGTGGATCACACCCCGGTGATAGTTATTGTTGTGATTTTTAATACACACCAATTATTAGTTTAAATGATTATTTAATAAAATTGAAACAAAATCTGTAAAATTCACCGAACAATTAAGTTTCTTTTTATTACTCCTTTAATTTATCCAAAATGTAATAAAAAGATCAACTTTTGTGCCTTGATAAATAAATAATTATTTGCTGCAACACATATGATCGATAATAGATTTTTTTTCTTACGTTTAACCTATCTGACCTCACAATCGTAATAATGATTTTCAATGTCACCGTCAAATTACTTCTCTTTATGATTTACAATTGCCACTCCGCAAAATTAAAGGCGCCATTGCATGCAGGCAATCATCATTCTTAGTGTTAGCTTTTTTTTTTCAAAAGAAGCACTTACTAGACTTAAGGTAGAATTTATATTTAGCAAGCACAGAAGTACACACATGAAGCCCGCGCGGAAGTTCTCAAATAAAAAATTAGTGTATGTAAAGTAATAATTGCACGGTGGTATACCTACACAATGATGGAATTGACTCGGTCATTGACCACTCAAAGTCAAATTTAGATCTTCGGCACCCACCAGGACTTGCTGCCAGAGTGCTACCATGGGTAGGTCCGCCGCTCATCATCGATTGTTATCTTAATATAACTGTCAACCTGTAACGGTTTTGATAGGGAATAGGGCCGATTACCCCTACAGAATTTCCCCCAATGTGCAATGATCCAATCTCAATATATGACTAATATGGAATATGTAAAATATACAGTATATTTTAATAATAATGCATTTAATGAAAAAATCATTATCAAAATATAATGTTACAATTAAAAAATGGTGATGTGTCCATCATGGTACTTTCCCCTGTGAATTCGGTCAAATAAGTTTATCACGAGGGAATGGTTACGGCCTTTAACTTCTGAAGTTAAAGGCTCCCGATCAAAACAAGAAAATGTAAGTTGGCCCAATGGCTGATTCGGTACCCCCTGATTACCCGGTTAGTTCAATTGAACACGGTCACTTTTTAAGAAAAAAAAAAAAAATAATAAACAACAAAAGAATTTATTATTAGAATAATAATAATGAGAAAAAAAGGAATAATAAAATTTAAAAAAAATATGCGTTAAAAGTATATGTATATACTACACCCATTTGAATGTTACGATTTTTTTTCGAAAGGTCAATTTTTCCAAAAATATTTAAATATTTCAAAAATTATTAGGTTTAGGCATATGAACATATTATGAAAGTTAACCTTAATTTTGATGTAGAATCTGAAAAAAAATATAAAATATGAATATTAGAAAAAATATAACTATGGTACGCCATGCTTTTATGGGGCACCTTGTATATTTTAAACTAATTTTAAAATGTGATCCTAATAGACCTACATACGTCTGCGAAAGCTGATTTTGAAAAAAAAAACATTTAGCCGTAAAGCTAAAAAAATAATAATAATAAAACTTACAATTTGATGACAACGAACTGTTAACTTCACGACTTTACAACTTACACAACTTCTTGTTTATCACTTTACAACTGCCGTGAATTACCAGCCCTTGTCATTATATATGTTTGCCCGAAAATCGCATTCCCCACTACGATTTTCCGGATGCGCTAACCATTTCTCGCCCATCCGCCCTTGTGGATGCTACGAGAAACCCGAGTGATTAAATTTAAAAAAAAAACTATTACGGTTAAAAATCGACTTCGGTATTCCTTTTGCAATAATAGTAATTAATGGATAATTGTATTCGAATTTGGTGCGAAAATCTGCATCTACAGTTGCCTAGCGTAAAAGTCTATTTGTTATTTTATTCCGCGCAGGAAAATTGGAGTGCGCATTATCCTTGGTTGAGAGTTTTTTTTTGACTGAGCGTTAGCCTCAGCCATTTTGGGTCTTTTTCCGTTTGTGTGCGTCTAAGTGCAGGGTGTGAGATTAAAATAATACAACACATTTCCTTTGTAATATTAATTACGTCGTTTATACGGATTTGGGGAAATGAATTGTTTATCGTCGGATTACTGTGAGTTTGGTTTCGTTTGGATTTTTGAGGATGCAATATCCGTTATCGACTTTTGTCGGATTTGAATTATCTCCGTGCACACAATCTTAGCTGAAGAAAAAAAAAACTCCCTTACTAGGGGTAAGTGTTATTATTTTACTCCGTATCGTCTCTAAGACGTTTCTTAATTTCTTTTAGAGTTTTTTTTTTTGTGTACTGCTACGTTTCTTTCCGTCTCCTTCATTGGTGATCTTCGACGCCTACGTATCCGTTTTGCTGTCCCTGTTTTTTTTGTTCTGGAGAACAATTGCTGTTCCAGTGTCCCCATGACGTCATCGCTCGAGGTTGCTGTTATTTTGCTGTATACTTGTATCGCCCAGAATAGCGACTACACCTTTTCAATCTTGAAAGTTCGAAGTAGCAGCGAAGCTTATCTCGACAAGCGGAAATATCTTCCTAGAGGCTTCCGGACTTCATCTTCTTAGATCAGCAGCCAGGCGCAGGAGTCGGATGAGTACCATTCTGTTTACTTTATTATTTTCGAATTTCGTGTGTGTGTATTTAGGGTTTTGATGTATAATATGATGTGTTTCCTTTTCTTATGAACAATTTAATTTAGTCGAGTTCGCTACTCGAGGAAGTGTTCATTTGCAAGATCAGTTTATTTTATTCATTGTTTTATTGGTGTTAGTTTTATTTTTAACTAAATAAATATCAGGAAACAAACGTTTCATTACCTTGAATATAAGTAACGTAAATTATTATTCGCATTCATTGTTGCGATTATATTAAAATTATTTCGGGGTGTTAAAGATTATTTATGTTTGTGAAATATTTCCAATTTAATATCAACCGCATCGATAAATGATAAAACCATCATAGCCTTATCGGGAACGTCGCCTTATTATGCGCTATTCTTATTGTTGAATTTATGAATTATTCTTGTGAACCGACGATATAGCTATATTTGCGGGGAAAAATAACCGAATGTTTGCGTTTAGAAATCATTTAAGTAAGTTCAGTTATTACCTTTTAGTTAAATAAATGTTGCTATTGCTTATAACGCTGAATATTAAGACGCGAATCACTTCATATGAGAGAGGTTATCTATCTTGAATTTATGTTGAGAATAGTTATATTTTATTAGCTGTGTAAGTTACAAGTTAATTAGTTGAGAATGAATTATTAATTGCTAATTGAGCGTGTAGTTATGAAAAGAGGTTCTGTGTTAATATTTTCTGTTGCGTTATTTATTTCGGATTTCGGTGTTAATATTTTCTGTTGCGTTATTTATTTCGGATTTCGGTGTTAATATTTTCTGTTGCGTTATTTTTCGGATTTCGGTGTTAATATTTTTGAATACGTAATTTTCGGTTTCTAATGATTATATAGCACTGAGATGTATTAATTTATTTTTGAAGAATTAAAGTTGAATTTTTCTAGATTAATTTGGTTCAATTATTTAGATATACTGTACCGTTGTTTTAGTGGTTATCGTGACTTCCTGCTTGTTCAGAGCTACCGTTTGCCGCCCGTTTTTCGAGCAGGTGGCGCCTATTTTTTTATCTTTGTTAGCACTCACCTCTGAGAACTGTGCTAGTCCGGCCGAGCGGTAAGTAACCCGGTAGACTCAACCACGTGACGGTAGCCGTACGCATTTCCTATTAAGTCTTGCATAATAACATTGGCGCACACGTACGAAGGTAGCCAAATTTTAGTTCATATTTTTTTTGTTCATTATAATTTGGTGCCGCCGCAGTAGCCGTTACAAAACATGAAGTTATTGTTGGGACTAATTTTCTTCAATGATATATAAATTATAAACATTGAAGAACATTATTTTGCATAAAAAAAATAAAACAAGTAAGATAGGGTTCAGGCGAAAAATGGTTAGTTGGTTATATACATATGTGTTACAAAGGTATGACAGAACTGGATCTTTCCATGTTTTCCCCTACCCCTTTCCCGCAGGCCCTAGTTCATGCGAGAGAGAACAGCGACGTCGTCACTTTCCAGCTTCGTGCTTCGTATTTGTTTGA
The DNA here is from genome assembly GCA_963082785.1 of Philonthus spinipes. Classification (NCBI taxonomy): domain Eukaryota; kingdom Metazoa; phylum Arthropoda; class Insecta; order Coleoptera; family Staphylinidae; genus Philonthus; species Philonthus spinipes. The sequence goes on along the minus strand of OY720303.1, from coordinate 9,283,423 downwards.
CTTTTATATTTTGTGTTAATAATAAGTGTAATTAAAATAATTTATATCATTGTAATAATTTAAGAAATGTGCATAAAGTACAATATTACAAAGAATTAACTGAAGAAATACATTATGTTGCTAATGCTATTTCCAAATCTAATTTTGTCTTTTATCTTAGGTAATTTGTACATTATTAATATATATTTTTTTTAATTAATATTCAATTACTTAATGCAATTTTCTAAATCGTGAAGTAATACACACGCTGTGCTTGTGAAGTAAGCTATCTCTACCCCCCACTCAAAAATCTTTGATTCTGTCCATCCTTCTTACCGTATACTCGACTGTCTTTGATCACAAATATAAAAATGAAATGAATAATAACCTAAAGTATTTTCATAAAATAATAATAAATTACTAATAATTATATACATTTGTAAAATTTTGATATTGTCATGGAAAAAAAAAATACTTTTCCTATCATGACAGCTAGCGTTATTAAATATAACAATAAATGAAAATAAAAAAACCCGCTCGGGATTAATTCAGATTTGCAAAATCTCTGGCTGGCATAATGGGCGTTTCTCTTTTTATGACACATCATAAACTCAAAATCTTGGAGGCAGGGATTTTACTAGTTTGGATATAATTAAAATGAATTGGGTTAAGCCCTAAATAATACAGTAGGGTGTAGTTGAATTCTTGTTATTCTCGCATGGGGAAAAATGACGATAACAAGTTTTCGAATGAAAATTTACTAGGAAAGGAAAAATTATTAATTGAAAAAATGAATTGTTGTCTTTTAAGGAACTTTGACATTTTATTTGACCTAAAAATAATTAAAGTCTCCCCAGCCAAAATAAAGAAGATTATAAAAATAATTGTTTGTTTCTAAGTAAACTTATCAGGTAGATGAAATTCTTCCACTTATAAAATAAAAACTAAAGGTCCTACAATAAAAGTTTTATAACAGAAGTTATTTATTTTTTTAAGATCTACAACTTTTATTTGAAATATTTTTCTATCCAAATTAAAAAATGAAAAACAGCTAAGAGTAAAGTTGCACTTAAGGAGTTTTTATTCTGACCAAAAGCTTTTCAAATCATTCCTCTGTTATAAAAAGCTTAGATATAAAATTTGGGTTCAATCCACTTAGCCGTTTAAGCGCTATCGCGGAAACACAGACATTTTTTTAAAACTCGATGGAATAAACTCAGGGGACCTCAAAACGTGCATATTTGTTGAAATTGGCGATTCAAAAATTTTTACGATCACAATACTTTCCCTTGGACAGGGATCTGGGGAATGTAAAAATGTGAGAAAATAGTGATTTTTAGAAAATAACAGTTTACAAAATCATCATAGTAAATTGAAACCCTCTACATCAAAAATATATATTAAAAAGACAACTTGTTATAACTAACAATCTTTTATTTGAAAACATTTACGGTTGGAAAATTATTTAGGCTAACCCTGTATAAATGTACTGAATATTTTCCATTGTTGGATTCATCCATTTGACAATTATTATTAAACAATTGATAAAAAAAACTTGGGTTCATGTTTCAATCATAATAAAGATAAATGTAAAAGAAATTTGATCCACATTTTCATAGTCATTTAGATATGATGTAACAATGCTAAAAAAGTTGTGAATATATTCATTACACTCATTCCCTCTTAAAATAAATACCAAATAAAAGAAGCATTACATTTATGAATCCTACCTTAATATTATTACTAGCTGCTTTATAAACATTATCCCACCAGTTGTTAACCAAATCCTTTGCCACATCGTGTCCGATCCCACCATTATCAAATTTCAAGCTAGACTTGATCGCCTGGGTGATGCCGGTCTCGTTCTTGCCTAAACCCTTGCCTTAAATAAAGAAAGTTTACAATTTAAATTCATAACAGAACCTAAATAGTACAAGTAACAGTTAATTTAAGTAGGTTTTCAATGACCATGTGAATGGTGGCCGGGGGGTTTGAGCGCTTACCTTCTTCCCAACCGTACTTCTGCATTTGCCTTTTTGCGAAATCCATGTTCCTTGTGCGATTTCTGTATTTGAGAAATATCGAAATGTAAACACGTGAAAATTGGGTGAAAATTATTTAGGTGCACGCACTCCCAAAACATAACAATCCGCTCGTTGCGCAGAAATTTCGTTATTTAGAAATTCATAGAGATAAATTGGGTAGTTGGAACGCAGGGAAAACTATTACACGGAACACATGGAATGATAACTGTTTCTCGGAACAGTGACTTGCAACTGTTCCGAAATTTAATACTATCTATTGAATCAATCGTGGCTGGCATAATTAAGTAAGGTTATGTTTAGTTATATGTCAAAATTGTAATTATGTGCACAATAAAAATGCGAAACCACCGAAATTTCCACAAGCGTAAATAAAAATACAACCAGCTCTTAAACTATGCCTCCGTTTCTACACGAAAATGCTTTTAAAACTCGTGCTGTTCCTCACCGCTAGTTCAGCCCTGGTATTCTCCGAGGAGAACAAAACCTTCAACCCGCGCGGCCCACTCGTCAAGTGCTCCTACCTTTCATGGGAATTCATCAAGTGCTCGGAGCCTCTCGACTTAAGAGGCAACAAAACGTTCAAAAATGAATCGGGCTTTGGTTGCGTCAAGTTCGGTGGAATGCGCTACCAGGACGTCGAGCTCACTAAAGTCAACTGCACCGTGCTCGAGAACATTGAGTGCTTCGGTGAGAAGACCTTTGTGAAAGAAAATGTGCCGTGCATTAAATATTCCGAGCAGTACTTCACGACGACTCTGCTTTATAGTATATTGCTGGGGTTTTTGGGCATGGACAGGTTTTGTTTGGGGCAGACGGGTACGGCTGTTGGGAAGCTGCTGACTTTAGGCGGAGTGGGTATTTGGTGGATTGTGGATATTGTGCTGCTGGTCACGAATAACCTGTTGCCTGAAGACGGCAGCAACTGGAATCCTTATGTATAGGTGTAAATGTGATAAGGTTGTGCTTACTTCGTTTTTATAATTAGTTTTTTTAATTTATTCGTTATAAAAATGTATTTTTCTCATTAGTTTTAAGACAATTAATTGTTGCATATGTTTACATTTGTTATCTAAATATTTACATTATGAATATAACATATATATATAATTTTTTAAATAAATCTTAGTATACTTATATTTTTATTGTATTTTAAAATATCTGGTTTTAATAATAACTATAATTTTTACATGCTTTTTAGTTTCTTGTAGGATATCATCTATAATTATGATGAATAATGCTGGACTCATTACAGTTCCCTCTCTAAGGCCTTCGTTGATAAGGAATTTTTCTGATTGTAGGTTGTCTTTTCTTAAATGGCTACTATTGTTATCATACAGGCTTTCAATTCCCTTTGTCTTAAACTTTCCCATATTTTTTCTAGTGCTACTCTGTCAAAAGCTTTTTCAAGGTCTAGGAATGCTATATACACATTGCGCTCTTTCAGTTTCCTTATCTCTATCATTTATTTTATTGTGAAGATGTGGTCCTGGGTACTACATGCTTTTCTGAAACCGCTCTACTGTTTCCCAAGTTATAAATTAAATTATTCCATCCACAGAAATAGCCAACAAAATTTATTTATTAGTTAGTAAACACGCAGTTACGCCACATGTATGTAATTTATTTTGTTTTAAATTAGAGACCTTTTGCCCCACGTGTTATTTTATTATACATTATAGAAAAATACAACAACTTTATTATTAAAAACCCTGAAATATAGATTTTCAAGAAAATAGTGTTTATAATTAAGGGAAGAAATACAAGTAAAAAAAATCTTGTTTTTTTTTCTTTTTGCCTTAAAATATTGCCTACATATTGAAGTTTTATTATGCAAAATATCTAAGCGATCGGACACATAGGTTCTGAGATATCGCCCTTTATCTGCCTACGGACCGAAAGCCGATTTCGCCTACCGGCGGAGCGCGCGTTCCTAGGACCGTAATCCACAATGCAGGTGGTATAATAGCCCATATATATTTAGAAATTTCTGAAATAGATCGCGGGATCAAACATCCATAAACAGTGCGATTTTGTTCTTTATTAAAAAAACTTACTCAAAGCATCTGTAAAATGTAAATTTCTTGAATTTCCGTGTGGAGTGAAATGTTCATAAGGCGATTATAAAAAAAAACAATTTGTGCTTTGGTTTTCTCTGATTTAAAGTTTATAAATTGTTATATGATTATATATTAAATTGCAGTAATGTTTTATTGCGCTGTTGAACCGTTTTAATACGTAAATTTCGCTATTCATATCATTAGTAAAGGGGTTTAACGTTTTTCTACCTAAAACAATAATTACTATGTTTTCTGAACCCCCACAGTGCCCTCATTAAAAAAATACATTTAAAATTACATATTTAATTTAAAAAATCCCTGTTTCAAATTATGGCAAAATTTATAAAAAGGCTCACTCGCTCCTCAATTTTATACACATTCTATGAATTCTTGAAGGACCGACGTATAAAAATGTTCTTTTTTGATAGTTTAAATTCAATTTTACAAGAGAATAAGCCAAAAATACAATAATATTTATTAAACTACCGCTAAAAAACAATTTGAATTGAAAATAACCTCAAAAAGCGGCTAAACGCTATGATAACTTGACCTATTTCGGTGTCTGCTATTTTCAATAATTTAAGCGGCTGTCATGATGCTGAGCGTTGACTGAAATAGCAGTTTAGCGCAATACGGAATACAAAAAGCCATATAACGTAACCTTGAAGAATAGCGTGCTGTCTAACATAGCGTTTTCGATAGGGAATAGGGCTGAATAAAAACCTAAATATAAAAAGAGTCAACCTATTTCGTGCTTAATGATCTTGGTCAGGCATTACTGCAATGAAGTAGTTCGCAAAAATTGATCTATCAAAACCCTTATCTATGATTCAAAAACTACTATTTTCTTTTTTGCATAATTGAAACGACCATTTACTTTGACAAATAAGTTTCATACTAATGGAATTAAATTGAATTACCAAACAAGAATTTCGAATAGAGAATGTTAGTTTTGTACTTTGAAACTCCCGCCAGCGGAAACTAATTGAATCCCTACATTACCCACCTCGGCCATTTTGAGTGCGCTCTTCCGGCAAGCGAGTTCTTTTTATTGTGAGGTCTCAAGTTTACGAGGTAAGCTCCGAAATTTTCACCAAAAACTCAACTTTCCAACAATAAACTAATCTCCGTATAGTCAATCAACGCTTAATAATTAATACTACAAAAAATTTAAGCAAGAAAACAAGGATAATTGCACAATTTCGCGCAATTGTAATCTGCCACATGTGTGTCGCGTTTACATGTACTCATTCTTTTGAAATTTTCAGCTTACAAAACGGCCAATATGCAGTTGCATTTCCGCGGTTTATCGACGCACGTGCTCGAGTGCCAAGGCACGGAAACCATCGGGCAAATTAAGGTAATTTGTTGATGCATTATTTTAAGGTTATGTTGGTGGTTGTAATGTATGTATTATTGTTTTGTTTGTTTGGGGGGTTGTAATAGTGGAATAATAAATATTAAAAATATAAAAGTTATTCTATAAAGAGTTAAATCCAAGAAGTGCCAAAAAACCAATAAAAGAGTGTTTTTATGATGACTTATTAGTCAATTAGGAGTTGATTTTTGGTGGTTTTTAGGGGGGTTTATAGTCGTATTTTTTCACAATTGAGCTTGAAATTCGAGACATTATGATACTGATTTTCCATATTTCCATCACAATAAAAAGCATTCTTTTGTTTTTTCCGCACCTATTTACAATAATATTACACTTCAGCATACTTTTATTGGGTTAGGAAATTAGTGAATTTATTTTTCACAAAACTGCTTCAACAACCTGTGTAGTGGTCTATGGTCACAGAACAAGAGAATGGTGGTGGCTCTGTAAAGAGTCATTTTTTTTTAGTATTGTGTTCTTCTGTAGTGTTAAATAGACACGTAAGCTAACAATTTAAATAATGGATTTTTTATATTGAAAATATATGATAAATTATTGCTAAGTAGTTATAATTCGTATTATACTTACTGTACATTCTTGATTTGAGGCGTCAAGTTTGAACACATGCGATCAACTTCATGCTGAAGTGTACACGCCTTTATTCGGAAATTTAAATTCCTGCATAATCGCCATATTGTAAGGATGGAAAAGAAGTCCCCTCATAGAATTTTAAAGTCCAAGGGCTGATGCATGTTTGCGCACAGAACACTGTGGTGATTGGATCATTGAAGCTCTCACTGTTCAATATTTAGAGGTGATCTAACGAGCCAAGGGACTATGGTTCATTGTGTATCACACTTGCGGTTGTCTGGACACAATGACTAAATTAAAGTGATTCTTCTGGGTTGTGATCACAAAACATCTATTCAAAAAGTAGGCCTCGATATTAATAGCACACTCCTCACTGTTCATGATGGCAATTGAACTGTGTCGGGAGAAAACTTTATAGTACCACCTCTCGAACGAGACCACTAGTGCTCCTTTACGACATCAACCGAATGAATGCCATGCATTTTAATAAAGAAAGTTTTGCTGCCGCACCCTATATTAAATTGATACATATTTTGCTTGTTTTTATTTACATTTTGTGACATCGATGTATCCGAATGAAGCTTAAGTTAAAACCACAATTTAAAAACTGGGCTGTTGTTTTGGAAATGTAATTACTAATTAACCAAATCTATAAGTAAACAAAACAATAAACAATGTTTATTTAATATATTAAGGAATTATTTCTCATATATTTAATGTTTTTTTATAGGAACAAATTGCCGGTTTGGAGAATCTCCTGGCTGGAGATATTCAGTTATACGCTGCTGGTGTGCCAGTTTCAGATGACGGTTTAGTGTCACTGTTTGAAAACACAGACATTGAATTGACTGTGGGACTTCCTGGTGGTAAAGTCCATGGTTCTTTAGCTCGTGCTGGTATGTTCATTTCTCATTACATTTTATGGTTATTTGTGTATTGTAAATGTAACACTAAAACTACTTCACATTATTTATTACATTACAAATTTTGTCCTACAATGTTCGAAAGGTTTTTTTTTTTTTTGTTTGGCAGGGGAAATCCAATTGTGGTGTATCAAACTATGACTGGAAGCCTACCCATTAAAATCCCAATTTACTAGATTCAACTTGCAAGGTCATTAGAGAGTTGAGAGTTTCAAAGAAATATTTGGGATATATTTACTGAATCTATTTAATTAATTATTAATACATTTCATATTTATATATTTAAAAATTTTAGGCAATAGATGGCGCTTGCTTTATCTTTCCAATTATTATATATATATTTAAATACAATAATGAACCAACACTGAACTTTTTAGAGAATTTTGTGTTTCCAAATAATTGAAACCTTTTAATCAACGATTAATTTAGTAATGTGAAAAATTAAATGAATACTGATTGATTCCTTACTTTACTTATTAATTTTATTGTTCATGTTTTAGACGTTTATTCAACTACTATTATTAGATCAAAATTATCTATCTATGCACTATACATAGGTGAACAAAGTATTCAAATTTGGGATTAGATTTTTTTATTTTTTTGTATTTGAATATTATCTTCCCTGATCATGTAAATAAAATCTGTATATATTTCTGCTTACGATCATGTAGTGTTGTAATTATGTGGCACGTTGTGTAACTTCTGTATGTACGCAAAACCATGATAGCATGACGTGCGGTCCTGAGTTCATCATGATGCTGTTCTTGCGTGCTGTGTACATTAAATGTTGCATATTTCTTTTCCTTTTCTTAAGTGCTATTCAGCACATCACACCATCTCTACCTATTTGTACAATTTGGGCAGAGATAGTGTGATTTGCCACATGTCATGCTCTCATGGTTTTGCGAACAAATACAACATTACAACCATGTCACTTTTTTATTTAATAAACAAACCCAAATATATTAAAATAAAGACGATCATATTCAAGAAAATAAAGGTTGACATTAATTAAAATATTGTTGATTGGTGAGGTTTAAGGTAAACTACTACATAGAAACTGTTACCATAATAGCACGAATTTTCAAACTGTGCAAACTTTTACATGAAAGCAATATATTTTAATTGAAATAAACTTGTAAACAGTTACGAAGTATTCAATAAATTTGACATAAACATTCAAATCAGCCACAGCACCATTATTAATTTAGTTTTACAACTAATTCATTGATACAATTATATGTATTAAATTATACAATACACTGCAGTTTGTCTGTTTTTCGTGTATAATTTCCATTCTCTGGAGTTGCCATAGAGAGAGATGTAAAATACAGCCTCCATATTTTTTCGTTATGACAGTGGCGGTCTGTCTGCCGGATGTGTGTATTCGAGGACTCTGGGCATTTGTCTTATTTTCTGAAACCCACTAAATTACTTTATTCTTGTATTTTTGGAAACTCTGACAAAAGCCAAATTTTGAGAACTAAAAAGTGGTACCATTTTTATTCAATCTGGCTAAAGGATACTTAGCAAACAAAGCATAGTTGAAATTGGTTCATTTGTTACATAAGAGACAGACTGCATATCAAAAGGAGCGACCTATAATAACTCTTGATTGGACAAAAAAAAAGGTTTTAGACTGTTTTTGTGAACTGATTATAAGCTTTTTCAAACATTCGGCCTTATTCCTTATAGAAAATGTTATGTTTAACAGCATGTTATTATTCAAGGTCACTTTATATGATAATTTGGTATTCTGAATAGTTCTAAACCGTTATCTCAGTTAATGTTTGGTGCCATAACTTCCAAAAAACAGGATGATTAGACATTTAGAAAAAAGGTCAAACCCTCTGATGTGAATTGCAAAACTTACAAATCGAAACAACTCAATAGTGCAATGAATAATTATTTTAATTTAATAATATATAAATATTTACAAGCATTAAATCTAAGAAAACAAAAGTACATTGTTTTTTTTATGATCGCCTTAAAAATTGCACTGGTTTATGGCTTTTTGTTGCCTTTTGTTTTCTTTGATTGTACTGGGTGTCCAAATAAGAAAGGTAACTGGCTATATCTCGGGTACTAAGACTCTTAGAGCTTTCAAATAAAAAAAATGTTAATAAAAGTGACCATGAGAAAATGTTGGAAATACTTTTCAAGTTCGTATAGCTTCCAGTAGAGGGTGCAACGAACAGTCGAAAAATAATACTGTGATTATCTCAAAAAAAGTTCAAATAAAGGCATCATAAAACTACACTTTTTGAAATCATGATGAATTTATAAAACAAAAATGTTACAAAATGTTTTCTCTTGCTCTTGAAATAAAGGGTGGGGTAAGTCCGAATTTATAAAGAGCGAATGTCAAATAATTCTTTTGTTTTTCAACCGATCTTAATGATTATAATTTCATACGAAAGAACTTATCATACTGTTTTAAATAATAATTCTAAAATTCTTTTAATTATAACTTGTGATACTAAGAAAAATATATCATTCCAAATTTTTATATCTATACTTTAAGTTGGCGCCACCTAGCGGCAATAAATTTAGTTATTTTTTTTATAGTTGTCAATAATTTTAATCAGTATGATAAGTTCAGTATGATATTAAAATCATTAAGATCGGCTAAAAAACAAAAGAGTTACTTGATATTGGCTCGCTACAAATTCAGATCTTCCCCCACCCTTTATTTCAAGAGTATGATGAAAAAGTCTGTAATATTTTTGTTTCATGAATTCAAAAAGTGTAATTTTATGATGTCTTTATTAAACTTATTTTGATATAATCTCAATATTACTTTTTGACTGTTCATTGTGCCCCTACCGGAAAAGTTACTAACTTGAAATTTATTTCTAGCATTTTATCATGATCACTTCCATTAACAATTTTTTATTTGAAATCTCTAGCACTCATAGTTCTTGAGATATAGCCGGTGACCTTTCTTATTTGGACACCCGGTACAGTTTACATACACATTTTACTAGCTTAGATTTCAACAGTTTCTTGGCTAGCATAATGTTAAAATTTCTTGCCCCTGTTTTACTAATTATGTAATAAACTATTTTTTTACCAACATATTACAACTAGAATCTCTTTTAACATTGGAAGAATAACATGTGACTCAACACAGATTTATCCATAAACGTCACAATATTCGTTATTGTCAACTGTTACCTTAACAAAACAGTCAACCTTTAAGTTTAATATTTCGATAGGAAATGAAGCTAAATCATTTAAATCCCAACAATACCCCCTCGGGTGCAGGGATTTAATATTAATAAATATATTATATCAAATACTGTCTTCCGAACTGATGATCTCAAACATAAATTAGTTTTTAAACCCTTTCTAACATTTGCAAGATGTAAACTTATCTTTCTTCTTTTTTTTTTTAGGTAAGGTAAAAGGCCAGACCCCAAAGGTTGACAAACAGGAAAAGAAAAAGAAGAAGACCGGCCGTGCCAAGAGGCGCATCCAATACAACAGGAGGTTCGTGAATGTTGTTGCCCAGTTCGGCCGCCGTCGTGGTCCAAACTCCAACAATGCTTCTTAAAACAAAGTAATTTTTATATTGTAACTACTGCAACAATCCACACCATGTTGTAAAAATAAAAAAGGTTAATTATAAACAATTTGTATTTATAATTCTTATTGTTATTTACACTTTTTTTTCCTGAATATTCTATTCATACATACAGTATTAATGTGAACAGAAGTGAAATATTAGAAAAGACTATTTTATTCTTTATAAAATGTTCAAATAAACAATTTCATATTGCTTAATTTTAATGGGAAATATGTCTCCTTTTGGGGTAAATTACTTGTATTCTATTTCAAATAGTAGAATCAACTAGTTTCTTGCAGTTTTCCAACAACTTATCATTCCGGAAAAATGCCTCAATTACTACAGCATCTATTATTTTCTGTTTCATTGTATAATCCATTTTTCAAAGCCTGGCTTTACAAATAATCCACAAATTTTCTATTAGATTTAAATCTAGTAAATTTCCAGGCCAATCGAGACAAGATTAATAGGTGGAATGCAGCAAGCATGCCACACCCACATAATCTCTGACTCATGGAACTTCTTATCCTTGATAGTGCCAGGCATTCATGAAGTATATGCCCTGCTGTTTCTTCATTGCATCCTTTACACAGGTCATCCTTGCATTCTTAGGAGGTGATTTCGAAAGCCATGGTGGGGGGTAATATACCCGGTTAGAATTTCTGTGTGCTGTCTGGAGTGTCGTGTATTTCAATTAAACAAATAATTTAAGTTTTGCACTAATCACGATTAAAGCTTTAAAAAACGTCAGGTGATTGACCTCCGCCGAACCCCTGAGACTGACTCGCCGAACCTCAAGGGTTCAGTATATATTTCAAGTAGATTCGATCCACCTGTTGTATTGTTTGTGATTATAAACGTCCTATTATTTTTTGTTTCTGGAACTGTAACAATCAATATATTTCTTCTATTGTCTATGTTCTCAAGCTTCATATTTAACAATTCATTTCGCTCGAACTTTATGAAAATTATCAGTTGCAATATCCCAAAGGACATGGATAATGAGAAATAATTTAAAAAGTGTTAGTTTCACTTATGGAAGAAGAGTTTCCGCGCATATTGTTAATTATTTTATTGTGAAGTTCCTGATCAATACTTAAATATGGTTTTGTAGAATTCGCAGAACTATGGCCTGTAATTTTCATTAGTTCTTGTTCTTGAATACCATTTTTCACTAAATGACTTACTGCAGTTGCTCTGTTCGAATGATTTGTTATTTTGTTTCTTTTTGTATCCAAATTAATTGCCTCGGCTGAAAGTTTTGTCCAATTATTAATTATATTTTTTCCTATTGCCATATTATCATACCACATGTCATTTTCATGTTTCCAGAAGCTATTTGGTCTTAAAAATAGTCTTTGTCTTAATGTTTGTGTCACGTTTTGATATTAATTTATGGAACAGTTTTACTGGGCATCTATTACTGTCACTGTGTTGAATTAACCATTTACTCTCGGTACATTTATTTGAGCCGCCTTGGCAAGTTTTAATGAATACTGGGTTATATTCTATACGATTCGTTGGAGAACCATCATTATTCCTCTCAATATGGAAAAAATATTGCAGCGATGTGGTAAAATTTCCGTTGCAATCCGTCGGGAGTGTTTTCATCCCATAATTTTATAATTTTATTTATTTCAGATGAACTGAATGGTGTCGAACTATTATTTCGTTTAGAGGGACTTGATTGCAATTTTTAACGTGTCGCATCGCGTGCTGCACGCGCTTGTTTAAATTCAATACATTTGAATGGGTTTATTAAAATACTATATTCGTTGTAGTATTTTTCTTGTAAAAGCTTACTTGTAACATTCCACATTGTTTTAACAGTGGTTTCCTTAAACTCCGATCCATCCCTTTTTCGCATATTTGCTTTTTGCTCACCGTACAATTTGCATCTAAAGTATATTTTCTGCTGGTGCAAAAATCCGTAAACACTTTCCATACATAACATTTACTCTTCTTGGTATTTTGAGGTGTGTTATCTTCAATCATCTTATCGATGGAATTATTATCTTCATTGCCGAACCGTGAACGTGACATTTCTATAGAACGATTACTACACGTGTTTATATTGCTTAGCAACTTCATAGCGATAAGCTCCCATAAGGTGATTTCAGTGTAAGTTTATGTTGATTGCTTATTTTTGCACACGTGACTGAGAATTAAGCGATTTAATTTGATGCTTATTTCAGCAAGCAATGTTCAAAATTAATATTTTCCTTCATTTTAAAATTGCTTTTCAACATTGAAAATTCCTGTTGTTGAATGATGTATAATATTTTTCTTAACCTTTGCCTTGATTTTGTGGGCAATAAATTTTGAGTAACATTGTTTGCTTGTTCTAACCACATTTTTTTCAGAAATGTTCCGTGAAATATCAGAGTACGCGAATGACAAGTGTCAATGGTGATAGATAAAACTAGTGGCGGATCAAATCGTGCTGTTATGAATTTAGCAGCCCTAGGGACGATAAACATTATTTTCGATTATATTTTTTAGGGTTGATACGATTCATTTTACACATGGTAGGCGAAAAAATTGTTTATATACAGAGAGTTTTATGTAACACCAAACATGCTAGAATGTACTCAATGGTCGCGTTCAGGGAACTGTAGCGCTTAAGCGCTTTACGAAAGCGGTTTCCCTGAACGGTACCACTTTATGTGTGGCGCTGCAGCGCTTTATCAAGCGGTAAAGCATATATTTTTTCCGCTTGATCGCTTTTCAAGCCGTGCAGCTGTAAACAAAACGGCCATATTTTCGTGAACGTCCATAACATCGAAAGCGTGTTCAGGGAACATCAAGCGCTTAGCCTGTAGCGCTACATGTCTAAAACTTCCCTGAACGCGACCAATGTAAATTTCCCTATGTTCGATTTGTTCAGAAACGCATCAAAGCATTGAGTGCGATGTGATTGGCTAATATTTCTAAAAATAATATAGTCAACTCAAACTACACCCTTCCACGTCAAAAATGACTTACACTTGTCAGTTATCGCAAGCAAGTGATATTTACTGTTCTGGCGCTTAAAGCAGACTTAGACAAAGAGTTGGACATCTTTACGCATCAATAATGTATAGAAAGGAGAAGATTTTTATGGTATGCATTGCGGTTAAGTATAATATCCATAATAAAACATGTACTTGACCAAGGTAGATCGAGTGACACATATATACATATGTGTAAAGGTATGCTGAACTAGCGCCTCACATAGTTTCAACGCCCCCTTGCTTCTCACCTCCCTTTCGGTCATTCAGATCTCGTGACGTAACGAATTCGAATATTTTCGCGCGTACACCGGCGAAAACAAGCATAACCTATTTTCACATTGCGTGCTTTCTACTTCTTTGTTTATGCCCATTCATTGTTTCATTATTTACTTATACTTTGGTCTTTCAGCGACCATGCAAAAAGTAAATTTGAAAATTGTTATCACCGGGCGTAATACATTAATTTGTTTGTCTGCGGGACATTACATATTTTTGTATTATTTTATTACGTTGATTCACACTCTTTTAAAATGTTGCACTCTTTAGGTTTTTACACAAACAAATGCACTTGTTGGAAGAGGTAATCCATACTATTGTAACTGAGTAAAAATGGTAATAACTAAATTCATTACTACACTGTATTATTATAAAAAAAATAATACACTTTTTAAGCATTGACTTTTGAGGTTATTATTTACTATAATTTCATTACAATACAAATATTAAACAATATAATTAATATTAGTATTTTTTATTTTAGTAATAAATATAATAAAATAAAACGAAAATTAATTATATTAATAAAACCTAAGACCGTATTAGTTTAGTCGATAGCGACTCAAAACGAAGATGGAGCGATTCCAAACAACGGTTGATAGAGAGAAAACTCCGATTCGATATCGTTTAATTTATTATTCTATAGCTATTTCAATCATATTTAAGGCGTGCGCAGTAAGTTACCGTGACGTCATGAGATCTCCCATTAAATTCCCCCCACTCTCAAATTTTCTATTCCATCTATCCTTTATACATATACTCAAGCGTCGTTGTACTCAACCGTCGTTGGTACTTGACATAATAGTTGACCAATATAATTTATTTTTGACGGAAATAGGGTAAATTGGGTTGACTATATTACCATTAGAAATCGTAGCCAATCACATCGCACCTAATGCTTTGATGCGTTCCAGTACACATCGAACATAGGAAAATTTACATTGAGTACATTCTAGTATGTTTGGTGTTCCATAAAACTCTCTGTATATTTTTTATTAATTTCTAGTATATCGGCAAATTTATCCCATTGAGTAAACTGGGCTAAGTTTCTTTGTATTCAAGAAAAATGAAAAAAACTGAAAAATGCGATTTTCTTTTTTTATTTATATCTTCATTATTTGAAGCAATATTTCAATGCAATGATGACATTATTATAGCACTTTTTTATGTTCTAATCGATGGAGTACTAATTTTACTAATAGCATGTTTCGTTTCTTCTGGACCATCATCAACTTTCTTATTTTTTATGGGCGCCATATTGTTTTTTTATCAGATTAGAATCCTCTATTTTTTCTGATTACAATGATACCACATATGATATCTTTATTCTAATAAATAAACACAGTCTTTACAAAATATTTTTTTAATGCTAATAAATCACGCATGCCATGAAATTAAAAGTAATCAGCAGAAAATATAATGTAATTTGTAGCTTTGTGAATACAATATTTATAAAGAAGTTTTGCAATAGAACAAAAATTTACATAATGATTTTTTTTTTACAAACTAAAAATTATTTTAAAAAATAGTAATATGCGGAATGTCAACATTAATATTAATAAAAATATTACCACAAAAAATATTTCTTTAATTTGTGTTCAAAAAACAGCCTTAGCAGCAACAGAAATTCAAAGGTGTTCCTTAAATTATTTATTGTAGTATACAAATTCCTTCTAGGAATTTTATTGAATTTCGAGACGAAATTATTAATGTTTTATAATCTCATAATTTGTTCTTTGTTCTGACTATAAACATTTATTCTAAAGGAACATTGAGTCTCATATTCAAGCTTTGTTTTGCTTTTAAATCACTTAAAACCCTATAAAATTAGGTACATATTTATAAAACGACAGTCTTGCTAATAAAAATTGAACGATTTAAATATTTAATAAATATTAATATTTAATTTTAAATTTTGACAATCAATGGTCGCGCTTAAGCGCTTTACGAAAGCGGTTTCCCTGAACGGTACCGCTTTATGTGTGGCGCTGTACCGCTTTATCAAGCGATAAAGCATATATTTTTTCGCTTGATCGCTTTTCAAGCCGTGCAGCTGTAAACAAAACCGGCATATTTTCGTGAACGTCCTTAACATCGAAAGCGTGTTCAGAGAGCATCAAGCGCTTTGCGCTGTAGCGCTACATGTCTAAAAATTCCCTGAACGCGACCAATTGCAGAATGACATCCATCTAGTTGCTAAAAATGAGTGCTTCTTTAGTGTCAATAAAGACAATTCCAAAAAAGAAGATAACTAATTACAATAAAGGTATAATATTTTATATCATTGTAATCAGAATAAATAGAGGATTTTAATCTGATAAAAAACCAATATGGCGCCTATAAGAAATAAGAAAGTTGATGATGGTCCAGAAGAAACGAAACATGCTATTAGTAAAATTAGTACGCCATCGATTAGATCATAAAAAAGTGCTATAAGAATGTCTTCAATGTATTGAATTATTGCTTCAAATAACGAAAATATAAATAAAAAAAGAAAATCGCATTTTTCAGTTTTTTTCATTTTTCTTGAAAACAAAGAAACTTAGCCCAGTTTTTTCAATGGGATATTAATCAACATGAAATTCTGCAAAAGTGCCGAATTTAAACTTACCCTCTATCTCTTATAATAAGCGAGATCCCTATGATGAGACTCGAATTTTAAACACCCTGTATATATATATTCAATGACCCTTTCTACCCATATGGGTGTAGGGTTAAATTTATTATATATGCCATTATCAAATTGTTGTTTTGATATTAAAACATTCAACTATTTGATTTTATTCATTGGCAACATTTTATTGAATAAACTAACCAATAACAATTGCATTACACAATTATTCGTCACGCAACAGTTCAATGTCTGGTGGAGTATTTGCACAAGAAATAGTTGTTCCTTTTAAAGTACTTACGTAATGTAAGTCAAAAAGCTACAATATCTAAAGAGAAAATAATTAATGATTCAATTGAATAAAAGATATTACATGAACCAAGCTTTAGACATATGGTAAACAAACCGCTTTGACACATTAGTCATTTTATTGTTGCGTCATATACTTTTGGTTATGCCCGATTTTGTGCCAAATAATCGTCATTTGAGGGAAGTGTTACTTTTCTTCTTTCATTCGAAGAAAACGGCGGCTGAAGCGAACTTCGAAAAGTTTACGGAGATACTGCTCTAAGTGAAACAAAGTACCGTGATTGGTTCCGTCACTTGAAAGTCTGTGATTTCGATATTGACCGTTCTCGTGAAGGAAGTCTAAAAAGCCTCGAAGATGCTGAATTGAAGGCTCGATGAAGATTCGTGCCAAACGTAAAAAGAGCTTGCTTCAGTATTAGGAGTTACCCGCCAAGCCAAGCCATTTCCAAGCGATTGCATGCGTTGGGAAAGATTCAAAAAGAAGGAACTTTGGTTCCTTATGATTTGAAGCCAAGATACGTTAAGCGTCGTTTTTCGTCAATGAACGGCAAAAAAAAGGGTTTTCTTCGTTGCATCGTTACGGGTAATGGAAAATGGAATCTTTACAGCAACCCAAAGAGAACAAAATCATAGGGACTGCCCGGTCATGCTTATAAGTTGTCGGCTCGGCCGAATATTCACCTTGTGTATTTGGTGGAACCAGGTTGGTGTTATTTATTATGAGCTATTGAAATCGAACGATACCATCTCTGGAGGACGGTATCGAACTCAATTGATGCGATTGAGACAAGCACTGTGCACAAAACGGCCACAATATAAACAGAGGCACAAAAACATGATTCTACAACGCTCGGCCTCCCGTTGCCAAACCCGGTAGAACCTACTTAGAAACGCTCAAATGAGAAGTCCTATCCCACCCACCATATTCCCCAGATATTGTGCCATCTGATTATTACTTGTTCCGTTCGATGGCACATGGTCTAGTTAATCAGCAGTTCCGCTCTCAAAATGGCTTGATTCGTGGATAGCCTCAAAAGACGAACACTTCTACCGCGACGGTGTTCGAGCTCTGCCAGAAATATAGGAAACAGTTGTCGCTAGCGATGGGCAATATTTTTAATTATTCATTCGTAACCATGTTTTTACAAAGTTGCAGTTTCATAAAAAACACAGAGAGAACTTAGTTGCGCATCTAATAAATATTTTCAAATTCGTTTTATTTAATTTAAATGACTGTGACCAAGTGAATAAATACAATTTTTGTATTATTAAAAACTGTGTGATTTTATTAATATAGATTTATTATGAGAAATAAAATGTTAAATATATACAGACTAAATAAGAATTAAGTTGAAAAATAGGCAATTGCGTTTTTTTTTGTTACGTCTGTAATATCAAACAGTAAAATTAAAATCTCTGTTGAAAACTCTGTTGTTGTGTTGCATTGTTGTACATCATTTGTTGTTGATGGAATTCTTGTTGTTGTTGAGATATTGGCACCACCTAAAAATAATAAAAAAACACTGTGGTTCAAAACATGAAATTTTAAAATTAACAAGACAGATACCTACTATCAATTGATAGATTTTATATACAGGGCGTTAAATAAGTACGGAACCAGTCGAATATCTTTGGAACTATTTGCAGGATAAATATGAAATTTGTAAGTTGTAATTAGCCAATTAATATCTATGTTGATTTGAAACCGCTATCTATCAAACTTTTCTAGTTACAATGCCAACTTTTTTTAATGGCACGGGTATTAAAAATTATGTTCATCTTTTGTATTTTTGACAGTTGTTACTGGCAATTATTTTAATCCCCGGCAACAAGAATTGAAAATTATATTTTCGATTCTTCTTTTGTATAAAATGAGTTCGTACCTGGAAATAAACTAATTAGCCGCTGACAGTTTATGTCCCGCCAATTTGGACGGTACTCGTGCCCACCTAGAGGAAAGATTACGAGCCGCAATCGATCGCTTTTCGAAAAAAAAAAAAAAAATATATTTATATAATCTTTTCCATTGTGCTTTTACGAGGAACGGATTAAGCGGAGATGAAGATGTAATTACAATGGGTTCGACGAATCTCCGCCGGCTGGTCACGTATACCACGGAGCCAACCCCACTCCACCCTCATTTTCGGGGTATAAGTACTCGAGAACGGAATCTCAGGAATCAGTGGGAAGTCAGCATTTACAGTGCCGTGTTTTTTTATTGTCCGAACCTTTGCTGCTCTTCCGGACAATTTGCTGTTTGTTATTTGTGTTCCGGAATTGTTGCTGTTCCTTTTCTGAACCTGGACGCCACCTGATTTTGTTCCCGCCACTGACTCTGCCTTGGTTGGTTTTCTGCTACGTTTTTTTCCGTTTCAGTTATTTCTCATTGACTTTAATTGTGCTCCTGTTGATATTTTATTAAGGGGGCGCACAAAATCCTTGGAACCGCCAAGCTGCGTGGACTACAGTGCTCTCGAGCATGGATGTCGGAATGGGGCAGATACCCAAGTCGGAATTCCAATTCTCGTCCCTATCTAGGTCAGGGCTAACTGCATGCGGCGGGGTCGACTCAGCCCTTGTACTTGTACTCTTAAATGTGGAGTCAGGGGCAGGCCGTTAAAAAAGCCCGAGGGTGACTATCGCCCTCCTGGTCCACACGTGAGTTGACCTCTGATGGGCAGCTTCGAGGATATGATATCGATGTTGCACTTGTGCGGTACTACACATGGTCTACACCGAAAGGTATATGGCGGGAGCGGGGCATGGCAATATGTCATGTTCGCGTGCGTGCGTGTTGACTATTATTTATGCTCGTTTTTTTATACTGTAAATGTTGGTGTAAATAAATATTTGTTTTCCTGGATTGGTGTTTTAAAAAAGTTAGTTGCTCTTGCTCTCTACATTCAAACCCCTGAGCTAGTTGGAATTGCATAAAGGGTACACTCCCCCATGATACAGTGTAACTATGTATATCATAATAATATTGTACATTGGACAGAATTTGATGATGAAAATAAAGTCCATTGATGATCAAAAAATCAACTTGAAAATAAAAAACAAATGAATAACAATTAGTAGTGTGTTGGACCGCCACTATTTATTAAGCACTCATTAGCACATCGAGGCATACTGGAAATCAGTCAATCAATATCTACCTGTGGTATTTCATTTCAAGATTCGATAATTTGAGATTGAACTTCTATTATTGTGTTAGGGGGCGCTATAAGTTGCCTATTCTAATACCTACCATATTCCAAACATGTTCTATTGACGATAGATCAGTAGAATAAGATGGCCAGGGTAATAAAGTGATTTCAGCAAAATCAACAACTGTCTTGAAATAGCCGCTGTATGAGGCCGAGCATTTTCTTGCTGAAAAATCGGGTTTTGTAAGTTTATAGGGAACTAATATAGCCAATATTAGTAAAATGGTGTTAATATTTATTATTATTTGACTTGTGGAGCTGTGGTGGCACTTCGACCTAAAGATCTTTTGTGCCTCCCCTTACGAAAAATAATTTTAATTTAATTTGTTACCTCACAGGATATACCGATCCTTTTGAAGTACCCTAAAAGGTTTTTAATCTTGAAATATCTTAGTTTATCAAGAGTGGGGAAGTAGTTCCCCAAGAACCTTTGTCTTACACGAGCTAAAGACTCGCATTCTGTTAGGAGATGTATAACCGTCTCCCTTTCCACAAAACAGAATCTACACATTTCATCAGCGACTAATCCCGTGTTTTTCAGGTGGTCCCTAACTGGGACATGTCCTGTTAGAATTCCTGCTAATAGTTTGAGGTCTTTCTTGTTGAATAGCCAAAAATCCCTATTGGAAATGGAGTATGGCCACCCAGTGAGGATTTTTTTCTGTCTCAGCTCCTCTATACTCCTCCCAATATTAATATATATATGGTGTTAATACACCGAATTGCGTTAAGACTTGCCTTAATAAAAACCATATGCTATCTCAGGCCCGGTCCACTCCGCGCGGTTGAAAATATTTCGGTTTCGTTAGTTTCACCCATACCAGTAGAGGCGCATATGTCGTGAATTCTTGCTAACGTAAACAAAACCGTAAATATTGGAATTTTTATAATGTTTCAGCTATTTTATTTCCATTTTCAAGGTGTTAGGCTAGATAGTGTGTGCTGTTGTGTATTTCCTTTCAATTTATACTTAATAAGTTTATAAACAAAAATTAGCTATTATTGTCTTGGTAAATGTTGCTACAATTCAAATTAAAATATAATGATGCATAAGATATCGCAAAGAAATAGGGTAAGACATGTTTTGTAATTTATGTAAAGATGTTAGTTTTATTTATATGATTTCAATTGACTGTGTTGTGTGTTAGTAATAATAAAAAAACTAAGAAATGACTGAATGTATATGCATGTATAAGTGAATATTTAGTAATTAGTACTTTCTTGCGGTTGGGATATCATTTTGTAATTTTTTTTTTGGTATTAGACATTGACGACCCTGCAATCTGGTACATCTACCGATGTAATGCTGGAACAGCATTGGACCAATAACAGGCGTTAAATAAAAAAAAACAACTGTTAACAAGACATTGTCCCGAACCAAGGGAGACTGTAAGTATAAGAATTATCTACTCGGTAATATTTAGCTTCATATGTTGTATGATATTTTATGTTTCTGTATACATGTTTCTTCGTATAATTCTATAACTGTATAAACAATTTTTTAAGATATTTACTGTATTTTTTTTTTTGCAGGTTTAAACCATAACCAGGTGTCAACTGCAAATGTTTATATATATTTATATATAATAATTGTTAGCCTTTGACAAAAATTAAATCATTTGTTTTTTAAATAAATTTGTTAATGCTTTCATTTATATAACCTTTTATTATTATTATATTTATATACATTAAATTTGAATATGGGATTATACCCGCCAAAACCCCTCTCGCCCCGCGTCCCGCTGACTTTCGACTACCACGCCTCTGGTGTTATGGGGTGAAACTAACGTAAAACCCGGGATCAAAACTTAACATTGAGTGGACGATCTAAAGAGTAATCTGTGCGCTATCGCCCCCAAATTCTCCGTCCACCGTTCGACGTCTCACTTTTCTGCGACCATCATGAGCCCATAAACAGAACCGAGACTCATCACTGAAGAATGTTATTCCAGTCATGGATCCACTCTTGTTTTTATCTGCACCAATCAAGCGATGCTGCGGAGTAAGAAGCAGACACAATAATAGACGGTAGGATCTAACACCAAAACTCTTTAGCCATTTATAGCAGACCAGTTATTTAACAATGCCCGCGATGTTGTAAATCTGTTCCATAAAAATGTCAGATGAAAAGCTCGATCCTCGAGCTCAGTAGTGTTTCTTGGTCGTCCAGTTCTACGTAGATTTCCCCAGCTTCGGACGATCTAGACCAGTAGCGCGCAATTACCGATACGCTACGACCGACCGAAAATCCCGCTTCTCGCATATCAATAATGCCACCCTTATCAAAATCACTTAGATAGTGAATTGTTCTCGACGATTAACACGGGGAATCTTTTACAATTTTGCAAACTGAAACGTCAAAGTAGTCACAGCCTACTAGTATATTAGAAGTAGCTACATTAAAAAATCACCAGCTATTCATAATGGTGTAATTAATAAAAAACAAATAGCATTAAATAGGAATCCAACCAAATGTTTTTTTTTTTTGATCATGGTACACTACATTGAAATCGTCAAATTCCGGAAATGTCATCAAAATTGTTTTTTTTAAAGGCAGTATATATTAACCAAAAAATATATGATATTTATATATGTTACTAGTACTATTAATCTACAATAAATGGAGAAGACTCAAACAAAATGTCTATAAAGAAATAATGGTTAGGTATCATAAGCCAGAATATCATAGTCCAATGTCCAATTTCTATTGAAAATAACTTGTTTATGGATTTGTTCCTTCAAGAAATTATCTGATCGATATTCACTGAATTGTTCTTAAATAGTAAAAATGTATATTTACATAATGAAACAATTTGGTTTCAGCAATATATATTAACAAATACAACAAATTGGAACATCTAAAAACGAAACCAGAAAAATAATAACAAATTTTACTGTATTTATTAAAAAAAAATTGCATTTAGACTATATTTCAATTATGTTCATAAAAGATATTTTGAATATTATGTTTAAAATGGTAAAAATGAATATTAGATGTTTGAGTTAATGTTTTAATTAAAAGCTCGAATTAAATTTATTAAATATTATTATTTTTGTGTTATAAACACTTTTTGAATATATAAAAATAAATAAACTTTTAAATTAGAATATTTATACCTCAGACCTTTAAAAACAAAAATGAAGTTGGCTTTGTATTTTGAAAAGTTTAACAGATAGCTATTTCAAATTTTCAACAATAATTGCACAAGTGCATTAGAAATTATTGGTAACAAGTTTGTAAGTTGTCAAGCCATACGAAATGCTTTTGTTGAAAGAGTGCAAACTTACTATAATTTCCAATGCAGAAGAGTAATTTATTAAACTATATCCCAACAAAAATAATACAATAAAAAATAAAGACAATTATACAGTATAACAATTATTAATTGTACAATTATTGTACACTTTATTTTACTTTTAAGATTTCTTGAAATGTTCAGCCACCATTCATCTAGCGTATAGAATACTAGTGATGGCCATTTCGGTTTTTCGAACCTCATCAGACTAGTGTGTTCCATGTGCAATGCCATGCGGCTGAACGGAAATTGTATTTGATGAGGTTCGAAAAACCGAAATAGCCAACACTAGTTATCCATACGGTAGATGAATGGTGGCTGAACATTTCATTAAGGGTGCGGTTTAGACGTAAGAGATAGCTATATAAATACTGGCAACCACTAATTCGAGTTAGATTGCTGTTGTGATCAATGAACAATATTTTATTATACATTAAAGTAATCTTAAAATAAGCAGGAATTTTATGAGATGAATTAAAAATTATTTTAATGTTTAGTTTGTGTAGAAAATAATTATGAAAAAACAATGAAAATTGATAAAATTTATAGCAAATTTTAAATTATATTTTTGCTAATAAAAACTTGTGCTATGAAGATTTCAAGGATTTCACTAAATTCTGCATTCAAATAACTTAGTAGTCATTACCTATTAATTTCATTATATCTTTTCTAACTTGAACTAGTAAATTGACGTAATATACGAAAAATAATGATTTATTTTTTATTTAGACTGATTCTTTATACTTGGTTGATAAAAAATCTAAATACATATTCATATTATTAAATCCAAAATAATGGCACTTTCTCAAACGGTCTCTTTCTACTAAACCGTAACCTTAAATGTGAATTTCGTTCGCCTTCCTTTAGTGGACGAAACAATGATTCTCGGTCGTCTACCTTGTAGACCCAAATCGTTGACGATGTCACATAAAATTAGACAAAAGGTGGCGCTTGCGTCGTCTTTAATTTATTATGGTTTACTTATAAGTTTCTATGGTTTACTTATAAGGTTCATTATGTTGTTGTTTGGCATCTTTTACTTGTTCGTGAATTACTTCTAGAGGTGTACTTCCGAACCGTGTGTTTGCGCAATCATTTTTATTGCATTCACAAAAACTGAAGTTCGTAATTTTTATTTGACAGTAGTTTTAAGTTCAGTGTATGAATAATGAATTTGGAACCAATCACATACTCACATCTCTACCACAGTGCCGAAATCGAACTCTACATGAATTTGTTATCATGGAAACAACAATTTCTAAAATCTAATTGGTTCTACTTAATTTATGTTTCGGCTCACCGTTGTAACATTATTTTTTAGAAGTGTTGATCGTTGGGTTGCCGACGGTTAATGCCCAAATATTAAAATAATGTTTTTGTGATATTTTGTTTTTGTCCACTTGACCGGCCGCGTCTCAGATTAGTTATCCTCAGAGTACGTCGCTGAGCGCATGGACGCAATAAACAATATTTCCGAGTCAAGTTTAATTCAGTGGCGTTAAGATTTAAATTATCGGGAAGTTTCTTTTTAATAGAGGTGAGAGAATCTTTTGTCAGAGTCACTTAAATCTAATATCGGCGATTTATTTAGGAACTTCTAAAGTTGGGCATAATATGGGACCGAATGTTCCTGGTCCAACTGGTTCATCATCATCGTATTCTGGTGGTTATTCGTGGTCATTCATGTTGATAGCGGTGTTGCCAGTCTGTATATACTCCACAACGTTGCCGTACGCCCTTACCACCAGTGTTGTCGATGCAGCTTTTCCGTTGTGATTGCGGATGGGATATAGTAGGAGACATTTAATCGGAGAATTGAAGCAGCTGCAGGATACTAGATCAGAGCAAGAAAGAAATCGTACCATTTTATTTTGAAGCTACCCCGATATATGTGTGTGTTGTGCGCGATAAAGACGCTGAATCACGTTTACCGTCCTAGACCGGCGAATGTCTAGGTGGCGCCCATCTTATTTTGTTTGCTATGTATAGTAGAGACATTTAGTTTTTCAGTTGAGTAGGTTAAGTTAGTTTTAAAAAGCGAGAATTATTTTTAATTTTGTTAATTAAATACGGAATACAGTTTTATTTAAGTTTTTTTTTATTAAGGATGACTATTATTCACGTTACCCTCAACCGCTCCGACACATATTGAGTAGCCGGAAATTATACCGTCTTTGGCAGGATGCAGTAGTCGTAATAAGATATTAATTGATCAAATATTTCCCAAAAGATATTTAACCGGTCCCATACTTTTTAAATACTCTGTATATAAAATTAAAAATCATACAATTGATTTTTGGTATAAAATCATATAGAAATAATTATAGTAATCACTATTTTAAAGGGTAACAATTTTTAAGTATAGTAAATGCAACTTACTTGAGGATTAACTTGGCCAGGATGGGGTGCAGCAAGGCGGACCCTCTTAGCTGGATTAGAGTCACCTGATGCTTGTTGTTGTTGCTGCTGTTGAGGTTGTTGTTGTTGCTGCTGCTGTTGTGCTTGCCTTTTACTCTCTGCTTTATCCTCTTGATCATCATCCGTTAAAAATTCTCGTTTGGGATACGGAATATGACATCCTACAAAAATAATAAACAATTTAGAGTAAAAATGAGAAATGATGTTCATTTATATGGGCATAGAAGCCACAACATCATTTGCACTTCTAAATCACTTCCAGGTGTCATACAATGTAGCGGATCATTTAAATTAACATTGTGTATATGAAAAACTACAGTAACTCCAAAAAGTTCATCATTCTCTTTTATTGATTTTTTCTTTTATACAGGACAAGAGTAAGTGCTATGACACAAAATGGTCAGGTAGATTTTTTTATATGAAATTGTGTTTTTAAATATATATTATTATATTGGACAGCCAATTATAATTTCGTAAATTTGACAATGATTTAAGATAGAAAATCCAAAAAAAAAAGATAAAGGCATATAGTTTTTTCTTATCTTCTACAAAACAATAAGTTTTCCTGAAAGTCGGAAAAATATACTAATGTAAAGACTAATTACGGGAACCCGAGAAGTACTTAACATACTAAAATCATTGTCAAATTTATAAAATAATAATTGGTGGTTCCAATATAATAATATATGCAGGGTGGGCCACGAATAACGGTCTTTAAAAGTTTTTGAAGTTCCTGACCTGGAAAAAATTCTACATTGCACGGAAGAATGCGACTACCTCATGGAAAATATTTTGACTTTCTTTCACTTCCGGTTGTACCGTCAGGAACCCTGAAAACTTTTAATGGCCGTTATTTGTGGCCCACCCTGCATATATTATTATATTGGAACCACCAATTATTATTTTATAAATTTGACAATGATTTTAGATAGGAGGTTGCAAAGAAAAATATAGTTTTCCTAAAACACGAAAAACTAACTAAAATATAGACTAATTATGGGAATCTGAAAAGAACTAACAGAGATATACAGGATGACCCAATTTAATTCATCCAGTGGAATATCTCGACAAATATGCATCATACACAAAATGTTTCAGACAAAAGTTTAATGATTCTGAGGGAGATCCTGTAAAAAACAATTTTGCCATCCCCGGAGAGTGTATCATCTATCACGATTTCAAATAGAATTTTCGCATAAAATTCACATAATTTTTGGTGTAGTGCGATTCTGCAATAAAAAATATGGGTTACTATTTAAGATTTGAAAGTTGACCACCTCCCTCGCCCCCCAGGGTAGGCAGCAATTTTTTTACAGGATTGGATGTCCCCCTCAGAACCATTAAACATTTTTTGTACGATAAGTCCACCAGTACTGCAACCAGACTAAAAAAGGTACTATCCCAGGATCCTCTTTACTTGAGTATACAGTACATGTGAGACCAAGACTCTCTAAGATAATGTTGAAAACACACTTTTCTGATAGTATTATCCATAACTAAAAGGTAATAATTAACAAACAACTGGCCACAGTTGAAGTAGTTCAAACCATATAAATATCAAGGTCCAGACGGTATACATCCTGCTTTATTGTAATGATTATTTTTATTTTCTTTTTATTAAGAGAAAATATCACGAGATAGAAAAGTTGCAGATTGAAATGTAGACACATTAAAAAGTTTTGATGCAAATTATTGTAGGGTTTGATATTTCCACCCCCCCCCCTAATTTAGTGTTACAAAAATAGTCAAAAAGTACCATTTTATGAGGAACAGTTGTATGCTAAATTTCATTCTTCTAAATTGTTTGATAGTAGATGTATGAAATGGAAACATGTTTTTCTTAACATTAGAGGGCTGTAACTTGGAAGGGAAGGGGTTTTTAAGAAAAAAATTATATCAAAGAGCCCCCTTAATTTTTACCCTTTAAGGGTGCAGTTTAGACGAAAGAGATAGCTATGTAAATATTGGCAATCACTAATTCGAGTTATATTGCTGTTGTGATTAATGAACAATATTGTATTACACATTAAAGTAATCTTAAAATAAGCAGGAATTTTATTAGATGAATTAAAAATCATTTTAATGTTTAGTTTGTGTGAAAAATAATTATAAAAAACAATGAAAATTGATCAAATTTATAACAAATTTTAAATTATATTTTTGCTAGCAAAAACTCGTACAATGACAATTTAAAGGATTTCACTAAAGTCTGCATTCAAATAACTTACCAGACATGACCTATTAATTTCATTATATCTTGCAATGTTCTTTTCTAATTTGAACTAGCAAATTGATGTAATACACGAAAATTAAAGATTTATTTTTTATTTAGACTGATATTTTATACTCGATAGATAAAAAATGTAGATACATATTCATATTATTAAATCCAAAAGAATGGCTCTTTTTTTCAAATGATTATTTCCATTTTACTATATGGCTATCTCTTTCTACTAAACCGGAACCTTAAAATCTTTCGCATCAATTTAGAAACACCCTGTATATGTTTAAAAAATTATCTGATGATATTTGTCTTTAAATAAGCTAACTATCTCTATTTTTTTGTTTATTCCTTTTATGAACCTTTAACACTGTCAATCCTAAAAAAAGGAAACACATTGGTGGGATCTCAGCCATAACAGCCAAGAATAATAAAATTAATTATTTATATCTTAATAGAATTCATTTTAAATTGTATAAGTAATTTTTATTTTATAGCTACTACAAAAAGTAAAACTTACATTTTCTATGTATGAAAAACTATGTTGTTAGATCTAAATGGAATAAAGTCATTTGGAAGTAAAATAAATAATTTCTTAAAATTTGCTTATATATTTTGTTTTCACAGTCTTTCAGAAGCGGGCCATAGGGATTTACATGTAAAATTTGAAATGTGTTAATATTGGCTCTCCTAGTTATTTGACAATATAGGTCTTAGTAGATTATTTTTAAATCTTATTAAACTGAATAATTTGGTAGTTTACTTAAGAGGGCTGTGTGTATGTGGGCGCTTATGGAGAATTTAATGTAAATTGTTAACCCAAATTAAAAGTAAATTATTCATTTTTTTAAATCATTTTCGCATAAGGAGAGAATTCATGATTAGAAAACGTTACCCATTAATTAATTTTTATTTATTTTGGCCATTGTGGTTTTTGCAATATAATAAAGTGCGAAAAAAGTACCATGAAATGCTTCCTCTAGTTTACACCTAAATAACTTCATAAATAATTGAAATAATGAAAAGCAATCTGATCCGTGACTTAGATAAAGAATTGTCGAAAATAAATATACCCAAAATATTGGTTAATTTCAAGTGTATATATTTAATATTTGGGTTAAAAAACAACAATTTTTCAATGATCAGTTTCAAAGGCTCACGATTGGAGATGCTCGTCGCACTTTTTGGAGGTGGGGATGTTGCCTCCGTGAATGCAGTAGCGTACGCACAGAATTATTGTGGAAATACATGATTGCGCATGCGCTCTAAGAAAAAATAAGCGATTGTGGGCGATGGAAAACGATAGCATACAGAACCTAGTAACCCAGACAAATTAGTACGGAACACCTGCGTGTTTATGTTGAATATTTCGCTAGTCGATATTTCAATAATCGTCCACCCCAACAGTCGCGGCATTATACACAGCATTCTATGCTTAAATTTACTGGGAGGCTGGTTAATATAAATTTAGAGAAATATATTTTAAAAAGAATTATATTACAGGGAAAACAGTTCAGGGAAGCACTTCAAATTATTTTAATTAAATAAAACTAAGAAGTGTAAGATGCTAAGTCAATATTATATGAAATTCTATATCTATATCCTAAATGATTCAATAAAAAATTGATCAAATCAATAAAAGATAAGTAACAAGCTCACGGCAAATATAAACGTACCGGTTGTAGAGTCAATTATGAAATATTTAAATCATTAAGAAATCAATGCAAAGAATTGAATGAACGGCTCTATAAAAATTACATAAATTCAATTGAATTACAAATTAGTTCAAATTCGAGATTGTTTTGGAATCATGTAAATAACTGTCGTAAAAGCAATGGTTTTCCTAATGAAATGTTCTATGATAATAAAAAGAGTAATTCATCAGATGGTTGTGCTGACTTATTTGCATCTCATTTTTCCAAATCTTGTAGCCTAAACAGCCCTGTAACACATACAGTATCTGATTGTAGTTTAAATTCACATCTAATGTTAAATCAACTGAATTTTTCTCTCGAAAATGTTTTTAACTCGTTAAGTTCCCTCTCCGAATCTTGTAGTGTTGGTCCTGATGGCATTCCCCCATATTTTTTTAAAAAGGTGCGTCTATGTATTAAGTAATCCTATATATATTTTTCAATCCTCACTCTCTCAGGGAATTTTTCCATCTGACTGGAAATTAAGTTATGTTGTTCCCATTTTTAAAAATGGTTGCAGATCAGATGTGACGAATTATCGTGGAGTTGCAATTCAGTCTACAATCCCGAAAATGTTTGACAAACTGGTATGTAAACAATTAAGTTGGATGTGCTCGCAATATATAATTGAGGAGCAACATGGATTAATTAAAGATAGATCGACAACCACAAATTTATTGACATATCAATTGTACATTACAAATGCCTTGGAAAAGGGCCTTTCTATTGATGCCATACAGACTTTTCCAAGGCATTTGATCGGGTGCAACATGGTATTATACTATCCAAATTGCAAGGGATGGGCTTCGGTGGTAAACTACTTCAGTGGATAGGTAGCTACTTAGAGGGAAGATCTCAGTGTGTGCGTATAGGAAACACTTATTCTAAATATATAGCTGTCCCATCTGGGGTGCCTCAGGGTTCTTATTGTGGTCCTTTGCTCTTTCTACTGTTTATTAACGATATTGGGAAACATATAAATAACAGCGAATATCTATTATACGCAGATGATCTTAAAGTATTTAAGAAAATTCAATGTGCAAATGATCAATTAAAACTGCAGAAAGATTTGAATTCAATTATTGAATGGTGTTCAAAGAATAATCTACATTTAAACTTGAAAAAATGTTTTCAAATTAGCTTTCATCGGGGACGCATTTCTACCTATGATTATTCTATTGCTGGCCAATGTTTGGCACAAGTAAACTCAGTGAAGGATTTAGGCGTTTGATTGACATCAAAACTGGATTTTGGTAAACACATATCTATAATTTGTAATAGAGCTCTGAAGACAATAGGTTTTATTAGCAGATTTGGTAGAGAATTTTCTATTAGTACGCTCAAAATTTTATATTTATCTTTGGCAAGGTCTCATTTAGAATATGCCTTCGGGTGACCATATAACCTTATTCTAAAAGTGCTATTCACAAAATTGAAATGGTTCAGAGTAGATTTTTGAGAGTGATAGCTTTTAGAATGGAGAGAAAAATATGCTCATAACCCGAAACTAGTCGTGAATCTAAAGTTGTTCCATTTAATCTGTGTTTTTATTTATTTTATTGATAGACTTTCAATAATCTATTCATATTTATTATTACAATATGAACTACCAATGTTTAAATGTCAAAACTATTAATTTAATTAAATAAGGATTTTCATTTCTCTCAAAAAAATAAATCAGAGGGACAATATTATATGGTATATTGAGTCTAGCAAGAAATTAAATCTTCAAATTTTGAACGAAATATAAAATTGCAACAATCTACTGCTTGTGAACAAATATTTAAATAATTATTATATCTATTATTTTTTTAATTAATTTACGAATTGTGGAATATTAAGTGAGCCAGGAATTTAAAATTGTTATTGGTACTGAAATTAATAATTACTGATTTTAAGTTAATGAAAATTTCCTGTACTATATCTAAATAATGAAAATTAAATGTCCACATTTAACATCAGTAGAAGCAATAACAGCCAAGCAAGTAAAGTTCGAAACAATAAATTAATTATAATGAAATAATTTAATTTACATTTTCAAACTGTCTTATAGTTTGCGGAAAATAGTGTGTAATTGTTCGGATCGACTACAATTCAAATTTGGCGCGCATACTTGAGAGGAAAACGACAGGGCACGCTGTGAGATATAAAATCGTCGAGTATATTGGCACACTACAATTCAGCGGGGTGAGGGGTGAGACGAGACGCGTAGTTATATGACGGGCGATGAACGACGGTCGCCTGGGATAACCCTGGCCCTGCTACGGTGCGCATGAGCTTCCTGATATACCCAGACGATTCTACGCCAATGGACGAGAGTAAGGGACAAAATCAAATATTGGTTCGTGTTAGACAAAGATACAATTTTATACACGTTAGTGTTTCGCCTTTCCACGCCGTAACTGATGAATATGTGACGAACCTCTCACAATTCATTTCTGTCCAATACACACAGCACTCTTAATACTTTCTGTAAAGTATTTACCCAGATAAATGAAAAACATTTACTGAGAAAATCGCAAAATTACATAGGTTTCTAATAAAAATTAAAGGTGTGCCATGAGAATATTGTAATGAAAGTGAAATAAGAAACTGGAAACATCACTCTAGAACGTTCTACAGAGCGCGCGACGGTAAACGCGGCGTCATCGAAAATTCCGAAAAGTTCGAGAAACAAGCACGCTATATAAGCGCGCGCGCTAGCGGCGCTGCGGTCAGTCAGTCTGAGTCAGTCTATTACGAACGACCGAGTGCTCAACATCGCGTTGTAAATAAATAGGACACTGTGTGTTATAAATAAATGTGTTAAGTGTACTCTAAATAAATAAATGTGTTAAGTGTACTCTAAATAAATAAATAGACATTGTTTTACTTATTTCCGAGTCTTATTAAACCCGATTTTGCAACAACTGGTGTCAGAAGTGGGATTACTAGGAATAAGTAAATAATTAAATAGTGTGCAGAGAAGTGACTAATAATAATAATAAAAACAATTATGGCGACCATCGATAAACTCAAAGTGTCTGAGTTGAAACAAGAATTACAGGACTGGAATTGGATACTGTGGGCAGAAAAGAGGAGCTCAATAACCGATTGCGACAATTTTTAATTGACAATGGCGACGACCCTGACAAGTATGTATTCGAAAGCGACTTTGAGAAGAGGTTAGGTAAACAGCTCGAGGATAAATTAAGCGAACAATCTAGAAGCCTGGAGAATAAATTGAGCAAGCAAAAAGACGAACTCGTAGAAAATTCTAAAAGCCTCGAAAATAAATTGAGCGAACAAAAAGCTGAGGTCGTAGAAAATTCTAGGAGTCTCGAGAATAAATTGAGCGAAAAGCTCATAGAAAAATCCAGAAGCCTCGAAAATAAATTGAGCGAAAAGCTTCTAGAAAATTTCAATAAATTAAAAAATGGGTAACGTTTCCGAATGGTGTCACGGGATATATAAAATTTTGAAAACGGAATCTTGGATAAACGTGCGTGAAATGAACGAATCCGAAGTCAAAATCTGTAGGAAACTTATCGTTTGGTCACATTTCGCATTTAAAGTCCTAATTTTGAGGTTATAATTGATCCGATTTTCGACTAAATAAGCACATTGCGAGTATAAATCGTACACATGATGAAATAATCTTCTAATTTATGACGAAAGTTAACAAATTTGTTGCGATTTTTTCATTTACTCGGCCAAAATCACGATTTTAATTTTATACAGAAAATGACGTTTATGTAAAAAAAATCAATATATATATATTAGATCCATTTGTAAATAGTAGATATTTTAATTTACAATATAAAACATAGATGGCGTCACCGCTCTACTAAACAGAATGTATTTTGTACAATATAATAAAAAAATAATAGAGAATTATTGATCGACTGTTATAAATAATACATACATATTTAATTAATGATTTTTTAATGAAAATATTGGATAGATTGGGACAACTTACGATCTTTTGCACGTTTTGTCAGAATACTTTCCAAACATGTTTGCACACTCACCTAACCTAAACTAACCCAAACTAAACTAAACTAACCTAACCTAAGTCGACAAAACGTGCAAAAGATCGTAAGTTGTACCAATATATCCAATATTTTCATTAAAAAAATCATTAATTAAATTTGTATGTATTATTTATAATAGTCTATGAATAATTCTCTATTATTATTTTTTATTATATTGTACAAAATACATTCAGTTTAGTGGAGCGGTGACGCCATCTATGTTTGATATTATAAATTAAAATATCTATTATTTACAAATTGATCTAAAATATATATTGATTTTTTTACATAAACGTCAGTAAACGTCACTTTCTGTATAAAATTAAAATCGTGATTTTGGCTGAGTAAATGAAAAAATCGCAACAAATTTGTTAACTTTCGTCATAAATTAGAAGATTATTTCATCATGTGTACGATTTATACTCGCAATGTGCTTATTTAGTCGAAAATCGGATCAATTATAACCTCAAAATTGGAACTTTAAATGCGAATTGTGGCCAAACGATAAGTTTCCTACAGATTCTGATTTCGAATTCGTTCATTTCACGCACGTTTGCCCATGATTCCGTTTTCAAAATTTTAAAAATCCCGTGACACCATTCGGAAACCTTTCAAAAAAATGAGCTTCTAGAAACTACCTTTCAACAATATAGAAGCCTCGAAAATAAATTGAAAGAACAGAGAGCTGAGTTCATAGAACAATCCAGAAATCTCGAATGTAAATTGAGTGAACAGAAAGACTAGCTTCTAGAAACTACTTTTCAACAATGTAAAAATCTCGAAAATAAATTGAGAGCTGAGTTCATAGAAAACAATGGAGGAATGGAGTATAAGTTAAAGATTTTAGAAGAAAAAGTCACAAAATCTGATAATCACTCGGAAGATGGTGTTTCGGATTAGAGATTACAAAAACTCACAGACTAGGCGGGTTTTTCGATAATTTCCGCCAACACATTGAAAACATTTTCATTTTCTAATCTGTTCATTTTTTGATCACCTTCGTTATGTCCATCAGTACATCTGCAGTGGTTTAATACTGTACCTTTATTTTCGAATTTTTCTATAATTCTTTGAATGGTACTCTTGCTGGGTATTTTCTTTTCCGGAAATTCAACATTGAACAAATTACATACTCTTCTTAAACTACTATCTGAGTAAAATGATTTGATTATAAACACTTTTTCTTGTGTAGAATACATGGTTTCATTGTAAATTTAAATTTAACTATCTATCTATCGCTATCTATCGCTTAAAAATCACAATTTCATGGCAAACCATTATTTTAATTCAAAATAATTGCATAGTTTTTTTTTCAATTTTCTTGGTAAATACTTTTCAAAAATTATCGAGTAAGGTATCAAATCATTCAGCTTAATAAGCTTTAAAAATAATCTAAATAGACCGATACTGTCAAATAATTAGGGGAGCCAATATTAACACATTTCAAATTTTACATGTAAATCCCTATGGCCCGCTTTACAATTCAACACCCAGTATATAAGGTACATACCAGCAAATACATCTTGGGTAGGTAATGGATCTTCCGAAAAATAAGCATCCTGCATTGCCTGCTCTGACGTAATCCTCTTGTTTGGATCCATCAACAGCAGTCGCTGTAGTAAATGGAAAGCCCTGCTGTCTGGTTTAATTTTATGTCTGTCCATATATTTAATCAACGAACAATTTACATAGCTGTGGAAAAATAACACTTAATTTTGTATTATTTTAAATAACCACTAAACAGTTATTATTACTAATAAAAAAAATCGCACAAAAAAGTTTAGCTGGATTAAAACATACTTAGATTTTTTAAAGTCTTTCAGCAGAGTCGGATGTTCGGGCATCTTCTTAATATCCTCCCAATCTTTCTCATGCGGAAAACCCATAACATTGAAAATCCTGTCCAACTGATCGTGGTGGTAAGGATTGCTTGTTTTGATGTCTTCTTGCCGGCAGTGAAAAATTGGTTCTGATGTTAATAATTCAGCAAAAATACAACCGATTGCCCATATATCTAAAATGAAGAATTTTAGGTATAAATACATACTAGAGACAGGAAAATATCTCAACATTGATTTATTTATTGTTCAAAAATTCTCTGTAGTTAATTTGTTACTTTATATAAGCCATTAAATGGATTTGCAAAAAAATAATTATAAATTAGTTTATGGTACGTTACAATTGTATTAAAAATCATTTTATGGATCTACAGTATTGGCCAAAAAGCGAGAGACCAATATTTATTTGACTAAATATATATAAACCAAATGGTTGACATTTGAAACCCATCAGGTTGATCAAAATGACAGTTATTTTGAACATAGAACCTAAAAATATGATAATTTACAGGATGTTCCATTAAAAAAAAACTTTGATACTTTAATGGTATTTGGAACACCCTGTGTAGTATGAAAACAATTTTAGAAAGTAGTATTTTTATATCAAATAAAATGTCAAAATGCTATCATATTTTAGAAATTCAATAAATTTTTTGCGAGTGTGAAGAAATGTTCAAGAAATAAAAATTGTCTTATAAAATCATTGTAAGGTAAGAAATAACAAAATAAATTGTAACATCTTTTAAATTAAAAATTATTTCCATTTATTCCAATCACAACAACATTTTCTTAGTGGCAAAAAAATTGAATGATATTCAAAATAAATATAAATAAATATCTTTAGCTTTAAAATATCAACGATTCATTTTTTCATTTATTATTAAATGTTCCAAAACTTATTTGAACGAATTCATCCAGGAAAGTACCACAATGGACACATCACCATTTTCATTTTTGGATCTATTTTAAATGAGAAAACTGTTTATCATTTTCAACTATTTATTATATATATATAATCTAAAATCCCCATCTACCATAATGGTGGTGTAGGGGTTTCAACTATTTATTAATTTCACAATTGTTTTACTACACTGTAGCTTCTCCAGGTGAAGAATTTAAATATAAATATTTTTACAAAAATATCTACTTATATAAGCTTTTGATCGAGTGGACCATAGTCTCTTAATTAATAAACTGGAACTCTTCGGGTTTTCCTCTAATTCGAAACTACTTATTTCCTTGTATCTCTCCCATCGTGAAACCTACGTTTCTTTTAATAGCTTTAAATCGGATTCTTTCTTTCCTAGTTTGGGGGTTCCACAAGGATCTGTCCTAGGGCCTCTTCTATTCAATCTTTTCATTAACGACCTCTCGAGTGTAATTAAGTGCAAACATCTACTATATGCTGATGACCTAAAGATCTATTCGTTTATTAGTTCGCCTGAAGATTGTATACACTTACAAAATCAGCTTAATATCGTTTCAGACTGGTGTGTATCTAATAAATTACTGTTAAATTCGGACAAATGTAAATGTATGTCTATTACCAAAAAAAGTCAATACATTACATTCAATTATTGGATCGATAGCAATATTCTAGAAAAAGTGCGTACCTTTAAAGATCTGGGCATGTGGTTCGATGATAAATTTGCTTTTAATTACCATGTACAAACACTGGCGGCCAGCTCTTTTAAGGCTCTAGGTTTTATTAACCGCAATTCTGTGGACATGCGAAATCCTATAGCTTTGAAATCAATATTTAAAGCTTACGTCCGATCTAAACTAGAGTATTGTTCTTTGATTTGGTTCCCTTACACTCAACAACAAATTTTACTAATTGAAAGTGTTCAAAGAAAATTTGCAAAATTTCTGCATTTTAAACTACTTGGGCATTACCTTCCTCAAGGATTTGATCACACTATGCTTCTTAAAATTGTCACCATTGAGTCCCTTGAACAAAGACGTCATACAGCTAGTATTTCATTTTTGTTTAAGATTTTACACAACCATGTTGACTGCAGTGATATATTAAGCCAGATCAACTTTCATGCTCCAGTATTCAACGGGCGACATAAACCAACATTCTATGTTCATTTCAATCGAAATATGTCTGGTTTACGTTCTCCTATTAGCACAATGTGTAGAATTCTTTTTACAATTTGTAATCTTTATTTGTATATTTTATTGTTTTCGTATCGATATTTGTACTGGTATTTATATTTATATTCATGTTTGTCTTGCTATTTTTATAATGTAAAATTATTTTATATTATCCTGTAATTGGGCTACTGTTTACTGTTGGGTAATAAATTTATTATTATTATTATATACAATTTTTTTACATTTTATGAGGGGGTGACGCGACTATTTTTTTTCTGTTTCAGAAATGATGAGTTCGAAAATTCAACCTACTCGTAAAGTAAAGGGTGTTTTTTTTATTTATTTCTAGATTTTCCAATAAATTTCATTTTCTCCCTTTGTTGGCAATATCGAGCATTTTATATTCTTCTTTGAATTTGTGGTTTTCTTCATTTGTAAAAACGGAACACTTGCTTTGTAACGACATATATTTTGGGAAAGTCATTACAACTTAACTGATAGACTCCACAGAGCTGACATTTTTTTCAATTTGTCTTTATTATTTTTATAATTTTAGCAAGAGTTTTAAATGCAAATTTTATATTTAATTTTTTGAAATAATTACATACTTTTTGCCTTGTAATTGATGCAAAATTTTGATTTTCATCTGTTTTTGTGGGAAATATTAAATTGTTAATTATTCGTTTTTCTTTGTTATTTATTAATTTATTTATTGTAAAATGATTATTTATTGCTATTTGTTTAATATTTATTTCTTTTACAAAATTTGTTTGAAAGCATTTAGCTGGGTGAATCATAGAATGATAAGATGCCAGTTTTTGTTGAGTTGGGTGGAATGAATTATTATTTATTGTTGTATATGTGTGTGTTGGTTTGTGTAATATTCAAAATTCATGTATATTATTGATATTTTTTATTGTTAAATCTAAGAAATTGATTGCTTTATTTTCTTCTATCTCCAATGTGAATTTTAATTTTGTATGTTGTATTAATAATTGACTTCTCACTTAACTCTTGGTGAAACATTTTTGAACTAATTAAGGTATATTTTAATTTTGGTTTGTTTCACTGTTTTTTTTTATATTTTTACTCCGACTAGTTTCTACCTTTAGTCATCTTCAGGGAGATATGAACAAGAATTTACAAAACACAAATTTATATACAAACACAAGCCACTGTAATAAATTATCAGGTAATAAGGGCGAACAATATCGCGGAATTCCAAATCTTTTCCATGTTGTTGTCGATAGGTTTTCCGCATTTTATCGACTTGTTAATTTCTAGTCCCTCGCGAAGATTTAATTGCAGTCCCTTATTACCTGAGTGTAATATTTTAAAATCCGAGGTATTAAAAAAATGAGTTTTTTCTATGCAGTGTTGCGAAAATCCGGTTGAACATTTCTTGTTTATTATTGACTTTTTATGTTCTTCTAATCTCGCTCTAAAACTTCTTCCGGTTTGTCCAATATGTATACACTCACATTCCCCGCACTTAATTTCATAAATCGCACACTTGTCCAGTTTGTCAATTGCTGATTTATTGTTCACTAAAGTTTGTGTAAATTTATGACATTAAAATCATACCCTTTCAGACTTTTGTATATTTTTTCTGGCAAATCATCAATATAATCCAATCTCGGCCAAATTTCTTTTTTAGTTTTATTTTCTGCATAAAAATATTTTTTCAATTGTTTTAATTTTTTTCTGTTTACTAGTTTGTCTATTACCGAAAAGACAGTTTCACAGACATAATTATTCCCAATTCATCCAACACTCATTACAAAATAAAATATAGCACATTCCATTCTTTGATTCACAGACTTATACACATTCCATTAAATGATCATAATTTTTATATAGAATTAAAAATAATTAAAACAATAGCTAACAATAATGGTTACAGTGAACAACTAATAGACAAACTAGTAAACAGAAAAAAGTTGAGTGCTGGTGAAAAAATCACCCTTTTATAACCTTTTAACCCTTTAGGTACAAACGAAAAAAATGGTGTTTTTCTTAGATTCAAATAAATGGCGTTATCAGTTTCTAATTTTTAAAAATTTAGGTGCCAGGTTCACACCAGTATACAACGCATTATGCACAGTCTACGTTAAACTCTGTCTGCTGGAAGGATGGTCGTGATCCAGCCTTGGGTCTAGTATATTAAAAGAGAAAGCTGTTGCAAGAAAAAATAAATATACAAATAAAATATTAAAACAAAATGTTCATACAATGCAAACAAAAAATTATAAGCGTTTTGGCGAGAACACTAAATATATCCTTACCAATTGCTTTTGTGTAATGTCTAGCTCCCAGCAACAACTCAGGAGCTCTGTACCAGAAAGTCACGACAACCGGATCCAAATCTGCTAAAGGTTTCAATGGTGCATTGAACAGCCGGGCAAAACCCATATCTGCAATCTTCACACGTCCTCTTTCCGGCCCTTCTCCCATTACTAAAATATTGGCAGGCTTCAAATCCCTGTGTAACACCCAGTTCGAGTGGAGGTAATGGATTCCATCTAGGATTTGGTACAGCAAAGACTTCACCATACCCTTCGGAACCATTACAGGCTTCTTATTTGCTTTTGCAGCTCTGTGGAACTTGATGATGTGCCACAGATCATGCTCGGCGAAATCGAACAAGAGCCACACTTTTCTGTCGTTGTGTGAGAGGAATACTCGGATTAGATTTATTACATTTGGATGTTTCAATTCCCTCAACAACTAAAATTGTTTAAACATTATTACTGCATAATTCTACTTAAAATTATTTTTATTTAATGACAAGTTTAAATTATTAGTACAATTTTTATTAAAGTACTGTTTTAAAAGTAATGAAATTATTACAAGTTTGTATACCTTTCTTGATAGCACCCATTGAAAACAATGGACATAAAAATTGTTGCATAAATGGTTGTGTTCAGCAGATGCCACCGGTGTGATTTACCGATGGCATAAATTCACCTGTATGCTCCTGATAGTAGCGACCATTGGATGAACTTGGCACCATATTTTAAATTCAGTGAGTTACTAACCTGTGCACATCTAACTTAAAATCTATGGACACAGTAAAGTTTTCTATTAATTAGTATAAGAATTTGTTTGGATATTTTTACATAATGTTCATTAAATGTTGTTATTGTTGATACATTTTTAGCATTAAATATAATTTAATTGCTTCATTTGACGGTTTCTATTCACCAACCAATGAGTTTCTGCTGAACGTGACCAATGTTACATTAATGTTTAATGCTGATGATGCAACGTTAATACTGAACATATAAAACTTGAAAATCTGTGAAATAAATTCAAGATGTATAACAGAGTGAAAGCGTTGATTGAAAAGTTATATAGATGCGCAACGCATATAACATGAGTGTCATACCCATACAATTATTGAAGGCATTGGCTTCTGATGACATTGTAATGTCATAAATTTTTCGCATAACTGTTGATGCTGCATTGCCGCACCTAATTCTATTCATTAAATCAGCTATTTATTCTTAAGTGGACATATACCGTCTTTTCATTTCATACTGAGTTTCGAAATTCCATCATCTCCACAATAAAATATGTGTGTTGCATTTAATAGAAAAATAACTACAGAAATTATCATCATAAATACTTTATATGTATACCGGGTGTTGAATTGTAAAGCAGGCCATAGGGATTTACATGTAAAATTTGAAATGTGTTAATATTGGCACCCCTAATAATCTAATTTCAAATTGAGTTGGATTGATCACTCTATTTTTTCTATTTATTTTCTATTCATCAAATATTGATAATAATATAGTAATCGAAATCTGCTTTACGTAAATTTGTGAAAAATAAAATAATAAAATAAATGAAAAAGGTCAGACAAGCACTTCAAATTATTTTAATTAAATAGAACTAAGAAGTGCAATAATAAGCATATTGAAATACCCAAAGGACAAGAATTAGATACAAAAATAATGACACAGATTTTTCTTTACGAGCTCAATATAAATACAAAAGAGAGCCTTTTTTTAAATAAATCAAATAAAATAATAAATAGGGGCAGAAAGACCAACGGGAAGAGAGCATAATTAAGTCCACATTAAACAAAAGTCCAGTGTGAATCCTCATGTTTTCTGAATTGCATCGAGCCGAAAATCCGAATCTGTATTCACTAAGTCTGTTTCTGAAGTCAAGTAATACTGGTAACCATATCTATTCATTTTCTATGCTGACAACTATCGGGTATTTTGAGTGAGAGGGAATAATTAAGAGTCATAGACATATAAAATATTAGACGAATAATGAGTGGTGGGGATGAGGAATATTTATAGTCCAATATGTCACATATGCAAACGTAAATAATAAAAACAAGTGGAACTCACGGTTTTTGCTAAACAATAATTTAACAATGTTTATAATGGTCGGAATTGTTCAGTCATGTCAATATCCGTTTGTTTTACAGTATTATTATCTTAATTAGTTAAGTGTGTGAAGAAAGGAAGGGCGAAGGGGGGAATGATTGTGGGATGGAGAGAAGGCAAGAAAGGAGGCAAGGGTGAGTTTATGGAGGGATGCGAAGGGCTAGTGTGGTTGAAATACAAGCAAGGGAGAAGACAGATGAATGTGGGGGTAGTATATGTAAACAAAAATTGGGGGGACATAAGGAAAGAGATTGATGAGAGAACTTCCCTCGTTCTCTCATCAATCTATTTGAGTTGGAGTTGGATAGTGGGGGGGGGGGGGGATTTTAATGCGAGAATAGGAGAAATGCGGGGAGGAATTAAGGAGGACGGTTCAATGAGGGAAAGAAGGTCACAGGATAAATGTATGAACGGGGAGGGAAGGAGAATGGGGGAGTGGGTGATGGAAGAAGGTTGGGAGATACTAAACGGATGTACGGAGGGAGATTGGGAGGGGAAGAAAACTTACATAGGGGCAAGAGGGGCATCGGTGATAGACTATGTGGTGGTAAAGGGAATAGCAAGAGGAGAGATACGGAGTATGGAGGTAGAAGATGGGTTGGGGTCGGATCATCTACCGTTAAAGGTGGAAATGTGGATGGAGAAGGGGCGTGGGAGTGAAATGGGGCAGAAAAGAGAGGGGCTGGAGTGCGGAGTAAAGGTGATGGAGGAGAAAGTTGGATAGGATTGAATGGGAGGTGGTCAGTACGATGGAGGAAATGGAGGAGATAATAGTGGGGTGCGGAAGAAAGAGGAAGAGTGAGAGAAGGGATGGTAGTACATGGTGCGATAAGGAATGCATCCAGGCAAAAAAGGATCTGAGGAAGGCAGTGAGAGAGTGTGCAGCAGGCGGAGGGGGAGAGAGGACAGTGGCGGAACTAAGAAGGAGATATGAAAGTATATGTGAGAAGAAGAAGTGGCAAGCAGTGGAAAGAGCGGGCGAGGAATTCAGGGAATGTAAGAATGAGGCAGAAATGTGGAGGGTGCTGAGGAGAGGGGAAAGGACGAGACAAGTACGGGTGTGCTGGAAGAATGGGAAAAGAAATGCGGGGAAGGAAGT
Organism: Philonthus spinipes; assembly: GCA_963082785.1. Classification (NCBI taxonomy): domain Eukaryota; kingdom Metazoa; phylum Arthropoda; class Insecta; order Coleoptera; family Staphylinidae; genus Philonthus; species Philonthus spinipes. The sequence goes on along the minus strand of OY720303.1, from coordinate 9,240,402 downwards.
GGAGTACCAGGAGGGATTGGAGAGGGCAGATGTAGTGAAAGAGGAGAAGGGTTCACAGAGGAAGAGGTGGAGAGGGCTTTCGAGGAGGTGAAAAATGGAAAGGTGGCAGGAATGGATGGCATTAAGGCAGAGATGTGGAAGGAGATTGGGGAAAAAGGGAAGAGGAAATTCAGAGAGATATTGAACCGGATGTGGAGGGGGGAGGTGAATTTGCCGGAGACATGGAGAGTGGGGTTGATGTGTCCAGTATATAAAGGGGGGGATGAGAAGGAGGTGAAGAATTACAGGGGAGTGACGATAATGAATATTGGGTACAAGCTGGCGATGATGATTGTGAGAAGTCGTATGGAGATGGAGGTGGAGGAGAAGGGGATAATACCAGAGACGCAGGGGGGATTTAGAAGAGGGAGGGTGACGAGGGACCAAATCTTTACCCTAGCAAGAATGGTGGAGAGAGTGAGGGAAGAGAAAGGATGTATGTATGCAGTGTTTTTAGATTTAAAAGTATGATTCGGTACCGAGAGTGAGTTTGATAGAGTGTTTGAGGAGGAGAGGAGTGAGTGAGGAAATAGTTGAGTGGGTGAGGAGAGTGTATGAGGAGACATGGGTGGTGGCGAAAGTGGGGTCGGAGGTGTCGGGATGTGTCAGGACGCGGGAGGGATTGAGGCAGGGGTGCCCGCTGAGCCCATTATTATTTAATGTGTATATGAGTGAGATGGAAGAGGTGATGAGGAAAGGGCAGGCAGGGGGGATAGTGATGGGTAAGAGTAAAGTATGGATGTTGGCGTATGCGGATGATATGGTGTTGATAGCAAGAGAGTATGAAGGAATGAGAGAGATGTTGAAAAGGGCTGAGAGGTACATGGATAAGAGGGGGATGAGTGTGAATGTAGAAAAAACGAAGTGGGTGAAGTTCAGGAATAAAGGGAGGGAAGGTGAAGGATTTGGAGTGGAAGGGGGAAATAATTGAGAGGGTGAAAAGTTTTAAGTACCTAGGATTTTGGTTTAAAGAGACAGGAGGGTATGATGAACAGGTGAGGTGGGTGCAGGGTAAGGCGAGGAAGGCGTGGGCAATGGCATGGGGGAAGTGGGGGGCAGTGGATGGTGAATAATGTGAGAGTGGCGTGTAAGATATGGGATGCGTGTGTGAGATCGGTGCTGATGTATGGTGTGGAAGTATGGGGGACTAGAGGGTATGAATGTATAGAGAGAGAGCAGATGTGGTTTCTGAAGCGCATGTTGGGGGTGGACAGATCGACGCCCAGTTACATAGTGCTTCAGGAGACGGATAGAGAGAGGCTAGAGTGCGAGGCAATGGTGAGAGTGGTGAGGTACGAGAGGAGACTGTGGGAATTAGGGGAAGAGAGAATGGTGAAGCAGGTATGGATGGCGAGCGTGTGTGGGGGTGAGGGTAGATGGAGGGGTGAGAGGAGGAAAATGTATGAGAGGGTAGGTTTGTCAGAGGCGAAAGTAATGGAATGGCTAGGGCAAGGGGTGAAGGTGGATGAATGGGTGAGAGTGAAAGGGAAGGAGGTGGAAGGGCAGGAAAGGCAAGGATGTATAGAGAGAAGCGAGTACAATGATATGTATGGGAGGTGGCAGGTGTATGGAAGATTGCCGGAATATTTGAGAGAGAGGGACTGGAGTAGAGAGGAGAGGGTGATTGTGGCAAGGGCAAGGTGTGGATCGGAGGAGAGAGGAAGGAAGGTATGGATGGGGGAAGAATATGGAAGGTGTGTGTTGTGTGAACATGGGAAGGATACGTGGAACCACTTGGTGGAAGAATGCGAGGGGGTGAAAGAGGAATGGATGGGGGCGAAAGGGAGTAGAAGGGTTTATGGATTATGGTATGTCAATAAAGGTCTGTTTTTTTTTTTTTTATCTTAATTAGTCACAAAATATGCAGACCTACTGTTACTACTTATGTTATTCTCACATAAAGTGCTCCGATGGTAATATGAAATTGTATGTATTTGTATTGTAAATATTATCTCATATTTTACAATATAATGTAACGAAAGTGAAAGAAGAAACTGGAAACATTACTTTGTAATGTTCCACAGAGCGCGCGACGGTAAACGCGGCGTCATCGAAAGTTCCGGAAAGTTCGAAAAACAAGCACGCTATATAAGCGCGCGCTAGTGGCGCCGCAGACAGTCAGTCTATCACGAACGTCCGAGTGCTCAACATCTCGTTATAACTAAATAGTGACAGTTTGATGTAAATAAATATATTAAGTGTATTGTAAATAAATAAATAGACATTGTGTTACTTATTTCAGAGTCCGATTAAATCCGATTTCGTAACAATAATAATAATTGTAAGACGCAAAGAAAATCATAAGCAAAAAAGTTATTTCCAATAACTTTGATAAAGAGTACGGATAATTCAGTATTTATAACAATGATAATATAACAGTAATCACTAACCTGTCAATAAACACAATCAAAAATGAGCAAATAAAACCCAATCTGAATTTAGTCAAATAACAATAATACAAACTAATAATTCAATAAAGTATTAACGAGTTTATGTATTGGGTTAGGCATCAAAATCAACTGAGGCGTTCCTTTGTATTTACAAATTGTGTATTTACATGCTCTCCTCTGTTATGTTGGATGTAAACAAACTTAGTGTATGCTTTCTGTGGTCATTCTAACTCTATGTTAATAGTTGTGTCTATTTCACTTTCGTCTACTTCTGCTTTAAGAGCTAGAACAGTAAATATCACTTGCTTGCGATAACTGACAAGTGTAAATCATTTTTGACGTGGAAGTGTGTAGTTTTGGTTGACTATATTATTTTTAGAAATAGTAGCCAAACACATCGCACTCAATGCTTTGATGCGTTCCTGAACAAATCGAACATAGGGAAATTTACATTGAGTACATTCTAGTATGTTCGTAAACAAGATTGCGTATCTATTAATTTTCCAACCAACGATTGAAGCCTCAATAATTTATGAGAAATAAATACAGACCTAATAAAATTAATTATTTCCTTCTTTTGCTATTGTGATTATAAACTTACAAGTAATTATTATAACAAATATCCTTTAACCCATACCCATGTTAAACATTGAATTGCACATTACAACATATATTTGATTCAAAGAGGGAAAAAGTAAAAATGTATTATAAGGCCATTTGTCAGTGTCTTAGCATGCGTGCAAGTAGCTTTACAGTTAAAAGGTTTATTTTTTCAAAATCCATTTTCACAGGTGTATTAGAATCATGGTTGATAAAGTATACAGTCAACACATCTTTCCATTTACGGTTGGGCCAACAGGTTTTGTGAACTAAGCATTTGATTTTCGATGACTTTAAAACAAAGAAAAAATCAGGCACAAAACTTGTTTATATTCACTAGATTTATAGATCTATTTGTGCGTCCATTTTATGAAGTTTTGTAAATTTATTTATATGGTATCATAATTTTAAATTATAATTAAAGAACAATCAATTTTCTATCGAAATAGTAAAAAAAATATAGTGTGTTCCATTTAAGTGAAAAATGAAAAACATCATTTTGCGTATTGATTCACCCTGTGCACAGCATTTGCTTTATGGTAAAAAAACTACTATTTCTAATATTATTAAGCATTTTTTCAATTAAATTGCATTAACAGAAAGTTTACATCATTTTTCAATTTTGAAAAATAAGGATCCAAACTTCCATTGATTTCAACATTCAATTGTTTATAACTTTTAAAATATCAAAAATTGACCCATTAAATCTTATATAAAAAATGATTTATTTTAAGCGTAGAATCTGAAATCGGCATAACTAATTTTAAAATGTGAAGTTTGACAGTAACTACTAATTATGTAAGTAACATTTTTTTGTACATTTCTTAATAACTGACATGTTGAACTTTGTCAGAATCTTGCTATACAGGGTGTTTCAAATTCGAGTCTCACAATGGGGATCTCGCTTATTATAAGATATAGAGGGTAGGTTTAAATTTGGCACTTTTGCAGAATTTTGTGCTAATTAATATACCGTTGAGAAAACTGGGCTAAGTTTCTTTGTTTTCAAGAAAAATGAAAAAAACTGAAAAATGCGATTTTTATATATCTATATCTATTATATTATATCTTCGTTATTTAAAGCAATATTTCAATGCATGACATTATTATAGCACTTTTTTATGATCTAATCAATGGCATAATTATTTTACTAATAACATCTTTCCTTTCTTCTGGGCTATCATCAACTTTCTTATTTTTTATGGTCGCCATATTGGTTTTTTATCATATTTAAATCCTCCATTTTTTCTGTAAACGTGTAGGTGCGCATGTATATATATGTATGTATGTATATGTATAGATATATACAGAGAGGTTTTTTTATCAGTATACATTAGGCGAACTGTATACCCGCAAAAAAACCAAGTCAAACGCATTGAACCGATTAATGTGTGTAGGTTTGGTTGCCTATAACACAGAACTAAACGTTAATGTTAAACTTCAAATTGTGTGAAATATTTGATCGAAAATGTATACAAATGAAAAAAAAAAAGTAGAATTTCAAGCGTGTATTACAATTCCAACATTACTAGAGGAGGATAAGACATGTTTTCAATGAATCCAAAGTGGCCGAATACCTCAGTTAGGATGATTATAAAAATAATTAAATTAAAACAATTTCTTTGGAAGGTTGTATGTTTCGTTCTCATTATTCTATTGAAAAACGCAACAAAATAAATCATTACTAACACTGCATGCGTAACCGTCACAAGCAATTTATTATTATGGAGAAATTACAGGTTAAGAGTATTAAGAGATTTTATTAATTTGCAAGAAAAGTAACAGTGAAGAACAATAAACTTGAAATAAATAATTAGAATAAGTGTTAGAAATGGCCACCAGAAACTGTAACTCAAACGATCTCGAAAATTCTTCCACATTGTGCATTTCGAAATTGTCATAAACAGAAATAGAAAATTGTTTAAGGGCATACCACTCGCTAGAAAAGAAGAGAAAATAGTGCTTCACGGCACACGCCGTTGTTACCACTAATAATAATACTGTTGTATTGAAATTTCAGTATGAGAAAGTTAAAGGATGAATCAATGATCGTATTAGTTTGGTTTTGAAAAAAACGTCATATATTATTTATAAAAATGCATTAAATATGCTCAATATTTATAAAAATTTGATCGTCAATTTAAACATTTTTATATTTAATTTTGAAGTAATAGGGGCCTAGAATTGACTTTTGTGAACAATGAAGGGTTTGCATCATAAAAATAAATTTATTAGTTTGCTCACAATGAGCGAATAATTATCGGACTATTTTACATTTTCTTGCGAGAAATAAGCGAAGACCAATTTTTCTATCTTTCTTTCGCCGCAGATTCACGTGCGTAGCGATGCTCGACTGCATCGAGACGAGAACGACCGCATATCCGATTACGTACTACTAATGGGCGAGTGTTACCTGATTTATGGTATTATTATAGCCAGAAACATCTTTTATGGGTTTTCGAGATGAGTGTGTTACAATATTATAAGAATCATGTCAGAAAACATTTTTTAAAAGTATAATTCCTAATTTCTAGCTGAGGGGGTATGAGGGGGTATTGTTATTGTTTGATCATTTGTTCTGAATATATAAATATAATTACTTATAATGAAAACATAGTTTTTTCTTAATTTATATAGTAGGACCCCCCCCTCAAATCTCTTCAAATTAACAAAAAACAAGCCTGGCATAATTTGAGATCGATTGGGTACCTTTAACCCGTGCCCCATGAAACCCCCAAAACGAAAAATATATAAGCTGTTTAATTATTCAATATTCTTATATTTTACATAAGTATGATCTTACAAAATATAAACTAAATATGAAATACACTGTTATACATAAAGAGTAAGAAAAACATTAAAAAAATGAAATAATAAAATCTATTAATGAATGAAATTTAAAGTTAATTTTGGATTTTTTGGATTTTGAACCCCGTGGGGCACAGGTTAAGATTTACTAATTGGTTCCAGATTTCACAGGAATTAATTAATTATATAAAGAAACAATTTCATGAGGTCCCACATAATATTGTTTCTGAACAATCCTTGCTTGTCTCCGTGTCAATATACCATGAAAATAATAAATAATAAAAAAAAGTTCTGTAATATTTGAAACAACTAATTATAATGATTGTTACTAAATGAAATGATAATAATATTGTTTTCTATGACAAATCTGTAGCTTATGGTATAGTTTGATAAAATCACTATAAGAAATGTGCATACTTTGTTTCCAAAATTAGAATGAAGCAAAAATAAAAATTTAAATAAAAGAATAATAAGTCATTTTTTGTTTCTTATTATTTAGACATACATTTTATCGTAATTTCCACATTTTTAATTTTTCTCATTATTTAGACATTGTTCATAATTTCAACGTTTTTTCACATAAAGGCAATAAGTCGGTTATACTTTAATTGTAAAATTTTAGATAACAATATTTTCTATAATATCTCTATAATTTTGTCACGTTTTAACTATTATGAATACATTAAATGATATTTTCCTGGTACATTTTTTAACATAATGTTAAAAAATATATTTTTCAAATGTTCATTTTTTTATAATTACGACACTCCAAAAAAAACAATGTTAATTTTGACTGACTGATTTTTTAAATGTGTATCTGAACACATTTTGTACATACAGTACATATGTGCTCTTTGCTTACTATTCTTTAATTTACTGATTTAGACGTAGAGCAAAGGTTTTTGCTGTACAGGGTGGAGCATTTTGGTTGTGCCACATATGGAATTTTTTTATTTATTTTAGGGAACAATAAAAAACCGTTTTCGTATTTTATTAAATATTGAAGAGAAAATTGTTCTATCTCTAATCGTTTCCCGTTGATTTTCTAGCGAAAGTGCGAGAATGTTAAAAGAAAACTAACTATTAATTAATTTGACAGAAGCCAACAGAATACACCGCACCATTTTTAAAATTTCATGGCAACCATTATTTTTGTGAAAATGATCATATTTGTTTAATAATTTTTTGGCATTTTTTATCAATGCAAAAAATAAATAATAGTAAGACTGAATGCAGGCATGTTTACTCTATAAAAAACTAATTTAAATGTTTTCTCTAAAATTATCAGGGACTATAATATTCCAAAACAAAGAATTTTAAATTATGTTCCGTTTTATTCATATACATCCTGTATGCAAGAAATGCGTTTAATGTTTATGAATTGGTATTTTGATGATGATATTAAATAAATTACAAATTATTACGAGCAAAACAGAATTATGATTATAGCATGGTATATTTATATTATTACTTCATAAAATTATTGATAAAATATGAAAGTTCATAATCGAAAAAAGTTCATATATATGAACTGAAAGAAATGGTTTACGTATTTTAATATAAAATATAAAAAGGTAGTCGCTGCGCGAGAGGCACACTTGAAGTGGATCATAAATTAGGATAAAATAAACATCCCGGCCGATAAGCTTCCAATAATACACGGAAAGCATGGATTGTTTGAATAGGGATGGCGTTATGTATAAATAATTGAATAGAAAAGGATAGATTTTGTGAAATAATATATACACTACGTCATCGTGCATCGTAAGACGACGTAAAGACTATTCACACATAAAATTAGAAATGTGGTTTGCCGAGAAAATGTGGTAGGCCCTTAATTGTTTTTTGAATTATCCTAGTTGAAGGAATCGATCGTTCGGGTTGCGTATTATAGGCAACTAAACACATGCATCAATGCGTTTGACTTTGGTATGTGGGTGTCCGTGTGAGCATCTGTAAATAGGACTGAATGCAACGGAAGTATTTGCATAACAACACAACATTCAAATGTTGTGAATGTTTTTTTCTATCTCTCTTTTTCTCATTATTTATATAACAAATCTTTGATTGTTATTATTAGCATGTATTTTTAAATGCAATCAGTAAACATCCTTGGTCTGGAAATAATACCATCATCGTATAAATAAATAAGTATTCTCGAAACGGCACCGATGGTGGCAAGGCGAAGAATAGTTACTGCACCCTCAAAATTTGTGGTAGGGGAAAAGGTTAGGTATTTTTGTATAAATACCAAACCATCCTTACCACAAAAGGGAAGTTGATTTCTACACCCTCACCACGCTGCTACTACGGTAACACTTTGTATTTATTTTTTTATTATTGTTATTATTCTCTTGTATTGTTATTGTATTCTTTTTTCTGTTGTTTTTTTATTGTCATTTTTTTGTTGTAAATATATTGATTTAATTTTGATTTTTTTTTTCTCTTTGTTATACCAAACTAGAACCTGAACGAGCTAATCAACGTAATCAGGGGAACTTCAGCAAAAACGAATTTTGAAAAAAGAAACTATTTAGTAGTGATGGGCAAGATCGATCAAAAAAGATCGACTGCTCGATCCTTGCAGGTGATCGAGCCGCTCGATCTACATGAGCGGCTCAATCTTTCTGATCGGCTCGATCTTTTTGATCGGCTCGATCTTTTCCGGAGTAAATATTATGTCATGAAATGCAGCTCGGCTCGAACAATGATCGGTCTAGGTAAAATCGATCATTGAATCACACCATTTCTTTAAATTATTTTGTTTTATGCAAAGTGAGACAGCCTTTATTAATTTATTTACTAAATAAAATTGTAATTTAACAAACAGAAATACAGTAAAAATAAATAATATGTGGAAAATGACAAATTCAGTATGTTATTTCATCTCGCAATTATTGTAATAAAATCGATCATCTTAATTCTTTCGTAATCCACTTTGATTGAGAGAGCGTAATTGACGATTTGTCGACGTCCACATTTTTTTGCGACGTTGCTGATTTCTTTATGTTTCTAAGATGTGTTTTTTTTAAGTACTTTATACGGATAATTTTTCTATGCGAAGGTGGATTAATTTGATTTTAAACACAGCGTAGTTTTCTATGGAAGTGATTTTCCATGAGCGTTTTTTAAGGGTTTTATAATCAACTTAATCGACTTGAACTGTTTGATCCTACTGATCAGCGTTATCGGATCGATCTTTCTGATCAACTTGATCAGCTCGATCTTTACGATCGGCTCGATACTTCGACTTATCGATCATTGATTGATCGATCTTTGAAATGATCGATCTTGCCCACCACTACTATTTAGCCATAAAGTGACTCGGCATGCACGCTAAGACACCCTGCATATGTTTATTTTAGGCACAAAAATGTATATATATAAAAATTGTACATTACAAGTTTTATTTTTAACAATCATAGTTTTTATTAAACTGCAATAATATAATTATTAATTAATAAAAAAATAGTTTATAATTATTTTATTCAAAATAATAAAACACTTTTATTTAGTTATGATGTATTTTAATAAAGATACTTTGTTATTCATTTCACTATTATAGTTGATTGAAAATTATAATTTTGAATCAAAGCTATTACTTTATTTAAGTTCCACCACAAGTGGTCATTATCAAAGAATAAACAAAAGGTACAAACATTCTGATATATACAGATAGTCAGAACCATAGATTAAGAATATTACTCCTTACTCTATATCAGAACTTAAATAAAGTAATAATGAAACAAATAACTAAGTGTCTTAATTAAAATACAACCTAATTATTACATAAAAATGCTTTACTGTGGGATAATTCAAAACTTTTATTTTTTATTAGTGACTATAGTTTTGTCGACATTAACATCTTTATTTAGACAATTATAAAACTAGCAGATTACGAAAGTAACTGATGTTGTCGAAACTATAGTCATTAATAAAAATATTCAGTTATAAAAAGTAAAAATGTTTTATTATTATGAATTTACAATGTATAACAAAGTAGACTCCTCAATAATCAACAAATTATTTTATTACTTACAGCGATTTCTCGACAAGCAGACATGGACAATCCAGTCCCCTCGATTTGTTTCAGGGCGTAATCCCTGACATCAGCCCCGCCGTCTTTTCGTCTACCCTTGTACACGTGACCATAGGTTCCCCTCCCCACCTTGCAGCCCTCGTAGTCGAACAAGTCCTCCACCTTCACCCTTTCGTTTTGTGTTTTCATCTTGAACTCGTAATCCATCATTAAACCAGTCATATTACGTACGATAGAAACAGGAAAGGAGAAACTGCTGTTCTAGGGAGCGAGCGGGTTTCGAGTAAATCACTTAAAAATTGCGTACTCAAACTATGTTTGCCATATTTCGAAAAAAATGCGAGTTGAAACTTGTATGTATAATTCGCTTTAAATTGATGTTGACAACCAATCGATGGGATAACCTCAAAAGTTAATTTTGAAACGGTAAATAAATATTTGAAGTGAAGTTGCTCACTGAATGATTATAGATAGTTGTTAATCTAGAATCATAGAATCGTTCTAGGTTGAAATGTAAAGCCAGATTTACAATCGCGCGGGAACGAGAACGGAAGTAATCATAGAAAAGACATGAATAAATCATAGGATTTACGTGTATCGGTTCACAATCGCTCGGGAAGGGCAAGGTAGATCGAGTGACACATATATACATATGTATGCTGAACTAGCGCCTCGCATAGTTTCAACGCCCCCCTTGCTTCTCACCTCCCTCTCGGTCATTCAGACCTCGTGACGTAGACGAATTCGAATATTTTCGCGCGTACACCGACGAAAACAAGCATAACCTATTTTCACATTGCGTGCTTTCTATTTCTTTGTTTATGCCACTTCATAGTTTCATTATTTAGTTATACTTTGGTCTTTCAGCGACCATGCGAAAAGTAAATTTGAAAATTGTTATCACGGGACGTAATACATTAATTTGTTTGTCTGCGGGACATTACATATTTTTGTATTATTTTATTACTTTAATCCACAATCTTTTAAAATGTTGCATTCTTTAGGTTTTTACACAAACAAATGCACATACTATAGTAACTGAGTAAAAATGGTAATAACTAAATTCATTACTACACTGTATTATTATAAAAAAAATAATACATTTTTTTTAAGCATTGAAATGGTTACATCGTGACTGAAATATATATTTGCAATCAATAAATTTTATGAAGGAAGAAGACTCAATCTTTAATTTACTAGTACACTTTTATTTGTACGCAATAAATACAACTTAAGTATCGACTTTTGAGGTTATTGTTTATTATAATTTTATTACGATACAAATATTAAACAATTTAATTAATATTAGTATTTTTTATTTTATTAATAAATATAATAAAATAAAACGAAAATTAATTAAATTAATATAACCTAAGGCCGTATTTTAGTTTAGTCGATAGCGACTTAAAACGAAGATGGAGCGATTCCAAACAACGGTTGATAGAGAGAAAACTCTGATTCGATATCGTTTAATTTATTATTCGATAGCTATTTCAATCACATTTAAGGCGTGCGCAGTGAGTTACTGTGACGTCATGAGGTCTCCTATTAAATTCCCCCCACTCTCAAATTTTCTATTCCATCTATCCTTTATACATATACTCAAGCGTCGTTGGGGAAGGGGTCTTATCGACCACAGTATATGTATGCCACCAACCGAACCTGGTATCGGCAACCAAATTACGAAATGGAAAATCATCACGCAAAAAAATCATCATTCTCAAAAGGCTTTTGACAGGGTCAGTCATATCTTACTTATAGCCAAAATGCGCGTTATTGGATTTAATACGTCTATCTGTAACTGGACACAAAGATTTATCTCTGAGCGGGTTCAGTGTGTGAAAACAAATGGGTGCATTTCAAGGAAATGTATGGTCAAATCAGGTGTTCCACAGGATTCGCATTTGGGACCAATATAATTTAATATTTTTATTAAAGATATTGTTGAACGAATACTTTAATCTCGTATTTTATTATACGCAGATAATTTAAAATGATTTAGGGCAATAAAAAATATTGAGGATACTGAATTATTACAACAAGATTTAGATTCAATAGATTGCTGGTGCAGTGTTAAAAATTTGTATTTAAATGTTAGAAAATGTAAATATACAGGGTACATTAGCATGCGCCCCGAGTAGCTTTACGACTAAATGATGTTTTTTTTCAAAATTCACTTTTGCAGGCATATGCAGGTCTATTAGGATCATACTTTAAAATGAGTTTCAAATATACAGAGTGTCCCATAAAACCATGACATATTAATTAAATTTTTTTAAATCAAAAATAAAGTTAACTTTATATATATTTATATGCCCAAACCTAATAATTTTTGAAATACTTAAATATTTTTGGAAAATTGACGTTTTGAAAAAAATCATAACTTTCAAATGGATGAATGAAAACAAATAAAATTTTGTATCAGTATATTAAACTAATGGATGAATATTTTAGATTATTAAGAGGAATTTAAAATCTTAAGATGTTTTGATAATTTAACGTAACTCCAGAAACACATTCAAGGTCAAATTTGGTGCTTATTTTAAATGGCATACCCTATATATATAATAAGCTTATCTTGTAGGAAATTTTATTGTCTTTCAGAAAGTATAAAGGTATTCTACACCTAATTCACATTTAATGTGAATTTCGTTTTCCTTGTTTTCATAAACAGGACAAGTTCGCCTTCCTTTAGTAGACGAAACAATGATTATCGGTCGTCTAACTTGTAGACCCAAATCGTTGACGATGCCACTTGAAATTAGGCAAGTGGCGCTTGCGTCGTCTTTAATTTATTATTTTACACCTAAACCTAATGGTTTTCAAGACATATCCATTTTTATTAATTTTTGGCATAATCATTATTTTAATATGGAAAGGTAACATAAATCGCCATCTACTGTCTAATTTAATAATTATTATTACCAGTTATTCTAATGGGCTAGTGTTTAAATGAAGTAGCTTTTATTTATACACAAATTTAATTGCAAAAATGATTTTTTCCTTAAATGAAAACAATAACATGATTAATCCATTATTATTATTATAATGGAACGTTATAATAATTGTCTCTACGTGTTCAAAACGTTCTCTTCAACATGTTATACAGGGTGTAGAATCGATTCATGCACAAAGGGGGAAATCGAAGAAATTAAAATTACAGCGCAGAATATATCGGCAATATTGCACTAGCATTGCAATTACGGAGGAAGAAGCAGAAAGGGCTTTTGAAGAAATTAAAAGTGGCTGACTGGATGGGCTGAAGGCAGATCCTTGGAAATTTGCAGGAGAAGAAGGAGAAAGATGGTTCGGAGTTAACAGGATGTGGAGAGGTGAGCTACAAATACCGGAGTTGTGGTGAGTGGGTGTAATGTGTCCGGTACACAAAGGGGTGAACAAAAAATATATAGGAAACTATAGAGGGATAACACTTATGTGCATCGGTTATAAGTTAGCCATGACAATAGTTAAGAACTGGCTGGATGAAGAGATGGAGATAAGGGGGCGGAAATGAGGAATGCGAGATCAAATAGGGCTTCATGAGAATGGCCAAACGCATTTATATTTCCACAAAGGCATAAAATAGCATGGAATTTAAATTTGAAAGATAAAGTGACAGATGAATTAAAACATTTGTCATTTTCAAATTTCATAGCCAACCATAATTATTAAAATATTAATCAAAAAACGCACCCCAAATAATTAAAAAAATCGATATTTTAATTTTTTCGCATAAACTAAATGTCTAAGAGCTTCGAGTTATGGCATTCCATTTGAAGAAATGAAGTTTGGGCCACTAAAAGTCCTTGTTCAATTGTTTTAATTTCTTGGGCCACCCTGTAATTTTTTTATGATTTTAATAATTGGAAAATACAATATGATCGACGACACCGCAGTTAACACCCAGACAATAACGTTAGTGTTCATAATGAATTGCTTTCTGAATGCGTCTCGGTTTCCTTTCCCTTACCCTCCAACATTTTAAGAAAGAGATAGATTTCGGAGACTTTTGGCCATTTTTATGTAGTCGTAGCACTCGGACGTTCGTGATAGACTGACTGCCGCGCCACTAGCGTGCGCTTACAGTGTTCTTTCCAGTTGCTTCTTTCACCTCCGTATTATATAAGTGAGCTAGAGGAGGTGCTAAGAAAAGGGCAAACGATGGGAGTAGTGATTGGGAGAATGAAAGTATGGATATTGGCGTATGCAGATGATGTGTTATAGGCAATAAGCTGGGGAGAAATGAAAGATATGCTAAGAAGAGTTCAGAGGTATATGGATAAAATAGATCTGTGCGTGAAAGTGAAGATAACGAAATGGTTGAAGTTTAGAAATAGAGGAAGAGGAGGAAGATTGGAAGAGTTAGAATGGAATGGTGATTGAGAGAGTAAAAGAATTTAAATATCTGGGATTTATGTTTACAGGTGGTGGGGGATACGGGTAGCACGTTATATCTTGCAACAGTACGTTCGTGGTGAAAGATAGGTGAGGAAACCTGGTGGAGGGAAACTTCCTGATGACGTGCAAGCTGTGGGATGCGTGTGTGACGTCGATATTGATGTATGGCGTGGAAACGTGGGGAATAAGAGAATATGAATGCATTGAAAGAGATCTACTCCCCGGTATATTCTGCGTGAGGAATCAAATAGATATAGTACGCATGTAGAGACAATGGGAAGACTCGATATGAGATGAATGTGAGTACGTATAATAGTGAGAGATTAGTGTAAATGGAGAATGAAAAAAAAGGACGTATAAAGAAGCAGGGGTGGCGGAGACCGTAATAAATGAATAGTTAGTACATGGAATGAATGTGTCGGCGTGGATGAGAGAAAACTGGGTAGAAGTGGAAGCACAAGAGCGACAAGAATGTATTATAAGGAGTGGATACAACCCAATATATAGAAGTTGGCAAATGTATGGAAGGGTCCCAGAGTATCTGCTGAAGACAGACTGAGCGAGATCCAAGAAAGTTACTCTGGAAAAGACTAGATGTGGATCGGAGAAGATAGGTAGGAAGGTATGGATGGTGGAATGATATAACAGGTGTGTGTTGTGTGAGAATGGAAGGGACACATGGGGTCATTTAAGCCAGGAGTGCAAGGAGATGCGTGAAGAGTGGATAGGGGGAATAAAAAAGATAGGTGAATGGATGAGAGAGGATGGGCGCAGGCGTAGAGATTGTGATTAGGTTGGAGCGGGAAAGAGAAAAAAGAAGGGGATTGGAAACGATCAGGAATTTGTATACCAAAAAAGGTTTTTTTAAATTATTTATTTACACTCTTTTAAAACCTCGTAGTTCATTTAACTCAAATCGTATTTTTTGTTGATCAATCCATTTTTCAAATTTAAAATAGGTTACTATCCTACAACTCCTTATATTGACATTTTTACTTTCACCGGACTTGTGTCCAAGGGAAAGTATTGTAATCGTAAAAGTTTTCGATTTGTCAATTTCAATGTATATGAACGTTTTGAAGTCCCCTGAGTCCATTCCATCGAGTTTTGAAAAATGCCTGTGTTTCCCCGATAGCACATAAATGGCTAATTGGATTGAACGACGAACCCTTAATAAATGGACAATCGGCATTTTTTATAAGATTGGTCAGCGAACAAAGGAAACTACGTGACCGTACCCAACAATGGTCGATCCCGTATATTTCGTA
Source organism: Philonthus spinipes (assembly GCA_963082785.1). Classification (NCBI taxonomy): domain Eukaryota; kingdom Metazoa; phylum Arthropoda; class Insecta; order Coleoptera; family Staphylinidae; genus Philonthus; species Philonthus spinipes. Next base: position 9,224,860 of record OY720303.1, on the reverse strand, counting down.
AAATCGTATATTCGGTTCAAAATCTGGATATTCAAAGTTTCACGTGTCGAAACCAAATATACATCCCTTGTTAATTTTCTTCCCTAAAATCTGATCCCACCAATTTACCATCTTCCTAAGAATAATTTCTGAATTCCTCGACCAGTTCTCCTTCATCTCTGATTCGAGTAAGTTCAAATCGCTTACCACTTGTGAAATTATAAACTAACCAATCATTTAATTCATCTTTAATTTCTTGTTTTCGTTGTTCATATCATTACTTTTTGTTGTTTTCATTTCTGCGTATATATTTAAGATCAATAGTGTGAATAAATGTTAGTTTGTTTGTTTAATTTATTGGCATTTTTAATTATTTAAACAAATTCATTAATTTCGTAACCATGGTCCAACGAAGCTCTAAGAAAATTAAGAAAAAATTTTGACAGTTGCAGTGGTGTGCTAAAAATATAACTACGATTCTACAATCTTTTCAAATTTACTACTCAGTTGACAAAAATGCGCATGCGTGACCAGCTGGTCAGCTGGCATCAAAACCATAGAAAACTTAGTCGAGATGGTGAATGTTGACAACTCTATAAATAAACGCGCCAACTGCGGTCGGAAGCTCAACTACTAAAATTCTAAAATACAGTTTTCTTTAGTGGTTAAATTTGATAAATACCATAAAGAATATAAATTTAGATTTCAAAACGATTTTCAAATACAATAAAAAAAAGATTTATTCACTTGGTCACAGCTATTTAAAATAAAAGAATTGAAGAATACCATAGATATTAAAACTAGATAATTTTTAATTTATAAAATAGATAAATATATCAACCAACTATTTCTAATGTAACAACAATAAATAATTAATAATTTTGACTTCAAAACAATAAAAAATATACAGTTATTTAAATTTGGTTGGTTATACATTTATTTCCAATTTTAAAGTTCCAATAAAAAGATTAAAACTGACGTGAACAAATTATCTAATATTATGCATGTTTCTAACAAGAGTTAAAAAGTACCTAAACGATGATAAATATATTTTCACGTTATGCATTCACCCTTCAGTAACCCCTATAAAAGGAAATCATTTTTAATAAGTTTAACGTGTACGTTATTAATTAATTTCACATTTTATTAATACATATCTATTACAATAGCTGCTTACACTGTGATGATAACATACACGTTAAAATTAACATTTTCCGTGCGTAATAGCCCCGAATAAAAGCTAATATTTAGCAATCTAACATAACCTATTTTATGAAATACAAATAACTCAACCTGTACTAAAAAAGCTCTAAACACGATGTACACTAACAATATAAAATTTAACAAAACACTAAAATCACTAACAATACAATAAAACAAAGCAAAAATCCACAATACGAGCGAGTCATAACCAACCAAAACATTAAGGACGTTTCTGGACGATGCGCGGCTGCGCGCTCGGTCTCACTTCAGGTTTATCTCATGCTCCGAGCACGGGTGAAAATACCGGAGTGGTACCACTCCGTTCGTCCTAATAACGCTTTACCTCACAATTGTAGAATCACCTCCCAAGGTTTGACTCTGCGTTAAATTACCGAAAATGTAACTATCAATTGTAGAAGCGGGCCTTAGTTTACCTTAGCTTTGGAATGTTTCTCCAGTTTCTGCAGAACTTCCCTATCCTTGACAATTTGTCTAAAGTGGACTTTGGTTAGCCCGCTTATTGCGAGGGCGTCTCCTGTTTCGTTAACAACTATTCCCTAGCGTTCGGGAGACTATCATAAGGCTAGTCTGTTTCACTTATGACCACTTCAAATGCATTGTTGAAGCCGAACTCTATCGGCATTGCGTCCTTGGGGTGTGTTAGGAATTCCTTCCTTGCCTGCTCACTTATTTTCATGTATTCCAGTGTGGGCATGGTGCATCATCTACTGCGTAGATCTTTTAAACCTGTTTGTGCAGCGGAAGCAGGTCTAACATAGCTTCCATGGCTGTGTTTAAAGTTGTGTTCATTGCTTCTGTGACTTCAAGGCATGCAAGCCTTTGCAGCTTTTGGAGTTTGTTTGCCTTGTATTTTTTTTCCTTTGTCTTCGTCCATCAGACTAAGGAGCCATTGGTTATGAGGGGCTTTACTACCGTAAGGTACGACCACAGTACCATTTTTGGAGCCCCCATGTTTTCCCGAAGAGTTTGCGGCATATCTAGAAGGCCACTGTCGATCTTTCAAGAATTCTTTCCAGGTGTAAGTTCCACGTGATTCAAGATAAGTCCTAGATACTTAACCTTTTTGGATAACTCAAGCACCAGGCCATTTAGCGTTAGTGCTTGCAAGGTCAACTTCCTTTTCTTAGTAAAATGAACCACGGCCGTCTTGCTGGGGTTTACATTCAGCTCCTCCTTTTTGCACAATCCACTAATGATGTTAAGTGCACGCTGTGCAAGGTTCATGGTCGTACTTTCAAAAGTTTCCCTTATAATTACTGCCACATCGTATGCATACCCAACCGTCTGGATCCCGTTGTGTTAGGTTGCTGAAGAGATCGTCAATCATCAGACACCATATCAGAGGTGATAGTACCTCACCTTGTGGACAGCCCCTATTCGTGGTCACTGTTTGGGACAATCCCCCCCAAAGTCGTGGTTATACTCCGTCCGGTTAGCGTGTCTTGCATCCATTCCATCGTCGGAACATCAATCCGCTTCCTGAGGGCTGCATTCTTTATCGACTGGTGGGTGGTATTATCAAACGCCCCCTCTAGGTCAATAAAGATTCCCAGTGCAGTTCTCTTGAGTTGCAAGGCTGCTTCTACCGTGGCTGTCAGCTCGTGCAGAGCGTCCACTGTAGGCTTGCCTCTTTGATAAGCATATTGCTGCCTTTGAAGCGAGCACCTTTTTAAAGGACCGTACCTTATATGGCTGTTAACAATCTTTTCCATCGACTTGAGTAGAAATGAAAAAGGCTACGATGATATTCATCTCTAAGGGTTGACGAGGGGCCGATTGGAATTCGCCAGGTCTTGCGGCCTGCGCCCTCCCTTAGGGATATCATCATCTTAGCCTTTTTTGCATTCCTTGGGTATATATGCCAGCTAAATATTTCCATGGTGCACCAGGCTATACTTTCTATTCCCTTCTGCAAATGCGCCGGAATTATGCCATCTGGTCCTGCGGACTTATGTGGTTTGAAACTATTCCTATACGACTCTTTGAATGGTGAAGAACCTGTTGGATATCTTGTTGTTGGTCCTGATTATATATAATTCTATATTATGTCAAAGGAAAAAAAACAATTTGTTTTAAATCAAAATTTTGTAATTTTGCAGTGCATTTGATAATTCATAGAGGGCGCTTGTGGTTCAAACAGCGCGGGATATATACATTTTCAAATTAAATTTAAATAAAAACAATAATTATGTTAAAAGGAAAAATAAGGGAAATAATTGTAATGTATTTTTTTATTTTAATTTTGTACTGCCTTAATAATCTAGTTGTACATAAATCTGTCTTTTGAATATCCAATAAAAATAATAATATAATTACAAAACTAATATGTTAAAAATATTGACTTCGTATCATTTCCACGGGATAAATACATAAAGGTATAATCCGTTATATTAATTAATTACAGATGAGGTCACGATATATATTTAAATATATAACACAATTGTTAATAATCATTTTGCGGTGAGAAACTCATCGAAATTTACAGCGACTCGAGGTGCACAGGTACTCTAAATTCTATACTTTCATTTAAGGCTTACGATCGGCTGAAACGATTCGACTCACTGGCGATATGCGACGATCCAGAGGTAACTCAAGCAAACACCCCTAATTAACAAATCCTGAGCATGGGAACGTTACCATCCATCTGTGTGTGTAATCCAATCACTTCGGATTAAATTTTGTTTTGTTTTACAAATGGCGTAAAGTTTTATTGATTTTAATTGCTATGAAAAAAGAAAGTTTCATATATTTCAACTTTTTATTGAAAGTAATAATCACACTTTGATCGTAATGTATATAATTTAAGTAAACAGTTAAGAAAATGTGCATTAAGTACTCATTATTAATAACAAATGATTGCCGTAAGATTACTTTAGAGCCATTTGTAAAAATAAACATGTAAAGTCTGTTTATTTTAATACAACCTTTCAAATTTGACACTAGAATTTAGGTAATTTGTCTATGTTAAGTGTGTGTAATACGAACTGTGTGATTTAGGCTAGGGAAAGATTGATTATTTTCTTTTCAACTTATAATCCGAAATTTTAATTTGTTGGTTACGTGAAAGGAAATGTGACAGTAATATAAAAATACAATTAATTCAGTTTTGTATTGTATTGATTAAATAACAAATACATATGTTCTTCATGATTTGCTTTTGTTCGTATATTTGAATTTTGAGAAAGTTATAAATTTATTTGATTGCGTTAATAAATTGCCAAAATATTAAAAATTCAGTGATTAAAATCTCATGCTATTTAAACATACCTAAAACTGTTTGTAGTAAACACACTCTAAATTTGGTTGTATTAGAAACTAACATCATTTATTTTTTTAAACTAACATCATTTCTACAAAAATGATGATAGCTTTATTTAACCCCTTTAAGCCCTTTATATCTATTTAAATAATGAAATCATAATCCGGGCTTCAAAGTCAGGGTTAAATTATAAATTATTTTTTAAATTTTATTTCACATAAACGATACGCGAATTTTCGATATTTTTTTTTATTAAAACCAATTTTATTCATAACACAGCAATTTAATAAATCCTATTAAAATTCGACATTTAAAAAACGTTCGTTCATTTATTAGTTGAAACAGTTCTAAAGCGGATCAAAAAACTGCAATATACTTTCATATTTAATCTTCATTTGATGAAGGTCAACAATTTCTTTTTTTCTCAATTTCATTTTCGAAAATAAACATCAACGTCCAGAATAAACAATTTTTGAAATTTCCAACAGTTGGCACCTTTTTGTTCCGCTTGGCGCAATGTTAATATTGTGCAGCTCTCGAATATGTTAATAATATTAATATATTGTCTGAAATGTTATTTACATAATAAAAATCTACTTAAGAATATGGTAAACATAAAATCGATTCACTTTTACTTTTTTTACTTTCCCTGCGTGTAGTAATACCTATGTGGGGGAAAAGTATTGTTTGTTTTGACTATCTCACATGTTCACATCGTTACAGCTAAACATCCTTACTTATTCAACTCATACATTTTGTAGTCTCTTTGATATATTAATGTAATTTACAATAAGTTTGATGAAAATATAACTTGTACTATAATTACTGTTTAAAAAAATAAATTTATTATTTACACTAGAAATGTAATTTCCAGCCTTGAAATTAATTTAATAAACGACTTGAAAATTAATTACACACTTAAAATATATACACAATCGATTTATAATTAAAAATAAAAAAAAATTAACTAATTTACAAAACGGACTCGATTTGTTTGATCTCCCTTTCGCCGGGGCTGTGCGCGATTATCGTGGGGATGTTGTTCTTCTGGCCTATCGTGATTGGGCCGTCTTCTTCCTCCTCGTCCTCGTCGATGGGAGTGAGGGCATCTTCAACGCCTGGTTGGACCTCGCCTTCCGGTACGAACCGCTTCATCCATGGTGCCATGAAGCTGGTGATTGCTGAAATGGCGAAAAGGCCGCCCGCTACGTAGAAGGGTATGGAATAAGAGTTGGTCATGTCGTACAATGCCCCGGCCAATGGAGACCCGACGATCGCAGCGGCACCACGGAACAGAATCAACAAGCCGAATGCGTTGGTCAGCTTATCCAAACCCAGGAGGTCCACCAGAATGATCGATGTTAATGATATATAACCAGCTAGAATTATAAAAATAGTTATAATATTGTTACACATAATATATTCCTTTCTGTAGGTCAATAGCATGTGAAACCTGTCTTTTAAGGGGGGAGGGGGGCATGTTATTCAAACTTACTCCTCAGCAATTTTTGAATTGAATTGTTAATTTCACCCTCCTAGCTAGTTGTTTGTTAAAATTTTGATAATCACTCCAGGATAACTCGAAAATCTCATGAATTTTAAAAATTATCGGAGTTCCAGGGAGACACAGCCCCCTTAAGCCAAAAGAGTTACAGCCCTGGTCGCCAGCCGACCGGTAGGTGACTGATGGTTACCAACTATGTTAAATTTAAGTTATAATAATAATAATACAGAGTGATCTACAATGATTGTAGACAAGTTAAATTTCCCGCCAAAAAATCTGGGGAGTTTTATCGTTCCAAGTTCATGCCAAGGAAAAATGAATATTTGACATTGGTAAAGTCGCGCCTCTAATTTTGTCATTATATTCATTATTTGTGACAATTTAGGTATTTGCATACTGAATTAAAGACATCGATAATTTGCTGTTTTTATGGTTAAAAATATATAATTTAAGTTTAATTCTAAATTTACAGAGTTTAAGTGAAATTGTCTTTGTTTACCATGATGTTTAGACCATAGATTTTCTTTTCATATGCTCAGTTGTACCAAATTGCGCATTTGGTTGCCTATCTATCAATCTGCAATAATTGTTGATCATCTGTATTAGTAGTAGATTTGATAATTTATTTTAATTTACATAGTTTGTAACAGAGTCGCAGTAGGAGTCAGAATCATGGAGTCAAGGCTCAATCCAACAACTCCACAACCCTACTTAAGAAGCAAATGCTAGTGGTTGAATGTTATTTACTAATTACGAATTTTGTTGTTTGGTATTTTATATTAGTAAATTTATGTTCTGATATTTGTTTTAATTAAAAACTGATTTATCAATATCGGTAGAAATAACGTTGGACACAGTTCATGATAGACAAAAATACGAGGTAGGGTGGGAAATTGATCGATAGTGCGAAGGGTTGGTAAATAATGAAAAAGGATCATAATAATTTCAAGTCACATCTTCAAAAAATTGGGTTTACAAGCTAGTCGAATGAGAATCATTGTTTCATCTACTAAAGTAACGCGAACTTGTTCTGTTTATGAGAACAAGAAACGAAATTGATTTAATAAAATGTTCAACCACCATTCATCTAGCGTATGGATTACTATATTTTCAATTATTATGATTTATATCAGGTTATTTAATTACAATACAAGATCCATTCAACCGCCTTCATCAAGGTATGCACATGGAACACACTGGTCTGACGAGGTCCAAAAGATTGAAATGGTCAGTACCAGTTATTTATACGCTAGATAAATGGTGGTTGGTGAGAAGGCCTGAATGTACATGAATTGATAATAAGTGGCAGTATGTGAAGAGGGAATTGAGTATGAGAATGAAACAAGTCGGAAAAGAAGAACGGGTGGTTGAGGCAAAAAAGGACTATACCACAATATGTGATGCGAAGAAAATGAATGTGAAAAGATGGGAAATTGTAGAAATAAAATGAAGATGTGGTGTATTTTAAAGAGAGCAGACATGGAGGGGTAGATATTAGTATCACTGGAAGAGAAGACAACAAAATGTATTAGACCGAGCGAAAACACAGAGGACTTAAAGTATCAAGAGATAATTGGAGAAGCGGCGGATTTCACGGTAGAAGAGATAGATAGGGCTTTTATAGAAGTGAGGAATGGAAAAGCAGCAGGGCTAGAAGGGTTAAACGCAGAAATGTGGGATGGGGAAGAAAAGGTCCAGGAAACTGCTGAACAGGATGTGGAGAAATCAGCTATTGATGTTATGGTGGAAGGAATAGTGTGTCCGATATGCAAAGGAGATGCGAGGGATTAAGTAAGTAAACAGGAGTGGAGAAATCAGCTGGAGATACCGATGTCATGGCGGGAGGGAACAGTGTGTCCGATATGTAAAGGAGATGCGAGGGATAAAGTAAATAACTATAGAGGAATTTTTATTATTGGAGTCGAATACAAAATCACCATGATAACGGTAACGAATCGTTTGGAGGATAAGAATATTCTGCCAGAATCGCAGGGGGATTTAGAAGCGAGAACGAATTTGTAGGCTGACAGAATTATGGAAAGAATGCTGGAAGAAAGAGAAAGTGTGTATGAAGTACTTTTGAATTTGAAAACAGAATAAAATACAGCATTAGGAAAAATATTGATGGAATGTTTAAGAAGAATAGGAGATAACAAGGTTTTGGTTGAATGGATGGGACGAGTGTATGAGAAAACGTGGAGTTGAGCGTAATTGGGGGTTGGAGTGTCGGAGAAGTTTAGGGTTTGGATGGGAGTGAAATAGGGCTGCCCGTTGAGTCCTTGACTATTGAATATTTACATAAATGAGCTGAAGAAAGTGTTAAGAAAAGGACAAGCAGGTAGGTAGTGATATGAAGAGATAAAGTGTGGATGCTGGTGTGTGCTAATGACATTGTGCTACAATCGAGAGACTGGGAAGGGATAAATGAAATGTCGAAACCAATGGAAAGGTTCAAAGATGGGAGAGAGTTGAGTTCAACACAAAAAAACTAAGTAAAAGAGGTTTACAAATAGAGAGAGAGTAGGCAACATGAAAGAGTTTAGATGGAAAGTAGGAGGTGATCGAGAGGACGAATGTATTTAAGTGTTTGGAGTAATTGTTGCGGTGGTGAGAAAGCTAAGGTATGAAATGAAGGTGTGTGGATTATGGAGGGAAAAATTAAGGATTCATGATTGAGGGCAGCAAGTATGCCGCGCCCATGTAGGCCATAACCTCTGATCCATTGTCCTCAAATTCCAGTGGTTAGACCCATTTGGCCAGTCTGGCTGTTTCCAGAATTTATTAGTTGGTCAATCTCTACTTGGAACTTTTATGATTTTAGGACTTCTCTCGTGGAATTCCTTATCCGTGACAGCGCCGGGCATTGATAATTTTACTTCCTAAGAAGTGTGTTTCCAGCATTATTTGAAGTGTTTCAATCTCACTCGAGGTGCGTGAGACGCCGCCGCCCTTTTTTTTATTTTACCAAGGTAGTGTGGATCCTTAGAGATGTGAGATTTTCATAGTATTCTCTCCAGGCTTTGTTTTTTTCCTTACTTTTGCTTTGTAGTTCCGTAGGTGTGCTTTCTAGACATCTCATTCTTCTTTTTCCCTAGTTTTTTTGTCTTGTTGAATAATTTGTTGGCGATGTCTGACCTCCTCTTTTAGGAGCGCTAGTTGGCCATGATTCGTGACAGGTTTCCAGAATTACTTTGACAAATTCCACTGTGACCTCTTCAGTTTCAGCCGTATCTGAAGACCCCCGGTAGTTTTCTGTACAGATCCGTATTATTTCGTCTGGGGTTCCTATGTTTGGTGTTTACTATGCTCTTATTCATTCTCAGTTTGAAAGTTAGCCATATGTGGTCTGACATGGTTACCTCACTATGCACTTTCCATGGGGAGAAATTAGTAAAAGGAGTATGGGAAACATGTACAGTGAGAGTGATTGATGAATGGAGGAGGACACGGGCAAGAATATATAAAAGAACAGCTTTGTCGGAAGAGTTGTTGATTGAATGGTTGCAAATGGGAGTAAATGTAGTAGAAAGGTGTAGATTGAAATGAATGGAAGCGAAGATACAAGTGAAATAGGGATTAATTGAAAGACATGAGTATAATGATATGTATGTGGGATGGAAAGTGAATTGAAGGTTGCCAAGGTACTTAACAGACAAGAGATATAGGACGGAGGAAAAGAGTATTTTAGCAAGAGCCACATGTGAATCAGAAGTGAGAGGAATGAAAGTATAGATAAGTTTGATCTGTGTGAGTGTGGGAAAGATAAGTGGAGACATTTGGGAGCGGAGATGTTCCACCCCTTCTCAAACAGATGGGAATAAGAAAGTGAATGGATGAGAGAGTATAGTGCCAGCGTAAAATTACTAATGTCTTTGGGTGGGACAGAAAGTGAAGGAAATAACAGCATTGTGTGTTTGGTGATGGAGGGGTGTAAAATGTTTGGAAATGTTATATATTATTATTAATTTAAACAAATGTAAGGAGAGTTATGACATATAAAGGTCTTTTTTAAAATATCATTAACATAATACTTACAAATAGCAATGCCGAAGAATACCGACATAGTGACGTAGGCGCCGTAAGAGTGACAAATTGGAGTCGCAGCTACGGCTACCGTGGATATGACTAAACAGATGTTGTTCACCAAAAGGGCGTTCACAGAGGGAAAATCAGCGAAGTAACCGCACGCGATACGGCCGAATGTGTTCGTTATGCCGATAATTGAAAGCAGGAATGAAGCTTTGCCTGGTTCAATACCCTAAAAATACAAATGAATTATATAAAAACTGATAATTAATTCTGTTACGCTGGCGTCGATCTTTCAAGTTAGTCTTTATGTTTTAAAAGTTAAATGTTTACAAACTCTAAACTTCTACAGGGTCCGCTAACTAAATCGAAAAAAAGAAACTAACAATTTGTTCAAACAAAATATTATTAGTTCAAGAGACAAAATTACATAAAAAAATCAAGTTAAATAATACTATTCAGTGTAACTACTCAAAATTATGTGTATAATATTGAAAGTAAGGTTATCTTATGTTTAAGAAGTTTTCTTCGGAAATCATTCCTCTTAATAAAGGAACGTCAATTGTAAATCCATCGATCCTCGCGCGTTTCAAATTTTTTATAGCATGCTCGGCTTCCCACTCTGTTTGGAAAGAAGCAACAGTGTCAAATGTTCCTCCACATGCTGAACAATCTCGATTTCCTGGCACTATTCATTTAGCATTTTATAGCTTGCTTTGGTTGGTAAATTGGAGATCAGAATATTCTTTGAGTTGGCTTTCATGTTAGACACGCCGCCACGCATCATTTGTTGTCCACCTATCATTCCCTCCAAAATTAAACCCTTGCTCCGAATCATAAGATGTATAATTATTCCTTAAGTTGTTACCACCAATGTTATATCCAACATTTCGTTTTGAATGAAACTCTGCTAATTGTCAGAATGGTTGAAATTGTTTGGTGGATTGTTCAAGTTGGTTGTCGTTGCTGCTGGTGAATCCAAGGAGAGATAATCCTGAACGGGGTTGGCCACTAAATTCAAATCTGTACCGCCCAGACCACTGCTCAGTAAATTACCAGACAACCCCCCAACGCAGGCTGAATTTGCCGTTTGAAGAAAAGCTGAGGTGTACGTTAAATTACCCACATGCAAATTACTCAATGCGTTTACCCCCGGTTTCAAATTGGGAACAGGTCCCAAAATACAATTGGAGTTCGGTTGGTTGTTCGAAAATGAAGGTAAATTCCGTTCAACGTCTCGCAGAGCTCTCCATTTGTTCTCTGACCTGGCTCGATCGAACTTTGCATCTTAATAAATTTGCAAAACCTTTCTCACATTTCTCCGAAGACCAATATCTAGCAACAACGTCATGAATTGTTGATCTTGGCTATTTGAAATTAGGTGTAGCGTGAATTTGAAATTAGTCTGGATTTAATTGGCGGTCCCTGTATATTATAAGCATACGCAAAAGGATTAAGTTCTATTTAACTGTAAGCCTAATATGTTAACGTTCCATTATGTGCAGATAAGTAACTGACAATTATTTCGAAATAAATAATAACAATAATTGAAATATGGTAAAGATATGTAATTATTGTTGTGCTACTCTCTGTATGGAGCCAGATTTTGTAACATGATACACTTATTTACATACTTTTATGGGAATAAAAGCAAAAAAAACTATTCAAGTTATACTTACATCTAATTTAGCAGCATCTACTAGGTAAAAGAACGGCACGTATAAACCAGCCATGCCGAACAAGTTAGAAATTCCAACCATCATGAAAACCGGATTTTTAAGCAAACTAACGTCCAACATCTGGGACAAAGCAGTCTTGAAGCTCTCTGGTAGCACGAAACACGGACAGAGATCATATTCTGAAAACAAAACAAAAACATACATTAATTAACTGATATTTGTTATTAATAGTAGATGTATCTATATATCACAAAAGGGTTCAGTTCAGGTAAAAGATGCATACATGTTTTGGGGAATCCGAATCTGTAATAAAAATTATGAGTTTCTATTTAAGATTTAAAATAATAAAAGGAAGAAGGATTTATTCACGGGTCACAGTTATTTCAATAAATTAAATAAAACGAATTTGACAATATTTAATTGTTAATCAATCATTTTTCATTCAGCGCGTAGCAATCGCGGGACTCGATCATTTAAACCAAAGATTGCAGCTGGGACGGTATGTTTCATTAATTTAACAACTGTAATTATATAAGGCAGAGCTATACTGACAAAGGATGAATACCGAAATACGTGTCTGTAGATACCCTTATATTACGCAATTTTCTGTATTTGTTCTTTGTATTAAATATTCTCGAATAAAAAATTGTTACATTATATATGTTATTGCTATACAACAGCAAGTGTCTATTATGTAATTTAATGCCTGGCGGGGTGCAGGCCCGAGAAGTTGTTTTAATGTGCCTTTGTTTTAACGTACTTACGTAAGTCATCCCGGTGTGGTTGTTCACCCAAAGTTTGCGATAGTTAGGGATTGCGGTAGAGTAAAAAGCTATTACTTTGTATACAAAGTAAAACGCGTTAGTGTGATTTGTATACAAATAAAGCAACAAAATAAAATGATTTTACTCTACAAATCTCCTGTTTTTAATCACAAAGTTTGTTTGTATAAAAATTTATATTTTAAAGACAGGAGATTTTGTTTACAATAACGAAGTGCTTTTATTTTGTCTAAATATTTAAATACAAAGTAAAGCGCATTTATTTTATTTATATACAAACAAAACAACAAACGAAGTATAAGAGCGTTTATATATTGGGTGTGAAGAAAACTTCATTCACGTTTTTTTCTCAATAGATGGCGTTGAAACCAATATCTCGTGATGTACTAGTCGAATCGGGTCATATTTATTCTCGTTACAAAGGATGATTTGCGTAGAAAAAAAAACTCTCTTTGATAGTTTTGTGTTCGGTTGATTTAGTCGAGTATTATAGCGCGTCAAAGATGGAAGTGAACAAGGAGAAAATTCGCTATATTTTACAATTTTGCTTCGATGAAAGCGAAAAGGCAACGCAGACGGCCAAAATTGTGATTGACGTTTGTGGGCCCGATATTATAATAGAAAATAATGCGTAATTTTGATTTCGGCGATTCAGTTCCAGAAATTTTGATGTGAAAGACGCTGCACGCTCTAAAAGGCCTGTCATCGTAAACGTCAATGAAATCATCGAAAAAGTGAATTTCCATTTGCGAATCTCTGGTGAATCGTAACAAACTCGACCTATTTCTTAAGTGTATGATGACTGGAGATGAGAAATGGGTCACCTACGACAACAATATCCGAAAGGCCCTGGCCTGGATATACGGCCAGGAAGGTTTTGCTGTGTGTTTGGTGGAACTGGAAGGGGATGCTCTGAGTTGCTCCAGTCTGATCAATTAATTTATTGGACCGTTTTGGCCAGAAACGGCCGGAATTGGTCAAGAGGAAGAGGGTTGTGTTCCATCAAGACAACACCAGGCCGCATATATCATTGATAACGCGTCGAAAGCTCTGTAAGCTTGGTTGGAATGCTCTTATGCATCCTCCTCATAGTCTGGACATAGCACCAAACGATTATTTTCTGTTCAGGTCACCCACTTATGGGTGTAAAACTGGCTTCATGAAAGGCCTGTGAAAATAATCTGTCTCAGTTTTTTGCCAATAAGGACAAAGACTTCTATGAGAATGGAATCATGAAATTACCTTCAAAATGACAATAAATTTGTAAAAAACAACCCAATATTTGAAGTAAGTAAGTATTATGTCTATACAAAGCCAAATGCTTTTACTCTACAAATCTTCCTCTTCTTATTTACAAAGTTTGTGCACAAAATAGTTTGCATTTTTAAAACAGAAGATTTTGTTCACAATATTGAAATTTATGATATTTAAGTAAATAAGAACACTTAGTTCGTTCCATTAATTGGACTAGTTTCGCTTTTTACATCATTATCAAGAGTTGATAATGCCGTATTAAGCAAAATGAATAAGTGAGACAAACCAAGTGTTCTTATAATAATAATATATTTTAATTCCGTACAAGAAACACAATAATTTACATTATATGTGACAAGAATATTTTTGTTATACTCTTTATTGTTTTTAAGCTATAATCTGTGTCTGTGATTTTAATGAAGTGATATCTAAGTTTAACAAAATAGTGTTATTTTATTCAAGACTTCGAAACTTGACTTTACATTAAATAAGTTTGATTTATAATTAAAAAAGTTACGATTTTAGATTTTGAAATTGTCATTTGTTTCTGACCTTCCTGACCAAAGTCTAGAAACAAACTCTCTTAAAAATAGTGCGATCGTCCATAATGCTGGGCAAAAAATTAGATAAAATAATATAATGATAATGACTATTGATGGAAACTTAGAAAGTTTCAAAAAGGGATTAAATGTTTGCTGTTTCCAGTGTTATCTGCGTTCGTTTGTAATTATAAATTAAACACAATATACACAAATGAAGAGATTATCATTATCATTAGGACATAAAATAGAAATAATAATGCAATAAAAGAGACATCAACATATTTAAGTGGTAATTTAATTAATTAATTTGATTCAATTATTTTCGTTTAATTTTATTCGGTTTTAATTTAAATTGAATTAATTTGGTTTAATTTAATTTAAATTGATTTAGTTTAATTTGATTTAATATAATTGATTTAATTTTGCTGATTGTATTTGAATTAATTTAATTAATTTATTTTAACATCTTTAAATTATGTAAGGCATAGCTGTACCGACGAGAGATAGATCCCGAAACACGTGTCTGTAGATGGCCTTAAATTAACTAACGTTCCTTTTGTTGTTTTTATATTAAATTTTTCTCGGATCAACATTTGTTGCATTATGCAATATTTTATTGATGTGCAACGGCAGGTGTACATTATGTAATTCAATGTCCGGCGTGGGTATTTGCCCGGGAAGTAGTTGTTTTAATGTGCATTTGTTTAACGTATTTACGTAACGTAAGTCAAAAGTCACAGAGCTAAATGTGAAAATAATTTATTCATTATTTTCAAATCATTTTTATTTAATATATTGTTATTATATATCTAACATGATTATCTTAGTTGTTTAATTTGAGTTATGTGAAGAGATTTTAATCACAATTAAAAAAGTTGGAATTCTCTTAATAACCAATACCTTAGTTATTGATAATGAGTGCTAAGCACTCGAAATGTACATCTAAGGTATGAAAATAAAAGTGAAGTAATGAATAAAAAGTGTTTTTAACATGATTATCTTGTTCTGGAATTGGCTATCGACCACAGGTCTTTCTGTCCAAGTGTTTTTTTTTTCTTATTTACCTAAATAACTGTTATTATTTTAACAAAGTTTCATCAAATCATAGGCGAGAAAGTTATCCAAGTTATAAAAAGTCAGGAAGTGTTGGTTCATGATTGGTAGTGTAAAGTTATAGTTTCGTATTTGAAGTTTTGATTCAGAAAGTACTATATTGGATTCAATAAAGCGAATACCTTGAAAAACCACGCGAATTATTTAAGCATACTTTAAATGAGTATCGTAATTTCAATGTCAATATTTCTGTGCCAATTGTAGACTTTAACAAGACCTTATTAACCCAGTCCCATTGATATCGGTTTGTTTAATTTAAACAAATTAATGTGTTTCCACAACACATCGGTTAACAACAGAGCGCGAATGATTAGACTTACATAATTGCAACTTTTGCGGAATGTGGTGTCAAAACGAGTTGTGTGTGTTTATTATGCATTTGCGTTATGTATTGAATGGGCTTGCTTATATGTTTTGTTTATATCTTGTAGATATATACGTAATTGACTTATGATAGAACGAACAAAGAAATTATAATTATATTTATAGTGGATAATTGCAATATTTTGAAGAAAAAATGATGGTGTGTCCATTATGGTATTTTCATTGTTGAATTCGGTGAAATAAGTTTTTGAATGAACATTTAATAGCAAATGAAAAATTATTAAATGACAAAAATAGATTTTTTTTATTTTTTTTAGTTAAACCCAATATAAATTGCAACATTGTTCTAAACAGAACAATGTTGCAATTTATATTGTTATTTCATACCTTACAATGACTTTATCAAATTTCAGCACATTAATTTCTCAATTATTTACACTCGTTCGCGAAACATTTCCTATGTTTTTGAAATATGGAATCATTTGACGTTTTATTTGATAATAAAATAATTATTTATTTCTAAAAGAATTTAGTAGGTATATACAAGGTCCTGCAACAGTGCGTCGGGTTTTCCTAGCGCCTATCCCGTGAAAAAAACAAAAAAATGTTTTGTACAAAAAGTTATTGATTTAAAAATCTTTATGGCGTAAAACTGTTTTCAAAAATACAGGATGTCCCAATTTTGCGGTATAACAAAAATATTTGTTTTTTAATGGAACACCCTGTATTTATTCAACTTTTCTAATGACATTTTTCAACCTCTACATTGTTGTCCATTTAGTTTTTTATTATGTTACAGTGTTGCCAATTTACATTTTTTTTCTTCAAATATCATGCATAAGCAAGCTCAACTTTAAAAAATCGTAGCGACCTCGTTTTTTTTAAGGTAAGAATAACTTTTAGCAAATATCTCAGTATGGTTAATAAGCAACGCTTTATTAATGAGCAATTTAAATTTAGAAATACAGGGTGTTCAGAAAAACATGCCAAACTTTGCAAATTTCAAAGCGGTATAACCCATTTTTTTTAAATCGAATGCTCCCTATTTTATATCATTATTCGATAGGCCTTTTTCTTCTCTTCAATTTGATGGGGCATATCTTATGTCTAAACCCCATAGTTGTTGAGATATTCAATATTTTCACAAAAGTATCCATTTAATTACATTTCTATGCACTCTAGTAGGCCATGCTGAGACGAAACAACTGTCAAAATGTAATGTGTCAGTGTGACATTTGATTATGTCGAAATTCGAAACGTTAATTTGTGATTTGTAAAGAGATTCTTCCTTTCGTGGTAAAAGTAGACAGCATATAATTACGATGAATTTTGAAAAAGACGAACTAGTCGATATGATTTTTGTATTAGGGGAGACTGATAGAAATTGTTTATTGGCGGCTAGAATTTACGTGACACGTTATCCCGACGGAAGACATCCGGAAGAGAAAAGTTTTTTTTTTCACGGGAATGGCGCTAGGAAAGCCCGACACACTGTTGCAGGACCCTGTATATATCGCTTATAACATACTAACTAAAGATCCTACAGTAAACAGTAATATAACAAAAAGTTGTGAAGTATTTTTTTTTTAAATTCAAGTATAGGACCGCTTAATTTAAAATAAAATTCTGAATATATAACACAATATGGTTTATAATAAATAACACACACACACATGAAAAGTAATCAAAACCACCATTGTTGCAGAGTTTATATTAAATAGAGTTGAATGAAAATTGATAATACAGATATTTCGAATCGTTTTATTGTTGACTTTATTTTCGACAACTTTAATATGTCAACTAAACCAAGTAAAAAAGTGTTTCATTTATTAAAATTGAATTACAATGCATAACAAAGTAGAAGTCTTAACAATTAACAAAAACAGATATTTGTTATATATTGTTATATTCGAATGAAATTATTTAGGTATAAACTAAAGGAAATATTTCCGGTATTTTTTCTCGTACTTTGTTATATAGCAAAAACCAAAGGAAATAAAAATAAATGAATAGAAAACGTTTGTAACCATGAAATCTTTCCTCGGGCGAAAATAGTTTAAAAAATATTAAATTACTTATTTTTTAATTTGGGTTAACAGTTTACATTGAATTCAACATAAGCGTCCATATACACATAGCCTTCTTAAGTCTAAATATGGTAGAAATTATTTATTGCGAACAAGAGTTTTCAACTCTTAAATTTCTTTCTCACTTAACGCTTGGTGAAACATGTTTAAAAATTTAAACACGTGGTTTATTTCACAATAAATTGCAATCTACATTGGCCAATCAGGTAGAACTTTCGAAGCACGTCTAAAAGAACATAAGAAATCCATAATTGAAAACAAACACACCACAGGTTTTGCTAAACATTATATTGCAAAAACCATTTCTTTGGCCCAATAAATTTGAAATATGGAAATCAGGTAAAAGAGGTTTTATGCGAGGGCCTGGAAATTCAGAAAGCAAATTTCCAAAGAAAAAAAATCGTAATTGATAATGAAGAGATCTGGACTTCCCCAGTAATAACATCCCTTCTAACATGATTTAATCAAATTTTATACAGGGTCCTGTATCATACCTCCCGACTTCGGTAGATCAGTTACTAATTAAGTTAGGACTTTGAAGTTTTGGAAACTTTACTTGGGTCTTAGGACGTACTCCAGGAAAATATTTTTTATTATACAAAGTATGCCAAAAAAGAGTTACGGTATGATGATGTATATTTTTAATTGCTTGATATACATTTGATTCATTATTTAGGTGCCTTTTATGATTACACCACTAAAATTTTATTGAATTCGGCCCAGTATTACCAACCAAAAAAATTAAAAAGTAGAAAAAAAAATGGTTTTGCGCCATTGGTTTAAAAAATCAATAAAAAATAAATTAGGATCTTGTGAATAAAATTATACAGGGTAATATCTAATAATTCTAATAGTCAAATTTTTAAGAGTCAATATAATATTTTAATCAATATTTTTAAGAATTATACAGGGTGTCTAAAATTTAGTGTCAAACTTTTAAGGATTTTATTTTATTTATTTTAAATTGGAACCCCGTATATTTTTATATCATTCCAGAATTAAAAAAAAACAAATATTTTTCTTCCGTACAACCCTACCTAAATTCCTAACAGATTAAAAGTTATTGATAAAAAAACTGTGCTTTTGACCATTTCAATAGATATTTTGATGAATAAAAATAGAAAATTGCTTTGAAAAAACATTCTATTGGCAGATATGTCATCTAATTACAATTTTCACAGTTCTTTGTCTAAATCACACATTATGAAATTATTAAGCTTTGTATAAAACAGTTTTATTACATTAAAAGGAGAGAAGAAAAGTATTTCTAAAATAAATTACATATTAGAACTTATGTTTGATATGTCTTCAATTGTTTTGGAGGCACAAATGAAGACGAATATGAAATTATCATGTCAGTCTTTGTAATAGGTCGGGTGTAATATTTTGAAATACGTCTTTGATTGTTTGATGCATATTTTTTTGTATAGTTGGAGGTAAAAACGATTTTTTTTCTATATTCTAGGAATATGAGAATCATTCCTATAAGATTGAATTCACTGTAAAAAAATATTGTTTATGGACAGCTTAAGCAAACAATTATTTATGCTTTTAATATTACTAAAACTAACGTAGACCCATGTCACTTTGACAGTTGAAGTTTACAATGTCAAAATAATGTTTTTTAAAGCAACCTTAAATTTTTATTTATCAAAATGGCTATTGAAATAGTTGAGAAAACCAGTTTTTTGCAAATAACTTTTAATCTATTAGGAATTGTGGTAAGGTTGATAGGAAGAAAAATGTTTGTTTTTCAATTCTACATGTAATGATGTAAAAATATACAGGGGTTCCAATTTAAAATAAGAAAAATAAAATACAATCAACTTTGAAAAGTTTGACACTAAATTTTGGAGACCCTGTATAATTCATATCAATAAAATTTGACTGTTAGGATTGTTAGACTTTATTTAACAAGTATCCTTTATAATTCATAAGATCCTGTTGTGTTCTTTATTATTTTTTTAACTAATGGCACAAAACCATTTTTTTCTACTTTTTTTGTTGGTATTACTGAACCGATTTCAATAAAATTTGAAGGGTATATAGGTAATCGTCAAGGGCACCGAAAAAATTAATAAAATGTATATCAAGCAATTTAAAAAATACATCATCATGTCGCAATTCTTTTCTGGAAAACGTTGTATAATCACAAATATTTTCCTGAAGTACGTCCTAAGACCCAAGTAAAGTTTCCAAAATTTTCAGTTACTTAATTAATAACTGAGCTATTTACGACGGGAGCTGTGATGCAGGACGCTGTATATACTGTTGTCGGCTTTCATTTATATTATTCTTTGAACATGATGTAAAAATCAAAACTAGTCAGAATAAAATATTGTTTATTTTAAATTCATTGTGAAACAAATCACGCGTTTAATTTTTTTATCTAAAACTTTTTAATATATATTCTTTGGCGAAGAGAAATGTTCAAAAGATTTAATATATTTTCCATACGTTGCATGATCCTATAATTTTAAAAATCTATGCAGTATATTATTATTATTAAAATCTTAAACCATTATTTATTAAATTAAACAGTTCTAGTTAATATTAATTCATTACTTACGTTCAACTTTTTCTGGTTCACCCATTTCGGTCCGGCTCGGCCTGGGGATGCTCATAACACTCTGGCGGTAGCTGGCCAGCGATTTCTGGGACTGATATTGAGGCAGGTTGACGATAGATCCCGAATAGAAGATATCCTTCCTCGACATTGGCCTCACCATCAACGGCTTTTCTCGCGATAAAGACATTTTGGATGTCGTGTAACCTAAACTTTCCACATCCTAAAATCAAAATTGCCCAACAGAGAATTAGAATATGAGAAATACATTTTTTTTATTTAGAAACATTTTAACAAAGGTAAGTATAGAAACGTATACTGTGAGTTCATAATGAAATGAACAAATTCATTTAATCTGCGCAGGTGATTTTTAGAAAAACGCTGGGACAGGTCGATTAGTATTTTTGACTGCGCATATTTTTTACTAAAAAATTATATACAGGGTGTCCCATAAACAAATATATTATTACATATTTAGAATCCTCGGAGAATTCTAGACATATTTCGTGTATAATGTCCTACACTTATCTTAAATTGTTTACGAATTAATGTTAAATATTTCACAATTCAATGTCAACTATTAAAAAAAGTGAAAAAATACTTCATTAAGTTAATTTTAAACGATAATTTACAGTAATACATCACAAAAAATGACTATACAGGGTGAGTCTTTTCGATGTTCTCTATGGGGATCTCGGAAACTATAAGAGATAGAAAAACGGTTAAATGGGGAAAGAAGTGTAGTTTTATAAGACGAATAAAATTTCACTTTCAAAATATTTGAAAAAGTCAAGGGTAACTAGATATTTAAAAAAAAGCAAAATGTGTCCATTTTTTGAAATCAATATATCTCTATTATTATCATAGATAGAAAAAAACTGTAAAGGACAAAGTTGTAGAAAATTTTACACAGATTAATAACAAAAAATCAAAAAAAAAAAATCGCCCATAGTTTTGGAGATATGACACAAACTTACCTTTTTTTAAATGGAAACAATAGTAGGCTATGACTTTATTAAAAGGGCTATTTTTTCCCTTTAATCCGATATAACATATGCCATAGAAAAAAACTCACCCTGTATAAGGATAATTGTCATATAACAAATGTTCAAATAATGACATAGCATTAGTAAACAATTGACAATATTTCCAAAACAGTTGAAGATATCCTATACCTATACAGAAAGTATCTAGAATTCTTTGAGGAATCCAAATATCTAATAATATATAGAATGTTGCATTTAAACGATAACTTTGTATTGGCACTTGTTTATGGGACACCCTTTATATATATATTTTTTGTGGAAAAGATGGGCAGTTAAAAATACTAACCGACCTGTCCGAGCATTTTTTTCTCGAAAATAATTACCAGCGGATTAAATGATTTTTTTTCCTTTCGCACTGTATAGAAAGGATTTTATTGCATTGAACAAGTTGCTCAAGTAATCTCAAATAAATCGCGTATTCGTCTCAGTTTAACAGTTTATTATTATTTCGTTGATTGCTTGAATATACAGGGTGTATAGGAAGTCCCAAGACTGTCAAATAATTCTAGCAATATACATCGGTTAAAAAATACGTATCATATAATTTACAAATGGCTTCGTCAACAATTTGGGTCTTCAAGCTAAACGAGCGAGAATCGTTGTTTCATCCATTAACCCTGAAGCCAGAATTAATATACTTAACCTTAAACAATGTAGACATTCATTAATATATAGAGCGTATAACAAAAATCGACGACGAAGTTGGTGTTGGAAGTCACGAGTCATGTCTGTATTAAGATCACACGCGTGACTTGTCAATATGACAACCAGTACTTTACGCGTGCGCGTTGAAACATGACTTTAGATTTCCAATGCCAACTTCGTCGTCGATTTTTGTTATACACTCGATATAATTCTCAAAGATGAATATGTATGTAATATATTTTTTAGCAGTATACCTCAGGAAGTGTCCTCAATCTGAAGACATTAGGTGACTAGGCAATAAAAAACCTTGAAATTGAACATATACACTGGGTCATTCTGTATATGTTCAATTTCAATGTTTTAATTCATTCAGCGCAATATCTCGATAAATATACTATCTACAAAAAAATGTTTCGGACAAAAGTTTTATGGTTTTGAGAGGGACATCCGATGCAGTAAAATAATGTTCCCTGTGACTCTTAGGGGGCGGGAGAGGTGGTTAGCTTTGAGATCTTAAATGGGAAAGATTATTTTTTATCACACATTCGGATTTTACGCCGAAAATGATAAAAGATTTATCTGAGGATTTTTTTTTTGAAATGTTGATAGATGGCGTGGTATTCGCAAAGTTAAATCCAAACAAATGGCTTTCATAGGATGTAAAATGTACATCGTACAAAAAAATCGGACAAAAATTTAATGGTGCTGAGGGGGACATTCGTTTCTATAAAAAAATTCTGCCACCCCCCGTGGGACGGTGGAGGTGATCAACTTTAAAATCTTAAATAGTCACCCATATTTTTTATTGCAGATTCGAAGACTACACCAAAAATTATGTAGGTTTTCTCGAACATTTTTTTTAAATCATGATAGACGGCGTAGTAGTAGCAAATAAAAAAAAGTTAAATCTAAACAAAAGGTTCCTTATAAATTTAAAAAATATAAAAATTGTTCAGAAATAAAAAAAAACAATCTACTGTTTTTAAATTTTTTAATTTTATAAGGAGCCAATATTTCCAAAACAGTTGAAGATATCCTATACCTATACAGAAAGTATCTAGAATTCTTTGAGGAATCCAAATATCTAATAATAAATAGAATGTTCCATTTAAAAAACGATAATTTTGTATTGGCACTTGTTTAGTTAAAAATACTAACCGACCTGTCCGAGCGTTTTTTTCTCGAAAATAATTACTAGCGGATTAATTATTTAGTTATTGAACGCCTTTTACAAAATATTTTATTCACTATTTGCAATTAAAACAACAGCTTTTTTATGTATTTATAATCCATGTTGTCTTTGTAAAACTTATGAATCATCTTTCTGATGATGCCGCAGTGCTGGCGAAACAATTGTAGCAGTGTCTCTACAATACATTTTGTTGTTTTATTTACAAATAGTGTATTATGGAATTTCATCAAGTAAAAGCCTCAACCATCGATTAATTAAATATTTTATTCCTATTAAGATTTTTTGATTTTTGTATTTCGCAGTTCATATTCTAATTACGCAATTTGAGTCGTTAAAATCAACAAATTTGTAATTAGAATTACATGTCAGTTCACATGAAAATCGCACAAATTAGTGTTACTATGTCCATTGCAGTGTAACACCAATTTGCGCTATTTTTACCAGCGCCAGACAATTGTTGAGAGATTCTTGCAGCTTAAAGTCAAATTAAGCGGTTCAAGTTATCAAATTAATCCTACAGCAGTTTTTTTTAACAAAAAATATAATTAAATGTGACGAATCACATGAAAATAACACAAATTCGGGTGTCGTCAAAACTGCTTGAAATTAAGAGCATGACAACTTATATTTTTATTTTTTAAATTGTGCGACTGCGGAGAGGTTGGGGTGATCAAACTAATGACAATATCTTACAGTTTGGAATCTAATTACGCGTTTCAGGTAGTTGAATTAACCTTGAAGCATTTTTTTAATTGCAAATTGTAATAAACATCAGTCGTAAATAGCACACATTTAGGTTGGTGTCCCTTTACAGCAACCTAAATTGGCCGTGTCAGCTATAAACTGTTGATAACATCTTAAACTGGAGGTCTAAGCAAGCGATTCAAACAGTTAAATTAATCCCGCATCAGTTTTTTAATGTGTTTATAATTTTTTCGTCAGTTCTACTGTTTTTCTATTTTTTTATGAATCATTCAAAAAATCACTCAGCACGATTGAGTAAATATAAAAATAAATTAAAAGTTGTCATAATGTTTATTTCAAGCATTTTATAAAATGTCAAAAAAGTTGTATTTTATAAAATGAGTAAGAATATGCTTATTTAATTCATTTTTAGACGAAATTACCGTTTTAAAGTAGGTACTCACTGTCAGTCATCGGTGACTGACGTGGCCCCATTGGAATATTTCAGTCTCAATCGCCGGCGACTGACAAATCGGTCAACGTGTTAATGACAGTTCTAGATAGTTATAATATAGTTTTATGGCCTACAAATCATTTTAGAAATAGTTCTGCTATTTTTTATGATTTTTTTTTTCAAAACTCCACTCAGCACGACATAATATTAGATAAATGAAAGTAAAGTTGCCATGTTGTTCATTTTAAGCGTTTTTAATGACAGTTATAGATAGTTCTAATAGAGTTCTATTGTTTACAAACCATTTTAGAAATAGTTCTGCTATTTTTTATGAATTTTTAAATATTTCACTGAGTACGACATATTTCATTCAATTTTTTAATACTATGTGGTGCTGTCCCTCAACAGCAACCTAAAGTGATGATGAAGGCTGTGTTAGCTATAAACTGTTGAGTGAATTTTCAGCTGGAGGTCTAATCAAGCGATTCATATAGTTAAATTAATCTCGTAGCGGTTTATTTAATATGTTTACATTTTTTCTTTAGTTTCCATTCTACATACGAAAAAATTATCAAAAGATAAAAATTGTTAAAAGAAATAAGTTATTTTGCAAGCCTGAGATCTATTGTACCTCAATGTCATCATATTATTCTCTCGGAATTTATATAGGCATTAATTTTCGATTAGAGCACTCTCCATAAGGAATACAAAAAAATTGTTTAGAGCTAGCAGCT
This sequence comes from Philonthus spinipes, assembly GCA_963082785.1. Classification (NCBI taxonomy): domain Eukaryota; kingdom Metazoa; phylum Arthropoda; class Insecta; order Coleoptera; family Staphylinidae; genus Philonthus; species Philonthus spinipes. Next base: position 9,199,766 of record OY720303.1, on the reverse strand, counting down.
AAAAATAGTTAAAAAAATATATACGGAACTATTTCTCAAATATTTTGTAGAAAATATAACTTTATTAGAACTGTTATTAGAACCGCTTGAAATCAACAGACAAATGACAACTTTATTGCGATTCATTCAATATTATCGTGCTGAGTGAAATTTAGAAAAAATCATAAAAAATAGAAATATAGCACAACTATTTCTAAAATATTTTGTAGACAATAGAACTATCTAGAACTGTCATTAAAATCGTTAGAAACGAACAGCATGACAACATTACTTTAATTTATTCAACATTAAAAATGTCGTCTTGAGTACAATTTTGAAAAATCATAAAAAAATAGAGTAAGCGCAGAACTATTTCTAAGATAGTTTGTAGACAATAGAACTCTATTAGAACTGCCATACATTTCATATTATCGTACCGAGTGAAGAAATATACATAAAAAATAGAAAAACGGCGGAAGTATTTCTAAAATTGGTTGTAAACGATTACTATATTAGAAATGTCGTCAAAAATGCTTGAAATTAATAACATGACAAGTTTTTTTTTCAATTTTATGTTGTGCTGAGTGTAATTTTAAAAATATTCACAAAAAATAAAAAAAATAACGGAACTATTTCTAAAATATCTTGTAGACAATAGGACTTTATTGAAATCACCTGTATGACAAAATTATTGTCATTCATTCAATATTGTCGTGCCGAGTAAAATTTTGAAAAAATCATAAAAACAGTAGAAACATAGCAGAACTATTTCTAAAATGATTTGTAAACAATAGAACTATCTAGAAATGTCATTAAAACCGCTTGAAATCAACAGTATGTCATTCATTCAATGTTATGTCGTGTTGAGTGAAATTTTGAAAAATTAATAAAAAAAAAATTGAAAAACGGCGGAACTATTTCTAAAATTGATTGTAAACGATAGAACTATATTAGAACTATCGTCAAAACTGCTTGACATTAACAGCATGACAACTTTATTTTTATTTTTTCAATTTGTCTGTCCTGCTGAGTGAAAATTTGAAAATATTCATAAAAAATAGAAAAATAGCGAAACTATTTCTAAAATGTTTTTTTAGACAATGAAACTATATAGAACTTTCATTAAAATAGCTTGAAATCAATAGCATGTCGACTTTATATCAAAGATGTCAATCCGTTTCACCCATAAGGAGGAGTGATGATGAGGACATGTGTTTGATGTCATCCGATTTTTTTTTAAAGTCGAATACGTATTTTTTTCGTTTGAATGTGTTATTATTTGACAGCTCCGGTACTTTCTATACACCCTGTATACATGCAATCAATTGACTTTTGATTAAGGACTATATTCAATGAAATAAAAGTCTCACTGTATAATATTTTGTTTTTGTTTGACTTTAAATAGGATTTTACAAATTTGAAAATTTACCCGACGCCCTAAGGGGCAACAAAGGATAGCAGAAGAAGAAAATGCCAATGACTAATAAAATATTCAAAATATTAATTAAGTGGAAGAAAAGTATGTTATAGCTAAAAAAATATTACTACTTGTCTAATAAGGCTTATATTCCCACCTTTACAAATATTAAATCGAAATATTAGTCCCTTTTTATTACAGGAAAGGAAGAAGACAACCACAACATTTAAACAAGTAATTAAAAGGAACACATTCACATAAATTAAGAATTGAGAAGACAACACTCATTGAAAATCTCGTTAACGAAACAATTTTAAAAAATATATATTATGGAGACACAAACACGTTTAAAGAAACGTTTCTTCTGTTTTTATTAATAAGAACTATTTTGCAGTTTCTTTGTTGGTTGAGGGGGTGTGTAGGTGTCCGGCACCTGGCCCGCGAACGGTTTCACAATTTTGGATCGGCTCCAATTGGAATGCATCTTTGAAATATTTGCTCTTGAATACACAGCACATGGGCGCTCCGGGTACACCCAATGCCAGGAATAAAAAAAGGCGCTTTCCTGCGTTGGAAATTTTGCAAATCACGTTCGACGCGAAAATAACTGAACTCGAATGTTTGAGAAATCATTGTGTAAATTGTTTGATTTACTGCTAATATCAATAATGAAATTGAATAGGAAGTATGTGAGTTACAATAAAATCACAATGTGAATATTTTTTTAAATTCGAATCTCATCATGATAAATTTGGTTTAAATTTGGCACAGTATTTCATGCTGAGAAAAACTTAAAAAATCTGAAAAATGCAATTTTCTTTTTTTATTTAAATATTTTTTATTATATAATCAAAATAAATTGTTGGGTGATGTGGAATAGAGGGTCCACATTTTATTCGATTTATATTTTCACAAAGGCACAAAATGGCATGGAGTGAATTTGTAAGCTAATGTGACGGATCAACTAAAACATTTGACATTTCTAAATTCTATAGCCAAGATTATTTAGGTATTTCGGTAATTTTGACTAACCCTGTAGAAATCTGTTTATTTACAGTCTACCTGTTCTACTTTTATTAAGTAATCCGAAAGAGACAGTTTGATTTATTAGTATTGATTTTAATTGTTTTAAATAATCTAGTAGCACATTTAATATTACAATTTTGTATTTTTATTGCTTACAATGTAGGACATGTTTAGTTTTCAATTTCTACCTTTTACATGTTTTTGGTAAAATACAGATTATTTTTTCTTTCGAAAAAGACAACGAAATATTTTTTTTAGCGTGGATATTTTTCTGAGGTGAACCTCCGAAAATTCCATAGGGAATGATACTTTTAAAACCGCGGTTTTTACAACAGGCTACAAGTTACTGGTCCTCAAAAGGGTGTCTTGAAATTATTTAACACTTAAAATTTCGCTGCAGTATTTTACGTCGTAACTCTTTGAATTGGGGTTCTTTGCAATTGTACATATTAAAAAAAGAGATAAACACTAAATAACATTGCAAATGAGGTAATAATATATCTTTCTAGAGATGTCTTGACTTTTAAATTATTTCAGTGCGCAGTGCCATACCAAAGAGTTTGAGAACCACTGACTTAAGTAGTATACAAATCCTGTTTACAATTTAATTTATTGGCAATTTTTAGTAAATGATTTTTTTCAGTTTATTTTGTCGTCAATACCAACCAATACATAAATATTTCACTGACTTTTATAATGACATCTTTGTCGAGAGTGACGGTTTCTATATATATTTTGTTTTTGTTTTATACAATATCTCATTTGTTTTTTTAAATAATTACGTATCCGTCGCAGAAATCAATTATTTTCACCAGAAATCGCAGCTGTGACGGTATGTTTATTTAATTTATTTATGCCCGTTTGCACCGCCTTGTTTAAGTACTCCTTAGTGCTAAGTAATCCTTAACATATGTCATTTGGTTTGCACCGCGCGCGCACGATGTCTAAGGTCTCCTTAAATTTAAGCCGCCGATGTTGGCGGCTTAACTTCACTAAGGCTTCCTTAGCGTTGACGTACAGCTGATTCTAACCTATAAATTTATAGATAACGAATAATGTAGAGAAAGCGAGCGATAATGTTATAAAAAAATGGTGAAATGTATACATTCTTAAATAAACATATTATTTAAAGTTTCTTTTGATTTCTATAATGTTTATAACGGTAATAATTCTCCGAAATAGTTGTGATTTTCTAAAATTAATAATAATTTTCTATGATTTCAAGGTTAGGAAGCGAGAATAATAGACGACATGAAGTTAGGCACTAACTTTCCACTAGATTTTCCCCCAACTAAGGAGACCTTAACTAAGCGGAGATTTTATATGAGCGGTGCAATCCAATCTCTACTATTCTTTCCTTAACTTTTAAGGAATCCTTAACTAAGGAGGCCTTAAAGTAAAATCGGTGCAAACGGGCATTAGTCTTATATAACATCATTTCTCATTAATCACTTGGTAAAACATAATGAATAATTAGTTTAAAATTAGAAATAACATTGACTTGGTTTTGTTTCTAACATAATATATTAATGCCCGTTTGCACCGCCTTGTTTAAGTACACCTTAGTGCTAAGTAATCCTTAACTTATGACATTTGGTTTGCACCGCGTGCGCACGATGTCTAAGGTCTCCTTAAATTTAAGCCGCCGATGTGGGCGGCTTAACTTCACTAAAGGTTCCTTAGCGTTGACGTACGGCTGATTCTAACCTATAAATTTATAGATAACGAATAAAGTAGAGAAAGCGAACGAATAATGTTATAAAAAAATGGTGAAATGTATACATTCTTAAATAAATATATTATTTAAAGTTTCTTTTGATTACTGTAATGTTTATAACGGTAATAATTATCTCAAATAATTGTGATTTTCTAAAATTAATTATAATTTTCTATGATTTTAAGGTTAGCAAGCGAGAATAATAGACGACATGAAGTTAGACACCGACTTTCCACTAGATTTTCTCCCAACTAAGGAGACCTTAACTAAGCGGAGATTTTATATGAGTGGTGCAATCCAATCTCTACTATTCTTTCCTTAACTTTTAAGGAACCCTTAACTAAGGAGGCCTTAAAGTAAAATCGGTGCAAACGGGCATAAGTAAAACAAAACTAAGTGAATGATATTTCTAATTTTAAACTAATTATATAACATTGTTATATGTGCTTCTCTACTTCTTGATCGGTAGGTTTAATTAAATTAAATTTAATAACTTTAAAAATGTATAAGGCAGAACTGCGCTGACGAGGGATAAATCTCGAAACACGCGTCTGTAGATGGCCTACGTAAGGTTTTTTGTTCTTTATATTAAATATTCAAAAAATAAAAATTGTTTTGTTATTTAATTATTTGTTATGTAACAGTAAATGTTCATTGTATTTGTCCGAGAGAGTAGTTGTTTCATTGGGTGTAAAGTATGTAACTTAAGTTAAAAAGTGGATGCTTATTGTCCATTTTTTTATTTGATTTAATTAAAAAAAGCTGTGACTAAATGAATAAATACCCATGTCTATTATTATTATTATGAAATTACTTCATTTTACAATAATCAAATTATAATAATCATGTTCCAGTGAACTATTCACCAAAAAAAATACACTAATTGCGTACGACATTCTGCGATTTAATATAAATTGGAAATATGTGAGAAATGTGTTTGATAAGCATTTTTTAGCACAGAAAAGCTAATGCTGTTAAAAGTCAGTTGATAACCCCAAACATTCCACGGACAATCACATAAACATTTGCGCTTTTTACAATTTCCTCATTCCATTGTATTTCATTAATAAATTCATAACCATCAATTAACTCTCATTATA